>OY725332.1:32651052-34047741 GCA_963242795.1 Inga leiocalycina
ATTTCTAAACTCCATCAAGATGGATTTCTAAACTCATTTGATTTTGAATCATATGATACATGCAAATCTTGCTTATTAGGAAAGATGACTAAGGCACATTTTACTGGGCACAGTGAGAGGGCCACTGAATTATTGGGCCTCATACATACAGATGTATGTGAACCATTAAATATAGCTGCCAGAGGAGGTTATGTCTACTTCATTACATTTATAGATGACTTTAGTATATATGGCTATATCTATCTAATGAAACATAAATCTGAATCTTTTGAAATGTTCAAAATATTCCAAAATGAAGTACAAAACCAACTTGGTAAAACAATTAAAGCACTTCGATTTGATTGAGGTGGTGAATATTTGAGCCAAGAATTCATTGACCATCTTAGGAATTGTGGGATAATCTCACAATTGACTCCTCCATGAACACCACAATGGAATGGCGTTTCTGAATGAAGGAATCGAACACTATTAGATATGGTTCGATCTATGATGAGTCAAATAGATCTTCCACCATCATTTTGAGGACATGCCCTAGAGACAGCTACGTTCACACTAAATCGTGTTCCATCTAAGGCAATTGAAAAGACATCATATGAGATATGGACTGGAAAGAAACCAAGTTTATCTTTTCTCAAGATCTGGGGATGTGAGGTATATGTTAAGCAACAAGTCTCTGATAAATTAGCACCTAGATCCATACAGTGCCTTTTTGTGGGGTATCCTAAAGAAACGAAAGGATACTATGTCTACAATCCCACCGATAACAAAGTGTTTGTTATTCGAAATGGCAAGTTTCTAGAAAGAGAGTTTGTCTCTAAAACAACTAGTGGGAGCGACATACATCTCGAAGAAATTTAAGAGCCATAAGATAGTACAAAACCACATATGGAAATTAGAGAAGATTCCAACAAGTTGCTGAGCCTCCTCAACTAACACAAGGTCCATGAAGATCTGATAGGACACGGTATCAGCCTCAGAGATATGGATTTCTGATTACTGAAGGCCGTGATGTGTTGCTCATTGAGCAAAATGAGCCCACCACCTATCGAGAAGCCACAGTGGGACCAAACTCTAAGAAATGGCAAAATGCCATGAAGTCTAAAATGCAATCCATGTAAGATAATCAGGTATGGACCTTAGTCAATCCACCTGAAGGTGTAAAAACCATTGGGTGCAAATGGGTTTTCAAGGAGAAAACTGACATGGATGGCAATGTAAATGTCTTCAAGGCACGACTGGTTGCAAAAGGATTCACTCAAACTCATAATGTAGACTATGATGAAACCTTTTCCCCAGTTGCATTGGTCAAATCAATTAGAATCCTTCTTGCCATTGCAGCATATTATGACTATGAAATATAGCAGATGGATGTCAAAACAGCCTTCCTTAATGGAAAGCTGCTTGAGCATGTGTGCTTGACACAACCTGAAGGTTTTGTACGTCCAGAGGACTCTGGTAAAATTTACAAGCTTCAAAGATCCATTTATGGATTGAAGCAAGCATCTTGGAGCTGGAATCATCATTTTGATAAAGTAGTCAAAGAGTTTAGATTCATTCAAAACATCGATGAACCTTGTGTTTACAAGAAGGTTAGTGGGAGCATAGTTGTATTTCTAGTGCTTTATTGAGATGACATCCTACCTATTGGGAATTATATTCCTACCTTGCAGAGTGTCAAGTCTTGGTTAGGAAAGTCCTTTTCAATGAAAGACTTAGGTAAAGCCACCTATATCCTAGGGATTAGGATCTATAGGGATAGATCCAAAAGACTAATAGGCCTAAGTCAGGGCACATACATAGACAAGATACTGCATAGGTTCAGTATGCAGGATTCAAAAAGAGGTTACATGCCCATGTCTCATGGCATCCATCTTAGCAAAGATCTGTGTCCTAGTACACCTGATCAGCGAGATCACATGAGTAAGGTTCCATATGCCTCGGCCATTGGATCCATCATGTATGCCATGTTATGTACTCGACCGGATGTCTAGTTTGCGTTAAGTATGACCAGCAGATACCAATAAGATCCTGGTGAGGGTCATTGGACTGCCGTCAAGAATATCCTAAAGTACTTAAGAAGAACTAAGGACTTATTTTTGGTCTATGGTGGATTGGATGATGAGCTCTGCATAACCGGATACACAGATGCAAGTTTCCAAACTGACCAAGACGACCTTAAATCACAATCTGGATATGTATTCCTCCGAATGGTGGAGCAGTAAGCTGGAAGATCTCCAAGCAGAGCACTATAACATATTCTGCAACAGAAGCAGAGTATATAGCAGTATCAGATGCAGCTAAAGAAGCCGTTTGGATCAGAAAGTTCATTACTGAACTAGGGTTGGATAGATTTAATTTAAACTGAATTTATTTAATTAGCTCATCAAGATAATTAATAGTTAATTAATTTTGAAATTAATGATGATTAATTTTGAAATTTGAAAATAGCCCTTATAGGTTATAAACTTGATAGAGCAGATATATTCATATGCACATGAGAATTGAGAGCCGCAAGGAAAACCCTAGGAGATATTAGAGGCGCTAGCACGCAGTCTCGGTTGGAGAGCATTTGTTGGAAATTGTGCCCTAGGGCCAATCATTGTACTTTGAACATTATTATTTTAATGAAATTTCTCTATCCTGCTATCATATTATTTTCATGTTAACTGTGATAATTGTATCCTTGGATAATTCATAAAGATTGTTCTAAAATGTCTCTGGTCGGTCATTTATGCGGGAGTAAAGAAGAAACAAGATCAGTATGACTTTGATAAGATATGGAGATACGAACCAAAGTCTTAGGCACATGTAAGAGTACAAGGTGCTGGACCGACCCACTATGAGAAAGCTACATGGATCAAGTCATAAGCTTTTGTCATGTATAACCACGTCACAATGCCCTTAAACCTGAGGTCATCATGGATTCCTACATGAGAGTTGCTAAGCTTTGAACTAGTCAAAAGTCACTTTTGACCAGGTGATGATAAAGGCTACGATCGGGCTTGGTGGTTTTTCATGTAGAGGAATATGAATCATCAAGATGGAATTTGGCCCTCACATTAGTAGAGAGATATTACTAGGCCCCTCGATGAGTGAGTCTGAGAAATGTATGGCCATGCTATGATGAAAGGAGTTTCTGTCTCTGTTATCAGGCTACTCAGGAATCGAGAAAGTAATGGTCGGGAACAAGAGGATGACATTATCCATGCCTTATCCTTGATCGATATATCGTGTGACAAAAGGGACGTGACATGGTTGTATGACAGGTTGCATCGTGATAACGATCATCATATGAATTGGGTAGTCGTAATGTCTTGCTAGAGGCCGCTTGTGACTTTTGGGTTAGTATAGTTATTGGCCCACTGCCAACTTCATATGGGCTTATAGGGTCGCACACAAGAATGGCCTAACACGAGATAATGTTTAATTTAGAGTGGATGAATTTTATATTTATATATATATAATATAAAATTCATTAATAATATTATATAGATATATATATTTTTTCGAAATAGATATCTTATATATATATATGTATATATATATTATATGATATTATTATATTGTGTTACATTTAAATTTAATTTATTAAGATATATTAAATTTAATAACTAACATGATAGAGATATAGTATCTCAGATTTAAATTATGAAGATAAATTAAATCTAATGGCTCTTTATTTGGATTAAATAAATAGGTTAAATTAAAACTGTTGTACAGATTGAATTTAAACTGAATTTATTTAATTAGCTCATCAAGATAATTAATTGTTAATTAATTTTGAAATTAATGATGATTAATTTTGAAATTTGAAAATAGCTCTCATAGGTTATAAACTTGATAGAGTAGATATATTTATATGCACATGAGATTTTAGAGTTGCAAGTGAAACCGTAGGAGACATTAGAAGTGCTAGCACATAGTATCGGTTGGAGAGCATTTTTGTGGATACCGGTACAGGGAGCGGACCTGACGTGTTGGCTCCTAGAGATCATGAAAACTCTGAATCATCAAAAGGTATGAATCCTTCCAACTTGGTTTAAACGTCGTTGATAGATCCTCGATTAGGATCGGTGAAAATTTTTAAAATTCTTCTACTGTGGCTACCGATTCTAACAGCATTCGTGTGGATACCGGTAGAGGGAGCGGACCTGACGTTTTGGCTCATAGAGATCGTGAAAACCCTGAATCATAAAAGGTATGAATCCTTCCAACTTAGTTTAAACGCCGTTGATGGATCCTCGATTAGGATTGGTAAAATTTTAAAATTCTTCTGCTGTGCCTACAGATCCTAACAATAAGTTGGGAATAACTTGACCAAAGACCATCTTTCAAAAGTTGAAAATGAAGTTTTCAAGGGGTTGGTCGCGGCCAAGCCATCCACTAGCCGCAGCCCATGGATGATCAGAAAGATTTGGGCTGTGGCCAAGATCAACTGGCCGCGACCAAAATCAGTTCAGAATCTTTTAGGCTGCAGCCAACATCCATGGGTTGTCGCCAAGAATTAGTCACAGAGCTTTAGCCCGCAACAAGAACCCTGTTGGCCGTGTCCAGGAGCTGGTCAGAAGGTTTTAGGCTGTGACTAAGACTCCCTAGGTGCAGCCAACTACTAGCCTGTTTCTTTACGGATTTTCAAACGACCATAACTTCTTTTATGTATATCAAAATAACCCAAACTTTATATCACTGGAAAACTTGTAATGTGAACTATAAGACTGAAAAATTTCATAGCATTCTAACACCATTTGCTATTTCATAACACTATGCAAAGTTGGTCCTCTGTACAAAATTTTAACTGAACAACTTTTCCAGAATTTCAATTTTTCAACCTATGCATCTAATGGTTCCACAATTCACAACCAAATTTATTCCCACAACATTTTTCACAAGGAATCCAATGGCAAGAACAAAACACCCAAATTCCTATCCCATCTACATGTTCTAATTTGGGACAACATTTCAACATAAACTACAAAGTTTCCAAACTCAACATTTAAGACTCCAAACCAATTTCATTGTCCAAAGGACACAACAATACACCATTTCCATCACAAAACACCAAGCAATTGATACAACTCTATATCACATGAAAATAAGGGTGAATTTCCAAAAACTTAAAGTTTCAATAATGACTACAATATGCATATCAAAGAGCGGCCTTTGCTCACCTCCATCAATTTCTCAAGCTTGTTCCTTGATTCTTCAACACCTAGCCTTCTTTGAATTCAAAACACATCTCCTCTTGAAAATCTAAAACCATAGAGATGAAGCTCTCATCAAGGTGGTCAAGATTAATGAAGAGGACTTAAGCATTTGAGCTTAACTATAATGTCAAAATCTCACCTTAAGCTTGAATTTCTTTATCTTTCCTCTTTTATGGCTTGGACGAAAATGGAGGCTGAAGTGAGAGAGAGAAATGATGAGATGAGTTCAAATTTTTCCAACTCCTCTATACTCTAGCCAACTTTAAGAAAGAGGAAAGAGAAAATGAGTTTAATTTTTTACTCAAACCCATGGTATAAGGTATTGCCAAGTGTCACAATCTTGTTACTCCTTCTATAGGCTTGCAACATGTGATTTTTCTCTCTTATTTCTCTTGGCAATTAATCTCTCAACTTACTCTTTAAGTTATTAGCAAATTTCCTCTTCGGTTATTGACTAATTGGCCAGTATCTTTTCTTTTTCCCATTTTACCCCTGACTATGACAATGCCTGTTGAATCACCACTTAACACATTTTCTCATTCAATTCCTCATCTATGCGCCCTCCCTTTCGCTTGTGGTTCATTAAAAGCTTTAACACACCATTAAGCTTAAATACATGGTTTGGGAATTGAGTACTGCATATTCAGATCATAATTCACATCGTATTCTACAAAAGTGTTTGTTTAACATTGATTACATTTGCTTTTTGAGTCATTAGCCCTTAATCAAATTTTGGGGCATTACATTGTCTCTAGGAGGCATTCAAGAAACAAAATTCAAAGCCATAAAAATGATGATGGAATTTGGACAGAAGACCTAAATGAGATGATTAATTGTCTCATAATTTTTCTCAATCAATATTTTTTTCTAATGACTCTCTGAATGTTTTAGATATATTACAAGAAATGTCTACTTTTCTGGATCCATCTCATTCTCAAGAGGAATCAACACAATTGATGAAATCAATTTCTTGTGAAGAAGTTAAACTGGCAATTTTTAGATCACTGAAGGATAGTGCTCCAGGACCAAATGGTTTTCTTGCATCCTTCTTTCAAAAGCATTGAGATCTAATTAAATAAGACATCTTTAGGATGGTAATACATTTTTGGGAATCTGAACATATATTGTCTTATCTGAACAAAATTGTTATTGTTTTAATTACTAAATCAAACACCCCCAAGAAATAAATATTTTAGATTATGCAATGTTGCACATAAGATCATATCCAAAGTACCCTTTAATAGCCTTAGGGTCCCTTTACCCTATTTGATTACTCCAAATCAGAGTGCTTTCTTAAAAGGTAGCTTGATCTTAGATAATGTCATGTTAGAAGCTGACTTGCTTTGTCAAGTTCACTCCTCTAAGAGAAATAAGAGAAAATAGGCAATTATAAAAGTTGACTTTTCAAAAGCCTTTGATAGGATATCTTGGTCCTTTATCGAGATAGTTATGATTCAAATGAATTTTCCTCTAAAATGGGCAAAAATAATTAAGCAGTGTATCTTGGCTATTTAATATCAAATCTATAACACCCTTACCTTTATGGCCATTGATAAGTTTAAATGCATAGCGAGAAGAACCGTTAAGCCAGGAATTTAGTCCTAGAACAAATATACTTTAGAAAATAGTTATAAATCCCAGCTTCAAATCAAGGTTCAAACCTGTAAGTAAATGGGTTTTTCTGATGAATTTAAAACTTTTCAAAATGGTTTCATAAAGGTTTGCAATTTCATCATAACTCATTAGTTATTAATTCCTTTTATAAGAGTATTCAAGCATCTCTCCTCTTATTGCTCTTTATGTCATCATTTGGTTATGGGCCTTTTTAGTATACGGATGCCCTAACCTAGTTCCTTAATCGTAACAGCACCCATACTGGTTTACCATGTGATTATATAGCTATTTCTACTACCACTACTATTAATACTGTAGTTATGTTCTCAAGTTATAAATAACATACACAAACTCAAAAATAGATAACCAACAAGACTTTCAATCTTGACCATAATCCTTTACTCGTTCATGACTATCTTCTTACCCTTCAAGCCATTAGCCCTTGTTGTAGGTTAGTTATTAGAAAGGGAGAGATTCAAAAGAATCTCAGCAGTAACAGACATTCAATCACATATATACAAGAACATGGAGTATGCCACACATTCATCATATAACATGGAAATAGCAATCAGCAATCAAAACATATCATGCAGCATATCATATTACCATAGAGCTAGGTATATAAATCACTTGGCCTTGAGTATTCACTTGTGCAATAGGCCCCAGGATTATACTCATTCATAATAGTAATTTTAATGGCCTAGGCATCTACCCGCACAACAGGCCCTGAACGACCACCTCATAAACTGTGAATGCTTCTAAAACTTATGATGATACCACAAACATGCAATCTAATATACCAAATTTTGCAAAACTAAAAATGTGTAAATATGGAAATAGTAGAATAAAATAAATATCGGTATTTAGAAGTTAAAGGTAAAGTTACTTTCGGAATTCCCTGATGTCCATTGTGTCATTCACAGAAATCGAGATGTCAATATTGTAAAAATACAAGTGTAAGAAGTCAGAGCAAAATTCGTCAGTGGCTATCGGGTTCAGGGGCGTCTGTTGCGAGATCGGAGGAATTCGGGCATTTCGTGATGTGCCTCGATATATGTGACCAGGTCCCACGTGGGTTCCACATGGAATTTTGGGTAATGCACCGGTGGAGCAACTTTATTAAAAAGAACTTCAATAAAGTATGTAATGACAGCTCATTATAACTCATGATGACACATCTTTCGTGTTGGCCAAATAAGGAAATGACAGGTGTCCCAAAATTATTACAAAGTAAAAACATGTTTTTGTGTTGGCCAAATGAGTGTTAGAGCAAGTGTTTCACCCAAGAGGGGGGGTGAATTGGGTGACCTTAAAAATTTCGTTGCAAATATAAAATTTGACATTGAAATTAAAATAGGAAAGAGTAAGGAGAAATATCACCGAAGTGTACACCAGGATTTATACTGGTTCGGCCACAACCACTTTGACCTACGTCCAGTCCTCAGAGCTTCTCTGAGAGTTTCACTATAACTTCCAAGATTCAGTGGGTTCTTCGCACCTCAGTACAAGCAAGTTCCTACACCTGGACACTCGCTCCCCCTTACAAGTTGTAATTCAATCCCAACTCAAGGTTCCACAATCTTAAGTTACCTCAATAACAAATATTGAGTTTGAATGAAATATCTCTCTCACAGAGTAAATAAGAATCACTGAAGCATAGAATCACAAGTACAATGAAAAACAGAGTAATGAACTTGATGATACGTTCGTGAGTGAGTTCTTGTGTTTTTCTCAGTTCAGATGTTCCCATATATATAGATACGTTGGTAATGATTTATGGAACATATTTCTTCATGTCCGTTAGAGCGTGCGCAGCTACTATTGACTTTTCTAGCTTTTGAAAAACATACGTTGTGGTAAGTGACGGTCAGTGACATTTGAGCGTTGCTTTTGACTTTCCTTATTTGGTAAGATATCTTCATTGTTTATCTGTTGAAATGCTAAGAATACTAATATAATGAAAAGTTAATCAAATAGGAAACTAAACAATGACCGTTGGAATGATTTCAAACTTTCTGGGTTTGCTTACTCGAGTAGCTACTCGAGTATCACATAAAGTTTACTCGAGTACTTACTCAAGTATCATCGGGAAATCTTAAATTAACTTCAAGTCAATGAACAAATACAAGATTACTCGGGTAGTGCATGGAATAACCAATTTTCAAACCTTTGGAAATATATGTTTACTCGAGTACCTACTCGAGTAATGCACTCACAACTTTATAAGTTACTCGGGTACCAACTCGAGTAAACCTTCAAATAAACTTTTGGCTACTCGATGCTTTACTCCAGTAATGTTGGCAGGATTTCAAGGCCGAGAGCACTTACCTTGTTACTCGGGTATGGACTCGAGTAATGCACTCATTTTTGCATAGGTTACTCGGGTACCACCTCGAGTAAATGTACTTTTTGTGCATGACTTACCCAGGTAATGACTTGAAGTTTACCTTGAAAATATTTCTGCATACTCGAGTACTTACTCGAGAAATCCACTTAAAATAGAACATTAAATACTTGCATACTAGAGTAAGCACTCGAGGAAAATGAGATAAATTTATATCAAGTTAATCGGGTACCACCTTCAAGTTTTTACTTACTTCAGTGCGTTACTCGAGTAGCTCCTCGAGTAACATTAGCAGTAGTACAAAGTGCCGAGAGCTCCACATTTTCAGAAACAGAGTTACTCGAGTACTTACTCGAGTATCATTGGTAACCTGAAGGCAACTGGAAGTTTTCACATGGTTACTCGAGTAGCTCCTCGAGTAACATTGGCAGGCCGAGAGCAACTCCAAGTAGTTACCTGGTTACTCGAGTAGCTACTCGAGTAACATTGGCAAGCCGAGAGCAACTTGAAAATACTTACCCTATTACTCGAGTACTTACTCGAGTAACGTTGGCAGGTTACTGGAAGGTGCTTCTGGTTACTTCAAGTTTTGGCTCATTACTCGAGTACCGCCTCGAGTAATGCCTTAGGAAACTTGCTTCTGATCAAGTTTCTCAGCTTTTTCTCTTGGTCTTTCTTCATTACTCCAATGCTAACTTCAAGTGATGCTTATCCCTGTTATTCCTTTATTCAAACTTGTTTATTAATCATTTCCTTTTCAAACCATTCTTTTGTTATCATCAAAACATGAGATCTAACAATGAGGAGTTGACATGTGTCCCTTATCACTACACATCATTACACCCATTTTAAGCCTTTTGTGTTGTCATCTCCGGAGTATGCCATCTAGCATCTAAGTCCAAGGAATTCACGGGTCTCCCCCCGGGTCGCTTACTTTACGAGTCGAGCATCGAACCCAGGAGTCCGGGGAAATTTTTAGGCCTCCCCTTCCCCTGACCATTTATGACCCACCAAAGAAAGAGAAAAGTGGAAGACCAATAGTTGCATGACACGTGGCACTCTTAAGCCTTAAACTTGTGACACGTGGCAAGATTTGATGAGATCATTTTATGTGGTTAAATCACAACCAACCATGGAAAGAGAAAGAGGAATTAGATTTCTTAAGCTTAAGAACACAAGAAGAGAGAAGGAGGAGTGAATAGTGAGTTTTCTTGACTACTGGAGCTGATTTCAACCCTGAATTGTCGTTATCGTCCGGTAAGTCCTTCAGGAAACTTCCTCTACTCACTATAAGCTTCAATTCTATGGTCTTAGATTTCTCATTTGAGCTGTTTTGTGCCAATTAGTCTACCAGAGTGCCTCTGGAATACCGAACCACTTGTAGAAACGCAAAGAGATAAGCGTGGGCTTTCTTTTGAACCGAATACATTGTGATTTCAATGAATTTTTCTTAGCTCTTGAACCACCCTTGTATTTCATTCAAGGGATGTTTTTGAAGAAGGAAGATGTTTTAATCATATATAAGGTGATATATGATGTTTGGAGAAGTATTAGACTTGTTCGTTGTTAAAATCACAAAGTGGAATTTTTGTTGTTTTGGGAGGTAGATTTTGGTTGGGGGCTAAATATGGTAAAAATATTTTGATTTTGGTATTTTTGAGTTTTCCATTGGGGTCTACACAAAAAATTGTGTGGGAAAAGGCTTTGGTTATAATTTTTGACAAACTTATTTAAAGATTCAAAAAATTGGAAATTAAGTCTACTTGTGCAACAAAGTTGCCAGTGTGCGTTTTTGTCTGGCAGTTTTGTTGTGGTGAAAATTTCATTGTCCAAACTTCATCTATTGATTATGAGATTTTCCAGAATTAAATTACACTTATAGACCTTGAATTTGATAGGTACTACGAAGGATTTTGATAAGTATACTAGGAGTTATGAATGTTTGAAGTAGACCATTAAAACTGGTCAGATTTTCTGGCAGCAGGGAGAAAAAGAAAAACTGGGAAGTGTGCATAGTCAGAGGACAACTGAAAGTATTTTTCCCTTAAAATAGACTTAATAAGGGTTATATAGAATTTTGGATCACCCCAATTCGATTTTTCTAAAATTAGTTATGAATTTTCAAAGTTCAGTGAAAAATCTACCAGCTTTTGGTAATTGTGCGAAAATTCAAAGCAAAGTGTTTTTGTAATAAAATTAGACATTTAAGAGTTAAGTTAAGCATTTGGAGTAGCTTGAGCTCATTAGCTTCATATTGGGCCTAATATAGTGACCGTAATGGTAACCAACATAAGAGAATAATTTATGAAGAGTTGGACTAAGAAATAACTCATTGCCCGTAAATTATAATGTATATGGCTTGACACTAGCCTAGGACGTTTAAAGCACGTCAATCAAGATCAAGATTTGGAAAAATTGTCAGGTAAGAACTTATCCCTCACATACTATATGATATGTTATATGCATGTTTGTACCATTATGAATTTAAAACATTTAGATGAGAAGGGCTAAGGCCCAGTAGAATTTCCCAGCACTTTGGCAAGGGACAGTTGTCCTTGAATTGGTGACTTTATGCTTTCTGCATATTGTGAATTTATCTCTGATTATTGAATATGTTGATTGTACTGTAACTTTGGTTGACATGGCATGATATATGTGCATTTTATATGAGTGATATCTGTTACTACTGAGATTCATTGAATCTCACCCTATTTTTCCAAAACAAATTTTCAGCTCGGGCAAGTAGTTCCTCAGGCAAGAAGGTAAACACAGGTGAATGAAGCAAAGGACTTAGAATTTACTTTTCTGTTAGTTATCTATTTTGAAGATTGTATGTAATTTGTATTTAAGTGTGGTCAGTCTCATACTGACATGTATGTAACCGCCTGTATATAAGCGAATGCGCAACGACATTCGTACCAATGGTGGACAGCTGTCCACCTAGGGCCGTTAATGAAACATAGTAGCTTGGGTTTCAGCAGAGAACTTATTAGTAAACACTCTGATATGAAGAAATCAACCTAAAGCGGATGGCTTAAAATAAATCATAAAATAATATGAGACCCAATCTAAAAATGATTTTTGAAAAGATTTTTGAAAACCCATTCAAGTATAGCTCCACACTCTGCTTGAAGTTGGGACTTTCGCTGTTTATAAAAGATTAATGGTCTCCTTTTTAAAGATATTACTACACTTAAGACATCTATATGCTTTCAAAACATAGGTGTTACATTTATTGATATAAGAGCATAAGTTCTTGGCTTTAGGATAAAGTTCTCTGCTTATGTTAGTATAATTCATAAATTATGACCCTTCGTTAGTTAGTTTTTGATAGGAATCATGTCTTATAGGAAAAGGCAAAGAAGTAGTTCACCCCCGTCTGTTAACCAGCCTCCTCCAGAGCATCATATACCGAAGGGTAAACTTTATGTAGTCATCAAAAAAGAGGAGTGTAGTGGACAGAATGGACCAAGAATGCAGCGTACGGCAAGGAAAAGAGTTCCCAACTATACGACAATAATAATAAAGGCTAGGAAGGCTAGTCCTGGCATAGAGATATCTATAGGTGATACTTGTGATCCTAAGAATGACAAGAATTTTTAGGGTACCTATTCTGATATGAGTCTAGAGCCCTGGTGACTCAGTTATTCTTTGACCCACACCTAGATCATGAGCTGTGGGAATGCTTTAAGGAATTATACTTGCTACGGTTTGATGAATTTATTTCCTCCATGATTCGATATATAGCATTTTTCAGGTAAGTAAGGAACCTATATGAGCGAAGGGCCAATCTTGGGTTAGTGTTAACTGATGATATTTGGATCCAAACCACATTAGCCTACCTTCCTGATTTTACTGCTTGGATCAAAAAGAAGAATGAGAAAGAATTCCTGAATATACGACAATGTGATATTGAGACTTTCGATGAGTACCTATCCCGATTTACTCGGTTATCCCGTTACTCCTCTTATTTGCAATTTAAAGATGAGAGGAATGGAGCTCCAATATGTTAATTGGAGGACTAAAGCTAGAAATAGAGGAAAAGCTAGTTGCCTAGCAATTTACCAAATTCAATAAAGCAGTAGAAGTATGCCGGCTGACAGAGGGTAACTTGAGGAGGGTGCATATGAGCAAAATTGTGAATAACCAAGGTAGATCTAGTCAGGGGAATACTTCTCAAAAACGAAAGGGGCAAGGATTCTTTTCTAAGGGAAACAACAAAAAACCCTTTCAATCTGAGAAAAAAGGCTACCAGGGTCCTTAAACTCAGCAACCATGTCCTTATTGCTGTAAGACACACCCAGGTAGATCTTGTGAAGGGCAGCTGATTTGTCATGCTTGTAAAAAGCATGTATACTTTATCAAAGAATGTCCACAATGAGCAGCTGAGCCTAGGTCACAGAACCAGGGTAGAGTTTTTGCCATGACGCATGAGGAGGCCCAAAAATCACCAGAGATGATCCAAGGTGCTATCCTCCTCCATGGTAATACTTTGCATGCATTGTTTGACTCGGGTGCTAGTCATTCTTTCATTTCATATGATTGCGCTAAGCGATTGGGGCTAAGCATCTATAAATTGCTATATGACTTGACTGTATCGACGCCTATGGATGTCAAAACTATGACTGCTGATTTATGTCTAAGTTGTGCTATAAATGTTGAGAGGTATGAATTTGTAATAGATCTAATTTATTTTCCACTCCAACAACTGGAAGTCATATTAGGTCAAACTGGTTGACGACAAACAATGTGTTACTGGATTGTGGTAATAAGAGGGTATTATTTGTAGAACCACAAACAAAACTTGATGCTAGTCCAAACCTTAACCTTCTCTCTGTGGCTGAAGCTAAAAAATGCCTAGGGAAAGGGTGTCAAGGGTATATAGTGTTTTTCTCTATTTAGGCAGAGACAAATTTAACTCTTGAAAATGTACTTGTCATGAATGAATTCCCTGAGGTCTTCCCAGAAGATATTATTGGGTTGCCTCCAAAAAGAGAAGTAGAGTTCAACATTGAAATCGCACAAGGAGCTAGATCTGTATCCAAAGCACCTTATAGAATGGCACCAAATGAAATGATGGAACTAAAGAAGCAAATTGAAGAACTTCTGGAGAAAGGATTCATCCGACCCAGTATTTCACCATGAGGAGCACCAGTATTGTTTGTCAGAAAGAAGGACGGAAGCCTAAGGCTATGAATTGACTACAGAGAGTTGAACAAGGTGACTCTAAAGAATAAATATCCGCTTCCCCGAATTGACGATCTCCTTAATCAATTATCTGGATCTAGTGTGTTCTTGAAGATTGACCTGAGATCAGGTTATCATAAGTTGTGAGTAAAGGCTGAAGATATACCGAAAATAGCTTTCAGGACCAGATATGGCCACTATGAATTTTTAGTGATGCCCTTTAGCCTGACTAATGCACCTTCCGTGTTTATGGACTACATGAACCGGATCTTTCGTCAGCACTTGGATTAGTTTGTGGTAGTCTTCATTAACGACATCCTGATTTATTCTAAAAATAGAGAAGAGCATGAGGAGGATCTTAGAATCATGCTGAGCATTTTGAAGGAAAAACAACTCTTTGCCAAACTCAGTAAATGTGAATTTTGACTATCAAAAGTCAAATTTCTGGGTCATGTGATTCCAGAAGAAGGGGTCTCTGTCGATCCTTGTAAAGTAGAAGCAGTGTTAAACTGGAAGAGGCCAGAAACTATTACAGAAATACACAGTTTTCTGGGTCTTTTCTGTTACTATCGCAGGTTCATACAGAATTTTTCCAGAATTGCCTTACCATTGACAAAGCTCACAAGAAAGAACCAATCATTTGTGTGGGATGAACAATGTGAAAAGAGCTTCACACAGCTGAAGGAGAGATTGACGACCACTCCAGTATTGATTATCCCAGATCCCTGTGAAACCTTCGTGGTGTATAGCGATGCTAGTAAACAGGGATTGGTATGTGTCCTTATGCAACAAGGCAGAGTAGTGGTGTATACCTCTCGACAGCTAAAGACTCATGAATTGAATTACCCTACTCATGATTTAGAACTTGCAGTGATCGTGTTTGCTTTAAAGATATAGCGGCATTATATGTATGGTACCACTGTAGAATTATACTGCGATCATAAAAGTCTCAAATACCTACACGATCAGAAAGAACTTAATATGCGGCAGCAGTGATGGGTGGAATTGCTGAAAGACTATAACCTGGAGATTAAATATCATATAGGGAAAGCGAATGTTCTCACCGATGCTCTTAGTAGGAAGGCAATGAGGGTGGCAGTTATAATGGTACGAGAACAGAAATTACTAGAGGAATTCAGGGATCTGAATCTGTCAAATCAAGTATTCATAAACATGAATATACCAAATGAAGTAGTTATTGCTAACTTTAATGTTAGTCAAGAGGAAAGTGGTATGAGGGCAGAAATAGAAGAAGCCTAGAAGAAAGATGAGCAGGCCACGTATATTCAAGAAATGATCAAAATAGGTGAAAATCCAAACTATGATCTTTCGCCCAGTGGGTTAGTCAGATACCAGAAGCGAGTATATGTTCCACCAAAGGCTTACCTAAGGCAAAAAATTCTAGATGAGCCACATAAGAGTAAATATACTCTTCATCCAAGAGCAATCAAGATGTACCATAACTTGAAATCAGAATAATGGTGGACATGACTAAAAAGTGATGTAATCAAGTATATTGTAGATGTCTTACCTGTGAAAAGGTAAAAAATGAACATCAATAACCATCAGAACTTTTGCAAAGCCCCAAAATTCTAGAGTGGAAGTGGGAGAGTATTACCATGGACATGGTGGTAGGATTACCCAGGATCAGAAATTACAATGCAATATGGGTAATTGTTGACTGATTTACAAAGTCATCTCTTTTCTTACCTATCAATGCTGGTTATTCTCCTAAGAAGCTAGTAGAAATTTATATAAAGGAGATAATCTGATTGCATGGTACACCAAAGAGTATTATCTTTGATAGAGATCCTCGCTTCACATCTCAATTCTGGAAAGCTCTACACGAAGCATTAGGTATGAAGTTGAAATTTAGTACGGCTTATCATCCACAAACGGATGGGCAGTCAGAGAAGACTATACAGACACTAGAAGATATGCTACGAGCATGTGTTATGGATTTCAAGGGGAATTAGGATCGTTTCCTTCCACTTGCTGAATTCGCTTACAATAATAGCTATCATGCGAGCATTCAAATGGCTCTATATGAAGCACTCTATGGAAGGAAATGCCAGTCACCTCTCTGCTGGACAGAATTATTGGAGAGAAAATTGTATGGGCCATATCTAATTGATCAGACTTCAGAACAAATAAAAACTATTAGAAAGAGGCTCCTTGCAGAGTAGAGTAGACAGAAAAGCTACGCTGACAAAAGAAGAAGACCTCTAGAATTTGAAGTTGGAGATCATGTATTCCTAAAAGTATCTCTAGTTACTGGAATTGGTAGAGCGATAAAGAGAAAGAAGCTAAGCCCACGGTATATTGGACCTTTTGAAATTCTTACGAGAATTGGACCAGTGGCATACAAAATAGCCTTACCCCAAACCTGAGCAGACTACATGATGTATTTCACATCTCTCAGTTAAAGAAGTACCAACCAGACCCCGAACACGTGATTGAGTATGAAGAAATTGAGGTACAAGAGAATAATACATATGAAGTAGATCCGGAGAAAATCATTGACCGACAATAGAAACGGCTTAGAAATTGAAGTATACAATTCGTGAAAGTGGTATGGAAAGGTTTTTCTCCAAGAAAGGAAACATGGGAAATAGAAGAGGATATGAAGAAATGTTACCCAGAATTTGTCTTTGGATGTGTAAGAAATTTCGGGGACGAAATTTCTTATGCGAGGGAAGAATTGTAATATACCAAATTTTGCAATACTAAAAATGTGTAAACATGGAAATAGTAGAATAAAATAAATATAGGTATTTACAAATTAAAGGTAGAGTTACTTTCGGAATTCCTAGATGTCCATTTTGTCATTCGCGGAAATCGAGAAGTCAATATTGTAAAAATACAAGTGTAAGAAGTCGAAGCAAAATTTGTCGGTGACTGCCGAGTTCAAGGGCGTCTGTTGTAATATCCCAATTTTTGATTATGGACTAATCATGATTATTGTGGATAATTATGAATTTAATTGGATTTATTATGTTTTATGGCAATATTAATTAATATGTCATAATTAGTAAAAAATTGGAAGAATGGAATTTTTGGCCATGAGTTGGTAATTAAGGGAGAAATTAATTACTAACTAAGAGGAAAAAATGAGAAGTATGATTAAATGGCTAATGGAGGGATTAGATAAGCTAATTGGTGACTTATTTTAGGTGAGCCAATAACATTGTGACATGTGGCAAAGAGAGTATGGGAGAGAGTGCATGTGTGTGTAAGTCAAATGAGATAAGATATATTTTCTCTCTCCTCTCTTCCCTCATTTTCGCTGCAGCAAGGTTAGAGGGAGTATCATGATTGCTTCTTCCTCTACACTCCACCTCTGACACTCTTCTATCTCTCTTTCTTCTTCTATTTCTGGCGGCCAAGTTGAGCAAGAAAGAGAAAGATAAAGCTTGATTTTTGGGTAAGCAAATGACCTTTAATGCTTAATCTCACTTCATTAATGTTGATCCTTAGAGTGAGAGCTTCATTTTGGTGTTTTTAGTTTGGCTATTTGGTGTTGTTTTGTGCCACACGAAAATCTGGTTGTTGGAGAATCAAAGAGTGTTTTTAGAGAAGTGAAAGAGGTAAGTGAGACTAATCTATCTATCTAAGTTTCATGCCAAATGAATAAGTTTAGAATTTCTGGAATTATTGCCCTATTTTTGGGAATATGGGTCATTGGGTAGTTTGGCATGATATAGTTGTGGAATTGGTATTTTGATATGAGTTTTGAATAGATCGATTGATTGGAGGTTGAAATGTTAAGATTGGTGGTTTTAGGAAAATTGATGATTTGTGTTGATTAAACCAAAGCATGATAATGGAGTAGGATTTTAGTCATTTTAATGATTCCATTGAATTCCTTGGGTGTTTTTGTGTGGGAGTAGCTTTGGTTTGGTATTTGGGTTCATTTGGATCACTTGGTAAAAAATTCTAGAAGTGTTGTCTTACCTTCTACGTTTTTTGGTTTCTAATAACATCACTCGACTGAGAGTGAGTTCACTCGAGTGAGGATGAACTCACTCGAGTGCGTTAGTGTATTTTCCCCTCTGGCCTTTGGTTTTCATGTTGTACTTTCGGGTGAGAGGCAGGAGTGTTGCCTCACTTGCAAGTGTTGAGGGTTCTCACTCGAGTGAGCCTCCTCTCACTCGAGTGCTGGTGTATTTTTTAGCTGATTTATCATCTCGGGTTGTCACTAGCGTCCAAAATTCAAGAGTGCGCTTTAACACTTGCAAGTATTGAGTTCTCACTCGAGTGAGGTCTTCTTCACTTGAGTGATCCTCTTCCTTGAAAGTTTTTATGCTCTCAGGCAAGCACTTCCTATCCTTACTTTCTAGTACTTGAGGTGCTGTCCGTACAATGCTCGAGTAAGGTCTTGTGTGCTCGAGTAACCGTACCAATGCTCGAGTGAGACCATTTTCACTCGAGGTGCAGCAGTGAAAAATCAGTTTTTGTGCTTCCAAAAGGGGATCTTTGGGATAGTTCTTCCAACCCTTTAGGAGTTTTGTTAGGGGTATTTAATGACTCTAAAAGAGCAATATTGATAACCAAATTAAGTGTTATGAAGTGAATTAAGTTTTGGAATAGAGTATAACTCTTCATCCCAAATTGTGAATATAAGATTTGACATTTGCCCTACTCGGGAGATATCGGCGTTAGGACACGCACGGAAGGACTTAGTTAGTGACTTTTCTCTCATGTTATGTATAATACTTGGTATACATGTTTATCATTGTGAATGTGTTATCGGCCATAAGGCATTCAGCACAAGCAGTTTAGTGTGAGCCGTCGTAGGGGGCAATGCTCATGATACCTACCTCGGCCGTTGTATCTACCGCTATAAGTGCCAAGCTACATTATGGAATCGTGGATTCCTATTTGAGATCTAGCCCGTAGGGCTGCGTTTTGTGTTGAGTATCCAGCCCGTGGGGCTATGTTGTGAAATGTTTTATATGGATCCCAGCTGTGGTGATATATATGATATGTTCATGTGGATGTGCAATACAGCAAGTAGTTCAGTGTGAGCCGTCGTAGGGGGGCGATGCCTATGATACCTACCCCGGCCGTTGCAACTATTGTTGGGATTGCTGTGTATTGTATGGATGATTTACTTTCTTGCTTTGATGTTGTGCATATTATGAGTGATTTCTTATTATGAGGATTCTTTAGAATCTCACTCTCCTAAAAACACAATTTTTAGACAAGGCTGAAGGATCTAAGGGAAAGCGGGCGACGAAGAGTAGTTAAAGCTCCAGTTTATGAGTCTATTTTGATTAATGGTTATCAATGTAAAATTCATTGGATATTTTGTGGTAAATAGTTGTATATTTTGGAAGTATAGTGTAGTTTCGTGTAATCCCCAAGATAAGGGGAAAAATATTATTGGCTTTGTGCCTTTGTATAATCCCTTGACTAATTAATGGAACCCGAGTGAGTCGGGAATTTACTTTGCACCCTGATATTTGTAATGGAATCCACTTGTTCAGGCCATTATTGTTTTGTATTATGAATAAGTTTTGAAAATTTTTTTGCAAATCCGATTTTGGGCAAAAGATTTCCTTAACAAGTCCCAATTTGAAATATGGTCTCTAATTTCGCATTAATTACGTTTTTAAGAACTTAATATCGACCTTAATCATGAAAGGGGTTACATCTGTTCCGAGATCGGATGAATTCGGGCATTTCGTGATGTGCCTCGATATGTGTGCCATGGTCCAACATGGGTCCCACATGGAATTCCGGGTAATGCACCGATGGAGCAACTTTATTAAAAAGAACTTCAATAAAGTATGTAATGACAGCTCATTATGACTCATGATGACTCATCTTTCGTGTTAGCCAAATAAGGAAATGACAAGTGTCCCAAAATTATTACAAAGTAAAAACATGTTTTTGTGTTGGCCAAACAAGGAGGTGACATGTGTCCCTTATCATTACACATCATTACACCCACTTTAAGACTTTCATGTTGTCATCTCCGAAGTACGCCAGCTAGCGTCTGAGTCTGGGCAATTCACCGGTCTCCGGCTGGGTCACTTACTTTATGAGTCGAGCACCGAACCCAGGAGTTCGGGGAAATTTTCAGGCCTCCCCTTCCCCTGACCATCTATGACCCACCGAAGAAAGAGAAAAGTGGAAGACCAATGGTTGCATGACACGTGGCACTCTTAAGCCTTAACTTGTGACACGTGGCAAGATGAGATGAGATCATTTTATGTGATTAAATCACAACCATCCATGCATAATTAAATGGAAAAATTTCATGCAAGCATGGAAAGAGAAGGAGGAATCAGATTTCTTAAGCTTAAGAAGACAAGAAGAGAGAATGAGGAGTGAATAGTGAGTTTTCTTGACTATCGGAGCCGATTTCGACCCTAAATTGCCGTTATCTTCTGGTAAGTCCTTCAGGAAACTTCCTCTACTCACTATAAGCTTCAATTATATGGTCTTAGATTTCTCATTTGAGCTGTTTTGTGCCAATTAGTCTACTGGAGTGCCGCTGGAATATCGAACCACTTGTAGAAATGCAAAGAGGTAAGCGTAGGCTTTCTTTTGAACCGAATACTTTGTGATTTCAATGAGTTTTCTTAGCTCTTGAACCACCCATGTATTTCATTCAAGGGGTGATTTTGAAGAAGGAAGATGTTTTAATCATATATAAGGTTATATATGATGTTTGGAGAAGTATTAGACTTGTTGGTTGTTAAAATCACAAAGTGGAATTTTTGTTGTTTTGGGAGGCAGATTTCGGTTGGGGGCTAAATCTGGTAGAAATATTTTGATTTTGGTATTTTTGAGTTTTCCATTGGATTTTACACGAAAAATTGTAAGGGAATAGGCTTTGGTTATAATTTTTGACAGACTGATTTAAAGATTCAAAAAATTGGAAATTAAGTCTACTTGTGCAACAAAGTTGCCAGTGTGCGTTTTTGTCTGGCAGTTTTGTTGTGGCGAAAATTTCACTGTCCAAACTTCATCTGTTGCTTATGAGATTTTCCAGAATTAAATTACACTTATAGTCCTTTAATTTGATAGGTATTATGAAGGATTTTGATAAGTATAGTAGGAGTTATGAATGTTTGAAGTATACCATTAAAACTGGTCAGATTTTCTGGCAGCAGGTAGAAAAAGAAAAACTAAGAAGTGTGCGTAGTCAGACGACTACTGAAAGTATTTTTCCCTTAAAATAAACTTAATAAGGGTTATATAGAATTTTTATCACCCCAATTCGATTTTTCTAGAATTAGTTATGATTTTTCAAAGTTCAGTGAAAAATATGCCAGCTTTTGGTAATTGTGCGAAAATTCAAAGCAATGTGTTTTTGTAATAAAATTAGACATTTAAGAGTTAAGTTAAGCATTTGGAGTAGCTTGAGCTCATTAGCTTCATATTGGGCCTAATGTAGTGACCGTAATGGTAACCAACATAAGAGAATAATTTATGAAGAGTTGGACTAAGAAATAATTCATTGCCCGTAAATTATAATGTATAGGGCTTGACACTAGCCTAGGACGTTTAAAGCACGTCAATCAAGATCAAGATTTGGAAAAATTGTCAGGTAAGAACTTATCCCTCACATACTATATGATATGTTATATGCATGTTTGTACCATTATGAATTTAAAACATTTAGATGAGAAGGGCTAAGGCCCAGTAGAATTTCCTAGCACTTTGGCAAGGGACAGTTGTCCTTGAATTGGTGACTTTATGCTTTCTGCATATTGTGAATTTATCTCTGATTATTGAATATGTTGATTGTACTGTAACTTTGGTTGACATGGCATGATATATGTGCATTTTATATGAGTGATATCTGTTACTACTGAGATTCATTAAATCTCACCCTATTTTTCCAGAACAAATTTTCAGCTCGGGCAAGTAGTTCCTCAGGCAAGAAGGAAAACACGGGTGAATGAAGCAAATGACTTAGAATTTACTTTTCTGTTATTTATCTATTTTGAAGATTGTATGTAATTTGTATTTAAGTGTGGTCAGTCTCGTACTGACATGTATGTAACCGCCTGTATATAAGCGAACACGCAACGACATTCGTACCAGTAGCGGACAGCCGTCCACTTAGGGCCGTTAATTAAACACAGTAGCTTGGGTTTTAGCAGAGAACTTATTAGTAAACACTCTTATATGAAGAAATGAACCTAAAACGGATGGCTTAAAATAAATCATAAAATAATATGAGACCCAATCTGAAAATGCTTTTTGAAAACCCATTCAAGTACAGCTCCACACTCTGCTTGAAGTTGGGACTTTCGCTGTTTACAAAAGATTAATGGTCTCCTTTTTAAAGATATTACTACGCTTATGCCATCTATATGCTTTCAAAACATGGGTGTTACATGCAACGTATCTCATAACATATGAAAGAAAGAGTTACTACCTTGGTCTATTTGGTCTTGTTCTTGTCATGGTTTTTTTGTATCCAGGGCAAATATCAAATCCTATAAATTAGAATTTACGGACGACAAGTTATTGCTTATCCCAATTCCTTATAATTCAAACATTTAGGTTAGTTATTATTAGGATTAGTATACTAAGTCAAATAAGTAGTCAATGTGGTCAAACTAACCTAGAGTGTTTATTGTTACCCTTAGGGTTCATTGAAATTACACCTTGCCCTTACATTTCTATTTCTGCATATTAACTCAAATCTGCCAAAATTTTCCTCAAACTTTGAAAGTTCACATCTTTATGTACAAATGTCCAATTGTGTGATTCCAAAGGCTAGGTGATCCTTATTAAGTCTATTTTCAAGAAAAAAAATTGCCCTTTGTGAATTGGACTCACAACATTCCATAATTACCATTCATTGTACACTATCACAAAAACATGCAAGTTTTATTGAGTTAACTTAAAAAATTCATAGTTCATAATATACTAATACAAATGGCACAAATGACATATCAAATTAAAGCTTGATAAGTTTACTTTTATTATAGAATGTTTTATGGTCATTGGACAACATTATATTACTAAAAAAACATAGCACACTCTGACTGCCACTAGGAAACCTTAATTGGCAGCAACATCCATGTTTTGGAATTCAAATCCATTATTTCTAAAATTGTGCCAACCACAAATTCCTACACAATTTTGCCCAAGGAACCATTAGAGACCTCAAATTTGGAAAAAAACATTCCTTCTGCCTACCTTGCACCAAACTGAAAATTCACTTTCCAAAAAAAACAATCAACAACTTTACAATACAACCACCAAACTAACCTCATATGCTCTTAAATCATCATATAACATCATTTATTTGATCATAACACCATTAAACCCTAATTCCTCTTAATGACAAAAATTTAGGGCATTTAAGAAAATTCACAAAGCTCAACCAAAAACATCATATTTGGTTCAAGTGAAAGCTCAAGCTCACCCCCTTCACCTTATAGGGCTTGTTCTTTGTTTCTCCAAATTTGGTACTTTGTAGATAGAAAAAAACACCTCTCCTTGAGAAATAAAAAAAATAGAAATGTAGCTCTCAGTGAGAGGAACAACATTCATGAAGACATCAAGTGCTATAGAGGTGACTTGATGGTGAAAATCAAGCAAGAAGTCTTACCTTGCTTCTTGTTCTTCAACTTTCATTTTGTTCTTTTCTTTTTCATTGTCTCTTTATTTTCTCTTTATTTTTATGGTTTGGTCAACTTTTAATGAGTGTGAGAGATGTTTTAATATTCATTCCATGCCTTCTTGAGTTCACTTGGCCAAAAATCACTTAAATGGAAAAGAGAAAAATCCATGTGTCACATTCTCATGTTTTCTTGCAAAAGTTACTTGGTTAATTAACCAAGTGTTGGTTGGGGTTAAATGGGTTGATATTTTCTATTTCCCTTTTTGGCTTGTCTTAGATGAAACATTCAATGCAAAAGGAGGAGGATTTGTTGACAAAATTCATCTTGCTTTCTTGCTTTTTGGTAAAACTTCGAAGTTGTAACCAATTGCAAGACATATTGACTTTTCTTCTCTTCCTCTTTCTTTTTTTTTTGTGCTTGACCAAATTTTCTTTTATAAAAGATTAGGACATTAATTGATACTTCTCTCCTCTTAATCTTGGATGAAATCCACCTTCAAAGAGAAGGAACTATGTTGGCCAATTCATCATATAAGCATGAGCTCAAGTTGGACCAAAGTCTTCTTCAAAAGTGAGTTGAAACTTTGACCAACTTTTCTCTTCCTTCTTTGCCCCCTCTTGGATGCTTTTTATGACTTAAGTGGAGGGTGTTAATTGCTTTACAACCCTCATGAATGCTCTTGGTTTCAAGAAAAATTCCTAGCCCAACATTTTGTTTTCCAATCTTAACCTCAAGATCAAGTGGCAATTGTCTCTTTTACCCTTGATTATGGAAATATGATTTCTTATGCCATTGGTTCTTTCAATTCTCTTTCTTTTTTCTTCTAAACACCATTTCTCTTTTCCTTTTGATTTAGGTTAGGCTTTATGTCATTCTGACATATCCTAAAGGAATTGGGTATTTCTATCGACTAATTCACACTGAAATTAATACTTTATTCTGGGTGCGGTTTCTAATAGTCATTCTATTTCTTATTCATTATTGGGACTCTTACTTAAATAGGCTTAGTAGCCTACTCTATTTAGACTTATTATGTAGCCTCTTGTCCCAAAATGCAGGGTATTACAAAACCCAATTCAATAGACAACTGACTGCTTCCATCATCCCTAATAGAGGTATTAAACAAGGTGAACCATTATCGCTCTATCTATATATACTTACTACTAATGTTTTTGTCTTGTTCCATAGCCAAACTAGAATAGGAAAGAAGATAGAAAAAGGCATTGAGATATGCAACGTTGCCGAACCAATTCTCACTTACTTTATATAGATGATTCATTATTCTTTTTTGAAGGCAATAAAGTCAATTGTGAGGTCATGAATCAAGCTATTGGGAAGTATTACTTCTTGTCAGATTAGCAATAAAGACATCAAAGTCAACTCTTGTTTTAAGTCAAAATATTTCTCATCCATAAAAGATAGAGTCTTCTAACATTTTTGGCATTCATTTTTCTTATAGACTAGGTAAATATTTGGTACCTATATTGATCCCAGAAGAAATAAATCACAAATCTACCATTAAATAGTCCACAACATTGATATTAGAACTTAACCTTGGCAAGCTATACTTCTATCTCAAGCATCTAGACTGATTTTGCTTAGATCGGTTCTTGCCTTAGTAAATATTCACATAATGTCATGTTTTAAGATCCCAACAAATATTTGTCATCAAATTAATAGTAAATGTGTGACTTTCTTCTAGGGATCATTGGGAGACAAAAAGAAAATGCACTACCTCAAAAAAGATGTTCTCCTTCTTCTAGTTACTTAGGGAGGTTTAGATCTTAGATCTCTTAAAAGCATAAATGAAGCTCTATTCGCTAAGTAAATTTGGAGGATTTTGGTATCAAATGATGAATCTTTGCTTTCATGAACTCTGAGAGTTTAATATATTGATGAATCCTCTAGTGACGTTATCAAAAAACCTTACACTGATCCTAGGTTTGGAAAGGCATTACAGATTATGCTAATTTAATTGTTAAAAGATTGAGATGGAAAGTTCGTAAAGGGAACATGATTCCTATAAACCACCCTTATTTGTGTCTTATGTAAGTCAAATCAGTAAATTCTAACTTAAATATAGTCTCTAATTTGTTAATGCATATCTTAGGTTCTCTTTACCAACTTTAACGGAATTCAATTCTTCTACAAAGATTATACTTAACTCCCCATATACAACTCATTTCAAGTCTGCCAATATTAGTTACAGACCATTCTAACTATCTCTATTGGAGTGGAAACTCATAGGGACTTTATAAGGTAAACAATGGATTTAACATTCTTGAAGGAGGTATATTATCAAGCACCCATTATTTTGACCCTTTCTAGAAATTCCTTTAGGCTATTTCACTCTTTTATAAATTCTTTGTGAAATAACTTAAAGGATTAGAGCACGTGGGTATAGGGTAGGGCCTATAGCTCAAAGGTTCCCTTTGGCTTTAATGGGTTGATTATTCGAAGTGTTCTATCATTATCATAGGTCCCTCACTTTCATTACATCTATGTGGACTGCTCCATGAAATTGCAATAGAGATTTCCAGACATTTTGTAATTTGTGGTCTAATTAAAACACATTTTGCTTCAAACATAGGATTTTCTAAGAGTAAAATTTGAGGAAAAGAACCGATTGTATGGCAAATACTTCAAGAGGCTATACAAGGGCATCCTGTATTACTGTATAAAGCACTTACCTTACATATATTAGGCAAACAAGCCTTTTAACCTATTTTAGTAGAAGGATGTGTTGTTTGTTTCCATCCATTAGTTGGTAAGGGATTCATTGTGCCTTTATCTTTAGGAGCACAAGCAGAAGTTTGTTTACTTATGTTTTCCCATAGGAATCTTGATGCGATCCAAAACGTTGTGTCAAATTCAAGCGATCCTTTGCAAATTCCAAGTGGACCAATCATAAAAGCAAGAGCCAAAACAAATCAAGGAAGCATTAAATGGGCTAGTGCAAGATACTTGGACAAAGCAAGTAGCAATTGGATAAAAAATGGACAAAAATGCTGAAAACGTCACTAACTTCATATGGGCTGCAAATGGAGATATTGATCAAGTTTTGGGCTTGCAAACTTGAAACTAAAGAGCTTGGACCAAGTACTACACATGGGAGGCTTATTTGGGCCTAAATAAGCACAGTTTGAGCCTTAATTTGCTGACTACATTTTCTTGAAGTTAGGTGTGCAAAAATCAACAAGGAGTTGGTGGTAGATTTGACTTTTGTTTTCTTTAGCATGTTTTATTTGATTTTTCAGCTTTCTTCTAGATTTTATTAGACTTTTGTGTTTATTGTATTAGACTTTTAGGTTTCCTAGCACATAGTTTTACAATTTGTATTGGTTGTTTTCAAAATTACACTTATTGCAATTAGGTCATATTTTCCTATAAATACTTGGTGCTTCTTCATTTGTAAGACACACAATTCAGATTTGAATCATAAATGAAAGTTGCACTTCTGCACTTTGTTTCTTGAGAGTGGATTCTCTCTAAGGGTTCTTTTTGGAACTAACAAACTTATCAAGGCTTGATCAACCTTGTGGCATTTTTCCAACACTTCGGGTCCTTGTTCTTTCGTGTTCAAGGGTTCAAGTAGATCGTCGATCTGTGTTTAGCTTTCTTGGGGTGTGTATATTTCAGAATTGGTTGTGGGTTCATAGGATCTTCCCTTGTGGGTTCGCACCAAATCTCTTGTCTCCGGTTATAGTTGATCCCATTTCCATACCAACCCAAGATATACTTATTGGGCTTTACATATTAATGAGCAGGAATCATAGCTTGTGGTTGATGACATGGGATACCCTTACATAACCTCTTAAAGTATTTTCCATACAATCAGTTCTTTTTCTCAAATTTTTCTCTTAGCAACTCCTATGTTTAAAGTAAAATGTTTTTTAATTAGTCCTTGAATTACAAATGCCTGGAAAAGCTCTATTGCTATTTCATGAGGCAATCCACATTGATGTAGTAAAAGTAAGAAACCTATGACAATGATAGAACACCTTGAATAATCAACCCATTGGAGCCAAAGGGAACCTTTGAGCTATAGACCCTACCCTATAGCCACATGTTTTAATCCTCTAAGTTATTTTACAAAGATTAAAAATCTTTTTTCAATTACCAACATACATGTTAAGTTCCAACCTTCACCCTAACCAGAGACAAATCACCTAGGTTCAAGTCCATAAGTAGTGACAATTACCATATGAAGACTCGCTTTTGCTATGGCTCTGATGGATTCCCTTAATTAAGCTACTACCTATAAGTCCCAACTTATTCTTTAACAGGCATGCAGTTAGAGCCCTGGGTTCATCCCACTGCTTAGGAGTTTATGGTTTCATGTTCTATTTCACTCCTGAATGGGGGTTCTTTTTACCCTTCGCTTATAGTACTACTTTACTATTAGTCACCCAGGAGTATTTACCCTTATAAGTTGGTAATTATTGATTCACAAGGGATCCCATGTCCCTTATGCTATTAGGGTTAGAGAGTAAGCTAGTGATGGTTTTGAATACTAGACTCTAGTGATATAGGTTTAGCACTCTACCACTTCACCTAGCAAAATGATGCTTGTATTGCTCTCCTATAACCCTATTTCTACAGTTTAGACTACTCCCATTTTGCTCACCGTTATTATGAGAATCGCTTTTGCTCTTTCTTCCTCTGGCTACTAAGATGTTTTAGTTGCATTATAGGAATTACTATACCCTAATTCTCTGATTTGGGGATTAGAAAAAAAGGTTCTTTTTCTTTCGTATACTTATAGTTATTATCGTAAATTCCTTTAGTTTTATAATTTCTATGATTACACAAATTATACTTATTTACATAAATAGCTCTATGATTCTCACTGTTAATATGTAAAGCCCAATAAGAATAGCTTGAGTTTGTATCGAAATGGATCACCAATAGCCAGAAATAAGAGATTCATATGGGAAAACATAAGTAAATGAGCTTCTTCTTGAGCCTCCAAAGATAAAGGCACATGAACATGGATGGGGGCTAACACCTGCCTAGTTTTGAGAGATCAAGCAAGTTGGTGACCTGATGATAGGGGAGCTGACAATTGAAGCCCTAGTGAATAGTAACCATAACAATAATGGTCCTAAGGTAGTAAAATTCCTTGTCGGGTAAGTTCCAACCCGTACAAAAAGGTGTAATAATTTATTTTATATATTTTCTCCCAAAGGTCAACCATAAGGATAAAAAGTAATTTTTATATGAAATGTATTCATATCCTATTTATTTGCAAATAATACAAAATAAAGGAAAATCTTGAAAGGATGGAATTATTGATCATAACTTCTCTAGAGTCCAAGATGCCATAGGCCATGCATCAAGCAAAGAGATCAGGTCCTTGTATGTTATTTTCTCTAAAAAGAAAAGGAAGGAGAGAAATGGGAAATCAAATTTGATTGAATAGGTCATTAACTGTAATTTTAGTAGAAGATCCAAATATTATATATATATATTTAAATATATCTTAAAGAGTAATGCCAAAACAAAATCATCAAGAGACGTAAAGTAAAGTAGGGAAAAAGTTTGCTACACATTTAGAAATAATGCCTCTAGTCTTATTAAAGAGACACAGAATCACTACTCTGAGTATAGCATCCCAACACCTTGCTCTCGATATTGTTCACTTTGGGGCCTATTACCCCTCACGGTTTTAAAACGTGTTGAGATAGGGAGGTATCTTAACCCTTATAAGGGGTCTTTCGTTCCCCTCCTTAGCCGATGTGAGATATAACACTCCACCCACTTTTGGGCCCAGTGTCCTAACTAGCACATTGGCCTATATTGACCCGAGCCTGGCACTTAATGCTTTTTAAAATCATGAGGGGTAGAGTGCCCCAAAGCAGATAATACCAAGAGCAAGGTACTGAAATGTTACACTGAATACCTCAAGAATTCTCTTTGAGATATTTGGAGCATCTTGAAGGTTGAGAATGAGTTATTAGGAAGTTTAACTTCTTAGTCTCTTTAATCTTTGGTCTTTTTTCACTCATTATGATTAAGGATTTTAGAACTGTGTTTATTATTTCTACTATTACGTATTTCTAAGCTCCCAATTGAAATATTAAATTCTATTTATTTTTTTTTGACTCTTTACATATTTCAATTTATGAACATATTTTAGTTTCTTTTAAAATATCTATTTTTCTCACTCTTCACCGTTGAGTCAAGTCTATAGGTAATCCTGATCGACCCTGAGGCAAAGAGAGAGCCTAGATCTAGAGAAATAAGCATAAATATTTAGGCTAGTGTAGTTCTGGATATTTATGCTAACTTAAAATTATAGCTTCATGGTTTAATTAGTTGTTTGGGTGTCGTAGGAATGAATTGAACCTAATTAAAAAGAGGTAAAGAGTTCAGGGCAGTATTAGGACACTTTAGGAATAGTTGTTACTATAATAAATTTAATAGTCAAATAAAGGATAAAAATTAACAACCTGAAGATGAAATACTAAACCCAATGTTTTAAGTTATTTTTATTTTCTCAAAATTACTCTCCTTCTTATTCTTACTTTCTATCCATCAAGTTTTATTTCCTCAATTATTTGAATTAGTAAATTCACAACCTCTCGGTGGACATGACTATAGAATAATTTAGGATTATTACTATACCGATCCCATACACTTATGGGGTGATCAAGTTTATTGGATCAATGTAGTTATAATCTTAGAGTACTATGAGATCATGTCTATAAGGAGCATGTGATTTTACTAATTCAAAAATTAAGAAAATAAGATTTGATGGGAATAAATAGAAAATATGAATAAGATTGTACTACCATAGATTTGGGCATATATAATGCTTAATAGACTATGGTTATAGCGATAAACGTCATGTATATCAAGGCAAAGGTTGCGCAAGAATATATAACACTAAAACATAATGATTAAATTTGCACATCATCATATATTGAGAAGAGAAATTCACACAAACACAAAAATAATGGTAGTAGTTAATAACCGTCATTTATTTAGTGACAAATATGATATTTCTTACAAAACAATTGCGATGTAATTCTTAGAAACCATTTGGCTTCCAGCTTTATAATAGTAAAAACAAATACATAATGGTTATAATACTTAACCATAAAGTATGACTATGAATCTAAGATATTATTAGATATTATATATGCAATAGTGTAATATCCCGATTTGTAATTAGGGCTAATGACTCCGATAATTATTGTAATTATCTTGATTAAATATATTTGGAATTAATGTAATGAGAATTTTGAGAATACATACATGTGGTATGTAAGATCAATGGTTGTGATTCCTTGACCATGGGTCGGTATCCTATGCTTTGCGGTTATATGAACTTAAAGTGGAAGTGGATAGGATGATGACAAGTGGCAAGAGGGTAGCCTTTGGATGTGGCACTAGAAGACAAAAGTCACTTTTTCCTCTTCTCTCTCTCTCTTGTGCGGTTGTGTGTGTGTGAGGAAGAGAATTTCATCATCCTCCTCCCATTTTTCTCTCTCATTTTCTCATCTCTCTCCTTCCTCCATTTCTGGCGCTGGATTGAGCTTGGAAAGAGAAGAAGAAAGCTTGATCTTTGGTAAGAAATACTCCTCCTTTGCTCAAAACCTCTTCTATAATATTGTTCATCTCAATGAGAGCTACATTGTGATGGTTGTAGAATCTTGAGAAGTGGTGCTTGGTGACTTGCTCGAAATTGGAAGTTGAGGAATCAAAGTTCTTGATTGGGCAAAGTAAAGAGGTAGGCATTTAGAGCATTTTGGTATGTTGTTTGTGAGCTTTGGCTAAGTTTGGTGAAATCTGGAATTTTTGCCCTAATTATGCCTATTTCTGGAAATATGAAGTTCATTATGATTGATGATTGGAAATGATTGAGTTTGGATATATATGAACATTTGATGCATTTTGGATAGATAGAAATTGATTGGGATTCATTTGGGTCACTTGGGAAAAGTTCGAAAAATCTGTTTTGTTAAGCTCTGTTTTTCGCTGTCAGTTTGGACGAGCGTTTTGAGTGACCAAATGCTATTGGAAAACTATGAAACTTTCCAGTCTTAAAGTTCACATCCCAAGCTTCAAAATGGACATATATTTTGTGTCATTTCGTTTAGAATTCAGTGAGATATGGTTGTCCAAAGTTTGGAATGAAAACAGAACTCTGTTTTGGAGTAGTGTGTAGTTTTTGGTAATTATGTATTTGTGTAGTGATATCCAGTGAGGGGCTGTATTTTTCCTTGAAAGAGGACTCATATACCTTTCATTTGGCTTTGGAATCACTTTATTTCGATTTTTCTAGAATTAGTTATGGTTTTTTGAAGTTCAGCCCAGAGTCAGGAAACTTCTGGGCCGCGGCCCATGAGTGGCGGGCCGCGGCCCAAGCCCTTCTGACCTGTTTTGGGCCGCGGCCCAAGAGTGGTGGGCCGCAGCCCAAGGCCTTCTGACCATCTTTGGGCCGCGGCCCAAGGAATGGTGGGCCGGGGCCCAAGCCTATGTTCCAGCACTTAGTGTTTTCAAAAAGTGACCTTCAACCTATGGTTTCCCAACCTTTTAGGCCTTTTATTAGAGGCATTTGGGGCCTCTTAAGAGTCCTAAATGATAACCAACTTAGTGTATTATGGAAATAAGTAATTGGAAGAGAGATTGATCAATTGTCCCTAATTTGGTATAGGATTTGATATCTGCCGAACGCGTGAGCCCACTGTGCTAAAGATTGTCAGGAAAGATACAGGTAGCGACTTTTCTCTTATACTTTGTGTAAATGTATTGTATGTTTGTCTGTCATTCATTGTGTGGATGCTGCTGTTGCTGCTTTGTGATACTTTGTGCATTGAGATGCCTTGTGGAGCCTAGTGATACATCGTGCTTTGAGATGCTTTGTGGTGCCTTGTGCTTTGTGCTTTGTGTTGCTGCTACATAGTGTTCACCGCGAAAGCGGGCGTTGTGCATAGTGATTACAGCAAAAGCTGGCATAGTGTTCACCATGAAAGTGGGCGTAGTGCATTGTGATTACAGCCGTGAGTGCTGTCGTATGTGGCGCGAGCCAGAGATCATTGTGAAGCTGCTGAATATGATGAACATACATGCTTTCTGTTTATATATTGTATGAGTGACTTGTTGCTCAGGGATTCTTTAGAATCTCATTCTTTCCATATGACTAACCTTTTCAGTCAGGGCAAGTGGCTCGAAGGAGAAGCGACCAACCCGGAGTGGTTAGGGCTTAGGGACATTTCATATTTGGATGTTGGTTATCCTTGTTTTGGTTTTGGGATTACTAAGTGTATATGAAATGTAAATAATTATTTTGATTGTGTAATCCCCTTTATGGGAAAACAACTAAACCCATGATATATATGTAGTAACCCGGGGTTTGCCGGGATTTTGGTTTCCGCACTTTGATATTTATTATGTACTCTGATTTCTCAAGTAATTATATCCGTACGTGAATGTGAGACCAAGAGTTAATTATATTTTGAAATGATTTTTGAAATGCCCCATCTTTTGGATGTGGGATTATAATTGTTAAACCGTCTTATTGGTCTCTATTTCACTTAAATTTCAAAATCCGGATGTAATTACCGTGAGGGGGTTACAAATAGTATCTCAGATTTATACTTTTAAGATAAATATAATATGTTAAGATATTATTCTAATATATAATATCTATTAATATCTTAAGGAGGTGGGCACGGCAGGCTTTTGAAAAAAAAAAATTGATTTGACAATACTTGACAATTCTTTAAAAAGAACCATATGTATTCTTTAAGAATACTTAATAGTTATCAATAAAAACCATCATATATAAGAAGGTGGGACTCTAAAAAAAAATTATTCCACAATACTTGGTGGTTCTTCATAAAGAACTGTTATATATTCTTTAAGATTATTTAACGGTTAAAAATGATAACCGTCATATATAAGAGGGATTCTAAAAAATGTCAAACATAAGGAGGTGAGATTCTATAAAAAAAGTTATTTAATAATACATTATGGTTCTTCACAAAAAACTATTAAGTATTATTTAATATAAAAAGGTACGATTCTAGGAAAAGAAATTATTTGACAATATCCTATAATATAAAAAAGTTATCTAACAACACATTATGGTTTATCACAAAGAACCGTTAAGTAATTTAACAATATATTAACAAATTATTTATTAATATATTAATTAATCTTATGGACAATACATTATGATTCTTCACAAACAACCGTTAAATATTCTTTTATCTCAAAAGCCGGAATTTTGAAAAATATTAAAGGGTAAAGGTGCAAATTTAGTAACCAATTTTTGTGCTGTGAGTACCTAATAGAATTATATAATATCCTGAGTTTTAAGCCTAAAGGCTTGAGGATAAGGTTATATTAAGCAAACTACTAAGCCCAGTTTGGGAAGAGTACTAAGAATGACGAGAGATAGAATGACTCTTAGGAACTATATGAATCGGCCCTCCAGGTAGAGAGTGACTCTCTAAATTGTATAAGGCCTCGATATATGAAAGTTATCTAATAGAATATACTAGTGCCAATGAATTTTGGCACACTTACGCGCCATTGGGTTGGCGCACATGAGTGTATGAACTATAATATCCGTAATTTTAGCAAGGGGCCACATGCTACAAAAAGAAACTATAAAAAGGATATAGACTACTTTGGGAATTAAGTAAGGGAATTAGTACCAACTAATTGAAGGAAAGTACCCAAAAAGAGGAAACATTACTACAAGATGGCCGCAACCCTAGGTCCCCATAAAATTCCTAAAAACTCATCAAAATCTCAAAATAACCGATTCAAATTAAAGCTTACCCTTACATATACATTTTTATATGATTGGTTTTGAAATCTGACAGTACTTCATTTGGCAAGAGGTTACTAAACACCTCCAAACAAAATTCCAAAACTATAGGAATGAAGCTTAAGATGAGGAGAAGAAGGTTATAGAAGGGTTTTTCCGGTGAAAATGCCGATTAGGCAATAATTTTTGAGATTGAACTCAAGGAAAAATACTATTCACTTTTTCTCTTTCCTTTCTCTATTTCCCAATGTTTTTCTAATGTTTTCCCTTGCTTTTAGTGGGCTGATTGAGATTTGAGAGAAGATAGGGAGTATTAGATGATTATCTCCACCTACTTACAATTTGCTCAACCCATATTATGCCACAAGTCAAAAACTCATGGTTCCTTAAAAGGTTAAGCAACTAATTGGTTACTATAACTAGTTTAGTTAGTAATTTTGTCCTCCCTTTTCTGCTTTTAATTGATGACCAATTTCTTCTTCCAAGAGGAGAGGAAAATGTGAACTAATTGACCAATAATTCCTTTCTTCCCCTATTTGCCCTTGACTATAGCAATATTAATTAAATTTTCATTTGGTGCTTTATCTAATTCCTTTTTCTCCTTTCATGCACCATTCCCTCTTTTCTTTTAATTCCAAATTAGAATTTTTATCATAATTGAATTTAGACAATGGGTTTACGCATTTTCATCAACTAATTGGAGTCATAATTCATACTTTTATTTCCAAAAATGATTTTTTTCTAACACTATTTACATTTTCTTTTGAGTTATTAAGCCCTTGCACATACTTTAGGATATTGCAGACAATGAGGACATCCCACTAACACTATAGACATTTCTTCAAGGTTGTTCAAGTATCTTTGACCGTTCTCCTCTTGGTTTAGCTCTAACGATGTGAAAGAGCTTGGTGGGGATAAACGTGACGCCATGGTTGATCTGATCAATGACTCCATCCTCTAGTCAACCCTCAGTTAAGAAAGGTTCAGCTTCAAGTCAAGCTTTAGCCCGCTTTCATTTCTACGACTCATGGCTTGTGCATTACTTGATTCATAGAAAAACCAGAAAAGCAAAAAATAGAGATATTTATATCAAAAAACCCAATAGATAATCCAATCGCACCAAACAAAACATGTGTCTCTTAAAGAGAGAATTGGAAATGATTAGATCGGCACCTTGTTAGATTTACTGTTTTGATGGTAACAAATCTTGTTAGTAATGTTTTGTATGAGATCTTAATTAATTATAATTTGCAAAGGTAAGGATAAGAAAGAACTTGATCTGTGAACAAATTACTTGGAGTGTTTTCAAGATCACTTGAATTGATTACCATAGTTTTCAGATCAATTGAGCGATATGGGACATCACTTAAGTGAATATTAAGATTAGGCAATGTACTTCCAGTGAATCATCAATGAACTCGAGTGATATGTTGATAGATGATAGATCACTTCAAGTGATACCATATCACTTCAAGTGAACATTATATTCACTTAAAGTGATATCAGATCACTTCTAATGAATATATATTCAATCGAGTGAAATCCAGAATCACTTGAAGTGATAACCAGTGATTGTCAGAATAACTTGAAGTGATGACAGATTACTTCTAATGAATCAGAATCACTTCAAGTAATAACCAAAATGCCATATCACTTTAAGAGAATTGAAAGTCAACTAAGTTATTTTATGAAATTATCAAACAATTGAAACCAGTTTTCTAGATCACTTCCAGTGATGATAATTTACTTGAAGTGAATTTTAAAATTTGTATTGATAAATTAATTATAGTATTAACATTCTCTTCTGAGTGTGTTATAGGTAATACACAACGATAATAATTCAAAGTCTTTCAGAGCACAACAGTCAATAATAGTGGGAACATTTGACTAATCTATAATGGGTAATACACAACAATCAGCAATTCAAAGTCTTCAGAGCGTAACAGTAAATAATAGTGGAACAATTTGTCAACACGAAGATCCTTCTGTAACGGGAAAATATTCAGTTACTCATAATGGCTCTCAAATAGCCTCTATATAATACTAAAGCATTCAAGTAAGAGGAACAACGAACGATAATGAATAATCATCTTACAATAAATACTTTCTAGCTCTATTCTTCACTCTTTACATTCTCTGTACTTCAGTGATTCTATATTACTCTGTGTGAGAGATTTTTATTACAAAATCAATATCTGTTATAAAGACAACTTAAGGTTATGGAACCTTGAGTTGGGGATTGGTTTACATAGTGTTAGGGGGAGCGAGTGTCCGAGTGAAGGAACTTGCTATGTATTAAGGTGAGAAGAATCCATTGTATCTTGGAAGATATAGTGAAACTCTCAAAAAAGCTCTAAGGACTGGATGTAGGTCAAAGTTGTTATGGCCAAACCAGTATAACTCCCGATGTACACTTTGGTGATATTTCTTCTAGAACTTAACTGCTTTAAATTTCTTGTCAATTTTTATATATAGTTCAAAATTTCTGTGATCACCCAATTCACCCCCCTTTTAAGTGAAATGCTTGTCCTAACATTTGGTATTAGAGCATAGGTCTTCTTGTTTAGGTATAACAACCTAAGAAGGATCCAATGGTAGGCATGGGTGAAGGAATACTTCTCGATAAAGCTTCTATCCCCCAACCACTAAGTTTCAGTAGAGAACACTTCTCTTTCTGGAAAGCAAAGTTTAGAGTATTCGTAATGGCTACTGAATATGTACTATAAAAGGTAATTGAGAATAGAAACTAAGAACTTATAAAGGTTCTATATTCATAGAAAGTTCCTAAGACACCGGTAGAATACGATGAGAACGACAAGAAGCTCATTACTCTCGATAGCAAGGCAATTATGATGATCTAAAGTGCTATAAGTCAAAACAATTACTTCAGGATTTGTACACTTCCAACGGCTAAGGAAATATGGCAAGCCTTGAAAATAGCTCATGAAGGAACTTTAGGAATTAAAGAAAATTGGATCAATACTCTGGTTACTGAATTTGATTTACTTTGAATGAAATCAGGTGAGTCAATAGCTGAATTTGAACTTAGATATACTCATCTTGTTAATCAACTTACAGTACTTGGGAAAGTCTATGATCAGCATACCCAAGTAAGAAAGATACTGAAGATACTCTCTAATGAGTAGAAGGCCAAAGTCACTGCGATAGAGAAAGCAAAAAGTGAATCAATGCTATCAGTTGCTTCTCTATTCGAAAGTCTGTTTGAATATGAAAGCAAATTAAAATTCAAATGAGAACTTGAAGAGATTGGTCACCAAAAAAAAAAGTTTCGCACTAAACACAAAAGAGGAAACCCAAGCCGATGATGAAGAATTCAATGATGTCAAAATGAGTCTAATAATAAAATAATGGGTTAATATAACTTTTAGTCCTTGAAGTTTGACCCAATTTTGGTTTTGGTCCCTGAAGTTTGACCCGGTTTTGGTTTTGGTCCCTGAAGTTTGAAATTGGTGGTTTTAGTCCCTGAAGTTTCACCCAATTTTGGTTTTGGTCCCTCAAGTTTGAAAAGGACTTGGCTACCCAATTAAAAAATCCGACCTAACCCAGAGAAAAAAACCAAGTCCTTTTCAAACTTGAGGGACCAAAACCAAAATCAGGTGAAACTTGAGGGACCAAAACCACCGATTTCAAACTTCAGGGACCAAAACCAAAATTAGGTGAAACTTCAGGGACCAAAACCACCGATTTCAAACTTGAGGGACCAAAACCAAAATTAGATCAAACTTTAGGGACCAAAAGTTATATTAACCCTAAAACAATTCAGGAAATTTTACAAGACAGGCAGGGATTCAGAAATTTTTAGAAGGGAGGAACAAGCAGTAAAGAACACATCATTTGCTATGAATGTGAAAAGCCAGGACATATCAAATCAGAATGTCCAAAGCTGATTCAAAAGAACAAAGAGAAGGGAAAAGGCAAGTTCTTTAATAAGAAGAAAGCTTATATGGGGAGACAGTTTTCTGATGAAGATAGTGATGAAGAAGAAATAGTTAATATCTATCTGGTTGCTCAATAAGAGATAGAAGAAGAAGAGGTAACTGATTCTGATCCTACTTATGATGAATTACTTTCCGAATATAATGCTTTACATTCTAAATTCATCAAAGTAGTTAAAGAATTAGTTGTTTTTAAAAAGAAGAACAAAAATCTTGAAGAAAAACTCAAAGATGTTTCATAAAAAGATTGTGAAAATTGTCTGTTCTTGAAAAAGAAAAACATTGATTTCACTAGAACTCTTGAAAAATTCACCAAATGTAATGAGATGTTAAATGTGATTGTAAAAGATCAACAATTTGTAAATGATCGATCTGGTATTGGATATGATCCAAAAACAGACATAAAGAAAGGAAGAAAGAAAATTGGAGGTAAGACATATTTAAGTCATTTTCAAAATTTTGTACATACTTCGAATCTTTTGCATTAAGCAATTACTGTAATAGAAAGGGCCACTATACTTCGTCGTGCATCCATAAAAGGAAAGGAAAAAAAAGAGCCTATAAATGGGTACCTAAGGTTATATGTTCAAACAATGATCTATACAAATCTAAAAGGACCAAAAAGATATAGGTACCTAAGACTTAATTATATTTGATTGTAGATATGTCTTAAAGCATCTAAATTCAACAAATGGTATCTAGACAGCAGATGCTCTACACATATGATCGGTGATTCCAAAAGTTTTACCATGTTACAACCTAGGGAATGTGGAAAGGTAAAATTTACAGGAAATCAATCCGGAAGGATAGCAAGAATTGGTAGAAGAAAACATAATAAAGGAATACAAGTTGAAGACGTATATTATGTTGAAGGCTTATGTCATAATTTTCTAAGTGTGAGTCAAAGTACAGATAAAGACAACTAGGTAATATTTGGCTCAGAGAAATGTCTAATTATAAACAAGAAAGATTTGCAATTAGATAAGAAGAATATCAAAGCAAAGCTTAGAGCAAAAAGAGAAGGTAATTGCTATATTCTTGATATCAGTAGAAATGCTTCTCAAAACTATTTTCAAAGTAATACCGATGAAAGTTGGTTATGGCATAAGAGACTAGCTCATGTCAATATGAACCAACTAGGCAAGTGACTCAAAAAGAATTTATTACTTGGTTTACCCAAAGTAAATTTCAAAAATGATTTGATCTATAACGTGTTAGATCCCATATGTTTTGATGGTAACAAAGATTGGAAAAGTTTTAAATCAAAGGTTTGAACAAAGTAACTAAGATCTTGGTTGCAGGCCATAAGCATTACTTTAGTATGTACCTCAAGTAATGTAGAATAAATGAAAGACATAATATAGGAGAAATATGCATTATGAAATTTTTTGAAGGATTACTCGAGGGAGCCCTCGGGTAATGACTTCATTACTCGAGGGATTACTTGAGCAATAAGTGAAGATTTTCTCTCTATCAAAATTTGAATAAAATTACTTGAAGGGCTTACTCGAATAATCTATAAAGTTATTTAGAAGATTACTCGAAGGATTACTCAAGTAACCAGAGCATAAATTATGCAGTGGCTCTCGGCCAAGAAATAACAAACATTACTCGAGTAACCACTTTTTAAAAGCAACTTTACTCAAGTAATTACTCGAGTAACATGAAATGAAAATTGTATTGCTCGAGGGTTTACTCGAGTAATTAGGTAAGCAGAACAAAAGTTGCCCTTGGCCAAGATTTTAATGCAATTACTTGAGGGATCACTCAAGTAATCTCTAAAGTTATTTGAACCATTACTCGAGGAACCACTCGAGTAATAAGAAGGAAAGGAACATTTACTTAAGGGATTACTCGAGTAAGCAAGGTATATTCTGGTCAGACAATGTTCACTTACTCTCTGTCTTATTTTTAATGAAGTTACTCGAGGGACTACTTGAGTAATGAGCATGATCACTTGAGTAGACACTCAAGTAATACATTACAAAAAGCATGATTTTAATCTAACGTTTATTGATGTGTTATCTATATGATTAATCTTTCATAGTATTAGTTTCCTGAGTATACTTGCAGAAAAACAATGAAGAAATCTTGTATTATAAGAGAAGTCAAACATATCGTCCGTAACATTCAAAACTCCTACATACCATAAATGGCTAGTTTTCAAATTTGAAGAATGGTCAAGAGAAGCTGTAAGACTCTAACGAACATGTTTGAAATGGTTCCAATGGATACACAAACTTACATCGATCATAACATTCTTTGTGCTTAGTTTCCTGAGAATACACAAACTTACATCGATCATAACATTCTTTGTGCTTTGTCTTCTTATACTTACTCATTATACTTTAGTGATTATATATTTGCTCTATGAGGGTTTTTCATTACAAACTCAATATTTGTTATTAGACAACTTAAGGTTGTGGAACCTTGAGTTGGGGATTGGTTTACAACGAGTAAGAGGGAGTGAGTGTCTAGTAAAAGAATTTACTGTGTACTGAGGTGCCAAGAAACCACTGAGTCTTGGAAGATATCGTGAAACTCTCAGAAAAGATCTAAGGACTAGATGTAGGTCCAAGTGGTTGTGACCGAACCAATATAACTCTCGGTGTACACTTTGGTGATATTTCTCCTAGCTCTTAATTACTTTAAATTTCCAGTCAATTTTTATATACTCAACAAAATTTCTGGTATCACCCAATTCACCCCCTCTTGGGTTAAACGATTGCACTAATATTTGGACTCACAATATATGTCTTCTTGTTCAGGTATAACAGCTTAAGAAGGATTTAATGGCAAGTATGGGTGAAGGAATTCTTCCAGATGAAGGTTTTATCACTAGACAAGCAGGTTTCAATGGCAAACACTTTTCTTTTTGGAAAGCCATGTTTCAAGTATTCTTAATGGCTACAGAATATGGTCTATAGGACATAATTGAGAGTGGAAACTACAAGCCTGAAAAGATTATAGATTCACAAAGGGTTCCTAAGACACTAGCAGAATATGATGAGAATGACAAGAAACTTATCACACTCAACAACAAGGCAATTATAGTAATTCAAAGTGCCTTGAGTCCAAATTAGTACTTCAGGATCTACACACTTCTAACGGCTATAGAAATATGGGAAGCCCTGGAAATAGCACATAAAGGAACTTCAGGAAAAAAAGAAAACCTATTCAATACTCTAGTTACTGAGTTTGATTTACTTTGAATGAAATCAGGTGAGTCGATAGCTGAATTTGAACTTAGATATACTTATCTTGTTAATCAACTTGCAGTACTAGGGAAAGTATATGATCAACATACCCAAGTATAAAAGATTCTGAATATTCTTTCTAAAGATTGGGAGGTTAAAGTCACTGCTATTAAGGAAGTTGAGGAAGTAAAATGTGAATCAATGTGATTGGTTGCTTCTCTATTTGGAAGTCTTTTTGAATATAAAAGTAAATTAAAGTTCAAATGAGAGCTAGATGATATTGGTGACAAGAAGAAGAAAGGTCTAGCACTTAAAGCAAAAGAAGAAGATCAAGATAAAGATAAAGAGTTTGATGATGATGAAATGGGCGTAATGATAAAATGATTCAGAAAGTTTTACAAGAAAGGCCAAGGATTCAAAAAATTTCAGAAAGGAGGAACAAGAAGTAAAGAACACATCTTCTTCTATGAATGTGGAAAGCCAGGACATATCAAATCAGAATGTCAAGAACTGGCTCAGAAGAATAAAGAAAAGAGAAAAGGTAAGTTCTACAACAAGAAGAAAGCCTTTGTATCTGCCATATGGGCAGATAGTTCATCTGAAGAAAATAGCGATGATGAGAAAATGGCCAATATCTGTCTAGTTACTCAAGAAGAAATAGAACAAGAGGTAACTGATTCTGATCCTACCTATGATGAATTACTTTCCGAATATAATGCTTTACATTCTGAATTCATCAAAGTAGTTAAAGAACTAGTTTATTTCAAAAGAAAGGCAAAGTTCTTGAAGTAAAACTTAAAGACAATTTAGAAAAGGATTGTGAAAACTGTTCTTCTTTGAAAAAGAAAAATACTGATCTCACAAAAACTCTTGAAAAATTCACCAAAGGAAGTGAGATGTTAAATGTGATTTTAAAAGCCCAACGATTTGTAAATGACCGATCTGGTATTGGATATAATCCCAAATTAGATAAAAGGAAAGGAAGGAAGAAAGCAGGAGGTAAGACATACTTGAGTTACTTTTAGCATTCTGTTCATACAGTAAATCCTTTCATATATTACAATTACTATAATAGAAAGGGTCATTATACTTCATCATGCATTCATAAAAAGAAAGAAAAAAGGGGAACCTACAAATGGATACCTAAAGGTTCATATGTTTAGAAGATATTTTGTACTAATCCAGAAGGACCCAAAAAGATGTGGGTACCTAAGACTTAATCGAATTTGAATGCATATATGTCTTACGGCATCTAAAAACAACAAATGGTACATAGACAATGGATGCTCAAGACATATGACCGATGATTTCAAAAAATTTTCCACGATACAACATAAAGAAGGTGGAAAGGTAAAATTAGGAGGAAATCATTATGGAAAGATAGCAGGAATTGGTGAAATCAAAACAATAAAGGCTTACAAGTCCAAGCCGTATATTACGTTAAAGGATTGTGTCACAACTTGCTGAGCATGAGTCAAAGCGTAGATAAAGACAACTAGGTAATATTTAACTCCAAGTAATGTCTAATTGTAAACAAGGAAGATTTATAGTTAGATAAGAAGAATCTCAAAGAAAAGCTCAGAGCAAAAAGGGAAGGTAATTGCTATACTCTTGATATAAGAAGAAATATTTTTGAAAACTGTTTTCTAAGTAATACCGATGAAAGTTGGTTATGGCATAAGAGGCTAGCTCATGTCAACATGCATTAACTAGGCAAGTTACTTAAAAAGGATTTAGTGATTAGTTTACCCAAAGTAAATTTCAAAAATGATTTGAGTTGTGATGCATGTCAAATAGGTAAGCAAACTAAATCTTCTTTCATTTTGAAAAATGAGATCTCAACCAATAGACCACTTCAATTATTACACATGGATTTAGTTAGACTAGTAAGAGTTAAGAGTCTTGTTGGCAACTTATATTCATTAGTCATTGTTGATGATTTCTCTAGATTTTCATGGACTATTTTTTTTTCATTAAAGGATGAAACCTTTGGAGAATTTATTGTTTTTGTGAAGAAAGTGCAAAATGAGAAAGGTATATCTGTTACAGGTATTAGGACAGATCATATTAGAGAATTTGAAAATCAAGCCTTTGGAAACTACTGTGATGCTAACGGCATTGATCATAATTTCTCCGCTCCAAGGACACCTCAACAAAATGAAGTCATGGGACGAAAGAACAGAGTGCTTACTGAAATGACTAGAGCAATGCTAAATGAAAAAAATATGTCTCAAGTTTTCTGGGCTGATACAATGAGCACAGGATGCTACATTTCAAACAGAGCCTACATCAGAACAAAACTTGGAAAGACACCATACGAACTATACAGATGAAGGAAGCCAACCTTACTCATCTGCACATCTTTGGTTGTAAATGTTTCATTCATAATAATGGTAAAGATAACTTAGGAAAATTTGATTGTAAAACAGATGAAGGAATTTTCCTAGGTTATTCTAATAGAATTAAAGAATACAGAGTTTTCAATAAACAAACGTGTTGTTGAAGAATCAATTCATATTGTATTCAATAAATTTGAATCATCTGACAAAACTATTGACGATATGCAGGAAATTGTTTTAAATCAAGAAAATAGTGAACCTGTTTCTAAATCTCTCATCCCAGAAGTTGATCAAACCAGGAAGAAGATCAGTCACTAGGACAACCTGGAGCATGGAAATACAACAAAAGTTATCCCCTAGAGCAAGTCATCAGAGATATGAATGAAGAAGTCAAAACTAGAAATAGAATATTCAATGAAGTTAGTTTCTCTACTTTTATTTCTAAGATTGAACCTTCTAACATTGATGAAGCCCTATCAGACAATGATTGGGTAATAGCAATGCAAGAAGAGCTAAATCAATTCGAAAGAAATCAAGTTTGGGATTTTGTACACCGTCTTAAGGATCATCCGATCATTGGCACTAAATGGGTATTCAAGAACAAACTTGATGAATCAGCAATCATTGTCAGAAATAAGGCAAGATTGGTGGCCAAAGGCTATAATAAGGAAGAAGGAATTTATTATGAGGAAACATACTCTCCAGTGGCTAAATTGGAAGCTATACAAGTACTCTTAGCCTTTATGTTAATCAAGGGATTCAAACTCTATCAAATGGATGTAAAAAGTGCAGTTCTAAATGGCTATATTATGGAAGAAGTATATGTAGATCATGTAATACCCCAAATTTTGAGATTCGAGGCTAGAGAATAAACCTGAAATAAGTGGATTGCTAAGCCGCGGTTTAGCAAGATCCCAAATTGTGGTTAGTGATAAATAAACCCTTTTGGAGATTATGGTGTGAGTTGGCACCCGATGTGATTCGTATGTGCTGTGAGCAGTGCCAAAACCCTGTATTTAAGCTCAATTATGGATTAATATCTAAATTGACTTAAAATAAAGGGAAGGCGCATATTGTGGTTAAATTGATGCTATAGTGTGTTTTGGTGTCATTGGAATTGGTTTGAGAACTTGGAATGAAGAGTTACAATGTTGTGAATTGTGTTATGGTTGAGTGATGACATGTTGTGATTGTTGGAAAAACATGTCAATATAATGTGAATTTGGTTGATTTGGTGTTTCCAATGGATTCCTTGTGAAATTGTGTGTGAGAATGATGTTTGATATGAAAATGGAACCATTGGAAGCTAAATTGCAAAAACTGGAATTCTGTCTTTTGTAGTTCTGTTCTGGGCAGTCATATTGTGTGAGCGTTTTGAATGGGTAAATGGTCTCTAAAAATTCTGAAACTTTCCAGTCTTGAAGTTCACATCTAAAGCTTCAAAATGGACATATAAATTGTGTCATTTCGTTTTGTGAAATGGGATTTATGTTTGCCTAAAATTTGAGGTCGAAACTGGATTCTGTTTTGGAGCAATGTTGGATTTTGGGTAAATATGGATTTGTGTGGTGATTTCTGGTAATGAGTCATATTTTTCCTAAGAGGACTTAAAAATATTTCATTTGGCTTTGGGATCACCTCATTTCGATTTTTGTGGAATTACTTATGAATTTTCAAAGTTTCCTTGGCTGCAGCAGAAAATCCTGGCTGCAGCGCAAAAGTTTCTGTGCACGTTTTGGCCGCAGCCAGAAACCTTTTGTACGTATTTTGGCTGCAGCCAACCCCCATTTTCAGCAATTTGTGATTTTGAAAGGTGATTTCCAACCTAGTACATCCCAATCCTTTAGGTTTTCGTTGAGCTTATTTTAGCCACCTAAAGGGTGTGAAAGGTAACCAACTTTAAGTGATATAAAAGTAAGGATTTGGAATTGAGATTGACCCTATATCCTTGATTTGGTTTATAGGGTTCAGTATTCGTTTGGATCGCGAGTAAGCGGAGCTGGAGCATACGCGGAAAGAAAAGTGTAAGGAACTTACCTCTCTTGCATGCATTGATATTTGTGTTTGTGTATTGATGCATGTATTGCTTTGCTGGATTATGTGAAACATGTATGAATGATTGTTGCTCTATTTCTAGTTATGCTATGGCCATGAGTATGTTGTTGAAACATTGAGCACGCAGATATGTCATTGTGTGAACATGAGTTTTGTATTGCAAGCATGTCATGCATTAAACACATATCATACATGTATATAGGTATTTGTTTCCTACTGAGATTCTCTCAAATTTCACCCTCCCCTACCAACATTTTAGACAGGGTAGGTGGATCGAGGTTGGAGCAAACAGGCAAAGGCGACGAGGACTACTTCGGGTTATAGATTTTGGTAGTTGGTTATCATAGTTGGGATGTATATTTTTTTTTCGTATTTGGATTTGGATGTATATATTGTGGAATGTATATTTGATTACATATAGAGATGAGACTTGTGTAATCCCTATTTGAGGAATGATAAAGGGCGAATGTGCCTATAAATTTTATGTAAAGGAATGAAACCGGAAGTTGCCGGGATGATATTGTTGTACACTCTGATATTTGTATAAATGTGATATTCCGCGTGATGTAATTGTATTCAAAATTGAATATGAGACCAGGTTAATTAGATTTTGAAAGTTATTTGTGAAAACCCTAACATGAAGATGGGATTTTAAATAAGTTTTGTTTCCTATTGGTCTATATTTCATTTTAATTGAGTATTTTGGATATAATTACTGAAGGGGGTTACAGATCAACCCCCAGGTTTTGAAGATGTAACCAAACCTGACCATGTTTTCAAACTAAGAAAAGCTTTGTATGGTTTAAAACAAGCTCCTAGAGCATGGTATGAAATGAAAAAGGCAAGCTTCACCCAAGAGGGGGTGAATTGGGTGATATGATAAATTTTTCGGTTGATGTGGTGATATAGCAATAGCTGTAGATAGAGTAGAGTTGAGAAGATAAGCACATAGAGAGTTATACTGGTTCGGCCTAAAACCCAGGCCTACGCCAGTCCTCAGAGATCAAGACCTACTGAGATTTTCACTATTCTTCCAAGATTCAGTGGGCTCTCGGAACGCCGCAAGACAACAATCGTCCTCGGAAGGACTATGAGTAAAAATACTAGAAAAATCTCTCCCCCTTACGACAAGTCTTACATGCAGAAAAACAAACCTATGACCTTTCTCTCTTGCTTACATATACAAGTCTTATAATCAGCAACGTACACTCCTGCTTACACCACTGTAAGTCTTACGAGCAGCAACGTTCTCTACTGCTTGTATCTTGTAAGTCTTATAAGCAGAAAGTCCTACTAGGAATTCTCTCACTACTTCTCTCGTAAGGAATTCTCCCCTCTCAAGGTCCCAGAACCTTGAGATCAAATGAAAATAGAATTTGAAGTGTATATAGACTCTCTTATAGAGCAAATATGATAATCACTGAAGAACGATATGAATACAGAGGAAATATGAATAACAGAGACTCATGAATTTGCTTGTGTGAATTCTTGCACTTCATTATTTTTTATGGTCTCTGGAGCTCTATATTTATAGACATTTGTTTTTGCTCATTTCAATAATAATCATTGTGGATCGGGGTATTTTATTGTGGACCGGTATGCGTACGTTTGAAATCTTTGAATATGGTAAGTATGTGCTTGGATGGTCGTAATGATGTTGTCTGCCGTTGTTTGACTTCCTTTGTGTCTTTCTAATCTAAACATTCAAACTCCTGTATCAGACTTGTAATATATGTTAAACGATGTTATATAATAATAACAAGTGGAAATAGAATGAATAAATAACATAAACCATATTCGGATTGAAAGCTGTAAGACTGGTGCGTTTTGGCTTCTGGCAGAGTATCAGTAAAGTGCTATAATGTCTCACTCGAGTGCAATACCATATTTACTCCTTTTGCTACAGTTTTACACTTGCAGTTCCACGGATTTTGAGAGAGTGCATTTTCACACTTACGAGTGATATGGGTCCTCACTCGACATACTTAGCCTCACTTGAGTGAGAAGAATATTCTTCCATAATATTCTCTTTGTCTTCAGCACTTGCATCAGAATGGAGAGAGTTAGGTTTCTCACTCGCGGGTACTGAGGCATCACTCGGGTGCATGTACTCTTACTTGGGCATGCTTATGCTTCTCTGCTTTGCATGACTCTTGGGCAAACACTCGCAGTCCCTCACTCACTAGGACTCGGGTGCACTTAAGACCATCACTCGAGTACAGAGACTGTGCTCGAGTGAAGTGTTGATATCTTGTTTTTGACTTTTCTCTCTGTCAAACACTTTCTGTCCAACACTTTCATGTGCTCGAGTGCAAAGCAACTTGATGCTTGAGTGTTAGATCTATTGCTCAAGTTCATCAGTAAAACTGACAGCAATTGCTCTCTGTCAAACACTTTCTGTCCAATACTTGTATGTGCTTGAGTGAAACATAGCTTCATGGTTGAGCTCTAGCTTCATTACTCGAGTATACCAGTAAAACTGACAGCAAATACTTCTGAACTTTGCATATGCATTTAGTAACTTTGTAACTATTGTCTAAACTTGTAAAAACATAATTTGCACATAATAACCTTTTGTTATCATCAAAACTTGGAATCTAACATGAAAGGCTCAGTAAATTCCTCATTGATCAAGGTTTTGTATGAGGAAAAGTTGATACAACACTTTTTACAAAAAGAAAACAAGATGATATTTTAATTATGCAAATATATGTTGACGATATAGTTTTCAGTACTACTAACGAAACCTTGTGTAAGGAATTTTCTGAGATAATGTAGAGGGAGGTTGAGATGTCAATGATAGAGGAATTGAATTTCTTTCTTGGTTTGCAAATCAAACAAAGAAACAATGGAATTTTCATATCTCAAACGAAGTATTTGAAAGAGCTATTGAAGAAGTATGAAAAGGATGAAGCAAATGGAATAGACACGCCTATGAGTTCAACTACGTTGCTTGATGCTAATGTTAATAGAAAAGATTACAACATCATAAAATATAGAGGAATGATTGGATCATTACTCTATCTCACTGCAAGCAGAATTGACATCCAATTCAGTGTTGGTATGTGTGCAAGATATCAATCAGTACCAAAGGAGTCACATGATGAAACCATCAAATGTATCTTCCGATATCATGTTGACATGGCAGAATTAGGTCTCGGTATCCTAAAGGAAAAAGTGAATATCTAGTTGAATACTCAAACTTTGATCATGAAGGATACAGGATAGACAGAAAGACTACCAGTGGACAAAGTCAGTTTCTTAGAGGTTTACTTGTGTCATGGTTTAGCAAGAAAAAAATACAGTGTCTCTTTCATCAACAGAAGCTGAGTATGTTGCAGCATCAAGTTGTTGTGCACAAGTATTATGGCTAAAACAACAACTACAGGATCTTGGTATTTATTTGAAGGAGATACCAATATATTGTGATAGTACTAGTACAATAAGCTTGGCAAAGAATCTAGTTCAACATTCTAGAACCAAGCATATTGATGTTAGACATCACTTCATCAAGATCATGTCCAAAACAAAGATGTCAAAGTGATATTCATTCCAACTCATTTTCAACTTGCTGATATCTTCACAAAACCTCTTGCAAAATATCAATTCTTATATATTAGAAGAGAATTGGAAATGGTAAATCCCATTGAATTGTAAGCTATTTAGTATTTACAAAATGTTAGATGATGTTATTTATTGATGTTTTGATGATTGCTAACTTAAGCATCAGAGTTTCTAGCTATTTGTTTTGCAGGATCTTGATATTCTATTTTAGGATATAAAAAGCAGAGGTTAATAGAGGACAACATTACTGGAAGGACTACTTCAAGTAAACCTCATTACCCCAGTAATACCTTGAAGTAATTAGAAGGATTACTTGAGTAACCACTCGAGTAATGAGTTGGAAGATGTACCAGTGAAGCATTAATTCAAAAGGAATTTCAATAGGAAATAGCAATGGTTGGAAATAAAGACTCAGGAAATGAAGAAGATTACTCGAGGGAGGCCTCGAGTAAATCATCAATGTTAATCGAGTAAGGCCTCAAGTAATCATGAGAGGAAATCAAAAATCAACTCAATCTCCATTCAAATTAGTGTCCATATGCCATCAAATGATCGAGGGAACATACATAAGTAATTACAACATTACTTATGATAAGTACGCATTTAAATTGCATTGGTTTAAATTTTTTGTAAGCTTTACTCGAGGGAGCCCTTGAGTAATGCCCATTATCACTCGAGGGAATATTTCTAGGCTATTCTAATCGTAGTAAAGCATACAGAGTTTTCAATGTTGAAGAACCAATTCATGTTGTATTTGAAGAATTTGAATCCTCTAACACAATTATTGATGATGAGTAGGAAATAATGTTAAATCAAGAAAATGATCAACCTATTTCTAAGTCTTACAATCCTGAAAAGTGACCAAACCAAAGAAGAAGAAGAACCATTAGGACAACCTAAAGCCTGGAAATACAACAAGAATCATCCTTTAGAATAGGTTATGGGAGATGTAAATGAGGGAGTTAAAACTAGAAAAAAAAAATATTAAAGAAGTCAATTTTTCTATATTTATTTATGAATAAAACCTTCCAATAATGATGAAGCCCTATCAGATAATGATTGGGTTATAGCAAAGTAAGAAAAACTCAATCAATTTGAAAGAAATCAAGTTTGGGATTTGGTACCTCGACTTAAAGATCATTCAATCATTGGTACTAAATGGGTTTTCAAGAACAAATGTGATAAATCTGCAATTATTGTAAAAAACAAGGCAAGATCGGTGGCCAAAGGCTATAATCAAGAAAAAGGAATTGATTATGAGGAAACATATACTCCATTAGCAAGATTAGAAACTATATGAGTACTCTTAGCCTTTGCCTACATCAAAGGATTCAAACGTTATCAAATGGATGTAAAGAATGAATTTTTAAATGGATATATCATAGAAGAAGTCTATGTACATAGCAAGTTCCTTCACCTGGACACTCACTCCCCCTTACACATTGTAATCAAATCCCCAACTTAAGGTTCCACAACCTTAAGTTGTCTCAATAACAAATATTGAGTTTGTAATGAAAAACTCTCTCACAAAATAAATATATAATCACTAAAGTACAATGAATGAGTATATGAAAATAGAGCACTAAGAATATGTTGATCAATGTATGTTCTTGTGTTCTCAGTTGTTGTACTCTGCTCTTTGAATGCTCCATATATATAGAGGATTTGTAGTGTCCATTAGAAGTATTTCAAACATGTCTGTTTGAGTCGCACAGCAATGGTTGACCATTCTTCAAATTTGAAAACTATCCGTTTGCGGTAGGTAGCGGTAGGTGAGATCTCGGACACTTTATTTGACTCTTCTCTTATTATATGATTTCTTCATTGTTATTCTATAAATACAGTTAGAATGTTAATACAATGAAAGGTTAATCATATATATAACAAAATATTAAACATACGATTAAAGTCAAGCTTTCTGGACTTCATTACTCGATTAATCATGCTCATTACTAGAGTAGTCCCTCGAGTAATCCTATCAAAGATATGGCATAGAGTAATTCATTATATTTCATAAAATATTACTCGTGTAAGACATGGAGTAAGATATATCATAAACCTTGAAAATACCTGATTACTCGAGTGGCTAATTGAGTGGCCATGTCTTTTCTTCACAAGTTACTCGAGTGAGCCCATGAGTAAATTTCAAATAAGTGTGAAGATTACTCGATTAGTCCTTCTAGCAATGTCATTTAAATCTTGGCCGAGAGTTTGGTTACCAGATTACTCGAGTGATCCCTCGAGTAATGCTTCACATAACTTTGCATATTACTCGAGTGATCCCTCGAGTAATATCTTCCAAATTTTAGCAGTGCCTCTCTGAAACATTTTCTTCAATATTACTCAAGTGCCCACTCGAGTAACATATTCCATTACTCGAGTTCTCACTCAAGTAAACATTGACAAAAATTGCTAGTGAGGTTTTTCCTGTGCTGTGTCTCTCAGATCTTCTTCATTACTCCAGTGCTTACTTCAAGTAAAGCTTTGTCTACCATTTATTTACTTTGTTCAAATTCATTTGTTATCATATCCTCTTTTATCATTAGTCCAATCTTTGTTATCATCAAAACATATGGGATATAACATTCTCCCCCTTTTTGAAGATGACAAAACTTGGTCATTTTGAACAAAGTTTTTGAAATTGATTTTTCAAACATATGCTTCTTAAATACTTTTCATATGAAATCTTTTGTTCAATTTAAACTTGAAAATTCTTTTGAAATAACTTAGTAAAGATCTTTTCAAAGTATTTGTTCTTATTTACCTGTTCACCTTGCATACACAATCAAAAACTCATTAGTCCCATAATGCAATATAACTTCAATAAAATTTAACTTTAATGGCATAAACAAACAAATTGCATAAAGAAGAATTCATTACATAATCAAACTTAAAATTTAAAGTTAAAAGCTCCCTAAAGCCTTTTTCACCCATATCCCCACTACATTAACCCAGCCATTAATCACAAAATCACACTTAGGCTCTTCTCCCCCTTTTTGTCTTCATCACAAAGGTGGAATCAATCAAGAGGAGGAGTAGATGGCTTGGCTATGGAGATAGGAGTAATAGTACCAATGATTCATATGAACCATCTGAACTGTAAGAATCTAAAGATGATGGTTCAGGGTTAGGAAGGTTCACTGGGGGTGTCTAAAGATCCTCTGGAGGATTCACTAGAGATGATGGGTAAGGAACTAGAGCAGTAATTTCTACTTCCTCTGTACCAACATGTGAAGACACAAGCACCTCCTCAGTATGTGCAGGTGAGGCAATACGAGTATATATGGGCTCTGGCTGAAGTGGCTGAGGTGGATCTTCAGTAGTGATGTTGATTGGCTCAGATGTGTCAAGGTCATGCATAAAGAATAAGAGATTAATGGGTCCAATCTTAAGGGTTCTATTCTCAGTCGGTATAGTATCAGAAGGACTAGGCTTGGAAGGTCCAGGTTCAGAGATTAGTACTAGATTAGGAGTAACAGAAGGACTAGGAATATGAGAGCCATATGCCATAGCATCAAGTCTTGCAATAATGGATCTCCAAAAAGCTCACCCTGGGCATGTTGTTCATCTAACAACTCTCTATGCCTCTTGTCCATTCTCTCCACAAGTTGTTCCATCTTCTCATTCATATGAGTTATCAACTCGGCATTGGTATTCACAATGTCGATATGAAAACTCTTCAGAATGTTCTCCATGAATGTTTGTATTGCGGCACCAAAGATAGAAGGAAAAGATGTGTTGTTGGCTGGAGCAAAAGTTTCTGTATCATCCATTCGACTAGTTGCAGTGTCAGTCTTCTTCTTCTTCTTGGGACTTGCTTCTAGAGGAGTCTTCAGAGGAATTTCAATGTTCAACTTCCCAATTTGATTTCTCCCAACTGGTGTTATCCTCTCAATTAGCTCCTTACTCTCCAAGTACCAAATATTCTTCTTCTTGAGAAATAAAGAAATAAGTTAAGGGTAAGGCATTTGAGTAGTAGGTTTTCCTTCATACATATATCTCTTGATCTCAGCAAAGATATATTCTCCTAAGTCCTTTTGTTCTTTGAGAATCAATGAGGCAAACTTTCAGAAATCCCTCTCAATAAAATGTGTGTAGTTGTTGGATTTGTTCACTATGGCTCTAGAATAGATATACCATAAGACTAGATGAAAATCACTCATATCACTGGGATTGAAATCTAGAGGTCCCACTATCTCCCAGGTCTTAGGATAGAGAATATCCGATTTGAGTCATAATTAGGATAATTATCATCAGGAGGGTCCTCTATTCCTAACCAGGTATTGTTTTTTGAAGGTGAGATTAGGATTCTTTGTCCTCTAACCTTAGAAGTCATTTCTTCTTCTACAAACTTCCTAATAGGATCATTTATAGGTTTAAGGTTGTAGTAAAAATGCCTCACAATTTTGGTGCAAAATAGGAGTTTAACAGACAACAAGGACATATAGGATTCAAGATAGGGACTCAAGTCGAATTTCAATACCTCTTGAAGAACCTTGTAGTCAATATAGTGCATCTTGCACACATTTCTTCTTGCAAAGTGACTTAGGTACTTATGAGATTCCTCAAGCTTGCTCATATTGAATCCCTGAGGAGGGAATGTGATTTCTTCATCCCTTTCTTTTGGTTGCTTTGAAGATTTCCCTTTCTTTGCTTCCTTAGATTGAAAAGCTTCTTCAAGCATGTCTACCATGACTTTGGTAATCTTCTCATTAATCTTAGTCTTTTTAAGAGGTTTTGGAGAAAAGGTGGGTGTGTCGGATGAGTTAGAAGGAGGAAGAGAAGGTTCTTTTGTTCCTTTGCCTCTTCCAGGAGGTGAACTCTTCTTGGTTTAAGCTCTTGTGGCAATGCGCTCCTTAATTACAACCCCTTTCACCTTTGGCTTGGTTTAGGGCTTAGAATTTGCTTTTGGTTTGGGAGAGATTTTTTTTTCTTGATAGGAGGAAATGAAAGTGAATCAGAGGGTTGATACGGTTTAGAGGACTCAGAAGGAGTGCTAAGATTTAGGGATTTTGTCCTCACCATTGTGATTTAAGAAAGACAGATTTCTGGAAAACAAGGTTGACAGACGCGAGAAATAAGGCACAGGATTCTGAGCAATCTGGGAGATTTTAGAAGATAAAAAAACAATGGGTTTTGACGGAAATGAGAAGGAAAAATGATTGTGAAAAGTTTTTCTGAGAGCACTAGGAGAATCACTCAAGGCGATTTTTTGAGAAATGACTAAGTAATGACTGAAATAGACCTAGGGCCCGACATCACTCAAGGGCTTACTCGAGTAATCATAAGCTTCACTTGAGTAGCTACTCGAGTGATCATACCAGAAATTTCAAAAAGCAGCAATTTCAAGTGCGTACCTGCATAAATAATATTGTAATTACCCATGTATATCTACTCGATCATTTGATGACTCTTTAGGCCAAATTTGAGCTGAAACTCAGCAAATTTGTGATCTACACCTAGATTCACTCGAGGCCTTACTCGAGTAAACTTTAAAGTTTACTCGAGGCCTCCCTCGGGTAATCTGTCTCTTCACCTCTTGACTGTTCATTTCCAACCGTTGTACCATTTCTTTTGCATTTATTTTGAATTAATGCTCCAATGTCACAATTTTCAGATCATTACTCGAGTGGTTACTCGAGTAATCCATTCAATTACTTCAAGGTGTCACTCCAGTAATGGTGGTTACTTGAAGTTGTCCCTCCAGTAATGGTGTCCTCTGTTAACCTCTGCTTTTCATACTCCAAAACAGAATATCATGATTTTACAAAACAAATTGCTAGATACTCTAATGCTTAAGTTAGTAATCATCAAAACATCAATAAATAACATTATTTAACATTTTGTAAACACTAAATAACTTACAATTCATTGAGATTTACAATTCCCAATTCTCTTCTAATATACAAAAATTGATTTTTTTCAAGAGATTTTGTGAAGATATCAGCTAGTTGAAGATGAGTTGGAGTGAATATCACTTTGACATCTTTCTTTTGGACATGATCTCTGATGAAGTGATGTCTAACATCAATATGCTTGGTTCTGGATATTGAACAGGATTCTTTGCCAAGCTTATCGTGCTAGTATTGTCATAGTATATTGGTATCTCCTTCAAATAAATACCAAGATCCTGGAGTTGTTGCTTTAACCATAAAACTTGTGCACAACAACTTGATGCTACAACATATTCATCTTCCATTGATGAAAGAGACACTGTATTTTGTTTCTTACTAAACCATGACATAAGTGAGCCTCCAAGAAATTGATTTTGTCTATTGGTACTCTTTTTGTCTGTCTTGTATCCTCCAAAAATAGAGACTGAGTATGCAACTAGATATTCACTTCTTCCTTTGGGATACCAGAGACCCAATTTTGCCGTGTCAGCATGTGACTCTTTTGGTGCTGATTGATATCTTGCACACATGCCCACACTGAATTGAATGTCAGGCCTGCTTGCATTGAGATAGAGCAATGATCCAATCATTCCTCTATATTTTGTGATGTTGTAATCTTTTTCCTTGACATCTGCATCAAGCAATGTGGTTAAGCTTATGGGCGTGTCCATTCCATTTGCTTCATCTAATCTATACTTCTTCAATAGCTTTTTCAGATACTTCATTTGAGATACAAAAATTCCATTGTTTCTTTGTTTGATTTGAAAATTGAGAAAGAAATTCAATTCTCCCATCATTGACATCTCAAACTCCCCCTGCATTGTCTCAAAAAATTCCTTACATAAGAATTTGTTAGTAGCATCGAAAACTATATCATCAACATATATTTGCACAATTAAAATATCATCACATTTTCACTTTGTAAAAAGTGTTGTATCAACTTTTCCTCGTACAATACCTTGATCAATAAGAAATTTACTGAGCCTTTCGTACCATGCTCTAGCAGCTTGTTTTAAGCTGTATAAAACTTTTTTGAGTTTGAAAACATGGTCAGGTTTAGTGACATCTTCGAAACCTGGAGGTTGATCTACATATACTTCTTCCATGATGTAGCCATTTAGAAATGCACTCTTTACATCTATTTGATAGAGTTTGAATCCTTTATTGCATGCAAAGGCTAAAAGTACTCGTATAGCTTCCAATCTAGCTACTTGAGCATACGTTTCCTCATAATCAATTCCTTTTTCCTGTTTATAGCCTTTGGCCACCAATCTGGCCTTGTTTTTGACAATGATTGTGGATTCATCAAGTTTGTTCTTGAATACCCATTTAGTGCCAATGATCGGATGATTCTTAGTCGGGGTACCAACTCCCAAACTTGATTTCTTTTAAATTGGTTTAGTTCTACTTGCATTGCTATAACCCAATCATGGTTTAATAGGGCTTCGTCAATATTAGAAGGTTCAATCTCAAAATAAAAGCAGAGAAAATAACTTCATTAAAGATTCTATTTCTAGTTTTGACTCCTTTATTCACATCTCCTATGACTTGATCTAGGGATGACTTTTATTGTATTTTCAGGCTCTAGGCTGTCCTAGTAACTGATCTTTTTCCGTGGTTTGATCAACATCTGGAATAAGAGATTTAGAAATAGATTGACCATTTTCTTGATTTAAAACAACTTCCTGCTCATCATCAATGGTTTTGTCAAAGGATTCAAATTCATTGAATACAATATGAATTGATTCTTCAACAACACATGTTCTTTTATTGAAAACAAAGTATGATTTACTTCGGTTAAAATAGCCTAGGAAAATTCCTTCATCTGTTTTAGAATTAAATTTTCGTAAGTTATCTCTACCATTATTATGAATGAAACACTTATAATTGAAGATGTGTAAATGAGCAAGGTTTGGCTTCCTTCCTTTGTATAGCTCGTATGGTGTCTTTCCAAGTTTTGTTCTAATGTAGGCTCTATTTGAAATATAGCAATATGTACTCAATGCATCGGCCCAGAAAACTTGAGACACGTTCTTTTCAGTCAGCATTGCTATAGCCATTTCAGTTAGCACTTTATTCTTACGTTCCATGACTCTGTTTTGTTGAGGTGTCCTTGGAGCAGAGAAATTATGATCTATGCCATTAGTATCACAATATTCTTCAAAGGCTTGATTTTCAAATTCTCTACCATGATCTGTCCTAATACTTGCAATGGACATACCTTTCTCATTTTTCCCTTTCTTGGCAAAAACAATGAATTCTGAAAAAGTTTCATCCTTTGATGACAAAAAAATAATCCATGAAAATCTAGAGAAATCATCAACAATGACCAATGAATATAAGTTGCCACCAAGACTCTTAACTCTTGCTAGTCCAACTAAATCCATGTGTAATAATTGAAGTGGTCTATCAGTTGATATCTCATTTTTCAATTTGAAAGAAGATTTAGTTTGTTTATCCTTTTGACATGCATCACAAATCAAATCATTTTTGAAATTTACTTTAGGTAATCCAATCACTAAATCCTTTTTAATTAACTTGCCTAGTTGGTGCATGTTAACATGAACTAGCCTCTTATGCCATAACCAGCTTTCATCAGCATTATTTAGAAAATAATTTTCAGAGCCATTTTTACTGATATCAAGAGTATAGCAGTTACCTTCTCTTTTTGCTCTGAACTTTGCCTTGATATTTTTCTTATCGAGTTGTAAGTCTTTCTTGTTGATAATTAGACATTCCTCTAAATCAAATATTACCCAGTTGTCTTTATCTACACTTTGACTTATGCTCAGCAAATTATGACACAAGCCTTCAACATAATATACATCTTTGACTTGTATTCCTCTATCATTTTAGATCTTACCAATTCCTGCTATCTTTCCTAATTAATTTCCTCTAAATTTTAACTTTCTACCTTCCTTAGGTTGGAATATGGTAAAACTTTCAAAATCACTGGTCATATGTCTAGAGCATCCACTGTCTATGTACCATTTTTTATTTTTGGATGCTTTAAGACATATCTCTTCTTCTGTTTCTTCTTGAGAAACTAGACAGATATTGGCTACTTCCTCTTTATCATTTCCTTTGTCAGAAGAACTATCTCCCCATATGGCAGATACAAAAGCTTTCTTCTTGTTGTAGTATTTGCCTTTTCTCTTTTATTTATTCTTCTGAATCAGTTCTTGACATTCTGATTTGAAAAGACTTGGCTTTCTACATTCATAGTAGATGATGTGTTCTTTATTGCTTATTCCTCCTTTCTGAAAGTTTTTGAATCCTTCGCCTTTCTTGTAAAACTTTCTGAATCATTTTATGATTAGGCCCATTTTGTCATCGTCAAGCGCTTCATCATCATCTTGTTCTTCTTTTACTTTTAGTGCTAGACCTCTTTTCTTCTCATCACCAATATCATCTAGTTCTCATTTGAACTTTAATTTGCTTTCATATTCAGAAAGGCTTCCAAATAGAGAAGCAACCGATCGCATTGATTCACCTTTTGCTTCCTCAATTGTAGTGACTTTTGCCTCCCAGTCTTTAGAAAGAATATTCAGAATCTTTCGTACTTGGGTATGTTGATGACAGACTTTTCCAAGTGCTGCAAGTTGATTAACAAGGTGAGTATATTTAAGTTAAAATTCAACTATCGACTCACATGATTTCATTCGAAGTAAATCAAACTTAGTAACCAGAGTATTGATCCAGTTTTCTTTTATTCCTGAAGTTCCTTCGTGAGCTATTTCTAAGGCTTCCCACATTTCTTTAGCAGTTGGGAGTGTGTAGATTCTGATATACTCATTTCGACTCAAGGCACTTTGAATCATCAGAATTGCCTTGCTGTTGAGTGTGATAAGTTTCTTGTCATTCTCATTATATTCTGTTGGTGTCTTGGGAACTCTCTGTGAATCTACATTCTTTTCAGGTTTATAGTTTCCACTCTCAATCACATCTCATAGACCATATTCAGTAGCCATCATGAAGACTCTGAACTTTGCTTTCTAGAATGAGAAGTGTTCGCTATTGAAACCCAGAGGTCCTGTGATAGAAGCTTCATCGGGAAGAATACCTTCACCAATGCTTGCCATTAGATCCTTATTAGGCTATTAAACCTTAACAAGAAGACCTACACTCTGATACCAAATGTTAGTGCAAGTGTTTGACCCCAGAGGGGGGTGAATTGGAAGATATCAGAAATTTCATTGTGAATAAGAAAATTGAAAGAATATTTAAGGCAGTTGAAAGCAAAGAGAAATATCACCGAAGTGTACATCGGGAGTTATACTGGTTCAGCCACAACCACTTTGACCTACATCCAGTCCTCAAAGCTTCTCTGAGAGATTCACTATATTCTTAAAGATTCAGTGGGTTCTTGGAACCTCAGTACATAGCAAGTTCCTTTACCTGAACACTCACTCCCCCTTACACATTGTAATCAAATCCCCAACTCAAGGTTCCACAATCTTAAGTTGTCTCAATAACAAATATTGAGTTTGTAATGAAAAACTCTCTAACAGAGTAAATATATAATCACTGAAGTATAATGAATGAGTATAAGAAAACAGAGCACTAAGAATGTGTTTAACAATATATGTTCGTGTGCTCTCAGTTGTTGTACTTTGCTCTTTGAATGCTCCATATATATAGAAGATTTGTAGTGTTCGTTGGAACCATTTCAAACATATCCGTTTGAGTCGCGCAGCAACGGTTGACCATTCTTCAAATTTGAAAACTATCCGTTTATGGTAGGTAGCTGTAGGTGAGATCTCGGACACTTTATTTGACTCTTCTCTTTTTATATGATTTCTTCATTAATATTCTATAAATGCACTTAGAATGCTAATACAATGAAAGGTTAATCATATATATAACAAAATAATAAACATACGATTAAAGTCGAGCTTTATGGACTGCCTTACTTGAGTGGCTACTCGAGTGATCATACTCATTACTCGAGTAGTCCCTCAAGTAATCCTATCAAAGATATGGCATAGAGTAATTCATTATATTTCATAAAATATTACTCGGGTAAGACATGGAGTAAGATATATCACAAACCTTGGAAATACCTGATTACTCGAGTAGCTAATCGAGTGGCCATGTCTTTTCTTCACAAGTTACTCGAGTGAGCCCTCAAGTAAACTTCAAATAAGTATGCAGATTACTCGATTAGTCCCTTGAGTAATGTCATTCAAATCTTGGCCAAGAGTTTGGTTACCTGATTACTTGAGTGATCCCTCTAGTAATTCTTCAAATAACTCTGCAGATTACTCGAGTGGTCCCTTGAGTAAAGCCTTTTTCTCACCTGGTTACTTAAGTGGCTACTCGAGTAAAGTGTTGCATTTCTTGGCCAAGAGCTACTGGAAGATATTTGCTCTGGTTACTCGAGTGGCTACTCAAGTAATGCCTTTTGCTCATGTTGTTACTCGAGTGGTTACTCGAGTAATGTTTCATATAACTTTGCAGATTACTCGAGTGACCCCTTGAGTAATATATTCCAAATTTTGGCAGTGCCTTTCTGTAACATTTTCTTAAATATTACTCCAGTGACTACTCGAGTAACATGTTCCATTACTCAAGTAAACATTGACAAAAAATGCTAGTGAGGTTTTTCCTGTGCTGTGTCTCTCAGATCTTCTTCATTACTCCATTGCTTACTTCAAGTAAAGCTTTGTCTACCATTTATTTACTTTGTTCAAATTCATTTGTTATCATATCCTCTTTTTTATTAGTCCAATTTTTGTTATCATCAAAACATATGGGATCTAACATCTAGAACCAAGCATATCGATGTTAGACATCATTTCGTTAGAGATCATGTTCAAAAGAAGGATGTCAAAGTTATATTCTTTCTAACTCATCTTCAAACAGCAAACTTTTTCAGAAAACCTCTCGCAAAAGATCAATTTCTATTTATAAGAACAGAATTGGGAATGTAAATCCTAATGAATTATGAGCAAATTTATGTATGTAAATTAATTTTACATTATGTTTTGATTATTTAATTACTGACTTAAGCATCGGAGTACCAAAAAATGTGTTTTGTAGGATACTCTATTTTCTTGTTTAATAATAGAGGAAAGCAACAAGGAAATCACTTGGAGTGAATTTTCACATCACTCCAGTGATCAAGAAGTTCAAGGGAAGACTCAAGTGATAATTAATATACACTTAAGTGATATATAGTTAGTCTAGTAAACACTAGTAGTGACTCGAGTGAATGGAGCAAATAACTCGAGTCATTAAATTTCTAAAAGAGCAACTCAAGTGAATTTAGAAAGTAACTCGAGTGAGGTAAGTAGTTAAAGCCTAACTGGAGTGATTTTAATATCACTCCCAGTGATAAATAAAATCACTCAAGTGAATTAGCTCAAAAACATATCAACTCAAGTGATTTCAATGGTCCACTGCAAGTGATACCCAAATCACTCGAGTGAACAATAAAATCACTGAAGTGAATGTTATATCAGCATCTATATCAGTTCTCTGCCCGTGACTCTACATTTCTCATACTCTTCATTGTCTTCCTTACTTCCCGTCTCTGCAACTCTTCTTTATTTAAACCCAAATCCTCACCAAAATTATCTAAGTACTTCAAATCACCGATTAATCTCTCTAAATTTACAATCCCTCTCCATTTTACTAATTTCTGCAAGCTTTAGCAGAAAATCATCTCAATTCTGTTCAACAAACCAAGTCAAACCCTAAAAAAAATTTTCTTCTCATCTCCGTTAATAGCTAGAACCAAATTGCCAAATGTGGCTCAAGATTCTCCTTCTCCCTCACCACCTTCCAAGAGACCCAAGTATAAGCCAAAGGTCAGAGAAGACACACCATCAAAGTCTCATCCAAAACCCAAAGGTATAGTTATTCTAGAACCCGTGATTATGAGATCCCAATCTAAATCTACAGCTTCACCGAAAGGAAAAAAGGAAAAGAAAATCTCATCCCAAAAAGAAGATCTCGTTATAGCACATTATAGAGCAGGACACTGGAAATGAAATTCTTACTCCTTCTGCCTCTTAACCATCTTAGTTTTAACCCAGTGTACCTGACCTTCTAGTTCCTCCTCCTAGTTTCAATATTGGTGAGCTTAAGGTAATCAATGCCATAGTTTATGAATATGAGTTTGCAAGAACACAATTTTGCCCAGTTGTTTATGTTGATCTTGCTAAACTTAAAAGGTAATATCATTTAGATTTATACCTGTACTTAAAGCAATATGACTTTTAGCTCAATTAAGGATTTCTTATAATCCAATTGTAGTAAAACATTTTTATTGCAATACAAAGATAACTAACATATCTGACAGCCAAAGAAGAGTGATTGAGGAGAAATTTGAGACAAGTGTTAGGGGTAAAGAAGTTTTACTTTCAGCAGATTTGATTAATAGCTATCTAGGTTTAGTAGATGTCCTTGAGAGCTCTCCTAAAGTATTTCATAATCATAAGCTGATAAACATCTTTAGACCAGAAGACCCTAGTGAGCCTTTACTCAAAATACTGCTGCAATGACTGATATACAGAGAGCTATATTTTATATTTACTCATGAAGTATGGTTAACAAGGCAAGAAATTTAACACACATTACTGGGAACAATTTGCAGATGGTGGCATCCCTTGTGACAGAAGAAAAGAGGAATGTGGGTAACCTAATCTTTCAGGAAATAAGGAGATTTAGGTTTTACTCCATAAAGACCACTACAATTCCCTATCCTCAGCTAGTCTCTTTCATTCTTTCAACACATAATATTTGGCATTTAATCCCCGGGGGTGAGATAGTAAGGATTCCTAAATTTGGGAGAATTCACTTAACAAGAATCGAAATCTCAATGCTACTTAGAGTTTCTTAGACTCAAAACAGCCATTCTTTACCTCAAATGAAACAAAAGAAGAAGAAGAGCCAGGCAACAGAACCTTCTCCTTCTAAGGTGGTGAGGCTCAGTCCACTAGAGCAACTTCTCCAGGACCATCTTTTATTGGAAATTCTTCAGTCATATATCCACTATGCTCTTCAAGAAACAGTTTCAGAACTGAAGAAATACGATGCCTGTCTAGCTAGGAAAATTGACTATCTAGCTGAGAAAATTGACTATGAAGTTAAGTTGTTGGTTGAAGGGGTTAATCACAACTTCCAGCAACTCTTTGATCTACATAATGCTCAAGCTACCCAGATTCAGAGAATGGAAGAGATGTGGAGAACTCATCTTGGTATTCTTTTTCCTGAGCCTGCTACTACTTCCACATCTACCCCCTCTACCTCCACTCAGCCTACCAACCTCCTTGATCTCTTTGCCATTCCATTTGTTTCCCCTACCATAGACACTCTAGCTATAGCCACTGACACCATTCTTCATAACACCATCGTACCCTTATCAGACACCATTCCAAGTGGTGATCTTCCTAAGGAAGATCCTATCCTTCAGACTCCTTCCCATTCATCTCCTTCTCATTCATCTTACTTTTATCACTCAAACTCCAGCTCTCATATAAAGGAGATTATGATCATAGACTATGTCTCAACTGATATTCAATCTCTTACTGAGTCTGCACACATGTTACCTTCCTCTCCTACTTTCACTCCATATTCCCCCACACATTCATCTTCACCTGATCATACTTCAGCTCCTATTAACCCATGGTTTTTTACACACCTCCTCCTTCAGATATTACTTTTCCTACCACTATCCTAAATGAGAAGAAAAAAGGGGAGAAGAGTTCTGAATGATTTGGCAGATTCTGTATTAAACTTATATAGCCTGTAGATTTTGTATTGAACTTATATAGCCTGTAGATTTTGTATTGAACTAATGTAGCCTATACTGAACTGATTTAGATGGTTTTTTGGCTTGTATCTAATTATACTGATATTTTACATTGGTATAGCCTGTATTGATATCAAATAGCTATAATCTAATTGATTTTGATTTGGCTTGTATCCAACTAAAATAGCTACCATTTAATTGATTTTGATTTGGCTTGTATACAATTGAATATGATTCTTAGATAGTATCTAATTAAATGTGATTTGGGATATATCTATTTTTGGAATGTACTTTGATAGGATTTTAGCTATATGAAATTTATGCTTCATGTTCAAAATTTTAAACTAAATCCACATTTCATTGATATACTAGGTCAAAGATTTGGTTAAAACTTTTTATCTTATAAAATTCTCAATCTCAAACTCACAAGTTTTGTCATCATCAGAAAGGAGGAGAATGTTAGATTCAGTGTTTTGATGATAATAAATCTTGTTATTAATGTTTTGTATGATATCTTAATTAATTATACTTTGCAAAGGTAAGGATAAGAAAGAAGTTGATCTATGAACAAATCACTTGGAGTGTTTCAGTATCACTTGAATTTATTGCCAAAGTTTACATAACACTCAAGTGATATTAGATATCACTTGAGTGAATATTAAGATTAGGCAATGCATTTCTAGTGAATCATCAATGAACTTGAGTGATATATTGACAGATGACAAATCACTTCAAGTGATACCAAATTACTTGAAGTGAATTCCGATTGAACTCGAGTCAAAGACAAAATCACTTGAAGTATGACAGATCACTTTAAGTGAATATCAAATTCACTTGAAGTGATATCATATTACTTCCAATGAATATATATTCAACTCAAGTGAAGTCTAGAATCACTTGAAGTAACAACCAGTTATTGTTAGAATAACTTGAAGTGATGACAGATCACTTCCAGTGAATCAAAATCACTTCAAGTGATAACCAAAATACCATATCACATCAAGAGAATTAAAAGTCAACTTAAGTGATGTTATGAAATTATCAAACGGTTGAAGCCAATTTTCCAGATCACTTCTAGTGATGATAATTCACTTGAAGTGAAGTTTAAAATTTGTATTGATAAATTAATTACAGTATTAACGTTCCCTTTTGAGTGTGTTACAGGTAATACACAACTATCAGAATTCAAAGTCTTTCAGAGTGCAATAGTCAATAACGGTGGGAATATTTGACTATTCTACAACGGGTAATACACAACAATCAGAAATTTAAAGTCTTTAGAGTGAAATCGTAAATAACGGTGGAACAATTTGTCAACATGAAGATCCTTTTGCAATAGGAAAATATTCAAATTCTCACAATAGCTCTCAAATAGCCTCTATATAATATTGAAGCATTCAAGTAAAAAGAACAACAAACGACAACGAACAATCATCTTAAGAAAAATACTTTCTTGCTCTGTTCTTCTCTATTTACATTCTCGGTACTTCAATGATTTTATATTTACTCTGTGAGAGAGATTTTAATTACAAACTCAATATCTGTTACTGAGACAACTTAAGGTTGTGTAACCTTGAGTTGAAAATTTAAGGGGGAGCGAGTATCCGAGTGAAGGAACTTGTTGTGTACTAAGAAGCAAGAGCCCACTGAATCTGGGAAGATATAGTAAAACTCTTAGAGAAGCTCTGAGGACTGGATGTAGGTCAAAGTGGTTGTGGCTGAACCAATATAAATCCCGGTGTACACTTCGGTGATATTTCTTCTAGCTCTTAACTGCTTTAAATTTCCAGTCAATTTTTATATATAGTTCAAAATTTCTGTCATCACCCAATTCTCCCCCCTCTTAGATGAAATGCTTGCACTAACAAAGCTTAGTATTGTGGGGATGGACCTTAGAAAGAGAATTGAAAAGCTTGATGAAACGTATCAACATCTGGCAACACTAATATGTGATGTGTTTTGTTTGGATGATATAAACATTGGAGACCATTTTATGAAGTGCAATTGGTGTGTACTTACAAAGTGTAGGAAGGGGAAATTTGGAGTAAATATTTCAATTACGAAATGCAAAGAATTGGCTTTTCTCAATTCATTGCTTGGGCCAGTCAGTGGTTTAATAAGAGTGGGAGAATGTTAAGTTAAGCAAAAAAATCATAGGTGAGAGAGAGTAAGAGAGGAGAATGAGACACAAATATCTAATAAATAATTAAAAAAGACAAAAGAAAGAGAAACATGTAAGCTAACACATGTCGAGTCATGGGACCTACAACATAAAAATGAAATAGACGACATATATAGTTAACAGGATTGTGAAATTTGCTCCCTTTTAAAATGATTATGGCTACTTTTACACCCAACAAAATATAATTCTACTAGGTGCTCATGATACAACTCTTGGTTACTAAATTTGCTCCTTCACCCAAATATAAACTATATGGAAGTCTGATTCTGAAAATACTTTTATTTGACACAACTCTTCTAACTCTTCTTAAACATTTTTTAGCTTCCCTAGTAGGTCTCATACTCTTCTTTCCATGAGTTTGGCTCTCCTGCTGCAAGTTTTGTCCTCCACCACTAACATGGATCTTTACTCTGTAGCTCCTTCCTCTCGTGGTTCTTCCTCAGATAAGCTCTTATTTGTTAATTAACAATTTTAGTTTCATTTTATTTTTATATATAACAAGAGCTCACTAGTTGAGGATTTAAGGTTGGCAAATTATCTAGGAAGAAGAATTACATACAAAAAGTTATATTTAATTTTTTATGATTGTTGTTGGTTTGAAGAAAAAAACAGAGAAAAGAATCAAAGAAAAGAAAAGAGCACAAAAAATGATGAAGTAAAACGCCAAATTTTTATTATTGTTTTATTGCAGTGAAAATAATTCTGATTACACGAGATTAAAATCAATATAATTTTTTCTCCTAATTTTTAGTAGCTTGTTGAATCACGATCTACTTGAACGTTCACCCTCTCACATTCCTAAACTTTAGTAGGTAGTTTGAAATTAAATCCAAGATTTGTTCAAGTTTTAATATTTACCATTTTTTACTACATATATTCTGATTTTCATATTTATATGATCCTTTTGTAGTTACTAGAACTCTAGAGTACTACTATGTGATCAACAATCTACAACAAAGACATTAGAGAATATTATAGAATTTTTTTAATAGATTTTATTTCAAAATTCAAAAAAGATTTATAAGATAATGTTCTATAGTGTTTACATGATTAATTTATTTTAAATTGTATATCTATAATGTATTAAATTTTTCTTAATAATATATTGAATATTAAATACAATAAATAAATTTTTTTATTTAATATTATTATCTCATTATTATCAATGATTATATTGTGTTTTATATAATAAGTATTAACAATAAAACCAAATAAAAATAAATTAAAAAATAAAGCTAATACATTACGGTTATTAAAAATAGCCGTTATATTTAACCTCAATATATTATGGTTCAGAACCATTATGTATCTTATGATAAGCATATATGGCATTTGCATATATGACTGCTCAAAACAGTAATTTATGGCTAATTATAACCATCATATATTGACGATTTTGTAGTAGTGGTGAGAAGAAGAGTAATTATGAGAAGATAACAATCACTTGAATTATTAGGTTCAAGATTTCACCTACATGTTGATAATTTATATCCTTTGAGTTGACTCTAAGATTTATTATAGTAATAGCTATTTCTAAAAGTTCTAATATTCTCCCAATTTATTAGTCCCATTTAGTTAGAATTGAATTTAATCCCACAACACCCAAACAACTAAAGAGACCATGAAGCCATAGTTTTAAGTCACCATAAAAATATCTATAACTATTCTTAGCCTAAATATTTGTCTATTTCTTTATATCTAAGTTCTCTCTTCACCTCTCAATCCATCAAAATTACCTAAACAATGGACTAAATGGTGCCCAGAAAAAAAAAATAAACCTGAAGAGCAAGAGAAGTAGATTTATTAAAAGAAATAAAAGAAATAAATAAAATTTAGCTTAACTGTTGGACTACATCCCTACTATAATGTTCTAAAATTTATTCACCAAAATTCCTTGTACTTAGTGGCATTTAATAGAATTAAATGGTGAATTAAAGAAAACATGAAATGACAAAACAAGGCAATTAGTGGTCACATATAACAAGATTATGTTTGGAACACAAATTGTAAAATGTGGATTTGCTGTCGGTGTATTTTTACTATATGGTAGTCTGGTTGTGTGATAGTTTGGCATAATTAAATGATGTCCAATAAATATGAAATTTTTCAAAATAAAGGTAAACTTATCAAGCTTTAAGTTGATAGGTCATATAAGTTCTTTGGAGCTATACACAGAGTTATATATTTTTGAAGTTAGCGAAGTGAAACTGGCAAGTTTATGTGACAGTGTCCAATAAATGGCAATTCTAGAATATTGTGCATCCAGTTGGCTAAAGAAAATATTTTTCCTTGAAAATAGTCTTAATAAGAGTCACATAGCCTTTAGAACCACAACAATTGGACATCTATAAATAAAAATAAGAATTTTCAGAGTTTAACGAAAATTCTGCTAGCTTTTAGTCTATGTGCAAAATTGAAAAGGTAATGGCAAAAATGTGGGGGCAAAATAGTCATTTGGCTAGGTTTAAAACAAAGCCCATAATTTTCCCTTTCTCATGTGCTCTTGGACGTCCAAAAGATTGAGCACGAAGGGAAATTAATGGTTGAGATAAATATGCTAAAAGATGAAGCAATTTGAGCCAATAAACAGGAGGTTGAAAAGTCAATTTTCTCATGCTAAATTGGCTGTTTAATATTATTTTTTAAGGGGATCAATTATGCTTTTTTGATATTATTATCTCCTTACAAGAGGGCATGCTTTCGTATGACAAGAAGGAAGGAAAGAAAAATACACATTTCAACATAAATAGTGCTTTTGAAAAGTCAATAAAGCAAGCAAGTGTTCATGGCCATTGAATATTGTTGCAAAGAGATGGATTAAGATAATTCAAGAGACTTTTTTGGTCCCTTCAATAGCCCCATTTATGTCAATATTAAGAGAGAGAAAAGGGAAAGTATTATGGCCAAGTTAAAGGCAAAGTCATATGGGAAAAAAGTAAGTGAAATGTGATGAAAATTAATAATAGAATACAATATAATAAAGGAGATGGATGATGATATTTTAAAGAGAACAATATCTTTTTCCTTTGGCCATTATGTTGTCTAAAGAAGAACAAGTAGAGAGAGAGAGAATTTGATGAAGAAACATGGCAAGAGACAGAGCAAGAATTAAGGTGCAAGATTAAGGTAAGTTTGGTTGTGAAATTCACTTGTTCTTGTCTTCAATCTCTTTTACACCTCTTCTAATCTTCATATCCTCCTTGAATAACATATGTAGCAAGACAAAATCAAGGGAAAGAATAAAGGAGAGCCATGGTTTTGGAGGCCTAGTGGGAGAAACAAGAGGTAAAGCCATAAACCTTGATTTTGTTGTTGGATTCAAGGTGATTATTGTTGTTGTGGATGATTTGTGGCTTTTTATTAGCTTGATTTTGTGATTTAGGATGCCTAGCCGTAAGGGGAGGTGCTGCCGAAATTTTGATTAATCATGTCTAAGAGGTGGTTAAATGGTTAATCATGTGATTAGAAGTATAAGGAAGAAGTTTAATTGCATGTAAACTGAAAATCACATTTTCCTAAAATTTTCCATGATTTTTAGCTAGCTGTTGTTTCTAGTGTTTGGGCTAGAATTTGGTTGATTTGATGATTCCATTATGTTTAGAAGGGAAAATTTTGTAAGGTACATGTTTATTAGGAAGTGTGAAAAGCATTGGAAGATGAAATGACAAAATAAGCCCTAAAACCTAAATAGGAGTTGCCAAGGGTAAAATTGTCTTTTTGCAGTAAATTTGGCAAAAACGAGATCAAAAATGAATTCTACACGTAAAATAGTGTAGGATTAGCCTAGGTCATAATTTTTATAAAAGTACAGTTGGACCGGGTATAAAGGGACTGGATCAGGTCCCTAGTAACATTTTCATCAATTTGCAGGTTTAAGCTAGGATAACCAGCAAAATGAGTTTAAAGGAGTTTATAGTAGTACATGAATGAGTGTTAACTCAATTCTTGTACATTTGGAATTTTAGAACATATCAATAGTTCGAGCTGAATCAAAGGTATTAAACGGATAATAGAGCAGGAAAGGGAAATTCCATGTAGTAACTCTATCTTTTTTATACATTTTGTGAGTATTTATATGCTTTATGCATGCCATCTTTTTGTGATATGTGAAATGCACTCTCTAACTGAACAAGAAAACCATAAGTACCATTTGAGAGGAAGAGTACAAATACCACAACGGCCCCAAAAGGGGATCCATTATAAGATGCAGTGCCAGGGGGCACATTGCCCAATCCGTGGTCTTAAGCCCAACTGAGGTACGGTAAAGTAGGGGTTCTAATAGTAGTTAGGCCTGAATACATGTACATATTCTGATGATTATGAGTTTTATAGTGTTATTATTATATTGAATTATATGGTACCTGGCATATTTATTTGTCACATTTTATATTACTGATTGTATGTTACTACTAAGATTCTTTCAAATCTCACCCTTTGCATAAATATATAAATTTTTCAGTAGCAGGCAGCGGCTCAAGGGGTAAGAGTGTAATTACTGGCAACTAAAGCTTTCAGACCAGTACAGGTAGGATAGTTGTGTAATACCCCGAATTTCGAGACTCGAGGCTAGAGAATAAGCCTGAGATTAGTGGATTGCTAAGCCCCGGTTTAGCAAGATCCCAAATTGTGATTAAGGGTTAATGAGTCCAAAAGTGAATGTGGTTAGTGATAAATAACCCTTTTGAAGAATATGATGTGATTTGGCACTCGAATATGATTCGTGTGTGTTGTGAGCAGTGCCAAAATAGTGATAAATAACCCTTTTGAAGAATATGATGTGATTTGGCACTCGAATATGATTCGTGTGTGTTGTGAGCAGTGCCAAAATAGTGATAAATAACCCTTTTGAAGAATATGATGTGATTTGGCACTCGAATATGATTCATGTGTGTTGTGAGCAGTGCCGAAACCTTGTATTTGAGTTCAATTGTGGATTAACATCCAAATTGACTTAGAATAGAGGGAAGAATTTAATGGGGTATTGTGATGGAAATGGTGTCATGTTGTGGTATTTAATCATTGGAATTGATTTAAATTGAATTGGACACATTGGTTGCAAAACTGGAAATGCTGACCAATGTGAATTCTGTATGGCCAGTATTCTCGTGTGGATGTTTTGACTAGCCAAATGGTGTCTAAAAATTCTGAAACTTTCCAGTCTTATAGTTCACATCCCAAGCTTCAAAATGGACATATAATTTGTGCCATTTCGTTTTGTGAACTGGGATTTATGTTTGTCCAAAGTTTGAGGTCGAAAATGGACTCTGTTTTGGGGCAGTGATGAAATTTGTGTAATTCTGGAATTGTTTGGTGATTTCAAGTAATGGATCATATTTTTCCAATGAAGAGGACTTAAATACATTTCATTTGGCTTTAGAATCAACTCATTTCGATATTTATAGAATTAGTTATGTTTTTTCAAAGTTTGGGCAGAAAATCTGCCAGAAAATCCGAAAATGGGACTTATGACATCATCTCAATAAAAGATGACATCAGCATGGGATATGTTATTAAACGGTTTTTTCCTTCTTCCTCCTCATTTCTGACGCTGAGAACAGCTGAAATAGAGAGAGAGCATATGGGATCTTTAGAGAGAGAAAGAGGAAGAAATCTCGTAAGGTAAGCCGATTTCTCCAACGATCTAGCTCCTAACGCGTATAACTCCGATCCTAAGCTACTCCTTTATGTTCTTTAAGGTTTGGAAGCTCCTCTTTTGGTGTTTTGAAGTTAGGGTTTTCAGCCACAAGAAGGAAAAGCTAGTGGGAGCTTGAGGTAACTTCCAAACTCTTGCATATTGACTATTCTGGCTGTTATAGACAATTTAATCGGTGAAATTTCGCCGGATTGTCTTTGGTTCTAAAAATGAAAAATGGGTTTGTGGGCCTGTTATGCTGCCTAAATTGATACTAAATGGTAGTTGCAACCTAATGGAATAGTCAATAAAGTGGTTAGGAGTAGAAAGGAACGCGTTTACGGAGCCGAAACCGAAAAACCCCAATTTTCCCCTTAAAACCTATATATTTCGGCCAGCATAGTAAATGGGTCTTAGAATTGGATTTTCAATGATTTGATGATTCCATTAGATTCAATGGGCGAAAATAGGTGGGGTTACAGTTGGGCACTTTTTCGGAAAAGGCCGACAAAGCATAATTACGAAAACGCCCCTGAAACCCTAAAAGTGGGGCTGTCAAGGGTAATTTTGTAATTGACATTGAATTTGATAATTCTGAGTCTGGAAATGGATTCCTTGGGCAAAAATATGTTAGAATAGCCCATGTCAAAATTTCAAGAAAAGTACAACCGGACCGGGTACGGCGGGGCCGGCCGGGTCCTCGGGGGTATTTTAGTAAATTTTCAATATAGCCTTATATAACCCCCAGAAACACTATGGAAGTGACTAAACGGTACATTTGACATTGTAGGATCGAATGTGAAGCCCCGAGTTGCTGGCACGCAAATCGAGGAGAAAAGACTGGAGGTAGGGGACTTACCTTACTTGCATGTATTTGATATCTTTGCTTGTATAGTGATGTATGTGATTGCTTTACTTGATTGTGTAGAGCATATTTGAATAAATGAAGCTCTGTTTCTGTTTTACTGTGCCATAGTTTTGTTACATGAAATATTGAGTATGTAGAAATATCATTATGGGGCATGCATCTAGATAAAGCTAACATATCATACACATGGCATCTATCATGCATGCATTATGGTATCTGTTTCCTACTGAGATTCTCTCGAATCTCACTCTCCCCTACCAACAATTTAGACAGGGCAAGTGGCTCGTGTAGAGAGCGGCTAGGACTCCTACAAGATGAGATTGTGTAATCCCCATTTGAAGAATTGTAATGGGCAATTGTACCCTGTGTATCTTTAGCGAAGGTATGTACCCGGGATTGCCGGGATGATTAAGTTGTGCACTATGATATTTATATGAATGTGATTTATCTTCGCGTAGTAATTGTATTCGAAATGTGAATATGAGACCAAGTTTATAAATGATTTCAAAAAGTATTTGTGAAAACCCCGTCATGTGATGGGTTAGTAAATGTTATTTGATTATTATTAGTCACTATTTCATTTTAATCGCGTATTTCGGATATAATTACGGAGGGGGTTACAAGTTGGTTATCTGAAGGCCTTTTTAATTATTTTAAGGTATGTAATTATTATGAATACACCCTATTGGGGTTTCTATAATATAATTATGTACATTTTATCAGTATATTTATGTTATTTCTGGATGTCCACTGAACTGCGCATAAACACTCCTAACAATGTGAAAATAAGATAAGGACCTTACATTTTGGTATCAGAATGGTAGTAATAGCAAAAGGATAGTATACTGGTATGGTCTTGATTATCCAATGATAGGAAATATGCAGAAAAAGGGGTATCAAAGGAGAAAATCCCCCTAATTGTGAATCAGCCTTGGAGAAACAACAAAATACCCGGAAGGAAGCGAGTATTACTATACTAGATATGTGTTCAAGTACATGTACCGATGCTTATATGCATTCCACACAAAGTATTTAGTCAGCCAGAGGGAGTTGGCATGATGTATCAGATAAGGGTAGTCACTAGGTATCGGTGGTCAAAAGCAGATAAAACTCATATCTGCATTTTGGAATGGGCACATAAAAGTTAATCGTACTCAATCAAGTGAATTTTGGGATAGGTGACCCTTGGGAAATTAAGTTGATAGGGTTATAGAGACTTGAGGAATAGTGATTGCCTTGAGTTTTCTCCATGGCAATCATCTTAGTTAGATAATTTAAAGAATGCCTAAAAGCATGGAAATGATGATGATGTAAGTATTGATTTTAATTCGGAATATTTCTATCACAGTAAGTATTGCCTAAAAAGGTTTATTTGATAAGGTTATGGAAATCGAAGGCATAGTAACTATCTTGAGGGTTCTCCATGCTAGCTAATGATCCTTAGTAACACCGTGGTGTTAAAGATATGTAGATATGATATATAGTTATACATGATGCATGGTGATTATGCTGTATATTGATCCTAGAGGATCTTATCTTATGACACTAAAGGTTGAGGATAGGTTTGAATAAGATCTAAGCTGAAATATTGCTTAGGTTAAAATGTGAATCAGGTTGCACTATGGTTTTTTTTCATGAAGAAAGTTGAACCATGTGGTTGATGTTAAACCTTCAGTAATGTTTTGAAGATATTAACCAAATATCATGAATATTAGAATAAACGTTATTGATCCTGATTCTTAGCGTACATATTAGGTATAATTGAGGAAAATGATTTTCAATATGTATAATGTTGAGGTTCTTGATTTCATGATGGACCTAGAAGTTTGGTTGAGACAGAATACTCCTAATGATATATTCAATGGGATTTGGGTCTAGTCAAAGTACCCAAGATATCTTGAGGTACCTGATCAGAGTGTTTGGGCTAGTGATGATCCATAGAATCGAGGAACAAGATTCTTATGGATATGAATCCTTATAGAAAGGGATTTTAAAAGGTTGCTAGCTACTAAGTCTAGCATAAGGAAAGATTATGATCAGAAAATATTCCCTTAAACGATTGATCGAGGTGGTAGCTCTTTGATGAAATGAGAGAAAGAATTGATCTGCCTACTATTCCACTAAATTGAGGCTATACTAGGAGTCAATTGGTGGATGGCAGATAATGTGTTGAAATGCATAAGTATAGAAGAACATAAGAAGCACCTAAGAGTGGTGCTAAAAAATTGGGATCTATCTAATCCTAATCAAGTGGAAACAACATTGAGTTGAAATAGGCTAGGAACTAGCATAGAGGAACACCGATTTTGGGTAAGTAAGGTGTTATAGGAGGTTCCTGTGAGACTCCTATTAAATCATCCTAACATTATTAAAGCTCATATAAGGAGATAAACATCAGAGTGGGTATGTAAGCATAGTAAATTTATGGGTAATTTTTTAGGATAACATGAGAGGTTGATATTCGCACCAGTGTTGATCATCCCAAGTCATGAGTACACCCGTGTGGTCTACAGTGACATAGCCTATATGGCATACAATGATTTTCCTTGAGTAGTGAGGCGGTGTGGCCAATAGTAGTACACCCTATGTGGTGTACAGTGATAGGACCCAAGTGGTCAACACTATTACACCCTATATGGTGTATAGTGACATAAACCAGTGTGGTTTACAGGGCACGACTGGTGTGTCCAAAAGTCACACAACCAATGTAGTTCATGGTGATACATGTGAATAGAGATTGGGATGAGCCTTAGTGTAGTAGAGCATAATGGTGGTGAATCACTCTCAACATTGTAGCCTTATAGAATTAATTTCCCACTAAGTAAATAGTACACATAGTAAGCAATACACACAGTATGGCCAATAAGGGTCAAATAGTCATTTATCCTAAACACCGAATAGGAACACATGTTGGTAGTAAGCCTAATGTATATGTTTGTACAGGGCAGTAAAGTTAGAATATTCAATGTTGTGAGCATAAAATGATATAAGCCATAAGGCTGAATGTACCGGGCAGCATCCTAATAAGGTAATAAGGCCTAGAGTAACTAACGATAGTGTGTCTTGAGATCATAAGACATGTTGGATTAGTATGTCCTTAGGCCAGAGATTGCTATGCAATCACAATTATGCTGAATAGTGAGAAGGCAGTAGACTTGATGTGCATGTTTGCATGGTGTAGTTTCCCTGGGCAATAAGACCAAATGAACAAACAGTGCAATATGGGTTGTGTGTCCAATGATAACAATACAAGTTGAATGTATGAGCACTGATAGGCATTTGTCACACATACACTTATCATATCAATTGTGATGCATTCTAAGAATATGCATATAACAGGGATGAGTTGCATATTAAGATGGGATTCCCTGAGGATAATTAGCATAATGTGATACTTAAAATTTTGAGGACGAAATTTTATTGGCGGGGGGAGAAATGTAACATCCAACATTTTATTCATCAAAATTCCTTACACCAAGTGGCATTTAATGGAATTAAAGAAAACATGAAATGACAAAACAAGGCAATTAGTGGTCACACACAACATGATTATGTTTGGAACACAAATTGTAAAATGTGGATTTGCTGACAGTGTAATTTTTCCTATATGGCAGTCTAGTTCTGTGGTGGTTTTGGATAATTAAAAGATGTTCAATAAACGTGAAAGTTTCCAAAATAAAAGTAGACTTATCAAGCTTTAATTTGATAGGTTATATAAGTCATTCGGAGCTGTACACAGAGTTATGTATTTTTTAAGTTAGTCAAGTGAAATTGGCAAGTTTATGTGGCAATGTCCAATAAATGGCAATTTGGAATAATACTGTGCCTCCAGTTGGCTAAATAAAATATTTTTTTCTTGAAAATAGACTTAATAAGGGTTACATAGCCATTAGAACCACATCAATTGAACATCTATTAATAAAGATATGAATTTTCAAAGTTTGATGACAATTCTGCTAGCTTGTAGTCTTTATGCAAAACTGAAAAGTTAATGGATAAAATGTATAGGAAAAATAGTCATTTGGCTAGATTTAATCCAAAGCCCAAAATTTTCCCTTTCTCATGTGCTGCTTGACCTCCCAAAAAGGGAGCACGAAGGGAAATTAATGGTTGAGATAAATATGCTAAAAGATGAAGCAATTTGAGCCAATAAACAGGAGGTTGAAAAGTCAATTTTCTCATGCTAAATTGGCTGTTTAATATTATTTTTTAAGGGGATAAATTATGCTTTTTTGATATTATTATCAACTTATAAGAGGCCATGCTTTCGTATGACAAGAAGGAAGGAAAGAGAAAATACACATTTCAACATAAATAGTGCTTTTGAAAAGTCAATAAAGCAAGCAAGTGTTCATGGCCATTGAATATTGTTGCAAAGAGATGGATTAAGATAATTCAAGAGACTTTTTTGGTCCCTTCAATAGCCCCATTTATGTCAATATTAAGAGAGAGAAAAGGGAAAGTATTATGGCCAAGTTAAAGGAAAAGTCATATGGAAAAAAAGTAAGTGAAATGTGATGAAAATTAATAATAGAATACAATATAATAAAGGAGGTGGATGATGATATTTTAAAGAGAACAATCTCTTTTTCCTTTGGCCATTATGTTGTCTAAAGAAGCACAAGTAGAGAGAGAGAGAGAATTTGATGAAGAAACATGGCAAGAGACAGAGCTAGAATTAAGGTGCAAGATTAAGGTAAGTTTGGTTGTAAAATTCACTTGTTCTTGTCTTCAATCTCTTTTACACCTCTTCTAATCTTCATATCCTCCTTGAATAACATATGTAGCAAGACAAAATCAAGGGAAAGAATAGGGGAGCCAAGGTTTTGGAGGTCTAGAGGGAGAAACAAGAGGTAAAGCCATAAACCTTGACTTTGTTGTTGGATTCAAGGTGATTATTGTTGTTATGGATGCTTTGTGGCTTTATATTGGCTAGATTTTGTGAATTGGGATGACTAGCCCTAAGGGGAGGTGTTGCCCTAGTCATAATTTTTGGGAAAGTGCAGTTGGATCAGATATAAAGGGACTCGGACCAGGTCCTTAGGGGTATTTTGATCATTTTGCAGTTTTAAGCTAAGATAACCAACAAAATAAATTTAAAGGAGTTCAACATAGTACATGAATGAGTATTAACTAAATTCTTGTACATTTGGAATTTTAAAACATATCAATAGCCCGAGTCAGATCAAAGGTATTGAATGGACAGTAGAGCAGGAAAGGGCAATTCCAGGTAGTGACTCTATCTTTTTTATACATTATGTGAGTAATTATATGCTTTGTGTATGCCCCCTTTTGTGATATGTATAATGCACTCTCTAACTTGGACAGGAAAAGCACAAGTACCGTTCAGGAGGAAGAGTACAAGTACCCTAGCAATCCCAAAAGGGAATCTAGTTATAAGACGTAGTGGCAACGATACATTGCCCAATTTGTGGTCTTAAGCCCAATTGAGCTATGGAAAAGTCGGGGTTTTAACAGTAGTTGGGCCTGAACACATCTGCACATTCCAATGATTATGAGTTTTATAGTGTTATTATTCTGTTGCACTATATGGTACCTGACATATTTATTTGTTGCATTTTATATGACAGATTGTATGTTACTACTAAGATTCTTTCAAATCTCACCCTTTCCATAAATATATAAAGTTTTTCAGCAACAAGTAGTGGCTCTAAGGGCAAGAGTGTAATTACCTATAACTAGAGGTTTAAGACCACTACAGGAAGGACAATTGGTTATCTAATAGCCTTTTTATTATTTTAAGGTATGTAATTATTATGAATATACCCTGTGTGGGATTTCTGTAATATAATCATATACATTTTATTAGTATGCCCACTGAACTACATGCAAACACTCTAAAAAATATGGAAACAAGATAAGGACCTTACTCCTACACCAACTGGGAGCTTAGAAAATCATAATACTCCTTCCGGTCCTTAATATAAAACATACTTAGAGAGTTGATCTTGGTTCTTAATGTATGACAAAGTTTTCATATTTGTCAACATTTTTCTAATTTACACCTATTGATGCTCCCTCAACAATAATCAAGGAGAGGAAATGAGGGAATTAAGGAAGATGACTAGGGTAGGGTGTTCTAAAATATACATATTGTAAGACCCTTATCTTATTTCCATATTTTTTAGAGTTTTAGCAAGAGTAGCAATGTATAATTCGGTAGGCACACAGGAATAACATAAATATACTGATAATATGTACAAGATTATAGTAATTCCCCACAGGGATTATACATAATAACTACAAATAATGTAGTTGCACAGGGCTACTAAGTTGTCTAAACACGTTGCAATGAAACGCAGACATCTTCCTGTCTTCGATCCACCACTGTATTCCTCTTATGCAATTCTCTTCTTTGTTCTCAGTACACCTCCTATTCTCACTTGTCTAAATGGTTGGTTGGGAGGGTGAGATTCAGGGGAATCTTAGTAGCAAACAATACTAATAATGCATGTAAGATGAATGCCAGTGCAAGATATGCTTGCCTTATATAGGCTCATGTTCACATCATGACATTCTGCATACTCAATATTTCATGCAACATATCTATGGTCACAATATAAATAGAAAACAGAGCTTCATTCATTCATAAATGCTTCACATAGTAAAGCAAAGCAGTACTACAAATCGATGTACAGTATACACATCAAATACATGCAAGTTAAGTAAGTTCACTACCTCTTATCTTGAGTCCTCTTATAACTTTTCTCCAACTATTAAGGATACTTCTTTTTTGTCACCTCATGACCCTAAATATATAATCATAGCATTAAAGCCATGATAAATAAGTGTCCAATGGGGCAACATGGCCCTTTAGGATATGTCTCTTATTTTTGACCCAATACTTAAGACAATTTAACACAATTGGCATAAATTTGTAGGTTAACCCAATCTGCTAGTTTTGTTGACCATACTTTGGAAATTCATAATTAATTCTACAAAGATTCAAATGGTTGGTTCCAGGTTCTATAAAATCTCTTTTAAGTCTTCTTTCAATGAAAAATATCACAGAGCCTCAATTACAGCCACACATTTCCCAAAAATTCATCAAACTCCGCCTGTTACATATTTCATTCCAAAATCAAGGTCAAACTTTGAAAAATCATAACTTTCAATCCACTGGTCCAAATGGCATATATTACCTATCAAATTAAAGCCCAATATGTCTACTTTAATCCTATAAATTTCACAATATTTGAACTAAGTTTAACATATCAAAAACATGTTATAAGTTCTTTGCCTCCAAAAAATGATTTCAGACAGATTTAACCACAAACTTCCAAAATCATCATAGATTATCATAAAACCTCTTTTAACATCATAATCATCTTGATATGAGCATCAAACCTAAAAGAATCCCTCTGGATGAGATTTAAGGTTTAAGTGTATCAAGAATTACTCAACAAAATCACAAAATATTCGGTTTAAATCAGAGCTTATACTTACTAGAACTCGAATATGCGATTTGTTCTTGATTTTGGCAGAACCTCCTCTGAGTAGACAAAATCAAACACCTCTGATTAAAAATCCAAAATCATAGAAATGCTACTCTCCATGAGAGGAACAACATTAGAGAAGACTCCGGAAGCTGGAAATGCCGAACCGGAGGTGGAATCGGCTCTGGAGCTAAAGAGCTTTCACTATTCATCCTTTATCTTTCCTCTACCATTTTCTTATATTTTTATTTTATTTTTCCCTTCTTTTGAGTGGATGATTAAAATTAATAGAGTGGGAGGAGAGATAATTAGTCAATTCCCCAATTTTCCCTCAGTTTGTGCAAAAATTACTAAGTTGTCATTCAGTTGGATTTCAACTGTCCAGTTTCTTTTCTCTTTGCTCTTGCTTTCTTCAAGTCTCTCTCTCTCTCTTCTCTTAAGTTATATGAAAATGAGGCTTAGGAAAGCGATAAGAAGCTTTTAAAAATATCTTCATGTACCTCCTTAAAATTAATATATTTTAATGCTATTTCACTATGTGAATTTTCCTTTTTTGACTTCAACTTTTTTACTTGGATAGAAATATTCCACATGGCATCATTAGCTTCCAAGTAAATATTTTTCTCCTCTTCTTCCCTTTGATATAAGGAATTTTTGTGACTGAAATTTGGGATGTTACATTTCTCCCCTCGTTCAATAAACTTCATCCTTGAAATTTGAACGTTTACACTATGTGGATTCTTCTAAACATTCAGTCCATCCCTCTCGTGTGCAAGCTCAATAAGCATGAGACACAAGTCATTATTCAATTTATTTCTTTCTTATAAAAGCACACCAAGCATGCAACATAATTATCATATTCTTATATCTCGGATAGTATTCAGTATTTCTTTCATTCAACATTCACATTCAATAATCAATGTGCAATATAAACAACTGGCATATAAGATCATACAACTGAGGGTATCTGCCCCTAAATCCTAGGGTCACTGTTCGTTATAATATTGAATATGTTGCTAGCCTAAGGACACACTAGTCCACTAGGTCTTAGGGCCTCTAAACACACAAGTCTATTACAGCATAACTAACATATAGGATCTTATAGCATAGGGATGCTACCCCGTGCAATCTTGTACAGCGAGTCTTATAGTCCAAGCAATCACCCTTATTCTTACAAGTACCTTGAGACTTTCTGCCTTGAGCCTCTACTCGTCACCATTCTTAAAAATATAACATTCTGCTAGCCTAAGGACATACATGTCCATCAGGTCTTATAGCTTAAGCATATACAGTTCATCATCTTTGTTGAACACATATCGAGACTAACAACCTTAGGACATACAGTCCACTAAGTATTACTACCCTGTACAAACATGTGTATTGGGGCTTACTACCAATATAAGTGGGTATTTGATTCTCGGAGGCTATAGTATTGAGAGTATTCACCACCATTTTGCCCTCTACACTAGGGCTCATCCCAATCTCTATTTATACGTGTTATCATAAACCATATTGGTTTAAGTCACTATACCACACAGGGTGTAATACTGTTGGCCACACCACCTCAGCACATATAATTTACTCCCAGCCTCTCGACTACAAGCAACCAGTGCAGTGTAACCCGCCTTACCATGTCAGGCTAAGCACCACCCTATCATAGACTGATTAGTCGTATCTTTAACATGCTCTGATTGGCTGCATTGCTATTTAAAGCAAATCATTGCATGCTATACAGGCTATGTTACTATTATTAGTGCAAGCATTTAACCCAAGAGGGGGTGAATTGGATGATACTAGAAATTTTGTCGCTTATATAAAACATGACTAGAAATTTAAAGCAGTTAAGAGCTTGGAGAAATATCACCAAAGAATACACCGGGAGTTATACTAGTTCGGCTACAACCACTTTGACCTACGTCCAGTCCTCAGAGCTTCTCTAAGATTTTCACTATATCTTCCAAGATTTAGTGGGTTCTTGCCACCTCAGTACATGGCAAGTTCCTTCATTGGACACTCACACCCCCTTAAACGTAATCAAATCTCCAACTCAAGGTTCCCAAAACTATATTGATTTTGTAATGAAAAACTCTCTCACAGGGTAAATGTATAATCACTTAAGTACAAATAATGATTATAAGAAAAGAGAGCACAAAGAAAATATTGATCCATGTGAGTTTGTGTATTCTCAATTGTTGTGTTCTGTTCTTTGAACGCTCCATATATATAGATGATTTGTGATGTCCGTGGGAAGCATTTCAAAAGATGTCCATTAGAGTCACGCAGCTTCGTTTGATTGTTCTTTGAAATTAAAAACTAACCGTTTGTGGTAGGTAGGCATTTTAGACATTGCGAATGATATGTTTGACTTCTCTCTCAATGCATGATCTCTTTATCGTTTATCTGCAAATATACCTAGGAAACTAATACAATAAAAGGTTAATCATATGGATAACAAATCAATGAACGTTGGATTAAAATCATGCTTTCTGTATTACATTACTCAAGTGGCTACTCGAGTGATTATGCTTCATTACTCGAGTAGTCCCTCAAGTAACTTCATTAAAAATAAGCCTAAGAGTAAGTCAATGTTGTCTGACCATATTACTTGGGTAAACCATCGAGTAACTCATTTTATAAAACTTGACAGACTTGCTTACTCCAGTACTCACTCGAGCAAGTGTTCCTTTTCTTTTGATTACTCAATGGGTCCCTCGAGTAATGATTCAAATAACTTTGGAGATTACTCGAGTGATCCCTCGAGTAATGACATTAAAATCTTGGCCCAAAGCAAATTCTAGACTTACCTGATTACTCGAGTAATCCCTCGAGTAATTCAATCTTTTCATTTCAGGTTACTCGAGTAATCCTTCGAATAATGTTGCTCTTTCTAATATGGTTACTCGAGTAACTACTTGAGTAATGTTTGTTATTTCTTGGTTGAGAGCTACTGGATAATTTTTGCTCTGGTTACTCAAGTAATTCCTCGAGTAAACTTTTCAAATAACTTTGTAGTTTACTCGAGTGATCCCTTTGAGTAATCCCATGCAATTTTTTATAGAGAGCTTCTAGAACATTTTTTCACATATTACTCACGTGATCCCTCGAGTAATAAAGGTCATTACCTAAGGGCTCGCTCGAGTAATCCTTCAAAGATTCTCACAGTGTTCCTTTCTCTACTTTGTCATGCATTTCTTCCTCATTACTTGAGTAGCTACTTGAGTAATGCTTTTCCCTATCACCAAGAACTTATTTGCTTGTTCATTTTGTATGATTAATCCAATATTTTTTATCATCAAAACATATGGGATCTAACATTCTCCCCCTTTTTGATGATGACCAAACTTGGTGATTTTGAGCAAAACTTTTGAAATTGAGTTTTCAATCATATGCTTCTAATAACTTTTCATATGGAATCTTTTGTTCAATTCAAGTTTGAAAACTCTTTCAAAATTACTTTGGGAAGATTATTTTGAATTCAAATTTGAGAAATTTAGTATTTGAAACCTTTTTTGAATCCAAAAGTTTATAATTTTATATGTTCTAATTTGTTCACCTTGCATACAACCAAAAATCTTATTAGTCCACAATGTAATATAACTTCAATTGAAATTGCAGAAAGAGTTCATTACATAATCAAAAACTAATAAAGATTCCCTTAAATCCTATACACCCATATCCATATGCATTTTTACAAAATCACATCTCCATATCCATAATCAAAATCGCATTATCACATCATTAATTACATCATTAATTACAAAATCACCACAAGTTCTTCTCCCCCTTTTTGTCTTCATCACAAGGGATAGGGTCAATCAAGATGGAGAAGATGACTTGACTGCAGAGATGGGTTTGACAGGAAGAGCTGTGAAGTAAAACCTATGTGAGTTATATGAACTAGAAGAATCTGAAGAAGAGCTAGAAGGTTTAGGGTTAGGAAGTACCAAAGGTGGAGCCACAATGAGATCCTTTGAAGGACTTTGTGGGACTCAGACCTAAGAAGAAATCTCCACTTCCACTATTCTTCCAGGTGATTGATGATCACTGGAGGAGACAACCACTTCCTTAGTACAAGCTGGGGATGCAATAGGTGTGGGCACTGCTTCAGGCAAAACTGGCTAGGCTAGAGGATTTGAGTCATCAATGGTGATGTAAATAGGTTTGGATGTATCTGGGTCCAGATCAGGCATAGAGAATAGGATGTTTTTAGGAGGTATGATAGGAGGAGGGATAAAACAAGGTCAAGGCTCAGAGGGTCCAGGCTCAGAAGCTGGTATAGGCATAGATAGACCAGATCAATTAGATGCCATAGCATCAAGTCCAGCATGGAATGATCTTAAAAGCCCACCCTGAGCCCATTATTCTACCAACATCTCTTCATACTTCTTATCCATTCTTTCCACAAGCTCTCCCATCTTCATATTCATATGGGTTACCAACTCAACATTTTGTTGGCATTGTCGATATAGAAACCCTTGACAATATTCTCCATGAATGTCTACAATATGGCACCAAAGAAAGAAGGAGAAGATGTGGATTATGGAGCAGAAGACTGTGTGTTATCCAAATGACTTGTTATGGTCTCAATCTTCTTCTTCTTTTTAGCACTTGTCTCAAATGGGTTTTTCAGAGGCAGTGCAATGTGTAACTTTCCAGTTTGGTTTCTTCCCATTGGAACTATCCTCTCAATTAGTTCACTCCTCTCCAAATACTAAATCTTGTTCTTTTTTAGAAACAGAGATATAAGCCAAGGATAAGGCATTAGAGAGGTGGATTTTCCTTTATATCTATATCTTTTGATTTCAGCAAAGATATATTTTCCCAAGTCTTTTTTCTCTTTAAGAAACAATGAGGCAAATTTTCTGTAATCCCTCTTTATCACTTGTGTGTAATTTTGTTCTTTGTTCACTATGGCTCTATAATAGATATACCATAGGACTCTGTGAAGATCACACATATCACTTGCATTAAAACCGAGGGGTCCTACTATCTTACTAGGCCTTAAGATAGAAATTTACTAGTTTGAATCAAGATTAGGATAATTATCCTCAAGTAGGTCTTTTATTCCTAACCAGGTGTTGATTTTGGAGGGTGAGATTAGAATTTCTTGCCCTCTAACCTTGGAAAACACTTCTTCTTCCAGATAGTGTTTAAGTGGATCATTAACAGGTTCTAAATTACATTAGAAATGTCTCACAATCTTAGAGAAAAATGGAAGTTTAACTGAAAGCCAAGGCATATAGGACTCAAGATGTGCATTAAGGTTGAATTTAAATACCTCTTAAAGAATACTGAGGTCAATAAAATGCATCTTGCACACTTTTCTCCTTGAAAAGTGATCTTTGAATTTTTGTTATTCCTCAATCTTCTTCACGTTGAATCATGTTGGAGGGAATGTAATTTCTTCTTCCCTAACATCGGGTTCCTTTATGGATTTACCTTGCTTCCGTTCTATAGACTTATGGGCTTCATCTAGAATACTTGCCATGGCTTGGGCAAGTTTCCTATCAAATTTAACCTTTTTCGATGGCTTCTCAGAGAAATTTGGTGTGTTAGAGGAATCAGAAGGAGGTGTAGATGGTGCCTTAATCACCTTGCCTCTACCACGAGGAATATCCTCCTTAGATTGAGATTTTAAGGCAATTGGTTCCTTGATCACTACCCCTTCACCTTGGTTTTGGCTTGCAGCTGGATTTTAGCTTTCGATCATAGAGTGAGTTTTTTCCTTTTGGCTGGAGGAGATAGAATAGAATCATGTGATTGTTGAGGATTAGAAGACTCAGAAGGAGATTTGGGAGTGGTAGTTTTGGTTCTAACCATTTTGATTAAAAAAGAAAAGATTTTCAAAATACTCTATCGTAAACAATGAATGTTAAGGCAGAGGATTTTGAGAGATTTGAAGATGTTTTTCTCAAGAAATTTTGATGGGTTTTGTCAAAAATGGAGTGAGGAAGATTTTGTGAAAATATTTTTTAGGAGGTTACTCAGAGAATTACTTGAAGTAATTTTGTGCAAATGACGTGATGTGCAGAGTTATAACTCGAGGGCTCCCTCGAGTAAAGCTTTCTAAAAAATTTAAATCAATGCAATTTAAACGCGTACCTATCATAAGTAATATTGTAATTACTTATATATATTCCCTTAATCATTTGATGGCATTTTAACACCGATTTGAATGGAGATTGAATTGATTTTTGATTTCCACTCATGATTACTCGAGGCCTTACTCAAGTAACTTTGACAATTTACTCGAGGCCTCCCTCGAGTAATCTCTCTTTATTTTCTGTCTATTTATTTTCAACCGTTGCCGTTTCCTTTTGAATTAATGCTTCACATATATATTTTCCAAGTCATTACTCGAGTAGTTACTTGAGTAATCTTTATAATTACTTTAAGGTATTACTGGGATAATGAAGTTTACTTGAAGTTGTCCCCTCAGTAATATTGTCCTCTATTAACCTCTGCTTTTCATACCTTAAAACAGAACATCAAGATTCTGCAAAACAAATTGCTAGAAACTCCGATACTTAAGTTAATAATCATCAAAACATCAATAAATAACATCATCTAACATTTTGTAAACACTAAATAACTTACAATTCAATGGGATTAACTATTCCCAATTCTCTTCTAATAAAAAGAAATTGATCTTTTGCTAGGGGTTTTGTAAAGATATCGTCTAGTTGAAGATGGGTTGGAATGAATATCACTTTTGTTAGATTCCAAGTTTTGATGATAACAAAAGATCATTGTGTGTTGTGGTAATAAACTCATGTCTTGCAATGGTTGAAAATGTTACCAAATACATCTCACAAAGTTCAGAGGTCTTTGCTGTGATTTTAACTGATGTACTCGAGTGATGGAGCTAGTACTCGATTGATAAGCACTTTAGCACTTGAGCACAAACGAGTGTTGAATTGAAAGTGTTTGAAAGAACTAGACTTTTGTTGAAAATACGAGAACAACTCGGGTGATAGCCTCAGTACTCAAGTGATGAAGTTATTTGCACTCGAGCATGAAGGCACACTCATGTAAGTGTTTGACAGTGAGCAATATCAGAGATAGGAAAAAATCATTGCAATTGAGCATAGAGTCCATACTCTAGTGATAGTCTCAAGTTCACTTGAGTCCTATAAAGTATGATATAGGAAGTGTTTACCCGAGAGCAAGATTAACTCAAAGTGAAAATTGCACTCAAGTCCAAGCGAGTGAAGTATAGAAAGTGTTTTCCCAGGAGTCAGCTAGAGTATGGAAGAGCAAGTGTACCCAAGTGAAGAGTACTTGCACCCTAGTGATACCTCAGTACCCATGAGTGAGAAATCTAAATCTCTCCATTCCTGATGCAAGTGCTGAAGCGAAAGAGTATTTTATACAAGAATATACTGTGCACTTGAGTGAGGATCAATGTACTCTTGTGAGGGCCCACATTACCTGCAAGTGCAAAATCACACTCTTGAAAAAATAGGATTTGAGTGTTATCCAGAGACGTGGGTTCATAGTACAAAATACAAGTGCACTCGAGTGAGAGGACATGTACTCAAGTAAGGACCCACATCACTCGCAAGTGTGAAAATGATTTGAAAGATGATTTGGTTATGATCTCATTTTTCAATTTAAAAGATGATTTAGTTTGCTTACCCTTCTGACATACATCACAAATCAAATTATTTTTGAAAGTTACTTTGGGTAATCCAATCACTAAATCCTTTTTAAGTAACTCACCTATTTGGTGCATATTGACATGAGCTAGTCTCTTATGCCATAGCCAACTTTTATTGGCATTACTTAGGAAGTAGTTTTCAGGAATATTTCTACTTATATCAAGAGTATAGCAATTACCTTCCCTTTTTGCTCTAAGCTTTGCTTTAAGATTTTTCTTATCTAAAAGTAAGTCTTTCTTGTTTACAATTAGACATTCCTCTAAGTCAAATATCACCCAGTTGTCTTTATCTGCACTTTGACTCACGCTCAGTAAGTTATGACATAAGCCTTCAATATAATAAACGTCTTTGACTATATGCCTTTATTATTTTTTATTTCACCAATTCCTACTATCTTTCTAGATTGATTTCCTCCAAATTTTACCTTTCCACCTTCTTTAGGTTGTATCGTGGTAAACCTTTCAAAATCACCGGACATATGTCTTGAGCATCCACTATCCATGTACCACTTGTTGTTTTTGGATGCTTTAAGATATATCTGTAAACAAATACGATTAAGTCTTAGGTACCCACATCTTTTTGGGTCCTTTTGGGTTAGTACAGAATATTTTCTGAACATATGTACCTTTAGGTACCCATTTATAGGTTCCTATTTTTCCTTTCTTTTTATTAATGCATGATGAAGTATAACGACCTTTTCTATTACAGTAATTACAATATGCGAAAGGATTTGATATATGAACAGTATGCTGAAAGAAACTCAAGTATGTCTTACTTCCTGCTTTCTTTCTTCCTTTCCTTCTATATGATTTTGGATCATATCCAATACCAGATTGGTCATTTACAAATCGTTAAGATTTTAAAATTACATTTAGCATCTCACTCCCTTTAATGAATTTTTCAAGAGTTTTCGTGAGATCAATGTTTTTTGTTTTCAAAGACGAACAATTTTCACAATCCCTTTCTAAACTATCTTTGAGTTTTTCTTCAAGATTTTCTGTTTTTCTCTTTGAAAAAAACTAATTCCTTAACTACTTTGATGAATTCAGAATGTAAAGCATTATATTCAAAAAGTAATTCATCATATGTAGGATCAGAATCAATTACCTCTTCTTTTTCTGACTCTTCTTGAGCTACGAAATATATGGCAGATACAAAGGCTTTCTTCTTGTTGTAGAACATACCTTTTCTCTTTTTTTAATTCTTCTAAGTAAGTTCTTGACAGTCTAATTTGATATGTCTTGGCTTTCCACATTCATAGTAGATGATGTGTTCTTTACTGCTTGTTCCTCCTTTCTGAAAGTTTTTGAATCCTTGGCCTTTCTTGTAAAACTTTCTGAATCATTTTATCATTAGGCCCATTTCGTCGTCATCAAACTCTTCATCCTCATCTTGATTTTCTTCTTTTGCTTTTAGTGTTAAGCGTCTCTTCTTCTTGTCACCAATATCTTCTAGCTCTCGTTTGAACTTTAATTTACTTTCATATTCAGAAAGACTTCCGAATAAAGAAGCAACCGATCATATTGATTCACCTTTTACTTCCTTAATAGTGGTGACTTTGGCCTCCCAGACTTTAGAAAGAATATTCAAAATCTTTCATACTTGGGTATGCTGATCATAGACTTTCCCAAGTGCGGCAAGTGCATTAATAAAATGAGTATATCTAAGTTTGAATTCAACTATTAACTCACCAGATTTCATTTGAAGTAAATCAAATTCAGTAACTAGAGTATTAATTTGGTTTTCTTTTATTCCCACAGTTCCTTCGTGAGTTATTTCTAGAGCTTCCCATATTTCTTTAGCAGTTGCAAATGTGTAGATTCTGAAATACTCATTTTGACTCAAGGTACTTTGAATCCCTAGAATTGCCTTGGTGTTGAGTGTGATGAGTTTCTTGTCATTCTCGTCATATTCTGCTGGTGTCTTAGGAACCCTCTGTGAGCCTACAATTTTCTCAGGCTCATAGTTTCCACTCTCAATCACATCCCATAATCCTTATTCTGTAGCCATTACGAATACTCTGAACTTTGCTTTCCAGAAAGAGAAGTGTTCGCCACTGAAACCTAGTGGTCTAGTGATAAAAGCTCCGTCAGGAAGAATTCCTTCACCCATGCGTGCCATTGGATCCTTCTTAGATTGTTATACCTAAACAAGAAGACCTATGCTCTGATACCAAATGTTAGTGCAAGCATTTCAACCAAAGGGGGTGAATTGGGTTATACTAGAAATTTCGTCGCTTATATAAAAATTGACTAGAAATTTAAAGTAGTTAAGAGCTAGGAGAAATATCACCAAAGTGTACACCAGGAGTTATACTGGTTTGGCCACAACCACTTTGACCTAAGTCTAGTCCTCTGAGCTTCTCTAAGATTTTCACTATATCTTCCAATATTCAATGGATTCTTGGCACCTCAGTACACAACAAGTTCCTTCACTAGACACACACTCCCCCTTACACATTGTAATCAACTCCCCAAATCAAGGCTCCATAACCTTAAGTTGTCTCAATAACCAATATTGAGTTTGTAATGAAAAACTCTCTCATAAAGCAAATGTATAATCATAGAAGTACAAATAATGATTATAAGAAAACAAAGTGCAAAGAATATATTGATTGATGTGAGTTTGTGTTCTCAATTGTTGTGTTCTTTTCTTTGAATGTTCCATCATATAGATGATTTGTGTTGTCTGTTGGAAGCATTTCAAAATATGTTCATTAGAATTGCACAGCTTCATTTTACCATTCTTCGAATTTGAAAACTAGCCATTTATGGTAGGTAGTCGTTTTGGACGATATGTTTGACTTCTCTCTTAATGCAATATCTCTTCATTATTTCTCTACAAATATACTTAGGAAACTAATAAAATGAAAGGTTAATCATATAGATAACAAATCATTGAATGTTGGATTAAAATCATGCTTTCTGTATTACATTACTCAAGTGGCTACTCGAGTGATCATGCTTTATTACTTGAGTAGTCCCTCAAGTAACTTCATTAAAAATAAGCTAGAGAGTAAGTCAACGTTGTCTGACCATATTACTCGGGTAAACCATAGAGTAACTCATTTTATAAAACTTGACAGACTTGCTTACTCGAGTACTCCCTTGAGTAAGTATTCCCTTTCTTTTGATTACTCGAGTGGTCCCTCGAGTAATGCTTCAAATAACTTTGGAGATTACTCGAGTGATCGCTCAAGTAATGGCGATAAAATCTTAGCTGAGAGCAGATTCTATTAGACTTACCTGATTACTTGAGTAATGCCTCGAGTAATTCAATCTTTTTATTTCAGGTTACTCGAGTAATCCCTCGAGTAATGTTGCTTTTTCTAATATGGTTACTCGAGTAGTATGTCATTTCTTGGCCGAAGCTACTAGAAGATTTTTTCTCTGGTTACTAGACTAATCCCTTGAGTAAGCTTTCCAAATAACTTTATAGATTACTCAAGTGATCCCTTCGAGTAATCCCATGCAATTTTTGATAGAGAGCTTCTGGAATATTTTTTCACACATTACTCAAGTAATCCCTCAAGTAATGAAGGTCTTTACCCGAGGGCTCCCTCGAGTAATCCTTCAAAGATTACCACAGTATTCCTTTCTCCTATACTTTGTCATGCATTTCTTCTTCATTACTTGAGTAGCTACTTGAGTAATGTGTTTCCCTATCACCAAGAACTTAGTTACTTTGTTCAAATCATTTTCTTTATTATCATAGCCTTTTATATGATTAATCTTGTTGGAAATTATTCCCTAAGGGCCAATCATTGTACTTTAAACATTATTATTTTAATGAAATTTCTCCATTTTGTTATCATATTATTTGCATGTTAATTGTGATAATTGTATCCTTGGATAATTCATGAAGATTGTCCTAAAATGACCCTAGTTGGTCATCTATACGGGAGCATAGATGAAACAAGACCAGTATGACTTTGATAATAAGCCTTGGAGATATAAATCAAAGTCTTAGGCACTTGTAAGAGTACAAGGTGCTAGACTGACCCACTATGAGAAAGATACATGGATCAAGTCATAAGCTTTTCTCATGTATAACCACGACACAATACCCTTAGACCTGAGGTCATCATGTATTCCTACATGAGAGTTGCTAATCTTTGAACTATTCAAAAGTCACTTTTGACCGGGTGATGATAAAGGCTATAATTGGGCTAAGTGGTTTTTTATGTAGAGGAATATGAATTATCTAGATGGAATTTGTCCCTCACATTAGTAGAGAGATATTACTGGGCCCCTCAATGAGTGAGTTTGAGAAATGTATGACCATACTACAATGGAAAGGAGTTTCCATTTCTATTGTTAGACTACTTAGGAATCGAGAAAGTAATGGTCAGGACAAGAGGATGACATTGTCCATGCCTCATCCTTGATCGATATATCGTGTGACAAAAGGGATATGACATGGTTGTATGACAGGTTGCATCGTGTTAACGATCCTCATATGAATTGGGTAGTCGTAATGTCTTGCTAGATGCCGCTTATGACTTATGGGTTAGTACAGTTATTGGCCTATTGCCAACTTCATATGGGCCTACAAGGTCGCATACAAGAATGGCCCAATAGGAGATAATGTTTAATTTTGGGTGGACGAATTTTATATATATATATATGTAATATAAAATTTGTTAATAATATTATATAGATATGTATTTTTGAAATACATATTATATATATATATGTATATATATTATAAGATACTGTTATATTGTGTTAGGTTTAAATTTAATTTATTATGATATATTAAATTTAATAACTAACATGATAGAGATATAGTATCTCAGATTTAATTTATGAAGATATATTAAATCTAATGGCTCTTTATTTGGATTAAATAAATAGGTTAAATTGATTAGATAGATTTAATTTAAACTAAATTTATTTAATTAGCTCATCAAGATAATTAATTGTTGATTAATTTCAAAATTAATGATGATTAATTTTGAAATTTGAATACAGCCCTCATAGGTTATAAACTTGATAGAGCAGATAGACTCATACACACATGAGAATTGAGAGTCGCAAGGGAAACCCTAAGAGATATTGGAGGCTCTAGCATGCAGTCCGTGTTGGAGAGCATTCGTGTAGATACCGGTAGAGGGAGCAGACCTGAGGTGTTGGCTCCTAGAGATCGTGAAAACCCTAACTAAAGAAAAGGTACGAGTTCTTTCTAACCCGATTTAAGCGCCATTGATAGATCCTGGATGAGGATTAGTGAAAATGTTTATAATTCTTTCACTGTGCCTGCCGATCCTAACAAATCCAATCTTTGTTATTATCAAAATATATGGGAACTAACAACTGTAGGCCACACAGGTCTAATCATAATTTAGGATGATCAATACTAATATGAATGTTAACCTTTTCAGTTCTCTTCAAATGTTACATATAAATTCACTATGCTTCTGCTACCCACTCTGATGTTTCACACTGTCAAATACAATACAAGTTGGGCTACACTATCCACCCACACTTTTCTCACTTCCTTAGTTAGATCATACTTAACCTTAAAGTAACACACAATTATTCATAGAGAATGCGATAATACATATTCCATGCACCATATAATACAATAGATTAATAACAATGTAATTATATTCATTGGAATATGCACATATTCAAGACCAATTATTGTTAGACCTCGAGTCAGAGCCAACTACTATTAGACCATAGCTTTCCGTACCTTAGCAGGCTCAAGACCACAGACTAGGTAATACACCCTTTTGGTACTGTGAATTATAACTATATCACAATTAGAATATGCTCATGTGGTTAGGGCCAACTACTATTAGAACCTTGCCCATATATACCCCAGCTGGGCTCAAGACCACAAGCTAGGCACTATACCCTCTTGATACTAAATTCTCATAATTGGATCCCCTTTTGGCTACTGGGGTATTGGTGCTTTTCCCCAGGATGGTACTTGTGCTTTTCTCGCACTAGTTAGAGAGTGTAATATACATATCATAGAAGATGGCATACAAAGCATATAGATAATCGCATAGTGTAGGAAAGAAAGTGTCACTACATTGGACTTTCCTGGATGATATTGGATTTCTAATCTTCCCCTGATATGTGTTCTTCTTTTATTGCTTCCCTCGTAGCTGATTACTATGATCATTGATCATTGTTGGATGTTATGTTAACATGCCTAAGATTTCCTATATTAGGCTAGGTCTAGCTTCTTGACCCTACGCAGCATCTATACCTCTTAGCCTTTCTATCCTTGCATTTTACTCTTTGGAACACAAGGAAGAGGTAAATTCCACACATTCATAAGGACATATCTATCATTTCATAAAGTTTCAGGTACACAGATATGATTGAAATAACATATTACAAACATTTATAGTTGTTAAGGGAAAGCCTGTAACAACATACAGCCTCTGATCTACTGTACAACATGTGCTTGCCCTTTTTCATCACATGTCACCACATATACATGTGATTTCTTAGGGAGTCACCCATCCTGAGATTTCCCTAGCTTGAGCAGGCTTAACTTTTCTTACCTATGCCAAAACGCAAATATCGACTCTAATTGCTTCCAACCACTGATACCCCATGACTGCCCTTGTCTCAAAAATCATACCAACTGTCTCTAAGCATCAAAATACTATGTATAGGCTACATATCAGTGCCGATACATGCACTTGGTCACATATTTTGTGATATGCTCCCTGCAGTCCACTAAGCTTTCATTCATACTCCACTTTATAATCCCACTTTCCCCCCAGACCCCAAAATGCAATATCCGAGAAGACATATATCACTGTAGATCTAAATATCATTCAGGTCTCTAAATCCATAAAACCCTGCTCATACTATATTGAGATTAAACAATCCAAGTACCCTGTATGCTGATTCATAGGGGAGTCATGCTTTTAGATAGCCGTAGATATATAATTCAGACATCCTTCCATAGCTTCTAATCTACACTAATAACTCTTGATTCAGTTGCAATCATGCAACAAGTAAATATAGCATAGTAAACCAATTGAATAAAACTCCAGCCAAGATCTCAATTCTCTCTTTGATCTAGAGTTATGAACTCCATCATCGTATGCTACAAAAGGCCCTAGATAAAGCATATATGCAGTCTAGTGTGACCCCAGAGAAGGTGGCAAGCATTATGAATGTAGCAAGGACATTTTCTACTATCTCATTTTTAAGAGAAGAGTTGTTCAATAAGCCGTTGATCAGTATAAAGCCCTCTATATTTCCCTGAAGTGCAAAGGGTTCATTGTGGCTAAAGTGTTGATAAATAGAGGATCAACGTTAAATATTTTACCACTATCCATATTTGACCAGTTATCAATAGAGGCGTCAGAGGTTGAAAAGAGTAACATGGTGGTTAGAGGGTTCAATGGTACTCAGAGAAGTGTGTTAGGAACGATCAGTTTGCCTTTGTAGATTAGACCAACTTCATTCACAGTAGACTTTCAACTTATGAACATTGACCCATCCCACTTTATGCTGTTGGAGAGACCATGGATACACTCGGTTGGAGCAATACCTTCTACCTTACACCAGAAGGTAAAGTTTGTTGATAGTGGGAAGATAGTAATAATCAAGGGAAAAGAAGAAATCATGGTGAGCAAGCCGAGTTCTCTTCCATACATTAAGGCGGCTAAGCATGAAGAAGGAATGGTTTTCCAAGGTTTTAAAGTTGAAGGACTCAAGGGATATAAAAATGTCAACTCTATAGTAACTAAGATAATGGAGAAGAATGGGTTTAAGTATGGTGGAGGATTAGGCACTCACCTCTAAGGCATTAAATCCCCCATAAACTTGCAAGAGAATCACAAACACCAAGGGTTAGGATACAAGCCACCATTGGAAAGATAGTTGAAGGAGAAAACAAGCTTGAAGATAGGGGAGGGTGAGCAATTTGAAATCCCCCATATAAGGAAGATGTTCCCGATGTCCTCTGAGGTGCTAAACAAGCAGAATGTTGCAATGGTTTCAACAAAAGGTGAAAGGATCTGCACCTAGATTTTAGGTGATGATTCTAGAAAAGCTATGAAAAATTGGGAGTTTGAGGACACCTTCAATTCTATTATTTTAGAGTAACATGTCTATCTAAAAAGTTGTCCTTTTATGTTTTTTATGCGCCTTTAGGCAAGCTCTTATATGAATCATGAATAAAGAATGATATGTGAATGAAATTGACTTATTTATTTCCCTTCTTCCTTTTTTTCCTTCTATTCATTTGTTATTCATTTTTTGCCCTCCAAGAAATTGACTTCCTTGGAACTCCTATCCAACGTAGAGGTTTCTGAGTCCCTGAATGATAATTCACTTGTTGCCATTGATATGCATGATTATGAGTGTGATGATGATGAGATCATTCAAGTATAGAAAAAAATCCTCGAATCTGATGACAATAGAATGTGCCCACATGAAGATGTGATTGAAGTAATAAATATGGGAACAGAGGAAGAAAAGAGAGAACTAAAGATAATAGATAACCCTGAAAGAGAATAAATGGTTGAACTCCTTAAAGAATTCATGGATGCATTCGTATGGTCCTATCAAGATATGCCAGGCCTTGATCTAGGGATCAACTATCACAAGATTCCCTTATTCCCAGACACTAAGGCTAAAAGGCAAAAATTGAGGAGGCTTGTAATATCCCAAAAAGTAATTAAGGGCTAATGACTTCAAAAGTAGATGTAATTATTGTTGACTAAACACTTTTGGACAATATGTTATGGGAATTTGGATATTTTAATGATTCCAATGGCTTCCTTATGAAAATTCTTGTGGGGAGTGTGTTTATTGTGAAATTGGAACCATTGGGAACAATTGTGCAAAAGTTGGAAACTCTGTCCATTGAAACTCTGTACAAGGCAGCTGATTTGTATGGACGTTTTAAATAGCCAAATGGTGTCTAAAAATTATGAAATTTTCCAATCTTAAATTTCACATGTCAAGCTTCAAAATGGACATAAAATTTGTATCAATTTTATTTTTGAGCTAAGAGTTATGGATTTTTGAATTTTGCCCCGCGAAATTAATTATTTTCTGGAACAGTATGTAAAGATTGAAATTCTGGGAATTTTTTCATTTCATCCAGAAAAATTATATATTTTTCCTTAAAACTAGACTCAATAATGGTTCTATAGCCTTTAAAATCACTCCATTTTGAGTTTTTCAGAATTAGTTATGATTTTTCAAAGTTTGGGCAGAAATCTGCCAGAATTCTGTAAAAATCCGAAATTGATGGAAATTTAGTAAATAATTAGAAAATAATATTATATCATATTAAATCATCATCCACCTCTTTCATCAGCCAAAAACCGTGACATTCAGCTGCAACAAGAGAGAGAAGGTGTGAGAAATTCTAGAGAGAGAAGGAGAAGAGAACTTGTATGGTAAGTCAATTTCTTCGGTAAATCCTTACCTAATGCATATAACTCCGCTCCTAAGCTATTCTTCTATGTTCTTCAAGGTTTGTAGAGCACAAATTTGGGTGGTTCTAAGGCAAGGGTTTTCACCCACCTTGAGGAAAAGCTAGTGGGAGCTTGAGGTAACTTCCAAACTTTCGTATATTGCTTATTCTAGCTGCTGTGGGCAATTTAATCGGTGAAATTTCGCCGGATTGCCATTGGTTTTAAAGTTTGGAAATGATATGACCTAGGGGTTATGCTGCCAAAATTGGGTCTTAATGTTAGTTGTAACCTAATGTAATGGTTAATAAAGTGGTTAGGAGAAAAAAGGAACTCGTTTATGGAGCCGAAATCGTAAAACCCTGATTTTCTCCGGAGAGCTCATAAATTTTGGCCAGCTCTAGAAATGGGTCTTAGAGTTGGACTTTCAATGATTTGATGGTTCCATTGTGTTCAGGAACAAAAATTAGGTTGGGTTACGAAAAGGCCGAAAAAGCATAATTACGAAAACGCCCCTGAAACCCTTGAAGTAGGGCTGCCAATGGTAAATTTGTAATTTGACATTGAATTTTATAATTTTGAGTCCGGAATTAGATTCCTTGGGCGGAAATATATTAGGATAGCCCAGATTAGAATTTTGAGAAAAGTGCAACCGGATCAGGTACGGCGGGCCTAAGCCGAGTCCCATGGGGCATTTTTGTAAATTTTCATTATAGACTCATATAACCCCAAGAAACACTATGGAAGTGTCTAAATGGTGCACTTGGAATTGTAGGATTCAATATTTGCCCTGTTCATAATCCACCTGCGCTAGAGCACAATCAGAAAGAACAAGGTAGTGACTCTTCTCTTATGCTATGTGTAAAGTATTGTATGTATGTTTGTCATGCATTGTAATACATTATGATGCTTTGAGATCACAGTGAAAGCTAATGCATAGTGATTACAGTGTAAGCTGTTGCATTGAGATCGCAGCGAAAGCTGACGCATAGTATTTACAGCCTTGAGTGATGTCGTATGTGGCGTGAGCTATATATCATTGTGATGCTGCTTAACATGATCATATATGCTATACATTTATACACTGTATGAATGATTTGTTACTACAGAGATTCTTTTGACTCTCATTCTTTCTATTAACTAACATTTCAGACAGGACAAGTGGCTCCAAGGAGAAACAAACCACCAGGAGCGGCTAGGATCTTGTAGAGATGTGTTGTTAGGTTGTTGGTTATCTATTTTGGACTTAGGGTTACTGTTTATTTTTGAAATATAGATATTATGTTGATGCTGGTCATGTAATCCCCTAGTTGGAACTTACAACCCTTAGTTTATACATGTATGAAACCCGGGAGTTGCCGGGAATTTGGCTATGCACTCTGATATGTATGAATGTGATTGAACTGTATAAAGTAATTAGATTCGGAAGATGAATCTGAGACCATGTTGAATGAATTTTAGAAAAGAGATTTGAGAAAGATGTATCCGTCGGTCTTTAATTTTCCTTTAAATTACGCATTTTCGAATCTTAATTACGGTATCAAGGTAGGGGAATACAAGGCTCACTCAACATGTCCTTAGTAGTTTGAGATAAGGTGATGAAGCAATTAGAAGCGGGTTTCTAGGAAGTAGCTCAATACCCATAATGGATAGCAAATGTTGTTCTTGTCCCAAAGAAGGATGGTAGAATTCGAATGTGTGTTGATTATCGAGAGCTGAACAAAGCTAGAGTAAAAGATGATTTTCTATTGCCTCATATTAATGTCCTAGTTGATAATACGACCCATAGCTATAGGTACTCGTTCATGGATGGGTACTTAAGGTATAACCAAATCCTTATGGATGAAGAGGACAAAGAAAAAACCACATTTATTACACAATAGGGCACTTATTATTACCATGTAATGCCATTCAGGCTAAAGAATACTAGGGCAACTTATCAGCTTGCCATAGTAGTACTCTTCCATGATATGATGCTTAAAGAACTTGAAGTATACATAGATGATATGGCAGCTAAATCTTCTGAGGGAGAAAGCCATGTTGTGGTGTTAAGAAAGTTGTTTGAAAGGCTACGCAAGTACAAGTTGCCACTAAATCCTAACAAATGTGTCTTTGAGGCTTTATCTGGGAAATTGTTGAGCTTTATTGTAAGTCAAAAAGGGATTATAAAAGATCCTGAGAAAGTAAAACAATACAGGAAATGCCCCTTCCTCAAATAGAAAAGGAAGTTCGAAGCTTTTTGGGGTGGTTGAATTACATTACATGATTCATTGCCAACCTGACTGCAACCTGTGAGCCGATATTCAAGCTTTTAAAGAAGAACTACACAAAGAAGTGGGATAAAGATTGCCAGCAAGCATTTGATAGGTACAAAGATTATTTGCTAAATCCCCTAATTTTGGTTCCTCCTATACCAAGATGACCTTTAATTTTGTATTTGACAATACGACCCAACTCTATAGGAGCCATGCTGGGGCAACAAAATGCATCTAAGCGAAGAGAACAAGTGATCTATTACTTGAGCAAGACGTTTAATGACTGTGAGTCACGTTACCAGATGATCGAGTGAACTTGTTGTGGTTTAGTCTGGGCTACCAGGAGGTTGAGGCAATACATGCTCTATTACACCACTTGGTTAATTTCTAGAGTAGACCTACTCAAATACATATTCGAAAGCCTGCTTGTAGTGGGAAGAGTTTCTAAGTGGTAGGTAATATTGTCTGAATAGGATATAAGGTACGTTACTAAAAAATTTGTCAAGGGTGGTATGATAGCCGATCACTTAGCAGAAAACCCCATAGATGAATGCCAGCCATTACATTTCAAATTGCCAGATGAAGACATGTGCTACAGAGGATCCAAATGAAGAAAGAAAATTGAAGGATTGGGAGATGTATTTTGATGGGGCAGCAAATATGCATGGCAATGGTGTAGGAGTAGTAATCATATCCTCAAACGAAAAGCAATTCCCGATTGCTATTAATGGTCTCCAAGCTACCATAGATCTTGGAATAAAAAAACTAAAAGTCTATGGCCATTCAGCTCTTGTAATTTATCAGGTGACTAGTGAATGGCATACCAAAGACCCAAAGTTGATCCCTTATTAAGAGTATTTGATAGAGTTAATCAAAAATTTTGAAGTAATCAACTTCCATCGTATAGCCAGAGCAAAGAATCGCTTCGCTGATGCTTTAGCTACTCTAGCAGCTATAATCCCACTTGATTATAGGGTAATACATATTAAGACTAGAAGATTGTTAACATCTAACTTCAATATTGGAAAAGAGCACGGCAAGCAACCTTGGTACCATAATATCAAGATGAATATGGAACACGGTACTTACCCTCCATATACAACACACAATGAAAAGAAGACCATCCGGCGAATAGCCATGGGCGATTTTTAGTAATGACATCGTGTATAAGAGGAGCTTTGATAGGACATTACTATACTATGTAGATATAGAGAGGCACACAAGATTATGGTATAGATCTAAGAAGGCATATGTGGTACACATGCAAATGGCCACCCATTAACTAAACAAGCTCAAAGATTCGGCTACTACTGGGTAACTATTGAGAAGGATTGTATCAATTATGTTAGAAAGTGTCATAAATCCCAAATATACACCAACTAAACTAATGCTCCTCCAGCTCTAATGTATAGTCTTGTGTCTCCATGGTCATTTTCCATGTGAGGGATTGATGTCATCGGGCCAATTAATCCAAAAGCCTCGAATAGCCATCATTTCATCCTTGTTGCTATTGATTATTTCACTAAGTAGTTGGAAGCTAATTCCTTTACTAGTATTACTCAAAAGGCCTGCATCAAATTCTTAAAGGCCAATATTATCTATAGATATGGGTTGCCAGAGACGATTATAACTGATAATGCACCAAACATCAATAGGGCAGTAGTTAAACAATTATGTGATCAGTTCAAAATCAAACATCATAATTCTGTACCATATAGGCCACAGATGAATGGTGTAGTTGAGGCAACCAATAGAAACATTAAGAAGATTATCAACAAAATGACAGTAACCTATAAGGACTGGCATGAAATGCTTCCATATGCATTGCACAGATACTGTACCAAAATACGTACTTTAACTGGGGTAACCCCTTACTCTTTAGTTTATGGCATAGAGTCTATCACTCCAATTGAAGTGGAAATACCATCCCTGAGAATCTTGGCTGAATCAAACCTAGATAAAAGTAAATGGATACGCTCTCATTTTGAACAATTAAATATGATCGAAGAAAAGAAACTCACAATAATATATCATGGGCAGTTATATCAGTCAAGAGTGGCAACGGCCTTTAATAAGAAACTGTGACCCAAGGGATTTAAAGTAGGAGCCTAGTCCTCAAGAAGATCCTACCAAATCAAAGAGATGATAGAGGTAAATGAGCTCCAAATTATGAAGGCCCATATGTTGTTAAGCAGGCTTTCTTTATAGGGGCGTTGATATTGACAAACATAAATGGCCAAGATTTACCAATACCAATCAATTCAGATGCTGTAAAGAAATACTAAGCATAAAAAAATAGCTCGTTAAGTTGAAAACTCGAAAGGGTGGCTTAGGCAGAAATAAGAGGGAAAAAAGCTCACTAAGCTGAAAACTCAAAAGGGCAGCTTAGGCAAAAGTTAGAGCCAAAAAAAAAGCTCGCTAAGTTGAAAAGCCGAAAGGGCGGCTTAGCCAAAAGTTAGAGAGAAAAAAAGGTTCAATAAATTGAAAACCCAAAAGGGCGGTTTAGGCAAAAGTTAGAGCAAAAAAACAAAGAAGAAGCTTACTAAGTTGAAAACCCGAAAGGACGACTTAGGCAAAAATTAGAGCACAAAATTGGGAGCTTGTTGAGTCAAAAACCCGAAAAGTCAGGTTAATCAAATATTGAAGAAGGTTATCAGTCCTAGCCCTATGGCTCTCTTTAATTTTTTTATTTGGTAGACTCCGTAATCACTCTTCAAAAAGTGCATATCTTTGGCAATTAAGCAAGGTGTAACACCCTGCTTTTAAACACGTGATTATAACTCGATATTAGGTAATTAAATTAGATTAGAGACCGTCGTATGGTTTAAAACTCATTTAAACTTCCCTCTAATAGTAGGGACTTTACGAAATTTTCAAAACTTCATTCCTCTTCCAGTCTCAAGTTCAATTTATCGAATATAATCACCTGCGCAGTTTATATACATTTACGAATAACAGAGTGTATAACCAAACTCCCGGCAACCCCCGGGTTCAACTACATACCTAGAATTCCAAATCCTGTTTAGGGATTACAACTAAGTATTTCAAACTATATACATCTCCAACACATAATACAGTAATCCCTATCCAAAATGAATAAACCAACAAAACTATACTAATGTCCCTAAGAAAACTCTAACCACTTCGGGTCACGCGCTTCTCCTTGGAGCCAGTCGCCCTGTCTGAAAGGTTAGTTCAAAGGAAAGAATGAGATTCTAAAGAATCCCAGTAGTAACTAAGCAATTATACCACACACAAGCACATAGCATGTAAGCAAATCATCATACAACAGCAGCAACACATATCACACTCCAGCCTCCTCCCCTTTCTCCGCCGGGAAGGCACACTGCCTAACCCGAACCGTTGTTAGCTACTCAGGGACTATTGGCGTGGCAGTGCATACATATAGCCTTATAGCACATAGCTATCCGGCTTCACAAACGGCTCGTCAGCCTCACAAATAGCCTTTCGGCTCATAACCGACCTTTCGGCCCACAACCGACCTTTCGGCCCACAATCAGCCTCTCGGCTTTCATGTCACATAATCACACCTCATCCTCATCCCCTTTCTCCGCCGGAAAGACACATAGTCTTTATCCGAACCGTTGTTAGCTACTCAGGGACTATTGGACTGACGGTGCTCACATATATCCACATAAGTCGCAGCATACGAACTTATCGCAAAGCAATGAAAATACACACATACGATGCATCACATATGGTACGAAAGAAAAGTCACTACCTGATCCTTTCCTGATGTCTCTGGGCACAGTAGGCTCACGAGGATAGCAGATGTCAAATCCTATAATCAAAATAGGGACATTTGGTTAATTTCCTTTTCCAAGTTCTTACTCCAATAACACTCTAAGTTGGTATTCATTCGGACTCTTTAGATAGCCATAATATGCCTAAACATATGCCTAAAGGGTTGGGATAACTATCCCCAAAGATCCCTCTTTAGAAAGCTAAGATCTGATTTTTGGACCCCTCACTCGCACCCCTCACTCGAGCACAGAAGGCCGTGCTCGAGCACAACTCCCCCTCACTCGCGAGTGAGACGCAGGAAGTGCTTGCCCGAGAGCAACTCCCGCGACCAACCTACACTCTCACTCGAGCACAAAAGGCTGTGCTCGAGCAGAGATCCCGAGCACACTCGAGAACCACGGAAGTGAGGCCTACGAGTGACAACCCGAGAGCATCTCTTAACCTCTTCCTTCTCCAACACTCGAGCACAAACACCTGTGCTCGAGCACTGCCCCTCAGTGCTCGCGAGCACAAGGCAGCGAGTGTCTGCCCGAGAGCACCCCAACTCCCAGACCACAGATTCACTCGAGCACAACACCTGTGCTCGAGTGATCTCCCAATGCTCGCGAGTGCCAGGCGCACTCTTGGCAATCACTCACGAGTGATACCCTGAGACACTCACCCGCAGCACCAAAAAGGCACCCTCACTCGAGCACAAACATGCCCACTCGAGCATGTTCTTCCTGTGCTCGAGTGAGTTCTTCTCTCACTCGAGAAATCACACCAGATACCAGAACGCAGCAACTGGTGACCTTTTCCAAAATTCACCAAATGAACTCCAATGGTCCTAAAACTTGTGCCAAGTCTCATTATCACTTATTTCAACACAAGGAACCCATTGGCAACCCAAAATATCCAAAATTCAACCCATTCAACACATTCTCTCTCTAGATCATCAAACCACTCAAAACCTCATTCTAACAACTTCCCTTATTCCACTTCAAATCAAATTCTAATCACTCCCAAGTGTCAAAACTGACCAAATGAACAGTGACACTCTACTCAAAACCTACCCTTCAATTAACATCCTAATTAGGTCAAATTTCCAGAATTTTCATTGATTAGGCAAACATCTTGACATATATATCAAAATGCATTACAAACCTACCTCTTCAACTTGCTGAAATCAACACTTTGATTCCACCACTTTTCAGATTTATCAAACAATCAAACACCACCAATGGAAATTCTGAAATCATAGAAGTAATGCTCTCAACTTCTTGATCAACATTAATGAAAGGTATATAAGCATATGGAGACCTTTACTTACCAAGACTTAAGCTTTTCTCTTTCTCTTTCCTTAGCTTGCACCACCGAAAATGGAAGAAATGGAGAGAGAAGGTGAGATGTTGGTGATGATCATTCTTTCCTTTTTCCCTTGCAAAAACCGACTAAGAGGGAGAGAGAAGAGTGTTTGAAAACTTTGACTCATCCAATGGTCCAAAGCTTGCCACTTGGCATCATCTTACTCTTCCCACAATGCTTTCACCTAAGCTTGCTTGCATCAAATTCCACCCCTTGGTCTTTCAATCTCAACCATTGATCTTGATTACTAAGGGGTTTTTCTCATCATTAGCTAACCAGACAGTTGGTAAATTTACCGTTTTACCCCTGATTGGTTCTTGACTCATGAAATCATCACTAATCATCCTTATATCATAACACACAACATATACTCAAATATGCTTAATTTACATTAATTACATCATTTGAAGCTACTAATCCTTGATTACAAATCAGGATATTACAATTCTCCCCCCGAAAATTTAATTTCGTCCTCGAAATTGTTACATTACTTGAGTCATAAACTCCGGATATCTTCTCTGCAGATCTTCCTCCGCTTCCCAAGTTGTCTCGCTCGGAGTCATTCCCTTCCAGACCACCTTCACATATGGAATGCTTCGGTGTCTGAGCCGTCGCTCCTCCCGGTCAATGATCTGCTCTGGCTCCACCGCATATGTGAAGTTGTCTTGAAGCTCAACATTCTCATACTCAACTATGTGGGATGGGTCTGGTTGGTACTTCTTCAGTTGGGAAACGTGAAACACGTCATGAAGTTTGCTCAAACTTGGGGGTAGCGCTACTCGGTATGCGACAGGCCCAATCCTCTCAAGGATCTCAAAAGGACCTATATACCTCGGGCTTAGCTTCTTCCTCTTGATAGCTCGCCCAACGCCCGTAACTGGTGATACTTTCAAGAACACATGATCCCCAGCCTCAAACTCTAGAGGTCGTCTCCTCTTGTCAGCATAGCTTTTCTGTCGACTCTGCGCTGCAAGTAACCTCCTTCGAATAATCTGAATCTGTGCTGAGGTCTGATCAACCAAATCTGGTCCGTATAACTTCCTTTCGGATAGCTCGTTCCAACACAAAGGCGATTGACACCGTCTTCCATACAATGCTTCATACGGAGCCATCTGAATGCTCGCATGATAGCTATTGTTGTAGGCAAATTCCGCTAGTGGAAGAAAGCGATCCCAACTTCCTTTAAAGTCGAGAACACAGGCTCGCAACATGTCTTCCAGCGTCTGGATTGTCCTTTCTGACTGCCCATCCGTCTGTGGATGATAAGCCGTGCTAAATCTCAATTGAGTTCCCAAAGCTTTATGCAATGCTTTCCAGAACCTCGAAGTAAATCGTGGGTCTCGATCAGAAATGATATTCTTAGGAACACCATGGAGTTTCACGATCTCACGAACATAAATCTCTGCTAGTTTGTCAGGAGAATAACCAGCATTGATTGGTATGAAGTACGCCGACTTCGTTAACCGATCCACAATTACCCAGATCGCATCGTAATTTCTGATCTTGGGCAATCCCGTCACAAGGTCCATAGTCACACTTTCCCATTTCCATTCGGGAATCTCAGGACTCTGGAGCAAACCAGGTGGTCTTTGGTGCTCGATCTTCACTTTCTGACAAGTGAGGCATCTCGCCACATACTTGGTCACATCACTCTTCAAACCCGGCCACCAATACACAGATTTCAGGTTATGGTACATCTTGGTCACACCAGGATGAAGAGTGTACTGGCTCTTATGCGCCTCATCTAGAATCTTTTGTCGCAACTCCGCCTTGAGTGGAACGCAGACTCTATTCTGATAGCGAACCAATCCTCTAGGCGACAAATCATAACCCGGGACTTCTCCCCGTTCAATCCGAATCAGATTTCGCTGTATCTAGTCATCTTGCCTCTGAGCTTCTTCAATCTCAGCTTTTAGATCACTTTCCTCCTGGGAAACAGTGTAATTGGCACAGATGATTTGGTTCATCAAATTCAAATCACGAAAATCTTCAATCAATTTCTCCTCTCGTATCATCATAGCTGCAACGAGCACAGTCTTTCGACTCAGAGCATCAGCGACTACATTGGCTTTACCCGGATGATATTTGATTTCCAGGTCGTAGTCCTTAAGCAATTCCATCCAACGACGCTGTCTCATATCCAGTTCTTTCTGATCGTATAAATACTTGAGACTCTTGTGGTCGCAGTACAGTTCCACAGTCACACCATACAGGTAATGACGCCAGATTTTCAAAGCAAACACAATGGCCGCAAGCTCCAGATCATGAGTGGGATAATTCAATTCATGAGGTCTGAGCTGTCGAGAGGCGTAGGCCACCACACGTCCCTGCTGCATAAGGACACACCCTAATCCCTGCCCACTGGCATCAGAGTACACAACATATGTCACACTGGGATCGGGCAAAATCAACACAGGTGCCGACGTCAACCTCTCCTTCAGCTCCACAAAACAATTTTCGCATTTATCGTCCCACACAAACGGCTGATCCTTTCTCGTGAGCTTGGTCATCGGCAACGCAATACGAGAGAAATTCTGAATGAATCTCCGATAGTACCCGGCAAGACCCAGAAAACTGCGTACTTCTGCCACAGATTCTGGCCTCTTCCAATCTAGTACTGCTTCCACTTTACTGGGATCCACAGAGACCCCTTCTTGCGGGATAACATGGCCTAGGAATCTCACTTTCGATAGCCAAAATTCGCATTTACTCAACTTCGCGTATAGTTGCTTTCCACACAAAATATTCAATACAATTCTCAGATGATGCTCATGCTCTTCCTTGCTTTTGGAATATATCAGAATGTCATCGATAAACACCACAACAAACTGATCCAGATATTGCCGAAAGATACGGTTCATGTAATCCATGAAAACCGCAGGCGCATTGGTTAGCCCAAATGGCATCACCAAAAACTCATAATGACCATACCGGGTCCTGAAAGCAGTTTTCGGAATATCTTCCGCTTTTACTCGCAGCTGATGATACCCTGACCTTAGATCAATCTTTGAGAATACACACGATCCAGAGAGTTGATCCAACAAGTCATCGATCCGGGGAAGTGGGTACTTGTTCTTAATAGTAACCTTGTTCAATTCCCTGTAATCGATACACAACCGAAAGCTTCCATCCTTCTTCTTTACAAATAGCACTGGAGCTCCCCAAGGCGACACACTGGGTCTAATGAACCCTTTCTCAAGCAAATCTTCTATTTGTTTCTTTAGTTCCGCCATCTCGTTTGGGGCCATACGATATGGGGCTTTCGAAATAGAACCAGCTCCAGGTACAATGTCAATCGGGAACTGAACTTCCCTCTCAGGAGGCAATCCGCTAAGGTCATCCGAAAACACCTCAGGGAATTCATTTACCACGGGTATATTACTCAAGGTTTCACCAGTTTCCCCCTGAATGGAGAAGAATACCATATACCCCTGGCAACCCTTTTCAATATATCTCTCAGCTTTAGCTGTAGAAAGAAAATTCATACAAGCACCTACAACTTCAGCCCTTTGAGAAACAGGATATACTATCCTCTTATTCCCGCAATCAAGTAATACGTTATTTGCCGTTAACCAATCAAAACCCAAAATGACTTCCAACTGGTAAAGCGGCAAACAAATCAAATCTACAACAGACTGACGCCCTTCCACAGTTATAACACAATTCAGACAAACTTCTGTGGTTAAGGCCTTAACACCCATCGGAGTCGATACTACCAAATCAAATGGTAACTTATGCACATGCATACCCAGGCGTTTTACACAATCATACGCAATAAAGGAATGACTGGCACCCGAGTCGAACAATGCTTGTAATAGATAGCCATTTAGGGAGATTTTACCTTGTATCAACTCAGGAGATCTACGAGCCTCCTCATGGGTCATTGCAAACACTCGACCCTGTGTCTTCGGCCTTTGCTCCGCTCGTGGTTGTTGACAATCTCTGGAAAGATGTCCTGGCCGCTTGCAGTTAAAACAAATCATCTCTCCCTGACAATTCTGGCCGTAATGTGATTTGTTACAGCGACGACATTTCCACTCGGTTGCAAATCTCTGAGGTTCACGACCTCCAGGCTGATAGGGCTTCTTATCACCACCCTTGAATGAAGATGATCCTTGGCCTTTACGCTTCTGAGGAACATTACCCTTACTAGGCTCACTGCGGTGGCCAATAGCTTTGTTAGGGTACACCTCTCTCAAGTTGTTTTCCGTGATTCGACATTGCTCCACAGCCTTATTGAACTTCTTAAATCGGTGAGTAACCAATCACTTCCTCAACTCTCGTCTCAGACCACGAATAAGCATATCTGAGCTCCATTCTCCGTCATCCTTGTACCGGAGATAGGAGGAATACCGGGACAGGCGGATGAATCGGGACAAGTAGTCATCAAAACTCTCCGTGTCCCCTTGCCTGATATTAAGGAATTCTGTCTCCTTTTCAAGCTGGACTGACTTCGGAAAATACTTCTCGTTGAATTCTTGCAAGAACAACTCCCAAGTCAGTGGTGTTTCATTGCTCTTCAATGTTGAGGCGATATTCCGCCACCAACGATCTGCATCCCCTTCGAGCTTGTAGACGGCCAACCGTGGCTTCACTTCATCCGGACATCCGAGAACCTCAAATATCTTTTCCAGATGATTCAGCCAATCTTCTGCCACTTGAGGATCAAACCTCCCTCTGAACGCCGGAGGCAAATGCTTACAGAATCGGGTGACCCAATACTGAAGGTCTTTTTCCTCCCTGGGTGGCATCCCATATGATTCCGGATTCAAGGTAGCACGAGGTGGGGATTCTAGAGGTCGTGCCGATCCCTCAGCAGTATCCTCATGTCGAGTTCCTTCTTGAGTTTCCTCCGGAATGGACTGAACCGGAACTTCTTTATTCTTTGCCTTCTCTGCTCTGAGCTCGTCCCTTAGCTCAGTGATCATGTCCCGCTGATCCTTGATTAGACTCATCAACTCATGCATAGGATCTGGTGGGTTTTCATTATCGACCTCCACCACGGGGTCTACACGCGGAATTTTGGGGCGTCCTCTGGTTTTCTTCATTCTACAAGCAACTTGTCACGCCCTTATTTTACTTTCACATTTACCAGAGTATTAGCGGAAAACGATATGCGGTTCAGTAGGCAACACAGGAATAGCATAATTATACTGATAATATGTACATGATTACGGAAATTCCCCTCAGGGATTCATACCTGATAATTACAATTAATGTAGCCGCACAAGGATACTTGAGTGTCTAAACTCGTCCCAGTGAAACAAAGACATCTTCTCATCTTCGTTCCACTACTGTAATCCCCTCGTACGATACTCTGCATTGTTATTTGCATATCTTCTGTCGTCTCCTGTCTAAATTGTTGGTAGGGGAGGGTGAGATTCGAGAGAATCTCAGTAGGAAAGAGATACCATAATGCATGCTTGATTGATGCTATGTGTATGACATGTTAGCTTTATCTAGATGTATGCCCCATAATGACATTTCTGCATGCTCAATGTTTCATACAACAAGACTATGGCCACAGCGAAAACAGAAACAGAGCTTCATTTATTCAAATATGCTCTACACAATCAAGTAAAGCAATCACATACATCATTATACAAGCAAAGATATCAAATACACGCAAGTAAGGTAAGTCCCCTACCTTAACCCTTTTCCGCCTCGAAATGTGTGCCTCGTAATGCGTGCCAACAACTCGGGGCTCCATATTCGATCCTACAATGTCAAATATACTATTTAGACACTTCCATAGTGTTTGTGGGGGTTATATGAGTCTATCTTGAAAAATTACTAAAATACCCCCGGGGACCCGGCCCCATCATACCCGGTCCGGCTGTACTTTTCTCGAAATTCTAACCTGGGCTATCCTGACATATTTTCGCCCAAGGAATCCATTTTCGGACTCGGAATTATCAAATTCAATGTCAAATTACGAAATTGCCCTTGGTAGCCCTACTTTTAGGGTTTTAGGGGCGTTTCCGTAATTATGCTTTCTCAGCCTTTTCCGAAAAAGTGCCCAACTGTAACCCCACCTAATTTTCCCTCCTGAACTCAATGGAATCATCAAATCATTGAAAATCCAACTCTATGGTCCATTTATAGCCCAGACCGAAATATATGTGTTTTTAAGGGAAAATTGGGGTTTTTCGGTTTCGGCTCCGTAAACACGTTCCTTTCTACTTCTAACTACTTTATTGACTATTCCATTAGGTTACAACTACCATTTAGTACCAATTTGGGCAGCATAACCCCTAGGGTTTCCATTTTCCACTTTTACAACCAATGACAATCCGGCGAAATTTCACCGATTAAATTGTCCACAACAGCCAGAATAGTCAATATACAAGAGTTTGGAAGTTACCTCAAGCTCCCACTAGCTTTTCTCAAAGTGGCTGAAACCCTAGCTCTCTTGAACACCAAATTTGAGCTTCCAACCCTTGAATCACATAGAAGAATAGCTTAGGAGTGGAGTTATACGCATTAGGAACTGATTAACCGAAGAAATCACTTACCTTTGTAAGCTTTTTCCTCCCATTTTCTCTCTCTAGAATTTCACACTTCCTCTCTCTATGTTCAGCTTCTCACGTCTGAAATGGGCTGAAGAAGGAGGAGCTCATTTATAATAATATATCCCATTTATTTAATTAATTTTCCCAATTTCGGATTCTTACAAAATTCTGGTAGATTTCTGCCCAAACTTTGGAAAATCATAACTAATTCTAGAAAAAATCGAAATGAGGTGATTCCAAAGCCTATAGAACCCTTATTGAGTCTATTTTCAAGGAAAAATATAGAATTTTGCTTCCTGGAATCACAAAATTCCCAGAATTTCAATCTTTGCATATTGGTCCAGAAATTTCACAGTTTTTCTGTGCTGACTTCAAAAATTCATATCTTTTTGTGTATAGCTCTAATTGCGTCATATGACCTATCAAATTAAAGCTTAGGATGTCTACTTTCATCCTGTAAAATTTCATAATTTTTTATCATCATTTGGTCATTCCAAATCACATGACAAGCTCACTAACTCATAGGTGATTTCACTGAAAACATAATTATATTCTCCAAAATTCACCATTTTACTTTCTTAATACCCCAAAGATATAAGAAACATTAGAGAATAGATTTGTGACATCTACTAAACCGGGGCTTAGTAGTCTGCTTAATTTAGGCTTATTCCAAAGCCTCCAATCCTAAAATTTGGGATATTACACAACTTACCCCATTAATTCAGCAGAGACAGTATGCACATATGGTCACAAAACTTATATGTATCCAAATCATTTAAACATATATGTGCACACATAACAATCATTCACAAACAATCTTTTATCCCTAAACCAACTAAGGGATCTATCCTAGCAAACTCTACCCTTGCCAGGAACTACAGCTCTGATACCAAAATGTAACACCCTGCTTTTAAACACGTGATTATAACTCGATATTAGGTAATTAAATTAGATTAGAGACCGTCGTATGGTTTAAAACTCATTTAAACTTCCCTCTAATAGTAGGGACTTTACGAAATTTTCAAAACTTCATTCCTCTTCCAGTCTCAAGTTCAATTTATCGAATATAATCACCTGCGCAGTTTATATACATTTACGAATAACAGAGTGTATAACCAAACTCCCGGCAACCCCCGGGTTCAACTACATACCTAGAATTCCAAATCCTGTTTAGGGATTACAACTAAGTATTTCAAACTATATACATCTCCAACACATAATACAGTAATCCCTATCCAAAATGAATAAACCAACAAAACTATACTAATGTCCCTAAGAAAACTCTAACCACTTCGGGTCACGCGCTTCTCCTTGGAGCCAGTCGCCCTGTCTGAAAGGTTAGTTCAAAGGAAAGAATGAGATTCTAAAGAATCCCAGTAGTAACTAAGCAATTATACCACACACAAGCACATAGCATGTAAGCAAATCATCATACAACAGCAGCAACACATATCACACTCCAGCCTCCTCCCCTTTCTCCGCCGGGAAGGCACACTGCCTAACCCGAACCGTTGTTAGCTACTCAGGGACTATTGGCGTGGCAGTGCATACATATAGCCTTATAGCACATAGCTATCCGGCTTCACAAACGGCTCGTCAGCCTCACAAATAGCCTTTCGGCTCATAACCGACCTTTCGGCCCACAACCGACCTTTCGGCCCACAATCAGCCTCTCGGCTTTCATGTCACATAATCACACCTCATCCTCATCCCCTTTCTCCGCCGGAAAGACACACAGTCTTTATCCGAACCGTTGTTAGCTACTCAGGGACTATTGGACTGACGGTGCTCACATATATCCACATAAGTCGCAGCATACGAACTTATCGCAAAGCAATGAAAATACACACATACGATGCATCACATATGGTACGAAAGAAAAGTCACTACCTGATCCTTTCCTGATGTCTCTGGGCACAGTAGGCTCACGAGGATAGCAGATGTCAAATCCTATAATCAAAATAGGGACATTTGGTTAATTTCCTTTTCCAAGTTCTTACTCCAATAACACTCTAAGTTGGTATTCATTCGGACTCTTTAGATAGCCATAATATGCCTAAACATATGCCTAAAGGGTTGGGATAACTATCCCCAAAGATCCCTCTTTAGAAAGCTAAGATCTGATTTTTGGACCCCTCACTCGCACCCCTCACTCGAGCACAGAAGGCCGTGCTCGAGCACAACTCCCCCTCACTCGCGAGTGAGACGCAGGAAGTGCTTGCCCGAGAGCAACTCCCGCGACCAACCTACACTCTCACTCGAGCACAAAAGGCTGTGCTCGAGCAGAGATCCCGAGCACACTCGAGAACCACGGAAGTGAGGCCTACGAGTGACAACCCGAGAGCATCTCTTAACCTCTTCCTTCTCCAACACTCGAGCACAAACACCTGTGCTCGAGCACTGCCCCTCAGTGCTCGCGAGCACAAGGCAGCGAGTGTCTGCCCGAGAGCACCCCAACTCCCAGACCACAGATTCACTCGAGCACAACACCTGTGCTCGAGTGATCTCCCAATGCTCGCGAGTGCCAGGCGCACTCTTGGCAATCACTCACGAGTGATACCCTGAGACACTCACCCGCAGCACCAAAAAGGCACCCTCACTCGAGCACAAACATGCCCACTCGAGCATGTTCTTCCTGTGCTCGAGTGAGTTCTTCTCTCACTCGAGAAATCACACCAGATACCAGAACGCAGCAACTGGTGACCTTTTCCAAAATTCACCAAATGAACTCCAATGGTCCTAAAACTTGTGCCAAGTCTCATTATCACTTATTTCAACACAAGGAACCCATTGGCAACCCAAAATATCCAAAATTCAACCCATTCAACACATTCTCTCTCTAGATCATCAAACCACTCAAAACCTCATTCTAACAACTTCCCTTATTCCACTTCAAATCAAATTCTAATCACTCCCAAGTGTCAAAACTGACCAAATGAACAGTGACACTCTACTCAAAACCTACCCTTCAATTAACATCCTAATTAGGTCAAATTTCCAGAATTTTCATTGATTAGGCAAACATCTTGACATATATATCAAAATGCATTACAAACCTACCTCTTCAACTTGCTGAAATCAACACTTTGATTCCACCACTTTTCAGATTTATCAAACAATCAAACACCACCAATGGAAATTCTGAAATCATAGAAGTAATGCTCTCAACTTCTTGATCAACATTAATGAAAGGTATATAAGCATATGGAGACCTTTACTTACCAAGACTTAAGCTTTTCTCTTTCTCTTTCCTTAGCTTGCACCACCGAAAATGGAAGAAATGGAGAGAGAAGGTGAGATGTTGGTGATGATCATTCTTTCCTTTTTCCCATGCAAAAACCGACTAAGAGGGAGAGAGAAGAGTGTTTGAAAACTTTGACTCATCCAATGGTCCAAAGCTTGCCACTTGGCATCATCTTACTCTTCCCACAATGCTTTCACCTAAGCTTGCTTGCATCAAATTCCACCCCTTGGTCTTTCAATCTCAACCATTGATCTTGATTACTAAGGGGTTTTTCTCATCATTAGCTAACCAGACAGTTGGTAAATTTACCGTTTTACCCCTGATTGGTTCTTGACTCATGAAATCATCACTAATCATCCTTATATCATAACACACAACATATACTCAAATATGCTTAATTTACATTAATTACATCATTTGAAGCTACTAATCCTTGATTACAAATCAGGATATTACACAAGGCACCGTCAAGGGACTACACGGAACTGAAAACGAAGGACCTCCTAATAGCATCACGTCTACACTGATATATGCTCATCATTATGCATCTGCTTGAATATTGGAAGATCATTTCTTTCAAATGTATCTTCACCCTTAGTATATCTTTCCCTTCCATTAAATCACGTGTCAAACTTTATATCATGATTTGTATAAGGGTAACTCTTTTTAATGAAAGTACAACTTTTGTCTGGATAAACACTCATGATGATATACATGGTGTCATCTACTCCCAATTAACTTGTGTAACTTTAGGATCATTAGCGAAGGTCCAAGCTAGAATTTCTGTTGTGGGGCCAAATAGTTGACAAAGGGACACAATCTAAACTGAGGGTTCTAGGCTATGGCATCTATGTAAATCTCATTATACACATCTTCATACATCCTACAAGACTGCACAAGTAAAGGGGTTCTACTTAGGCACTTGGATGAAGAAAGAGCAATATCACCAACCAGGCTATTCTTTAACACCACCATTATTGCACTCATCCTCATTTCATCATTTCCTTATCATAATTATCATCATCATCATTAGCATTATCATTGTGTTCATCATCCTCATTAGGATTTCATTATCATTGCCATCTTTATTATCAGTGTCATCACCCTCATCATGATCATCGTCACTATTATCATAATCTCCTTATAATCATAGTTATCACCATCCTCTTCATCATCATTGCCATCATTAGTTTCATTATCATATTCATAGGTACTATATGGTTAGTGTTACATCACCACCACCATTATTATCATCATCTATGACTTCCCCATTAGGACTTCATCTTCATCATCATTAGTGTCATTATTATATTGCATGTTGGGGTTACTACGTACTTAGTGCCACATCACCACCACCAAGGTTATCATCAGTTATGACTTCCTCATTAGAACTTCATTAATATTTTCATCATCATATCTCATTATGTAGGGCATCACACACTTAGTGTCACATCATGACTATTATCATCGTCATTCATGACATCACTATAAATACTTCATCATCATATTATCAATGTCATCATCATTATCAATGCCAGCATCTTCATTGGCATATAAGTGCTACCCCAAGGGGCATCAAATATTCATAGCACCCTTTCAAAAGCCTTGTACCGATAGGCACCCTCAAAGCCCAGTAACACTTGGCACCCTCTTAAAGCCCTATACTGACAAGCACCTTCAAAGCCTAGTAAAGGCTGGCACCCTTTCAAAGCCCTGTACCAGTATGCACCCTCAAAGCCCAGTATCGGCTGGTACCCTCTTAAATCCCTATACCGGCAAGCACCATCAAATCCCAGAAACAGCTGGCACACTTTTCAAAGCCCTATACCAGCAGGCATGCTCAAAGCCTAATAATGGCTAGCACAATTCTTTTAAAGCCCAATAACGCTTGGCGTAATTCTTTTAAAGCCTTGTAACAGTAGGCACTATTCTTCAAAGCCTTATACTGGCAAGCATCCTCAAAGCCCAGTAACGGCTGGCACAATTCTTTTAAAGCCCAATAACGCTTGATATAATTCTTTTAAAGCCCTGTAACGGAAGCACTATTCTTTCAAAGCCCAGTAACGACTGGCACAATTCTTTTAAAGCCCAATAACGCTAGCACCCTCTCAAAGTCCTGTATCAGCAGGTACTAGCATAATTCTTTTAAAGCCCTGTAACGGCAGGCACCATTCATTCAAAGCCTTGTATCACCAGGCACTCTCAAAGCCTAGTACTAGTTGGCACAATTCTTTTATGCCCCACCAAAGTCCTATGTAACTAGGCGCTTCACTTCCACTCCAGGTAATCATCTATCTCCACTTGTGTTCTTCTCCCCTATAAACCAAGTAAAGTAGGGTATAGACACTATATTTTGTCCAAACCTCTATGGTTCTAAGGGGGCATCTTGTTCTTTTGGCCAGACAAAATACGTGTTCTTATCTTTACTTACTTCATAGCCGAGAATCTCACTTTTATCAACTACAAAAAAAGTAAAGAGGGGCAACTATGAACACCCTATTTTATCCAGGCCCTACTTAAAAATTTAAAAACTAATAAAAACAAAAATAAAACAAAACTCTTCTCATTGATGATGATTGGTGTCTAAATTGGCAATCATCATTAAAGGAAAAATTAAAAAATACATAAAAATGAAAAAAAAATCCTCCCACTGATGACCGATGTCCAAATTGGCAATCATCATTAAAAGGAAAAAATAATAATAAAAATGAAAATTTAAAACAATCCTCTCATTGATGATTATTAGTGTCCAAATTGACATTGTTATTCATTAAGGGAAAATAAAAAATATAAAAATATATATAAAAAGGTATCTCCCATTTATAGGTTTAAATTAGGAAGTTGCTTGTAGGGAAAATATAATAAATAAAAAACAAAAATACAAAATAAAAAAATTTTCTCATTTATATTGATAAGTTTAAATTAGGAAACTGCTTGTGGCGAGAATAGTAAACAAACTTAAGATTTTCTCACTTATGTTGATAGGTTTAAATTAAGAAATTGCCTGTAGGGAGAATAATAAAAAAACTTAATTAAAAACCAAAACAAAACTCTACTAATGGTGATTAGGTCAATGTAAGAAGTTTTATTAATAGAAAATACATAAAATACAAAAACAAAAATTAAAAAAAATCTCTATTTATGGTGATTGGGTCAAGTTAGGTAGTTTTTAACATAAAATACAAAAAAAATCAAAAATGAAAATCCAAAAAGAAGGAGCATTTATGAAAAAAAACCCTGCCTTGAGATTATAAATAAGAGTGTAAGGGTTGAAGCAAGACACACCAGAACTCCAGTGGAAAAAAGGCTAGTGAGAAAAGGTACAGAGAATAAACTACACTTTTTTCTTCTCTTGTTCTGATGATCAAAGGACAGGGTCTTTATGGACACATAATTATCACATTGACCAAGCAACACCATTACCCACAGAAGTAGTTTAGAATTTGTATTAGGGTCTGTCATTTGCTTTAAAGTGATAGTAATGTTGATTTGCCTCAATCTATATCCACCTGGTGTTTTTGATACGTATGACTATGTGTGTATTTGTTTTATTAATTTTTTTGCTTGGCCATAACACCACTTGTGCAACATCTAAGATCAGGAAGCACATCTGCATTATGTGATCGTTCGACTTCAGTGTACAATGAGAAAGGCGTGAATCATATTCGCTGCATCTATCCCATTGCTATTTTGCTTACCCACTTAATTGCTCATATAGTCTACTAGGATGATGCATTAAAAGACTTATGTGGGTTTTCATTGTCCTATTGAATTGTCTTACATGACATTGCTGGACTTGTTGCATTCAGGATCAAGAGGTATGTACTTCCTTGTCTTCTTATGGTACTACATGTCATGCTTAATAAATAGAGGTAATGTGATTGTATTGCCTCTTATTTATTATGTGATTCTATCACCCTTTCTCTTGTAGTAGGATTCAAAGCATCAAAGATACACACTCTCACCATGTCTTTAATGATTTTCTTACCTTCTTGGACTCTCTACAATGAATGATATGATGAAAATGCCATTCCTTGTTGGCTTAATGTACTCTTTTTTTTTCTTGCAATAAAAAGTTTCAAAATAAAAGAAAAAGATGTTCTTTCCTTAAAATAAATGAATTTGATTTTTTGATAAAGAAAATGCTTTTAAAAATAAAAAATAAAAAAACCAAACCAAACAAAAAAAATATTTTCTCAAATAAAAATTTTTTCTAAAAAAATACCAACAAAGTAATACGCATTTCTACCCCCGAACTACATGGGCTTTGATCCCTCTAAAGGATATATAGGCCCTAGGCTCTCTTCCTAAGTCAAGTCCAACTTTGTAAATAAATATATTTTTCCTTATTTTATTTTTGCAAATAAATGTTCATTTTTCTTTATTTTTTATGTCATTTATTTTTGTAAATATTCTCTTTTTATTTGGTTAATTATCATAAGATTAAAGGTAATATTTTTTTAAAATAATTAACTTAGAGTAACCATTCTTATGAATGGGTGTTGTGGGGTGCCTAATACCTTTCCCATGCACAATCAACTCCTGAACCCTAAATTTTTTTTGTATACCAGTTTCTCTTTTAAAAAAAAGGGTTTCCAAAATTATCTTTTTCAAAATTTTGATGGCAGCTCCATATTTTCCAAATTTCGGGCAGTACACTTCTACATAGTAGAGATCTTTGATTTGAAAACTATGTCCAATGCCAACTTCTCCTATTCCAGCAATCTTTCCAAATTGGTTTCCTCCAAACTTGACTCTGCCTCCTTCTTTTGAGTTTATAGAGGTAAATCTTTCTTTGTCCCTATTTATGTGTGTTGAGCATCCACTATCTATGTACCATTTATTTGCTTTAGATGCCTTGAAACACACCTACAAAAAGAAATGATCAAGTTTTAGGTACCCATACCTTCCTGGGTCCTTTGTAGTTAGTTTGAACCATTCTAAGCAAATATGATATTTTAGGTACCCACTTATAGGTTCCTATAACTCCTTTTTTCTTGTGATAACAAGATGAAGTATAATGTCCTTTTCTATTGCAAAAATTGCAATGAGCAAAGGGATTATAAATATGTATAAATTTTTGAAAATAATTCAAATAATTTTATTTACCGATCTTCGTCTTCCCTTTTGAATTATCTGACTTTGGTTCATATCCATCTCCAGATTTGTCATTGGTGAATTTTTGAGTTTTCAAAATCACTTTAAGTGTTTCACTTCCCTTAGTAAATTTTTCAAGGGTTTTGGTAAGATCATTATTTTCTTTTTTAAAGTCTAACAAGTGTCACAAAAAAATAGTTTTTGTTCCTTGAGTTGTTCCTCAGGAACTTTCACCCTTTTTTTGTGATTCAAAAGTTCTTTTACAATTTTTTGATTTTCAGTTACCTCATCTTCCTCTAAATGCTCTTGAGCTATAAGGCAAATATTGATCATTTCTTCATCCTCACTTTCTTCTTCATCAGACAAGTTGTCACCTTAGATTGCTAAGACATAGGCTTTCCTTAATGAATTGTTCTTCATCATTTATTTGTTCTTTGAGTACTCAGTGTAATATCCCAATTTTTGATTAAGGGATAATCATGATTATTATGGATAATTATGGATTTAATTGGGATTATTATGTGTTTTATGGCTATTTTAATTAATTTGTCATAATTATGGAATAATGGAATTATTGGCCATGAGTTGGTAATTAAGGGAGAAATTAATTACTAACTAAGAGAAATGAGATGTGTGATTAAAATGGCTAATGGAGGGATTAGATAAGTTAATGTGTGACTTATTTGGTGAGAGCCAATGGTAGGGTGACATGTGGAGAAGAGAGTAGGTGTGTATAAAAGTCAAATGGGATAAGAAATTATTTTCTCTCTCCTCTCCTCTCTCTTGTTCGGCTGACATGGGAGTATGGGGTAGCATAATCATTATTTTATCTCTCATACTCTTCCCTCCATCTATCTCTCTCTCGTCAGTTTTGTGCCCAAAGGAAGGAAGAAAAGATTGATCTTTGGGTAAGTAAATGATCTCCATTGCTCAAGTTCCCTTCTTAAATGTTGATCCTTGAATCATGGGCTTCATTTTGGTGTGTGTAGTGTAGCCATTTGGTGTTGATTTGTGCCACACAAAAATCTAATTGTTGGTGAATCAAGAACTCCCTTTGGAGAAGTTGATAAGGTAAGTGAAACTAATCTATCTATCTAAGTTTCATACCATTTGAAGTAGTTTATAAATTCTCGAAATTTTGGCTTGAATCCGAAAATTGGATGCCACTGTTCATTTGGTATGTTTTTGGCATGAGAATGGTGTTTTGGAATGAGTTTAGGATAGATAGATTGATTGGTAATGGAAATGCGAAGTTTGGTTAAGATTGGTGTTTTGATGAGATTATTGCCCAAAACCCAAAGCATGATAATGGAGTAGGATTCTAATGATTCTGAGGATGCCATTGAGTTTATTGGGTGTTTTTGTGTGGGAATGGCTTTGGGTTAAGTTTTGTGTCCATAGGAATCAATTGGGCAAGTGTGAGGGAGAGTGCCTCTATTTCTGCGTTTCTGCTATCTGATGGATTCACTCGAGCAGGGATGGGTCTGCTTGAGTAAAGGATGAGCATCACCAGAGCAGAGATGGGTCTGCTCGAGTGAGGGATGAATATCACCCGAGCAGGGATGAACTCTGCTCGAGTGCTGAGTGGTTTTTCCCTTTTGTGCTTTGAGTCCGTCTGGGTTTTTATGAGCAATGCTCGAGCACATCGCTTTGTGCTCGAGTGAATGAAGAACATGCTTGAGTGAGCATGGTCTGCTCGAGTGATAGTGGGAGTTCAGAGTGAAGGGTTGCTTCGGATCTTCACTTGCGGGTGGATGCCAAGAGTGTGCTCTGACACTCGCGAGCATAGCCTTCTCACTCAAGTACTGGGTGTCTGCTCGAGTGAGCTTGTACCTCAGGTGGGGGGATGGTGCTCTCGGGTTGTCACTCGCGAGTAAGGTGCGCGAGTGTGCCTTCTCACTCGCGGGAATGGGGTGTGTGCTCGAGTGCAAATGGCTGTGCTTGAGTGATCCAGTTCTTTGAGAGCTTTGTGTGCTTGCGGGTCCTCACTTCCTGGACTTCTCTCGCGGGTGCTCGAGTGAGGCATTTGACCTTGTGCTCGAGTGAGGTTCTGTGTGCTCGAGTGAGCCAGTTCCTGAAAGTTTCTTTGTGCTCTCGGGTGCTCACTCGCAGTCTCACTTTCTCTTGTGCTTGAGTGCTGTCCGTGCCAATGCTCGAGTGAGAGCATTTGTGCTCGAGTGATGTCCGTACTTGTGCTCGAGTGAGAGCATCTGTGCTCGAGTGAGATGACCAAAAATGAGTGTTTTGCCTTTGAGTAAGGGGTCTTTGGGATAGTTCTTCCTACCCTTAGGAGTTTTGTTAGGGGTATTTAAGGACTCTAAAAGAGCAATAATGATAACAAATTAAGTATTATAAAGTGAATTAAGTCTTGGAATAGAGAATAACTCTTCGTCCCTAATTGTGAAAATAGGATTTGATATTTGCCTTCCTCGGGAGAGACCGGCGCTAGGACACGCCCGGAAGAACTCAGGTAGTGACTTTTCTCTCATATCTTGTATGATGTTTTGGTATGCATATCTTATCATTGAACTTGTGAATTGTGTGCCATGGTCCGTTACGGCGCGAGCAGGTCAGCGTGAGCCATATAGAGAGTGACGGTGGTCATCTCTAGGTCGGTCGTTGGACTGTCGTCGTAATCGACATGGATCTTTGTGAATCCGACCCGTGGGGGTGGCGTTTGTGAAACCAGCCGTGGGCTGCGTGTGTGTATCTTGCCTATGTGGCTTGCGATCATGATATGCTTTATATGGATCCCAGCTGTGGTGAATTATACTGTGTTGATTGTTGTGATGCAATACAACGTGAGCAATTCAGTGTGAGCAATCGTCAGGGATGGCATGTGTCATACTAACCATTACCGTTGAAATTGCCGTTGTAGTTGCTTGTGTGGATAATGATTTGATTACATGCATTATTGTTGTACATTATATGATTGACTTGTTACTACGAGGATTCTTTAGAATCTCACTCTCCCAAAATTAACCATTTTAGACAGGGCTGAAGGATCGAAAGGCAAGCGGGCGACGAAGAGTAGTTAGAGCTCCTGTTTAGGAGTATATTTTGGAGTGAATGGTTATCATTGTATATTTTGGAATTGTATATAGTAGATTTTGTGTAATCCCCAAGAAAAAGGGTATGAATTGTAGGCTTTGTGCCTTGTGTAAATCCCTTTTTATTTTGAATGGAACCCGAGTGAGTCGGGAATATATTTTGTACTCTGATAATTGTAAATGAAATCAACTTCTACAGGCCATATTGTATAAAAATGGGAATATGAGACCAATATAAGTGAGTTTAGAAAAGTTTTGCAAATCCGATTTTGGGCAAAAGATTCCTTTAATAAGTCCCAAATCAGTTACGGTCTCTAATTCCACATTAATTACGTTTTTACGAATTAATCTCGGCCTTAAGCGTGAAGGGGGTTACACTCAGAGCATTCAGATTTGATATATCTTGGCTTTCCATATTTATAGCAAATGATTTGCTCTTTTGTCTCTCGTTTGTTGCTAGCCCCTCCTTTGTTGAAATTCTTACATCCTTGACCTTTCTTATAAACTTTCTTGAATCTCCTTACTATCATCCCCATTTCATGATCGTCAATTTCTTCTTCTACTTTGTGTGGTTTTTCTTCTTTGATAACATTTAATGCTACTCCTTTCTTCCCTTTTTCATCAATTTCTTCAAGGTAACATTTGAACTTTTGCTTACTTTCATAGTCTTATAGACTTCTAAATAGAGAAGCCACTGATCGCATTGATTCACCTTTGGCTTTTTCTATTGCAGTGACTTTGGCCTCCCACTCCTTGGAGAGGATATTCAATATCTTCCTCGCTTGGGTATTCTGATAATAGAATTTCCCAAGTGCTCCTAGTTGATTTATGAAATGAGTACATCTAAGTTCAAACTCAGCTATTGATTCACCTGATTTCATATAGAGCAGATCAAACTTTGTGATGAGATTATTGATCTGGTTTTCTTTTATTCCCGAAGTTCCTTCATGTGCTATTTATAGGGCTTGCCATATTTCCTTTACTGTTGGAAGTGTGAAAATCCTGAAATACTCCATTTGACTTAAGGCGCGTTGGATCATCAAGATTGCTTTACAGTTGAGAGTCACGAGCTTTTTATCATTGTCATCATATTCTTCTGTAGCCATGTCAAATATTTTGAACTTTGCTTTTTGAGAAAGAACAGTGTTCTCTATTAAAACCTAGAGGTCTTGTAATTGAGGTTTTGTTAGGGAGAATTACTTCACCCATGCTTGCCATTTGATCCTTCTTAGGTTGCTATACCTGAACAAGAAGACATTACTGGAAATTGTGCCCTAGAGGCTAATCATTGTACTTTGAACATTATTATTATATCAACTTCTCCATTTTGTTATCATATTATTTGCATGTTCACTATGATACAATGAATGTTCTAAATGTCCATAGTAAGTCATCTATGCAGGAGTAAAGATGAAATAAAACCAGTATGACTTTGAGGAAATACAAATCAAAGTCCTAAGCAATTGTAAGAGTACAAGGTGCTGGACTGACCCTCTATGAGAAAGTTGCATGGATCAAGTCATAAGCTTGTCTCATGTATAACCACGTCACTATACCCTTTGACTTGAGATGATCATAGATTCATACATAAGAGTCGTTTTGCTTTGACCTAGTCAAAAGTCACCTTTAACTGGGTGATGATAAAGGCTATGTTTGGGCTTGGTGGTTTTCATGCAAAGGAATGTGAATAGTCAAGATGGAATTTGTTCCTTATATTAGTAGAGAGATATTACTGGGCCCTTCAATGAATATGCCCGAGAAATGTATGGAAATACTATGATGGAAAGGAGTTTCCATTTCTAGAGTCTGACTGCTCAAGAATCTAGAAAGTAATGGTCAGTAATAGGTGGATGATATTCTCCAAGCCTCATCCTTGACTGAAATATCATGTGACAAAGGGAAATGATATGGTTGTATGACAGGTTGCATCGGTTTATTGATCCTCATATGAATTAGGTAGTCGTAATATCTTGCTAGAGGTCGCTTATGACTCGTGGATTAGTATAGTCATTGGCCCACTATCAACTTCATATGGGCCTATAAGGTCATACACAAAATAGCTCAACACGAGCTATAATGCCTAGATTCATTAAATTTAATATATGTCTAAATTTAATGAATGTAATAGTTAATCTATGGTATAGCTGGGAATATGGGCTAGCCCGTGGGTTGCGGGCTAGCCTGCACCAACCTGTGGGCCGCGTAGTGTGGGCCTGTGCAGCCCGCACTTCTGCAAGCTGGCAAAATGCCAACCCTAACCAGCAGTGTGTAGGTTGCGGGCCAGCCCACGGGCCCGCATTTTATTTTTTTGAAAAAGAATTCATATTTTGTAAAGAGGATTGAAAATATGAGACATATATATATGAGTAATTAAATTTACCTTCCTAGTATCAATTATTTCTCTTATAAAAATTTAAAAACATAATCTACAATTTAAGAGACAAAGTTATCAAATTTGTTAAAGTTTATAAACAAAACATAAACTCATCCTCAAGCAACCAAGATATAATAATTTTGTTTAAAGAAGAAGGGAAGAAGCTAAGATTTTTTCTCTTTGGATTGGGAGGTACCAAAATAGGAGTGGAAAATTTATAAGTTTTGTAAAATTATTATATGTAAATAAAAAATAAAAAATAAAATCATCAACCCGTGGGTTATGCGGTGCGGGCCTATGCGGCCCTCATTTTTGTGGGTCAATATTTTTCCAACCCTAACCCGTCAAAACCTGCGGGCTCACGAGTTGAGCCCGCGGGTTGGGTCCATATTACCGGCTCTAATCTGTGGTGGAAGAAAATATATATATATATATATATTCAAAAATAAAATTAATAATATTACATATATATACATATGATATGATAATATTATTATATTGTATTAGTTTTAAATTTAATAACGAACAAGACAAAGATATAATATCTCAAATTTAATTTATAAAGATAAATTAAATCTATTTTCATTGGCTCTTTATTCAGATTAAATAAATAGGTTAAATTAAAACTATTTGACAGATTTAATTAAACCATATTTATTTTTTTTATTTATCAAAAGACAATTAAGTTTTAATTGATATGATATGGATTTCGAAATGAATTAAGATTAATTTTAAAAATCCAATATCCATCATAAAATAGAAACCCTGACTAGTTATTTAAAAAGGATGAGCTAGGGTTTTTTATGGGTGATGAAAATGCAAGATAGAGAGCCGTGAGAAAATAAAACTCTAGAGAAAGATGTTGGTGGTGCTAGCACGCTGTTCGTGTTGGATTCCTATTCATATGGATACCGGTAGAGGTGTAACACCTCAAACCAAACAATCAAATACTTGACCAATGTGTTTGAAATATAGGTAATAAGGATCTTCAACATCCAAATGATCAAAATACAAAATCAGTTCAAATAAAATCCACGTTAAAGTGTTAAATCAAATCCTCAAAATATTTCAACAAAACAAAATGAATTGTGGAAGTCTTAAGGTCATGGCAAATAAATATAACATAACATGAGTTTTAAGAGCACAAAAGAGCCTTCAAGGCTCACTCCATAGGTGCCTTCCCTTGATCCCTACTAGAATAATCACCAGAAAAATGTTAATATAAAAGATGATATTCCACGTCTCAGTAACTACTGAAAGTTTATACCATACACAAGCAAACCACATATGACCTAAAATAAGGAACAGATTATATATATATATATATATATGCATATGCCATAATTCTCATACAAAACAATTGCAAATGTAATCATCATTATGCCAAACTATATTTTCATCACAACATGTAATATACAAATATGCAAGATGCAACCACCCTTATATCACCGTCCATCCTTATACCGATGACTAGACCATAGACTAACACATAGTCTAATAGAAACTCATCCATTGGACTGGATTGTCCCAAGCTCACCAGTTCTTAAGATACACCCGACTAAAGGTGTAGAGCTTAAGTCTGGACTATGGCTCCCCTCCTTAAAAAAACACAACTAAAGAGGTGTCACATGTCCCACAACTCCAATGCAATCTCAGCCAAAGGAAAATATGGAAGAAAGGGCCCTGACAAGTACCATCCGCTGTGTACCTAGTAATGGCATACCACATGGTAAAAAATCTCAACATACAAATTCCTCCATACTCCAACCCATCACAAATGCAACTGCCATGACAATTATATTTAATCATCAATAAATATAATATCATTAAAAGACAAGGTAAAATAAATCATGCCTCCATTCGTATCAAATATCATCACTTATTTAAATAGGCTCAAAAGGAAATAATAATCCAACAATTAATTATCATTAAATTATTAATTATGAGTAAAAGACATTGACTTATAACGTTACTTATTTGGGAATTTATAATACATACACGTATACATATAATTCAATCTATTTTTCTTTTATAGAAAGAAATAGTCATTCACAATCATACACAATTCACAAGTATACGGAAGAATATTTAGAATTACCTGCTACTCCGTAGCTTACAGATAATTATAAAAAGTTACTCCAATGTTCTCAATGAGAGTCTACAAGATTATAAACATAAATATTTATCAATAAATTATCTTAAACTACCCAAGAGTTACTTTTAAACTACCCTCTAAAGATCAACTTACTGTGTGTGGGTGTGTATCACTGTAAATCAAAATGTTTTCATATTAAAATATTAATAATACTTGGGAATTGAAATTCTTATATACTCACACAGTCACAAGATTTAATCAAGAAAACTCGAGACAATTGAGGAAGGATGTATCATTATAACAGAGTTACTATGATGGAAAGGAAACAAATCTAGGAAGAAGCTACATACCAATAGCTGGCTATATATATATATATATATGAAGGTAAAAAGGGGTAATATGGAACAAAGTTTGAACAGGATGCAGGGTTTATGGAAAGAAATAAAAATATGTGTCTATAGCCACTTAAGAGAAAAGGCAACAATTAATAGGGTGTTGAATAATATAGTACATATATACAAGATAAAAAACTATTAAATTATATATACACAACACCCACGCCCAGTATGAATTTGGGAGATTATGGCTTATAGATTAAAATAAATATATCACACTACTCAAGACCATGAGAAAGTAGGAATAATATATACTCCCATAAAGTAAATGATTAAAAGAAGTGGGGACGCTTTAACCTTTGAATGTGAGATAGAACATTTGAGGTGACAAGACATGCAAAAGAGGACAAATAGGAAACTGAGGAAGGAAGGGAGATGGAAATAAAAAAATTATGTCGATAGAGGAAAAGGACACTGAATCACAGAGACAAGAGAACAGAGGTACCTGTTTGAGTATGGACCGTGGGAGCTAGGAGGTGGCAGAGAGATAAGGGGTATGTTCAGCAGTGGAGAAGGGAATTTAAGGGAATAGCATAGGGCTTTCTTTCACCACTTGGGCTTTTCACAATTTGGGCTCCTAAAAAGATTTGTATATTCATTTATCTTAGTCATATTAGAAAAAGAAGTTTTGACACTTTTATTATTAAAAGTTTCTTTATAGAAAAAGTTGATTAACTATAAATAATATCTAAATAGTTAAATAAACTAATCCCAAGCTTTTAAATAATTAGTTTGTTATTATAATGTTATTTAATTATTATCTCAATAACTCCAAAGTATCTAAATAATAACTCTTTTTAGTTATATATATTTTTTAAATATCACTTAAATACTAATATATATATCTTTCATGTAACTAATTCTTAAATCATAAAAAGAAGGATGTTATAAGAGGGAGTTGATCCGAGTTGTTAGCTCCTTGAGATCAAAAAGAAAAAATGAACACATAAGAAAGGTATACTTCTCTACTACTCGATTTAAATGTTGTTGATAGGTCCACAGTCGAAATTGAAAATTTTTTGAATTTTAATTTTTCGCTATGCCTACCAATCTAACAACATTGCTTTGATACCAAATATTAGTGCAAGTGTTTCACCAAAGAACGGGACAAATTGGGCAAGAATAAAAATTTTAATCAAAATTAACAATTAATATAAATTAAACTAGAGTTAGGAGTTGGAAAAATATCAACGAAGTATGCACCGGAGATTATCCTAGTTTGGTCACAACTTCTTTGACCCACGTCCAGTCCTCAAAGCGCCTATAAGATTTTCACTATAGCCTCTAAGATTCAGTAGATTCTTGACACCTCAATACACTGCAAGTTCCTTCACCGGACACTTGCTCCACCTTACACTATATAAACAAATACCCAACTTAAGGTTCCACAACCTTAAGTTATCTCAATAAAGTGTACCTTAATAAAGTTATCTTACTGAAGTACAGATACAAAGAGAATAGTGAATGAAAACAGGGCAATTAAATGCAAACTTGAATATTCGTCAGTTTAGTAGTTGCTCCACTTTGAATGCTTCCATTTTTGTAGTTGTACTTTAATAAATAACCGTTGTGAGTATTGCATTTGTCCGTTACAGAGTCTTTTCTAGACATTCTTTGTGTGTAGGAAAGTAGCCATTGGAACAGAGAGAATGTATTGGTTAAAGTTCTACTTACATTTAATACTTCTGACACAAAATTTTCTTTTTGTGATATTCAAATCTTCTGATGTTGGAAATCCATGAAACATGCTTAGGATAGATGTTAATCTTGCAAAAGAACAATAACAAGTAATTTTAAAGAATTTAACAATGTTTTCTTTGATATCCAAAACTTATATATCATGCTTTGTTTTTCTAGATGATCATTTGTAGTCAACTATCCTTTATTGTATTTGAATAGAAGAGCTCATTTTCTATTAAGGTGTATTTGAATAAACTTCCCTTTATTCCAATAACATTTAAACTTGTTGGAGTAAAGTGTATGGAATAATCTTGGCTCTATTCGAATAGCCTTTGACAAAAATCAAGTGGCCTTATTCGAATACACCCACTTGTATTTGAATAACATTCTTTGATAATCATATTTGAATATATCATATCTTATTGAAATGTATTAGAATAACTTCTTTTTATTCGAATATCCTTTTCAAAAAAAAAACTAGTGACCTTAGTTGAGTTTCAACAACTTTTATTTGTATGGGAGTTTTTGATAATGATCATTCCCATTTGAATGCATTAACCCTTATTCAAATAAGAATTTGGAATTTGAATGCATTACCTTAAAAAAGTATCTCAACTATTCTTAGTGCATGTTTGGATTAGCGGTGGAGAAGGAGCTTTTTTTGCAGATGAGCTATTGGAAAAGTCAGATTTAGATGTGATTTGTGTTTGGATTAGCGGTGGCAAAAGTGACTTTTTTTATAACCTTAAACTTGTTTGGATTAATGTTTGTAAAGCCCGTTTAGATGGAAAATGACTGAAAAGAGTGTAAATCTTATTGAATATTACATATACATGTTATTTGTATAAATTGTGATAATTGAAGTAAAAAAATTAAATTTAAAATTTGATAAAATACAAAAATTTTAATTATTATTTAAAAAAAAGGAAAATACACTAAAATACTTAATAAAAGATGGATAAAGTTGTATTTAAATTAGAATGCATACTTTAAGCGGATCATTATTGGATCACCTATTTCTAACAAGTTAGTTTCTAATTCTGTTGTGAATATGATTCATTTGTGTTGAAGATAATCTACATATAGTTTATATGAATGTTACATCAATTGGATCATTATTATCTTTCAGACGTATATTTCCTCATTCAGCTTCTAAAAAATCCACATCTGTTTGGGAATTTCTTCAGATAAGATTAAATATAGCCATTATTGTACAAACTATGTGGACTTGTGTTTCAAAGCTATATGATTTCATATCCTATCTTACTTTTGCAAATTGTCCATATTCTTTTAAATTTATTACAATTATATAGACATCCTTTTATTTTTCAGATATCAGCAAAGCGATCAATGGTAAACCAGAAAAATGCAATTACGTTTAGGAATCCAACACATTATCATAGTTACAAACAACCATGTAGCAGCTATAGAAGTTCACCACTGAACCAATAACTACACTTTTGGAAGCAAACCATCTGAAGAATTTTTTTCAAAATAGAAGTTAAGATAATTCAATCTTTCTCATTTGCAAACACAAACTTGGAGATTGAATTTTAAGAATCGTGACAGATTTCAAGGTGTCCCAAATATGAATTGAATTATAGATGCATGCTATGGCTGCAAGAAAATGACTTTCCTCATTGGCATGAGTTAAGTAGCTCTACCAACCACAACAAACCAAAACATATGTTTTTTAAGAAAACGTAATTATTCTCCAAACTAGTACAGGACATCAAGGAGGGAAGGGAACTGATACCTTCAGGAAGCAAACATCCAAAACCCAGTTATTAAACTTAGGCAGCATATGAACCAAAGTCAGTTGTGGGTGGGATCCTGGGGCAATCAACGAAGAAGCTATAAACTTTAACCCTTCATAATTCACCATAAACAGTAATTTTAGTGGCAAACTTAATAGCAGAGGTCTCTTGTGTGCTATTCATGACACCAGACGCAAGTCTATAAACACGAATGCCATCGAACACTGTGAATGACCTTACCATCTTTACCACTTCCAAGTTGAACGTCAGAATTTTGGAACCCATTCCTGTTATTACGCAATTAGTAAGAATAAAGTCGTGAGCTTCAGATAAAAGTGAACAGGTATACTACAAAGAGAAATAAATGAATACTAGCAAATAGAAGAGGAAGAGAAGAAAAATGAGAAGGGAGGTGAAGAAAGCAGAAGGTTGAAACTTCTCCAATGTATGGACCATGACTAATCTGCCATTAACTTAAACTTCTCTAACGTGTGGACCACGACGGATCCACTATTCACTGAAACTTCTCCAACGACAGATTACGACCGATGATGGAGGAAGCCATATTTCAGGTTTTGACCCAAACATAAGTCAAGAATTTGGAGGTCCACCATCACAATTGTCAATGCTAAAAGCTCCAAATTGGGGCTTCTTTTAAGATACTGCTTTTCGGCTATAAGCTCAGTCATCCTAGACACCAACCCAAACAAGGGAGCCTTTGCCCACTACACTTTTCAGCCTCCACCGTGAGGTTTGTTCCCCCAAATGCTTTGCCAAACATGCTCTTATTCGAAGAACAATTCATTATTTGAATAACATTTCAAAAACAAAATTGAAATATGTGTACTATTATTCGAATAACCAATTCCTTATTCCAATAACCTTTGTCATAAGTCAAAATTGAAAATAAGCAAGACTACATCTATTCAAATAGTGCTTTGTTTATTCAAATAAGCTTCCCTTTAATCAAAGAGATCTTATTTGAAAAACACATTGTTTATTCGAATAAGCTAAGAGTTATTCGTATAGCTCTTAATCAAAAACAAGTTTCCTCATACAAATAAGACTATGCTTATTTGAATAAGTCATAGTATTAAGCAAAACAAAACGAATTCCCTTAATCTAGAAATTGAATGCCTATTCGAATAAATCTAAGTTTTTAATCGTCAATACTCTGAATCTAATAGATTACACGTGGCATCCTATGTAAATTACCAATTTCATAACCCCCCCTCCTCGTGGAACTTTGAATAGTTGCATAGAACCCCATGAACTTTGATCAGTTACAAATAACCCCCTAATATTTTAAAATTTAAATTTAACTCCCTTAAAATTTGATTTATAATTTTAAGCCTCGTGTTATTAGTTTTATCATCATAATAAATTTATTAAGCATTTTACTATCATTTGGCAATTAAAATAGCTCTTTCGTATGACAAAAGCTAGAAGAATAATATTTAAAAAAGTATAAAATAAAAATGTCATCATTTATGTTAAATATATTCTTAAAATGATTGAGTATTAATAGTTAAAATATTACATTTGTTTTAGATGATAGCTTTTGCCCTCTTTAATTTTTTATTAGTAATGCTTGATTTTTCTTGAATCAAAGGTTCAACATTTATTTTTGTATTCTTTTTAATACTATTCTTCTAGCTTTTGTCATACAAAAGAGACAAATGATAGTAAAGATCTTAATAAATTTATTAAAATGATAAAAGTAACTATATGTGGTTTAATATTATAAATCAAAATTTTAAGGAAGTTAAATTTAAATTTTGAAATGTCCGGGGTTATTTGGAGCTGACCAAAGTTCAGGGGGTTTTCTGCAACTGTTTAAAATTTAGGAGGGTCTTATGAAATTGGTAATTTACATAGGATGCCACGTGTCATCTTATATTCTGATATGGAATTTTCCTTTAAAAAGATAACAGTCACTTAAAGGCAGAGGATTAATAGTTAAAAAATAATAGGTAAAGGGGTTTAAATTTAACCTTTAAAATGTCAGGGAGTATATGCAATTGATGTGACACCCCAAATTTTATTCACTAATATGCCTTGTAATTATTTATGGCATTTAATGAAATGGAATGGTGAATATTGACCCACCTTGAATAACCTCCAACTATAAACTCTATATCATAGGAATTAAACACTGCAAATTGGAATGTGAATAGTACTGCCAGTGTACTTTCCAGTGAGGCAACAAGATTGTCATGTGATTTTGGATTACCAAATCAAGTCCAAAAATTGTGCAAATTTACAGGATACAAATAGACATCCTAGGCTTTAATTTGATAGGTAATGGGTAATTTTTGGACTTATATACTAAGAGTATGATTTTTCAAAGTTAGACCTTGTTTCTGGAAACAAATCTGGAACAGGTAAGGCTTAACAAATTTCTGGAAATTGTGAGCTTCCAATTGATTAGAGGCTATATTTTTTCTTAAAACTATACTCAATAAGGTTTTATAGTCTTTAGAATCACTCCAATTATATGTCTGCAAATAAAGTTATGATTTTTCAAAGTTTGATCAGAAAATCTACCAGAATTGCCAACTATTACGAATTTGTAAAAAAAAAGGTAATGGCAATTGTGTAAATTGTGCAATTAAGTAAAAGCTCATATCTTCCTTTTATTAGTGGATATTTGTTGCCAAAATATTAAAGGAGGAGGAAAATATTTACTTGGATACAAATTATGCCAAGTGTCAACATCCAAGGCCAATGGACTAAATAATAATTGATTAAGTAAGTTTAGTTGGGCTAATTGGATGGAACCAATTTGGTTTTGGAAGGCTTAAAGAGGCATCATTTTGGGCCAACAAAAGAGGAAAGAATTTGGTTCAAATCAATAGAAGTTTATAACATAACTTAAGAGGAGATAAGTATATGCTTACGTCATAAATCAAATAAGCTAATATTTATTAAATAGAGAGATGTAGGATATTTTATGAAGCCTTGCCTTCATCTTTCCTTCCTCATTTTTGTCCTCCACCAAGAAATACAGAGAAAGAGAGAGAAGTTTAAGAAACTTAGAGAGAAGAGGAGCTTATGGAGCAAAAATCCAAGGTAGGCTTTGCAATTTCATGAACTTATGCCTCCTAACTTGTGTAATAGCTTCTCTAAGCTCTTGATCTACATGAAAAACCATGTGTAGCAAGCTAATCTTCAAGGTTGAGGAGAGAGAGGGAGACACCTAGAGAGAGAAAGTTTGAGAATCAAGAGGTAACTTCAAGAACTTCAAATCCTTTGGTGTCTTGTTGTTGTTGTTGTTGTGGTTCTTGGATTGCTTTGTGGATTGTTTGTTGATTTTGTAAGTTTGGTATGTTGAAACCCTATTGGGTCATGCTACCCAAATTTCCTCAAATCATGTTTAATAAGTGTTTAAGTGGTTTAATAAGTGGTTAGGAGTAAAAAGGAGCAAGCTTTAAGGTTGAAACTCAAAATCACATTTTCTCCTTTCCTTAGAGCATGTTTCGGCTAGAGCAGAAAATGGGGATTAGGGCTTGAATTTCATAAATCTGATGGTTCCATGGTGTTCAAGAGGGAAAATTGTGTAAGGTTGATGTTGATCACTTTGTGAGAAAAGCCCTAGAAAGTGAAATTATGAAAATACCCCTAAAACCCTAAGTAGGGTTGTCAAGGTAAAACTGTCATTTGACAGTGATTTTGTGAAAATTGAGGTCAAGAATAGATTCTATATGCAAAACTGTGTAGGAATGCCTGAGACAAAATTTTTAGAAAAGTATAGTCGGACCGGGTAAAGAGACTTAGACTGGGTCCCTAGTGGCATTTTGGTAATTTTGTAGTTTTAGACTAATACAACCAACAAAAGTACTTTGGAAGAATCTAAAGTAGTACACGAACGGGTATTAACCTAATTCTTGTACATTTAGAATTTTAGGACCCGATTGATAGCCTGAGCTGTCGAAACAAAGTTCAAGGAATGTTTTGCCAACTAAAAAGGGGTTTAAGTTTACTCTATCTTTCATATATTATGTCAATATTTATATGCTTTGTGTATGCCATTTACCATAATATGTATGGCTGAGCATAGTGCTTATGGGTACACTGAACATGACCGAGCATAGTGCCTATGGGTACACACTGAACATGACTGATCATAATGCCTACAGGTACACTGATTGCCCAGTTGGTGGCCTCAAGCCCAGCTGAGGTACGGAATGAGTAAGGGTTGCAACAGTGGTTGGCTCTGAACGTTTCTTACTGGAATGAATTATACCAACTGAACTAAATTATGTGTTATTATAATATTGCTGTATGTGGTACTTGGCATATTTATTATTTCATTTTCTATGATTGATTGTCTGTCAGTACTGAGATTAGTTTGAATCTCACCTTTTTCAAACTAAAAATATTCTAGCAGAAGCTAGTGGCTCCAAAGGTAAAACGGTAAATACTGGCAACGGAGGTGTACGGGTGAAGAAGATGGAGCTGTTGGTTATTATTAGTTTGTTTTGGATAGTTTTGAACCAAATTTGTATTTATATTTCAAACCCTACAGGGAAAACCTGTAATATAGTCAAGTACCATGTATTAATATATAAGTATATTTATTCTACTCCTATATTGCTTATCGAATTACGCTTAAGGACTCTGAAAAATTCAGAAATAAAATTAGTGCGTTACATTTTGGTATCAGAGGAAGCGGTTTTGGCAACAGGAAAGTATAAGAATAAGGATTGGTTATATAGTGAAAAGAAATATGCGTAGAATGTACCACTAAGGAAGTGAATCACCCCGTCTGTGAACTAGCCATGAGGAACAATGGAATATCGAAGGGTAGCACGTAGTGCAATACCGGATATAGGTTGGTCTAAAGATGTGAAACCTAAGGAGGTGGGTACTATCAAGGCTAGTGTTCAAACCTCAAACAGTATTTAGTTAGCTGAAGGTAGCTGGCATGACATCTGAGATAAGTGTAATCTCAGGGTACTGGTGATTAGAAGCAGATAGAGCCAGTATCTGCGTTTTGGCACGGGCACACAAAAGTTAAGTGTGTTCAACCCAGGGAAATCTTAGGATAGGTGTCCCTCTAGGAAGTTAAGTTGGTAAGATCATAAAGACTTGAGGAATAGTTATTGTCTTAAGGTTTCTCCATGACTAATGATAATCTTAATTAGATGATTTAAATGATGTTTAGAGGCATAGAGATGATGACGATGTAAGTATTAATTTTAATTTGAAATGTTTCTGTTGCAATAATTACTGCGTAGAAAAGTTCATTTGATAAGGTGACGAGAAACTTAAGGTGTAGTAAATGTAGGATATTTTATGTAGGATAAGGTGATGGGAAACAAAGTTCAAGGAACGTTTTACGAACCAAAAAGGGGTTTAAGGTATTAACTCTATCTTTCATACATTATGTCAATGTTTTTATGCTTTGTGTATGCCATTTACCATAATATGTATGCTGAGCATAGTGTTTACAGGTACACTGAACATGTCTGAATATAGTGCCTGTGGGTACACAGAACATGACAGAGCATAGTGCCTACAGGTACACTGATATCCCCAGTTGGTGGCTTTGAGCCCAGCTGAGGTACGGAACGAGTAGAGGTTGCAACAGTGGTTGGCTCTGAACGTTTTCAACCGAACTGAATTATGAGTTATTATAATATTGCTGTATGTGGTACTTGGCATATTTATTATTACATTTTCTATGATCGATTGTTTGTTAGTACTGAGATTTATTTTAATTACATCCTTTTTCAAATTAAAAATATTACAGTAGAAGCTAGTGGCTCCAAGGGCAAAACGGTAAATACTGGCAACGAAGGTGTACAGGTCAAGAGGATAGAGATGTTGGTTATTATTAGTTTGTTTTGGATAGTTTTGAACCAAGTTTGTATTTATATATCAAATCTTACAGGGAAAACCTGTAATGTAATCAAGTACCTTGTATCAATATATCAATATATTCACGCTATTACTGTGTTGCTCACCGAACTATGCTCAAGGACTATGAAAAATGCGGAAATAAGATTAGGGCGTTACAATGGACCCAAAGTTCTGGGGATTTTGTATAATTTAGCCAAACAATAACCTTGTTAATATTCACTATCTGATCCCAACCAAATAGCCCTATTACACACTGATGTAGACATGTAGATCATATGTTACAAAGTTTTATTATATAATACTTGTAGAATTTTGTGTTTGATTATAGACTAAAATAAACATATACTCTCTTAAATGTAGATAAGTTACATATAACTCCTTTCATTTTTAAAAGTTTAAAACCAACACCCTGATCTTTCCACTAACTCCTAATTGGGTTGAAGGATTGGCCCTTATGAATGGTCAGGACATACATCAGAATAAAATGGGTTGCAATAGTTAAGGTTTTGCCAAGAAGGCCTGCTTTCTTATGAAGTTCATTTTTGCTGGGAACAACATGGTGGTCCTAATTCCTAAGTCGTGAAATGTTGACCTAATGATATTAATAAAATTGAGTATGAATTTGGGGCAACTTTTCTTAATAGATACTCAGAAACTACTACAAAATATTGATTAAACTACATGATTTCACATCAGTTACTTGAAGAACAGAAGCATCAATGGATATGGCATATTTTTGCTTTTGTTTTAAGTGTAACTGATGCCGTAATTTACATTATGGCATCAATTGTATAAGCACCCGATGCCATAATTAAGTTTATGATATTTACGCATATGGTACACTTTAAACAAATGCCATAATAGCATTTATAGCATCAGTTTAGTAAGCACCAAACACCATAGTTAATTAAAGGACTTAAATTTAGTGTTGAAATTTTATTTTAATATATATATATATATATTATAAAATTGATATATATTTTAAACATAACATTTGAAATTTTTAATTAAATAATGAAAACAAGGTTTTAAAAATAACCATATTATAGGTACATTAAAATGATGTTTTTTAAGTCAGCAATTTGAATATATGAAGTAGGTTCTCAAATGAGGGAATATATGAATTTAGCACATTTTCTTTAAAGAAAATTGTATTCCAAATACATCATCTATATTATGGTTATAACTATCATCGTAATATACAAATATAGCGTCAGTTTAGACAAGAACAGATATTGTAATCAACCAAAATTTAAATAATTACCTTCTACCATGACATCAATTGTATTTGGGTCTGAAGCTGTAATACATTTGTTCATTTATTGTATCAGATCCCTTATTAACTGATGCCATAATATATAAGCCCTTTCATTATAAAAAATGAAATTAGCAACGGAAATTTTTTTATAAAATATTTCCAAAAAATTATATTATAAAAATTATAATATAAATACTATAATAAAATAAATATAAAAAATTATTGTTCCTTATTTTTATTAAAATATGTTATTTTAAAATAATATTATATATAAGTAAAAAGTATAAATATTAAATACAAATCAAAATCAAAATATATAATATAAATATTATTTTTTGCTAATCTCGTGTTAATCATTGACTAAGCACCTATAATATGTTCAGAAAGTGATATAACAAGGTTTGAAATCAATTAGAAGCAAGAGGAACAAGCTTAGAGATTATTTGAATGAATATCGAGATTTACAAAGCGTTGTTCTGTTTCTGAAACCGCATCACTTGAGTGGTCTTCAATTTGTCATAAAGTTGATTTTGAAAACACAAAATATCATGTCATTGGTCCACTGTGGTGATATGAAGGTGATGAGAATAAATGGGGTCACTCAAGCGATCATACTTCATTTTAGTGCAAAGTAAAACAGATCACTATTAGGTTCATTATGATGCAGTGGAAGTTATGCACTTTTCTCACATCACTTGAGTGATCTCTTTACAAATCATTTTTAGAAGCTATCGAGCACTGCTTTAAGTCATTGTTGTGTTGTGCAAGTGATGTCAAAAAATCAGGGTCACTTGAGTAGTCTTTTTAAACTTAGTTTTAGAAAACTTGATCACCTTATCACCATGGTGCATAAAGAAGTGATATGAAATTGGACACATCACTCAAGTGATCAACTTTAAAAAACTGATCACAGCCTGAGTTCATTGTGTTTGGGTGAAAGTGATATCAAATTGAATAAATCACTCGAGTGATCAACTTAAAGTTCACAACCAACTCATTTTAATCCAATGAAGTGGTAGTGGTGATGTTTTAACACATCATTCAAGTGATCAAGCTTTTTCACATCATTCAAGTACCTACTCAAGTGATTTACCACTATATGCTTTTGAAAACGTTTTCTAAAGATGTAAACCAATAAAGACTCCTGCAAATCACTTTCTTCAAGTTTTGTTATTATCAAAACATGTTTCTTCAAGTTTTGTTATTATCAAAATATAGGATCTAACAAATATTACCAGACAACTCAATCACAAGGGTAAGGGTCAATTGAGGGAGGAACATCATATTTATAGATATATAGGTAGACCACTAATTAGGAAGTTATGCACCCTCCTACTTGCCCTCTAAAAAAGAATCAGGAAATTAATTCTTGATTAATTTCCTCATATACAATAACTTTATTCTCAATTAACAAATCCATGATTAATAATAATTTGTTTCTTATTTGATAAGACTACTTATTTCCTACTCAAATAGTCCAACCCATCAATGAAAGGCTTGGATTCAAAATCCAATATACATAGTTATAAGTATTTACTAAAATGCTACACTTATATAGAACGCGCTCTTACCATGGACATGTTTAACTTTTTATGATGTGACATAAGTGAAATTGTTCTTGCCAAGAATGACTTCTATTTTGTTCGATAGCGTCACACTTTCTTCAAATTTTAAACAATTTGATTTAGTTTGAATTTCATTTGTTTTATTCTTCTGATTATTCTCAATGTGTATAATCAGCATGGAATAAATGGATACTTCAAACATTACTTTTCTACCCATGACACCTATAGAGATTTTATACAATTGAAGCTCAAATGTCAAGTTGAATTTACATCTACTCATTATTTTGTCATGAACATGGCTATAGAGATTTTATACTTTCTGGAATCCCCATGAATTGTAAGGCTTGTAAGCTACTACCTCTTCTGGACCGCCCGCATAGGATTTCGAAAAGCTCATGTATTTTCATCATATAAACCTGGCAAACCTTAATGTCATGAGCTTCGTTCATAATTCACCACTGAAACTGCAAAATGAAAATACCATCACTTCGGTTATGTGACCTGGTGAAAGTAAACCAACAATCAAACTAAAACCCGAATCGTGATTTCCATCAAAAACTAATTCTTAAGATATATCATTCACCAACATCCCATTTAATAACCCCCTTGACTACTCTTCTTGGCCTTCTTTTACCGCTCTTCATAAGGCTAAAATCCATCTCATTTGCATTTTCATCAATCTACCTTACATATACTCGGTTATCAACCATTTTTCATCATTTTCTTCTTGATAAATAACAAGTCATCTTTTTCTCATACATAATATAAATCATAATGAATCTTATATCTTCTCATCCAATCACATATCTAAACATTTTCATTTCTTCTATCATAATTTTTTTGCTCATTGTCCCTTCAACGCCCAACATTCATTATCAAATAACATCTCTGGTCTTGTAACACTTCAATCAAACTACCGTTTCAAGTTTAGTAGGTATCTTACTATCACAATCTAGTTTTGATAATTTCTGTGATTTTCTAGGAAAGTGAACCAGCCATCAATCTGATATGAGCAGCATATACATCTTTCTCGTGCAGTGCTCACATGCACACGCTGTCAAGTATCAACGTGTCATACTATATTACATTATATTTCGTTTGATATATTATTAGCTTGTCATACAAAGATAGCTGGTTTAATTAGGGGTCTAGAAGTTGAACTAGGAAACTAGGTATTCAGTCCCTTGTTAGTTAATCATTACAGTTGGAAGCTAAAAGGAAATAGGAAGTGCTTAAAAATTAAACTAGGTAAATAACACTTACCAAATCATTAATTGTATAACTGTTGCCTTCATTTCCAAATAATGTCTCCAAGAAATCTAAGAGCAGGAACACCTCGTATTTCTACATCAACTAATGGGGCTTGGATCATAACCAAACTGGAGAGTTCTGGATCATTTTGAATCATATCAAGAGCACGCATTTGATCCTGAAAAGATTCCGCATAGACAGTTGTCACCTTTAAAGCTAACAATGAAATGTGTAAAATTCTCAAACAAGCCAATCCATCAAGAGGAGGCCAATACAACACTAAGCTTACAATATAGGTTAATTTGTTTTGATCCGCTTAACTGAATAGATAAAATCCATGAATTCAACTAAGTGAATCAGATGGATCAACCGATTCAATCCATAAGAAAATAAAAATAAAGGCCCTTCAATATAATATTCAATACTCAACATTTAATGTTTAACAGAGTTCAAGAGAGAACAAAGAATGATTAAGGTTATTTGCTATAACTAATGCATTTGGCCTTTTCCCTTTTGCTTTGGTTACTTTGCTTATATATAATTCCTCTTTTCACTCAAGTTTAAATAGTTCTAAGCTTTGATTTATATATATTTTAACTAATAATAAGAATTTATAATATCCACAATTGGTCGAACCATGAGTTTGATATTGAGGTGTTAGGACTAGATAAAATTAGTATACTGTAAATAGGAGTTATTTACCTTGCAGCTGTAAATACCAGCTAGCATATCTTGAGTAATCTTTTCTATACCACATGGACGATAGAGATTCTTTTGTAACAATATTCTGTTACTCATTCATTCTATATAATGAACAGAGGCTAGAGGAGAGCATTATCTCTTGGCCTTCATTTCTCTCATTTCTGTGATCTTTCGTTCTTGGTATCAGAGCAAATTGCTCTTTATTTTTTTCTTCTTCCGCAGCAATGTCACTTTCTTCACAAACCAGTGATGAAGCTTCTTCTGCCGCTCCGAAATCTTACTCATTATTTCAATCCTCCAGTCAGACAACGTCCATCAAGTTGGATCGGACTAATTACCTTGTTTGGGAGTCTGTAGTGTTGCCGCTTATTGAAGGTGACCGTCTTCAATCCCACATTGACGGCAAGAAGGCTATTCCTCCTATGACTATATTCTCACCAGAAACTCAGCAACTCGTCCCAAATCCCGAATTTGATGATTGGTATTCGGTGGATCGGATGCTCGTTGGGTGGCTCCGTAATGCGATGACACAGGATGTCAGCGCTCAACTATTTCACTGTCATACGGCATTAGATTTATGGAACGGTGCTCGAGCCCTAACTTCGACTATCTCTAAGTCAAGGGTTATGGTGTATCGGTCAGATCTTCACAACACTAGGAAGAATAATCTCTCAATGACTGAGTATTTGATGAAAATGAAAACTACTACAGACCATATTGCACTTGCTGGCGCACCGATTTCCAATGATGAATTAATTCTTCACATCCTTAACGGTCTGGATGCTGACTATAATGCAATCGTTGTTGTTAGGAAATTAATATATTAGGAAATTAGGATCCCATATAATCAGGGATAATTAGAATTCCTCATAATTAGGGATTGTGATTGATATCAATCACATAATGAGCCATTAATGTAGAGGCTCCTCTCTTGTATATAAATACCCTACATCTATACATGAAAACACACTTTTTAGAGAATAGATTTACATGGTATCAGAGCTTAGAGCTCTATTTTTTTTTCTTTCGTTTTCCGGCGCTGTCTTCTGGTCTGTGGTACGTTTCCCTCCGTCAGTACTGTTCACGCGCACGGGTCTCCAGTGACCGGGCACGTCTGCACACACGCGCCACACAGGAGGACTCGCCGGCGTCCGATCGGCCTGTCCCCGGAGATTCGCCTCCATCCGAGCTGCGAGTGGGCGTCACGCGCCGCCTCCAAATCCGCCGGAGATCCACGCGCCGGCGCGTGAGCGCTTTTTCCAGCGCCGTTGCTGCCACCGTTTGCTGCGTTCGGACCGACTCATCACCGCCGTCATCTCCCATGTGGTTGTGCGTCGTGGGTACTCACCATTTTCGGTTTGGTTGCTAATTTGTCCATTTGCACGTCTGTTTCTCTACTTCTAGGCATCAGTTTCTCTGTTTCTGGTTCTGTTCTGGTCATCTTGGCATCAGTTTCTCTGTTTCTAGTTCTGTTATGGTCGTGTGTTCTGTTCTGGCTCTGCTTTGGTTGGTCTATGCACTTCTTTGCTTTGTTGAGGGTTGAGTTTGCAGTGCTGTCTTTGCTAGCTTTTGCTTAGGGCTGTTTGGTTGTTGTGGTGGTGAGGCCACTCCGTTTGCTTTCTTGCTTGTTGATTATTTCTACTTAGAAGGGGTTTACGTGCATTGATGGCTGACTCCAAGGCTAGTGTCACTACTGAAATTATTCCTGTGACTAATAAAATCACCGAGCACAAATTGACCTGGACAAATTATATGGATTGGAGCAAAACCGTCCGCATGTACTTGCTTAGTATTGAGAAGGAGGGCCATTTGACTGATACGCCTCCTGCAGATGACCCTAAGATGACTTGGGCCCGAGCGGATGCTCATTTATTCTTGCAAATCCAGAATTCTATTGACAGTGAAATCCTTCCCTCGGTTAGTCACTGTAATACGGTTAAGGAACTTATGAGCTGCTTGGAATTTCTGTACTCTGGGAAAGGAAATATTACTCGCATTCATGATGTCTGCAAGGGATTCTATCGTGCTGAACAGCAGGGGCATTCGTTGAAAAACTTTTATGTGGAGTTCAAGAAAATGTATGAAGAGTTGAAGATGTTAATGCCGCCTACCACTGACCTTAAGGTTCAGGTTGAGAATATGGAGAAACTAGCGATTCTCAGCTTTCTTACTGCCTTGGATCCCGCCTATGAGACAGTTCATTCCCAGGTTTTGTCTAGTTCTGAACTTCCTTCACTTCAGGACGTGTACTCTCGTGTGCTATGTGCAGATAGTCTCTTACATCCAACTCCTACTCCGAATGCTAGTGCATTAGCTGGCCGTGGTCCCACTGATACCCGTCAACAGAATTTCATAAAAGCTGGCCATAGTATACCATACTCGACCTCTGTTGATTCACGGAACCAAGGTCCTCCACGCTCTAACAACAATCCTCCGACTCTTAGTCCTATTGTCTGCTTCTATTGTAAGGAACCTGGTCATACCAAACGGTACTGTCGTAAGTTGCAGAACAAGCTACAACGTACTGGAGCTGCTCATGTGACCCAATCCTCCGATCCATCTGATAATGTTCCATCCACTCCGAGTGCACTTGTTCCAGGTAACGGCGACTCATGCCTTGCAACTTCCTCGAAGTGGATTATCGATTCAGGTGCCACTGACCACATGACAGATAACCATCATTTGTTCTCTACGTATGCACCTTATGCCAGCCCATCTTTTATAACTATTGCCAATGGCTCGTCCTCTCGCGTCCTTTGCTCTGGCACGGTTACACCTACATCCTCTGTTTCTCTATCATCAGTCCTTAATGTTCCTGATCTTGCTTTTAACCTTCTGTCTCCCAGCAAGCTTACTCGCCAATTGAATTGTTTTAACTCACTTTTCCCTGACCATTGTGTGATTTAGGATCTTACAACGAGGCGGATTATTGGTAGGGACTATGAATCTGGCAGCCATTACTTCCTTGACAATCAGGTGCCGCGTTCCGTTGCTTGCTCTGGTGGTTCTTCCCTTTTTGATATTCATTGTCGTCTAGGTCATGTGTCATTGCCATCCTTAAAGAGGTTGTATCCTTAGTTTCATGATTTGTCGTCTTTAGAGTGTGAGTCGTGTCAGTTTGCCAAACACCATCGTGTTCACCTGGCACCTTGCGTCAATAAACGGGCTGCGTCCCCCTTTGATTTGGTTCATTCTGATGTTTGGGGCCCTTGTCCTATCATGTCCACGTCTAGTTTTAAGTACTTTGTTACTTTCGTTGATGATTTCTCTCGAACCACCTGGCTTTAATGAAAAATCGTTAGTTATTTTCTCACTTTTACAATTTGTGTTGAGATCAAAACCCAGTTTAGTATCTCTGTGAAAACCTTACGAAGTGATGATGCTAAAGAGTATTTTTCTAGCCAGTTTCACGACTATATGCTCACACATGGCATGATTCATCAGTCCTCGTGTGCCGATACACCTGCTCAAAATGGTGTTGCAGAGCGCAAAAACCAACACTTATTAGAAGTTGCCCGGGCTCTAATGTTTCAAATGCAAGTTCCTAAATCCTTTTCGGCTAATGCTGTGTCCACCGCATGCTTCCTTATTAATCGTATGCCGTCTCCTGTTCTCAGTGGTGACATTCCGTACACCATTTTGTTTCCTTCCAACCCCTTGTTTCCTATTGATCCCAAAATCTTTGGTTGTGTTTGTTTTGTTCGAGATATTCGTCCCACTGTCACCAAACTTGATCCTAAATCTCTCAAGTGTGTCTTCCTTGGCTATTCTAGGGTTCAGAAGGGTTATCGGTGCTATTCACCCGACCTTCGACGCTATCTTGTGTCTACCGATGTCACTTTCCATGAGTCTACTTCGTTCTTCTCTGTCTCTGCTCTGCCTCCCTCCCCTAACCCTGATCTTGATCACCTTTTAGTGTAAGAGGTTCGCTCCCCACCAGTGCAAGCATCGATGCCGGCCCCTGCTCCGCCTCCTATCCACCATGTCTATCAGAGACATACTAAGGAAAGTAATGCCGCTGCTGGTTTCTCTGACCTACCAATGCCCTCCTCGGCACCTGATCCACACTTAGCCTCCTCACCCTCACTAGCCTCTGACCCTGAACTAGTACCTGAGTCCGTGCCAGATACTCTAGATCCTCCTGCCTCTTCTACTGACCTACCCATTGCCCTCCGCAAAGGTAAACGCACTTGTACGTACCCTATCTCGTCGTTCGTATCCTATCATCACCTGTCGCCCACATCCTGTTCTTTCATAGCATCCCTAGACTCTCTTACCATTCCCACCAACCTTTCCCAAGCCTTGGCTCATTCTGGTTGGCGTGCTGCGATGGACGAGGAAATGATGGCCCTTGATAAGGCTGGTACCTGGACTCTCGTTGATTTACCTCTTAGGAAGAAGGCTATTGGGTGTAAGTGGGTATTTGCCGTTAAGACGAAAGCTGATGAAACCTTGGAACGATTGAAAGCTCGACTGGTTGCTAAGGGTTATGCTCAGACGTATGGTGTTGACTATTCTGAGACCTTTTCTCCTGTGGCCAAGTTGTCCTCTGTTCGTCTCTTCATCTCTATGGCAGCTACCCATGGTTGGGACCTTCATCAGCTGGATGTTAAAAATGCTTTTTTAAATGACGACCTTCTTGAGGAAGTGTACATGGAGCAACCGCCTGGCTTTGTTGCTCAGGGGGAGCATGGCAAGGTATGCTACCTTCAGAAATCTTTATATGGTTTGAAGCAGAGCCCTCGTGCTTGGTTTGACAGATTCAGTTCTGTGGTTAAGTTTGGTCTGAATCAAAGTAAATGTGATCATTCTGTATTTTATCAACGGACAGATGCTGGTATGATTCTCTTAGTAGTCTATGTCGACGACATTGTTATTACAAGGGATGATATGACAGGGATCTCGTCACTCAAGATCTTTCTTAATTCCCATTTCCAAACAAAGGATTTAGGTCAATTAAAGTACTTTCTTGGATCGAAGTTATGAGAAGCAAGAAAGGCATTCTCCTAACCCAGCGGAAATATGTTCTTGATCTACTGAAAGATACCGGGAAACTTGGAGCATCACCCAGTGGTTGTCCCATGATTCCTAATTCCTTTTTGGATATTGATGAGAGTGTGTCGTTTGATGAGCTACCTGAGGATATGAAAAAAAGGATTGATCCTGAGAAGATTAAACCGTTTGCCTACCCTGAGCGATACTGAAGGCTAATTGGAAAATTGAATTATCTCACGGTCACTCGCCCTGATGTAACCTTTCCTGTCAGTAGGCTTAGCCAATTCATGGTAGCACCAACCGTTGCTCAGTGGGAAGCTTTGGAACATGTCTTACATTACTTGAAGGGCTCACTTGGTCGTGGTATATACAAATCACGGCCACACAAAGATTGAGTGTTTCTGTGATGCTGATCATGCGGGGTTAAAGACGTCTACGAGGCCTACTACAGGCTATTGTGTTCTTGTAGGTGGAAACTTGGTATCTTGGAGAAGCAAGAAGCAGGACGTGGTGGCAAAGTCTAGTGCAGAAGCTGAATATCGAGCCATGTCTCAGTCTGTACAGGAGATTGTGTGGATTCACCAGTTAATGAAGGAAGTTGGTCTTGCCACGACATTGCCTGCGAAGCTATGGTGTGATAATAAAGCTGCCTTACACATAACCTCCAACTCCGTGTTCCATGAACGTACGAAGCATATTGAGATTGATTGTCACTTTATACGTGATAAGATCAAGGAGAACTTTATCTCTACAGGACATGTACCATCTAGTGATCAGTTGGGTGATTTTTTGACTAAGGCCTTGGATGGCACTCGGGTTGACTATCTTTGTAACAAGTTGGGTATGATTAACATCTATGCTCCAACTTGAGGGGGAGTGTTAGGAAATTAATATATTAGGAAATTAGGATCCCATATAATCAGGGATAATTAGGATTCCTCATAATTAGGGATTGTGATTGATATCAATCACATAATGAGCCATTAATGTAGAGACTCCTCTCTTGTATATAAATACCCTACATCTATACATGAAAACACACTTTTTAGAGAATAGATTTACAGTAGTTAAGCTTATCGATCAAGTGAATTTATCTTGGGTTGATGCTCAATCAGCTCTATTAGCTTTCGAGAGCCGTTTAGAACTAAACCATTTTTCGTCTCTTACTCTTCAACCATCGGCTAATTTTGTTGCTAGAGGTTATAATTTGTCTGCTAGAAACTCTGATTTTATACCCAAAAGCACTAATTCTGGGTGTTCAACCAGAGGTAATTGGAGGGGAGGACGTTCAAGACGAGGTCGACACTCACGAGGAGGTGGAAATATTGGTGATCGTCCCTATTGTGATTTGTGCGAACGCATGGGACATAGTATCAAACTGCTTTAAACGTTGACAAAAATTTTCGTCCTCCAACTCATTCTCCACCTCAAGCCTATTATGCAGATTCTCAGGTTGTAGCTGATCCTGATTGGTATATGGACAGTGGTGCTAATCACCATGTGACTTCTGATACAACTCAGCTTGATACTGTGGATTCGGCTGGTAAGTCTAACAGTCACCTAATTAATTGCGCTGGTGGAAAAGCTCAAATTCATGGTATTGGGCATGCTTCCATTTCTTGTTCTGATTCAACTATTCAACTGAAAGAGGTTTTAGTTGTGCCTCATGCTATGAAAAACTTAATTAGTGTAAATAGACTTGTTGGAGATAATCAAGTTATAGTGATTTTTACTAATGAAGGTTGTGTTGTGAAGGACAAGGCAACAGGGACTATACTGATGAAAGGAACTCCAAAGGCCGGGCTATATCCAATGAGTAGTGTTGCTTCTAGACCTCAAGCAAATATAGCAGTGGCTTCAAAAACTGATGATGAATTTACTACTTGGCATTTCAAACTTGGTCATCCAAGTAATAGAGTTTTACAACAAGTTTTGAATAATTGTAATGTCAAAATGAAAATTAAGGATAGTTTTGTTTGTGAAGCCTGTCAATATGGCAAATCTAAGAAACTACCTTTTTCAAGTTCTATGTCTCACGCTTCCTCTCCCTTTGAGCTTGTTCATATTGACCTTAGGGGTCCCTCTCCCATTCAATCTGTGCATGGTCATCGATTTTATATACATTTTGTGGATGATTACAGTAGATACACTTGGTTATATCCTCTTAAACATAAAGGGGAAGCAATTTCAGCTTTTAAACACTTTCAGAAAATGGTTGAAACCCAATTTCAAACCAAGATTAAATCCATTCAGTGTGATAATGGTACTGAATATAGACCTTTTATTCCTATTGCTGAGGCTTCTGGTATAAAAATGAGATATACTTGTCCCTACACTTCAGCTCAAAATGGTCGGGCTGAACGCAAACATCGTCATATTGTTGAAATGGGCCTTACATTATTAGCTCAAGCTAAGATACCACTAGCCTATTGGACTGAAGCTTTTCAAATGGCAGTATATTTAATTAATCGATTACCAACTCCCATTTTAAAGGGACAGTCACCACTCTTTTGGTTATTCAAGCTAGAACCAGAATATGAAAAGTTGAAACCATTTGGGTGCACATGTTATCCTTACTTGAGACCTTACAATGCTCACAAATTGGACTTTCATAATAAAAAATGTGTTTCTTGGACCAGCTTCTCAACAGAAAGGATTCAAATGTTTGAGCCCAACTGGACATATTTATGTTTCCAGACATGTGATTTTTGACTCATCTACTTTTCCTTTTTACACAGGATTTTTAAATAGACAGGCTTCTTCACTTGGGCAAGACGAGACAATCCCATTAGTTATTGATACTCCACAATCAGTTGCAATTCATAGCCCTCGTCAGCAGCCCACTATGGACAATCCGTTACTTCATCCATCTCCTTTGGTCCAAGACATCTCGTTGAGCAAAAATCCAATAAATATGGACCTTGAAGATTCAAGTCAGGTTCAGAATGTTCAACGTTCATTATCTACTGACAGTCCACTCATCAATTAAGATATTCCTGTGCAATCTCATCCATCTGCAGAGGCTCCAACTTTGTCTCTTTCCGACGCTCCAAATACTAATAAACACCCGATGGTGACCCGAGCTAAACTAGGTATTACAAAACCCAAATATCCGTTTGTTGGTTTGCTCGAAACTGAGAATTCTAAAGCAATCTCTCAAGCTGCTGAACCCAGGTCTATATGTAAAGCGATCAATTCTTCACACTGGTGGCAAGCGATGGTTGATGAATATCAGGCGCTTCATAGGAATAATACATGGTTGCTGGTACCTTACAGAGGTCAGAAACTGGTCGACTGCAAATGGGTCTTTAAGACTAATTTCAAGGCTGATGGATCAATCTTGAAGCATAAGGTGAGACTTGTGGCTAAGGGTTTTCAACAAGCTGCTGGAGTTGACTATGGAGAAACTGTTATGAAATATGTAAGAGTTGTTAATAGGGACTTGAGTGAATAGATTAGATTAGTATAAGTAAGGACTTCGGTGCAAAAAGCATAATAAAATGGTGATTAGTGAATAAGTGCCTAAGTTAGTCCTAGCTGTTGGGAAGGTCGGTTGTCATGCTATAAATAGCATGAACAGGACCTATTGTATCAGTTTTGCAAGTTTGAGTATTCTCTAACAGAAATACATTCGACTCCTCTACTCTCTCTGTTCTTCTCTTTTCTCTCTACACTTTCTATTCTTCTCTTTCCCTTTTTCTTTTCTGTCCTTTTGTCTATTTTCTATCCAATACCATAACAGAAACATTCAGTCCAGTAATTAAACCAACTACAATCCGTCTCATACTCACTCTTGCAGTCACATACCGATGGGAGATACGGCAATTAGATGCCAATAACGCGTTCTTGAACGGGTACTTAAAGGAAGATGTATATATGCGTCAACCCAACAAAGTCAACCAATTTTCAAAGCTTTGGAATTTTGAAAAGAGTTTTATTTCTCATTAAGTTATTGGATTGTATTCCCTACATTTCAGGTTGAGGCACATTCAAAACAATCAGAAACTTTGAATGACAGAAAGAATATAACTAGCTGTTCAAAGGGAAAGGAAAAGGGAGGAATCCCCGAAAGAAGAAGAGAGAGAAGGGAGGAACGGAATAGCTAAATGATGATTTCCCTTTCTTAGTGTAAGCAGAGAGAGAGAGAGAAAAGTAATCTGAATCATTCATGTTATTAATCATGTACAGAAATGGTGTATTTATACAATGGGGGAGAGCCTCAGTATTAATGGTTCTTAATGATAATTTCCTAATCATAATCCCTAATTGATAGGGATACTAATTGATTCCATATTAATTACAATATATTTCCTGACACTACCTCTCAAAATGGAGTGTAAATATTAATTAAGCCCAATTTATTACAAAGATAATCAACACGAGTCCTATTTAAGGCCTTAGTCAGAAGTTCACCTAATTGGTCACTAGATCGCACATGCCCTATAACAATAAAGTTCTCCTTAATCTTATCACGTACAAAGTGACAATCGATCTCAATGTGTTTCGTACGTTTATAAAACACAGAGTTGGAAGTTATGTGTAGAGCAGCTTTATTATCGCAACACAACTTTACGGGCAACATGGCAAAACCAACCTCTTTCATTAACTGGTGAATCAACACAATTTCCTGCATCGACTGAGCCATAGCTCTATACTCAACTTCCGCACTAGACTGAGAAACCACATCCTGCTTCTTGCTTTTCCAGGACACCAAATTTCCACCCACAAACACGTACTATCCTAAGGTGGATTTCCTGGTAACCTTTGACCCCGCATGATTTGCATCACAAAAACATTCGATCTTGGTGTGGCCATAATTCGTATAAAGTATACCATGACCAGGTGAACCCTTCAAGTAACATAAGACATGCTCCAAAGCTTCTCACTGAGCAACGGTTAGTACTATCATGAATTGGCTAAGCACTATAACTGGAAAGGTCACATCAAGGCGAGTCATTGTGAGATAGTTCAATTTCCCAATCAGTCTACAGTATCTCTCAGGATACGCAAATGGTTTGATCTTCTCAGGGTCAACCTTTTTTCTCACAACCTCAGGTAGCTCATCAAAAGGTACTCAGTCATCAATGTCCAAAAATGAATTAGGAATAATGGGAAAGCTACTTGGTGCTACTCCAAGTTTCCCGGTGTCTTTTAGCAGATCAAGATCATATTTGCTCTATTTCAAGAGGATGCCTTTCTTGCTTCTCAACCTCAATTTCAAGAAAGTACCCAAATCCTTCGTTTGAAAATGAGAATTAAGAAAGGCCTTGAGTGATGAGATTCCCAATGTGTTGCTACCTGTGATCACAATGTCATCAACATATACCATTAAAAGAATCATGCATGCATCCTTCCGCTGATAAAACACAGAGTAATCGCACTAACTTTGATTCAAACCAAATGTCTTAACCACATAGCTAAACCTGTAAACCACGCATAAGGCCTATGCTTTAAACCATATAAGGTTTCTAAAGATGGCATACCTTCCCACACTTCCCCTAAGTAAGAAAACCAAGTGGTTGCTTCATGTAAACTTTCTCAAGAAGATCACCATTCAAGAAAGCATTTTTAACATCCAACTGATGAAGATCCCAATCATAAGTGGCCACCATAGAAATAAAGAGGCGAATAAACGACAATTTCACCACAGGGGAGAAGGATTTCGAATAGTCAACGTCGTAGGTCTGAGCATATCCCTTAGCAACCAATTGAGCTTTCAAATGCTCCAGAGTGCCATCAGCTTTTGTTTTAACCGTGAATACCCACTTACACCCAATAGCCTTCTTTCCAGGAGGTAAATCAACAATAGTCTAGGTAGCTACCTTATCAAGGGCCATGATTTCTTCTTCTATCGCAGGATACCAATCGTGATGTGCCAAGGCTTGGTGGGAAGTAGTAGGAACGGTGATAGTCTAAGGATGCTATAAAGGAATAGGATGAAGGAGACAGGTGGTTATAGGAAACAAAAGAGATCGGATAGGTACAAGTACATTTACCTTTTCATAAAGCAATGGGCAAGTCATCAAAAGTATCAGGCACTGTTTCTAGTGAAGGGGTAGGTTTCAATAGCAGGAGCAAGGAGGACTTGTTCTAAATCAGGCGTCGAAGCGGGCACTGGTAGGCCATGAATATGATCAACTACATTACTTTCCCTGGGACGTTTCCGATAAACATGATGGAGAGGTGGTTTACCAGGTGCCAGAACAGACGCTTGCACTGGTGGTAAGTGAACCTAATGCACAAAGAGATCATCAAGATCATTTGCCTCATCAGAGCACCAAGGCAAAGAAGAGGAAGGAAATAATAGAGTCAACTCATGGAAAGTGACATCTGTAGACACAAGATAACAACAAAGAGTGGAAGAGAAACATCGATACACTTTCTGAACCCTAAAATACCCAAGAAAGACACAGTTGAGAGACTTAGGATCAAGTTGTGTAACAGTGGGACTAACATCTCAAACGAAACAGAGACACCCAAAGATTTTTGGACAATAAGAAACAAGGGATTGGAAGGAAGCATAGTCTTGTACAGAATGTCACCATTGAGGACAGGAGAGGGCATACGATTGATAAGAAAACATACAGGAGAGACAACATTGGCCTAAAAAGGCTTGTGAACATTCATTTGAAACATTAGAGCCCAAACGACTTCTAATAAGTGCTGGTTCTTATGTTCTGCAACACCATTTTGAGTTAGTGTATTTGCACAAGAGAACTGATGAAGTATGTCATGTTGCAGCATATAGTTTTGAAATTGGGTAGAAAAATATTCTTTAGCATTGTCACTCCTTAAGGTTTTCACAAATACACCAATAGAGTTTTAATTTCAGCACAAAATTTGCAAAAATAAGAGAATAACTCAAAACAATTTTTCATTAAATAGAGCTAGGTGGTACGAGAAAAGTCATCAACAAAAGTAACAAAGTACTTGAATTCAGACTTGGACTCGACATGACATAGACCCTAAACATCATAATGGAATAAATCAAAAGGAGACGCAACCCATTCATTGACTTGAGATGCCAAATGAATACAATTATGTTTAGCAAACTGATATTGACTCACACCCTAAAGACGACAAATGATGAAACTGAGAATACAACTTTGAAAACGAGAAAGACAAATTACCCTAACAACAATGAACGTCAAAAGGAGACGATCCACCAGAAAAGCAACCAAACATGACACAAGATCATCAAGGAAATAATGACAGCCAGATTCATAGCCCCTACCAATAACTTGCTTCATCATGAGATCTTGAGTCAAACAATGGTTAAGGAAAAGTGTGATAAAATAGTTTAATTATCGAGTAAGCTTGCTAGGAGGTAAAAGGTTAAATGCAAGGTCAGGGACATTAAGGATAGGGGATAAGGCCACGGACTAAGTAGGTTTAACAGTGCCAAATCCGAGAGCACGAAAGTAACAACGCATACGAGGAGAACAAATAATGGTTACCTATCACAAGATCATCAAGGAAATAATGACTGTCAGATTCATAACCCCTACCAATAACTTACTTCATCATGAGATCCTGAGCCAAACAATGGTCAAGAAAAAGTGTGATAAAACAGTTTAATTATCGAGTAAGCTTGCTAGGAGACAAAAGTTTAAATGCAAGGTCAGGGATATTAAGGATAGGGGATAAGGCCACGGATTGAGTAGGTTTAACAGTGCCAAATCCGAGAGCACAAGAGTAAAAACACATACGAGGAGAACAAATAATGGTTGCCTATCATACGATCAGTACCACCGGAATCGATAATCCACTTCGAGAAAGAACTGGGAAGACAGGAATTACAGTTACCTAAAGCAAGAGCACTTGATGTGGATGGAGCAAAACTGTGATCAGTGATTTGGTTAGCAAGAGGAACAATTTTCAATAGTGACACCTGTCTTAGAATCAGCCATCAAAAACGCAAAGATATGAAGTCACACCACCTGAAAGTCTCACAAATAACCAACTACCACCAAAAGACATCACAATTATCCAAGTTTCACCACCAAACCTTTCGAAACAGATCTGAACAGAAAAAGAAATACTACAAAGGCCTCAAAATCCTCAAGATACAGTAGCAACAGTCACAATAAGAACCACAGAAAGCAGCCACACAACCAGATTGCAACACAAATCTGAAAACAAACAGATCAATGAAACAGAGAAGGAAATACACCAAACGAGGGCTTCAAGATCCTTTAAATACAACAGCAAACCAGAAGCACTAGTGACCAAATAGAAGCAACAATCATCCCAGTGACCAAATAACGCACTTTCACAAGCAGGAAATAAGAAACCAACAAACCAAAAGCAAACTGATCAAAAAATGCATTGAAACGGCACGGGAATGAAGACAAACATGCAGACCCAGTCACGTAACACACTCGTTGCCCAAACAAGCCTACACGCACCAGAAAAAGTGAATTGCCACTAGAAACGTTGAGCCACACGCCATCTCATGCCGGGAAGGCACTATCTACTTGGTCACGTGCCGCCGGAACTTGATGGGACCACCGGGGTATGGCTGATCAAAGGATGGGCAATCTGACTATCTGGCACATGTACACCAAAAATAAACGAGGACGCTTCAACCAAAAACACTCTCCCCCCAACAAAGAAAAACCATAAACGAAGAAGCAAAAACGAACTTAGGGATTTGGATTGAAACCTAGAGCTCTGATACTATGTAAGCAAAGAGAGAGAGAGAAAAGTAATATGAATCATTCATGTTATTAATCATGTACAGAAAGGGTGTATTTATACAAGGTGGGAGAGCCTCAGTATTAATGGCTCTTAATGATAATTTCCTAATCATAATCCCTGATTGATGGGAACACTAATTGATTCCATATTAATTACTCCCTCCGGTCCTAATTATAGGACATATTTACCTAACTTTGAAGAAATTAAGAATAGTAGTTAAATTAATTAATTTTATTTATTTTCCAAAAATGCCCTTATTTAATAGGGGTGATTTAGGAATACTACATGAGTCTATCATGAAGCAATCTAACCATTATCTAAATTAGTATTCTCTCTCCTCCTCTCTATGTTTACTTTCATGGTATTTTATTTGGTATATGTTTGATACTTCATGGTACCACATGTTAGACGAGGCAATCCAACCATTATCTAAAGCAATGGGGGTATTTTGGGAACAAATTGGTAAAAATTAAAATTTTGTCCTATATTTAGGATCAAGATCAACTTCCAAATGTTGTCCTATAATTAGGACCAGAGGGAGTATAATATATTTCCTAACACTTAGTTTAAATGCTTGATATTAAAAAAGATTTTACAAAATTCAACAAAGGAATATAATTAAATATTAATATATTTGTCAAGGGCAAGTTGCCCTAGTAGTAGTGACTCCTGTCACACTAGGATAAGGCCCCAGGCTCGAGCAAGGTGTTGACATGTTTATGTGCAAGTGTGCTTAAATTGCATAAAATTGAAAAAAAAAAACAAAAGATACTGATATATTTTACCAAAATCTTTAACCAAAGTGATTGATTACAAGTTAGTTTATTTGTAAGAAATTTGAAGAAGCAGAAAGAATAAATAAAAAATTTCCTCAGGGACCGATTTTGATATAGAATTGATATTCTATACGAAGGAGAGAAGGAGAGAGAATAGACGAGAGTAGGGAAGAAGCAGGGGGTTTAAAGAAAGAGAAAGGAAGAGAAATAGAGGGAATTGAGAGGAAGAAACAGAGAGGCAAGAGAATTCAGAAAACACTATTATTCCATATTAATCACAATTTGGTTTGAAATAGGGATTAGGCCCTTACTTATAGGCTAGAGTGACTTAATGACCAGGCTAATCCTAAACTAAGTTTCTAATGGATATATTTCCTAACAACGCCTAACTAACTTTTAACTTTTTATTATCTTTACATATCAATACCCCCTCACAAAAACATCCTTGCCCTCAAGGATGGAAAACAACAAAAATACAACTCTAAAACAAGCTTTTCATTTTGGAAAAAACTCTTGCTAATAGTAGAAAATGAGTCCCAGCTGTGAACTGTCTTCTGAGCTAGTTGAGGGTCCCACAAGGTGCAGAACAGATGTTACTTGCTGCTTTTTTCATAAGTGGCAGAACCCCAATTATTATCCACTGTATATTGTAGAAAACTACAGCCAAGAAGCATCTTGATGTCTGAATCTGAAATCTCGTTGGAGAACATTGAACAAGTGCAACCCAGCTAGAAACATCTTTGCTTCACAGAAATAACCCATGACAGCAAAATACTTGGGCCTAATTCCTGAAAGATAAAGCCCAAATGCCCATTATTTTCAAAAGTGTTTTGCCCTTCTGAGAATATGCAAGCCAGCTGTGAAAGGATAGGGATATTTAACTTTTCAAACTGCACCTTATTCACCAACGTGAAATCGACATCAAGAACCACGAATTCTGAAATTATCACCAATTGCCACACAACTCAACTCTTTCACATATCGTTTCCCTTGAGCCACGACTACACCTCTCTACTCACGAGAATTCATGAACAGCAGCGCTAGCACGAACAAAGACAGCCATGAAGAAAAGGAATTCAAATGCAAAAAGAAAGTTGGCGTTGAAAGAGAAGCAGTCGGCTCCACACTTGAAGGGGCATTGTGCGACACACCCAGCAAACGTCTGAGAATCTCAAAACTCAAATACCCATAAACTCTAGATGAGATTTGTGCATTCACCTTCACTGCTTGGTTTTGGTCCATCGTAATCGACAACTCCGGTCTAACGCCCTTCAAATACGACTTCATGTTTCTGGTCTCCTCTGTCACACTCGACATCTTCACTGCAACATATTCAATTGGGTTTGGCAGAGTAAGCTCTTGGTGCCAGTTGAAGGGTTGCAACTCGTGGCACTCTTCTTGGGTGGTGGCCTCGCTTTCTTGAACTTTGGAGGCATCTTGAATAATTGTGGGCTGCTCTAGAATTGATGGCAGAGGAACTCCACCATCTTCTTGATCAAGTTGTTCCTCCTGCCACAATTCTTGTAACTCTGCCACATCTGTTTTCATGGACCGAAGCTCTTGTAGAATTGACGCCATCTGTTAATAACCATCATCATCATATTCTGAAGTTGTTCTTCCAACCTACTTGAAAGGAATGGAGAAGTTGCAGTAGCCATCGACTGGTAGGATCCTTTTTTTGTTTTCTTTCTTTTGAAATCGTAGGAGGGCCAAGAATCTGTGGCTCTGATACCACTGATACAAAATTGATATTCTGTATGAAAGAGAGAGGGAAAGAGAGAATAGAAGATTGAGTAGAGAAGAAGCAAAGGGTTTAAAGAAAGAGAAAGGTAGAGAAATAGAGGGAACCGAGAGGAAGAAACAGAGAGGCAAGAGAATTCAGAAAACACTATTATTCCATCTTAATCACAATCTGATTTGCAATAGGGATTAAGCCCTTATTTACAAGCTAGAGTGACTTAATGACCAAGCTAATCCTAAACTAACCAACCAACTTTCTAACAGATATATTTCCTAACAACCGCAAACTAACTTTTAACTTTTTATTATCTTTACTTATCAGGTTTCTACTCCAAAATTGCCAAACTTGAGAGAAATTAAAATTAAAAAAGCAGAGTTTTGAAGGATTTTCAAAGGTTAGTTTCCCAAGTAGCAAAGGTTTCAATGAAACCTTCCCTTCTCCCCCATTATACCCCTACAGAGATTACTTGACCAATTCAAACATACAGGAGCAAATACTAAAGTACCTTTCTTTTCATGGCACAAAATTTGCAATCAGATGCTGATGGTGGTAGCATTTGATTGACAATAAGCTTCTTCACAGGAACATTTTCCTCCTTCAAGGAGGAACTCAATCTAGATGACTCATTGATCGCCATCACCTTTAGGAGAAAAAGCACAAAAATACAAGTGAGTATTTGTCATGATACATTAAGAACTGACAATAAAAAGGAAATCTTGAGAGTAAAAATCTATTAGGAAAAATGAGGAAGAAACTCACTCAAACTTCATAATAACCCAATGAGCGTCTCCTACAATGAATTCTAAGTCATGCATATCCCTACCTAAGACGACCTAAATATAATAAACTTCTTGATAGCACAAGGGATAAATGATTATTAAATAAACAAACCAACAACTAAATCTATTATCATATCAACTAAATCAGAAAATCCTAAATAAATAGCAACTAAATCAAAATACTAACTCAATCTAAGTTATCCTAATCTAATCTTCTAGTTAACTGATGGAATATTCTCCCCTTGAGTTTTGTGCCATGAATATGTCAATAATCGCCTCTTGAAAAACTTTATAAAAAACTATTTTTTATCAAAAAACACACAATGAATAAAAAGTAAAAGAACTATTTTACATGAATAACAAGTAATTCCAGCAGCAAGTTAAGGTCAAAATTGTTGGCCTTTAAAGGAACTACACAGGCATAAAGTATAAGTAGCCGAGATGAGGATGTAGAGATGGATGTGTGGTCGTACAAGGAAAAATAAGATTCGTAACGAACATATACGAGGAATAGTTGAAGTGGCATCAATTGAAGAGAAAAGGGAAGAAAATCATCTAAGGTGGTTTGGACATGTACGCAGAATGCTATTGGATGTTCCGGTGAGGAGAGTAGGTCAAACAGTATGAAGGTCTATATAAAGGGGCAGAGGAAGACCAAAAAAATCATTCAATGAAGTTACTGAGCAAGACCTCTTGATCAAATATTTATCCAAAAATTTGGTTGTTGATAAAATACAATGAGATAGGGCTTCTTGTTGTTGTTATATTTAGCCGTCTTCACAATGAAATTACTTACATTTTATATAGCAAAGGACTATAATAAAGCCTTATCAAGAGAAAAGAGGGATTGTAACAAGGAATACCTATGAATGTTTTTACCCGGCTATACGAGAGATCTTTCTTTAATACATAGGAAGGCATAGACTTGGAAAAAGAGAAAAAGGGTTAACCAATACTAGAGACCTTTCAATCCATGGAATGGAATAGAAAATAAAAGTTTGAAAATGTTAGGTTTATCCATTATTAATAAGATAATAACAGAGAAGGACATCTATTAAGTAACTAAATACATTTGCCTGTTTATTGCATAGTCTTGAGAATTGAGCTGCATCTTTCATATTTTATAAATATTGTGGCTTGCTATAGAGTTTATTATAAATATATATATATATATTTATATATTCATGATAATGAGGATATAGACATAACATATCTTGCTTTTCCTGCAATGTTGAAAAGTGAATCCTTTTTTTATAGTTTTTACCAAACAACCTCTAAGTAATAAAGTTAAAATAACCTCTGTTTTGTGCCTCAAATGGTAAGATGGTTACACTACATCATAAGGTTATTCACTAATATATATATGCAACAATTGTCAAGGATCAGTCAATTACTACTCACACTTTTAGTATTCATACCGTGGGAATTGTTACGATGACAAACTCAGTTGAATCAGTGTCACGAAAGAGCTCACGCACTTTTACCATCCTCTCTCTAAGCTTCTCCAGTTTGTCAGCCTGCACAATGAAGATATAACAAAATGTCAGCAACTCAGTATGTTATGGTGAAACTAAATATAGCACCAGTCCAATAGGATTAGACTTACAGCATCCTGTTGAGTTGTTTCTTTCCCAAACACAGATCTGATTGTTGAGGTAGCAGAAGCTATCTTTTGTCTAAGCTGCAGTAGAAATAAGAATGATTTTTGAGATGCTATAGAACCAATCAAGGAATGCAAATATAGTGTGTGGGCAGAGACAAAAAGAGAAATGAATTTGTATCAAGGACCTTTTTAGTAATTAATTTCCTTGCCTAAGACCTATAGTGTGTGGGGAGAGACAAAAAAGTGAAATGTGCATACATGAGACTGGGCAAGCGCAGGAGAAACAACTCAGAACCCAGATGACATTAACAAAGGACGAATGGCTTGATATATTGCATGTTTTGATGATTTCAAAACGATAATGAGAATAATTGTTTTTCAGGATTAAATAAGCTTAAGTGGTAATCATAATTAAATTGATTAATCTTGACGAGCATGTAACTCGAGCAGTCCTTCAAGTCGTTTTATTGTAAGATGTTTTGTAGGCTTAAATAAGCTAAAGTGGTAAATTAATTAAATCAATACTCTGATATTTACATTGTTTGAGTTCACTGGTGATATCTCTCCCAACATCCTCGCTCAAGTTCTTAGTTGTTCAAGTTTTAATCGCTTTATTTTTATATCACCCAATTCACCCCCTATTTTGGGTGTAATCTACCACTAACATGGATAATGTATGTCGCAACTACTGTTGACACTAACAGACTTATAAGGTAAGAATGGATGTGAAATTCACATCAAATTACTGTTAAAACATGAATCTTTTCTTTGTAACAAGAATTCAGACATCACACATAGCAAAGTAGTTTATGAATGGACTCCTTAACAAGATGATCCATTCAATTACAGGTCAGCCACATTTCTGCAACATTTACTTTACTGCAATAAGCATTCTTACCTTTAATATCTTCCCTATGGAGGCATCCAAGAAATCAGGCAAGGACAGCAGTCGTAATGTATGACCCTGTTGAGGAAATTACATTCTACAAGATGATCACCAAAAAGAATAATAAAACAATCAAACAAACTGAGAATTTAGCTCACCGTAGGTGCAGTATCAAATACTATTCGAGTAAACATGTTATATTCCTGTGATTCAAGAAATTGCATCACCTGGCAAGAAGCCCTTAATTGTTAGGTGTCCATCAAGAAAGGACATATAAATGAATTACAAATTACAAGGATGAAATAATAAAGTGCAAGGAATTACAGGCCTTGGAGATAGCAATAGCTTCATCCAGTCCAGGAGGAGGTGTATCCAATAACTCTCCCAGTTTAAGTTCTCCCAACTTTTGCAATCAAAAGATGTAAAAAGAATTAAATATTACGAGATTAACCTTAGCCCTCAAAGCTAAACTTTTTGAATTTGAAAAAGTTCTTGACATGAAATTTGAGAGCCCTATGACGAAATGATCAAGGGTTTGATGCAAGTTGTCCTATTCTGCACGATAACATGAAACTTCATAAGACTGTTCAAAGTGATTTTGCATGAGGGGACATGTCAGATATTGTAATAAGATTGCTCAAGTGCCTTGACTTAATAGAGTAAACTTCTAAGTTAAAATGGTTCTTGAGAGAAGCGACTCTAAGAGAAGCAGGACTAGAATGATTAAGAGCTTGATGCAAGTTGTCCTATTCAGAAAAAAAAAAAAGAAACTTCATAAGACTTCCAAAACAAAAATTCTATAACCGTAAGTCTATATATAATACATTTAATAAATGAATTTTATCTGGTTGTGTGCTACAAATAAATAAACTTTAAATATGAAACAGTGTCAAACATCTACAAAAATAAGAAGCTGTCACTATCTTTTTATAGGATATATGGCTGTTAATAGGAATTGTAATTCACCCGATAGTAATTTCATTGATCAAAGGGTTGAATATATACACATTAGGGCCAGCAGCTAAGAGGCCACGTTTCTAGGGAGGTTACAACAGAATTAAATCTGATCTAACTTATTTACAAATAATCCAAATATCTCTCTTATTTGTTAATAGGAGAGATACTCTCTAACTAACTCTCATAGACTAATTATTAAATCAGAATATTTTATTTAAATACTTTCTACACTCCCCCTCAAGTTGGAGCATAAATATTGATCATCTCCAACTTGCCAACTAAGAACTCGAACTTGACTTTTGTGAGTCCCTTTGTAAGGATGTCAGCTGTCTGTTGTTGAGAAGGCACATATCGAAGGTCTATTATCCATCATCAATCTTCTCACATATGAAGTGTTTGTCAATCTCCACATGCTTCATCCGGTCATGTTGAATTGGATTGTGAAATATGTTGATTGCTGCCATGTTATCAGAGTACATTTTTATAGGCAGATTAACAATCATATTTAGCTCTTCAAGTACCCGTTTGACCCAAATACCTTCACAGATTCCGAGTGCTATGGCTCGAAACTCTGCCTCAGCACTACTTCTAGCCACCACATTCTGTTTTTTCTCCGCCAGGTGACTAGATTTCCCCAAACCCATGTGCAGTATCTGAATGTAGATTTTCTATCCTCTTGGTCACCTGCCCAGTCAACATCAGTAAACATTTTTACATTCCTTTCATTGGATTTTTTAAACAACAATCCTCTACCAGGTGAGCCTTTCAGGTATCTCAGAATTCTATATACTTCATTCAGGTGTTTCTGTTTAGGATCATGAGAGTGTTGACTCACCATACTGACTGCAAAGGCAATGTCAGGATGGGTATGTGATAAATAGATCAACTTTCCCACCATCCGTTGGTATCTTCCCATATCAACGTCTTTGCCTAGATCTTCATCATCACTTATCTTTTCACCTTTGATTGGTGTGTTACTTGGTCTGCATCCTAACATCCCTGTTTCCTTACGAAGATCAAGGATATACTTTCTCTGTAAGATATAGATTCCTTTAGTGGAACGGGCAACCTCCATTCCAAGGAAATATTTCATCTCACCAAGGTCTTTTACTTGGAATTCTTTATTTAGAGCCTTCTTGATTCTGACAATTTCCTCTTCATTATCACCTGTGATAACTATGTCATCCACATAAACTGCTAGGATTACTATTTCTCCATTTATACGTCTAAAGAAAAGGGTGTGATCACTTTGTCCCTGTGTGTAGCCCTGTTTCTTCAAGACGTGTGTAAATCTTCCAAACCAGGCTCTTGGAGATTGTTTCAACCCGTACAATGATTTTTTTAATCTACATACTTGATTTCCCTTTTTTCCTGGGAATCCTAGAGGTAATTTCATATAGACTTCCTCCTTCAAATCACCATTGAGAAAGACGTTTTTGACATCCATTTGATGAAGTGACCAGTCTAGATTGACAGCTAGTGAGAGTAGTATTCTTATGGTACTTAACTTTGCTACTGGAGCAAATGTTTCATTGTAATCCATGCCATATACCTGTGAGAACCCTTTTGCAACCAGCCTTGCCTTGTATTTGTCAAGGCTTCCATCTGCTTTGTACTTTGGGGTGAAAACCCACTTGCATCCTACTGGTTTCTTCCCTTTCGGTATATCAGTTACGTCCCATGTTCCAATTGTTTCTAGAGCTTTCATCTCTTCCATGATTGCTTGTCTCCATTCAGGAATAGCTAGGGCTTCATCTATGTTGTTAGGAACTCTTGTACTGTCAAGATGAGATACAAATGCACAATATTGAGAAGAAAGTGCTTGATATGACACAAATTTCTGAATAGGATGTCTTGTGCATGCTCTGGGTGGTTTCCTGATTGCAATTGGAAGGTCAAGGTCACTTTGTGCTTGTGGATCTGTCTCTGGGTCAGATTCATGGACTGTGTAAGTTGTTTGAGGAACAGTACCTGTCTTGTGTCTCCGTGTATAAACTCTTGAGGTGTTGGAATTGTCTCCCCCTCGGCTTGTGTTTTCGTCACTATTTCTAGGAATTGTTTCAAGGTTGGGAACTTCAACTGAAGTAGGTTTGGTTATAGATGGAGTTGTAGCTACTATAGGTTCGGTTAATGTAGGTGTATACTCAATGAAGCGAATAGGTTCTGATTCTGATTGGGATGTGATAGGGTGGAATTCATTCCCATTCTCCCCCTGAATTTCAGCCTGAGGAAAAAAAGGGGTATCTTCATGAAAGGTAACACCACAAGTAATATATAGGCGTTTATGACTGGGATCATAGCATTTGTAGCCCTTTTGTGTTGCTGAGTATCCTAGAAATATGCACTGAACAGCTTTTGGGTCTAATTTATTGGTGTGGTGAAGGTGGACATAAGAGGTGCAGCCAAAGATTTTTAATGGTAGGGTATTTTCAAGGTAAGGTAAGTTGTAGTGATCATGAAGGACTTGGAGAGGGGTAGAATAGGACAAGGGTTTACTTGGCATACGATTTATAAGATAAGTAGCTGTGAAGACAACATTGTCCCAATCGAATTTAGAGGTATTACTGCTGAACATGATTGCCCTGGCTGTTTCAAGGATGTGCCTGTTTTTTCTTTCAGCCACACCATTCTGTTGGGGGCTGTGTGGGCATGTGCTTTTGTGAAGAATGCCATGGTCTTTTAGAAAATGGGAAAGGGACTGGTTAAAGTACTCAGTGCCATTGTCTGTATGAAGGATTTGAATTGTGGTTTTGAACAGATTTTTTATCATAGTGTAGAAATCAATGAAGGTTTGATAAACGTCCGTTTTTTCTTTTAGTAGATATACCAGCTCACTTGGGTGTGATCATCAATGAAGCTGATAAACCACTTGGCATGTGACCGGTTTGAAACCTGAGAAGGTCCCCATAAATCACTATGAATCGTTGTGAATGGTTTAGACGCTTTGTATGGAATACTAGGAAAAGTAGTTCTGTGATGTTTAGCGCGCTCACATGAATCACAATGGAATTCAGCAGAAATTTTATTAGAATAAACGGAAGGGAACAATTTGGTCATATAATGAAAATTTGGGTGTCCTAAGTGTTTGTGCCACAATTCAAAATCACTAGACCTAGGGAGAGACACATTAGTGCAATGACGAACACCTTTATTAGCACAATCATCCAGGTAATACAGTCCATCAAACTCCTTAGCAATTCCAATCGTCATCCCCGTCAACATATCCTGGAATACACAATAAGAGGCAAAGAAGTTAGCATGGCAGCACCTATCTCTTGCCAACTGGCTGACAGATAGCAGATTACATTTTAAGTTTGGGACATGTAAAACATCATGTAGAGTTGATGTATTTGAAACTCTTATACAGCCAATACCAGCAACTAGTGAATGAGAGGCATCAGCTATTTTTACGGTAAGTTTCCTTTTTGTGGGAGCATAATTAAATAATAAGTTGTCGTCATCGGACATGTGATCAGATGCGCCAGAGTCAATGATCCAACACTTTTTAGAAGTCATACCTTGAATAGTAGCTAATGCCTTAGAAAAATTACCTCGGTGAACTACGGTGGCACTTGGTTGCTTATGAGTTTGATGATTACCTTCTAATGCAGCAAGTCTCTCAAGAATCAGATGTAGAGTACCATTAGAAGAGAGAGTTACAGACTCAGTGTTAGCATCTACAGAGGTTTCAGCCACATATCCACGACCTTTTCCCCGTTTCGGTTTCCAATCAGCTGGTTTGCCGTGAATTTCCCAGCAGGTGTCCTTTGTATGGCCAATTTTCTGGCAGTGGTCACATGATGGTCGGGGTTTAGCATTACGCTGATCCGATGATCTGGCTGCAAGTGCAGAAGATTTTGTTGGTATCCGTGTTCCCCTGAGCATAACCTTTTTCCGAGTGAATTCATCTCGGAGTATTGCAAATGCAACACGAACTGATGGAGTAGGTTCCTGGGATAAGATTCTGCCTCTAACATCATCATAAGAAGGATTAAGGCCAGCAAGTAGTTCAAATAAACGTGCTCTTTCAATCTGTTTCAGGTGGCTGGCAGTATGAGAAGCACAACACTCATGTTCATCGTTTATGAGATCAATTTCCTGCCAAAGTGCAGTTTTTGCCAAGTAATAGTCACTTAAAGAGAGGGAATTTTGTTTCAGATCCCAAACCTGTTGTTGTAAATCAAAGATTAGTTGTAAGATGGCTCCATCTCCATATGCTTCTTTGACAGCTTCCCAGATGTCATGTGCAAATGGAAGAAACATGAAGCTTTTTCGAATTCCCGATGCCATTGCGTTGACCAACCATGAGGACACCATGGAGTTCTCAGATTGCCAAGTTTGGTAAGCCTTCTCGTCGGTCTGTGGAGGAGCAGCAGTGGCGCCGGTGAGATGCCCAAGACGTCTTCTGCCATCCACAGCGAGGCGCATTGATTGCGCCCATTGTCGATAATTCCCACCATCGCTGGAGAGCTTTTCTGGGACAATCAACACCGCCGAACCCTCGAATCCAGCAGTGGTAAGGCGCTGTTCGCCATTTACGAGGAAACCTCCCGTCGCCAAAGATGGATGCGTCTCCGACCGAAGGTCCGACCCCAAATCTGAACCGAGTGAATCAGCCATTGAATCTTTTTTTTTCCCCCTATAATTGCTCTGATACCATATAGGATATATGGCTGTTAATAGGAATTGTAATTCACCCGGTAGTAATTTCATTGATCAAAGGGTTGAATATATACACATTAGGGCCAGCAGCTAAGAGGCCACGTTTCTAGGGAGGTTACAACAGAATTAAATCTGATCTAACTTATTTACAAATAATCCAAATATCTCTCTTATTTGTTAATAGGAGAGATACTCTCTAACTAACTCTAATAGACTAATTATTAAATCAGAATATTTTATTTAAATACTTTCTACACTTTTGAACTGGTTTGAAGCAAGTGATAAACTACCTGTTCTACAATCATTCCAAGACCCATGCCATCCATGAAGTCTTTAACACCACTTCCGCCATTTTTTTTAGTAGCATTTTGGAATTCTTCCCTAGCCTTCTCAGGGTTTATCTGTCATGAAACTAAATGTCTTAGTAAGCCCATAGGAGTTTTAGGGGTGAACAGATGTCCATATGAAAATAAAAATCATGTCTTCAAGCAAGTTAACTAGATAATGATGCTTATCTGAGAAATAAATCAGAAAATTTATCCAATACTCGAGTCAGCTTACTTCAAGAGCAAAAAGTGGATAATCAGGTCCTTCCACTGGAACCAATGTCCCTCCTGTCAAATCCTACAGTAGAATCGGGAAAACATGAATTACACAGAGAAACAAACACTTTACTGGTTCAAACTACAAGCAGCTAGCTCAAAACGCTAACAAGTAATCACCTGGGCAAAAGAATCACTCAGGGAATGTGCTGGATCTGTAGAAACCACAAGAGTGGGATGCCCAGCATTAGCAAATTTAACAGCAAGCGAAGCAGCACAACTGGTCTTTCCTACACCTCCTTTTCCCCCTAGCATGTAATACTTCCTCCGAGCACTGGAAACCATTTCATCAAACCCTGATACAGCTTCTTCAGGAGCAGCTACTGAATTAACTAACCCCACAGAAAAGAAAAAAAAATAAGTAAGCAAGCAAGCAAGCAAACACACACTGTTTTAATAGTTCTGGTAGGTATCCCATTTGAATAACCAGTAACATAGAGTATGAATTGCCTGAGAATAATTATATTCTTGCAGACAATCACATATTGAAATAATCATAAGCACATCATGTCACTTGTAAATGAAAAGCAGAATAATACGGTATAGAACTCCAAAGAAACGATCGGACAACTTAATTAGCTTCGCCAGTTGAACTAGAAACTAAAATGAAAAAATAATTAAATGTAAACAATTGTTGAATCTGATGTGGCCAAAAACGAAAACAATGTTGAATTTAGGCTTTTATATAAAACAATTAGTGAAGCACATGTTCCGTATACCGGAGGGAAGAAATTCGTAACCAAATCCACAAACTTCACTCGTGAGATTGAGCACTACTAATGTACTATAGGCTCCATGGAAGAAAAGAAGTCTGCGTGGGTGTGCTTTAGACTGAAAACACCACTAATTAGATAGGTTGGCCGTAAAGGAGAAATGATAACTGAATGAAGAAAACCGCGGCACAATCCGCGACCATATATCCTACAACCAATATCAAGTTAAAAATAAGAAACTAAGAACCTCGGAATGATTTTCGGAGTGGTTTTCTGGCGGCAGAAAATGATGAAGAGGGGAACCCTTTTGCGAGACGAAGAACATTAGGTGTCAATTTCGTTGGCGCATATGAGAAGAAGATAGACTTTGCCATAGAATTTCTGGGAACAGAAGAAGAAATGGTGGAGACAACAGAGTTAGCAGCCATGAATTATTTTCTAATAGCTCAAGTTGCCGCAAGCAATGAAAAGATGTGTAAGGCGCTCGAACACGGCTGGTGCGTGAGCTTGTGGATGTGACGGACGTCTAAACGGGTGGCCCACTCGCGTCGACGCTGGCAATGCCTCCACCGGCGCTGCAGGAGGTGCGGTGGCGGAACGGCAGTAGCTGTTGATGACAAGATGAGTTGACGATGTAGATGTTTGCGCTTGAGCTTCTGGGCCAAATTGCTAGTTTATTTGCTATCAACGGAGCGAAATACCCATGTCAACAGATGAGTTGACGATGTAGATGTTTGCGCTTGTGCTTGTGGGCCAAATAGCTAGTTTATTTGCCATCAACGGAGCAAAATACCCATGATAAGAGCCCAATACTCTCCCTCCATCCCTGTATACATATAAAAACCGTTCAACCTAGGATGTTTGGGCTCGGGACGGGATCAGAAAATCTCATTCCTGATCCCATTCCAAAAAGCCTTCGAAAAGGATTTTGATTCCCGATCTTGAGAATTTTCTATTCCATCGGGATGGGAAATTCCCGAACTCGGGATCGAGCATTTCCCCAATTCCCATACTATCAACGATTGTTCACAAGCCCAGTTCTTTCCGTTGATTATGAATCCTTATGCAAATACAAACTTATATATCCATCAACCAGGACTTGTGCTATGAGAGGCAAAATAAACCATGCTAGAAAGTAAAAACAGTATAAAGGAAAAAATCTCAATATTGAGAAGATAAATAACATAAGCTTAATGACAAGTGTCAAAGATGTCTGTGGCCCCAAAAGGAACCTGATTCCCAATACAAAAATGAAAAATCAGCATCAAATTGCAGCATCATCTATTGATTGGACATATCTGATAATTTAGAAGAACGTCCCAAAAAAGATCAAATTGCGGCAACCTTAGATAGGCAAAACGCTATATGTCATGTCCTTAACTTTCAGACAACTATTAAGAATAAATTAAACTAAATGAAACAACAAGAAAACTAACCATTGATTACTTGTCTAGTGATTGATCTTCATATGACATGTTTGAAGTGACCAATTCAGCTACAAAAAACACAAGCAAAAGAACAAAAGTTACAAATAATTAATAAATAATAAATGAAACGAACTAAATAAACCAAAAGAATAGATATTATTTCCTTGTTCCATAGTAATAATGTCACTGAAGTTATCAATTTGAAGTCCTTTAAGTTGATCATACAAAGTGGAAGTAGATGGAGATAACCAATTTTGTGTACGAATGAATGCCTCAACTGTCTTTGATAAGAGATAACTTCTGTATTCAAAAATGACCCGACCCCCCGTACTAAATGCAAATTTAGAAGAGATGGTGGAGACAGGTATGGCCAACACATCACGTGCAATCAATGAAAGGACTCTATATTTATAACCATTTTCTTTCCACCATGCCAAAACATCAAACTCTTCATCTTTTAATACAGCCAACTCAAATTTAAGATACTTATCCACTTCTCTATATTTATCTAGCTGATTATCAGCCTCAGTTCCATCCATAAACCACCTCATTATAGGCATTCTTCTACACAACAAAGATATACGAGATTGAGTTGAAGAAATACTACTAATAGTACTTTGAATTTCACTCGATGTTTGTGCCTAAGTTTGGCTTAGAGTCTGCAATTGAGATGTGTATAACCCAACTGCACAATGATCATACAAATGATACAAAAACATTTAAAACCATTTTGATCATTGTCTCACACAGTGTGGCCTCCTCAAATATAGCCTCAAAAGCATACTGTAAATACTTTGTTTTATACCTAGGGTCAAGTAAAATCCCTAACATCAATAAAGGATTAATGTCACAAAGATTTCCCTAATACTTTTCATACTTGGACAACATATTTTTAGCCATATTGAACATCAAACTGATATGATCATTGGTTGCATCTTTGAGTATAACATAAACTTCAGCTATTTGTTGGAAGCATTCATTTGAAGTAACATGAAGTGATCCTAAAAATTGCAAAGTCATGTCATAGAAAACTTTCAAAAATTTTACAAATTCTGTAGCTTTTTTAAAATCCACTTTTAAAGGAGGACCAACTATCGTTTTTTCCACAAAAAATGGTTTGTAATATTTATCATCATCGATCATCCTTTTTAAAATAGTGTTGAATTTAATTGCACTCTCCAACATGAGGTAAATTGAATTCCACCTAGTTGGACAATCCATTGTTAGTTGGCTTTTTGACTCAATTTTCATTTTCTCAACAAACTCTTTGAACTTTTTAAGCCTTGAAGGAGAAGATCTTACATATTTGACAGCATTTCTAATGCCTTCAACACTACTATGAAATTCCTTCACACCAACAGAAACAATCAAATTCAAAATATGTGCACAACACCTCAAGTGCAAGAAGTCTCCATCATAGACTAGACCATTCCAATGCCTCAAAACTTTTTCCAATCTTGCCACTGCATTGTCATTGTAGTACTGATAAGTAAAATATTTGCATATTTATTTTCCCTTATATAATGATTTTATGGATGATATTTGAGCTTAATATAATATATTTGGGTGTAAAATAAATAGTATTTAAAACATAAAAAAAATATGAAAAAAGGTTAGTACTGTAGCAACGGTCACTATTCATGATAGAATCACTGTATCAGACCGTTAATGTAGTAGACAGAGGTGACTGTAGCGGATGGAAGAACTGTAGCAGTCGTGGAAAAATGCGCAAGTCTACTGAGAAGTCATTGTTCATGTGTGAAAAGAAGCACTAAACACTGTAGCACCTATGGAAAAAAAAAGCAATGGACGCACTCATGAAAGGACTTCGCCTGCCTATATATAGATGTGCCTCTTCGCAAAATGAGGAGGAAGTAGGGAAGGCATAGAGATATTTCTCTAACAGTTAGAGATCCTTCTCTAACAGGGAGAGATCTTTTCTCTGACAGTTCTAAATAAATTGTATTATTTTTTATATTTAATTTCATGTATTGTATTACTTTCCGCATGCCTCTTACATGAAAGGCTTAGTATTGTATTACTTTCTGCATGCCTCTTATAATGACCCAAAAATAGGATTAAGGAAAAATGAGATTAAGGGCTAATGACTTCAAAGGTGGATGTGATTATTGTTGAATAAATATTTTTGGAGAATGTGTGATGGAAATTTGGTTGTTTTAGTAATTCCAATGGTTTCCTTGTGAAAAATTGTGTTGGAATAGGTTTGGTTGTTGATTTTGGAGCCATTGAACACATTGATTGAAAATTGGAAAAACTGTCAAGTGTAATTTTGTGCAGGGCAGTCGGTTTGTATGGACATTTTGAATAGGAAAATGGTGTCTAAAAATTCTGAAAATTTCAAGTCTTAAATTTCACATGTCAAGGTTCAAAATAGATATATAATTTGTGTCATTTCGATTTTTGAGCTAAGGGTTATGAATTTTTGAAGTTTGCCCAGCGAAATTGATTATTTTCTGGAGCATTGGTCAAAGAAATTAACTCTAGGAATGATATACTTCTAGCCAGTAAAAGGTTATATTTTTTCTTAAAACTAGACTCAATAAAGGTTCTATAGTCTTTAGAATCACCCAATTTTAATTTTTTTAGAATTAGTTATGATTTTTCAAAGTTTGGGCAGAAATCTGCCAGAATTTCTGAAAAATCCAAAATTGTTGGAAATTAAATTAATAATTAAATGTCATATAATATATGATATTAAATATCATCATCTTTCTTTCTCCAACCCATTTTCATGCACACAGATATGAAATTAGAGAGAGAAGAGTTGAGAGAGTTTAGAGAGAGAAAGATAAGAGAACTCGCAAGGTAAGCTGATTTCTTTGACGATCTAGTTTCTAACGTGTATAACTCTACTCCTAAGCTTCTCTTTCATGTACTTAGAGGTTGTTGGAGCTCAAATATGCTATTTAAAGAAAGTTAGGTTTCAGCCAAGAAGAGGACAAGCTAGTGGGAGCTTGAGGTAACTTCTAAATCTTCATATATTAACTATTATGGCTGCTATGGGCAATTTAATCGGTGAAATTTCACCGGATTGCCATTGGTTTTAAATTTTGAAAATTGAGTTACCTAAGGGTTATGCTACCCAATTTTGGTTCAAATAGTAGTTATAACCTAATGTAATAGTTAATAAAGTGGCTAGGAGTAGAAAGGAACGCGTTTACGGAGCCGAAATCACACAACCCCGATTTTCCCTAGAGAACACATAAATTTTGGCCAGCTCTAGAAATAGGTCTTAGAGTTAGATTTTCAATGATTTGATGGTTCCATTGAGTTCAGGAGGGAAAATTAGGTGGGTTTACAGTTGGTCACTTTTTCGGAAAAGGCCGAAAAAGCATAATTATGAAAACACCCCTGAAACCCTTAAAGTAGGGCTGCCAAGGGTAAATTTGTAATTTAACATTGAATTTAATAATTTTGAGTCCATAAATGGATTCCTTGGGTGAAAATATGCTAGAATAGCCCAATTGAGAATTTTGAGAAAGGTGTAGCCGGACCGGGGCAATTTTATAAATTTTCATTATAGACATATATAACCCCTAGAAACACTATGGAAGTGTCTAAATAGTGCATTTGGAATGGTAGGATTCGATATTTGCCCTGTCCTTGATCCACCTGTGCCAGAGCACAATCAGAAAGAACAAGGTAGTGAATCTTTCTCTTATACTATATGTGATGCATTGTATATGTGTTATATCATTGGTTTGTGATGAATTTGGATGCTGCAAAGCTTGTGGATATGTGAACCGAAAGGCTATTTGTGAGCCGGAAGGCTATTTTTGGGCCAAAGGGCTATGTGAGCCGTAAGGCTACGTGTATGCACTGCCACGCCAGTAGTCCCTAAGTCGCTAACAATGGTTCAGGTAAGGATTATGTGCCTTCCTAGCGGTAAAAGGGGGATGAGGGTGGGGTGTGTTATGTGCTGCTGCTGCTTGGTGATTTACTTGCATGTTGTGTGATCATGTATGGTAGAAGCGATATGTTACTACTAGGATTCTCTTGAATCTCATTCTTTTCATTGACTAACCTTCAAACAGGGCAAGAGGCTCCAAAGAGAAGGAGACTAAGGGTGGCTAGAACTCTCGCAATAGTATACTTTTGTTTGTTGGGTATCGAATTTTGGTTTGGGATTATTGTACATTGATAGGATGTGGATACTATTTTGGATATGATTGTGTAATCCCCTATACGGGAGTTTGTAAACTCATAGTATTTATATGAAACCCGAGGGTTGCCGGGATTTTGTTGTACACTCTGATATGTAAATATGATGTAACAGTATAAGGTAATTATATTCGAATTGTGGAATTTGAGATCAGGGTAAGGTAGAAATTTTGAAAATATTTGTAAAAACCCTTCCGTAAGAAAGGGATTGTAAATGAGTTTGATTATTATTGGTCTCTATTTCATTTTAATCACATATTTTGAATTATAATTACCGTTATAGAGGCAAGGGGTTACACCTCCTACATAGAAGGCTTAGTATTCTATTACTTTCTGCATGCCGCTTACATGGAAGGTTTTACCTCCTAAATGGACGACTAGATTTCTCCTTTTTTTATGTTTCTTTTGATTGTATATTTATATTTCAAAATTTAATATTCAAGTGTTATGCAATATTTTTTGAGGTTTTCATTCAAGCTTTATGCAATATTTATGAAGTTTTCAATTTATTTTGGTTTTATTTTTAATTTCATCATGAGCTAAATTTCTATTTTCCTAAGGTAATGATGTAGCTTACTAATGACCGATTGAATTTTAACTTATTAAATCTAGTTTTAATTTCTTCTTCATGATTGAGTTTTAATTATTGTTCTTAATGCTTTCATTTGATTGGCCATCATTTGAATGATTTCAATATGCATGTTGAGACCGGAAGAAGATACATGTGTGTAGATCCTATAATTAAAACCATGACTTGCATATAAAATAGGAATATATTCATATGAGTTGTGTAGTCTTACTAAGTTCTATAAATCTTAATGCATAATTAATTGGTTAAATTCATATAGGAATATATTGGATTAGCAATTGATTATAGAATTGCTAAACCTTGGAAGAGGCTAGTAATTAAATTAGGGAAATTTAACTATAATCATGTGGATTAAATTAGGCCAGAATATATAAGTGATTCAATTCGAAATTTGTTAAGTGAAATCTGACCCCTAGGGCTTTTTCTCAGTTGTTTCATATCATTTGCGTTCATATTTACTCAATTTTTATTTTATACTCTCGATCACCAACTAAATAGAGTTAAAACTACTCATTTTGGTACTTAGTGATCAATCTTCGAGGGAACAATACTCTACTCACTTCTATATTACTTGATTACAACAATGTACATTTGCACTAGTAAATTAATCATCAATACTCGTAACAAGTTTTTGGTGCCGTTGCCGGGGATTGTTGTCATTAATATCAATACCAAGTAATTTTAATACTAATTTGGTCTTCATATTACATTTATTTTTCTTCTTGGTGTCTTGTGTTTCTTTTCAGGTTTGCTTAGTGTATGACCAGATCGAAGGGAACTGAACTATTGCCTTTTGATTCACAGATCAAAAGAACTTGTCAAAGAAATCGAAGAGTTTGAAAGCAATCTACTTCAATCCTAAGCAATCCGATGGCAAATCTGGGGGGAGAAACAACAGATACCAAAATACTCAGTGACTATGCAACACCAACAGTCATGGGGACAAATTCTGGAATCACAAGACCACCAGTAGCAGCTAACAACTTTGAAATTAAGCCTGCAGTTATCCAGATGATGCAAGCAAATCAGTTCGGTGGTTTATCACTAGAAGATCCTAATGCACATATAGCCAACTTCCTAGAAATCTGCAACACATTCAAGCATAATAGTGTTACTGATGATGCCATTAGACTTAGACTTTTTCCTTTCTCACTCAGGGATAAGGCTAAGAGTTGGTTACAATCGCTACCTGTAGGAAGCAAAACTACATGGGAGATCATGGCGCAAAAATTTTTGGAGAAATACTTTCCTTCAGCAAAAACAGTTAAATTGAGGAATGAAATTGCCTCATTCAACCAGCATGAACAAGAAAGCCACTATGAAGCATGGGAAATATATAAGGAGTTGCTAAGGAGATGTCCTCATCATGGGTTACTAAATTGGTGGCAACTGCAAACTTTCTATAGTGGGATGACACACATCTCCAAAATTCTTGTAGATGCTGTAGCTGGAGGATCTTTAATGGGAAAAAATATAGATGATGCTTACAATCTACTTGAGGAGATGGCAGCCAGTGCATACCAATGGCCTTCTGAATGTAATATTTCAAAGAAAGCACTTGGAATGCACGAGCTGGATGCCCTTACAACGTTGACTTCTCAAGTTGCATCTATATCCAAGCAAGTGGGCTCTTTGACAAACCAAGCAATTAGTACTCCTACTAAAGCTTGCGATTGATGTGGAGGACCTCATGTGACCACACAATGTCATGAAGGACACCCATTCATGCCAGAGCAAGCTCACTTCATTAGAAATCAAAGGAATGACCCATTCTCAAACACCTACAATAGAGGTTGGCGAAATCATCCAAACTTTAGTTGGAGGAATAATCAAAATGTGTTCAAGCCGCAAGGGAACTACCAGCAACAAGTTCTTCAACAACCAAATCCACTACAGCAGAAAGTAAATATGGAAGATACACTGGCTTATTTCATGGTTAGGATTGATGCAACACTCAAAAACCAAGATGCCTCAATAAAGAACTTGGAGATCCAGATAGGCCAAATTGCAATATGCTGAATTCTAGACAACCAGGAACTTTACCAAATGACACTGAAAGAAACCCAAGAGAGCATGTGAAGGCCATAGCACTAAGAAGTAGCAAAGAATTGAAATATCCTTTAATTAAAAAGAAAGATGACGGAGAAAAGAAAGAAAGCGGAGAAGAACAGAAGAAGGAAGTATAAGAACAGAAGGAGGAGGATGTGATACTAGGAAGAATCAACTTTCCAGACAATCCTCCTCTATATGTCCACTAGTTCCATACCCTCAAAGACTTGTGAAGGTAAAGCTAGACAAGCAGTTTGTAAAGTTTCTGGAGGTTTTCAAAAAGTTGCACATCAACATTCCTTTTGTAGATGCTCTTTCCCAAATGCCCAGTTATGCAAAATTCATGAAGGACATTCTTTCAAATAAGCGTAAGCTTAAGGAATTTGAAACAGTTGTACTTATTGAGGAGTGCAGTGCTATTCTCCAAAAGAAATTACCACTAAAGCTGAAAGATCAAGGAAGCTTTTGCATACCTTGCACCATAGGTTAATGTCATTTTGAAAGAGCACTTTGTGACCTTGGAGTAAGTGTGAACTTCATGCCTCTATCTATCTATAACAAACTTGGTCTTGGAGAGGTAAAGCTGACCTTATTTTCATTACTTCTAGCTGACTGATCAATAAAACATCTGAGGAGTGTTTTAGAAGATGTTCTGGTGATGTTGAAGTTCTAGATTTAGTGGTGAATAGGAAAATAAACCCATACAGATGAGGAACCTAAACAGGAACCTCTGCTTAGGCCTGTTCCTAAGGGAGACAATTTGTACACATGAGCAACACAGTTCAGTCAACAAGGGGTTGTTGTTGATAGAGGCTGACCACCCTATCTTCTGAGGAAAGTCTAATCCCCAGTTGATAGAGGATTGTTATAGACTTAGTGTCGATATTCTGATCTACTCGTGAAGTAGATAAGAACATGAGAAGCACCTATGAGTGGTGCTGGGAAATTACTATATGCTTTGGCTTTCAGAGCTTAACTTGTTGAATGGTGATTTCTCACAGAATAAGATTTATCATATCCTACTAAAATAGACACGACATTAGGTTGAAATAGGGCAAGAACTATCATAGAACTACATAGATTTTGGGTTCATTTAGATGTTATAGGAGGTTCCTATAGTACTCCTATCAAATCATCTTGCCATTATTAAAGCTCATATGAAGAGATAAAACATCAAAGCAGGTAGTAGAAGCATAGTAAATCTATGTATAACTTTTGAGGACAACAGGAGAGGTTGATATTTGCACTATGTTGATTATCATAGATCATTATTAGACCTGTGTGGTCAATAGTAACACAACCTATATGGCGTATAGTAATTTACCCTATGTGGTCAATAGTAAGGTAGCCCATTAAAGCAATTAATTAACCCCATGATCAGGATACACCCCTGACATAGCCATGGCGTTGGTTATTACTGGGTCTTAGTTGCATCAGTGAAAATCACAAGTAACCTTGAGGCTGAAAGGTAATATGTAAAATATGCTGCTAAGGCAGTGTGACCAATAGTATTACATTCTGCATGGTGCACAGTAACATAAACATGTGTGGTCAAAAGTTACTCAACCTATATGGCCTGTGGTAGCACATGTAAACAACAATTGGGATGAGCCCTAATGTAGTAGGCCATAATGGTGAAAAATACCACTCAATAGCGTAGCTTGACATACTCAATTACCCACTCATGTAACAATGCTCACAATAAATAGTGCACACGTATGATCAATAACAAAGATTGGATTGATCCTATAAAATGTTTTGATAATAGACAAAAGAGTTTTGGATAAAGTAATTAAGTTCTTGGTGGCAGGGAAAGCCATAACTTGAATGGGCACTCGAGCGATGAAGAAGATATGGAAGTTAGAGAATAGGAGAAAGCATCATTGGCATATTTCTGAAGAGATTACTCGAGTGATGATTCTTCATGACTCGAGTGACCACTCGATTAATATGTGTTAAATAGTTACAGAAAAATCTCTGTCAAGATTTGCATGATGTCACTCAAGCGATCACTCGAGTGACCACGTAAGAAAAGAGGCAGTGAGGTTTCTGCCAATATTTTGAAGGGATCACTCGAGGGACCACTCAAGTAATACCAATGAATCACTCGAGTGACCACTCAAATGATAAGGTCAAGAGTCACTGACTTACTCTCTGTAAAGTTTTTCAATGGATCACTTGAGTGATCACTCGAATAATGGATTAAGATTACTCGAGTGATTGATTAAGATCACTTGAGTGACTACTCGAGTAATAAAGTTTAGAAAACATGATTTTAATCTGTTGCTTATCGATTTGTTGTCTATATGATTAATCTTTCATTGTTTTATTTTTCTGAGTATATTTGCTGAGAAATAATGAAGAGATCTTGCATTGAGAGAAAAGTCAAACATATCGTTCACAATGTCCGAAATGCTCACCTACCATAAATGGCAAGTTTTCAAATTCGAAGAATGGTCAAACAAAGCTGTGCGACTCTAACGAGTATGTTGAAATGGTTCCAATAGCTATTACAAATTCAACTATAAATATGGGAACATTCAACGTAGAATAGAACAAAACAATTGAGAACACAGGAACATACATCAATCAACATATTTTTAGTGCTTTGTTTTCTTATATTCATTCTTGTACTTCAGTGATTATATATTTGCTCTATGAGAGATATTTTCATTACAAACTCAATATTTATTATTGAGCCAACTTAAGGTTATGGAACTTTAAGTTGGGGATTTGATTACAATGTGTAAGGGGGAGGAGTGTCTAGTGAAGGAACTTGCTGTGTATTGAGGTACCAAGAACTCACTGAATCTTGGAAGGTATAGTGAAACCTCAGAGAAGCTCTGAGGATTAGATATAGGTCAAAGTGGTTGTGGCCGAACTAGTATAACTCCTGGTGTATACTTCGGTGATATTTCTCCTAGCTCTTAATTGCTTTAAATTTCCAGTCAATTTTTATATATGGAATGAATTTACTGTGCTCACCCAATTTACCCCTTATCTTGGGTGAAGCACTTATACTAACATTTTGTATCAGAGCGTAGGTCTTCTTGTTTAGGTATAACAACCTAATAAGGATCCAATGGCAAGCATGGGTGAAGGAATACTTCCCGACGGAGCTTTTATGACCAGACCACCGGGTTACAGTGGCGAACACTTCTCTTTCTAGAAAGCAAAGTTCAGAGTATTCATAATGGCTACAGAATATGGATTGTGGGAGGTGATTGAGAATGGAAACTATGAACCTGTAAAGATTGTAGATTCACATAAAGTTCCAAAGACACCAGTAGAGTATAAAGAGAAAGGCAAGAAACTCATTACTCTTAACAGCAAGGCAATTCTAATAATTCAAAGTTCTTTAAGTCAAAATGAGTATTTCAGAATTTACGCACTTCCAACAGCTAAGGAAATATGGCAAGCTTTGGAAATAGCTCACGAATGAACTTCAGGAATAAAAGAAAACCAAAACCAAAATTGCTCTTCTTTGAAAAATAAAAATATTGATCTCACTAAGACTCTTGAAAAATTTACTAAAGGTAGTGAAATGTTAAATGTTAATTTAAAAGCTCAACGATTTGTAAATGATCGATATGGTATTGGATATGATCCAAAAACAGACAGAAAGAAAGGAAGAAAGAAAACAGGAGGTAAGATATATTTGAGTCATTTTCAACATTTTGTTCATACGTCGAATCCTTTTGTATATTGCAATTACAGTAATAAAAAGGGTCATTATACCTTGTCACGCATTCATAAAACGAAAGGAAAAATAGGAACCAATAAATGGGTACCTAAAGGCTCTTATGTTCAGAAAATAATTTGTACTAACCCAAACGGACCAAAAAAGATGTGGGTACTTAAAACTTAATTGTATTTAAATGCAGATATATCTTAAAGCATCCAAAGGCAACAAATGGTATATAGAAAGTATATGCTCTAGAGATCTAATCAGTGATTTTGAAAGTTTTACCATACTGCGACCTAAGGAAGGTGGAAAGATAAAATTTAGAGGAAATCAATCCGAAAAGATAGCAGGAATTGGTGAAATAAAAAATGACAAAGGTATACAAGTTAAAGACTTATATTACATTGAAGGCTTGTGTCACAACTTGCTAAGTTGAGTCAAAGTGCAGATAGGGCAACTGGATAATATTTGACTCAGAGGAATATCTAATTGTAAACAAGAAAGATTTACAATTAGATAAGAAGAATCTCAAAATAAAGCTCAGAGCAAAAAGGGAAGGTAATTGCTATACTCTTGATATAAGCAGAAATATTTCTAAAAACTATTTTCTAAGTAACGCTGATGAAAGTTGGCTATAGTATAAGAGACTAGCTTATGTCAATATGCACCAACCATACAAGTTACTCAAAAAGGATTTAGTGATTGGATTACCCAAAGTAAATTTCAAAAATGATTTGATTTATGATGCCTGTCAAAAGGGTAAACAAACTAAATCATCTTTCAAATCAAAAAATGAGATCACAACCAACAGACTACTTCAATTACTACTTATGGATTTAGTTGGACTAGCAAGAGTTAAAATTCTTAGTGGCAACATATATTCATTGGTCATTATTGATAATTTCTCTAGATTTATATGGACTATTTTCTTATCATCAAAGGATGAAACCTTCAATGAATTTATTGTTTTTGCCAAGAAAATGCAAAATGAGAAATGTATGTCTATTACAGGTATCAGGACATATCACAGTGGAGAATTTGAAAATCAAGCCTTTGGAGATTACTATGACACTAATGGCATTGATCACAATTTCTCCGCTCTAAGGATACCTCAAAAAAATAGAGTTGTGGAACGAAAGAACAGAGTACTCACTAAAATGGTTAGAGCAATACTGAATGAAAAGAACATCTCTCAAGTTTTCTGGGCCGACGTAATAGCACATCTTGCTACATTTCAAATAGAGCGTATATCAGAACAAAACTTAGAAAGATACTGTACGAACTATACAAAGGAAGGAAGCCAAATCTTGTTCATCTGCACATCTTCAATTGTAAGAGTTTCATCATAATAGTGGTAAATATAACCTAGGAAAATTTGATTCTAAAACAGATGAAGGAATATTCCTAGGCTACTCTAACTAAAGCAAAGCATAGAGAGTTTTTAATAAATGAACATGTGTTGTTGAAGAATCAATTCATGTTATGTTCGATAAATTTGAATCCTCTGACAAAATTATTGACAATGAGCAGGAAATTATTTTAAATCAAGAGGATGGTCAATCTAATCCTAAACCTTTCATTCTAGAGGTTGACTAAACCAAGAAAGAAGAACAATCACTAGGACAACCTATAGCTTGGAAATATTACAAGAGTCATCCCCTAGAACAAGTCGTAGGAGATGTAAGTGAAGGTGTGAAAATTAGAAACAAAATATTTAATGAAGTTAGTATTTCTGTATTTATTTCTGAAATAGAACCTTCTAATTTTGATGAAGCCCTATCAGACAATGATTATGTAATAGCAATACAAGAAGAACTTAATTAGTTTGAAAGAAATCAAGTTTGGTATTTGGTACCCCGACCTAAGTATCATATGATCATTAGCATTAAATGGGTATTTAAGAAAAAACTTGATGAATATGTAATTATTGTCAAAAAAAAGGCAAGATTGGTGGCCAAATGCTATAATTTGGAAGAAGGAATTGATTATGAGGAAACATATGCTGCAGTGGCTAGATTGGAAGCTAGGTGAGTACTCTTGGTCTTTGCATGCATCAAGGGATTCAAACTGTATCAAATGGATGTAAAAAGTGCATTCCTAAATGGCTACATCATGGAAGAAGTTTATGAAGATAAACCTCCAAGTTTTGAAGATGTGACTAAGCCTGACCATGTTTTCAAACTAAGAAAAGCATTATATGGTTTAAAACAAGCCCTGAGAGCATGGTAGAAAAGACTCAATAAATTTCTCATTAATCAATGTTTTGTATGAGGAAAAGTTGATACAATACTTTTTACAAAACAAAAATGAAATGATATTTTAATAGTTCAAATATACGTTAATGATATTGTTTTCGGTGCTACTAAGGAGACTATATGTAAGGAATTCTTTGAGATAATTAGGGGGAGTTTGAGATGTCAATGATGGGAAAATTGAATTTCTTTCTTGGTTTGTAAATCAAACAAAGAAAGAATGGAATTTTCATATCTCACACAAATTATTTAAAGGAGCTATTGAAGAAGTATGGGATGAATGAAGCAAATGGAATGGACATGCCTATGAGCTCAACTACATTGCTTGATGCCAATATCAAGGGAAAAGAATATAACATCACAAAATATAGAGGAATGATTGGATCATTACTCTACCTCACTGCAAGTAGACCTGACATCCAATTCAGTGTTAGTATGTGTGCAAGATATCAATCAGCACCAATAGAATGACAGGCTGAAACTGTCAAGCAAATCTTCAAATATCTTGTTGACACAGTATAACTAGGTCTCTAGTATCCTAAAGGAGGAAATGAATACCTTGTTTCATATTTAGGATTTGATCATGGAGGGTAGAAAACTAACCGAAAGAGTACTAGGGGTAATGTCAGTTTCTTGGAGGTTTACTTGTGTCATGGTTTAGCAAGAAACAAAACACAGTATCTCTTACATCACCAGAAGCTGAGTATGTCGCAGTGTCAATTTGTTATGCAAAAGTGTTATGGTTGAAACAACAACTACAAGACCTTGGTATATTCTTGAAGGAGATACCTATGTACTCTGACAACACTAGTACAATAAGCTTGGCGAAGAATCTAGTTCAATGTTCAAGAACCAAGCATATCGATATTAGACATCACTTAATCAGAGATCATATTCAAAAGAAAGATGTTAAAGTGATATTCATTCCAAATCATTTCAACTAGTCGACATTTTTATGAAACCCCTTATGAAAGAACAATTCCTATACATTAGAAGAGAATTGGGAATGGTAAATCTCAATGAATTGTAAGTTGTTTTTCATGTTGGAAAGTGTAATTTAATCGTGTTTTGATGATTATTGACTTAAGCTTTGGAGTATCCAGTAATTTGTTTTACAGGATCTTGATACTTTGTTTGGGGTATGAAAAGCAGAGTTTAACAGAGTACTATATCACTCAAGGGACAACTTCAAGTAACCTACATTACCCAAGTAATAACTAGACGTGATGATAAGCATCACTCGAGTGACCACTTCGTTGATGACCTTGAAAATGAGGTAGTAAAGCATTAATGTAAAAGGAAATGACATAATGATTAAAAATGAAAAGTCAGATGGTGATAAGACTAATCACTCGAGTGATCACTCGAGTGATGTCTTAGAGTTACTCAAGTGATCAAGATTGTATATTACAAATCAATTTGTTTCAACTCAAATTTGCCTTCAATGTCATCAAATCACCAAGGGAATATACATGGGTAATTATGATATTATTCTTGCCAGGTAATTATGAGGGATGATGACCTGTGCGGTCTACTGTGTGATGACCTATGTAGTTTGCTGAGTGGTGACTTGTGTGGTCTGCTGTGAGGTGACTTATATGGTCTATTGTGTGATTGGCAATAAGGCAAATAGTATGGTTTGTAATGTGGTGATCTATGTGACTATGTGGTTTACAATGATGCAACTATGAGGTTTACAGTAACGCGGGTTGTGTGGACAGTAGTGCATTATGCATGCAAAGATTTAAAATAAGCCCTAGTGTATCAGGGTATCATAATGGGGAATGGAATAGTGACAAAGATAGTAAGACTTTGCATGCAAGATGGCATGGCAGTAGCCCTAGGCTATAAGATCCTATATGCCAGTAATGTAGCAGATTAGTGTGTCCATAGGCCTTAAGACCTTGTTGGTCAATATGTCCCTAAGGCTGGAAGATGTATTTTCGAATTGTGCTGAGCAGTGACTCGAGGATTTGGGGGTAGAGACCCTCAGCTGAACAATCTTATATGTTAGTTGTTTACATTGTGCTTTTATTGTTGAATGTGAATATTTACATTCACATTAAGCCCATAATGATGGTTGTGTTGCATAGCTCGTGAGCCTACACATTACAGAGATAGACTGAGTGAAAAAAGGGGGATTCCCCAAGGTATAGATGATATTATACGATGGAGCAAATTTTAGGGACAAATTTATTTAAGAGGGGGAAAATTATAACACCCCAAATTTTATTCCCCAATATGCCTTGTAAACATTTGTGGCATTTAATGAAATTGAAGGGTGAATTTTGGAGAATGTGATTATGTTGCCAATGAAATTTCTTGTGAGGTGGTGAGTTTGTCATGTTGTTTTGGATGACTAATTGATGAGCACAAATTATGAAATTTTATAGGATGAAAGTAAACATCCTAAATTTTAATTTGATAGGTATGGGTAATTTTTGGAGCTGTATACAAAAAGTTATGAATTTTTGAAGTTAGCCTAGAAAAATCATTGATTTTCTGGAATAGCATCCAAAGAATGTAGTTCTGGGAATTATGTGCTTAGACTTGGCAAAAGGCTATATTTTTCCTTGAAACTAGACTCAATAAGAGTTCTATAGCCTTTGGAATTACTCCAATACGATGTCTACAATTTAGTTATAGTATTTCAAAGTTTGGACAGAAAATCTGCCAGAATTTGCTTAAATCTGAAAATGGGAAATTAATTAATTAAATTAAGGGAAAATAGAGATATTTATGACAGCTTTTTCTCTTCATCTTTTATGCTTCATTTCGTGCTCACCGTGGAGAAAGGGGGGAGAGAGAGAGATAGCTTTGGATTTCTTGAGAGAAGGAGGAAGAGAACTCACAAGGTAAGTTGATTTCTTTGGTAAATTGGTTCCTAACCTGTGTAATTCTTCCTCTAAGTTGTTATTCTATATGGTTCAAGGTTGTTTTGGAGCAAAATCTTAGGGTTTGAGATGGCTAAGGTTTCGGTCAAGTAAGATTAAGCAAGAGAAGCCACAGGTAACTCCATAAACTTCAATCATTAGTTATTCTGACTATTGTTGTTAGTTTAATCGATAAATTTATGGTTAATTTGCTGTGGTTGTAAAATTTGGGAATTGTTGAACCTTAGGCATTATACTGACAAAATTGGGTCTAAATGGTAGTTATAACGTAATTAAATAGTTAATAAAGTGTTTAGAAGTAGAAAGGAGCAAGTCTGCGGAGTCAAAATTGAAAAAACCCAATTTTCCCTGGAGAATTTTAGGTTTTGGCCAATGCTACTAGGAGGTCTTAGGGCTAGATTTTTGATAATTTGATGATTCCATTGTGTTCAGGAGGGAAAATTAGATAGGGTTTCAGTTAAACACTTTTACAAAAAAGCCCTAAAAAGCATAATAACCAAAACACCCTTGAAACCTATAATTAGGGGCTGCCAAGGGCATTTCTGTTTTTTGACAGTAAATTTGGTAATTCTGAGGCCAAAAATGGATTCTTAGGGTAAAAATATGTCAGAATAGCCTAGGTAAAAATTTCAGGAAAAGTACGATCGAACCGAGTACATCAGGGCAGGGCTGGGACCCAGGAGTATTTTGGTAAATTTTCACTATAAACTCATAGAACCACTAAAAACACTATGGAAGTGTCTAAAGTAGTACATGAATGGGTTTTAACCTAATTATTGTACATTTGGAAATTTAGGATCGGATAATAGCCCGAGCCAGACACAGAATGTTAAACTGGTAGAATGGTATAAGAGAAAGACTCAGACCAGAGGTAGGGAACTTACCTTATTTGCATATATTTGATATCTCTTCTTGTGTAGTGATGTATGTGATTGCTTTACTTGATTGTGTAGAGTATATTTGTATAATGACACTTTGTTTCTGTTTATACTGTGGCCATAGTTAAGTTGCATGAAACATTAAGTATGCAGAAATGTCATGATAGGGCATGCATATGTTAAAGCTAATATGTCATACACATAGTATCTATCATGCATGCATTACGGTATCTATTTCCAACTTAGATTCTCTCGAATCTTACCCTCCCCCACTAACAATTTAGACAAGTGAAAAAGGAGGTGCACTGAAAGCAAAGAAGAGAACCCTGCAGGAGGAATGCAGTCATGGAATGAAGATAAAAAGATGTCTCCATTTCATTGTAGTGGGTTTAGATACCTAAGTAGTCCTATGCAGCGACATTTATTGAAATTATCACGTACAATCCCAACAGGGAATTTCCATAATTAAGTACTTTTTATCAGTATATTAATGTATTCCTGTGTTGTCCACCGCACTGCATGTCGTTTTCAGCATATACTCTGAAAAAGGCCAAAATAAGATAAGGGTATGACACTACACATCCACCGCCGAAGACAAGGAGAGGAGGAGAAGGGCAAGACAATGTTCTCGTGAAAAGGCGAAAAATAATAATCTTATTGAAACTTCCTTTGCTCTCTATAAATATGACGGTGAGAGAAGGGAAAAAAAGCTGGTGTTATTATTTTTTTTACATAATGGCATAATGGTAAGTTCAAGGTGTTAAATAACAATTTTTCATATAGCACTCCTCGAATTTGAACCCAAACCCATATTAATATGCAACAACCTTAGTACCACTATGCTGCTAGCTTACCTCGTGTAAAAGTGTAAAATAAATAAATAAAATATTAACTATGAATAAAGAAACTATCTTATTTTACTTTTAATTATCCTATTTTAGTTTTTGGGTCATTACAATTATGGTTTCATTTATGCTGATATTAGGTTAGAAGACGTATTGTTCGTAAGTGTTACAAGATAGTTTTTATGTAAAAACTGTCTTATTCGTCACTAAATAAATTACAACTATTAAGTATGTCAAACCCCTTAACATTTTGATATTTACAGAGGATTAAATGCGTAGTTCTATAAGGCATACAGAAATAGCGGAAACATACTAACATTAAATACTTATTTACAATACATGAAATTCCCCATAGGGTTTGAAAATATATACAAAGTGCTCAAAAAGAACCAAAAGTACAGTTTTAAATAACTAACAACAGCTTCTGCCTATACCGGGACCTTATTCATCAGTAATTACTGCCTTGCCCCTTGAGCCACTATCTTCAGCTATAATGTTTGTATTGTTGAAAAAGGGTGAGATTCGAGTGAATCTTAGTAGCAACATGCATTTCAAACATACAAAATGTGAAAATAAATATGCCATGCACCATGTTATATAAAATGATAGAATGATGTGTGCACATTGTCTAAGCCCAAATGACTGTTTAACCCTGGCTTAACCCTACGCCTACCCTAGCTTAACTCTACGCCTCCGTTGGGTTCCCAAACCTCAACTAAGCTAATATGCGTGTCTAGGACACTATGCTTATGTTACAGAAGATGGCATACACAAACATACAATAGTCACATAGTATATGCATGAAAAACTTACTACCTGACTCCTTTTTCAGTTCCTCGATCCGTACTAAACTTTGGTTCTGGCTCGAGAAATTTCCAGTTCCTATAAAAGTTAGAGTTATAAGTAACTAATTATTACTTGTATTATTCTCCCTCTAAATCAAATTCTGCTAATTATCTAGTGTAGTTATAACAATTTCTGTATGGCACAATTCTGCACAATGTAGTTTCACTGTTTCCATAAACTAGCAGATTTTCAGTCAACTTCGAAAAAATCATAACTAATTCTAGGAAATTTCAAATTGACTAATTCCAAAGCCTATGTGAAGCTCTTTAAGTTTATTTTCATGGAAAAATACCCAAAGCTAGTTACTATTATCACACTTTTCCCATAAATTCACAAAACTTCCCCTGTTTCAGATTACATTCCAAAAATAGGGCACAACTTCACAAATCCATATCGTTTAGTAAAGAAGTCCAAAAATTATGAACCACCTATCAAATTAAAGCTCTATATCTCTACTTTAATCTTAGAAAGTTTCTTAGCATTTAGACCAGGTTTGGCTAATGAAATTCACTGTCCATTAACACTGCCTCCAGTGAAACAAGCAAACAGCAAGTACTTTGAACTTCTAAAACTTCTAGATTTGCATACAATTATCCAAAAATTATAAACACATGTATTTCCACACAATTTTCCCTTATTAATCCAATGAAACCATTAAAATTACAAAATTCCAAGTCCTTCCTATGGTTCTACATCATAAAGAAATTAAGGTTCTTAGGAGGGAAAGTATGTTTTCTTGATTTCTATTGATTAATCACTTCCTTTACACTTATAATCACAAGATTAACTACTTAAAAACTAAACAAACATGATCCATATAAATTTTGGTAGCATAACATTCTAGGGTTCATCTTCCTAAATTTACAAACCAAGGAAAAACTAAGCCAAATTCCACAACCACAACCACAATAACATCTTATAGCATAAGAGGATTAAGCTTATGAGATTCCCTCTTGATTTCTTGGCTTTCTCTCTCTAGGATACCATTGTTCACTCTCTCTTCCCTCTTCATTTTGCTTGCTAAACATGATTTCTAAGATGAAGAAGAGGTTCTACATGAATTATAAGTCTTAAACACAAGGATTTCATAATCTTACCTTGGAATTTTGCCTTCTTGAACCCTCTTAAACACTCTTGTTCTTGAAGCTCTCTCTCTCTCTTCTTTGTTTGGATGAAAATGAAGGCAAGGAAAGAGATAAGAAGCTTTTAAAATATTACTTCATCTCTCTTAGAAATATATTTTTTTAAGGTAATTCACACATGTGCTCTTACTTGGGCTTATCTTTATGTATCTTGTCATAATTATTCCCCTTGCTTCTTGACTAAATTCCTTCCCTTCTCTTTAGCCCAAAAAGACGCCATAGAGGGGTTCCAAATGAACCAAATGGGCCTCTTCAATTGCCTCTTGAAGTTACCGCTTGTCTTTGACTTTTCAAACTCCTATTTTTGCTTCATCTTTTTACTTGGTTTAAGATAATGATGTAATATCCTAAATTGTGATTTAGGGCTAATGGCTTCAAGAGTGATGTAATTAATGAAAGCAAACACTTTTGGAGAATGTGATTAAGAATTTTGAATTGAATGTGTTATAACCTGTGCCTAAACCCTGTATTTAAGATAAATTATGGTTAATGTTTAAATTGGGTTAAAATATAGGGGAAGGCGTATGGTTGAGCTAAAGGAATGACATAAATGTGTTTGGTAGTAATTTAGTGAGTATTGTGATAATCAGGGGCAAAATGGTGAAGTTACCGACCAATTGGTCAGTTACCAAAGAGAAAACCCATTAGTAACCTAAGAATTAATAGTTGTGAATTATTGATTAGGTGATTCATGGGGTGGAATCAAGTGCTTTGAGCTTTTGTGAGTTCATGGTAAAGGAAGTAAGATCTTGCCAAGTGTAAAAAGATGGACCATTAGATTTGGTCAAATTTTTAAAATGCTGTCCTCTCTCCTCTCTCCCTCTAAAGTCGTCTATGTGGGCATAGGAGGCAAGAATTCTGCTTCTTCATCAATATCTCATTTTCTCTCTCATCATTCTCCACTTTCGTGCAAGTGAAGAAGGAAAGAGAAAGTGTAAAGGTGAGTTTTGTCTTGATAAATGATCTCTTTGGCCCAAATGCTATTCTTTAAAGTTGTTCATGATAGTAAGGGTTTTATGGCTATGGTTTTAGATTTTTGAAAAGTGGTGTTTTAGTGTTTGAAGAAATTTGAAGGTTGAGAAATCAAGAAACCAACCTGTTAGCTGCTACATTTTAGCTTCTGATAAGCCTCACTCGAGTGAGGTAGGGTCTCACTCGAGTGTAGCAGTGCATTTTCTCTTTTCCTTCAGTATATCAGTAGGATTATCAGGCAGAAAGCAAGAGTGCACATCTGCACTTGCGAGTGATATAGGTCATCACTCGAGTGAACCTGTCTCACTTGAGTGCAAAGATGTTTTGGGGTATGAGGTTGCACCTCAGGTTAGCACTCATAGGCCATTTTCAAGAGTGTACCTCAGCACTAATAGGTATTGGGTGGTCACTCGAGTGCCAGGGCCAATGCTCGACAGTACTTGTCACCCTAAGGTTCCCTTATGCTCTCGGGTAAATACTTTGTAGACCATACTTTGTGGAACTTGAGTGACCATTAGGCTATTACTCGAATGTTGATGTTTATGCTCAAGTGAAATGAGTATATTCTGTCCTTGTTGTTGCTCTCTATCAAGCACTCGCAAGTGTGAGCTATCCCCACCCGAGTACATGACATCCCTCACTCGAGTGAGGCCTTCTTCACTCGAGTGAGTTAGCCAAAAATTAGTATGTCCTTTTGAAAGATATATCTTTGGGGGCGTAATATCCTGAATTGTGATTAAGGGCTAATAATTTCAAAGTGATGTAATTAATGTTAATTAAAAACTTATGAAGTAAATAATGTGAGTTGTGATGTAAAATGTGTTTAATGATGATTATATATGTGTCATGACAATCAGGGGTAAAATGGTAAATTTACCGACCAACTGGACTGTTACAAAAGAGAAAATTCACTGGTAACTTGAGATCAATGGCTAGGATTTGTTAAGCAAGAGGTGGAATCAAGTGTGCATGGGTTATATAGATTCATGAAGGGAGACATAAGATCATAGCAAGTGTCATCATAAGGACTCTTGGATCAAAGTCAAAATTTCAAACTCATCTTTTCTTCCCTCTCTCCTCTAAGTTGGCTATGAGTGTGTGTGTGGGGGGAATGATCCTCATGCATTCACCATCATTTCTCACCTTCTCTCTCCTTCCTTCCATTTTTGTTGAAGTTCAAGCAAGAAAGAGAAATAGAAAAGCTTGATTTTGAGTAGGTAATTGTCTCCCTAAGCTTGAAGCCTCTTCATTAAACTTGTTCAAGAGGTTGAGAGCTTCTTTGCTATGTTTTCAGAATTTTCAAAAGTAGTGATTTGGTGTTTGCACAAACTTGAAAGTTGGGGAAACAGAGATTTGATCTTACCAAGTTGAAGAGGTAAGAATTTTATACATTTTGGTATACTTATGGTGATTTTTGGTTGAGCTTTGTAAATTCTAGAATTTTTGCCCTAATTTCATAAGAATTGGAAAATAAAAGAGTTTTGAATAGTATTGAGTAGAAGATGGAATTAGGATGTGTTATAATGTCATTAGTTTTGATTTAGGAATCGAATGAGGAAGTTTGGCAAATTGTGGTTTTGTGTGGCCTTGTGAGCTAGAATTTAGGATGTGTTGATTGAGTGGAAATTGGGTTGTTTTGTAGTCACCAAGAGGTTCCTTGTGTCAAACTGAGTGAGAATAAGCTTGGGCACAAGTTTGAGAACCATTGGTAGTGAAATGGGTAAATCTGGGAACATATCTCAGTTGCTGCGATTTTTTGCTTCTGATGAATAACACACGAGTAAGGGAGGGTTCACTCGAGTGCTGTGAGATATTTTCCCTTTCTCCCTTCAGTTTCATTTGGATTCTCAGGCAAAGCTCAAGAGTGTACTTTCATTCCCATGAGTGATATAGGTCATCACTCGAGTGATCTTGGTTTCACTCGAGTGAGGGAGTAAGTTTAAGCTTTTAGGATTTATGGTTGCTCTCAGGTAGTCACTCGCTGTGTCTCACTTTTTGGTGCTCGAGTGCATTTGAGGGTATCACTCGAGTGCAGCTTCCTATGCTGGAGTGAGGGTGTGAGACATATTGAGGTTTGCTCTTGGGCAAACATTTCCAGTGTGGCACTTTTGGGAACTCGAGTGAATTGGGGGTCATCACTCGAGTGAGGTCATCTTCACTCGAGTGAGTCGACCAAAAATCAATGCTTTTACTTCCAAAAAGGCATATTTGGGGGTAGTTATCCAAACCCTTTTGGCATATGTTTAGGCATTTAATAGCCACCTAAAGAGTTTATATGGATACCAACTTAAAGTATTATGGAATTAGGAACTTGGAAAAGAGATTGATCTATTGTCCCTAATTTGGTTTATAGGATTTGACATTTGCCGTCCTCGTGAGCCTACTGTACCAGCAAACATCAGGAAGGAACAAGGTAGTGACTTTTTCTTTTATACCATATGTGATGCATTGTATGTGTGTTATATCATTGATTTATGATGAATTCGTATGCTGCGACAATTGTGGATATGTGTAAGCACCACCATACCAATAGTCCCTGAGTCGCTAACAACGGTTCCGGTTAGGACGGTGTGCCTTCCCTGCGGTAAAAGGGGATGAGGATGGGGTGTGATATATGTGATTATGTGAAAAGCTGAAAGGCTATTTGTGAAGGTTGATGGGCCAATTGTGAAAGCCGGATGGCTATATGAGCTATAAGGCTATGTGTATGAATTGCCACGCCAACAGTCCCTGAGTCGCTAACAACGATTCGGGTTAGGACGGTGAGCCTTCCCAACGGTAAAAGGGGATAAGGGCGAAGTGTGATTTGTGCTGCTGCTACTATATGATGATTTGCTTACAATGTGTGTGCGTATGTGTGGTATAAATGATTTGTTACTACTGGGATTCTCTTGAATCTCATTCTTTCCTTTGACTAACATTTCAAACAGGGCAAGTGGCTCCAAGGAGAAGTGAACAACTCGGAGCGGTTATAACCTTGTAGGGACATTTGAGTCGGGTCATGTTGGTTAGGGATTACCGTATGATATTTTTGAGTTGTGAATAGTTTTTCAATACATGGTGGTGTAATCCCATAATTGGGAACTGGAACCCTATAGTTATAGTTATATATATAGATGAATCCCGTGGGTTGTTGGGGTTTAAGTTATACACTCTGATATGTTTAAATGTGATATAACTGCACAGGTAATTATATTCGATATTTGAAGTTGAGACCAGGATAGAGAAGCTTTGAAAGTTTTGTGAAGTCCCTATTACATGGAGGGAGTCTTAAATGAGTTTTGAATCATCTGATGGTCTCTATTCCATTTTATTATGCATTATCAAATTTTAATTACCCGAATTAAGGCAAGGGTTTACATTTTGGTATTAGAGCTATAGTTCCTGGTAAGGGTAAAGTTTGCTAGTATAGATCCCTTAGTTGGCTTTAGGGATAGAAGATTATTTGTGAACAATTGTTGTGTATGCACATATATGTTCTGTTAATATGGATATATATATATATATATGAAACTTATGAATATGTGTGCATACTATCTCCGCTATAGTTTGTAGAATGAAGAAAACTAGATGACACTCCAATGTTCCGCATGTAGACCCAAAGGTGGAGGTAGTCCATGATAATCCACCAGATCCAATGCAAGAGCTGATAGGTCTAATCCGGGATCAAAGAGATATGATTGTTGAGCTAAGGGAAGAGCTTAGAGTAGAGAAAGCAAAGAACAAAGAAGACCTGGTTCAGTCTACTCCGGTGGAAACTCAAGAAGAAACCAGCCATTAGGACACTATGAAGGGTCAGCATGACCCCTGGAGTCCCTACCTCACATTGTCCCAAATCAAGAATCACATGGGGTGCCAACTAAAGAGGATAGGGACCTTCAGTTTTAGGTCACTAGATTTTGTAAACACATGCCTCCGGTGTTCAAAGGGAGGTTTGATCCTTAGGCAGCGAAGATTGGCTGAATTGACTAGAGAAGATCTTTGAGGTTCTGGAATGTTCTTATGAGGTGAAAGCTCGATTGGCGGTATATAAACTAGAAGGAGATGCATATCACTGGTAGAGGAATGTCTCCCTCACTCTGCATAGCAGAAATGTGCCATTAACATGGGAATTGTTCCAACAAGAATTTAACAGGGAATACTTTCACAAATCATGCGGCTCGAGAAGGAAATAGAATTTTTGAATATCAAACAAAGGGACACGGAGACCTTTAACGACTCCTTGTCCCGTTTTGTCCGGTTGTCTCTATATTCCTCCTATCTCTGGTATAAGGATGATGAAGAATACAGTTCGGATATGCTCATCCATAGTCTAAGATGAGAGTTGAGGAAATGATTAGCCACCCATCAATTCACCAAGTTCAACAAGGCGGTGGAGCAATGTAGAATCACATAAAACAATTTAAGAGAGTTGTATCCTGTCAGAGCTACTGGCCACCATAGTCAACCCAGTAAGGGTAATGTTTCTCAGAAGAGGAAAGGTCAAGGAACCTCTTCGTTTAGGGGACTTGAAGAAATAAGGCTTTGTCGGCTTTTTGCCTTGGTAACCTCTTTAAAAATAACCAAGGATTGCAATATAGGGTGCAATCCCAGATCGTCTCTCGAAGAGCCTTTTATTAATTACCTAGAAACTAAGTGCAATGATTGACATGAAATGAGTTAAAAATGGTTTTTAACTTTTTATCTAACAACTAAGTTGCAATTAAACTAAAATGCTTTTAAAACTAATATTTTTGGATTTTTGGAATAAAATTGATATGGAATGGAAATGGGTTAAGAATGCAAATAATGAAGATGCTTTTGGAAATAATTTTCAATGACTATCCTTGCTAAATTAAAATATTTGGGGAATTAATATACTAAGCTTCTAATATACCAAACCTCAATTACCATTGAGTCTAGCATCATAAGAGAGGAACCCCTACCCTTGAAATGCTATTAAGCCCTCTTAGTGTAATAAGTTTCTCTAAGTTTTCTAATATATCAAACCCCAATTACCATTGAGTCTAATGCTTAAACTCATAAACCCATTTATTTAAGCATTATTAAAACCCCTTAGAGAGTGACTATGGAATAAGCAATGCATTTAGGTTCAACTACAATTCCAATTCAATCAAACTATTCAACAATACCATGTTAAATAGATAGAAAGCAATAGAATCATAGATAAACATATATATAACCATATATATTGATGAGCACAAATCCTCATTATAAATTCCAAATCACAACAACTCAATCCATAAAATAAAACATAATTAAAATTATAGTCTCAATATATAAATGAATTCTTAAACCTAAGAAATCACAAATACAATGAGCTATAGATAAAATAAACTCCCCTTTGAAGCACATGTGAGCTCAAGTCATCTCCAATTTATCCCCAAGAGCACAAAATTACCTAGCCACTCATGAGAAAAACTTCATGAAATAAAATCACACTCTGATTCAAACATCCAGCCATGTAAAACACTGAATTAATTAATAAATCAGCACTTAATCAATTGAGCAATTAGTGCTGGATTTTGAACCAAAACAGAGGAAAATAAGCCGCGGGTTAGACAGTTCAGGAACAGGGGAGACAAACGGCTGTGATGATTTGCAAACAGAGGACACCGACGGCTGTGACAAGTCAAGAACAGATACTCTCAACTCTCAGCTCCCGTCCCTCAGCTCTCTGCCTCAGGTCCGCTCTGCTATCCCTTCGCTGCAGCTCGAACTTGGCAGTGGAATGATGCTCGCCGGCGGCCTGTGGTGGTGGATGAGCCGCCGGCGAGAGAGAGGAAGAAGATGATCACTGTGATACGATGATGCGTTACTGATGCCCCGCGATAATGATGCTGTGTGGCGCGCAACTCCCTGTTAATACCCTCAGCTCGTCTGTATGTATCAGGTCCTTTGCTGTGTATTTTCCCATGTCCATTTTCCCATATCCACAAGCTGCTCCATAGGTATCGGATCTAGCCTGTGCTTTCTTATTTTATTTTTTTTTCTTTTATATCTATTGGGCTTTCTCCATGGGTTGTTCTCTCTTTTATTTTTCTTTTGGCCCAGCTGTGTTTCTGTCTCTTTTCCTTGTCTTTTGGGCTCTCTCTATTTCAGGCTTTCCAATTTCAATATTAGCCCAATTCCCTCAAAATAATTAATTTGGATCTCTAAAATCTTCAATTTCTACTTTAATAACTACAATACAAAATTTAAGCATAAGTAGCATTAAAAGTCCAAGAAACAATTGTACAAATAATTAATAATTTTGATCATTTTGCCCCTAATTACCATTAATTCAAAACAATTGTTCCTAACCAAAATTCATGCTTAATCATGTAATAATGCTTCATAAAATGCATTTAAATCCCAAATAAATCATGAAAAATCATGTAAAAATATGGTTCAATTAGGGGCAGTGATAAGAAGCCCTACCAGCCCAGAGACCGTGAACCTTAGAGATTTGTGACCGAGTGGAAATGTCCTCACTGTAACCAACCGCATTATGGCAAGAATTGTCGGGGTGAAATGATCTGTTTTAACTGTAAGCAACTAGGACATCTTTCTAAAGATTATCAATGACCGCGAGCCGAGCAAAGGCCGAAGACTCAGGGATGAGTATTCGCTATGACCCACAAGGAGGCCCTCAAATCTCCTGAGTTGATTCAAGGTAAAATTTCTCTTAATGGCTATTTGTTGCAAGCATGGTTCGACTCGAGTGCCAGTCATTCCTTTATTGCATATGATTGTGTAAAATGCTTGGGTATGCATGTGTATAAATTGCCATTTGATATAACAGTGTCAACTCAGATGGGTGTTAAGGCCTTGACTACAGAAGCTTGTCTGAATTATGTTATAACTGTGGAAGGGCATCAATCTATTGTAGACTTGATTTGTTTGCCGCTTTACTGATTAGAAGTCATTCTAGGTTTTGATTGGTTAACGGCAAACAATGTGCTATTAGATTGTGGAAACAAGAGGATAGTATATCCTGCTTCTCAGGGGGTTGAAGTTGTACATGTCAATATGAATTTCCTTTCTACAGCTAAAGCTAAAAAATATCTTGAAAAAGGTTGCCAGGGGTATATGGTATTTTTCTCTGTTCAAGGGGAAACTAGTGAAACTTTGAGTAACATACCAGGGGCAAATGAATTTCCTAAGGTGTTTCCGGATGATTTAAGTGGATTGCCTCTTGAAAGGGAAGTTTAGTTTCCAATTGAAATTGTGCTTAGACCTGGTTCAATATCTAAGGCCCCAAACGAAATGGCGAAGTTAAAGAAGAAAATTGAAGATTTACTCGAAAAAGGGTTCATTAGACCTAGTGTGTCACCTTAGGGAGCTCTAGTTCTATTTGTAAAGAAGAAAGATGGGAGTCTTCGGGTGTGTATTGACTACAGAGAATTGAATAAGATTACTATCAAGAACAAGTACCCTCTTTCCAGAATCGATGACCTATTAGATCAACTGTCTGGTTCATGTGTGTTCTCGAAGATTGATCTAAGGTCGGGGTATCATTAGCTGCGAGTGAAAGCAGAAGATGTTCTGAAGACTACTTTCTGAACTAGGTATGGTAACTATGAGTTTTTGGTGATGCCATTTGGGCTAACCAAAGTACCTACGGTATTCATGGATTACATGAATTGTACCTTTCGACAATATCTGGATCAATTCTTTGTGGTATTTATTGATGATATTTTGATATACTCTAAGAGTAGAGAAGAACATAAGCATTATTTGAGAATTGTATTGAATACTTTGCGTGAGAAGTAGCTCTATGCCAAATTAAGTAAATGTGATTTTTGGCTATCAGAAGTGAGATTATTAGGCCATGTTACCTCGCAAGAAGGGGTCTCTGTGGATCCAGTAAAGTGGAAGCAGTACTGGACTGGAAGAGGCCAGAAACTGTTGCTGAGATACGCAGTTTTCTGGGTCTTGCTGGTTACTGCTGGAGATTCATCCAGAATTTCTCCCGTGTATTACTTTGCCAATGACCAAGCTCACAAGAAAGGATCAGTCGTTTGTGTGGGATGAGAAATGTGAAAACTGCTTTGTGGAGTTGAAAGGGAGGTTGACTATGGCATCTGTGTTGATTATACTTGATCCTAGCTTGACCTACATTGTGTATAGTGATACGAGTAAGCAAGGATTAGGGTGTGTCCTTATGCAGCAGGGACATGTGGTGGCTACGCCTCTCGACAGCTTAAACCTCATGAATTAAATTATCCTACACATGATCTGGAGCTTGTGCCAATTGTGTTTGCCTTGAAAATTTGGAGGCATTATTTGTATGGTATGACGATAGAACTATACTGTGACCACAAGTGTCTCAAGTATCTATATGATCAGAAAGAATTGAATATGAGACAGCGTTACTGGATGGAGTTGCTTAAGGACTATAACCTGGAAATTAAATATCATCTGGATAAAGCAAATGTAGTCGTTGATGCTCTTAGTCGAAAGATTGTGCTTGTAGCAGTTATGATGTTACAAGAGGGGAAATTAATTGAAGATTTTCATGATTTGAATTTGTCGAATCATATCATCTGTGCCAACTACACTGTTTCCCAGGGGAAAAGTGATTTAAGACCTGAAATTGAAGAAGCTCAGAGGGAAGATGGCTGGATACAGCGAAATCTGGCTAGAATTGAACAGGGGGAAGATCAGGGTTATGACTTATTGCCTAGTGGACTAGTTTGTTATCAAAAGAGGATTTGTATTCCACTTAAGGCGGAGTTGAGACAGAAGATTCTAGATAAAGCGCACAAGAGCCGATATACTCTTCATTCTGGTGTGACCAAAATATACCATAATCTGAAATCTGTATATTGGTGGCTGGGTTTGAAGAGCGATGTGATAAAATATGTGGCGAGATGTCTCACTTGCCAGAAAGTAAACATTGAGCACCAGAGACCACCTGGTTTGCTTCAGAGTCCTGAGATTCTAGAATGGAAATAGGAAAGTGTGACCATAGACCTTATGGTGGGATTGCCCAGGATCAGAAATTATGATGCGATCTAGGTAATTGTGGACTGATTAACGAAGTTGGCACACTTCATATAGATCAATGCTTGTTATTCTCTAGATAAGATAGTAGAGATTTACATTCATGAGATTGTGAAGCTTCATGGCACACTGAAGAATATCATTTCCGACCAAGATCCCCGATTCACTTTGAGATTCTAGAGAGCGTTGCATGAGGCACTGGGTACTCAGTTGAGATTCAGTATAGCTTATCACCCCTATACAGATGGACAGTCAGAGAGGACTATTCAGATGCTAGAAGATATGTTACGGGCATGTGTTCTCGACTTTAAAGCGAGTTGGGATCATTTTCTTCCACTTGCGGAGTTTTCCTACAACAATAGCTATCATATGAGCATTCAGATGGCGCTGTATGAAGCGTTGTATAGAAGAAAATGCCAATCACCATTGTATTAGAATGAATTGTCTGAGAGGAAACTATATGGACCAGATCTTGTTGATCAAACCTTAACACATATTCGGATTATTCGTAAGAGGTTGCTTGCATCACGGAATCGACAGAAAAGCTATGCTGACAAGAGAAGGGTCCTTTTGAAATCTTTTAAAGGATTGGACCCGTTGCGTACCGGATAGCCCTACCCCCGAACTTGAGCAGACTCCATGACGTGTTTCACGTTTCCCAATTAAAGAAGTACCAACTGGATCCCTCTCACATCATTGAGTATGAGGGTGTCGAGATACAAGATAACTTCACGTATGTGGTGGAGCAAGAGCAGATCATTGATCGAGAGGAATGACAGCTCAGACACCGAAGCATTCCATATGTGAAGGTGATCTAAAAGGGAATGACTCAGAGAGAGGTAACCTAGGAAACGGAAGAAGATATGTAAAGACGGTATCTGGAATTTATGGCTCAAGTTGTGTAACAATTTTGAGGACGGAATTTAATTTTCGGGGGGAGAATTGTAATATCCTAAATTGTGATTAAGGGTTAATAATTTCAAAGTGATGTAATTAATATTAATTAAATACTTATAAAGTAAATAATGTGAGCTGTGATGTAAAATGTGTTTAATGATGATGATAAATCTGTCATGACAACCAAGGGTAAAATGGTAAATTTACCAACCAACTAGACTGTTACTAAAGAGAGAACTCACTTGTAACTTGAGATCAATGGCTAGGTTTTGTTAAGCTAGAGGTGGAATCAAGTGTGCATGGGTTATATGGATTCATGAAGGGAGACATGAGATAATGGCAAGTGTCATCATAAGGACCCTTGGATCAAAGTCAAAATTTCAAACTCATCTTCTCTTCCCTCTCTCCTCTAAGTCGGCTATGAGTGTGTGTGTGTGGGGAAAAATTATCTTCATGCATTCACCATCATTTCTCACCTTCTCTCTCCTTCCTTCTATTTTTGTTGAAGTTCAAGCAAGAAAGAGAAATAGAAAAGCTTGATTTTGAGTAGGTAATTGTCTCCCTATGCTTGAAGACTCTTCATTAAACTTATTCAAGAGGTTGAGAGCTTCTTTGCTATGTTTTTAGAATTTTCAAAAGTGGTGATTTGGTGTTTGCACAAACTTGAAAGTTGGGGAAACAGATATTTCATCTTACCAAGTTGAAGAGGTAAGAATTTGATACATTTTGGTATACTTATGGTGATTTTTGGTTGAGCTTTTTAAATTATGGAATTTTTGCCCTAATTTCATAAGAATTGGATAATGAAAGAGTTTGGAATGGTATTGTGTAAAAGATGGTATTAGGATGTGTTATAATGTCATTAGTTTTGAGTTAGGAATTAAATAGGGAAGTTTGGCAAATTGTGGTTTTGTGTGGCCTTGTGAGCTAGAATTTAGGATATGTTGATTGAGTGGAAATTGGGTTGTTTTGTAGTCACCAAGAGGTTCCTTGTGTCAAACTGAGTAAGAATGAGCTTGGGCACAAGTTTGAGGACCATTGGTAGTGAAATGGGTAAATCTGGGAACATATCTCAGTTGCTGCTATTTTTAGCTTCTGATGAATAACACTCGAGTGAGGGAGGGTTCACTTGAGTGAGGGAGTAAGTTTAAGCTTTTGGGATTTATGGTTGCTCTTGGGTAGTCACTCGCTGTGTCTCACTTTTTGGTGCTCATGTGCATTTGAGGGTATCACTCGAGTGCAGCTTCCTATGCTCGAGTGAGGGTGTGAGACATATTGAGGTTTGCTCTCGGGCAAACACTTCTAGTGTAGCACTTTTGGGATCTCGAGTGAATTTGGGGGTCATCACTCGAGTGAGGTCATCTCTACTCTAGTGAGTCAACCAAAAATCAGTGCTTTTGCTTCCAAAAAGGCATCTTTTGGGGTAGCTATCCCAACCCTTTAGGCATATGTTTAGGCATTTAATAGCCACCTAAAGAGTTTATATGGATACCAACTTAAAGTATTATGGAATTAAGAACTTGGAAAAAAGATTGATCTATTGTCCCTAATTTGGTTTATAGGATTTGACATTTGTCGTCCTCGTGAGCCTACTGTGCCAGCAAAAGTCAGGAAGGAACAAGGTAGTAACTTTTTCTTTTATACTATATGTGATGCGTTGTATGTGTGTTATATTATTGATTTGTGATGAATTTGTATGCTGCGACAATTGTGGATATGTGTAAGCACCACCATGCCAATAGTCCCTGAGTCCCTAATAATGGTTCGGGTTAGGACAGTGTGCCTTCCCGGCAGTAAAGGGGATGAGAATGGGGTGTGATATGTGTGATTATGTGAAAAGCTGAAAGGCTATTTGTGAAGGCCGATGGGTTAGGACGGTGTGCCTTCACCGGGACTTTGCTATTCACTCTGATATACTTAAATGCAATTAACTGCACAGGTAATTATACTCAAAATTTGGAAAATGAGACCGGAGAAAGGATGAAGTTTTGAAAGAATTTTGAAAACCCTACTGGAAGCAAGTGATAAGAAATGAAATTAAATTATCCACCGGGGTCTAGTTTGTTTAAATCACGCATTTTCGAATTACAATTACACAAAGTAAGGCAAGGGATTACAAATGACACATGGCACCATTAGCTATCAAGTATTATTATTTCCTCCTAATTTCCCTTTTTGGGCTAAAATATTAAGGAGAGAGGGAAATAATGATTGCCTCTTGCATTATCACTATTCTCTCTCTTCAAATAATTAATTAATCCTCCTTGTTACTCTTTGACTTTTCAACTCAATTTATTTGGCCACAATTGTTCCAAAATTGGGATATTTATCGCCAAACATTTATTTTCCCTTTTATTTATTTATTTGGCCAAAAATGGCCTCCTTAAATTGGGAAAAGAATTAATTCTTTGCTTTATTGGCAAATTACTCTTTTGCCCTTATATTTTTGTATTTAATTGTGGCTTCTTTCGTTTTCCTCTCTTCTTGGCCAAAACTTGACACTATTATTGGCCAATAGTTGTGCCATTTTATGCTCCAATTTGGGCTCCCATATTAGGCCTTTAAGGAACTAAAAGTTTCTCCTTTGTGGCCATACTTAATTTTAGTGCATAAAAGCATTAAGTGCATTATTTTGCCACTTCACTTGCATCTTAGTTCACCATTTTTATTCCTCTAAATATCTCATTACATCAAGGGAAAATCGCTAGTAAATACTAAATAGGAAAATTAATTGCTCTTTGCCACGAACACACATGGGGTACTGAACTTGCATTAAAATTGAACTTAAAAAGACAAAAAAGCCCTTAGTTTGATAAGAAGATTTTAGGCGAGAGGAAGGAGAAAGTGCAGAGCTTCTGAATCCCTTCTTCCTTTTCCATTTTTGGCATTCTGCAGAAGTTCACGTCGTCTCCCCTCACTCGGCCGTCTCCTTGGCTTGTGTCCGTCGGCAGTTTCGTCTCTGGCTGCTCCTCCAGCGACCGGCGTCTCCTTAGCCCGTGTCCTTCGGTAGTGTTGTCTCGGGCTGCTCCTCCAGAGGCCGGCGCCGGCGCCTAGTCCTCAAGCGACAGTCGCTTGCTCCTCCAACTTAAATGCTTCCTTCATTCTCCTGATATTTTCCATACGTACCCATTGGTCATCCACGCTATGTGCAAAGGATGAAGATCCATTATGTGCCAATGATATGTCATTTTGTGCAATTACTCTTTCTTTATGTGCCAATGATCTTCCATTTTGTGCAATTAATCTTTCATGATATTCAATTGATCTTCCATGATGTGCATCTGATATTCTGTTTTTTGCAATTACTCTTCCATGATGTACAATTGATCTCCCGTTTTATGCAATGGATCTTTTCCATGGTGTAAATGATGATCCATTGTGCCAATTATCTTCCATTGTATGCAATTACTCTTCGTTGATTTGTAATTGATCTTCTATTTTGTGCAATGGATCTTTTCCATACGTGCCCGATGGTCATCCACGTTATGTGCAAAGGATGAAGATCCATTATGTGCCAATGATATGTCATTTTGTGCAATTACTCTTCCTTGATGTGCCAATGATCTTCCATTTTGTGCAATTAATCTTTCATGATGTTCAATTTATCTTCCATGATGTGCATTTGATCTTCCGTTTTGTGTAATTACTCTTCTATTATGTGCAATTGATCTCACATTTTGTGCAATGGATCTTTTCCATGGTGTAAAGGATGATCCATTGTGCCAATGATCTTTCATTATATACAATTAATCTTCAATGATGTGCAATTGATCTCCCATTTTGTGGAATAGATTTTTTCCATAGTGTGAATGACCATTGGGCACGTATGGAAAAGATCCGTTGCATAAAATGGAAAATCAATTGCATATTATGAAAGAGTAATTGCACAAAATGGAAGATCAGGTGCACAGCATGGAAGAGTAATTGCACAAAACATATCATTGGCATATGAAGGAAGAGTAATTGCACAAAACGATAGATCATTGGCACATAATGGATCTTCATCCTTTGCATATAGCGTGGATGACCATTGGGCACATATGGAAAAGATTAGGTGAATAAAGGAGGCATTTAGGTTGGAGGAGCAAGCGACGGTCGCTTGAGGACTAGGCGTCGGTGGCGGCCGTAGGAGGAGTAGCCTGAGACAACACTATCGAAAGACAAGAGCCAAGGAGACGCCAGCCGCCGCAGGAGCACCCGGAGACAACATATCCGAAGGACACGAGCCAACAAGACGGTGACTGTTGGAGGAGTAGCCGGAGACGACACTGCCGGCGGACACAAGCCAAGGAGATGGCCGAGTGAGGGGAGACAACGCTGAACTTCTGCAAATGCCAGAAATGAAAGAAGAAGAAGGGATTCAGAAGCTCTACACTTTCTCCTTCCTCCCACCTAAAATCTTCTTGTCAAACTAAGGGCTTTTTTGTCTTTTTAAGTTCAATTTTAATACAAGTTCAGTACCTCATGTGTGTTGGTAGCAAAGAGTAATTAATTTGCTTATTTAGTATTTACTAGCAATTTTCCCTTACATCAATGGAATATTGGCGATGAAAATTGGTATGTTATAAAGTACATCCATTATTTTTGTACTTTTACAAATTCTACTTCGCAATACATGATGATGCGTATAATTAACCATTAATATTTAGCATTATATATTATTGAACGGCCTCCACCTCAATATACATGATAATTATTCCCTATAACCGTTATTTATTAAGTGTTATTTATGCATGAATCTATAGTAATAAGCTATTCACAAGAGTTATAATGATATTCATTTTGTGATTTTTTAAAGTCTTTAAAAATAATTAAAACCCTAGAACGAGGCAGATTTCTTATTATTCTCACATTTTTTTATGCTATTTTAATTTGTGTAACTTTGAAAGATAATACAATGTGCTTGGGGGAGAATATCATAAAAATATTTAGTTACATATAGATATTTTTTATATGAAAATATACATAAAGATATCATCACATTTAATAACTAAACATCAAATAGTTAAGATAAGGTTAGAGAAACTATAGGGAGTCTGATTAGGGTTAATTTTTTAATTTAAAATTTATCTTATAAATTTTTATCTTTGAAAATAATTATAATTTTTAAGGTAGTTATTAATGAATATTTATTTTCCTCTTTCTTCTCCCTAATTCTCCCAAATTCTTATTTAATTGAAATTTTTAAAATAATTTAAAGATATACAAAATAATGAAAAAATTGAAATAAAGTCCAAAATTAGCTTAAATTGCAATTTGTTGACTTCTCGTATTTATCTTTCATTATTTCTAAAACTAAATATTAGAAAACACATATACATATGCACTTAATTCTTCTCTAAGTCAACAATAATGTTATGATGCCCCAGAAGTTTTTGCTCAGGAGCATTGGGTGTGGAAATTATTTCAGAAGCAAATTTGCCCTGGATGATTGTGTCTCTATGTTTTTTAATATTACTTTTTGCTAGGTTAACCCTTTTAAGATGTCCTCTGACTTTGAAAATATTGTGGAGATACATTTCGATGTCTGCTACTTTAGCATTTTTCCTATGATCATGATCGATATGATCTAAAGGCATTATATTAGGAAAGCAGTTGATTCATATTGAAATGATATATGGGCGAGAGGAAGATTACCTAGAATATATGTCACACCCCACCCAACTGCACGGTCTACAGTCTTGTCATGGCGTGCCGATGGACTCACTAGGACTATCCCAGCCCCTCACTCCCGAGTTTCTTTTGCCTCCCCAACCTCGAACACTCGACCAAGGGGCCAAGTATGAGTGCCATGTGAGAGCCGGTACCATTGAGCTAGAGCACCAACTCTCACATGGCACTCATACTTGGCCCCTTGGTCTAGTGTTCAAGGCTGTGGAGGTGAAAGAAATTGGGAGTGGGGGGCTAGGGATAGTCCTAGTTAGTCCATCGGCACGCCATAACCAGACTATAGACCGTGCCGTTGGGTGGGGTGTGACAATATACACATTTATGCTTGTGTCTGAGACCAGTCCCTTATGATGTTACTTGGGTGATTTCATAAGTGTGGACATTATGCATAAGAATCAAGCAATCTGAGTTTTATCTTGACTCAAGAGGGATTAGGTTGGCCATGGAAAAAGTGTATATAGTTTAAAATCTAGGACATCAGAGGAATTATATTAATATGATCAATCTACACTACAGGGTTGTTTTGTGCTAGTCTCTGTGAAAGGGATTCCTAGTACAAGACACCCAAATAGAGACGTTATGCCCACATGGTTACAACAAAGCACCTAGTATGACAGAAGATGCAAGAGAAAGAGATCTGACCCATAATATCTAATCCACCAAGTGTAAGTGGGAGATGTTCCACCCTTAATGGATTAGGACCTCAACCTAATACAAATGGGGCTATTATGTAATTATAGAGAAATATGGGTCTAAATATGAAGTTTTATCTTTGTGGTTCAAATTTCAAATAAAAGTAACTACCCATACATGTTATAAGGAAGGATAAGAGTTTGTATGTGTAAGTTGGAACACCGATAGAAATCTTTCACAAAAACTTCTCTCTCTATTCCTCTTATCTTCTAATGGTGAATCTGCCTATGAATGTGATCAGAGTCCATATCGGTGCTCCGATCTCATGTGGGTACTCAGTGAGTCAACGGATTCTAGGTATGCCTGAAATCCTTCACAACTGAAGCTCATAAATTTTAGAATTTCCATTTTTGGACACTATTACAGAAACTTCCCAATTTTATTGGGCTAATTTCAAAAATTCATAACTCTTTGTGTATAGCTCCAAATAAGTTATATGACCTATCAAATTAAAGCTTGATAAGTCTACTTTCATTTTGGAAACTTTCATAGGTATTGAACATCATTTGCCTATTTAAAAAGGTCACACGATAAGACAGCCACGCAGGAAAAATACACTGGCAATAACGTTTGCATTCTTAAAACTCTTGCTACATCGGGGTTTAACAGTCCATTTGATTCAGGTTTATTCTCAAGCCTCTAATCCCAAATTTTGGGATATTACAGTTTTCCCCCTGTTCAATAAATTTCATCATCAAAATAATAAAAATGTCTTCAAATGACCAACTGTCTTGATTGATCTGTACTGGAACCATCGGTCGCCGATGTTTACAACTTTGGCCATTGAGTAGTTGCTTGCTACTGAAAACTTTATATATTCATAGAAATGGTGAGATTCGAAAGAATCTCATAGTAACATGCAATTAGTCATATAAAATGCAACAGATAAATATGCCATAACCATATAATCAACATAACAATAACACAAAAACAAGGCATGTGCACATGAGTAAGGGCTACTTCCCCATTATCCGTAAACCTCTATAAATGTGCCTACTCGCACAATGCTCTACTCGGCAATATAGTGATCATATTACAGAAGATGGCATATACAAAGCATATAAACACTCACATAGTGTATGAAAGATAGAGTTACTACCAGGACTTGCCCTTTCCTACTCTACTAGCTGTTCAATACCCTTAATCCAGCTTGGGCTATTACAAATTCCTATAAATTAAAGTTACAAGTAACTAGTTATTACTTGAACTATTATTGCCTTTAATCATAGTTTGTTGGTTATCTAACACAGTTTCAGCAATTTTTACATAGTACAACTCTGCATAGTGCAGTTTCACAGTTTTCCAGAAAACTAACAAATTTTCAGTCGATTTTAAAAAATCATATCTCTTAATCTACTCATCTACAAATCATGTTCTACCTACCAAATTAAAGCTCTACATGTCTACTTTAATCCTGCCAAATTTTATAATATTTGAATTTGGTTTGATGAATGAAAGTCATTGCATAATTAGATTGCCACCAGTGAAACAAATCAAATAGCACATCCCCTAAACTTCATAAATTTCCAGGCTTGCATACAATTATCAAAAAATCATGAACACATATATTCCCACACAATTTTCCCTTATAAATCCAATGGAACCATAAAAAATAACAAAATCTAGTCCAAACACAGTGAAAACATATTCTAGACAAAAATCACAATAAATTGGGAAAATTGGAGTTTCTTGATTCCATTCCATTAATCACCTTCCTTTCACCTTTAATTTCTTAGTTAACCTCTCAAACATCTACTAAACATTATTAGTGTGAATATGGGCAGCACTTCCCCTTAGGGTTTCATCATCCCAAATTATAAAACCAAGCAAAATAAGCCAACCGATCAACTAAACATCCAACAACAAGCTTGAATAAAAAAGAGGATCAAGGTTTTGGTGTTTACCTTTGGTTTTCTTTTTCCTCTCTCTAGAACCATCCCACTTCTTCTCTCTTCCTCTTGATTTTGAGCTTGCTAAACATGTATTCAAGATGGGTATGAAGATGAGAAAGAGTTTCCAAGCTTTTAGGACAAGAACACACAAGCTTTACTACCAATCTTACCTTGATTGCTTCTTGATCCACTTGAGCTCTCTCTTGCGTCCTATGTTCTTCAAACAACTCTCTCTCTCTCTCTCTCTCTCTCTCTCTCTCTCTTGTTCTTGGTATTGGTAAAAAATATGAGCGCTTGGGAAGGGATAAGTATCCTTTAAAAATATTCCAATCCACCTCCTTTAGGAATTATTATTTTATTATAAATTTCCACATGTTAATTGTTGGCTTTCTTGTTTCATCTTTTTTTTTTGGCCATGACTACTTTTTCCTTCTCTCTTCATTATTCTTGACCGAAATAATAGGCCTTGGAAGAGTTCAAATAGCATTTTGATTTATCATATTTTCACCTGCTCAAACATTACAATATTTGCCCACAATTGTTAACTTTTCAACACATACTTTTTGCTTGGCCATAATGTTTCCCTTGACTCTCTTTTCCTTGACGTGAATGAGGCACTTGGAGAGATTAAAGAGCTTCTAAAATATCACCATCCACCACCTTAAGTATTAGTATTTAATTGCAATTTTGCATGTGTTAAACTTTTGACTTTTCTACTCCCCTTTACTTGGCTAAAAATGCTCCTCTTTGCTTAAATGTGAGACAAGTAATTTATTTTCCCTTCTTGCTACCATTTTGACTGTCCAATATCATGAGGAAAAGGGAAAAATATGGGCTTTGGATTAAATTTAACTAAATGACTATTTTGCCCATACATTTTTGTCATTTTCACACATTACTGAAAATCTGGCAGAATTTTTATCAAACTTTGAAAATTCACATCTTTATTTATAAAGATTCAATTGGTGTGGTTCCAAAGGATATGTCACCCTTATTAAGTCTATTTTTAAGGAAAAATATAGCCTTTATCTAACTGGAAGCATATAATCCCTAGAATTTCCATTTTTGGATGTTGTCACAAAAACTTGCCAGTTTCGCTGAGCTAACTTCAAAAATTCATAACTCTTTGTGTACAGCTCCAAATAACATATATAAACTATCAAAATAAAGCTTAATAAGTCAACTTTCATTTTGGAAAATTTCATAGGCATTAGACATCATTTGCCTATTTAAAAATGTCACACGACAAGACTACCATATAGGAAAAATACATTGGCAACAACGTTTACATTCCTAGGACTTTTGCTAAACTGATGCTTAGCAGTCCACTTGATTTAGATTTATTCTCAAGCCTCTAATCCTAAAATTTGGGATATTAGATGAATTGCCACTTAGGTCCCTTCATCTTTTTACCTAACTTTTGTTTTTGGGTTGGTACCACTTAGCTTTTTACCTAACTTTTCCTTTTGGGTTGGAGCACTCTTGTGATTCCACCTAAGCTCGTTCATGAATCACATATATAATTAGTCAGACAACTCATCCTTCTTCTATATGGCCACATGGTCTCCTCCTCTAACACCACACAAGCAAGCCAGATGAAATCAACATACTCCCCTCGCCTGAAGCTAAGTAGGTCAACCAGGGCACCAAGGGACAGAGGAAGAGGACACATATCATCTCTTAGGCTGACCACTTATACACACGTGACAACTAAACCCTAACACTCCCCACACTCTTAAATTTGGCCAAGAGGAAGAAAAGTAAGAGGAAAAGTAAGAGAAAAAAAGGAGAAAAAGAAAGAAGAAAGAAGGTGCTGAAATCTTGAAAGAACAAGAGAGACAAAGTGTTCTTGAGCTGATTTCATCCTTGAAATTGCGTTTCTAGCTCAAAGTATCTTCACCAATTGAAGAAATAGGCTTTGTTGGCTTTTTGCCTTGGTAACCTCTTTAAAAATAACCAAGGATTGCAATATAGGGTGCAATCCCGGATCGTCTCTCAAAGAGCCTTTTATTAATTACCTAGAAACTAAGTGCAATGATTGACATGAAATGAGTTAAAAATGGTTTTTAACTTTTTATCTAACAACTAAGTTGCAATTAAACTAAAATGCTTTTAAAACTAATATTTTTGGATTTTTGGAATAAAATTGATATGGAATGAAAATGGGTTAAGAATGCAAATGATGAAGATGCTCTTGGAAATGATTTTCAATGACTATCCTTGCTAAATTAAAATATTTGGGGAATTAATACACTAAGCCTCTAATATACCAAACCTCAATTACCATTGAGTCTAGCATCAGAAGAGAGGAACCCCTACCCTTGAAATGCTATTAAGCCCTCTTAGTGTAATGAGTTTCTCTAAGTTTTCTAATATACCAAACCCCAATTACCATTGAGTCTAATGCTTAAACTCATGAACCCATTTATTTAAGCATTATTAAAACCCCTTAGATAGTGATTATGGAATAAACAATGCATTTAGGTTCAACTACAATTCTATTTCAATCAAAGCATCCAACAATACTATATTAAATAGAGAGAAACAATAGATTCATAGATAAACATATATATAACCATATATATTGATGAGCACAAATCCTCATTACAAATTCCAAATCACAACAACTCAATCCATAGAAATCATAACTAAAATCATAGTTTCATTACATAAATAAATTCTTAAACCTAAGAAATCACAAATATAATGAACTATAGATAAAATAAACTCCCCTTTAAAGCACATGTGAGCTCAAGCCATCTCAAATTCATCTCCAAGATCAAAGCAATTCAGCTACTCACAGCCATGGATTCAAGAAACATAGTCATTCTCAGATTCAAACATCCATCCATGAAATCAGTAATTAAAGTAATCAATTAGCACTGAAGCAATTAAAAACAGAGGTTGGATTTGAACATAAAATCAGAGTGCTACGATCTGTTATGAGAGTCAGAAACAGATAAGAACAAGCCACGGTCTGTGATGAGAGTCAGAAACAGATCAGAACAAGCCACGGTTTGCACTATCCCAGATTGGGTGACGTAAGATGACGGTGGATAGCCAGTGTTGGTGGTAAATTGATGGTTGACTCTTCGACAGCTCCAAACTCACAGTAACTCTGCTTCTCAGCTTTCCCTTCACAGTGGTTGAACTTGGCAGTGGCAGAACTAGAGGTGAACAGTGGTAATAGAAGAGATGAGGGGCGGAGATGAAGATGATCGAAGCTGGCGGCAGCTTCCCTAATTTTAGTCCATCTCCTCCCCAAGCTCAGCTTTCGGCTCCCCAAGTTTCAAGTCTGCAGCTCCTCTCAGCTAGCAACTCATGGCTGATCTCTATCTTCTCAAACTCTGAAGCTCACCGTCGATGAAGATGTATGGCGACAGTGAAGCTAAGGTCGCCGGCGAGGAGAGGGGAAGAAGACAAAGCTGATGAGAGGTCGAGGAAGGTCCCTTGGTTATTCGTAGCTTACGTCTGTCTCTCCATTAGTTTTCTACAATTCCATTCCCTCTTTAATTCAGGATCTAACCTAGTAGTCCAAATGAGTAAAACACTGTGTTTTAAAATGGAACTGAACTGTCATTTTCTAAATTTGATGGACTAAAGTGTCATTTTTGAAATTTGCTTTCCAAACTGACATTTTCAATCTTAATCCAATTTTTCAAGCCATTAATAGTTAAAAACCAATTAAACCAACATCAAATATTCTTAGAAATCAATGATTAAGAGTATTACCATTATTTTGACAATTTTGCCCTTTTAAGTCCTAATTTAATATATTTACTCTTAATCTCAATTAACCACAAATAAGGCATTTTAAGCTCAATAACTATGACAAAATCCCCAATTAAAGTACAAAATATATAATCAAAATATGGATTTGTCACCAATCTTGTTCCTTTCATCGAGAGGAACGTTTCTATGGTTTTAGTTTCTTGAAAAGAAGAGTTTGGTGCTATCTAGATGGTGTAGGAGTTGGAAAAATCAAGAAATAGTTCTAGCACTAGATAGTGGTAAGCGTAAACTCTTATTTGAATCTAGTATTTTGAAATTTGGTTGAGTTTTCATGAGGTTAGTGTACTACCCTAATTTTCATTTAAGAGGTAATCTTAGGGTTTTAATGATCTTGTGAACATGAACATGATGCTAGAAGAGAATTAAGTTTGGTAGGAATGACGTTAAGCAAGTCTTGTGGTTAAATTTGTAAAATCACTTTGTTTGAACCTATAGTGAATTTAGGTCAGAGAGGGCAAGAAAAAGGAATAAGAATTTGTTGATTTTGAGGTTGAAAATGGATTCTACATGAAAAAGTATATGGGAATAGTTTGTAGAAATGATTTTAGAAGGATTGGATTGAAAACCCTTGATAAGTAAAATATTTGCATATTTATTTTTCCTTATATGATGAATTTGTGCATGATATTTGAGCTCAATTTAATAAATTTGAGTGTAATTAATAAATAAATAATGATTTTGGCATCAAATAGAATTTCTTGAAAAATAATAAATTAGACCCTCTTTCAATTTTCAAGCAATATCTGGAGCTCTAGATGTCGGATTGGGATGTTCTATATATGGATAAAAAGCTAAGAAAGAGATCTACAACTTTTATGTTGAGACCAAAACCTAGTTCTGTCTCCAAGGGTTTCAAATTTTGCTTGGAAGTTGAGAGCGGGAATTATCCACCATTCCACGAACTATTCCATCTACCACATTTCATCTACCACTTCATCTACCACATTTCATCTACTACTTCATGTACCCTACTCCATTCTTCCCTATATATAGCCTCCCTCTCCTTCACATTTTACACAACCATTTCATATCCATATCTTTCCTCTCTTCTCTATATACACCATCTTAGAGTAGTTTTATGCATTGTATTTAATTCCTGCATGCCTCTTACATGGAAGGCTTAGGTAGGCCTCCTTTATGAATGATATAGGTTACCACCTACATGAAAGGTTTTACCTCCTACATGGAAGGCAAGATTTTTCCATTTTCATGCATCTTGTAGTTGTATTTTTATTATGTTTATTGCAATGTTTATGAAGTTTTTAATTTATTTTGTTTTTGTCTTTAATTTCATCATGTGCTAAACTTCCATTTTTCTAGGGTGATGACGTAGCTTACTAATGATGGATTGAATCTTAACTTATTAAATCTAGTTTGAATTTCTCCTTCATGATTAAGTTTTAATTATTGTTCTTAATGCTTTTGATTCATTGGCCACCTTTTGAATGATTTCAATATGCATGTTGAGACCGGAAGGAGATGCATGTGTATAGATTGTATAATTAAAACCATGACTTGCATATGAAATAGGAATAGATTCATATGAGTTGTGTAGTCTTACTTAGTTCCATAAATCTTAATGCATAATTAATTGCTTAAATTCATATAGTAATATACTTTATTAGTAATTAATTATAGAATTGCTTGACCTTACAAGACGCTAGTAATTAAATTAGGGAAACTCGACTATCAATTATGTGGAATAAATTTGTTTAGAATAGATAAGTGATTCAATGCAGAATTTGTTAAGTGAAATCTGACCTTTAGGACTTTTTCTCATAGTTGTTTCATATCATTTGCATTCATATTTAATTATTTTAAATTTTGTAATCTCAATCACCAACTAATCGATCGACTAAATATAGTTAAAATTACTCATTTTGGTACTTAGTCATCAATCTTCCTGGGAATGATCTCTACTCACTTTTATATTACTTGATTACGACGATGAATACTTGCACTATTTAATAAACCATTTACACATGTAACAAGTTTTTGGCACCATTGCTGAGGATTGTTGGCATTAATATCAATACCAAGTAATTTTAATACTAATTTAGTCTTCATGTAAAAATTTCAAACAAAAAATTAAAACAAATGGATCATTCACAACATTCATTTGGTTTAATCAGTGATAAATTATCATATCTTTGTTCTTTTTCAGGAATGCATGTGGATGGAATAAGACAAGAAAATATAAATGTTGGTTGGATTGAAAATTCTTCTCCTTATAACTATTTTTTTTGTGCTTATTATGGAGAGTGTCATTCATGTAAGCATTATTCATATAGCACTACCAATCATTATGTGAGAGATGATTTCAATATGAACCAAACTTGTTTTGATCATTCCTTTTATATGGAATTTTAAAGCAACAAGAGCCTTTAGAGCCATATATTAGGTATTGTCCTAATCCTCCTTTCTACACTTATCCATATATTGAAGAACACACTCTTGAGTTTAAGGAAAAGTCTGATTTAGAAAGATTATGTGAAGAGTTTAGAAGAGAGCAAAAGGAACTTGTCACTAGTGTCGAGTCAAGTGTCCAAAATATTGGAATATATGTGAGTCAAATTATTTAATCACTTGAGACTATGAGGCAAGGTAATTATTAGAGCATGATGACCACTTCTTGTGTTGATGATGATTATTGTACAGAAGTTGAGGATTTAGAATTGAATGAAACTTTAGCTCTTGTGGAATGTGATAAGGAACTTGAAATCACTTTTGGAGAGGATGGAGGCTGTAGTCTAAAAGAAGTTCCTGTTGTGGAACCTAACTCCTGTCATTTTGATGTTGAAACTAATGTGGATGTTCCACACCTATTGTTCATGTCTCTCCTGTTGAAGTGTTGACTCTTACTAATGAAAGTCAAGTGGATTTTGTGAGATGCTCTAAAATTTTGGAAACTCCTAAATCTGTTTGCGAAAATATACATGTTGGGCTTTATTTGAATTCAGTAAATATTTGTACTCTAAAATTGTCTATGATTGAAATACAAGTAATTACCTTGAATGATCATTGTTGGTGTCTAAACCATTATTGCTTGAAAATAAATAAAGATAAGGTAATCATGGTGTTTGATACTTTTGATTAGTAGTTTGTGTTTAGGAAGTATGGCTGAAGACTATAAATTTAGCGCTGCTTGGGAGGCAACCCAAGGTTTGGTTGGATGTTTTGTTGTGATTTTACAGGACTCTTGATAGTCCCTGTATATATATATATATATAATTAAGAAAAAGAGTTAAGTGGTTTGGTCTTTGTCTAGCTAAAGACGTTAAAGAATGGCGGCTATTTGGGAGGCAAACCAAAACTTCTTTCTTATTCCCTCACTTTTCCTTCCTACTCTCTCATTTTTCCTTCCTACTCACTGAAACACACTGCACTGCATCAGAGATTTTAGTTTTCATCTCTTTCATTACAAGTTAACATGGAGGAATCTCTGGTAAAGCTTAAGAATAGGTTTCCCACTCTTCCCAAAGATGTGCTCAGGAAGATCTATAACTGTCGACTTGAAAGGATGAAGATATTCTAGCATTTAGGCCTTCCTGTAGACATAAGCTAGATCATTGAAGCTAAGGTATGTTTAGCAGGTGAGATTCATAAATCATTTGTTAAATATTTTCCATAAATGGAAAGAAGTTCTTACTCCAAAAATAGAAGAGCTAAAAAAATGAATGCCTGCTATAAATGTGTAAGGTAGACATATGATCAGCACTGAAGGAACAAAGGTATGATTTCTATATATCGAGAAGTTAAAATTAAATTTATAAAGGATAGACTGAGTAAGGAGTCACTGGATGATATCATTCAAACTCTTGAGACGCATCCGAGTGGTGATGTTCATCGTATTCTTCTTGATTTAGCGGACATATTCAACAAAGAAAAAGAGCACTACTATCTTGGGAATCAGTCATTAAAAGACTCTGTTTGCCAGTTTATAAGACAATTGGATGGGAATCAAATCCTCGATTCAAAGAAAGCGTTTAAGCCATTACTGGATGTAAAACCAGAGGAAGATGTGAGCCAAAATCACAACTAATGTACATAATCATGCTTTTATCTAATTTGTCCTATCTTTTCAGTAGCTTTTGTCTAATCTATTTTATCTTTTCAATAATTTTTTACCTTCTTTCCTCTTTTTATTAATTTCTTCACGCAAATTATGCTGGTCATTCGGTCAGAAATTTTTCAAACTTCTTTGAAAAATGCCTGATTTGCATGATCTTGTTGTCACTATTTTAGTATTATATATATGCACACTTCCACTTGTAAATATGTAGTATTCCACTTGTAAGCATAAATGGTTTGAGAGAAAAGAAGAGAAAAATGGTATCACACTAAAATGTAGGTTTAATTAAATATATCTGCATTTTTTGTGAAACTAATGAGGGAAAGAATGGAGAGTTTCTAACTGCAGCACAAGAACTAGGAAATGCATTAATTGCTCAAAGGATCAATTTTGTATACGAGGGATGCATCCAAGGCCTAAGGGGAGGTGTGGCCATTACTGTAACCATTAATGGAAGCAAGGGTTTGAGTGTAAAGGTAAAGAAGTTAGATGGCCACATCTTTTCCTTAAGACAAGAGATACAAGTTTCCAACTTGCTGGAACATATGGGATGTATGTTCTATAGGGCTAAAGCTTTTATCACTCTACCTAGTGGTTTGAAAATGTTGGATGGGATTTCCAGTATCACATATTTGTCTAAGTTAAACTATCACAAAAAGCTATTAGGATTGTTAAATGTTAATGGTTTTTATGGTAATTTGTTGTCTTTTTTTATCATGCTATAGAAACAAGATTGATACCCCAATTGACTCGACATTCCATAATTTCTGCCCTAACTGCTGATCAGCTGGTCGATTAATTGCAAATCTATGAACCTAAACTAGATATACTAGTCAAGCAAATAGGTAGGCAATCTTCATATAGCAATCAGAGTAGGATCCAGATACCACTCTTCGGCTGTAACTTTCCTTAATCTCTTGGTTTTACTCTTAGCATTTTGGTTTTACTTTATTGTGTATTTATGTTTAAGAAAAAATACTTTCTCTAAGCTCTAAAAGACATTGAGGACAATGTTTGATTTAGGTTGGGGGAGCAGAAAAAAAATTTTTAGTTAGTTAGTAAAACCATTAGATGCATGAGCTGTGGAAAAAAATGACAAAGTAAGGAGTTATTCTTAACTCCTGAGACGCATTTTATTAGTTGCATGTTTTTATTTTTTATTTTTTAAAAAGAGTAAATGTAAAAGAACAAATCATCATGTTTAAGTGCTTTGTAATGATGTTAAGAAGTATATAAGTTTTGTGTATAGATAAATTGAATTTAGAGATTTCATAGCATGGATGAACTACTGATTGTTGCAATTGATGATGAATTTTGAGATTGAATTATCTGAGTTTGAAAGCCCTTAACTGTGAGCTTTTGAGCCTATAATGATTATTTCTCTTGTGTGTGATATTCACCTATTAAGTTGTCACTCGAGAACTTGCTTTAAATCTTGTTGAAATTACATCTTACATACACATTCAAAAATGATAGAGGCATTCTTTTTTTTAGTCAGAGCCAAATAGCCAACCTTGCAATTATATTGTTGATAAGCCCATTTGAGCCTAATTGACTATTTCTTTGTTCTCAACCCTTTAACATGTGTTTTAATGAAATATCAAGTGCTTTTACCTAATTTGAAAGATTAGCTGAGCATTTGAAATTTTTGTGAAATAGGCTTTTGACAAGTGTGGGGGTGTATATATCATCAACTTTAGAGTTACGAAATTATGCAAACTATATATATATATATATATATATGCCCTAGAAGACATTGGGGACAATGTCTAATTTAAGTTGGGGAAGGAGTAGTAAAAAAAGAAAAAAAAAGAGACAGAAAAAAAAATTAAGTATTGTGGGATGTTGTGATGAAATAAATTTATTCATAAGTAGCCCATTTTTCAATTTTCTATTTATTTAGCCCTTCATATCACGTTTTACATTTCTTTTACCTTAACCTTATTACAACCCTTAATAAGTCCTTTTGATTTGAATTATGCATGTGAATTAGGTAGTGGAGATTGAGATTTTTAGCAAGCCTATGATAGTGCAATTTTTTCGATTGAATTCGAGCAAAACACTCACCCTTAAACACTTAAGAAATTGGGAGAATGAGTCACAATTACGAACTCGGTTTATTCATTTTCAAATAAAATTACTAGTTTACATTTTCGTTGATACATGAATACTATGATCTCTTTATTTTTTTAATTGTATTCTTGCTTATGACTTCACACTTCTAATTTTGTTAACACTAATTAGTCACTTCTTGTCTGAGGACGTCCATGAGCTAAGTGTGGGGGAATTTGATAAGTAAAATATTTCATATTTATTTTTTCATATATGATAATTTTGTGGATAATATTTGAGCTGAATTTAATAAATTTTGGTATAATTAATAAATAAATAATGATTTTGGCATGAAATAGAATTTCTTGAAAAATATTAAATTGGACCCTCTTTTAGTTTTCAAGCAATATCTGGAGCTCTAGATGTCAGATTAGGACATTCTACATATGGATAAAAAGGTAAGAAAGAGCTCTGCAACTTTTATGTTGAGACTAAAACTCAGTTCTATCTCTAAGGGTTTTGAGTTTTGCTGGGACGTTGAGAGCAAGAATCATCTATCATTCCACCAACCATTCCATCTACCACTTCATCTTCCTTTTCATCTATTATTTCATCTATCACATTCTATCTACTACTTCATCAATCACATTTCATCTATCACTTAATCTACCCTACTCCATTCTTTCCTATATATAGCCACACTCTCCTTCACATTTTACACAACCATTTCATATCCATTTCTTTCCTCTCACCATCTTAGAGTAGTTTCATGCATTGTATTTAATTCCTGCATGCCTCCTACATAGAAGGCTTAGGTAGTCCTCCTTTATGGATGACATAGGTTACCACCTATATGGAAAGTTTTACCTCCTACATGGAAGGCTAGATTTTTTCATTTTCATGCATCTTGTGGTTGTATTTTTATTATGTTTATTGCAATGTTCATGGAGTTTTTAATTTATTTTGTTTTTTTTTTAATTTCATCATGTGCTAAACTTTCATTTTTCTAGGGTGATGATGTAGCTTACTAATGATGGATTGAATCTTAACTTATTAAATCTAGTTTGAATTTCTCCTTCATGATTAAGTTTTAATTATTGTTCTTGATGCTTTTGATTCATTGGCCATCTTTTGAATGATTTCAATATGCATGTTGAGACCGGAAGGAGATGCATGTGTATAGATCGTATAATTAAAACCATGACTTGCATATGAAATAGGAATATATTCATATGAGTTGTGTACTCTTACTGAGTTCCATAAATCTTAATGCATAATTAATTGCTTAAATTCATATAGGAATATATTGGATTAGCAATTAATTATAGAATTGCTTGACCTTAGAAGAGGCTAGTAATTAAATTAGGTAAACTCGACTATCAATCATGTGGAATAAATTGGGCTAGAATAGATAAGTGATTCAATCCAGAATTTGTTAAGTGAAATCTAACCCCTAAGACTTTTTCTCATAGTTGTTTCATATCATTTGCATTCATATTTAATTATTTTAAATTTTGTAATCTCAATCACTAACTAATAGATAGACTAAATAAAGATAAAATTACTCATTTTGGTACTTAGTGATCAATCCTCATGGGAACGATCCTTTACCCACTTCTATATTACTTGATTACGACAGTGTACACTTACACTATTTAATAGACTATTTACACACGTAACAACCCTAAAATTGGAATTAAATGTTGTTTAAGGTTAGTGCTACTAGATTGAATTTCCAGGAAGTCAGGTTGTTTGAGGTTCGATTTTGGTTAACCAAACCTTCTCCAATAATTCTAAAATTTTGCAAGTCACTAGTACATATCTTAGGCTTTAAAATAGCCATAGAATGTGTTATTTGGATAAGTAACATGTAAGTTATGAATTTTTAAAGTTTAGGTACCAAAACTGGAAATAATTCTAAGGCAGTCAAATTGGTCGAGGATCCTAGAATTTTATACCTATAATTGGCATTGATTGATATTTTTTCTTTACAGAGGACTTAAAGAGCTTCACATAGAAACTTGAATCACCACATTTAGAATTTTCTGAATTAAGATATAAAATTTCAAAGTTTCCTAATAAAATCTGGCAAATTTGGAATTTGTTCTCAAATTTTCAAATTTCAAGGGAAGTTGTGAATAGGAGATAAATGAGGATTAGCAACATTTTTTAGAGTCTAATGTGACCGCATTGAATACCCAAATCACAAGAAAGGAAAATGTATAATATGTCGTAGCTTAAGTATGCAATAGCTATAGCACAAAAGTACTAAAGATAACCAATAAAGATAAGTAAAGGACAAGAATAGAGATGGGTCAAAGAATAATATAATCTTTATTATGTCAATAGAATTAGAACAAGTAATGATCCATCTATTCGTAAATTCTAAATTATAGGATTTGACATTTGCTCGAGCATGGAAAAGGAGCTTACTGGTAAAGGTATAGTACGGGAAAGGTAGTTAGGAATTAACTCTTTCTCTTATAAATTATGTATTGTTCTGCATATATGTTTGTACCATCAGGTATATTTGTTTCATGAATATATGGATTTAATGTTGTGTAATATCTTGAATTTTGGGATTAAAGGCTTGAGAATAAGCCTAAATCAAGTGGACTGCTAAGCCCTAGTTTAGCAAGTGTCCCAAGAAGGCATAAGAAGTAGAATGGCTTACAGAAATCAAACTCAGAATATTAGACCGGTTGTTTTAGAGCTAGTATTTTAAAGTCAATCTCATTATGAAATTTAGATTGGTTTTAAAGAGGACTTGTCTAGAAAAATTTACCTTAGTACTTATACTCACTTTCGCATTCAAACTTCATTTCTCACCTCGCAAAGTTGTCGCGTGCTCGGTCTTCCTCTCTCCGTCGCCTCAAACTACCATGATCTCTCTCTCTCTCTCTTGCCCATTAGGATGGCTTGGTATTCCTTTCTATAGGGCTCTCCTTCTTTGTCGTCACTTTTGTGCTCTCGCATTTGACAAAAATCGTTGACTTTTATAAACCCTCACTAGCCCTCTTCTGTAAATGTTCTCTTTTGTTGTCTTTGCATGCATGGACATTTTAATTGGTTGATCCTAATGCTCATTCCTTTTCTTTCTTTATCAAAACACTTATGCTTACTCCTTTTTATTCTTTGTCGAAACCATGATTAAAAGTTCATATTTTTTATCTTACATCCAAACTAATGCTTACTCAATATTCACTATGGTTGTTGTAGTTATTTTATGCGAATTTTTGTTCACTTTTGTGTGATAAATTTTTTATATTGCCTAGTGATTGCATAATGTATAGAAAATAGTATGAAGAGCTTGAGAAGTGTCTGATATGTGTTATATATAGAGGTGTTGGTAAGCCAGGATTAATTATTTACTTTTCTCTTTGCTCCAAATGCAATGCAGCTTGTGAACATATGTAGTACATTACATAAGAGTAATTCTATTATGTACAAACATGTTCACAAGTTGCATTGCACTGCATTCATAGCAATTAATATTACTTATATGACAAGGTTTGACCTGCAATGGGATTGAACACAAGAGATACATACATATCATAGAGGCTGTGAAGAGTGCCAAGTCAAGTGGCTTTTTTTTAGCTATTAGTTATGTTTTTATGTTGCTTTTAGAATCCATATTATTGTGTTCATTACATATTCCTTTGAATTTCAAAAAGACATGTGAAGAGTGTTAATGTCAATGGTTTCACCCAAGAAGCGGGTGAATTGTGTGACATTAAAAAATTTAAAAAATCACAGTTAAGACACTTGATTAAAAGATAAGGGTTGGAGAAATTTCACTGAAGTGTACACCGGAGTTTATACTCATTTGGTCTTAACCCTTGACCTACGTCCAGTCCTCAAAGTTCCTCTAAAATTTTCACTATACTTCCAAGATTCGATGGGTTCTTGGTACTACAATACAAGAGAGTTCCTCAAATGGACACTCACTCCCTCTTACACTTTGTAAGCAGATACCCTCACTCAAGGTCTAACTACCTTGATATTTTCTTTACAAAAGTAATGAATAAGGTTGTGAAATGTCTCTCACAGAGTTGATAAATGAATATTGAAGAACAATAAGAATATTAGAGAATATCATACATAAACAAAGCACTTAATGCATCGAATTGATTTTGTTGTTTGTTGTTAGCTTCATCTTGAATGCTTTCGTATTATAGGTAGAATGTCTTTAATGACCATTAAGAGCATTCAAATATATCCGTTAGAGAGTAAATGTAGTTATTGATGTAAGAGAGTGTTTCCATTGGTTATCTCTGCTGCACATTTAGTGCTTCTAACGGGATTTTTCTTTTCTTGATTTTGAAGTTAATCTGGAGATTAATCACCTGAAACTTATACATAAATATGATTAGTAACATTTAGAAGTAGTATAAGAATTTAGGGTGTTTATTATGATGAATAGAAAATGTATTAAAATTGTCGAGACGTTGATCATAAAAGACTGATGAAAGCATACTTGAATGTGACTTAGGATTACTCCAGTGATTTCTTATCACTCGAGTTCTTACTTTGTCACTCGAGCATACAAGTGATCTTATGTAAATAATCACTAGTAGTGAAGTTTTGTAAAAATGAATATCACTCGAGTGTATATTTATTCACTCAAGTGATCTTCCATAGGTTTTGAAAATATTGCTTAATTATTACCAAGTAACTCGAGTGCTCTTTAAGATCACTTGCTAGTGCCTTGCAAGTGATCATAGATCACTCGAGTGATTTCCTCAATCACTCAAGTTGTCTTTTCAAAAGATCATATCACTTCAGCTTTACTTGCAAGTGACTCGCAAGTGAATGCCATCACTCGAGTGATCATCACATCACTTGAGTGATTTAGTCTCTATTAAGCATATCACTTAAGTGCACCATTCAGCCACTCAAGTGATCTGCTTTACCAAATCACAAACTTTCACATTACTTGCAAGTGACTTGCAATCACTTGCAAGTGATGTACATCACTCGAGTACTTACCCCATCACTCGAGTGATCTGGACACTAGAACTTTCACAGGATCTAATCACTATTAAGTGACTATTGTAATTCTAGAAGTGAAGCTTTATCACTTGAGTGTATTCACTATCACTTGAGTGATCCTCTTTGATAATCTTTGTTCATACTTGGCTATCACTTGAGTGCCAAAACTAAAACTTGAGTGATTTTCTCAAGATGGAAAATATTACCATATAGTTCACCTTGATCACTTGAAGTGAAAAATCATCACTCGAGTGCCTTGTTGATTCAAGTTTTTCCAAAAGTACTTATATCACTTGAGTAACTTGAATCATCAAGTCAAATTTGTATTACCCTACTTATTTGTCAAAATAAACTTAGATATCAAGGTTTGTTATCATCAAAACATTATGAGAGCTAACAAAGAGCAGTATATAATCTAATCTAATATATAGCTCTGTGTAATTGAAAACATGAGATGAATATAGTTGGAGGTTGTAGATACAGGCAAACCATTCCTTTATGACTTAAAAAATAGAAAAAAAAAGCCTTCCTTCCATAGGTAAAAATATGATATTCATTTTGTGCTTATTGCCTTCTTGTTTGCTTACTTGAGTATGAAAGTTTATGATACATGAAAGTTTAGATTTTTTCTGCTTGCTCGATATTCTTTGTGGTTGTTATAGTTATTGTATGCAATTTTTGTCTATAGAATTCAATATGGTTGGGATCGCAAATCTTGTGATTATGGTAATGATGCAATTTCATTGCATCTTTCTCATAATGGCAAGTTTCGCACATCCAATCATCACGAATTCTATAGACAAAAGTTTGTATACACATATGATAATTGAATCTTGTTTGTGTAACCCCCTACCTTGATAACAGTAATTATAATTCAAAAATGCTTAATTAAAATGAATTAGAGACCAATGGATAATTAAACCCGTTTCAATCCCTTCCTGATGGTAGGGTTTTCACAAATTCTTTCAAAACTTCATCCCTTCCCTGGTCTCAATTTTCAAGTTTCAAATATAATTACCTATGCAGTTAGTCACATTCAAATATATCAAAGTGTATAATAAAGTCCCGGCAACTCCCGGGGTTCATTTACTAAGGGTTTAAAGTTTCCTATATAGGGGATTACAATACCGTTCCAAAATAGTATTTACGTCCCAAAATAATATACAATAATCCCAAATCCAAATGGATAACCAACAACCCAAAAGTAATATCCCTATAAGGTCCTAGCTACTCCTGGTTATTCGTTTCTCCTTGGCGCTACTTGCCCTATCTAAAAGTTAGTCAACGGAAAGAATGAGATTCAAGAGAATCCCATTAGTAATAAATCACTCATACAATATATAAACACATAGAATGTAAGATAATGTTTAGCAGCAACACAATGATGCATGGCTCATGCCACACACGACATCACTCACAACTGTATACACAATGCGACAGCTTTCACTGTAATCTCTATGCTCAATGTGATAGCTTACATTGTAATCACTATGCTCAATGCGACAGCTTACGATCTAATGGCAGCAGTGTCTTAAAGCATCTCAATGCATGACAACATACATACAACACTTTACACACAGTATAAGAGAAAGAGTCACTACCTTGTTCTTTCCTAACTTGCTCTAGTATTATTCATTTACCACCAGTGCAAATGTTGAACCCTATAATCAAGATTAAGGACAACAAATCAATCTCTTTTCCAAGTTCTTAATTCAATAACACTTCAAGTTAGTTATCATTTGAACTCTTTGGGTGGCTATTAAAAGTCTAAGCACACACCCTAATGGTTAGGGAAAGTTACCCTGAAGATCCCATTTTTGAAACAAAAGTACTAATTTTAGGCTCAATAACTCAAGTGAAGAAGACCTCACTCGAGTGATGCCCCCACTTATACTAGAGTCCCACAAAGTGAGACACAGAGAGTGTGTACCCAAGAGTACCAACACACCCTGGAGTGGTTAGTTCACACAAGCACTATCCTCGACACTCAAGTGATAAGAAATAGTCACATGAGTCCCACTAAGTGATATGTGGGAAGTGACAACCCCAGAGCAACTAAAATTCCAAAGTGACAAGTGCACTCGAGCACTAGCCTTAGCACTCCAATGACCACCCTACAACCTCGAGAGCCCATCCGCACTCTTGACAATTTTCCTGTGAGTGTTAACCCAAAACACATGCCCATAGTGCTATATGAACATGCACTCAAGTGATAACGCATGCCACCCGTAGATAAGGAAGAGCACTCTTAGCTCTCGCCTGAAGACCTGACCGAAACACTGGAAATATCATACTGTACTCGAGTGAGACCCTACCTCACTCAAGTGAGGCTTATCAGAAGCCTAACCGCAACAGTTGATATGACTTTTCAGACTTGCCCAATTTACTTCAAATGGTTCCAAAACTCCTACCAAAACTCATTCCCATCTAATATGTCATAAAGAACCTATTGGGAACCTCAAAACAATCCAAATCCCATTCAATCAACACATACTTTATTTTTCAATCAAAATACAACACAATCCTTCAAATTATCAAATCTCCCAACTCAACTCCAAACTAAATCTATTAGTTCAAGACACCATTTGACACCTACTCCACCCTAAGACACTAGCTAATTCATTCTTTTCAAAATTAGGCCAAAATCAGGGTTGAGGCTAAAGAATATATCTAATATATAATATGTGGTAATTCAAAGTTCTCAAAACTTAACTAAAAATCACAACAAATACACCAAAATACTATAAATGCTCACCTCTTCAAATTCCAAAGACTAGTTTCTTGATTCTCTAGCTTTCAAACTTGTTCTAGCTTTAAAACACCTTCTTTCAAAAATCTAAAACCATCAAGATGAAGCTCTCATCAAGGTGAACAACATTAATGAAGAGGTCTAGAGCATTAGAGGCTAACAAAGATATCAAAATCTTACCATTGGTTTTCTCTTTCCCTTGAAGCTAAACGAAAATGGAGTTTAGGAGAGAGAGATGAGAAAATGATGATCACACAAATTTTCCCTTTTCCCATGCACCCAAATCTACTTGGAGAAGGAGAGGGAATATAAAAATGAGTTTTAAAATTTGACCTCATCTAATAGCCCCCACATCTTGCCACATGTCTTATTCTTGTGCTTCCTTCTATAAACTCACATAAACACATGTACATTCAATTCTACCCCTTGCTCATTCAATCCTAGCCATTGATCTCAAGTTACCTATGAGTCTTCTATTCAATAACTGACCAACTGGTCGGTAAATTTACCATTTTGCCCCTGATTATCACAACATTCATTAAACCATCTTCAAACATATTCATATCACAATACACATCATATCCTTCAAAAGTGTTTATTCATTAATAATTACTTTACTTTTGAAGTCATTAGCCCTTAATTACAGTTTAGGATATTACAGTCTCCCCCTGAAAAATAAATTTCATCCTCAAAATTTGTTACACCACTTGAGCCATAAACTCTGAATATCGTCTACGCATATCAACTTCCGCTTCCCAAGTTGCCTCTCTCTAAGTCATTCCCCTCCATATCACCTTTACATATAGAATACTTCGTTGTCTGAGCTGTCGTTCTTCTCGATCAATGATATTCTCTGGAACTACCACATACGTGAAGTTATCTTATAACTCGACATCTTCATACTCAATAATATAAGAGGGATCCAGTTGGTACTTCTTCAATTGGGATACATGAAACATATCATGGACCTTGCTCAAGTTTAGGGGTAGGGATACTTAATAAGCTACAGGCCTGATTCTCGCAAGAATCTCAAAAGGACCTATATACCTTGGGCTCAACTTCTTTCGCTTAATTGCTTGCCCAATACCAACGATAGGAGATACTCTTAAAAACACATGGTCACCAACCTCAATCTCTTTTCCAAGTTCTTAATTCAATAACACTTCAAGTTGGTTATCATTTGAACTCTTTGGGTGGCTATTAGAAGTCTAAGCACACACCCTAACGGTTAGGGAAAACTACCCTGAAGATCCCATTTTTAAAACAAAAGTACTAATTTTAGGCTCAATAACTCAAGTGAATAAGGCCTCACTCAAGTGATGCCCCCACTTATACTCGAGTCCCACAAAGTGAGACACAGAGAGTGTGTACCCGAGAGCACCAACACACCCTGGAGTGGTCAGTTCACCTGAGTACTATCCTCGGCAATCAAGTGATAACACATAGTCACCCGAGTCCCATCGAGTGATATATGGGAAGTGACAACCCGAGAGCATCTAAAATTCCAAAGTGACAAGTGCACTCGAGCACTAGCCTTAGCACTCGAGTGACCACCCAACACCCTCGAGTGCCCATCCGCACTCTTGACAATTTTCCTGTGAGTGTTAACCCAAAACATACACCTATAGTGCTATATGCACATGCACTCGAGTGATAACGCATGCCACCTGCAGATAAGGAAGAGTACTCTTGGCTCTCACCTGAAGACCTCACCGAAACACTGGAAATATCACACTGCACTCGAGTGAGACCCTACCTCACTCGAGTGAGGCTTATCAGAAGCCCAACTGCAACAGTTGATATAACTTCCCAGACTTGCCCAATTTACTTCAAATGGTTCCAAAACTCCTACCAAAACTCATTCCCATCTAATATGTCATAAGGAACCAATTGGGAACCTCAGAACAATCCAATTCCCATTCAATCAACACATACTTTTTTTTCAATCAAAATACAACACAATCCTCCAAATTATCAAATCTCCCAACTTAACTCCAAACTAAATCCATTGGCATCAAGACACCATTTGACACTTATTCCACCCTAAGACACTAGCTAATTCATTCTTTTCAAAATTAGGCCAAAATCAGGGCAATAATTCAAGTTTCTCAAAACTTAATCAAAAATCACAATAAATATACCAAAATACTACAAATGCTTACCTCTTTCAATTCTAAAAACTAGTTTCTTGATTCTCTAGCTTTCAAACACCATCTTTCAAAAATCTAAAATCATCAAGATATAGCTCTCATCAAGGTGAACAACATTAATGAAGAGGTCTAGAGCATTAGAGGCCAACAAAGATATCAAAATCTTACCTTTGGTTTTCTCTTTCCTCTTGAAGCTCAACGAAAATGGAGTTTAGGAGAGAGAAATGAGAAAATGATGATGATCACACAAATTTTCCCTTTTCCCATGTATACAAATCTACTTGGAAAAGGAGAGGGAAAAGAAAAATGAGTTTTAAACTGTAACCTCATCTAATGGCCCATATCATGCCACATGTCTTAATCTTGTGCTTCCTTCTATGAACTCACATAAACACATGTATACTCAATTCCACCCCTTGCTCATTCAATCCTAGCCATTGATCTCAAGTTACCTATGAGTCTCCTATTCGGTAACTGACTAACTAGTCAGTAAATTTACCATTTTGCCCCTAATTATCACAACATTCATTAAACCATCTTCAAACATATTCATATCACAATGCACATCATATCCTTCAAAAGTGTTTATTCATTAATAATTACATCACTTTTGAAGTCATTAGCCCTTAATTACAGTTCAGGATATTATAGTTGGTCATGCATTTATTCTTTTCCAAGTTTTATTTGTTTGGATGCCCCACCTTAAAAGAGCTTAAATCATTATTGAGTGTGTGATGAGAGTGTTGATTGTAATTTTAACCTCAACGTATAGGAGTTGTCGATGTGTTGTTCATATTATAGACCATCCTTGTAGTAAATACAGCGACCCTTGGATTGGGTGTTCAGTTTACTAATCTTAGGCAATTTGGCTCTTTTGATACTTCAAGTAGAATATGGCTCTAGCCTACCTCAGTTTTAGGCGATAAAGGTAGTGTATCTTATTTAATGAAGTTGAATCTAACATAGTTGATATACAAATTTGACAATTCTATTTTGTGTGGTTGAATATGGTTGTGTGATGAGATCATACTTGAGAGGGAAATCAAAGTGAAGGTGTAATATCCTGAATTTTGGGATTAGAGGCTTAAGAATAAGCCTAAATTAAGGGGACTACTAAGCTCCAGTTTAGCAAGAGTCCCAGAAGGGCATAAGAAATAGAATGGCTTGTAGAAATCGCACCAGGAATGGAATATAAATTTTGGTGCGAATTAGTTGAACAAAAGTAGCCGATTCCTTTTGGATATGTCAGAATGGCATGAAACCAAACCCAAATCCAAAGGAAAAGGGGAAATGGCATCTAGAAAGAAGTAAGAAAGAGAATTAAAAGAACTAATGGCATAAGAATAATATTGTCATAATCAAGGAAAAAGAGACAATTGCTACTTGATCTTGATGTTAAAATTGGAAGACAAAATGAATGGCAAAGATTTGTTCTTCAAAAGTAAGAATAATTATAGGATCAAAAAGTAGAAATGAAGGGCCAAGATTTGCTCTTCAAAAGCGAAGCCTTTTAGTGTAAAGGGAAAGAGAAAATCAAAAAAATATTCCTCCCTCTCTCATGTGCCCAAATTCGTCCAAGAAGCTTGAGGAAAGAGAAAGAGGAATACAACTTTAAGGTAACAGCTTCTAGCTCAATTTTGACCTTCCATATCACCTTTTTAGCTCGAGGTCTTCATAAATGTTGTTCCTCTCATCAAGAGCTTCATTTCTATGGTTTTGTTTCTCAAATAGAGGTGTTTTGGTGCTTCCAAGAAGAGCCAAAGTTGAAGAAACAAAGAACAAGCCATAGAAAGTGAAAGAGGTAAGCTTAAGCTTTATTTTAAGCTTAGCATCTTGTGATTTGGTTGAGTATTTTGGATTCTTTAGTGCTCCCCAAATTTTTTATCATAAAGGGGAATTAGGGTTTCACGAAGCTTTGCTCATATACATGTGATTATATGTTGTTTTGGAAGCATATGAGCTAAGTTTGGTGGTGAAAATGTGAATTGGTACCTTGTGTTAAACCCTAATTTATGGTCTGAATGGGACATTAAGAAGGGATGGGAATTTGATCATTTTGATGTTGCCATTATGTTCTACATGAAAAAATGTATGGGAATAGCCCCCAGTTATAAATTCTAGATCATTGGAACACAATTTAAAAAGTTGTAATATTGCTGTCCAATACGATTTCCCTGCGTGGCAGATTGTTTACATTGTGTCTTGAGTAATTGAATGATGTCCAATGCCTATGATATTTTCGAAAATAAAAAGAAGACTTATCAAGCTATTATTTGATAAGTTATATAGGTCATTTAGGCCTGTACACCATGAGTTATGAATTTTTGAAATTGGTCATGTGAAAATTGACATGTTTCTGGATAGTGTCCAATAAATGGTAATTATGGATTGATGTGCATCCAATTGGCTAAGGGAAATATTTTTACTTGAAAGTAGACTTAATAAAGGTCATCTAGCCTTTAGAACCACTGTAATTGAACATGTGTACATAAAGATTGAATTTTCAAAATTTGTAGAAAATTTTGCCAGCTTTTAGTGAATGTGCAAAAATAGAAGTAATGGCACAAAGTAATTACCTAGAACTCTAAGGGCAGAAATAACCAATTTGGGTTAGTTTGACCTTAATGGTTCTTCATTTGACTAAGTAAAGTAACCCTAATGATATTATTATATATCTAGGGCTATGAGAAGTAAAGAAAGAAAGAGAATGGAATAATTTCCAACAAGTTACAATGGTTGGAAGAAAATGGGACAAGAAGAGGACATAAGTCTAAAACGTAGTTAAACTCTCTTGACTTGCATGTATTTGATATGTACATGCTTGTGTGATGATATGTGTTATTGCTTTGATGAATCGTATGGAATATATGTGAATGATTGAAGCTCTGTTTGTACTTATGTCATGGGCATAAGTGTATTGTAAAGCATTGAGCATGCAGATGTCATTATGTTAGCATGAATTTATGTAAGCAAGCATGTCATACACTAAGCATTATCTTGCATGCATAAGTTAGCATTGTTTGCTACTGAGATTTCTTGAATCTAACCCTCCTTGTTATGCGCGTAAATGGTCTATTAAAGAGTGCAAGTGTATAGTGTCATAATCAAGTAATGCAGAAGTGAGTAAATTATCATTCCCATGAGGATTGATCACTAAGTACCAAAATGGGTAATTTTAATTCTATTTAGTCGATTGATTTTGTAATTGAGAGTACAGAATAAAAGAAAAATAATTAAATATGAGTGCAGATAATATTAAAGCAACTATGAGAAAAAGTTTTAGGAGTCAGATTTCACTTAACAAATTTCGGATTGAACCACTTATCTATTCTAGCCTAATTTATTCCACATGATTGATAGTCGAGTTTCTCTCATTTAAGTACTAGCTTCTCTCATTTAAGTACTAGCTTCTTCCAAAGTCAAGCAATTCTATAATTAATTGCTAATCCAATATATTCCTATATGAATATAAGCAATTAATTATGCATTAAGATTTATGGAACTCATTAAGACTACACAACTCATATGAATATATTGCTATTTCATATGCAAATTATGGTTTTAATTATAGGGTCTATACACATGTATCTCCTTCCGGTCTCAACATGCATATTGAAATCATTCAAAAGATGGTCATTCAATCAAAAGCATTAAGAATAGTAATTAAAACTCAATCATGAAGGAGAAATTAAAACTAGATTTAATAAGTTAATATTCAATCCGTCATTAGTAAGTTACATCATCACCCTAGGAAAATAGAAATTTAGCTCATTATGAAATTAAAAACAAAATGAAAATAAATTAACATTACATAAAACTAGAATGAAAGCCTCATAAATACTGCATAAAACTGAAATATTAAATTCTAAAACATAAATATACAATCAAAACATGCATGAAAAATGGAGAAATCTAGCCGCCCATTTAGGAGGTAAAACCTTCCATGTAGGCGGAATGCAAAAAGTAATACAATCCTAAGCCTTCCATATAGGAGGCATGCAAAAAGTAATACAATCCTAAGCCTTCCAAGATAGAGGCATACAAAAAGTAATATAATGCATGAAATTAAATCTAGAAAATAACACAAATTATTCAGAACTATCAGAGAAAAGATCTCTAATTGTCGGAGAAGGAAGCCTCTACATCTTCTCCCCCTCTTCCATTAATGCTTGGCCTTGATCTCTATTTATAGGGGAAAAATGCGTTGCTATAGTGCCCAAAAATGCATTGCTACAGTGAACCGCATCTAGAATCATGAAAAGAGCGTGCTGCTACAGTGTTTCTGTTGCTATAGTGATTTCCGTCATGAATAGTGACCCCAGTGAATAGTAATTAGCCTTTTTCAATCCCATTGGTCCAATTGTTAGTCTCCTTTCTCCTCTTATTATGTGGCTATCAAAAGAGAAAACAAGTAAATATTATAATAGTAATAAAAATATTTATGACAAAATCATCCTGTATTTATCAATTACACCTAAATTTATTACATTAATCCAAATATCATCCACAAAATCATCATATAAGGGAAAATAAATATGCAAATATTTTACTTATCAAATTCCCCTACACTTAGCTCTTAGACGTCCTCAGACAAGGAATGACTAATAAGTGTTTCCAACAAAATCAGAAGTGTCAAGTCATAAGCAAGAACACAATTTAGAAATAAAGAGATCATAGTATTCATGAATCAACGAAAATATAAACTGGTAACTTTAATTGAAAATGAATAAACCGAGTTCGTAAGTGTAACTCATTCTCTCAATCTCTCAAGTGTGTAAGGGTAAGTGTTTCGCTCAAATTCAACAAAAAAATTGCACTATCATAGGCTTGTTAAAAATCTAAATCTCCACTACCTAATTCACATACATAATTCAAATCAAAAGGACTTATTAAGGGTTGTAATAGGGTTAATGTAAGAGGAATGTAAAACATGATATGAAAAGCTATATTTAAGAAATTTAATAGAACAATTGAAAAATGGGCTACTTATAAATTTATCTCATCACAACAACCCACAATTCAAATACTTAACATTTTTTTCTTTTTTTTCCTTCTTTTTTTTCATATTTTTTTCTTTTTTTTTTTTTTGCATAAAACTCTACAACTCTAAAGTTGATGTTATATATACCCTCACACTTGTCAAAAAGCCCATTTCACAAAAATTTCAAATGCTCTGCTAATGTTTCGAATTGGGTAAAAGCACTTGATATATCATTAAAGCACATATTAATGGGTTTAGAACAAAGAAACAGTCAATTAGCCTCAAAGGGGCTTAACAACGATATAATTGCAAAGTTGGCTATTTGGCTCTAGCTAAAAAAATGAATGCCTTAATCATTTTTGAATGTGCATGTGAGATATAATTTCAACCAGATTTAAAATAAGTTCTAGATTGACAACTTCATTGTAGGCTCAAAAGCTCACAATTAGGAGTTTTTCAAACTCAGCTCATCAACTATATCCTTCTAAACCTTGTAGCTGATCATTCATTGGTCCTGCTAAGCATCTGACTTGGACAAATAAACTAATATCATTGGTTCATACATGGAACATCTCTAAATATGCCACTTCATCAATCCAAGTCACCTTACACTGATGTAAGGACAGAAAAAGTCTTCTATATTTGTCATCTCATTGATCTATTAATTTAGTTTCACCAAGTTGCAATTACTGGTCGCTAATTCATGCTCACTAATTCACTAATTAATGGTCACTAATATCATTGGTTCATACATGGAACGTCTCCAAATATGCCACTTCATCAATCCAAGTCACCTTACACTGATGTAAGGACAGAAAAAGTCTTCTATATTTGTCATCTCATTGGTCTATTAATTTCATTTCACCAAGCTACAATTAATGGTCACTAATTCATGCTCCCTCATCAATTTCCCATATCTGCTCTCCCCAATCCAGTGATAGATAATTTAAATTACTAACCCCTATTTGTTGTTGCAGTTGCATGAGTACATGTGTCACCATCGTGGAGGTTTTGATAGTAGCGTCCTTCCATTACTATTCCATTATAAAGTCACAAACAACCTACATAAAGATTCACACCATTCCTTTAATCATTAATATTCTTCACACATACCTCAAATACAATTCAATGGCTATAAGGAATGTTTCCTCTTTCATGTAAGTTGATGCCAATCACAACAACTGGGTCATTGTTACGAAGGTCATCGAGAAGTACTGGACATTCCTTATGTGAGTAGTCATCATTAACTTTCATTCAATGCAGTCCTGACTGATGCTAATGTTTATATTCTGGCATTTCCTTTCTTATTTAGTTGTATATGATATTTTTTCAGCATGTCTTTCATATACATGTTGCTATTATTTTCTCTTCAAAACTATTTCAGGGCTACGTGGTGCTGGCTGTCATTCATCGTCATGACATGATCAGGAAGTTATGTGGTGTGCTTGTCCCTAGATTCACCTTCGTCCTCAGGAATTTCACAGTCGAGGTCGGACCTAACATCATCAACCCAGACCTCAAGATAGTTTTTGTGCAATGGGACAAGGTTACAAATTTCACATTTAGGAAAGAATGTTATAAGAGCAAAGGCTTTGAATGGAATAGCATTGGTGAGGAGATTTTGATACACCGAATGGACATGAATCCATCTGAAGCAAAACTACCTTTCCAGATGACAAGGCCCCAATTTCCTATCATCATTTCTTTTTCCATGACAATCAACAAAAGTCAAGGACAATCAGTGACAAATGTTGGGATTTACCTACCAAGCCCAATTTTCTCACATGGTCAATTGTATGTTGCACTATCTAGGGTTAGGAGTTTCAATAGACTGAAATTACTTATTGTAAATGAATGTAATTTATGTATGAACACCACTCTAAATGTGGTGTACATAGAAGTTTTTCAAAATATCAATTAAAAAGTAAATGTGCCTTGATTGTGAAGTTTTGATATATAGTTGTAGTTAATGTTGTGTAACAAAGTTGATTTTCCTTTCCATCATACGTTAGTCATTTTGAATTAATCGTAGTGGAAAACACTTATCCGTGCAACGCACAGGTTGTAAGTCTTGTTCAATCTCAAAATTCATCACCAATTGCAACAATCAGTTGTTCATTCATGCTATAAAATCTCTAAATTCAATTGATCCATTGTTAAAACTTATATACTTCTTAAAATCATTACAAAGCACTTGAACAAGATGATTCTTTTTTACTTTTACTCTTTTTTTAGAAAAGAACAAAAACATGTAACCAATAAAATATGTCTCAGAAATTAAGAATAACTCATTATTCTACCATTTTTTCACACCCCATGCATCTAATTGTTTTTACTAACTAACTAATTTTTTTTACAATTCCTCCCCCAACCTAAATCAGACATTGTCCTTAATGTCTTCTAGAGCTTTGAGAAAGTTTTTTTAAAACACAATAAACCAAAATGCTAAAAGTAAAACCATAAAGATTAAGGAGAGTTATAACCCAAGAGTGGTATCTGGATTCTGCTTCTAATTACTTTTTGAAGATTGCCCCTAGTTGCTTACTAATAGATCTGGGTGAGGTTTATAGGTTTGCAATTGATCGAGCAGCTAATTAGCAGTTGGTGCAAAAATTATGGAGTGATGAGTCGCTTGGGGTATGAATCCTGTTGCCCCAGCATGATCAAAAAAAGACAACAGATTATCATAAAAACCATTAACATTTAATAATCCTAATGGTTTTTTTGTGAAAGTTTAACTTAGCCCAATATGCAACGCTAGAAATGTCATCCAACATCTCCAGACCACTAGATAGAGCAATGAAAGCTTGAGCATGGTAGAACATTCATCTCATTCATTGAAGCAAGATCGAAAACTATAAATCTTGTCCTAAGGAAAAAGTGTGAGCTTCCAACTCCTTCACCCTTAAACTTAAACCCTTACTTCCATTTATGGATGTAGAAATGGCCACACTTCCCCTTAGGCCCTAGATGACTCCCCCGTATACAAAGTTGATCTTTCTAGCGGCTAATGCACTTCCAAGTTTGTTTGTTGCCGTTATAAACTCTATCCTTACCTATATCAGTTTCACCAAAAATGCAGATAGATATAAATCTATATTTTTGTATGATACCATTTTTCTCTTTCTTTCTGTCGAACCATTTGTGTACATAAGGAGAAGAATGTATATTTACAAGTGAAGAGTACATATTTACAAGTGAAAGAGTTGTTACGAGTGTAAATGGTCTATTAAATAGTGTAAGTGTACATTGTTATAATCAAGTAATACAGAAGTGAGTAGAGTATCTTCCCACAAGGATTGATCACTAAATACCAAAATGGGTAATTTTAACTCTATTCAGTTGGTCGATTAATTGATGATTGAGAGTATGAAATAACAGATGATTAAATATGAATGCAAATGATATGAAACAACTATGAGAAAAAATCCTAGGGTTCAAATTTCACTTAACAAATTTTGGATTGAATCACCTATCTATTCTAACCCAATTTATTCCATATGATTAACAATCAAGTTTCCCTAATTTAATTACTAGCCTCTTCCAACATCAAGCAATTCTATAATTAATTTCTAATCCAATATATTCCTATATGAATTTAAGCAATTAATTATGCATTAATATTTATGGAACTCAGTAAGATTACACAAGTCATATGAATATATTCCTATTTCATATGCAAGTCATGGTTTTAATTATAGGATCTATACACATGCATCTCCTTCCGGTCTCAACATGCATATTGAAATCATTTAAAATATGGCCAGTCAATCAAAAGCATTAAGAATAATAATTAAAACTCTATCATAAAGAAGAAATTCAAACTAGATTTAATAAGTTAAGATTCAATCCGTCATTAGTAAGCTACGTCATCACCCTAGGAAAATGAAAATTTAGCTCATGATGAAATTGAAAACAACAATAAAATAAATTGAAAACTTCATAAACATTACAATAAACTTAATTATTCAATAAAAATACAACCACAAAATGCGTGAAAATAGAAAAATCTAGCCTTCCATGTAGGAGGTAAAACCTTCCATGTAGGAGGCATGCAAGAAACAAATACAATGCATAAAATTAATTCTCAGATGATGGTATATAAGTGGAGATGAGAGTAGAGTAATGGATATGAAAATGGTTGTAAGTGGATAAGAGAAGAGAGTAATGGATATGAAAATGGTTGTAAGTGGAGAATAGAAGAGAGTAATGGATATGAATTGGGTTGTAAGTGAAGAAGAGAAGAGAGTAATGGATATGAATTGGTGTGTAAGTGAAGAATAGAGGATGGCTATATATAGGGAAGAATGGAGTAGGGTAGATGAAGTGGTAGATGAAATAGTAGATAGAATGTGGTAGATGAAGTAGTAGGTGAAAAGTAAGATGAAGTGATAGATGAAATGTGGTAGATAGAATGTGGTAGATGAAGAAGTAGGTGAAAAGGAAGATGAACTGGTAGGTGAAATGATTGGTGGAATGATAGATGATTCCTGCTCTCAACTTCCAAGCAAAATTTGAAACCCTTGGAGATAGAATTGGATTTTGGTCTCAACATAAAAGTTGTAGGGCTCTTAGTTTTTTTATCTATAAAGAACATCCCAATCCGATATCTAGAGCTCCAGATATTGCTTGAAAACTGAAAGAGGGTCTAATTTAGTATTTTTCAAGAAATTCTATTTTATGCCAAAATCATTATTTATTTATTAATTACACCCAAATTTATTAAATTGAATTCAAATATCATCCACAAAATCATCATATAAGGAAAAATTAATATGCAAATATTTTACTTATCAAATTCCCCCACACTTAGCTCTTGGACGTCTTCGGACAAGGAGTGACCATTAAGTGCTTCCAACAAAATTAAATGTGTCAAGTCATAAGCAAGAACACAATTGAAAAGTAAAGAGATTATAGTATTCATGAATCAACGAAAATATAAACTGGTAACTTTATTTGAAAATGAATAAACCAAGTTAGTAATTATGACTCATTCTCTCAATCGCTCAAGTGTTTAAGGGTAAGTGTTTCAATCAAATTCAACCGAAAAAATTCACTACCATAGGCTTGCTAAAAATCACAATCTCCATTGCCTAATTTACATGCATAATTCAAATCAAAATGACTTATTAAGGGTTGTAATGGGGCTAAGGTCAAAGGAATGTAAAACGTGATATAAAAGGCTAAATATAAAAATTAATAGAACAATTGAAAAATGGGCCAGCTTCTGAATAAATCTATTTCATCACAACAACCCACAATTCGAATACTCAAAAAAAAATTTCATCTTTTTTTTTCTTTTTTTATTTTTTGCAACTTTAAAGTTGATGATATATACACCCACACACTTGTCAAAAGCTCATTTCACAAAAATTTCAAATGCTTTGCTAATCTTCTGAATTAGGTAAAAGTACTTGATATATCATTAAAGCATATGTTAATGCGTTGAGAACAAAGAAATAATCAATGAGGCTCAAAGGGGCTTATCAACGGTATAATTGCAAGGTTGGCTATTTGGCTCTAAATAAATAAAATGAATGGCTTTATCATTTTTGAATGTGCATATAAGATGTAATTTCAACCAAATTTAAAGCAAGTTCTAGAGTGACAATTTAATAGATGAATATTACACACAAGAGAAATAATCATTATAGGGTCAAAAGCTCACAGTTAGGGGCTTTCAAACTTAGCTCATTCAATCTCAAAATTCATCACCAATTGTAACAATCAGTTGTTCATTCACGCTACGAAATCTCTAAATTCAATTGATCCATAGTCAAAACTTATGTACTTCTTAAGATCATTACAAAGCACTAAAACAGGATGATTTTTTTGTTTTACTTTTACTCTTTTTTAAAAAAAAGAACGAAAACATGCAACTAATAAAATGCATCTCAGGAGTTAAGAATAACTCCTTACTCTGCCATTTTTCCATACCCCATACATCTAATGGTTTTACTAACTAAAAAAAATTTCTCCTCCTCCAACCTAAATCAGACATTATCCCCAATGTCTTCTAGAGCTTAGAGAAAGCGTTTTTTCAAACATAAACACACAATAAAGTAAAACCAAGAGATTAAGGAAAGTTACAACCGAAGAGTGGTATCTGAGTTCTGCTTCTGACTGCTATCTGAAGATTGCCCGCCTATTTGCTTGATGAGTAGATATGGATTAGGTTCATAGGTTTGCAGTTGATCGAGCAGCTGATCAGCAATTAGTGCAGCAGTTATGGAGTGGCGAGTCGCTTGGGGTATGAATCCTGTTTACACAACATGATCAAAAAAACATAACAAATCATCATAAAAACCATTAACATTTAACAATCCTAATGGCTTTTTGTGATAGTTCAACTTAGCCCAATATGCAATGCTAGAGATCCTATCCAACATCTCCAAACCACCGGGTAGAGCAATAAAAGCTTGATCATGGTAGAACATTTGTCCCACACGTTCAGGCAAGCTTGAAACCTACAACTCTTATTCGAAGGAGAAGATGTGGTCTTCCAAATCCTTCACCCTTATACCCAAACCCTTGCTTCCATTCATGGATGCAGAAATGGCCACACTTCCTCTTAGGCCCTAGATGCCTCCCCCGTATACAAAATTGATCTTTCTAGCGGCTAATGCAATTCCAAGGTTATTTGCTGCTATTATAAACTCTCCATCCTTACCCATATTAGTTTCACCAAAAATGCAAATAGATATAAATCTACATCTTTGCATGATACCCTTTTTCTTTTCTTTTCTCTCGGACCATTTGTGCTTATAAGTGGAAGACTGCATATTTACAAATGAAAGAGTACATATATATAACACTAAAGCAGCAACAACAAAATCATACAAATCACGCATTTTCCAAAATATTTTAAAAACCTTCTTACACGAATGACCGGAGAAATTTGCGTGACAAAAAAGGGGAAAGAAAGTCAAAAGTTACTAAGAAGATAAGACATATTAGACAAAAGCTGCTGAAAATATAAGATAGATTAGACAAAAGCTACGAAAAAGATAAGACAATTAGACAAAAGCATGTTTATGTATAGTAGTTATGATTTTGGCTCACATCTTCCTCTGGTTTTACGTCCAGTAACGGCTTAAAGCTTTCTATGAATCAAGGATTTGCTTCCCATCCAGTTTTCTTATAAACTAGCAAACAAGGTCTTTTAACATAAGATTCCCAAGATAAAAATGCTCTTTTTCTCTGTTGAGTCTGCTAAATCAAGAAGAATATGATGAACATCACCACTTGGATGCATCTCAAGAGTTTGAATGATATCATCCAGTGACTACTTACTCAGTCCATCCTTTATAAATTTAATTTTATCTTCTTGATTTATAGAAACCATACCTTTACTCCTACAGCACTGATCACAATTCTACCTTGCATATTTATGGCAGACATTCATTGTTTAGCTCTTCTCTTTTTGGAGTAAGAACTTCTTCCCATTCCTGGAAAAGGTTTAACAAATAATTTATGAATCTCACCTGCTAAACTTACCTTAGCTTCAATGATCCAGCGTATGTCTACAGGAAAGCCCAAACGCTTGAATATCTTCATCCTTTCAAGTCGATTCCTCCATAGTAACTATGAAACTGATAAAAACTAAAATTCTCAACCCAGTACAGTGTGTTTCGGTGAGTAGGAAAGAAAAATAAGAGAGTAGGAAAGAAGTTTGAGAGAGTAGGAAAGAAATGAGTGAGTAGGAAAGAAGTTTTTGGTTGCCTTCCAAATAGCTGCCCTTCTTTAACGTCTTTAGCTACACAAAGACCAAACCAAAAAAAATATTTTTTTTCTTTTTATTTTTTTTAAAAAAAATTACTAGATTAAGGACTTGCCTGTTGGTTCCTCAAACGTGATGAGAGATTTCAAAGTATTGAGTGCACCTTCATTATATTCTTTGAGCCTTTGCCCATTCACTTTGAATTTTTGATCATCATCTTGAATTTCCACAGTTCCATATGGCCATACTTGAATCACAGTAAAAGGATCGACCACCATGATCTAGCTTTCCTGGAAAGAGCTTTAACCTTGAGTTGTATAAAAGCACTTTTTGTCCCGATGTGAACTCTCTCCTTAAAATTCTTCTGTCATGCCACATTTTTGTCTTCTCCTTGTATAACTTGGCATTTTCATAAGCTTGTTGTCTGAATTCTTCAAGCTCATTGAGTTGGAGAAGCCTTTTCTCACTAGCTACCTTTAAGTCAAAATTTAAGGCTTTTACTGCCCAATATGCTTTGTGCTCCATTTCTACTGGAAGATGGCATGCTTTTCTGTAGACCAATTGATATGGGGATGTACTAATTGGTGTCTTGAAGGTAGTTCTATAAGCCTAAAGTACATCTTCTAATTTCTATGCCTAGTCCTTCCGATTGGAATTCACCATCTTCTTTATGATCCACTTCAGTTCTCTGTTTGAGATTTCCACCTGCCTACTAGTTTATGGATAATATGGAGTTACAACCTTATGAGTTACTCCATATTTAGCTAATACTGACTGAAGCTGCTGATTACAAAAATGCCTTCCTCCATCACTGATAATAGCTCTAGGCACTCCAGATCTTGTAAAATTATTTTTCCTTAAGAACTTCACAACCACTCGAGAATCATTTATAGGAAAGGCAGCTACTTCAACCAACTTGGAGACATAGTCAACTGCTATTAAAATGAACTGGTTGCTAAATGAGGATGGAAAAGGCCCCATAAAATCAATTGCCCATACATCAAAGAGCTCAACTTCTAAGATGTTAGTTAAAGGGGCTTTGTGTCTCCTTGAGATATTTCTCGTTCTTTGACATCTGTCACAAGTTGCCACAATTTTGTAAGTGTCCTTGAAGAGCGTAGGCCAATAAAATCCTTATTGAAGGACTTTAGTAGCTATTCTATTTGCTCCAAAATGATGACCATATGGGGATGAATGGCATTGATTTAAGATGCTGTCCATTTCTTCTTTAGAAACACATCGCCTGATAATTTGATCTGGGTATTATTTGTATAAGAATGGATCCTCCCAAAAGTAATTCCTTACATCAGTCAAAAACTTCTTTTGCTCTTTAGAAAGTTCATAAGGTATTACTCCTCTTGCCAAATAATTCACAAAATCAGCATACAATCGGGTAAGTTATGACTGCATGATGAAAAGTTTCTCATCTGGAAAATTCTCCTGGATTAGTGATTCTCTCTTTTGTTCAGGTGGTTCTAACCGAGAAAGATGATCTGTAATGAGATTCTCGGTCCCCTTTTTGTCTTTATTCTCTAAGTCAAATTCTTATAGTAGAAGCACCCATCTGATCAGTCTAAGCTTAGCGTCTTTCTTCTCAATCAAGTATTTGATTGCTGAGTGGTCCGTTTAAGCAATGACCTTTGAACTAATCAAATAGGCTCTGAATTTGTTGAATGCAAACACAACTGCTAATAACTCCTTTCTGTTGTTGCATAATTTATCTATGCATCTGAGAGTGTTTACTAGCATAGTAGATGCATGAAAGACCTTGTCTTTTCTGTGGCCTAAAACAGCTCCAACTGCATAATCACTTGCATCACATATCATTTCGAATGGAATGTTCCAATCTGGAGCTATAATGACTGGTGCAGAAGTTAAGGCATTTTTCAAAGTTTGGAAGACTAACAAGTACTCCTCATTAAACACAAAAGGAGTATTTTTCTCTAAAATTGTGCAAAGTGGCTTTGTAATTTTTGAGAAGTCCTTGATGAATCTTCTATAAAAGCCAGCATGTCCCAAAAAACTCCGAATACCCTTCATTGAGGAAGGAGGTGGTAACTTTTCAATTGTTTCAATCTTAGCTCAGTCTACTTCAATGCCTCGATCTGATACCTTGTGACCCAGCATGATTCCTTCTTTTACCATGAGATGGCATTTCTCCCAATTTAGAACCAGATTTTTCTCCACACAATGTTGCAAAACTTTTTCTAGATTTGAAAGACAATGATTAAATGATTCTCCAAAAACTGAAAAATCATCCATGAACACCTCACTGAACCTTTCCACTATGTTTGAGAAGATCACCATCATACTCCTTTGAAATGTTGCGGTGTATTACATAGACCAAATGGCATCTTTTTGAAGGCAAATGTACTATATGGACATGTAAAAGTTGTTTTTTCTTGATCCTCTAGTGTAATTGTAATTTGATTATATCCTATGTACCAATCCAGGAAACAATAATTGGCTTTTCCAGCAAGTCTGGCAAGCATCTAATCTATAAATGGTAGAGGAAAGTGATCTTTTCTAGTGGCTTCATTGAGCTTTTTGTAGTCGATGTGTAATATCCCAAAAAGTGATTAAGGGCTAATGACTTCAAAAGTAGATGTAATTATTGTTGAATAAACACTTTTGGAGAATGCGTGATGAGAATTTGGATATTTTAATGATTCCAATGGCTTCCTTGTGAAAATTCGTGTGGGGAGAGTGTTTATTGTGAAATTGGAACCATTGGGAACAATTCTGCAAAAGTTGAAAACTCTGTCCATTGAAACTCTGTACAGGGCAGCCGATTTGTATAGACGTTTTTACTAGGCAAATGATGTCAGAAAATTATGAAACTTTCCAGTCTTAAATTTCACATCCCATGCTTCAAAATGGATATATAATTTGTGCCATTTTGTTTTGTGAGCTAGGAGATATGACTGTCCAAAGTTTGGGATGGAAACTGCACTCTGTTTTGGGGCAGTGATGAGTTTTATATGATTCTGGAATTTTGTGGTGATTTTCAGTAATGGACAATATTTTTCCTATGAAGAGGACTTAAATATATTTCATTTGGCTTTGGAATCACCTCATTTCTATTTTTCTAGAATTAGTTATGATTTTTCAAAGTTGGGCAGAAAATGTGCCAGAAAATCCGAAAATGTGAAATTAGAAATTATGACATCATCATGTGGTAAGGTGACATCAACACGATATTATAAATCACTTTTCCGTTCCCTCTTCAGCCATTTCCGATGTCTTGAGCTTCAAAGAGAAAAGGAAAGTGATTTGAGATATCTAGTGAGAGAAGGAGCAAGAACTTCAAGGTAAGTTCGATTTCTTCGGTGTTTTAGCTCTTGACTTGTATAATCCTTCTCCTAAGCTTCTCTTTTACATGATTCAAGGTGTTTGAAGCTAGAATTTAAGTGTTGAGAAGGCTAGGGTTTTGGTTATCAAAGGGAAAAGCCAGAGGGAGCTTGAGGTAACTTCCAAACTTTCGTATATTGCTTATTCTGGTTGTTGTGGGCAATTTAATCGGTGAAATTTTGTCGGATTGCCATTGGTTTTAAAGTTTGGAAATGATATGGCCTAGGGGTTATGCTGCCCAAGTTAGGTCTTAATGTTAGTTTTAACCTAATGTAATGGTTAATAAAGTGGTTAGGAGTAGAAAGAAACGCGTTTGCGGAGCCGAAATCGTAAAACCCCGATTTTCTCCTGAGAGCTCATAAATTTCGGCCAGCTCTAGAAATGAGTCTTAGAGTTGGATTTTCAATGATTTGATGGTTCCATTGAGTTCAGGAGCGAAAATTAGGTGGGGTTACAGTTGGCCACTTTTTCGGAAAAGGCCAAAAAAGCATAATTATGAAAACGCCCCTGAAACCTTTAAATAGTGGTTGCCGAGGGCAATTTCATCCTTTGGCAATGAATTTGATAATTCCGAGTCCGAAAATGGATTCCTTGGGCAGAAATATGTTAGGATAGCCCATATTAGAATTTTCGGGAAAAGTGCAACCGGACCGGGTACGGCGGGCCCGAGCCAGGTCCCTGGGGGTATTTTTGTAAATTTTCATTATAGACTCATATAACCCCAAGTAACACTATGGAAGTGTCTAAATGGTGCATTTGGAATTGTAGGATTCGATATTTTCCGCCCTTGGGAGCCAACTGCGCCGAAGGACGTCAGGAAAGGACAAGGTAGTGACTCTCTCTCTCTTATACTTTGTGTAATGCACTGTATGTGTGTTGTATCACTGTTTTATGATGATTTTTGATGCTGCTGCGGTTACAGCTGGTGATAGCTGTCGTTTACAGCGTAAGCTGTCGTTTACAGCGTAAGCTGTCGTTATTGTGATTACAGCGTAAGCTGCCGTGATGTTGATTACTGATTACAGCGTAAGCTATCGTGATGTTGATTACAGCAAGAGCTGTCGTATTGTGTATACAGCCGTGAGTGCTGTCGTTTGTGGTGAAAACCATGTATCTGTGAATTGCTGCTGCTGTTGCTGTTTGTGATTTATGTACATGCTTTGTGTTTATGCATTGTGTGAGTGGTTTGTTACTACTGAGATTCTCTCGAATCTCATTCTTTCCTATGACTAAAATTTCAGACAAGGCGTGTGGCTCAAAGGAGAAGCGGCCAACCCGGAGCAATTAGGACCCTTGGGGGTATATAGTTGAATTGGAAACATTGGTTATGTATTTTGAACTCGGGATTACTGTATATTCTGAATCAGGAACACTACATTTGATTTTGGTTGTGTAATCCCCTAGTGTATACTTATAAACCTTCAGGTTTTTATGCATAGAACCCGAGAGTTGCCGGGGATGCAGTTATACACTCTGATATGATTGAATGTATATTAACTACACAGGTAATTATATTCGAATATTGAAATTGAGACCTGGATGGGAAAAAGAGTTTTAAGAGTTTTGTAAAAATTTTACTGTGAGACAGAAAGTTTAAAACGAGGTTAAAGCATCCAATGGTCTCTAATCCGATTTAAATATGTGTTATCGAATTATAATTACGTGTTTAAAGTCAGGGGGTTACACGATGCACACTCTCCATCCAATCACCGTTTGTTGTGGAATCAGTTTATTTTTCTTGTTGGGCACTACTGTCTTCCCCCTTTCTTTGGTACAACTTGAACTGGACTTATCCATTGACTGTCTGAGATTGGGTAGATTATGCCAGCATCCAGCCACTTTTGTACCTCCTTTCCCACCACTTACTTTATGTTCGGATTGAGTCTTCTCTAGTGCTCGACTGATGGCTAGATCTTATGCATACAAATTGAAGGACTAATCTGTCTTATATCAGCTATTGACCATCCAAATGTTGTTTTATACTCCCTTAGAACTCTTAATAACTTTTCTTCTTCATCAGGAGTAAGAGCTACTGGGACGATTACTGGTAGTGTTGAATTTCCTCCTAGATAAGATTACTTCAAGTGGGATGGCATTACTTTCAACTCTAGTATTGGTGGTTTCTCTGTTGGTGGCACCGGTTTACTCGGCCTTTCCCCTAGATCTTCAAATGGTTTCTTGATAAAAATTGGGGAATTTTCTTCTAGGTACCTAATCTGCTCTAAGACTTCAGGATTAGTAGATTTTGATACATCTACCATTCCCATTACTAATGGTTGATCCATGCAAATTTTGTCCATCACGTCTTTTATACAGCTGGTCAATGTATCTACACTGTAATAGGTGTCACCTTCATTTAGAAAGGATAAAGCCTTAAAGATGTTGAAGGAGACTTGATTATCTTGACCTCGTAAAGTTAACTTCCCCTATTGCACATCTATCAATATTCTCTCAGTTGTAAGAAATGGCCTCCCAAGAATGATAGGAATTTCTTAGTCTTCTTCCATATGTATTATGAAATCAGCGAGGAATATAAGTTTGTCCACCTTCACCAGAACATCTTCTAAGATATCCCTCGAATGTTTTATTGATCGGTCAACCAAAAATAATGAAACTGTGGTCGGCTTCACCTCTCCAAGACTGAGTTTGTTGCAGACAGATAAAGCATGAGGTTTATACTTGCTCCAAGGTCACAAAGTGCTCTTTCAAAGTGCTATTGACCTATGGTGCAAGGTATGTAAAAGCTTCCTGGATCTTTTAGCTTTAGTGGTAATTTCTTTTAGAAAATAGCACTGCACTCCTCAGTAAGTGCAACTGTTTCAAATTCCTCAAGCTTACGCTTATTTGAAAGAATATCCTTCATGAATTTTGCATAACTGGGCATTTAGGCAAGAGTGTCTGCAAAAGTAATGTTGATATGTAGCTTTTTGAAAACCTCCAGAAACTTGCCAAACTGCTTGTCTAACTTTGCTTTCTTGAGTCTCTAAGGATATAGAACTGGTGGTACATATAGAGGAGGATTATCTGGAAAGCTGATTCTTCCTGGTATTACATCATCCTCCTTCTGTTCTTCTTCGCTTTCTTTCTTTTCTTTGTCATCCTTCTTCTTAATTACAGGATCTTTCAATTCTTTACCACTTCTTAGTGCAACAGCCTTCACATGTTCTCTTGGGTTTCTTTCAGTGTCACTTCGTAGAGTTCCTAGTTGCCTGGAATTCAGCATATTTGCAATTTGGCCCATCTGGATCTCCAAGTTCTTTATTGAGGCATCTTGGCTTTTGAGTGTTGCATCAATCCTAACTATGAATTGAGCGAATGCATCTTCCACATTTACTTTTTGTTGTGGTGGATTTGGTTGTTGAAGAGCTTGTTGATGGTAGTTCCTTGCAGCTTGAATACATTTTGTTTATTCCTCCATTCCTTTGATTTTCGATGAAATGAGCTTGCTCTGGCATGAATAAGTGTCCTTCTTGACATGAGGTCCTCCACATTGATCACAAGCTTCAGTAGGAGTGTTGATTATATTTGCTTGGATTGTGAATGATCTTACTTTCTTGGATATAGATGCAACTTGAGAAGAAAAAGTTGTAAGGACATCCAACTCGTGCACTCCAAGTGCTTTCTTTGAATTGCTACATTCAAAAGGCCATTGATATGCATTGGTTGTCAACTCCTCAAGTAGATTGTAAGCATCATCTATATGTTTTCCCATTAAAGATCCTCTAGCTACAACATCTACATAAATTCTAGAGATGTGTGTCATCCCACTATAGAAAGTTTGCAGTTGCCACCAATTTGGTAACCCAGATGAGGACATCTCTTTAGCAACTCCTTGTATATTTCCCATGCTTCATAGAAGCTTTCTTGTTCATGCTGGGTAAATGAGGCAATTTCATTCCTCAATTTAGTAGTTTTTGCTGAAGGAAAGTATTTCTTCAAAAATTTCTGTGCCATAAGATCCCATGTAGTTATGCTTCCCACTGGTAGTGATTGTAACCAGCTCTTAGCCTTATCCCTAAGTGAGAAAGGGAAAAGTCTAACTCTAATGGCATCATCAGTAACACCATTATGCTTGAATGTGAAGCGCAGATTTTTAGGAAGTTGGCTATATGTGCATTAGGATCTTCTATTGGTAAACCACCGAATTGATTTGCTTGCATCATCTGGATAATTGCAGGCTTGATTTCAAAGTTGTTAGCTTCTACTGGTGGTCTTTTGATTCCAGAATTTGTCCCCATGATTGTTGGTGTTGCATAGTCATGAAGTGTTTTGGCATCTGTTGTTTCTCCCTGCGGATTTGCCATCGGATTGCTTAGGATTGAAGTAGACTACTTTCAAACTTTTTGATTTCTTCGACAAGTTCTTTCGATCTCAGAAATCAAGAGGTTGTAGTTCAGTCTCCTTTGATCTAGTCATACACTGAGCAAAAGCCTGAAAAGAAACACAAAACACCAAAAAGAAAAACAAATATAATATAAAGACCAAATTAGTATTAAAATTACTTGGTATTGATATTAATAATAACAATCCCCAACAACGGCGCCCAAAACTTGTTACAAATGTAAATGGTCTATTAAATAGTGCAAGTGTATACTATCGTAATCAAGTAATACAGAAGTGAGTAGAGTATCATTCCCACAAGGATTAATCACTAAATACCAAAATGGGTAATTTTAACTCTATTAAGTCGGTCGATTAGTTGATGATTGAGAGTACGAAATAGCAGATGATTAAATATGAATGCAAATGATACGAAACAACTATAAGAAAAAGTCCTAGGGGTCAGATTTCGCTTAACAAATTTTGGATTGAATCACCTATCTATTCTAGCCCAATTTATTCCACATGATTAACAATCAAGTTTCCCTAATTTAATTACTAGCCTCTTCCAAGGTCAAGCAATTCTATAATTAATTGCTAATCCAATATATTCCCATATGAATTTAAACAATTAATTATGCATTAAAATTTATGGAACTCAGTAAGACTACACAAGTCATATGAATATATTCCTATTTCATATGCAAGTCATGGTTTTAATTATAGGATTTATACACATGCATCTCCTTCCGGTCTCAACATGCATATTGAAATCATTTAAAAGATGGTTAGTCAATCAAAAGCATTAAGAATAATAATTAAAACTCAATCATGAAGAAGAAATTCAAACTAGATTTAACAAGTTAAGATTCAATCTATCATTAGTAAGCTACGTCATCATCCTTGGAAAATGGAAATTTAGCTCATAATGAAATTAAAAACAACAATAAAAAAATTAAAAACTTCATAAACATTACAATAAAATTAATTATTCAATAAAAATACAACCACAAGATGCATGAAAATAGAAAAATCTAGCCTTCCATATAGGAGGTAAAACCTTTCATGTAGGAGGCATGCGAGAAACAAATACAATGCATGAAATTAATTCTCAGATGATGGTATATAAGTGGAGAAGAGAGTGGAGTAATGGATATGAAAATGGTTGTAAGTGAATAAGAGAAGAGAGTAATGTATATGAAAATGGTTGTAAGTGGAGAACAGAGGAGAGTAATGGATATGAATTGGGTTATAAGTGAAGATGAGATGAGAGTAATGGATATGAATTGGTGTGTAAGTGAAGAAGATAGGATGGCTATATATAGGGAAGAATGGATTAGGGTAGATGAAGTGGTAGATGAAAAGTGATTGATGAAATAGTAGATAGAATGTGGAAGATGAAGTAGTAGGTGAAAATAAAGATGAAGTGGTAGATGAAGTAGTAGGTGAAAAGGAAGATGAAGTAGTAGATGAAATGTGGTAGATGAAGTAGAAGATGAAAAGGAAGATGAAGTGGTAGATGAAATGGTTGGTGGAATGGTACATGATTCCCGCTTTCAACTTCCAAGCAAAATTCGAAATCCTTAGAGATAGAACTGGATTTTGGTCTCAACATAAAAGTTGTAGAGCTTTTTCTTAGCTTTTTATCCATATAAAAAACATCCTAATCCGACATTTAGAGCTCTAGATATTGCCTAAAAACTAAAAGAGGGTCTAATTTAGTATTTTTCAAGAAGTTCTATTTGATGACAAAATCATTATTTATTTATTAATTACGCCCAAATTTATTAAATTGAGTTCAAATATCATCCACAAAATCATCATATAAGGAAAAATTAATATGCAAATATTTTACTTATCAAGAGTACATATATATAATACTAAAACAGCGGCAACAAAATCATACAAATCATGCATTTTTTGAAGAAGTTTGAAAAACTTTTTCGACACAGAATCGACACAGATTACCAGTGGCCATTGCATGAAGAAATTAACAAAAAGAGGAAAAAAAATCGAAAGTTACTGAAAAGAAAAGACATATTAAAAAAACTGCTGAAAAGATAAGACAAATTAAACAAAAGTTATGGAAAAGATAAGACAGATTAAACAAAAGCATAATTATGTATAGTAGTTGTGATTTTTGCTCACATCTTCCTCTGGTTTTATGTCCAATAACGGCTTAAATGCTTTATATCAATCGAGGATTTGCTTCCCTTCTAGTTTTCTTATAAACTGGCAAACAGAGTCTTTTAACGTCAGATTCCCAAGACAATAGCGATGTTTTTCTTTTTTGAATATGTCCACTAAATCAAGAAGAATACGATAAACATCACCACTCGGATGCGTCTCAAGAATTTAAATGATATCATCTAGTGACTCCTTACTCAGTCCATCCTTTATAAATTTAATCTTTTTTATTTATAGAAACTATATCTTTATTCCTACAGCGCTGATCACATGTCCACCTTGCACATTTATGGCAGACAATTATCCTTTTAGCTCTTCTCTTTTTGGAGTAAGAACTTCTTCTCATTCCTGGCAAAGGATTAACAAATGATTTATGAATCACACCTAGTAAACATACCTTAGCTTCAATGATCTAGCGTACATCCACAAGAAGCCCCAAACGCTTGAATATCTTTATCCTTTCAAGTCGACTATTATAGATCTTCCTGAGCACATCTTTGGGAAGAGTGGGGAATTTGTTCTTAAGCTTTACAAGAGATTCCTCCATGGTAACTTAAAATGAAAATGATGAAAACTAAAATCTCAATGCAGTGTAGTGTGTTTCGGTGAGTAGGAAAGAAAAATGAGTGAGTAGGAAAGAAGTTGTGGGTTGCCTCCCAAATAGCCGCCTTTCTTTAACGTCTTTAACTAGACAAAGACCAAACCAATTTTTTTTAATTAAATTTTTTCATATTTTTTTATTTTTTATTTTATTTTTTTTTAATTTTAGCTACCAAAGTGGAATACATCATCAGGGGCTACCAAAAGTCCTGTAAAATCACAACAAAACATCAAACCAAACCTTGGGTTGCCTCCGAAGTAGCGCTAAATTTATAGTCTTCAGCCAAACTTCCGAAAACAAATTACTAATCAAAAGTATCAAACACCATGATTACCTTATCTTCATTTCTTTTCAAGCAACAATGTTTCAGACACAAGAAATGATCATTCAAAGTAATTAATTATACTTCTTCAATCATAGACAATTTTAGAGTACAATTATTTACTGAATTCAAATAAAGCACAACATGCATGTGTTTGCAAATAGATTTAAGAATTTCCAAAATTTTAGAGCATCCACAAAATCCACTTGACTCTTATCAGTAAGAGTCAACACTTCAATAGGAGAGACATGAATAACAGCTTTTAGAACATCTACATTAGTTTTAACATCAAAATGATAGGAATTAGGTTCCACAACCGGATCCTCTTTTAGACTATACCCACTATTCTCTCCAAAAGTGATTTCAAGTTCCTTATCACATTCCACAAGAGCTAAGATTTCATTCAATTCTACATCCTCAACTTCCTCACAATAATCATCATCAACACAAGAAGTGGTCATCATGCTTAAGGAATTATTTTGCTTCAGTCTCAAGTGACGAAATAATTTGACTCGCATATATTCTAATATTTTGGACATTTGACTTAACACTAGTGACAAGTTCCTTTTGCTCTCTACTAAACTCCTCACATAATCTTTCTAAATCAGATTTTTCCTTATACTCAAGAGTTTGTTCTTCAATATGAGAATAAGAGAAGAAAGGAGGATTATGAGAATGCCTGACATATGGATCCAAAGACTCTTGTTCCTCTAAAATTCCATCAAGATAAAAGGAATTATCAAAACAATTTTGGTTCATATTGAAATTATCTCTCATATAATGACTGATATTGCTATATGGACAATGCTCATAAAAATGATACTTTCCATAATAAGCACAAGAAAAACAATTATAAGGAGAAGAATTTCAATCCAACCAGTATTTATATTTTCTTGTCTCATTTCATCCACATGCATTCTAGAAAAAGAACCAAGATATGACAATTTATTACTGATTAAAACAAATGAATGCTGTGAATAATCCTTTTTTAAATGTTTTAAATTTTTTTTTTTTTTTTTTTTTTTATTTTTTGAAATTTTTACATGAAGACTAAATTATTATTAAAATTACTTAGCATTGATATTAATTAGAACAATCCCTGGCAACGGCGCCAAAAACTTGTTACACGTGTAAATGGTCTATTAAAGAGTGTAAGTGTACACTGTCGTAATCAAGTAATACATAAGTGAGTAGAGTATCGTTCCCACAAGAATTGATTACTAAGTACCAAAATGGGTAATTTTAATTTTATTTAGTCGATTGATTTGGTAATTGAGAGTACAAAATAAAAGAAAAATAATTAAATATGAGTGCAGATAATATGAAACCAACTATGAGAAAAAGTTCTAGGAGTCAGATTTCACTTAACAAAATTCAGATTAAATCACTTATCTATTCTAGCCTAATTTATTCCACATGATTGATAGTCAAGTTTCCCTCATTTAATTACTAGCCTCTTCCAAAGTCAAACAATTCTATAATTTATTGCCAATTCAATACATTCCTATATAAATTTAAGCAATTAATTATGCATTAAGATCTATAGAACTCATTAAGACTACACAACTCATATAAATATATTCATATTTCATATGCAAATTATGGTTTTAATTATAGGGTCTACACACATGTATCTCCTTCTGGTCTCAACATGCATATTGAAATCATTCAAAAGATAGTCAATCAATCAAAAGCATTAAGAACAATAATTAAACTCAATCATAAAGGAGAAATAAAACTAGATTTAATAAGTTAAGATTCAATCGTCATTAGTAAGATACATCATCACCCCAGAAAAATAGAAATTTAGCTCATTATGAAATTAAAAACAAAATAAAAATAAATTAACATTACATAAAACTAGAATGAAAACCTCATGAATACTGCATAAAACCAGAATATTAAATTCTAAAACATAAATATACAATCAAAACATGCATGAAAAATGGAGACATCTAGCCATCCATTTAGGAGGTAAAACCTTCCATGTAGGCGGTATACAAAAAGTAATACAATCCTAAGCCTTCCAAGATGGAGGCATGCAAAAAGTAATACAATGCATGAAATTAAATCTAGAAAATAACACAAATTATTCAGAACTGTCAGAGAAAATATCTCTAATTGTCAGAGAAGGAAGCCTCTACATCTTCTCCCCCTTTTCCATTTATGCTTGGCCTTGATCTCTATTTATAAGGAAAACAACGCATTGCTACAATGCCAAAACTATGTTGCTACAGTGCCCAAAAGCGTGTTGCTAAAGTGAAATGCGTCTGGAACAGTGATTTCAAATAGTAAATTGTGTCTGGAATAGTGAACAATGCATGCTGCTACAGTGCTTCCGTCATGAATAGTGACCCCAGTGAATAGTAACCGATACTACAGTAATTAGCCTTTTTCATTCCCATCGGTCCAATTTTTGGTCTCCTTTCTCCTCTTATTGTGTGGCTATCAAAAGAGAAAACAAGTAAATATTATAATAGTAATAAAAATATTTATGCTAAAATCATCCTGTATTTATCAATTACACCTAAATTTATTACACTAATCTAAAATATCGTCCACAAAATCATCATATAAGGGAAAATAATGTTGGAAATTGTGCCCTAAGGGCCAATCATTATACTTTGAACATTATTATTTTAATGAAATTTCTCCATTCTATTATCATATTATTTGCATGTTAACTGTGATAATTGTATCCTTGGATAATTCATATAGATTGTCCTAAAATGTCCCTGATCGGTCATCTATGCGGGAGCAGAGATTAAACAAGACCAGTATGACTTTGATAAGATATGGAGATACGAATCAAAGTCTTAGGCACTTGTAAGAGTACAAGGTGCTAGACCAACCCACTATAAGAAAGCTACATGAATCAAGTCATAAGCTTTTCTCATGTATAACCATGTCATAATGCCCTTAGACCTGAGCTCATCATGGATTCCTACATGAGAGTTGCTAAGCTTTGAACTAGTCAAAAGTCACTTTTGACCGGGTGATGATAAAGGCTACGATCGGGCTTGGTGGTTTTTCATGCAGAGGAATATGAATGATCAAGATGGAATTTGTCCCTCACATTAGTAGAGAGATATTACCGGGCCCCTCGATGAGTGAGTCTGAGAAATGTATGGCCATACTATGATGAAAGGAGTTTCTGTCTCTGTTATCAGGCTACTCAGGAATCGAGAATATAATGGTCAGGAACAAGAGGATGACATTATTCATGCCTTATCCTTGATCGATATATCGTGTGACAAAAGGGACGTGACATGGTTGTATGACAGGTTGCATCATGATAACGATCGTCATATGAATTAGGTAGTCGTAATGTCTTGCTAGAGGCCGCTTGCGACTTTTGGGTTAGTATAGTTATTGGCCCACTACCAACTTCATATGGGCCTACAGGGTCGCACACAAGAATAGCCCAACATGAGATAATGTTTAATTTAGGGTGGACGAATTATATATTTATATATATATAATATAAAATTCATTGATAATATTATATAGATATATATATTTTTTAAATACATATCTTATATATATATGTATATATATTATATGATATTATTATATTTAATAACATTATAAAGATATATATATTTTAGAAATATATATCTTATATATATATATATGTATATATATATTATATGATATTATTATATTGTGTTAGTTTTAAATTTAATTTATTAAGATATATTAAATTCAATAACTAACATGATAGAGATATAGTATCTCAGATTTAATTTATGAAGATAAATTAAATCTAATGGCTCTTTATTTGGATTAAATAAATAGGTTAAATTAAAACTGTTAGACAAATTTAATTTAAACTGAATTTATTTAATTAGCTCATCAAGATAATTAATTGTTAATTAATTTTGAAATTAATGATGATTAATTTTGAAATTTGAAAATAGCCCTCATAGGTTATAAACTTGATAGAGCAGATATATTCATATGCACATGAGAATTAAGAGCCGCAAGTGAAACCCTATGAGACATTAGAGGCGCTAGCACGCAGTCTCAGTTGGAGAGCATTCGTGTGGATACCGGTAGAGGGAGTGGACCTGACATATTGGTTCCTAGAGATCGTGAAAACTCTGAATCATCAAAAAGGTATAAATCCTTCCAACTTGGTTTAAACGCCGTTGATAGATCCTCGATTAGGATCAGTGAAAATTTTTAAAATTCTTCCGCTGTGCCTACTGATTCTAACAAATAAATATGCAAACATTTTACTTATCACTCCTCCAACCAACCAACCATTTAGACAGGTGGACATAGGAGGTATGCTGAGAATAGAGAAAAGGACTGCACAAGAAAAATGCAGAGGTAGAACGAAGACAGGGATGTATCGACTCTGTTCATATGTACGGTTAATGTTCTAGATGCAGACACTTTGATAGCCCTGTATGGCTACACTGTCTGTATAGATATGTAAGTGAATGGACTAAGAATAAGCAGAGAAATAAATGAAGGTAACTTGATAAAAAGGAACAAAAAGAATTTAGTAACCCTGTAAATTGAATTAAGTAATATGGTAATTAATGAATGGTGACCCCATGAACTTAAGATTAAGTTCGAGTTTGGGGGCTTGAGTAACGTTTTCCCTCAAGCCAGTAATGCTTCCTCAGTACTGTATAAAGGGATCTAGGGACGAGTGTTACAGAAGGCCAATAATAAGGAGCTACCTGACTATGTGGAGTTACTAGTGACAGTTTGATGATTAAGTCATCTAAATTAGAGATAAAAAATGTAGGTCAGGTGATCTATATTTGCAAGGAAAAATTCATTGAATTAGATTACCTAGTGATGATTGGCCACCTAGTCCAACAACTTTGTCCTTGCAAGTGTAGATCATCAAGCTAATGTTTTTCATCTTTCAATTTAGAGTTATTAATCCTTACATCATCACTAGTATTTCTATCTAGTTAGTTACTTCTTTATTATTGGCCTTCAGCTTATTTTCCATCTTATCTAAAACCTTATCACAATATCAAATTCACTCATATAAAATCCAATGGTCATATTTGTATATTAACTTTGTTATACTCTAGTTCGTTAAATAAGAATATTTTCCTTTATCACCTGAGACTCGGATAAGGCAGAGCCATGTTTCATACTGAGGCCCTGAAGAATCAAAATGCATAAGTATGGTAACCTATCACCCAATCAATGGGTAGTTGCATTCAACTTTAGAGATGCTCATAATATGAATCATTCGTCAGCAATATGCAAATGTTGGGCCTAAAATTGCATCTACTGTATTCAACATTAAAAAATAATCTAAATCCTTTGGAGGTGGGGAAAATGCAATCAAAAAAAAATAAACCTTGAAAAACAAATGCAGGAATTAAGATTTAATTATCCATTAATATTGGTAAGATTCATAGTTAATTATAATTATTTTTTATATCGATTGCATTTATATTTTGAGAGCTAGCTGTTGAATTTATATTACTTACTATAGCTTTTCGATATAATAATCCAATGGGGATTTTGTAAAACAAAATAAAATGTGCATTTTTTTAAAACAAAGTGTCCACTTTTTAGATTGGATATGAAATTATCTAGTCTAAAATATAGGCAATTTTTAATATAATTTGAAACTTTTTAAAACCGGTTATTAAAATAACTAGTCTCAAAAAATAATATTTAAGACCGGTTGTGGAAATAATATTGGATTAAGGATTGAATATGAGGCATTCTATTTTCAGAAATGTTCGCCAACCCATTATGTAGTTTATTAGCTATGTTTTTCTTTTCTTTTTCTTTTTTGTGGAAATAATTTGTTAATATTTTACACTAACTTGTTAAAACCAATATATTTATGTTGAGTACGTTATTTCAGCAGTTAAAGACGTTTATTTTCCGCATAAGTGATCAGATATTCGGATGTTGAGTTCTTTACTTTCATGTTTTGTATGAAATTATTGTTTGAAATATTATATAAGAATTAGATAAATTTTTGGGAAAATCCCTGAAAAAGAAATTTAAAAATGTCAAAAGACAAAAAGGTGTTCCAAATATTCATAATGTCAAAAATGTGTTAGGCCTAATTTATCCTTTTCAAAATTAAAATGAAACGACATAATTGTGCCTCAAGGTTTAATTTTCACTTTAACAGAATTAATTATGAAAACCTTATTCGAACTTGTGAAACAGTTATCAAAACTTATGAAACTCTTGTCCTCTTATGAATTCAAATTTGGAACTTGTGAAATTATTTAAGGAATATGTGAAATACTTTTGATAACTTGTGAAAATCTTATCCGAACTTGTGAAACATTTATCAGATCTGGTAATTTTGATTTACAACTTATGAAATTCTTATAAGAAATTGTGAAAATCTTATTTAAACTTGTGAATTCTTTATCAGGAGTTGTGAAATCGCACATTCCTCTTTGTTCTTAATTTTGAACTTAGAGATATAATTCTATCATTTTTTTTTAATTTTGAAAAGGATAAATTAGACCTTAACACCTCTTTGGTATTATAAATATTCAGAATACCCTTTTGTCTTTTGACATTTTTAAAGTTCTTTTTAAAAACTTTTCGCTAAATTTTTTAACAACAATTTCCGTTAGATCATCATCATATTAAGAGTAAAATATTTTAACCAACCCTCTATTTTACCTTAATTACAGAGACCTCTAATCTATTTTAAAAACTCATATAAACCTCCTTTGAAATCAAAATATGTTACACAAATATTTCCTTTATATTTTTAATATTTCTTTTCCATTCATTCAACCATTAGTGGATAATTAAGTTTGACTTTCAAACCTTTTTGACCAAAAGACTCTTCTTTAACATAAGAATTATTTAAAAAATTATATTTGTTTTCAAAACTTCAAATATACATTATATAAAATTTTATACTTTTTATTTCTCATCATATTTATTGAAATGTGTTAATTTTGGGTTTTTTTCAAACAGATAAAAACATATTCCAAACACATAGTTTCATTATAATATAAATAATACAAGTTCTTTTTTTTTTTTTTTTGCCAGTGATAAATAATACAAGTTCAAGATATTATATAAATAATTATTCACCGCGGTCATTACTTTTTTCTTGAAATTTGCAAGCATTTAAAAATAAATTAGGGATTTGATATGATAAAGGGAAAATTATTAAATATGATTTATTTTAATATAAATTTTAATTAAACAATAGTTTTTTTTATAATCTTGTTTGAAATATTCTTGATGGAGTTAATGGTTTGAAGGTAAATGTATATATGTTTTCAAAATAGAATGAAGGTTTATGTAATTAAGGTAAAACAGAAAGAGGACTACAGTATATATTTTACTCATATATTACTCCTCCAATCATTAATATAAGACATATTTATCTAATTTGATTATGTTAAAAAAGTTAGTTAAATTAGTTAATATGATATGCATTTTTTAAAATACTCTAATCATCTTTCTTAATTTCCTCATTCTCTCTTCTACTTAAATATTATTGAGGGAGTATCATTAGGGTTAAATTAAAAAATATATATTAATAAATATAAAATTATGTCTTATATTTAGAACCAAAATCAACTTCTCAGAATTTTCTTGTATAAAGAACAGAATAGAGCAACATATAAATATGAATTCAAAGTCATCATTTTCTAGATTTAACCCCCTTTTTTTTTTTTTTGCCAACGTTTTCTCGATTTAACAATTATATGGTTGTGCGTGCTCGTGCTGCGCACGCATATCGGATATGCTACCGCAGGATACGCAATATATGACACTTCTAAGATTTTAGGATGAATGTGCGACATCTGCTTGGCTTGCATGCGCATATATATATATATATATATATATATATATATATATATATATATATATATATATATATATATATATATATAGGATTAAATATCCCTCGGTATTAAATATAAGATATAATTTATAGTACAAATTGCACTATAAATTATGTCCTATATTTAGAACCAGAGGTAGTACATTACCAAAACTATTAGAAATTGAATTAGATAAAACAGTAAGTATAAATGATAATAAAAGAAAAAGACTGATAGCCAATAATAATCAAGGAAATAGATCATTAAGAATTAATACTTTATCTAAACCATTACAAATAAATATAAAACCAAGAAAGAGTATAGATATAAGAATTAGTGGTAATAATAGATTAGCAGAGAAATACCTCTAATAGATACTCGCATAAATACAAATTTAGTTGAAATAAATAAAAATATAGAAAATTTAGATACAACTCAAGAACAAGAAGAAAGTAAAATTATTATGGAAATAAAGAAAACCGGAATATGGCAAGAAATAATAACTCTAATAGATGAAACTAGAGAAAAGAGTAATATTGAAATAGGATATATAGATCATGATTATGAAGAAACATATGAAGGAATAAAAACAAATATAATCGTAAGATTAATAAAAGAGACATAACACAACTAACATTATGGGTTGAAGAAAATACAAATAAAACATATAAAGTAATTTTAGAAAATGATTTTTTAGAAAAAGTAAGACTTTATGGGAATCAAAAAGACAGAATAATATTTAACATAAATCATCAAATAATTGTAATACTAAAGTTAAAATGATGTTAAACATAAATAAGACAATTAAAGTAATAGAAATAGTATTAGCAGAATAAGATTATTATTATATAGATGAAGATAGAATAATAATTCCAAAAGCTGATAGAAATATGATGAATTATATAGTACATGCTATAGAAAAATCTAATCAAAAGGAAAAAAGCCAATTAAGAAAAGTATATTTTGAAGAACCACAAAATTTTGTAAAAAAATATCAAGCAGCAGTAAATAATATGGCAAATAAAAATGAAATTAGAAAAGTGTTTAAAGAAAAACTTGTATTAGTATCTGGAGCTTAGTTTTTATGGATAGAAGGATAACATTATGTGATGATAAAATATTGTATTATTGTAAAGATGATATAGAAATAAGAATACGTAAAACAGACAAAGGATTAATAAAAAGTTTGTTAAATAGACTTAATAATACCGATGAGGATGAACAAGAGGCTTTAAGACAATTAATAGAATAAAATCAATATGATGTAATAACATATTTAAGAATATTAAATAATTTTATGACAAGAATAAAACAAAGAAATGAAATTAAAAAGGAATTTAAAAAACAACTAAAATTATTATCAAGATGTTAAATATGTATCACGCTAATATGGATAGGTTATTGATAGAAGATGATAATTGGCAATATTATAAAAAGGAAACATTATTAATATACCAAAAAATGATTAAAAAATTTTAAGATCAATATTAAAAGAGATAAAAATGACTAATAAATATGAAAATCAAATATTAGAATATATATATTTTCAACATCCATTATTATATGAAGAAGAATATGATATGGTAGTGAGAGAAAGAGAAGGGAGAAAAAATGTAAAAAGAATCTTGAAAAAACTTTTATAAGTTCTGTCTATGATATGAGTAGGCCATTATATTATATTTTGATAAAATTTAATTATAAAAAATATAGAGCCAGAAAATATCATGCTTTAATAGATACTGGAGCAAACCTGACAGTAGCAAAATATAATGTTTTACCACCAGAACTATGGAAGAGAAAAAATAAAATGCTTAGAATGGAAAGTGCGGGAAAAGAAATTTATATGATAGAACTTGAAGCAAAAGATATAAATGTACAGATAGGAAATTATGAATTATTAATAAAAGAATTAAATCAATATAATGAACCATCTTGTGATATAACTTTAGAACTAGATTTCTTAGAACAATATTTTCCTATGCATATAATTAGTAAAGCTTTAATATTAACTACACCATATAAACATGAAGCTTGGGGAATAAGAATAACTAGACCATATAGAAGAAAAGATGAAAAATTTCAAAAGAAGAATAATGAGCATGAAGTACAATTCTTACAAAATAATGATCCTGTAGAAATACAACATATGTTAGCAACATTAAACATAGTAGAAATAAAAACTATAGAACAAAGAATTATAAATAATTATAGTGATAATCCTTTAATACATTAGGAAAAATCTAAACCTATAGCAAAAATAGAATTAAAAGATTATAGTAAAGAAATAAATTATAAACTATATGCATGGACAGAGAATGATAGGAAAGAATTTATAATGCATATTGAAGAAATGAAGAAGTATAGTTTAATAAGAGAAAGCAAATCATAATATTCATCATCAACTATAATAGTCTCTAAACATAGTGAAGAAAAAAGAGGAAAGACTACAATGGTAATTAATTATCAAAAATTAAATTAATTAGCAATAAGAAATAGATATCCTATATTAAAGATGGATTTGTTGTTTAATCTAATAAAAGGAAAAACTATATTTAGTAAGTTTGATTGTAAATAAGGATTTTTTCAACTAAAATTAGAAGAAGATAGTAAGAAATATACAGCCTTTAGTACATCAGAAGGATTATATGAATGGAATGTATTACCAATGGGATTTTATAATAGTCCTAGTATATTTTAGGAATATGTGTCAAAAATGTTATTATCTATAAGAGACTTTGCAGTAATTTACATTGATGATATATTAATATTTTCAAAAGATGAAAAAGAACATGAAGAACACTTAGAACAATTTACAAGATTAATTGAAGAAAAATGTTTAAATATATCACCTTCTAAAATGGAATTAAGAAAAGAAAAAATAAATTTCTTAGGACAAGTATTAACAAAAGATGGAATAGAATTACAAGATCATGTAAGTCAAAAGATATCTTAGTTTAAAAAGATTACAAGTAAAAGAGAATTATAATCATTCTTAGGATTAGTAAATCAAGCTAGAAATTATATACCTAATTTATCAAAATTAACATAAAAAATATCTAAGTTAGCATGAGAGAAAACTATATGGAAATGGGATAACAATATAAAAATTTTATGTAAAAATTTACCTAAGTTAACTCTACCTTTAAAAGAAAATATAAAATGAATAATTTATACTGATGCCTCAGATAATTATTGGGGTGCAGTATTATACGATGAAGATGAAGATGGAATTGGAAAAATAACAAGATATACGAGTAGAAAATTTAATGAATCCCAAAGTGGATATCATTCTAATTGGAAAGAATTATTAGCGGTTGTAAAAGCCATAAAAAAGTTAGAATTGTTTATTGTAAATAGCACATTTGTAATAACAGATAATACTCAAGTAAAACACTGGTTATCAAGAGGAATAAAACAAAATAAATTAAGTAATAAAATGTTAATTAAATGGCAGACAGATTTAGCTTATTATGATTATGAAGTTGAGTATATCAAAGGAAAGAATAACTTAATTGCTGATTATTTGAGCAGATGGAATTAGTAAATAGGTTTGGAAGGCACAGTCCTGTAAACATATGAATAAAGACGAAGAATCATCTCCTTTGATGAACCAACTTGTAATGAAGATTAATATTCTTGAAATAAATGAGTTTATTAAGCAGTCAAGTAAGTACTAGTATGTTAAAACCGACTGACACCCAAGAGAGGGGTGAATTGGGTGTATAATAAAAACTTATGGACTTTGAAAATCTTTTCGTGTATTAACGAAAGTGGTAAGTATGAAGGTAATGAATTATAAATCAATAGTTAGATTAAATAATATATGCTGGAAATATAAGAGCTTAGGGAAGAGAATATACAAACTGTGATTTATCTTGATTTGGTCCAATCTATGATGGCCTACGTCCAGTCCCCAGGCTCCTCCTAAGATTTTCAAATCCACTATCTTCTTGTTTAATTCGGGCATAAGAAAAGCCTTGACAAACCCACAAGTTTAGACGGGTACTTGTGAAACCTTTCACAAATCTCTCACTGAAATACTCCCCCTTACGGCAAGTCTTATGAGCAGAGCAATCCCAAAGATCTTCCTCTCCTTCTTACTCATGCAAGTTTTACGAGCAGTAATGTTCTCTCCTGCTTACACCCATGTAAGTCTTATAAGCAGCAACATTCTCTACTACTTGCACCTTATAAGTCTTACGAGCAGAATGTCTTACTAGCAATTCTCTCTACAGCTCCCCCTGTAAGGAAATCAACCCTCTCAAGGTCCCTCTACCTTGAGATCAATTCAGAAATAAAGATGAAGATGTTTACAGACTCTCTCGCAGAGTAAATAAAATGATCACTGAAGTATAATACAAATAATCACTCTCTCAATGATAAGTAATATAGAAACTGCAGAACAGAGTGTTTGGGTCGAATGGATAACTCATGATATTCGCATGTTGGCGTGTTGAGCTCTCATCTCTATTACACTATTTTTCTCTTCTTTGAATGCTACCATATTTATAAATGAGTTGTAGAAGATAACCGTTGTAAGCATTCGTCCGTTGGATTCCTATTGCTTTATTTGACTGTTGAGCACATTTGAAAAACTTGCTACTTTGAACTGTCCGTTGCAGAGCTGAGCATCCCATTGAAGAGCGGGATGTTTCATTATGAGCTAGCTGCACGTCATGGAGCGTTGGTGTTTTAGACATTCATTCATGGTGGGTCAATCTTTTATCCTGGTAAGTAGCCAATATTCGGTGTGTAATGATGCCGCTCACCACAATTGACTCTCTCATTTGAAACTATAATCCGAATGTTCATCTTCCTATTTTACACTTGAAATATTTGTTAGTTAACGTTTAGGAACAAGAACAAGTGAAAACACAATGATTAAATAGCATTTAACCATGTTTGAGTTGATCACTATGAGGCTCTGTTTCGTTTCTGGTCTGCACATTCGTGAGTTTTGCTTCGTCACTCAAGTGTAATGGTCTCACTCGAGTGCACTTCATGCTTTCAAGCTTCAGCTCACTCTCGGGCAAACACTTGCTACTCCTCACTTGCAGAACTCGAGTACAAATCTGGACATCACTCAAGTGTTGCTGAAATTCTTCCACTTCACAAACGCTTCTGGAACACACTCGCATGATATTTGCAAGAGTGATATTTCTCACTCGCGAGTGTATTGAGCTCTCACTCGAGTGTGAATGGCCTCACTCGAGTGCACATGTATATTGCACTATGGATTTGAGCTTCTGGGCAACACTCGCATGATATTTTCCAAGAGTGCGTTTTTGGACTCGCGGGTGATGTAGGGCCATGTCGGACCCAATTTATTTATTTGATTCTAAATATGAAAAATGATATATCATAAGAAAGCTCTTGTCATATGCATTCCAATGCAAAAAGAATCAGGTCCAAACTCCTTATATTCTGCAAGTTATGATTGAAAGAGTGTCTGTCGAACTAGATTGCACAAACGTCAACTTCCAGAAGGCATAGCTCATAGAATATAACTTTAAATTTGGAAAATGACCTATCCATGGAAAGATCTTTGAGTCTAGTTTCATATGCCACTAGTTTTGTCTCAATCCAATGTTTCGTTTGTGAGTTATGTCCAAATCACTGAACCTGTCTTGAAAAGTGACGGTGATTTTAGTGTCAACTTCCACGGCTCATATCTCCTTCATATGAGCTTCTTTTAATGTGATATTGGCGCACATTTTTCATGTTGTGAGTGTTCTTTCATATTCCACTAGTTTCAGGTCAATCCGACTTATGGTTTGAGAGATATGGCCAAAATACCAGACCTCTATCAGGCAAAATGAAAAACAGAGCTGAACACAGTAGCCCCGACACTTGAGTGTGCTCATCTTGCACTCGAGTGCAACACCTCTGGCACTCGAGTGTTGAGCTCACACTCAAATGAAACTCCTCTAGAAGTGCCATAACCCATATATAAGCCATCTTAGCTTCGTATTAACCCATTCCAACCATCATTTGACTATAGAAGCCTTCGGTATCATCATAGAAGCCTCCAGTATCACTTTTAAGAGCTTGAATCTTGATATGCTCATTAGATCTTACAATTTCTTCTCTCTTCAATATCTTTCTTCTTGATTTTCCTCTTGATAATAATTCGCCATAATCCGAGTAGGCAGCTCCTTAACTATCTTCAGTTTCTTTCTTCTTCATCCTTTTGTTCATTCTCATCAATTCAATCACTTCTTTGTATATTTAATAATTTTGTCTTCTCATTGTTCCTCCATAATTCAACCTAATTAATCTACAAAATATTTCACATTAAACATAGTAGTTAGTCAAAGAAATACATTATATAAACTTTTTGCTCTTATCATTTCATATCTATATTTGACATCATCAAAACTAATTATATCTAACATAGTATACAAGGGCTAACCAGATCTATTTCTAGTATAAATGACTCTCTTAATGATCTCTATATTCAATTTGAGATTTTTAAGCTGTGTAAGGCAGATAGTCAGATACTGCCAGCCCAACTGTAAGGATAAATGTCCTGACGAATAATGCAACATATTAGGGCCAAGAGGCAATTATTGCTTGTTTAGAACCATCTGTAAAAGGGTCATTTACCCTTGGTGAGTCATCTACTTATGCAACCCAAAATTTAATTGAGTCATTAGGACTTAATACACCTGTAATCCAAAAGGAAGCCTTATCTTTTTCCCAAATAATGGCTCTACAAGGAAAAGAAAAAGACAAAGAAAAGCCAAAAAAGAATAGTCATGTACCAGAATCCAATAATGTCTTTGATATTCCCAAATAGTATAATATCTATAAGATCATTGTCAAGAAATTGAATCAATTAGCCTTGTCTCATAAAACCATTAAATATGTCTCCCATTATGCCTTTAATAAAGCTATTACATATCTAGGAACTCCTCCGAGTATTGTAAGCACTTTATATCAATATGGTTTAATTTAGAGTATTTATCTATCACATTCTATGAAGGAAATCTCTAAGTTACCTCAAATTATTACCAAATTTGTAGAAGAATATTATAAGATTGTAACAAAAAATCAAGTCTTTATAAGGTGTTACTCAACTGTAGCTAAGATTATGCCAGCTAAGTTTTATATGCCCATAAATCTGATCAGACTTGGAACCACGAAGAAGCCATTGGAATAGGAACCAGAAATCAAAGAAGAAATTGAAGACAATGAAGATTTCCAATTCAGAGTCTCAAATATAAGAGCTCAAGACTACCATATAATTCTCCAAGAAATGAATCGTATTAAACTTGCTGGAAAAGAGGAACAACCATGGGTCTTCAGATTCAGTGATAAGACATGTGTATATTCTCTTGGAACCAAACTCCATAATGACAAGCAGTTTAATATGTGGTATAATAAGATCAAGAAAAATGAGATGGAAAATATTGAAGAAACAGAAAAGAAGATTTGTCAAATAATAGGAGATTATCTTAACCATGAATGCCAGCATTGTAAAGAAATCAGAGGAAGTGACAACAATCCAAATATCTCTCTGGATCCAAGCCTATTGTAAACTCGTCGACATAAGAAGACATGAATAGTGACTGTCGGCACAAGATGACAAGAGAAGACAGAAAAACGTGTAAAGAAAGGGAATCTCTGACAAGATAAAAGCTGAAGTCTGTGTCATGTAATCAGAGTCTTGTGATCAATCATGTAAGGTTATCAGAGTTAAGGTAATCAAGGTTAGTTGTAACTCGAGTCATGTAACCTAAGTTATGCTCAGAGGTCTATATGAACACCTTGTAAGTCCCATTGCCGGAAACACCAACTTTGAATGAAAAATAATTTTCCCTCATACTCTCTCTCAAATCTCTCAAAACTCTCTGATCTTTGCGAGCAGTTCTCAGTAGTGGTCACCTGCAATATGGCATTTAACCAATTATTACTGAAGACGAATAAGGTATGAACGACTAAACTCTCTTTGGGGATCTAAGGGGAAGTGTCATCTGTGATTCATGGGATGATTCGATAAGTCAAGCTACTAGGCAGAATGTTAAAAAAAACAAGTCTGGAAATAAATAAATGAAAATAGAATGACTACGCCTCCTGTAGGAAATGAAGGTAGGCTGTGTTAATGTAACCTGGAGGAGGAAGGTTGAGATCCAAAGGAGGATTGTTTGTAAATGGTTCCTGTATGAAAGAGGATAGGATTCCTTCCATAACTCAGGTTATATTCGATCAAAAATCATTATAGTTTTATTTATTAACTCCTAGTAAATATTTTGAATTTTGCAAGTGAGTCCGTGTCTCTTAATTTCTTTATTTCTTCAATTTAAATTCCACAAAATTTATATACTGCCCAGGTTTGCATCACTTATGGTATATGTAAAGAAAAATTACTATGCGAGTCCATGTAATATCACCTGTTTTCAATAAAAGTTTTGAATTTTTTTCTTTTTGTTGGGTCATATTATATAACATCCTTAATTATAAGTATTCAATTATATATTTTTAATTTATCATAATTTATCAATTTATAAAATAATAGTATTAGTAATTAATGACGTGTAACGTAAACCTAAAATAATTTTACCATATGGAATATGTACTCAATTAGTCAATTCAAATAAAATATATTCCACTTCTATCCTATATGTTAATTGTTAACTACTACTCCCTCATGTTTTATTTATAAGAGTTTAATAACCGAATTACGGAATCGGCTCCCATCCTTTTCCTCCAGGAAAGTGGTGGTCCTTTTTTTGGATTTAAACCATTGGATTAATATCTCAACAGTCCAGATTTATTATATTATAAAAATAATAATATAATAATAATAATAATTTTATTATATATTAAATCTGGACCGTTGATATCTTAATCCAACGATCTAGAAAAAAAAAGACCATCATTTTCTTTCAAGAAAAGGATGGGAGCCAAATCCCCGAATTATGTGGTTTAATAAAACGGTTAGAATTAGTTAAAAATAATAAGTGTGTCTAAAATAAACTTTCTTTTTCCAAGTATGCCCTTATTTATAAGAGAAAAATAAGAGAGAGAAATAGAGTAAATATATTTATCAACCATTTTTTAACTAATGTAATATATGTAATCAATGAGGGGGAAAATGCAACCAAAAAAAAAACTCATTAAAGGTTCAAACAATTCTTGTCTGGTTTTTATAAAAATGACCAAGATAATTCAAATTTTGAACTGTTATAAAAAAGATTGGAGGGAGTATAGCGAATTAACATGTCATCTTTTTTGTTTTAACATCAAAACCGATGTTTTATTGATTACACATTTCCATTTGGCACTAGTTATAAGGTCAATTCAATTCTGTTGAAGTTTTTTTCCACATGAGTTATGTAGTTAATAAAATAAAAATTCTCAATTAAATCTTGTTTAAATAATAAAATTGAAATTCAAGTTTATACTTTTATTAAATTCCTAATTAGGTCAAGAAGCCTGATTAGAGACTTATGAATGATGTTAAAAGACCAAAATATCCTTCTATTATATTGCTTAAATGCATTTTTCTTTCTTTTTTTGTCAACTTAAATCTTTTTTCACTCGTTGAACGTGTATTTAGATTATTATATTACCACTGGCCATTAATATAATAGCTGAACAAGGGGTTCACTTTGATTACTAAATATAAGACATTAATCCACTTTATATCCTAAATTTATAATTTACTTTTTTCAAAATATTCCGATTAATTGCATATGTTAAGGGATTTCACTTAATGGATAGTTTCAATACGCACAATTAGCCTCAGGTCAAAAAAAAAAAACATGATTAACAAGAGTTTTTTTACTTTTTTTGTGAAGACAACACTTATTTATTACAAATAACTAAGGGTACATAGAGCTTTTATCCAAAATGCGTCAAATATTATATGCTTTTCGGATATGTGAAAGTACCATTTGTAACATCTCAAGTTTTACTTCTAGTAATTAAATTATTGGGAAGAATTAGTTCATGGTAAATGAATTTTACCATGTAACTATTGAAATAAAGTGAATTTAATCAAGACATAGTTTATAAAAGTAATAGAAGTAATGAAATAATAATAAAAATAATAAAAAGATTAAAGAAAAAAGTGAAAGAGATTTTAAAAAGATTAGGAAAAAAGAAAGGGAAATAAAAAAATTGATAGAAAGTTAAAGAAACAAGAAAAAATAAAAAATAAAGGAAATTATAAATTATAATTTAAAATTAGGGTTAAGGTGCAATTAGGAAGCTAAAGTATTTTTCTAAGTGTAGAAGTAATTTAATGGATAACGTCCTAATTTTAATGGATGCATATCCTAATTAAATAATCCTATAGATAAGCCTAAATATCTGAACTAAACCCTAATTATCCATAATTCTATATTCCCTCCTCTGATCTTAAGGCCACAAATACAACTATACAAGGTCCAACAGTTAAAAAGAAAAAAGAAAAAAAGAAACTATTGGCCCCAGCTTGTTAAGCGCCCACCCTTTACGAGCATGCGGGGCAATTTTGACACTTGATGACCACCCCTACACACAACACGCACTTTTTTTTATATATAACATATAACTATGCATTTAAATTGATAAAACACACTGTGACAAAAAAAATTGATAAAACATAAGTTACAAAAGTATCGGAGTAATATATAGATGTCTCTGAGAAGCTATTGCAGAGTCCAACAAATATTCCTAGTCTAAGTAAGTATTTTAATGTACTTTAGTTTGACCAGTTTACAATGAGTAGGAAAACGACTATGATAAGCAACATGGTTTTGCCGGAGGATAAAAATCATTGCTTCCCGAAGTGCAATTGAAGGACGCCAAGTTTGATCTGAGGGGCTAGCAATCATTAGTGAAAGTGAAGATGGTTGAAAAGGATTGTAGCAGAAATGGCACGACCATAGTTGTTAGTCTTAATAAGCTTGAAGTAGACATCCCATTTGTAACATTCTAATTTTTATTTATACTGTTAGGATATGATTTATTAAGTAATTTGAGGTGTAGAGTAAATCACACATATTATTTGAGATATATAAGCATAAAATTAAGAAAATAGTAAAATATGATTGATAATTATGAGCAGTATGTCTATTAATAATTAGTTGAATTTAATTGGGATTATTTCATGGTAAATAGAAATTTCCGTATAATTATTTGAGTATAAAGAAATTCTCTTGAGTGGATTCAATTTTATGACAATAATCCCAAGTGTATTTTTAGAGAATAATGGAGAGAAAATTTGATAAGGTTTGGTGGGATAAAATATTTTAACATGTTTTCTCATCAAAGATATTTTAATTATTTATATATTATAAAGGTTTTATTGGGATAAAATATACAAATAGTTAATTATTTAGACTATTGGAGAATTTTGGATGATGGTGGTTAATTAAGAAATAGGGGTTAGAGATTCCTCAATGCCAAAACATGAATTTAAGAGTAAGAGAAAAAAAGAAGAAAGAAAGAAAATCTTTGAAATTGTAAAATCCTAAATCAGGTTTGTTACCAATAGTTGATAAAGAAATGATGAAATTTAATAAGCAAATCATAACTTATTTTTTGGGAAATACCTAATTTAAAATTTTATAAATTCAAAATTCTTTTTCTGTCTTTTTCTTAAGAAAAAAGAAGGAAAAAGAAAAAAATAATAATAAAAAAAATGGAAAAGGAAAAAAAGGAGAATATATTAATAATAATAAAAAAAGTGGGACGCACATCCCCTTTAATATATTTCATTTCCTCTCAACTCGACGCTAACTCGGGTCCTTTGTCTTTCTCGTCTGGTTCTAGCACTCCAATTCTCCATTAATGGAGGATTTAGATACTTTTAAACTTCATTTTCTTTTCATAAAATCTCCTAACCTCAATAGTTATTTCACAAATATTTTTCTACTCAATTAGAGCTTTTTAGAAGTGTAAATCTTGTTGAGAGCAAAAATAAGTTTGAAGATTAGAGCTTGGAGCAAGTGTTGATTTTTAACAAAATGGAACCATAAGATTGTAGAGGTAAGTGAATACTTACATTTAATCGGTTTATAATTTTTCTATTACATTATTTGAGAGATTTAGAGATAGGATTTGAATGTTAGGGGGTTGTTATGATTTGAATATAATAGTTATAACTGATTAAACTTGAGTTTGATTATTGGGTTATGCTTATTGGAGGTAGAATTGAAGTTTAATCAGTTTAGAATGTTGTTAAAGCTTGTAAAATGAAAATGGGTATTTTGGTTGGAACCCTAAGTTGGAGAAATTGAGGATTTTGTTCTATTTGAGTAATTATGGGTTAAATTATTAGTTCAAATGAGATATTAGGATTTGGAAAAGATATGATTTGTATTGGATTGGAGATTTAGTCATTAAAAGTGATATTTGGAAGTTAAAGGTAGAGTCGGAGACTTTATGCCTGTGTAATTAAATTGACTATTTATTTAGCAATTTGAGTAATGAGGAATTGTATAATAATTATGTAGATTGAAATTAGGTTGTTTGGTGTTAGAAATTGGGTGTTTTGAAAGAAAATGAGGAGATAATTATAGTTTAATGTTTCTAATAGATAAGAAAGAGTTAATAGAAGGAGGAAATAAAATTGGAAAGATGGTTTTGAGAAATAGTTATTTATGTGATTTTTCTTAAGGATTTAAAGTAAGTAAATTTTTGGGATTTAAGAATGAATGGGGGAGAGTATTATTATCAATAATTTTAATGGGTGAAATAAAGTTATTAGATGATGAAAATATTATTGGGACAGAGAAATTGATTTATGGTAGTACATTGAGAATTTTGAAAATTTATATTAAAGTTGACAATCTGAGGGTTATAAGATTTGAAATAGAGTTTGATTTTTGGAATTAAATTTGAAGTTGATATTGATATTGTGAATAAATGAGGTTTGGTAAGTGGGTTGATTAGGAATGACCAAAGATAAGAGTTGGTGCTTCTAGAGGGACTTTAAGTCTCTAAATTGTTTTTGTAAACGCTCCATTAGTTTGAAACTAAATTGTGGTTAGAATTGATTGTTATAAATTGATATGTGAATTGTGGTTAAGCTTGAAACTTGGAGTTTTGTGGTAAACTTAGCTTTAACGAGAGGTAACCATTTTCCACTTGTTATATGTGTTAGTATGTTATTTATGAGTCTTTTGTGAAATAATTATGATAATAAAGATAATATATTCATTTGATTACATATTTCAATGAAAATTTTGAAATGTTTATTGAGATTGAAAAAGTTATCATGATGTTGATGAGTATTTTGATAGAAATTGCCTTATGGAACTTCATTGTGAAATATGTGTGTGTGTGTATATATATATGAGCCGAGAATTGAGACATTATGGCATATATATGAGGATGATTTGATTAGCATTGTATGAATGTGAAAATCTTGAGAAATTTTCGCTGAGTTATTTATTTATAATTATTGTCATGATTGAATTTGGATGAGACATAGTAGTTTGTTTTACCACGTGGTATAACCTCCATTGTGTACAATGTTGGCTTTCTATTGTCCAACCAATTCAATAAGGGACTGTCCCACCAGTTCAAGGAAAAACTGCCCTGTTGGTTCAATGAGTGGCTACGACACCTCACTAGTTCAATGAGGGAAAAAGACTCATGGTCTGGGCATGTTATTTGTGGATTTTGGCCAATCCTCGTCAATGTAACTCCCTCCGTAATTATTATTCGAAATACGTGATTAAAATGAATTAGTAACCGTCAGATAAACAAAACTCATTTCAATTCCCCATCCTTAAGATAGAGTTTTCACAAATACCTTTCGAAATTTAATACACCTGGTCTCATATTCATATTTCAAATACAATTACCTCGCGAAGATAAATTATATTCATAACATATCAGAGTGCACATAATAATCCCGGCAATCCCAGGTTCATACCTTTACTAAGGATTTACAAGGCACATTTGCCCATTACAATTTCCTATTAAGGGGATTACACAAATTCATCTCGAATACATAACCAATTACTCATTCGAACATAGATATATATATATATATCCAAATATCCAAATACACATCCCAAACATATACAGTTATTCCCATCTATAATTGATAACCAACTACCAAGTTTACATCCAGAAGGAGTCTTCGCCGCCCCTAGTTGTTTGTCCCCTCCTTGAGCCTCTTACCCTGTCTAAATTGTTGGTAGGGAAGGGTGAGATTCGAGAGAATCTCAGTAGGAAAATAGTATCAATATGCATATAAGATAAGTGTTTTAATACATGACATGCTTGCATTACATAATTCATGCTCACACAATGACATATCTGCAAGCTCAATGTTTCAAACAACATACTTATGGCTATAGCATAAATAGAAACAGAGCTTCAATCATTCATATATGTTTCACATAATCAAGTAAAGTAATAACATGCACCAATACACCAACACAAATATCAAATACATGCAGGAGAGGTAAGTTCCCTACACTTGTTCTTTCCACGTATGCTCCCGCACAGGCTACTCATGATCAGGGCGAACATCAAACCTTATAACCAAAGCAAAGACATAGGGTTAATCCCTTTTCCAATTCCTTAACTTTCAAATGCTTAAGTTGGTTATCATTCACGACCTTTAGGTGGCTACTTAAAGCCTAAACACATGCCTAAAGGTATTGGCCAGTACTAGGTTAGAAACCACTTTTCAAAATCACAAAGTGCTGAAAATAGGAGTTGGTTGTAGCCAAGGAATCTCTGGCTGCGGCAAAAAATAGAACATAAACTTTTTGGCTGCAGCCAAGATTTTCTGGCTGCAACTAATGATTGCTCAGAAAGTTTTGCGCTGCAGCCAAGAACTTTTGGTTACAGCCAAATAAATTTTGAAAATTCATAAGTAATTCCAGAAAAATTGAAATGAGGTGATTCTAAATTCTATTGAAATATATTTAAGTCCTCTATACAGGTATGAATCAAGGATGTCCATCACCATAAAAATTACAGAATTACTCAACATCCAACACTGCTCCAAAACAGATTCCAGTTTTAATCCAAAACTTTGGAAAATCATAACTCTTAATTCAAAAAATGAAATGACACAAATTATGTATCTATTTTGAATCTTGGCATGTGAACTTTAAAACTGGAAAGTTTCAAAAGTTTTAGACACCATTTGTCCATTCAAAACGTCAGTACAAATAGACTGCCCAACAAAGAGTTTCAATGGACAGAATTTCAGTTTTTGCACCTTTATTCCCAATGGTTCCAATTTCACAACAAACACTCCCCCTCCCCTACACAAATTTTCACAAGAAATCCATTGGAAACACTAAAACAACCAAATTCACATCATATTGACATATTCCACAGTGATTACAACATGTCAACACAATGCCATACACAAACCTCAACATTGCAATTCCTTTCCAATCAAAGTTCCAAACCAATTCCAATAACCAAATGCCACAACATAACACCAATTGCACCACCTTACACCATCTAGTTCCACCATTTTGAAATTACACAAAATTAGGGAAAAATTCCATAAATAATAAAACCCAACCAAAAGTCACAAAATTTAGATTAAAAGGCATCAAATACTCACCTCTTCGTGCATGTTTGGCTGAGCTTTTTGTACAGGAAATAAGCCCTTATTACCCAAGCCGAGAAAAAACTCCTCTCACATACTTACCTCGTATACCGTGAATCACGAATTATAAGCACTTATTGTCCAAAAATAAGCTATTCCAAACACGCACTTCCTCTTCCCCAAACTTGCTTCTTGATTCCTGCACTTTCCAATTCTTCAAGCACTCAAACACCTTCTTTCACAAATCTAAAACCATAGCAATGAAGCTCTCATCACTAGGAACAACATTAAAGAAGATGATTTGAGCATAAGAGGACATTAAACCAACCAAAAACTCACCTTTCCATTTCTCTTTCCTCCTTAGAGTTGGGTGTCCATGGAGAATGAAGAAGAGAGAGAATGAGATCAGTTTTTTGGACTCAAAATGGCCTCTTGGCTAACCTTAGAAGAGGAAAGAAGAGAGGGAAGATTTTGAAAAATTGACCAAGATCCAAGGGTTCACAAAGTGCCAAGTGTCACACTCTTGCTCCACTTCCATGAGCTTACATAGGCGCGCGCACACACATGATTTCACCCTTTGATCTCCTATAAAAATCAATCCTAACCATGGATCTTTAAGTTACCAATGAGTTCCCTTCTTGGTAACTGACCAATTGATCGGTAACTTTACTATTTTGCCCTTGATTGTGGTAATTATTCTGAATCACCACCAAACACATTCTTCTCATTCCATTTCACCATACATACACCCTCCCCCTTATTTTCATTCAATTTAGATGTTGATTCATAATTGAACTTAAATACAGGGTTTGGGTACAAATTACCACACATCCGAATCACAACTTATATTGCATTCTCCAAAAGTGTTGATTTAATGATAATCACACTCACTTTTGAAGTCATAATCCCTTAATCAAATTTTGGGGTATTACACTCATTACATGACTAGTGAGCTTTTGAGTGGCTAGTAACATCGATAGTAACTTAGCACATGGATCTAGTTGGTAGAAATAAGATTGTTTGATAGGATTGATGGGAAGTAACTTGGGAATTATGATATGAAATTTGTGATATGAAATTATGATTTAGAAATTGTAATACAGAATTTTTGATACGGAATTCCTGATATGGAATTTGGGAAATGAAATTGTGATATGGAATTTGTGATATGGAAATTGTGATACGGAATTAGTGATGTTGAATTTGTGATATAGACATTGTGATACAGAATTTGTAATATTGAAATTGTGAATTGTGATACGGAATTTGTGATGTTGAAATTGTGATATGGAATTTGTGATATGGAAATGGTGATATTAAATTTGTGACATAGAGTGTGATACAGGATTTGTGAATTATATCATTAATACTTTGTTTTATAAATTGTTTCACTTGTCACCTCACGAGCGCATATTAGCATATGTAATGAGTTGGATAGCTGGTTACCGAGGTTTTTGTCTCACTCTGTTGATTTAACATTTTTCATGTAATAGTTCTTCTGATAGTCAATTAGGAAAGGCTCTGGAGGCTTGATTATAATGATAATCTTTGTAAAGCCTTTTTCTTTTCATTTATGTGGTGAATTATTGTTTATTGCCATTGTAGGGCTCTTGTTGCATACTCTGATATGATATTATGGTTTGAGTTGTACTCTTTTTTATTATGAAAAACCTTCGAGCTTAAGCTTTTCTCTTTTATGCCATAGTATTGCATATTATCAAAAGATTTGATTAAGTGTATGAAGAATTGAGTTTTAAGGAAGAGATTTTACACAATTTGCTAGAGCAATTCCATAGGATAGATTGAAAGTTTCTACTTTGCTTTCCTTGTTTAAAATTATCTTCTTTCCGATGTCGTTGGATTAGAAACTAAGTGATGAGAGCACGTGCTTTAGCTTGTGCTGATTCAATCACTTGCAATGGAGAAATTCTAGAACCTGCATGGCAAATTTTGTTTCTTACAAACCACAAGGAATCTAAAATCTAAAAACATAGATAGGTCATAAAGTTACTAGGATCATTGTGGTTCATCAACCATGTAACTATCTAGTCTTGTAATTCTTTATCACAGTCAGAGTCAATCTTAAGACTAGCGTTACAATCAAACCAACAAGCTCTGGAAAAGGGACAATATATGAATAGATGTTCTAAAGATTCATCATTATTATGACAAAAAGAACATGCCTTAGTAGAAGTCAAGTGTCTATGATGCAAGAATTGATTTGTTGGCAAGATACATCTAACAATCTTCAACAAGAGAAATTGAATCATAAGAGGTAAATATGAGTCCCAAATTAATTTACATACCTCATTGTTTGATTGAATAGATTGCCTAGATATAGATTGAAGCAATTGATAGCCGTCCCATACCGTGTATATTCCAGAATTATTAGCAGATGACCTAATCATATCAGGGGGTTGAGATAAAGGGATTGGGTGTTTCAAAAATTCTTGAACTACTTACCCAAGGTAAAGTGAGGATAATAAATGGACATTCCAAGATCCCTTAGGCATAGTATAAGGTCAAATACCTGAAGATGAGGATATGCTGACCACACTGCTACAGAGGCCACTAAAGCCGGCCATTAAGACACATAGAAGAACCTTAACTCACTTGTCAGGTAAGATGGTTTATGGCAATAATACCCCCTTTAAGAATGTTTTTCCAAAGGAATGAACTATTATAAGCGGGTGTAAATATATGATTATGCTCAGTATCCAAATATTTTTGTAACATCATTTTATTGAGTAGAGAAAAATTGTTAGATATGACTCGCCAGAAATGCTTTGCTAAGAGTGTAGGGTTAAAGGCATCTAGTTGGATAATTTGGAGACCACGGTTGACTTTGGGAGGGCATAAACACACAACACGTACTTGGGTACAAAAGTTACAAGTTAAAAGTACTGAAGATACAAATTAAAAGTGTATCTTTTGTTTCTTTAATTTTATACAAGTTTTCAAATTAATCTCTTACTTTTATAAAGTATTTATTCAGTTTTCTAAAAATAATATCATTCATCTCAAACGATTTTGTCCCAACAAGAAAATCTCAAATGAAGATCTTTTTTATACAATCAGTGCTATTTTTTTAAAAAAAATTATATTTAATATTTTAATATTTTAATATTTATGAATGTTTTGTGGACATTAATTTTAAACAGTTTTTATTAATGAAACTAACAGTATTATGACTAGGGCAATAAAAAATGCTTTATAAAATTAAGGAAGGAAAATCAAAATCTATGTGAAGTTAAAATGATAAAAAGTGCAATCTGTAAATATAAATGTATTTACAACCAATGGGAAAAAAAAGTCTCCTGAGATAACCATTCCGAGTAGCTCGCGCCGTAAACCATCGAATATACCGAACAGTCTTGTTCCGGCTTTGGGTCAAATCAACTTGCGGCCTGGGAACTGGTTTTCATCAGCTACCTTCTTTCTTTCTGAAGTGCTCTCCCACGCAACCACCGGTACGTATTACGATCCCAACAACGAATCTCTGCTTTGTTCTTCCCTGTATTCTTTCAATTCACTTCCTTGTGTGTGTATTATCTCAAGAATTCCTGGTCATGCCTTGTATGAAGCAGCTTTTGAGCAACATATTGAATTTTCTTTATGTAGTTTTGCGTGCGGCTTCTCTGTTTTTGGCTGAAGATCTTAGCTTTCCCGCTTTTTTTTTTTTCAAATAAATAAATATTAGTGGGTTATCTGTGATCCTTTCTGCTGGGGAATCGATAAATTAATCTTCATATGTAGGTCGATTATCTAGTTTAATAGCCGTGGCCTTGAGTTGATTTCCCTCTTCACTGATCATTCAATTTTTTCTTAAAGGAGTTTTCCCTGCTTTCAATTTTCAGGTTAGACAGTTTTTCCATTTGTCTCTCTATCTTGGAGCAGACTACTTCCAAGTCTGGGTTCTCATTCATAAACTTGATTCTTGTGCTCTGAGCTGTGAAAGGTCGATATTTGTCGCTTCTTCTAGCTATTGCTGGTGAGTATGTGATATTTTCAAGTCATCGACATTTTCCTTTTTCCCAGAAATGACAAGTAGGCAAAATCTAACTATATAGTTGTTTTTCATATCTTCTTTTGAGTCTGGTGACATCCATAGGACCAGGCTATCTTGCTTGAGTTGTTGGTTCCAATTTATTAGCAGTCCAATCGTTCTTTGTGTTCTTCAATACCTTTATTTCATCATGCACATCAATCTGCTGTCAATTTAATGGAATGAACTTGTATCTTCGTTTATCATGATACCACTGCAAGATTGTGAGGACGGTTGTTTTTCTTATCTTAATGAAGCTTGCTTGTAACTTATGACCTTGTAAACATAATTTAGTAATTGAATACTTTCACGGGAGGTCAACTGCATCCGACATATTGGATTTAGCTACCGTTTCAGGATAATTTAACCTATGATCAGGTCAATTACATGGATGATGCACGTAGCAAATTAAATATAATCTCTGATCACTTTCAAGCTCCAACATCAAGCGAAGAGCCTCTTGAAAATGGAACACCGTCAATTTCAGAATCTAGAACTGATAAAAACTTGAGGTATTGTTTTATGGTGGAAAAATGAAAAATAGAAATTAAAATTTCTTAGTTTTGGCTTATAAAAAAAAAAAATCTTAGTTTTGCTTAAAACTAGTTACTCAATCTATTTTAACTTAGGTCTCATCATCATCATCTGGGGACTCGAAGTAAATTAGGAGCTGCTTTCATGTTGAAATTGTTTAGTCTACGGGGACTATCATGGGGTTCTGGTGGCAGTGGTCAAGAAAAGGTACACTTTGACCACCTTTTGTCAGTGATGAAAAACTCTATGATACCTTACCAAAACAACTTCATAATTTGTAGGTTGAGTTAACAGCTGCACAAATAGAGTCACTTCGATCAGAACTTGCTGATATAGAGGAGAGGGAAGCACACTTGAAAGCTCAGTGAGTGACATTTTAACTGTGGGTTATTATAATCTTAAGTGTCTTCTAATTTATTGTGAGTCATCATTAATTAGAAGCAGCACTTTGCTTTAGGTTGCCTTTCATTTTCTGTTTGCACGTATCACTTTGAAGATATCGAAAAACATTTTAAATTTCAGATGCTAGCATTAGATCTTAAGTCTAGCATATGCATGATCAACTTCTTGAGCAATATGGATAAAAGGAAATTTGATTCCCTTTTTTCTTTTGTCCTTTTCTTTACACTTTATTAGTGATTCTTCCTGTTAGATGAGGAAAAACTCTTTAGCTTCTTTGGAGTATATTTGTTGCTGCTTTGGAAAACCAGTGACATAATCTTTACTCATCCCTTCCCTTTATGAGGAGATATCTCACATACCATTTGAGAAATATATGTTTGTTTCAATCAATGATTGTGCTATTGAAATATTATCACTCACAGGTTGGAACATATTGATGAGATTTTGCGGTCTGCTCATCTCTCTGGCTATCTTTATATTCGAACGGTATTGACTGTTCAAAACTTTATTTACCTTATTACTTTCTCTTACATCAGTTTGTGCTTAATTATTTATTTACCTTATCAATTAAGTGATAAATTTCCTCTAATTTTCTATATAGAGATGGACGGCGCTACCAGGAGAACCTCCACCCATAGATGATACTGATGTAGATGATTGGCTTCCTCGCTTTATTGTTCTCCATGGGGCATGCATATTCTTATATTTGTCATGTACAGGTAATATAGTTATTTGGTTTCTTTCTCGTACCCTGTGCCTCTTATTCCTTCATGAAAACTTGCATAGGATATAAACTATGAAGCAAAAACCAAAAGTATTGATGTTGATGATTGGCTTCCTTGCTTTGCCGCTTTCAACAAAGGTCTTTTGGGGAACGGGGTATTGTTGCATAATAAATAGATGAAAGGGAAGTTAGTTAAGGGGTTAATGAGTAGTTAGGTTAATTAAATGGGTGTTAGGGATTATGGTCTATAAAAGGGTACAATAAGGGTTATTGTAATCAGGTTATTGGAATAATAGACTTGAGTCGTCTCTGATTCTCACATCTCCTTTTCTCTCGTCTGCCTATCTATTTTCTCCATATTTTCCTCTGTTTCCCCCTGTTTTATGCCTCACCCCTGTTTCTCCCTCTTTTCCTTTCCTTCCCATTTTTTACATAACATTTGTATATAGGTGTATTTATTGTACACATTTAATTTTGTTAGTCGGTTTTCTCATCTCTCCCTTCCTTTGTCCTTCTTGTTACCAAGTTCTATCTTCATCGCATAGGAGAAAGAAATCCGGAAAACACTTTTACGAGATATTTTATTTTCCTTTTTTAGTGTTATATCTAAGTCAGTCTTTTTTCTCTTGTTAGGTATGTATTTTTTTCCCCAAAATCCTCGTTTATTTCTTTCACACCTTTCAATTCTTTTCTTTCCTAATAACATGCATATGTTGCTAAATTTTATTTTTTCCTCCGATTAAGCACAAACCTTTATTGCTAGTTCTAGATTGTATGAAAGGAAATACAGAGAAACAAAAAAGGTAGAATAAGGTAGTTCGTATGTTAGTGATTCTATCTGTTTTTTTTTTTACTGGGCTGATCCTTCATGTTTAGATAAATTTCATCTATTCTTTTTTCATCATGAGAAGATGATATCAAATCAAGTCCTCGTAACTACCAGACTGCTCAACTGTCTTTTATTACAAGTTTTCTTTATTCCCATACTTGTTAGAATTGGCTTTTAACTTGCAAAGTTTGCAAGAATAATTTGTTAAAGATATGGTTATCTCATTTCTCAGTTATTGAGATGGCATTTATAACTCCTTAAGATGACATTTAGTTGGAAACTAAACTAAATGTTCAACATGGTTATCCCTGTGAAGTATTATGTCCGGTTCTTAATACAAGAGCTAGATCACTAATTTGAGTAGATTCAGAAAACTACATATATTAGTTATTTGCAACAAATAAGGGTTGATTTTACTGAAATATTATCATTCATCATGACTACCCTTAGATGAGAACTTCTTAATGTGTTAAATCAATAGGGATACTTTGGGGGGAAAAATTAAAAATTTGGGGGGCAAAGGGGATTGAGGTCTTTTATTGAGGACCAAATCCAACCCCGAACTGGCTCTTATATTAAGGACTAGAGTTAGTATATTATATTTTCAATCATTGATATGATAGGTTTTTACATACAGAACATCAATGTGTCTTTATTGATAAAGAGGGAAAATTGCAGATCTTAGCCCACAAGACTCCACCCTTTTATCTGATGTTGTCGAAGTAAGGTGCTTACCGAGTTTTAAACGCGAGGATGATGAGATGCACTATGCCTTTTATATTCTAACTCATCAAGGACTACGGTATGAGTGCTCAAGCAGTTCTAAAATACAGGTTTGTCGAAGTATTATCGTTTTTGGCCATAATTGCTTCTTAAGTTGAGATAACTTGGTTCTTAGAATAATGACTTGCCTTCATTCTGCCTAATTTAGATTGATTCTTGGCTGTCCGCTTTACAAAACGACTGCAAATTGGAAGTTGATACATCAGTCCCAAATCGTTCAATCAACAGGTAACATAATGTACAGAATGTTTGGTGAGTTTTAAGATGGGCTGAGTCTGATCTACTTTGCAGAAGTACACTAATTCAATGATTTTTAGGTGTAAATAAGATAGCAGTAATTGAATAGAGAATGGTGAGTTGTTTGTCATTTCTGTCTGATTCCAGAACTTGGTCTTAACTTTGGTTTTTTCCCTCTGGTTAATACAATCTTTGTTCCTCAAATTTGCCTTCATTTATCCCTCAAGTTTCAAACTGTGGGTTTTGGTTCCTTAAGGTGCAAAATAGTCTAGGTACTTGTTAAATTATATGAACTAACGTTTTAAACGAAATGAAATATGGGGGATTAAAACTTTAAAACTTGAAAAACCAAAACTGAAATGAGGGCAAATTTGAGGGACTAAATATTGTTTTAACCCCTTTTTGTAGATCGTATGTGAAACAAACAAAAGAAACTAAGTGTATCAAAAAAAAAAAAAACAAAACAAAAAGAAACAAAAGAAAACAAAAGGCCTTAGTTAGGTTTTAAACATTACGCCAAAACGATCTCCTTCACGTGATTTGTGATTTCAAATACGAAACAAAAGATACTTTTATAAAACGTTGGGTTGATGTCAGATTATTTAAATTTGAATAATCTAAAACTTTGCATGAGGGATTAAGTTTTACCGCATTATGGAATGATAATCACGTGAAAAAAAATCTAGAACAATTTTTGGTGGATTGAGGGACTGTTTGGAATGAGGGATTTTGGTGGGAGGGGAGGGGAGGGGAGGAGAAATTTTTATGAGATGGATATAAGTGATGTTGGGTTATAAGTTCTTAATTAATTTTTCAACTCTTTTATCTTACAAGCCCTCTTTATTAAAATTTTATGACCACACTTCTCTATTTTTTTAAAATTATGATTTATAAAAGTTTTCCCTCCCCACCACTCTAAATCCCTCATGCCAAACAACCCATAAGGGAATTGGTTTTTGGTCATTTCAAATCTCAAGCTGTTAAAAGTTTTGACTTCATTTTTTGTTCCTTTCCCATGGAATTCCTCTTGCCGAAAAAAGAAAAAAGAAAAAATTGGGTTCCAATGAGTAAAGTTTGATGCGATGAACATGCTTGATGCCAGAGCAAAAAGAAGAGATTTAAAAGACAGGGCAAGTATAGGTCAAGAATGATTCAAACCGTCCTAGTTACTGGATGTTATGCTTCAAGAAAAGACTGGGCTAAAATCTGTTATAATCCAAAACTACGTAGACCTAAAATGGAGCCATCTTTACCCTCGTTCTTGGGTTCAGCAGACGAAGGGGTTGGACACTCTCACTAAAGGGAGAGGGTTTGATCCTAGGGAAGTCCACTTAGTTATGGTCTAGTCGAGGCGTTGGGGGAGGCATCTCAACTTGAAGTCTTGCCCTTGGATTGTGGGTGAGTCTAACCCCTTTCCTAAAATTCATGTATCAAAAAAATAAAAATAAAAATAAAAATGGAGCTGTCTTATTCTTATCCAGAATTGATATAGTGCAATTCTCATGGATTTTGTGATTTATATTTGATGTTAGTAATCAATCATCAATGGGCATTTGAAGTTAAATTCCAATTAGAAACTGTAGTTGATTTATAACTAAAATATTGCGTCATAATTCTTTACATATTAATGTAATGAATCAATTGCAACGCATTGGGCTGCATTTCTAATTTTATCAATATATGAGAATTTAGACCAAGTTATAGTATTTTTAAACTTTGAATAATATATGTCTCACTTCAAACTGTGCCATAGTAGGACTCAAAAATACTTGGTTTAGTTGTGGAATAGTGAGATCACAAAAATGGGAGGACCAGGTTCCATTTCCACTTTGTTTGAAAAGATCATTGGAAAGAGGTATCCAAGACATAAAGTGAAGAGTCACGTCGCGAGGCTATCATATAAATTTATATTAATAATGCATTACAGTGAAAACTAACCCAAGTCGATCTTTATTGTGGAGCGAATTATTTGGCTTCCTAACTAATTAAGTGATAATTACGGATTAATAAGGATGAGACAATATAATCTAATTACTTCTAAATTATATTTGTATAACAAATTATATCCTAATGTTTCTGTTTATATAGTTTCTTATATTTGGAATAGATGAATGAATGTAATGGATGAACATATGAAATGGAACCTCCTAGAGATTAGTCTTTGGCTTTCCTAGTTCATCCAGGATCTGAGAGATCATCATCAAGTCGTATTTTAAAATTTGAATTTTGCGACATTCATTGCAGCGAATGGCACAGAGGCTTAAAATTTGAATTTTGCGACGTTCATCTAGCCGGTCCTTCATTGTTATCTACTCCGTATTAAATTGGTTCTTCTTTGCCATTTGCTTGGTCCTCAATTGTGATAGATTAGAGGTCCTAGGCTACTATTTTTACATTTTTGCAAATATTATCTCCCTTTGCTTAAATGAGTTACACATATATTGTAATTTCATACAATCCAGAAGCTAAGAGCTAAGGAAAAATCATGTGACATTTTTACCCTTATAAGCATTAATTCTAAACAATCAACCTTAACCCCAAATCATCTTAATATATACATTTTAACCTCAATAATCATAATAAAATCCCTAAATAAGTCATGAAAATATATGATAAAATAAGGATTCGTCACAAAGGCTCATGGGGATTAATTGGTTACTTGGTTACTTAGTAATAGGATTCAAAGTGTAATAAACAGGTGGCCCAAAGTGTTATAAAAATGGCGCCCTAGTTGGAAATTGCGTCCAACTTTCAATTAAAAGAATTACAACTAAGAAATGACAGGAACAATTAAGCCAGTGACAAGTTATCTGTGCGTTGTCACCGACAAGTTTAAGTAGGAACCTTCATAAGAATGACAAGAACAACTAAGCAAATAATACGTTTTGTTTAACAAATAACAAGTTATTATTAGTGTGCGTGCATTGATAAGTTTAAGTAGGAACCTCCATATGAATGACGAGAATGGCTAAGTGAGTGAGTAATAACTGTTGCATAACAAATGACAAGAACAACTAAGACAGTGATGAGTTATTTGTGTGTATTGACCAGTTTAAATAGCGACATGTTTAAGAATTACTCGAAAAACTAAGTGAATAAACATCTTTGTATAATAAATAACAAGAACAAAAACTTAACTAATAACAAGTTATTTGTGCTTAACTTGCCACTAGCTAAACTTGAAGGAAAATTAGGAGAGAGAAGAGACTTGTGTACCGGGGTGAATCCACATTCGAATCCGGATTAAAGCACCAATGCTCTATGACTTGAACATAATAATGCTCATGAAATTATTAGACTACTAGAGTCTAATTAGGATTGCCACAGCAGATCATCAGAGCAAGAAAGAAATTGTCAAATAGCTTAATGGCAGGGATGAAGTTCAACTAAGAGAGACATATCCTATTTATAGAGGTCTAGGGAGATAACTAATTAGAAAGTTATGTGCACTTCTACTTACCCTCTAAGTAATAATTAGGAAATTAATTCTTGATTAATTTCCTAATATACAATTACTTATTTCTCAATTAACAAATCCATAATTAATATTGATTTGTTTCTTATTTGATAAGGTTACTTGTTTCCTAATCAAATAGTCTGGCCCATCAAGGGCGGACTTGGAACCGAAGTCCAACATCTCCCACTTGCACTTGATGGGCCACCCATCGTGTGTCTGTTACTCATGCTTGTTTCATACTTGGTGTCTATTGTGACCGCGTGGGCAAAACGTCTTCAAATTTTAGTGCTTATGATAATAGAAATCCCTCATACTGGATCAGCATCCAAGGACACCCTTTATATATCTGCAAGCTATCTATTTGTTGCCTTAGATGCCCAAGATTTTCCCATATACATTACTCATGGCAGATCTAATCCCTCTCGAGTTAATATACTGATTAACTCATATTGCTTTCTATGCACATAGTGTCCGCACTTACAAACTACACATAGAACTAGTAAGGGGTTGACCACAGATGTAATATGTAATATACCGAATTTTGCAATACTAAAAATGTGTAAATATGGAAATAGTAAAATAAAATAAATATCGGTATTTACAAATTAAAGGTAGAGTTACTTTCGGAATTCCCAAATGTCCATTGTGTCATTCACGGAATCAAGAAGTCAATATTGTAAAAATACAAGTGTAAGAAGTCGAAGCAAAATTCGTCGTGGTTACAGGGTTCAGGGGCATCAATTGCGAGATCGGAGGAATTCGGGCATTTCGTGACGTGCCTCGATATGCATGCCATGGTCCTACGTGGGTCCCACATGGAATTCCAGGTAATGAACTGATGGAGCAACTTTATTAAAAAGAACTTTAGTAAAGTATGTAATGACAGCTCATTATGACTCATGATGACACATTTTTTGTGTTGGCCAAATAAGGAAATGACAAGTGTCCCAAAATTATTACAAAGTAAAAACATGTTTTTGTGTTGGCCAAATGAGGGGGTGACATGTGTCCCTCATCATTACACATCATTACCCCACTTTAAGCCTTTCGTGTTGTCATCTCCGGAGTACGCCATCTAGCGTCTGAGTTTGGGGAATTCACTGATCTCCTGCTGGGTCGCTTACTTTACGAGTCGAGCACCGAACCCAGGAGTCCGGGGAAATTGTTAGGCCTCCCCTTCCCCTGACCATTTATGACCCACCAAAGAAAGAGAAAAGTGGAAAACCAATGGTTGCATGACACATGGCACTCTTAAGCCTTAAACTTGTGACACGTGGCAAGATGAGATGAGATCATTTTATGTGATTAAATCACAACCATTCATGCCTAATTAAATGGAAAAATTTCGTTGCAAGCATGGAAAGAGAAAGAGGAATCATATTTCTTAAGCTTAAGAACACAAGAAGAGAGAAGGAGTGAATAGTGGGTTTTCTTGACTACCGGAGCCGATTTCAACCCTGAATCACCGTTATTGTCTGGTAAGTCCTTCAGGAAACTTCCTCTACTCACTATAAGCTTCAATTCTATGGTCTTAGATTTCTCATCTGAGGTGTTTTGTGCCAATTAGTCTACTAGAGTACTGCTGAAAAACCGAACCACTTGTAGAAATGCAAAGAGGTAAGCGTAGGCTTTCTTTTAAATCGAATACTTTGTGATTTCATTGAGTTTTTCTTAGCTCTTGAACCACCCATGTATTTCATTCAAGGGGTGTTTTTGAAGAAGGAAGATGTTTTAATCATATATAAGGTGATATATGATGTTTGGAGAAGTATTAGACTTGTTGGTTGTTAAAATTACAAAGTGGAATTTTGTTGTTTTGGGAGGCAAATTTTGGTTGGGGGCTAAATCTGGTAGAAATAATTTGATTTTGGTATTTTTGAGCTTTCCATTGGATTCTACATGAAAAATTGTGTGGGAATAGGCTCTAGTTATAATTTTTGATGGACTGGTTTAAAGATTCAAAAATTGGAAATTAAGTCTGCTTGTGCAACAAAGTTGCCAGTGTGCGTTTTTGTTTGGCAGTTTTGTTGTGGCAAAACTTTCACTGTCCAAAATTCATCTGTTGATTATGAGATTTTCCAGAATTAAAGTACACTTATAGACATTTAATTTGATAGGTATTATGAAGCATTTCGATAAGTATACTAGGAGTTATGAATGTTTGAAGTAGACCATTAAAGCTGGTCATATTTGCTGGCAGTAGGGAGAAAAAGAAAAATTGGGAAGTGTGTGCAGTCAGACAACTACTGAAAGTATTTTTCCCTTAAAATAGACTTAATGAGGGTTATATAGAATTTTGGATCACCCCAATTCGATTTTTCTAGAATTAGTTATGATTTTTCAAAGTTCAGTGAAAAATCTGCCAACTTTTGGTAATTGTGCAAAAATTCAAAGCAAAGTGTTTTTATAATAAAATTGGACATTTAAGAGTTAAGTTAAGCATTTGGAGTAGCTTGAGCTCATTAGCTTCAATTTGGGCCTAATGTAGTGACCCTAATGGTAACCAACATAAGAGAATAATTTATGAAGAGTTGGACTAAGAAATAACTCATTGCCCGTAAATTATAATTTATAGGACTTGACACTTGCCCAGGACGTTCAAAGCATGTCAATCAAGATTAAGATTTGGAAAAATTGTCAGGTAGTAACTTATCCCTCATATACTTTGTGATATGTTATATGCATGTTTGTACAATTGTGAATTTAAAACATTCAGATGAGAAGGGCTAAGGCCCAGTAGAATTTCCCAGTGTTATGGCAAGGGACGGTTGTCCTTGAATTGGTAACTTTATGCTTTCTGCATATTGTGAATTTATCTCTGAATGTTGAATATGTTGATTGTACTATAACTTTGGTTGACATGGCATGATATATGTGCATTTTATATGAGTGATATCTGTTACTACTGAGATTCATTGAATCTCACCCTCTTTTTCCAAAACAAATTTTCAGCTCGGGCAAGTAGTTCCTTAGGCAAGAAGGTAAACATGGGCGAATGAAGCAAATGACTTAGAATTTAATTTTATGTTAGTTATCTATTTTGGAGATTGTATGTAATTTGTATTTAAGTGTGGTCAGTCTCGTACTGACATGTATGTAACCGCCTGTATACAAGTGAGCGCGCAACGACATTCGTACCAGTAGTGGACAGCTGTCCACCTAGGGCCGTTAATTAAACATATTAGTTTGGGTTTCAGTAGAGAACTTATTAGTAAACACTCTAATATGAAGAAATGAACCTAAAATGGATGGCTTAAAATAAATCATAAAATAATATGAGACCCAATCTAAAAATGATTTTTGTAAAGATTTTTGAAAACCCATTCAAGTACAGCTCCACACTCTACTTGAAGTTGGGACTTCTGTTGTTTACAAAAGATTACTGGTCTCCTTTTTAAAGATATTACTACACTTATGCCATCTATATGCTTTCAAAACATGGGTGTTATATAATACCCCGAATTTTAAAATTTGAGGCTAGAAAATAAGCCTGAAATAAGTGGACTACTAAGCCCCAGTTTAGCAGGAGTCCAAATTTATTCCCTAATGATTCTTATATCTTTGGGGTATTATGTAACGCCCCAATTTTCGATTAAGGGCTAATGATAATTATTGAGGATAATTATCAGATTAAAGTGGAATTAATGTATATTGGTGACAATATTAATTTATATGTCATAATTGATGGAAAATTTAAAGAATGGAATTATTGGCTTTAAGTTGGTGATTAATGGGAAAATTAATTGCTAACTAAGGAGAAATGAGATATGTAGCCAATGGGTTAATGGAATTGGTTAGTTTAACTAAGTGGAGGATTAATTAGGAGGAGATTGTATGAGGGAGTGACAAGTGGCAAGCTTACTTGATGGTGGAGTGTTTGGAGAAGTCAAGGGCATGGTGCAATGATTTTTCTCTCTCCCTCTTCCCTTGCATTCAGCTGAATGGAGTATGGGAGTCAAAGAATTATTATTCCATTTCCCTCCATACACTCAATCTCTCATTGTCTCTCTCTCCCTCTCTCTTATGCGTATGAAACAAGGGAAGGAAGAATTTCTACCCTCAACTTCATCTTCATCATCACACTTCATCTCTCCTCTCCCTCTCTCATGCGTGCTTCCATGGCTGCCCAAGAAGGAGGAAGAACTTGGTGAAATAGGTGAGCCATTTGACCCTCTTAATGACCCCTAATGGAAAAACTCTCTTCTTCAATCTTGTTCCTTGTGTTGAGAGCTTCAATTCTATTGTTTTAGATTTTCCATTGGTGGTGATTTGAGCTCTCAAGGAAATATAGAGTTTGTTGAACCAAGGAACTCCTTTGGGAAAGTTAAAGAGGTAAGTAAGTTGAGTATTTTGATATAAGTTTTGTGGTCATTTGGTTAAGTTGGAATTTTTGGGAATTTAACCCTATTTTTGAAAATTAGGGTCTTGTGGTGTTTGGTATGTTATTGGCATGGAAATCGTGTCTTGTGGGAAGTTTGTGATAGATAGAATTGATTGGTGATTGAAATGGTATGTTTGGATGAGTTTGGAATTTTGATGTTTGTGTTGCCCAAAACCAAAGCATGATAATGGAGTAGGATTTTGGTCATTTTGAGGTTGCCGTTGTGTTCCTTGTGGAAAATTGTGTGGGAGAAGTGTCAAATGTGAATTTTTAACCATTGGGAACTTGGTTTTGAAAGTGACAAGTTTTGGTTAGTAAGAAACTCTGTTCTGGCAGTGATCTTGCATGGACGTTTTAAAATAGCAATGGTGTTGGAAAATTATGAAACTTTCCAGTCTTAAAGTTCACTTACCAAGCTTCAAAATGGACATATATTTTGTGTCATTTCGTTTGGTATGCTAGGAGTTATGTCTGTCCAAAGTCTGATATTAAATCTGGGATCAATTCTGAAGCAAGGTGGATTTTTCTTGAAATCTGTATTTTTGTGGTGATTTTCAGTAATGACCCATATTTTTCCTATGAAGAGGACTTAAATACCTTTCATTTGGCTTTGGAATCACCTCATTTTGATTTTTCTAGAATTAGTTATGATTTGTTGAAATTCAGCCAAGAAACAGAATTTTCCTGGCCGCAGCCAAGAAATTCTTGGCTGCAGCCAGAAACTTTCTGTGTTGTTTCTGGCCGCAGCCAACCCCTGTTTTCAGCACCTTGTGATTTTGAAAAAGTGATTTCCAACCTAGTACTTTCCAATCCTTGTAGGCTATTGTTAGAGACTTTCATAGCTACTTAAGAGACTTCAATGATAACCAAAACTAAGTGTTTTGGAGTCATTTGAGTATTGGAATAAGTAATAACCTATCGTCCTTAATGATTATAGGATTTGATATTTGCCCGAAACATAGAAGGCATATGCCTGAACAAGAACGGAAAGAACAAGGTAGTGACACTTTATCCTATATCATATATATTGCATTGCTTGTTTGCATTAGTCATTGAATTCAGTTACAGTGAAAGGATGTGGTGAAAGCCCGGCCTTGTTACATATACAGTGAGGGGACGTGGCGAAAGCCCGGTCTCGAATATTGATTGCTGCATTGTGATATATGTTTACTTGCTTTGTATATATGCATCATATACGTAAACTGTTGCTACTGGGATTCTCTAGAATCTCATTCTTTCCAAATAACAACATTTTTTAGACAGGGCAAGTGGATCGAAGAACAAGCAAGTGAGCAAGGACGATTAGGATTGTCGGCAGTAGTCTTAGTTAGATATTTTGGTTTTATACTGAACTGGTTATCATTTTGGACAAATGTATATATTGAATAGATTTATAGTATTATAGTTTTGTGTAATCCCCGGTATGGATATTGAGATGGGCAATGATGCCTTGTATAAACTGTTGGATTAATGTTATTATCCTGGGTGAACGTCGGGAATTGTGCTGATACTCTGATATTATATATGTGATAAACCGAATAGGCCTATTGATTTTATAAATGAATGAACGGAGATCTATTAGTACAAGTGTTTTAAAAAGTTTTTATTTACTCCGGATCTATCATTCGATTATTAAACGTGTTTAAACGCTAATTGTGGTCTTTATCGAGGCGGTGGTTACATATTAAAGAAAGTAAAATGGTGAATTTTGGATAAAGTAATTATGTTTTTGGTGAAATCACCTATGAGGTAGTGAGTTTGTAATGTGATTTTGTATAATCAAATAATGAGCAAAAATTATGAAATTTTATAGGATGAAAGTGGATATCCTAAGTTTTAATTTAATAGGTTATATGACTCAATTAGAGCTATATACAAAAGGTTATGAATTTTTGAAGTCAGCACAGAAAAATTGTGAAATTTCTGGAACAACATGTAAACATTAAAAATCTGGGAATGATGTGCTTCAAAATAGTAAAAGGATATATTTTTTCTTAAAACTAGACTCAATAAGAGTTCTATAGCCTTGGGATCACTCTAATTCAATTTTTCTATAATTAGTTATGATTTTTCAAAGTTTGGGCAGAAAATTTGCCAGGATTTACATAAATCCGAAAATGGGAAAATTTGTGATAGCAAATGATGTAATTTTGAAACAAATGCATATCAGCTCATTTGGCCTCTCATATGGGATGTGGGACATGAAGTGGGCTGACCAAAGTGGGAAATATTATGTACAAGTTCAATTGGATGTGTGTGAAGGCTAGGGTTTTCAGCCAAGAAGAGGAAAAGCTAGTGGGAGCTTGAGGTAACTTCCAAACTCTTGTATGTTGACTATTCTGGCCATTGTGGACAATTTAATTGGTGAAATTTCACCGGATTGTCATTGGTTTCAAAAATGTAAATGGGTGTGTGGGGCTATTATGCTAACCAAATTGGTACTAAATGGTAGTTGTAACCTAATGGAATAGTCAATAAAGTGGTTAGGAGTAGAAAGGAACGCGTTTACGCAGCCGAAACCGAAAAACCCCAATTTTTCCCGGGCAACTGAGAATTTCGGCCAACTCTAGTTTGGAGGGGTTAGAGTTGGATTTTCAATGATTTGATGGTTCCATTGAGTTCATGAGCGAAAATTAGGTAGGGTTACATTTGGTCACTTATTCAGAAAAGGCCGAAAAAGCATAATTACAAAAATGCCCTTGAAACCCTTAAAGTGGGGCTGCCAAGGATAAATTTGTAATTTGAAAATAATTTTGATAATTTTGAGTTCATAAATGGATTCCTTGGACAAAAATATGTCAGGATAGCCCAGGATAGAATTTTAGGAAAAGTACAGCCGGATTGGGTACGGCGTGGCCGGGTCGGTCCCTGGGGGCATTTTTGTAAATTTTCATAATAGGCTTATATAACCCCTAGAAACACTATAGAAGTGTTTAAATGGCATGAGAAATGGCGAGTACCGAAGGGCAGCTAGTGGTGCAATACTAGACGAGAATGGTTTAAGGATATTGCGGAACCTGAGGAAGTGGATACGGCCAAGGCCGATGTGCTGTCCACACCCAATATTATGGTGACCGGAGATAGCTGGCGCATCTTTTGAGATGAGGGTAGTCACGGGATACCTGTGGACAAAAGTAGTGGAAGCCGGTATCTGTGTTTGGGCATAGGTATGCGAAAGTTAAGCATGCTCAACCTAGGGAAATCCTAGGATGGGTGACCCCCTGGGAAGTGAGTTGATAGGGTCATGGAGACTTGAGACATAGTGATTGTCTTAAGGTTTCTCCATGACTAATGATCATTTATTTTAGATGATTTAAAGGGTGTTGATCGTTAGTGCGGATTATCGCCTTGACGTATGAAATTGGACTGTGTCACTGACCTGAGAATGGTTTATGATGGAACCATAAATAGTTAAGAGATATGGTCTCAAGGTTGAGACAAAAGATGGAATGTGTGAATGAGTTCTCGTTACAATGATACCTTCATCTTGAGATGACCAATTGGACAGAGCTATATACAGAGGATTCAGATTGAAAAGGGCTACCTGCGGAGAATTCTGATAGGAAAGGGCTACCTACAGAGAGTTCTGGTACCGTAGTGTGGAGCCACCGTGATGATGAACCCTAGCATGGAGTCGCCGTGATGACAATCCTAGAGTGCAGCTGTCTTGACAAAGAACTATGGAGTGCAGCCGCTGTGATGTTAAATCGTAGATTAGTGCCACGCCAAAAATTTTGGATATGTATTTGGGATGTATATTTGGATGTATATTTGAAAGGATATTGTGTAATCCCCTTAATGGGCATTTATAAATCCTTAGTAAAGGTATGAACCCGTGGTTGACTGGGAATTATATTGTGTGCTTTGATATATAAATGTGATTAGCTGCACTGTGTGTAATTATATTTGAAATGTGAATATGAGACCAGGTTGTTTGGATTTCGAAAAGTATTTGTGAAAACCCTCTCGTGTAGATGGGTTTGAAAATGAGTTTTGCTAATCGTTGGTCTCTAATTCATTTTAATCGTGTATTTTAGATATAATTATGGAGGGGGTTACAATAGACACTAGCTCATCTCTTATATCTAGAAGTAAATCTTCCTTTTTGACTAAACATCAGTCCATCTTGACTTAGTCGCTTTCTTAATTTTCATTCTTTTAACCGAATTGTGTGTGATCATGGAGCTTCAGCTGTCACCAAACTAAGCTTTCGTAATGCAGCCTAAGTCTTAAAGGCATCATAGAAGGATTTTTCCTTGCTGGGATGCACACTGCTGTGAACCAGGGATCTTTTCTTGGAAATTGTGACCTAGGGGCCAATCATTGTACTTTGAACATTATTATTCAATCAACTTCTCCATTTGTTATCATATTATTTGCATGTTCACTATTATAACTATCCTTAGATAAATCATAATGATTGTCCTAAATGTCCGCGGTCGGTTATCTACACGGGAGCAAAGATGAAATAAGACCAGTATGACTTTGAAAAGGTATAGAGATACGAATCAAAGTCTTAGGCACTATAAGAGTACAAGGTGCTGGACCGACCCACTATGAGAAAGCTGTATAAATCAAGTCATAAGCTTGTCTCATGCATAACCGTATCACTATGCCCTTTGACTTGAGATCATTATGGATTCCTACATGAGAGTCGCTCAGCTTTGACCTAGTCAAAAGTTACCTTTGATTGTGTGATGATAAAGGCTATGTTTGGGCTTGGTGGTTTTCATGCAGAGGAATGTGAATGGTCAAGATGGAATTTGTCCCTTATATTAGTAGAGAGATATTACTGGGCCCCTCAATGAGTGAGTTTGAGAAATATATGACTATACTACGATTGAAAGGAGTTTTCATTTATATAGTCAAACACTCAGGGATTGAGAAAGTAATGGTCAGCAATAGGAGGATGACATTCTCTATGCCTCATCCTTAACTGAAAGGTCGTGTGGCAAAAGGGACATGGTATGTTTGTATGACAGGTTCCATCAGTTTATTGATCTTCGTATGAATTGGGTAGTCGTAATGTCTTGCTAGAGGCCGCTTACGACTTGTGGGTTAGTATAGTCATTGGCCTACTGCCAACTTTATATGGGCCTATAGGGTCGCACACAAAAATAGCCCAACACGAGTTATAATGTTCAGATTCATTGAATTAAAGATATATCCAGATTTAATGAATGTAATAGTTAATATAGGGTGGACGAACATATATATATATATATATATATATATATATATATATATATATATATAACTATTCAAAAATAAAATTAATAATATTATATATACATATATGTATATTTGAAATACATACATACATACATATATATATATATATGTATATATATTATATATGATAATATTATTATATTGTGTTAGTTTTAAATTTAGTTTTATATGATAAATTAAGTTTAATAACTAACATGATAAAGATATAATCTCTCGATTTAATTTATAAAGATAAATTAAATCTATTTTCATTGGCTCTTTATTCAGATTAAATAAATAGGTTAAATTAAAACTGTTGGACAGATTTTAATTAAACCATATTTATTTAATTTGCTTATCAAAAGACAATTAATTGTTAATTGATATGATATTGATTTCAAAATTAATTAAGATTAATTTTAAAAATCCAATATCTATCACAAAAATAGAAAGCCCTAACTAGTTATTTAAAAAGGGTGAGCCAGGGTTTTCTACGGGTGATGAAAAAAGCAAGATAGAGAGCCCTGAGAAGAGAAAACTCTAGAGAGAGACATTGGTGGTGCTAGCATGTTGTTCGTGTTGGATTCCTATCCATATGGATATCGGTAGAGGGAGGGAGCTAATCCGAGTTGTTAGCTCCTTGAGATCGAAAAGAAAGACTGAACATATAAGAAAGGTACGCTTCTCTACTATTCGATTTAAATGCTGTTGATAGATCCATAGTAGGGATTGGAAAACTTTTGAATTTTAATTTTCCGCTGTGCCTACCAATCCCAGCATTTGTCACCTATGTCCTATATTGCAGTGTAACTCTCAAGCACATGCAGTATGAATTGCATGCTACAGTGAATAGTTGTGGTATACATCGATTTCTTTCTCTTTCATCGTACAGACATTAGTTCCCAAATGTAATCAACATTCAGACCATAACTTTTTGTTTCACAGTATCTCTTTCACAGCTAGACCAAAAAATTGTTTCCAAGTCCTGCAAAAAAACATTTGGTCTTGTATACACCAATGCGTACATTAATGTTATCAACTATATTCTTACTATAAGATTCTATCCACCTTTTCTATGTTGGATTCCTTGTAGGACGTGTAACCTCTCTAGGGCTGTGTCCTTAACTTCAGGGGTATTTATGGGTTTGCAGTTTAGCATATTGAGATGCCTAAGAATAACACTTGCACATGTCTTAGGTGGAAAAGACTGTACCTTCCTTGTGCAGTCTCCATTTATCTTGTCATTTAGGATATGTTCTGTTCAACCCATGATCTTTCAGCTCAGAATTTAAGGATAACTCTGATCCTTTATTCCTTTAACTCCCTTGACACTTGTTTCAGCTAAACATATGTCATTTGACAAAGGATGAGTTCACAAGGAATTAACTCAAGATCATTTGGCACTTATGTAGTGTTCTTCGATTATCTCGAAGTTGGTGAGGTTTTCACCTTGTGAAACCTCATATACTACTACCTGGATGATTGTTTCTACAAAACCCTCAAGTTGCTTCATGTAGAGTTCATCATCCAATTTCCAAATTTCCAAATTGGAAAGCGGTCTTCACATCATCTTGATATAATTTTAAGACTAAGCTTGTTGTCATAGCCAAAATTGGTTGTTCAAAGTTAAAATGCACAATGTAATATCCTAAAATGTACTCAAGGGCTAAAAGATCCAAAAGCAAGTGTAACTAGTGAAAGAAACCACTTTGGGAATAAAGTATGAGTTATTGTTCAAATTAGTTGTGGATAATGCCCAAACCGTTTAATCTAAATTCAAATAGGATATAAAGCTTAACTTGGATCCAAAAAAGAGGGGAAAAGACGTCTTACAGGAGGAAATAAAATGAAATAAATGATCTTATCGCAATTTAATTAATGTTGGCATAATCAAGGGCAAAAGGGACATTTACCACTTAATCTTGAGGTTTGAATTGGAAACCAAGATGAAGGGCTAGGATTTGCTCTTGAAAAGCAAAAGTAATGATGAAGATGCAAAAAGCAAAGTAACTCTTTCTCTTTAAAATGATAAGGGATGACCAAGGGCAAAAAAGGGAAGAAAGGAAGAGTTGGTCAAAGTGTCAAACCACTTTGCAAGAAGACTAAAGTCATACTTAAACCTATACACATATGATCAATTGGACAACACACTTTCCTCTTGTTTGAGTGGGCAATTGGTCAAGACTAGAGGGAAAGAAAGAGAAAACCATTAAAGCAAATTTATATCCATTGACCAAGTCAAAAAGAAAGAAAAGAAGAGAGGAAGAAAAGTCAACAAGTTTTCAACCTCCTCCAATTTGAAGAATTGACCAAAAAGCAAGAGTGCAAGAAGAAATTTGGTCAACATATTTTCTCCTCTTTAAAGGGGAATTTTTAGTCAAGACAGGAGGAGAGAGGGAAGGAATGAAGTTCAAATTAACCTAACCACCTTGGTTAATTAACCACATTACTTTTTACAAGAAGCCATAGGATTGTGACACCTCACCACTCACTCCCAACTCACTCAAAATTTTGGCCAAGACTTAGATGGGATGAGGATTAAATATTTAAATACTTCACTCCCTCATCCTTACACATTAGAGCTGTCCAAAAGAAAAGAAAAGAAATGAAAAGAAAAAAGGAGCAACTTTAAGAACAAAGAAGCAAGGTAAGTGATCTTGCCCCAATTTTACCCTTCAAATCACCTTTTTAGCTCTAGATGCCTTCACAAACATTGTTCCTCTCACTAAGGGCTACATTTCTATGGTTTTTGTTTCTAAAGGGAAGGAGTTTTGAGGTGCCAAGGAAGAGCTAAATTTAGAAAGTGAAAGATGAGAGCTTATGCTTTCATTTGAGCCATATATCTTGTGAATTGGTTGAGTTTTATGAGTTTCTTGCGCTTCCTAGGCTTCGGTCAATATGGGGTTTCTAGGGTTTTGTGTTGCTGTGATCATGATTATGAGGATATATGATGTTTAATGATAGTACTAGACTAGTTTGGTAGTGAAATTTCAAACTTGTTGATTGTTGGCTTGGGAAGTGAGTTTTGGCCAGGTGCAGGGCAGAAGGAAGGAGTGTGATTTTGATAATTTGATGTTACCAATAGATTCTATAAGAAAAACTGTGTGGAAATAGCCTATGGTTGTGATCTTGGATGAATTGGATATAAAATCTTAAAATTGGAATTTGACATTATTTGGGTTAAATGCTGCCAGATTCAAGGTAGATTGTTTGTGACCTGTTTTTGACTGATCAAATGTTATCCAATTGTCATGATATTTTTTTAGAATAATAGTAGACATGTAAAACTTTAATTTGATATATTATATATGGCTTTTGGATTAGTACATTGGTAGATATGACCTGTTAAAATTAGGCATTGAATATGGAATGAATCTTATGGCAGTGAGGATTGATTGAGGATTCTAGAATTGTGTGTATATAATTGGTAGTATGAGGTATTTTTCTCATAAAGTAGACTTAAATAGTGTATGACTTTTATTAGAGTATGTTCCATAGATTTCATTAGAATAATAAAACAAGAAAATTTTATTAGATGATTGATGAAGAATTGAAAGAAGGTATGGGTGTTAGACTTTGGGCCTGAGTCCACCCTTAATGGGCCAAACTATATTTGTTCGGGAAAAAACCTAAATCAAATCAGAAGAGATTAAATTAGCATTTATTGCTGATGGAATCACACTTAAGTGTAATTAGTCAAATCAATCAACATTAATGTTGATTTGCTGGAGGAGCCTCTTGATTGAGGAAATCAATCAAGGAATAAAGCTGCTTGGTGGGCAAGAAGGAGGAGCCTCTTCAGGCCTCTATAAATAGAGGTCTCCACTATCTTCCATCTTTCCTTTGTTTTGGTTCACTACTGTGCAAAACTAGATTAGGGTTTAGTAGTTTAATCCTTGTGTGAGTTTCGGTTACCCGGATTCGACATGACTTAGTATGCATCCTCTCTTTATTATTTCTAATATTGGTATCAGCGCCACGATGATCCTAAGGCTATGATTATTCTTTATGAATGAATATCTTATATAATTTTTTTATTATATCCCCATTTTGTTTTTTCATATGTTCTTATATTCGTTCAAGATTGAATAAATATATTTGTATAAAAGCATGTCCTTTTTTTATATGATGTATGTAGACACACACACACACTGCTTCACGATTCTATTTGCTTTCTCCCTCTTTCTTTAAACTACATAAACATATGATGCTCCAAGTGCTCTCTTATATTTTTTTCCTGAAAGTCTTGAATTATCAAATGCTCATATATTGTTCTCTTTCTTTCAAAGTTAAGAATATATGTATTTTGCTTCCTTGTGCTTCATATGACTGTGTATATGTTTTGCATCCATATGCAAATATGTTATTTTTGGATGCACATTTTTCTCTCATGCTTCTCCCAATGGAGTTTATAACTTATAGCTTTTATGCTCTTATGGTTTTTCTGTCAAAGCTTGACTTCTTTCTAGGATATCGGGTTCTAGTCTTTCATATGTTAATGCCCCTTTGAGTTTACGTTAGGTTCTTTCCTCATGTTTCCTTCATGATTCAATCCAATCTTTTTAAAAACCCATTTTAAACTTATCCATAGACTGAAACAAAGATTTTTGACCTCTATGATCTAAAGAGCTTGCAAAAAATAAAGAAAACACATCACGTCGTGTTACATGATGTCGTCATCCTTGGCTGAAAGCTCGAAAAAAATTGGGTTTTTGAAATCAAACATTTTTGGGCAAGTTGTGGCCATGGATGTGTAGAACATTCACCTTGTAGGGGCGCGTGTAAGCGCATAGGACCTCCAATTAAGATGTGGTTTATTCCTAAACATTCCTAAATTCTAGAGTTTTAGTTTGATATGTAATATACATATTTTTGAAGCAAGTTTGGATCTTATTTGAGTCAGGAAATTGGTGTTCCACACTTTGAAATTACTCAAAATGCTCATTTTAAGTCTATATTGATTCTTCTTTTTTATGAAACAAATTAGAATGACCACTAAGAAGCTTTCAACTAAAACATACGATTACTATTAAAATATTCTTCTTCTTTATGGGAAGGTATTCAAATGAGCTTTTGAGTATGAGGTCTTATCCAATCTTGACTCTTCAATTATGATAAAACTTGAAAATTAGGATAACTTGAACTTATTAACTGATAATAAGTCCTCCTAAGTTTTCAACCTTAATAAGTCAATTGAGGTTGAAGTAGTAACTTATAAGTAAACCTTTTTCACAAATATTGTGACAAGGGATGAGACAGGAAGAAATGTAGGAATCATTTCATCTAATGGGAGGTATACTACAAACATATCCAAGTGAGTGGATGTAAACATGATTAAGAGGAGCTTAACATATTGTAGCAAGATGCTACATGAGTTTATACTGCCAGAAGGAGCCTCTAAGAGAGGTTGAGTCAAATTTTCAAATAACTTAAATGTTCTATTTCACTAAATTTATGGATAAATTCTTTGCCATTGAATTTAATTAATTATATTCTCTTCGATGAAAAACTTTCATGCAATTATTTATTTAATGGTTGTTACCTTGGTATAATAACTACTTCATATGAGTAGGAGCTTCTAAAGCGTATCCAAAAACCTAAAGGGAAATGCGTTCAAGTGAAGACTACAGTTGAAAGGTTGGTAGGCTAACTAGCATAAGTAGGATAGGAGTCAACCTAGTTGTCTCCTAAGCACAAAAATAGTGAGCTTATTATCTAATTAACCTTCGTCTTACTTGAACAAACAAAATTGTATGCCATAATCATCTAAGTTACTATATTATAACCAAGTCCATTTGACTGAGTTTATGAAGACAAGCTCAATATAGACATTCAAGAAGAACGGGATGTCAGAGACATCCCTACCAACTAGTCTTCAACATCTAAAGGCTAAAGCACCCTAAAGGAAACAAGAAGCTTATGTTACCAAGCATTACAAGAATGGGGTTGTTCATATTTCTGATGGCATGCCAATATGAGCAATACGACTCTATCCAAGCTATATGGATAGTATTGGAAGATGGAATTGACAGTCTTCTTTCATAAAATCAAAACTAAGTTAAACTTTAATATGGTGTACTAAGTCCTAACACATTGTTCAAGCAACACTTGAGGCAAATGTCAAACTAAGAAGTTAAGACAAATGTGCCAAGTTTTTTCTAACAAACAACAAATGTATGTTGTGACAAATCCCAATAAATGGGATTATGCGAGAGTAAATATTACTCACCATAAGCATATTTTAACCTTCAATAATGTGGTTCACCACATTGAGCTTGAGTATAAAAGGCTAAAGGATGCAAGATCTATTAAGCAAACTTAGTTAAAGAGTAGGAGGATTCATCCTCTAAGCCTAAATACAAGAAAGTAAGAAACCTTAAGAAAAACTTGACCTAGAGGAGGTCAAGCATCGTTTCTGCAAAGATAAAAGGGATATACTAAAGGGTTATAAAGTGAATAGACCACTTGATCAGTGGGAGTTTCACAAAAGCAGATATTTTCATGTCGAACATGAGAAGAGACTGAATTAAAGGATTAGAATTTGTACGTTAACTCTTTAACTAAGGATCAATGGGACCACAACTATCATATCATATGTTGGGTTTAATGTTTCCATTATCTTGTCACATGCACACATTGATCAAAAGGAATGATTAAACTAGCAAAATAGGTCTTAAGATGATTCTTTGAGAAGTCATCCTTTACGTCTATGACACATTGCTAAGCAAAACAAGTCTCAAGGAAGTTAAAGGAATTGAGGATCAGAGTTAATATTGAATTCTAAGTTGAAAAATAATGGGTAGAACATAATATATCTTGAATGACAAGATAGATAAAGATTGCACAAGGAAAGTACTATTTTTACCACCTAAGACATGTACAAGTATAATCTTCAAGCATCTCAGTATAATGAACTACAAACCCATGGACACCCCTAAGATTGGGGACACAACCTAAATGAGGTTATGTGTCCCATGAGGAATCCAACATTGAAAAGGTGGATAGAGTCCCATAGTAAAAATATGGTTGGTAACTTAATTGTACACACTAGTGTATAAGACCAAATATAATTGGTCGGACTTGGAAACTATTTTTGGTCTAGCTATGGAAAAGATTATGAGAGGAACCATAGGTTGAGTTGTCAATATAACAACTCAAGGATACTATAACATAAGATCTAGCAAGCGATAATGGAGTTAGGGAACCAAAGAAATAGACACTATATCTTTGTCATCCATAGAATTAGAACACAAAGTGTTCTGCCACCATTCTAGAAGCTGTATGGCTAGAGAAGTTCTTATGAGTAACTGGGAATGAATGATGGATATTGAGATCCAAACATTAACATCTTACGATGTAGATCGTAAGTGTCACAATATGGCAAAACATACATTTTATATATCTCCATGAGAGATATGCTTTTATAGAAGGAAAGCAATAGTTCAATGACCTTTTACTAACAGAATGTTGGTAGATCCCCTTACTAAGCCCGCAGTTTGATATTCACTAAGTGAAGATCTTAGGCTCAAATAGAATACACAATCTTGAACAAGTTTTATCTAAAGATAAAAGACATAGTATATATGTTATAAGTAAATACATGCAAGGTATACAATTCGGTATGTCATAGATATTGGAAAAGGTTAGTTCACTCACACAAACAACCATCTTCCCATATTTTCGTAAGGGACATAGGAAGATAAGACAAGCAAATGATACTATTAGATGGTCAAGAAGAATCTTTGTATTTGAGTCACCTTAGTCCAACTAAGATGAGATTCATATAGAAAATGGATCGAAGTTTGGGTACCTAGAAGTATATCACTAGATCTATAGCCAGGTAAAGAATCCATTTTCATGAATGAGATTACAAAAAGGAATGGTTGTGAATAAAGGGTTTTGGTTTGAAAGTTGAGTACATTTTGAACTCATGTTTGTACGATGAGAAAAGTAAGATGAAATAGACATACACCGCTAATCAATCACCATAGCATGTAATTCATACTACTTGTGTTTGGGAATAAGATTGCAACATGGGACATAGGAGGAAAATCCTTGGTGTAACGCCCCAAATTTTGATTAAGGGCTAATGACAATTATTGAGAATGATTTGTAAATTAAATCTGAATTATTATGTGTCTTATGGCAAATTTTGATAACCGTGCCATAATCAGTGGAAAATTTGAAGAATGCAAAATTATCGGGTAATTAGTCAGTGATTAATGAAGAAATTAATTACTAACTAGGAAGGGATTAGATGTGTAATCAAATGGCTAATAGAGTAGTTAGAGAAACTAATTGGTTACTTATTTGAGGATAACCAATAGAAATGGGACATGTGGCAAGCTTATGAAAAGAGACGGTATGGGAGAAGTCAAATAGCATTTTTTATGTTTTTCTCTCTCTTCCTCTCCCTTGGTTTTCACTAGGCATGGTATAGGGGGAGGGAGTGTCATCATTTCCTATCATCTTCAACCTCTCTTCATCTCTCTCTTCTCTCTCTTTTTTGGCACCATTGTTGTCCAAAGGGGAAAGAAGAAAAGCTTGAAAAAGGTAAGAAGAATGCCCTCTAATGCTCAAACTCCATTCATTAAAGTTGTTCCTTGAGCTAAGAGCTTCATTTCTGTGGTTATAGTTTGCCCATTGGTATTGGTTTGAGCTTTCAAGAATTTTGGAAGTTTGAGAATCAAGAAGCTCCTTTGCAAAAGTTATTAAGGTGAGTTAAATAAACCTTTCTATCTAAGTTTTGTGCCAAATGCTTTAGTTTTGAAATTATGGAAGTTATTACCTTATTTTCAAAAATAAGGGTCATTGGGTATTTGGCATGTTATTAGTATGGAATAGGTAGGCTTGGAATGTATGTGGAAAGATAGAAAGGAATTGGGATTGAATGATTGAGTTTGGTGATTTTGGAATTTTAGTGTTTAATGTTGCCCAAAGACTAAAGCATGATAATGGAGTAGGATTTTATTAGTTGTGGCATTTCCATTGGATTCCTTGAGTGATTTTGTGTGGGGATAGCTTTGGTTGAAGTTTTGGGTTTATTGGGAATTCTTGGGAAAATTCTAGAGAATACTGTCAGTGTTTCTGCGTTTGCTGGTTTATGATATGTGTCACTCGAGTGAGGGGATATCACTCGAGTGAGTCAGTACAATTCCTCAATTTTCTCTTGAGTTTCTGTGTTGCACTTCTATGAAAAAGGCCAGAGTGTTGCCTCACTTGCGAGTGTGGTGGGTTCTCACTAGATTAAGCCTCGTCTCACCATGTATGGGTGTATTTGACACCATGAACTTGCCTCTCGAGTTGTCACTCATGGTTAAAGTGCAAGAGTGTGTTTTAATACTTGCGGGTATTCAGCCTTCACTCGAGTGCAAAGACCCGTGCTTGAATGCTCCTTTTCCTTGAAAGTTCTATTTGCTCTCGGGTAAACACTTCCTTCACCTCACTTCTTGGTACTCAAGTTAGCATTTGGTATCACTCGAGTGTTGCATTCTGTGCTTGAGTGTTTTCATTCTCTAAAAGTTTCTTGTGCTCTCAGGTATGCACTCGTTGTCCTTCACTCCCTAGCCCTGAGTGCAAACCGTACCATCACTCAAGTAAGGTAGTCTTCACTCGAGTGAAACAGTGAAAGATGAGAGTTTTATGCTTCCAAAAAGGGGATCATCGGGATAGTTCTTCCAACCCTTTAGGACTTTTGTTAGAGGCATTTATAGGTATTTAAGAGACAGTATGGTAACCAATTTAAGTACTATGAAGTTATTTGAAAATTGGAAAAAGTGAAAACGCGTCGTCCTTAATTATGACTTTAGGATTTGATATTTGCCCAGAGCGTAGAAGGCCTACGCCTACTCAAGAATGGAAAGACCAAGGTAGTAACACTTTATCCTATATCAAGTGTAATGCATTGCTTGTTTGTATTAATCATTGAATACAGTGAGGGGACGTGACGTAAGCTCGGCCTTGAATACAGTGAGGGGACGTGACGTAAGCCTGGCCTTGAATACAGTGAGGGGACGTGGCGAGAGCCCAGCCTCATATACAGTTGAGGGGACGTGGTGAGAGCCCAGCCTTGAATATAGTTGAGGGGACCTGGCAGTGTGCCCAGCCTTGAATATTGTAATGTTGCATTGTGATATATGCTTACTTGCTTTGTTTATTATACATCCTATACGTAAATTGTTACTACTAGGATTCTTTTGAATCTCACTCTATCCAAATAACATTTTTAGAAAGGGCAAGTGGATCAAGAGGCAAGCAAGTAGATAAGGGTGATTAGCACTACCGGTGGTAGTCTTAGCTACTATCTTTTTGGTTTTTGATTGTTATCATTTTGGACAATGTATATATTAAATTGACCACAGGATTGTAGTTTTTGTGTAATCCCCAGTTTGAGAATTGAGATAGGCAATGATGCCCTGTATAAACTTTTGGAATAATGTTATTATCCCGGGTAAATGTCGGGAATTTGAATTATACTTTGATATTGTACATGTAACAAACCAAACAGGCCTAATGTTTTATGAATCAATGAATGGAGATCTATTTATACATGTGTTGTTAAAAGTTTTTAATTATTTCGGATATCTTATTCAATTATAAAACAAGTTTAAACACTAATTGTGGCCTTGATCGTGATGAGGGTTACATTTATGGTATTAGAGCAGTTTTCCTGGAATTTGTAGGAATTGCTAGGATAGTTGCCCTAGTTTGTTGCCTGAGTATTAGATAATTGATAATTGTTGATTGTATACACTTGAATATTCCTGTTATTGATTGGTATATAAGAGTTTGAGGAATATGTGTATACATTTGTGTGATTACTAACTGGGTGAACTATTTGTAGACTGAAGAGAACAATGGCTCACCCTAGAGTCAGACAACTGGATCTGGAGGTGGAAAAGCTCAATGATAATCCTCCTGGTCCGATGCAAGAGATGATGGATCTGATAAGAGAATAAAGAGATATGATTGTTGAGCTAAGGGAAGAGCTCAAGGAAGAAAGGGCCAAGAGAAATGAGGAAAGGGCCCATTCTACTCATGAGGAGATCCAAGAGAAGACCCGAGAGGAGATCCAATAAGAAGAGATAGCTGAGGGGTCAAACCGATCCCATGAGTCTCCACCTCATACTGAGCAGAACCAAGGATCACATGGGGTGTCGGCTCGCAATGATAGAGACCTTCAGTTTTGGGTTTCTAAATTCTGCAAACACATGCCTCCTGTGTTCAAAGGAAGATTCGACCCTTAAGCAGTGGGGGATTGGTTGATGAGGCTGGAGAAAATCTTCGAGGTGCTTAAGTACCCATCGGAGGTGAAAGAAAAACTAGCTATCTATAAGCTAGAAGGAGATGCAGATAGATGGTGGCACAATATTGCCATGACTATTCAGGCTCGAAATGTGCCAGTGACATGGGAGTTATTCCAGGGGGAATTCAATGACAAATACTTCCCAAAGTCAATAAGAATTGAGAAAGATCAGAATTTCTGGCAATCAAGTAAGGAGACAATGAGACCTTTGATGACTACCTTCCTCGTTCGTCCGACTAGCCCACTAGTCCTCCTATCTCAGGCGGATGGATGATGAGGAATGGAGTTCCAACATGCTGATCAGAGGCTTAAGGAAGGAGTTGAAGAAAAGGTTGGCCACTTGACAGTTTGATAAATTCAACAAAGTGGTTGAGGAGTGCCGTATCACTGAGAACAACCTAGAGACATTAACCCGAACAAAGGCAGTAGTCGTGGTGAACCTAGTAAGGAAAACTCTTCCTAGAAGCGCAGGAGCCAAGAATCTTCATCCAAGGGCGGTGGTAAGAAGCCATACTACTCTGGGGATCATGAGAACAAAAAATTCTCAGGTTAATGGGTATGCCCTCATTGTAATAAAGCACATTCTAATAGGAATTGTTAGGGGCAAGTAGTATGTTTCGTCTACAAGTAGCCAGGACATCTTGACAAGGATTGCAAGGGGCAGCCAATAGAGTTAAGGCCCAGGAGTCAAGGGAGAGTATTCACTATGACTCATGAATAAGCAAGGAAATCTCTTGACTTGATTCAAGGCAACATTCTTTTAAATGGTAGTTCATTACAAACTCTGTTTGATTCGAGTGCTAGTCATTCGTTTATAGCATATGACTATATAAAGCGCCTAGGATTACATGTTCATAAACTGCCATTTGATCTTATTGTGTCAACACTTATGGGTGCTAAGACTGTGGCTGCGGAAGCTTGTCTGAATAGTGTTATCACTATCAAAGGGTTTGAGTTTTCTGTGGATTTGATTTGTTTGCCTCTTCATCAACTAAAGGTTATTTTGGGTATTGATTGCTTGACGGCAAACAATGTTATGTTGGATTGTGGGAATAGGAAAATAGTTTATCCTGCTCCTTAGAGAGATGATAATGTAAACAGTAGTTTGAATTTCCTCTTGATGGCTAAGGCTGGGGAATGTTTGAAAAAGGGATGCCAAAGGCATATGGTATTCTTTTCTGTTCAGGGAGAGTCAGATGAAGTTCTAGAGAATATACCTGCTGTGAGAGAATTCTATGAGGTATTTTGAATGATCTTAGTGGATTGCCTCTCGAAAAGGAAGTGGAAATCCCAATTGAAATAGTGCCTGGAGCCGGGACTATATCTAAGGCTCCATATAGAATGGCTCCTAATGAAATGGCGGAATTGAAGAAACAAATTGAAGACCTTCTCGAGAAAGGGTTCATCCGACCCAGTGTCACCATGGGGAGCTCCGGTATTGTTCGTGAAAAAGAAGGATGGGAGTTTGTAGTTGTGTATCGATTACAGAGAACTTAACAAGGTAGCTGTTAAGAACAAATACCCTCTCCTAAGAATAGATGACCTGTTAGATCAATTGTCTGGTTTGTGTGTATTCTCTAAGATTGATCTAAGGTCAGGGTATCATCAGTCACGTGTGAAGGTAGCGGATATTCCAAAGACTTCTTTTAGAACGAGATATGGGCACTATGAATTCCTTATAATGCCCTTTGGTTTGACTAATGCACCGGCGGTATTCATGGATTATATGAATCACATCTTTTGACCACATCTTGACCGATTTGTGGTAGTATTCATCGATGACATATTGATTTACTCTAAGAGTAATGAAGAGCATGAACGACATTTGAGAATCATATTGAGAATATTGAGAGAAAAGCAACTCTATGCCAAACTGAGTAAATGTGAGTTTTGGCTTACGGAAGTGAAATTTCGTGGGCATGTTGTCTCACGAGAAGGGGTCTCGATGGATCCCGGTAAGGTGGAAGCAGTACTTGACTGGAAGAGGCCAGAAACTGTTTCTGAGATTCGAAATTTTCTGGGTTTTGCTAGTTATTATCGGAGGTTCATCCATAACTTCTCACGTATTGTATTGTCGATGACCAAGCTCACGAAAAAGGATCAACCATTTTTTTGGGATGACCGATGTGAACAAAGTTTCACGGAGCTGAAGGAGAGATTGACTATGGCACTGGTATTGATTATACCTGATCCCAGTTAGGCTTACGTCGTGTATAGTGATGCGAGTAAGCAGGGGTTGGGGTGTGTCCTGATGTAGCAGGGACATGTAGTGGCCTATGCCTCTCGACAGCTCAAACTGCATGAAATGCATTACCCCACTCATAATCTGGAGCTTGCGGCAATAGTATTTGCATTGAAAATTTGGCGTTATTACCTATACGGTGTGATAGTAGAATTGTACTGTGACTACAAGAGTCTCCAATATTTGTATGATCAGAAAGAGTTGAACATGAGACAGCATCGGTGGATCGAGTTGCTGAAAGATTATAACCTGGAGATCAAATATCATCCAGGTAAGGCTAATGCTGTCGCAGATGCTTTGAGTCGAAAGGCGGCGCTAGTGGCAATGATGATGATATAAGAGTAGAAATTGATAGAGGAATTCAGGACTTGAACCTCTCGAATAACATCATGTGTGCCAGTTATGGTATGGTCCAAGGGGAGAATGACTTGAGGACTGAAATTGAAGAGGCTCAGATGCATGATGAGCAGGCCCAGTCTATCCGAGCTATGATTGAGCAAGGAGGGACTTGGGATTATGATTTGTCACCCAGTGGAATAGTGTGTTACCAGAAGATAATCCATGTTCCACTAAAGGCTAACTTGAGACTGTGAATTCTGGATGAGGCTCATAAGAGTCAGTATACTCTCCACCCGGGTATGACCAAGATGTATTACAACTTGAAATCTATGTACTGGTGGCCATGGTTGAAGAGTGATGTGACTAAGTACGTGGCGCGGTGTCTTACCTGTCCAAATGGAAGTAGGAGAGTGTGACTATGGATTTAGTGGTGGGTTTGCCCAGGATCAGGAACTATGATGCGATTTGGGTAATTGTGGATCAACTCACGAAGTCAGCGCACTTCATACCTATCAATACTAGCTACTCTCTTGATAAGCTAGTTGATATATACATTAAAGAGATAGTGAGACTCCTTGGTACACCGAAGAACATTATCTCCGATATAGATCCTCATTTTACTTCAAGATTCTAGAGGGCTCTGTATGAAGCTATGGGTACACAGTTGAGGTTTAGTATGACCTACCATCCTCAAACAAACGGACAGCCAGAAAGGACCATTCAAACATTAGAAGATATGTTGAGAGTGTGTGTCCTAGATTTCAAAGGAAAATGGGACTATTACCTTCTACTGGCTAAGTTTGCTTACAACAATAGTTATCATGCGAGCATTCAGATGGCTCCATATGAGGCATTGTATGGAAGGAAGTACCAGTCACCATTGTGCTGTACAGAATTGTCTGAGAGGAAGTTGTATGGCCCAGACCTTGTTGATTAAACTTCAGAAAATATCAGTATTATCAGAAAGAGGCTCCTTGCAGCATATAATCAACAGAAGAGCTATGCTGACAAAAGAAGAAGACCTCTCAAGTTTGAAGTGGGGGATCATGTTTTCCTCAGAGTATCTCTGGTCATAGGCATTGGAAGAGCAATCAAGCGGAGGAAACTGAGCCTGAGGTACATTGGTCCATTTGAAATTTTGGCATGAATCAGACCTGTGGCATACCGGATAGCCCTACCCTTGAATTTGAGTAGATTGCATGATGTGTTCCATGTCTTGTAGCTCAAGAAGTACCAACCAGACCCTGAGCATATCATTGAGTATGATGAGAATGAATTACAAGATAACTTCACTTATGCGTTAGAGCCAGAGTGAATCATTGATCGAGAAGAGTGGAGACTCAGACATCGAAGCTTACTGTTTATGAAGGTAGTCTGGAAGGGAATGTCTCCAAGAGAAGCAACTTGGGAGGCAGAAGTGGACATGAAGAAACGATTTCTTGATTTTATGCCCCATAATGTGTAATCAATTTTGTGGGTGAAATTTATTGAACGGGGGGAGAATTGTAATGCCCCAAAATTTGATTAAAGGCTAATGACAATTATTAAGAATGATTTGTGAATTAAATCTGAATTATTATGTGTCTTGTGGCAAATTTTGATAAACGTGCCATAATCAATAGGAAATTTGAAGAATGCAAAATTATCGGGTAATTAGTCAGTGATTAATGAAGAAATCAATTACTAACTAAGAATGAATGAGATGTGTAACTAAATGGCTAATGGAATGGTTAGAGTAACTAATTGGTTACTTATTTGAGGAGAACCAATGGAAATGGGACATGTGGCAAGCTTAAGAAGAGAGAGGGTATGGGAAAAGTCAAATAGCATTTTTTATGTTTCTCTCTCTCTTCCTCTCCCTTGGTTTTTGCTGGGCATGGTATGGGGGAGTGTCATCATTTCCTATCATCTTCAACCTCTCTTCATCTCTCTCTTCTCTCTCTTTTTTGGCGCCAGTGTTGTCTAAAGGGGAAAAAAGAAAAGTTTGAAAAAGGTAAGAAGAATGACCTCTAATGCTCAAACTCCATTCATTAAAGTTGTTCCTTGAGCTAAGAGCTTCATTTCAATGGTTATAGTTTTCCTATTGGTATTGGTTTAAGCTTTCAAGAATTTTGGAAGTTTGAGAATCAAGAAGCTCTTTTGAGAAAGTTATTAAGGTGAGTTTAAGAAACCTTTCATCTAAGTTTTGTGCCAAATGCTTTAGCTTTGAAATTATGGAAGTTATTGCCCCATTTTCAAAAATAAGGGTTATTGGGTGTTTGGCATGTTATTGGTATAGAATTGGTAGGTTTGGAATGTATGTGGATAGATAGAAAGGAATTGGGATTGAATGATTGAGTTTGGTGATTTTGAAATTTTAGCGTTTAATGTTGCCCAAAGACCAAAGCATAATAATGGAGTAGGTTTTTGTGGTTGTGGCATTTCCATTGGATTCCTTGAGTGATTTTGTGTGGGGATAGCTTTAGTTGAAGTTTTGGGTTCATTGGGAACTCTTGGGAAAATTCTAGAGAATACTGTTAGTGTTTCTGTGTTTTCTGGTTTCTGATGTGTATCACTCGAGTGAAGCGCGTACTTGTGCCTCAAGTCGGGACTTCGAGACGTGGGGAGGCGAAAGGAACCCGCAAGAAGGTCGGGGATATTCCTTGTGCGTCCATCCTTCTCTTGTGGTCTAGTGGGACCCAGGGGGCTACCTGGTGCCATAAAGAGCCGGGATGTGAGCTAGCGCCAGTCCCAGGAAAGGCTGGGTTAGGGGGGTGTGACACTTGATCTTCTGCAGTGTGAGACCCAAGAAGGAAAAAATCCTTCCATAATGCCTTTAGGACTTAGACATCATTAGAAAAGCTTGATTTGGTGCCAGCTACTTTAGTTAAAACTTTATGATCACACATGATTCGATCAAAGGAGTAAAAACTAAGAAAGAGACCAAGTCAAGACATATTGATGTTTAGTCAAAAAGGAAAGGTTTATCCTAAACTGTACTATTACACTAGCATCTGTGACATGTCCTTTACATGTCATAGGAAAGACTAGTAAGTGTGAATACCATGCACATGGTTAAGCAATCTGAGTCAAGATTAACTCGAGAGGGATTAGGTATGCCATGAGTTAACTGTATGGATAAACCTAAGGCATATGAGGCAACAATTTTCATATACATAATAGGTGTCCTTGGTTGCTGATCATATGTAAAGGATTTCTAGTATCATAAGAACAAAAATCTCATGAAGATATTGTGCCCACACAGCCACAGTAGACACCAAGTATGAAACAAGAGAGATTAGGAATCGCACTATGGGAGGTCCATCAAGTGAGAGTGGGAGATATTGGACTTTGGATCCGAGTCTGCCCTTGATGAGATAGACTATTTGTTCAGAAAAAAAAATTGAATCAAATTAGAAGAGATTAAATCAACATTTTTTGCTGATGGAATCACACTTAAGTATGATTAGTCAAAGCAATCAACATTAATATTGATTTGCTGAAGGAGCCTCTTGATTGAGGAAATCAATCAAGGAAATTAATGATGCTTGGTGGGCAAGAAGGAGGTGCCTCGCCGGGCCTTTATAAATAGACGCCTCCACTAGCATTATTCCATACCCCTGAGCCATTGAATCCTCTTACGCTCTCTCTTTTCATCTTTTATCTTTCTTTTGTTCTAGTGCACTAATGTGCAAAACTAGATTAAGCTCTAGTAGTCTAATCCTTGTGTAAGCTCTGCTTACTCGGATTCGACCTGACCTCAATTCGCATCCTCTCTCTCTTTCTCTCTTCTCATTTCGAACAATAGGGATGAAGATGAAGAAGGGTGTTGCGTGATAAGGCTAGGATTTCACGATGAAGAAAGGGGAGACAAAGGGATTAAAAAATTTATTTGAATTAGATTTTTATTTAAAAATAATATAATATAAATTAATTAAAATTCATGTGGTATTAAAATTTAACGAGGTGTTGTATTGCAAGTTTAACTTAATTTGTCAGCATTGCTCCTTACCACTTAACTTTGCTCAATTATCATTTTTGGTTGATAACATTAACGGTATTAATTTTATGAACTAAAAGTGCATTTTATAAACTTAAAAGATTAAAACGAAATATAGTATAAATATAAAGAACCAAAAGTATATTCTAGCTATTGAAATATGCCTATACGCGCGCGCGCATCATACACACACACACACGCACGCACGCACGCACGCACGCACGCACGCACACCATGGAGCATATTACTAGGCTCCCATAATCCATTATCCATTATTTAACTAATGAGAAAATAAAGCGGTCATTTACTTACTAAAAATTAATAAATTAAACAAAATTAGAAACAGGAAAATACGGAAGTACTAAATCAGTTTTGAATCAATATTCTTGAACAAGGTAATGGATGATAATTTTTATTTTATGTAATTGATAATTTCATTATAAAATCATAATAATTACACAATTTTTTAGTATTATATGAACTTTGAAGTTTTATTTAAGAATAAGTTGTATTATATCTAACTTATAAATACTAACATTTTAGATTTAAAATATATTTATAATATTGAAATTTATATAGTGATGATATCAATAATAACAAAAGTAGTCCACGTAATAAAAAATAACAAAAGTAGTAGTAATAGCAACATCAATAATAATAAAAATAATAAGTAATTATTGGGAAAATTCCAAAAAACTACATTGGAAATTGCAAAAGGACGATTCAGTACATTGAAAATGGCAAAGGACAAATCAGTCAGGTGTCAGACAGGCAGAGGAATCTGGAATTTTGAAATCTCAGCCAAATGACGAAAATGCCATTCATCCCTCCATCCCCCACTTCAGAATAATAACATGATCCTTATAATTAACAACTTCTTATTCGACATTAACAACTTCAATTCTTCTTTTACAATTAACAAGCTTCAGGGCTAATAACAACACATATATCTTAATTAACAACTCCGGATTCGACATTAACAACTCCAATTTCTTCTTCACAATTAACAAGTTTCAGGGCTAATAACAACACATATCTCTTAATTAACAACTCCAGATTCGACATTAACAACTCCAATTTCTTCTTTCACATTTAACAAGTTTCAGGTTCAATAACAACACCTGTAATACCATGATTTGTGAGACTTGAGGCTAGAGAATAAGTCTGAAATAAGTGGACTGCTAAGCCTTGGTTTAGCAAGATCCTAAATGTTGATTATGGGTAAAGGACTTCAAAGTGGAGGTGATTATTGATAAATGAACCCTTTTGGAGAAGATGATGTGATTTGGCACTCAAATTCGTATGTGTTGTGAGCAGCACTGAAACCCTGTATTTAAGCTCAACTATGGATTAGCATTTAAATTGACTTAAAATATAGGAAGGGCGCATAAGGTGGTGTACGTAAATGAATGAGAAAATGAGTTTGGCGGTGATTCAGTGTGAATTGCCGTAATCATGGGCAAAATGGCAAAGTTACCGACCAATTGGTCAGTTACCGAAAAGGAAACTCATTGGTAACTTTAAGATCAATGGTTGAGATTGATTTGTGTAGAAATCAAGGGGTGGAATCAAGTGTATGTTTGTGTAAGATGGATTAGGTGTGTGACACATGGCACTTTTTGGACCCTTGGATCTTGGTCAAAAGTTCAACACTCTTTCTCTCTTCTCTCTCCCTTATTTGGACGTTTTGGGGGCCAAAAATATGCCCATCTTCATCTTCATCATCTCTCATCTCTCTCTTGTTCCTCCATTGTCATCCATGAGAGGAAGGAAAGAGAAAGAAGGAAGTCAAGGTATGGTGCTCTATTTGTCCTCTTTAGCTCAAATACCCTTCTTTAATGTTGTTCATAGTTATGAGAGCTTCATCTCTATGGTTTTAGATTTTTTAAAGGAGGTGTTTGAGAGCTTATAGGAATTTGGAAAGATAAAGAATCAAGGAATTGGTTTGGGAAATAGGAAGAGGTGAGTATTCGAAGCCTTTTGATCTAAGTTTTGTGATTTGTGGATGCGTATTGTGAATTGTGAAATTTGCCCTGATTTGTGTGATTTTGGAAATGATGAATTGGCTTGTGTATTGTGGTGCAATTGATGTTTTTTTTTGTGATATGATCATTGGAATTGGTTTGGAACATTAAATAGAAAGTTTAGAAATGTTGTCCATTGGAAGTCTGTTCTGGGTTGTCTGTTTGTGTTGATGCTTTGAATGGGCAAATGATGTCAGAAAATTCAGAAACTTTCCAGTCTTAAATTTCACGTCTCAAGATTTAAAATGGACAGATAAGTTGTGTCATTTTGTTTTGTTGGCTGGGAGATATGATTGTCCAAAGTTTGGGATGGAAACTGGACTCTATTTTGGAGCAGTGTTGAGTTTTGTGTGATTTTGGAATTTTTTGGTGATTTCTAGTAATAGTCCATATTTTTCTTATAAACACGACTTAAATAGATTTCATTGGGCTTTAGAATCACCTCATTTCAATTTTTCTGGAATTAGTTATGATTTTTGGAAGTTCAGCCAAGAAATAGGATTTTCTTGGCCACGGCCCAAATGTTTTTGACCTATTTTTAGCCATGGCTAGTGGATTTGTGGGCTGCGGCCGACCCCCAAAAATGACGTTTTAGACTTCCAAATATGGTCTTTGGTCAAGTGTTTTTCCAAGCCTTTAGGCATATGTTGAGGCTTTGATTAGTCACCTAAAGATTGTGAATGATAACCAACTTTAAGTGTCTGGAAGTTAGAAATTGGAATAGAATTTAAATCCGCCGCTCTTGACATTGGTTTATAGGATTTGACATTTGTTATACTCACGAGCCCACTGTGCCAGAGAATGTTAGGAAAGAACAAGGTAGTGACTCTTTCTCATATACTATGTGTAAAGCATTGTATGTATGTTTGTCATGCATTGTGATACATTGTGATGCTTTAAGATTATAGCGAAAGCTGGCATAGTGATTACACCATAAGTTGTTGCATTGAGATCGCAACGAAAGCTAACGCATAGTGTTTACAGCCATGAGTGCTGTCGTATGTGGCATGAGCCATATATCATTATGATGCTGCTAAACATGATCGTATATACTATGTGTTTATACACTGTATGAGTGACTTGTTACTACTGAGATTCTTTTGAATCTCATTCTTTCCATTGACTAATATTTCAGACAGGGCAAGTGGCTCCAAGGAAAAGTGAATGACCATGAGCGGTTAGGACCTTGTAGGGATATTCAAACTTGGAAATGTTGGTTAATCATTTTGAGTAGGGATTACTATATATATTTTTGGGGATGTAAATAGTTTCTAGAATATGATTGTATAACCCCCTAAATGGGAATTTGATACCTTTAATATAGATATGTGAACCCGGGGGTTGCTGGGAATTTTGTTGTACACTCTGATATATATAAATGTGATATTCCGCATGATGTAATTGTATTCGAAATTGAATATGAGACCAGGTTAAATTGTTTGTGAAACGTATTTTTGAAAACCCTATCATGTAGATGGGAATTTAAATAAGTTTTGATTATTATTGGTCTCTATTTCATTTTAATCGGGTATTCAGATATAATTACAGAGAGGGTTACAACACATATCTCTTAATTAACAACTCCGGATTCAACATTAACAACTCTAATTTCTTCTTTCACATTTTATAAGTTTCAGGGCCAATAAAAACACCTATATCTTAATTAATAACTCCGAATTCAATATTAACAACTCCAATTTCTTCTTTTATACTTAACAAGTTTCAGGACCAATAACAACACTCATATTTTAATTAACAACTCTGGATTCAAAATTAACAAGTCTAATTTCTTCTTTCACAACTAACAAGTTTCAGGGCCAATAACAACACATATCTCTTAATTAACAACTCCGGATTCACCATTAACAACTCCCATGTTATTATTTCGACTGAGGGCTGAGGGGCATTTTTGTCATTTGGCCGAGATTTCAAAATCCCAGATTCCTCTGCCCGTTTGATACCCAACTGATCTGTCCTTTCCCACTTTAAATGTACTGAATTGTCCTTTTACAATTTCCAATATATTTTTTTGGAAATTTTCCTTAATTATTGGGAAAATCCTTATAAAATACTTTGGAAATAGGGAAATCCCTATTCAGTACATTCAAATTCAAAAATCCGGATCAGCCCACTGTCAGTACGGATGAACAGTGCTAGCACCCCCAAAAGACGATTTTGCCATTCAGCCCTCATTCTCGCCACTTCAGAAATAACAACACCCGATTCTTAATTAACAACTCCGGATTCTTGATTAACAACTCTCCTTTCTTATTTCACAACTTTCGAATTTAAGTTTCAAGGCCAATAAAAACACCTCTTCTTTTATTAACAACACACGCTCTTAATTAACAACTCCGCATGCTTGATTAACAACTCCATATTCTTGATTAACAACTCCAGTTTCATCTTTTTATTTTCACAATAACAACACCGGTCTTGTTATTAACAACATCATATTCTACATTAACAACTCCCATTTCTTGTTTCACAACTTCATAATTTAAGTTTCAGGGCCAATAAGAACACCTCTTTCTTTATTAACAACACCGTATTTTACGTTAACAACACTATATTTTTGAGATGCGAATATGTGGAAGAATAATGCGGAGTTGTTAATCAAGGATTTGGAGTTATTAATAACAAGACCGGTGTTGTTATTGTGAAAAAAAAGATGAAATTGGAGTTGTTAATCAAGAATACAGAGTTGTTAATCAAGAATTCGGAGTTGTTAATTAAGAACCAGGTGTTGTTATTTCTGAAGTGGCGAAAATGAGGGCGGAAGGGCAAAATCGTCTTTTGCGTGCGCCGGCACTGTTCATCCGTACTGACAGTGGACTGATCCGGATTTTTGAATTTGAATGTACTAAATAGGGATTTCCCAATTTCCAACGCATTTTATAGAGATTTTCCCTTAATTATTTAATCATTATAGTTTTGCTGAGTTTTTTTTTATTAAAACACTGAATTCATTAATCAACAAAGATTAATACAAGAACCGTCTCAGGAACAAGCGCAACTTAAGATCTCTCATCAACCCCTGCCTACCAGAAGAGGAGGTGGTGGTTGATCAAAGATAACAAAAATCTCAGAACTATCGTGAGCTGATTTAGCTAAATAATCAACTTGAACATTTAGATCTCTAGAGATATGTCTAATGAGAACATGCCAATCTCTAGACATCCATACTCTAGCCTCTTCTATCACTTCTATAAAGGGATGCCTATGGTCGCAACCCCTAATGATCAAAATAATTGCTTCAATACAATCCGTACAAAGAGTAATATTTTTAATATCTCTGTTCCAACAGATTTGGAGACCCTGGATGATGGCGATGATTTCTTCAATAACCGGAGGCACCTGTGTAAGTTTGCACATGTAGCCACTCACCCAACCTCCATCTGGTCCTCTAATAATTCCACCACTCCTACTCTGTCCCGATTCAAGTACCGACCCGTCAGTTTCGAGTGTGTGGAAACTCTGCCCTCCTGCAACTTGACCTCCAGTGCCATAAGCAGCTTGAGTATAAAATTTGCAATGTGCATTCAAGCCCATATCCCAGCTTGCTCGAAATAGACTTGAGTAAGCATTCTGGTGATAAATGTCCTCTTCTTCTCCAAACAGCATCCGGCATCTGTCTACCCAAAGTCCTAGCAAACATACACCAAAAGAGTAGCCCAACTAATCTTTTTTGAGAAACCTCGGCCTGCTTCATGCTTCAGGTTCCATTCTATCCACTCCGATCCCTGCAAATTAGAAAAAATGTTCCACAAGCCTGGTTTCACTATGGAGATCCACCTCTCTTGAGTGTTGATACAGTCTCTTAGTGTATGCATCAAGTCCTCGTCCCTGTCGCATTGGAAGGGGCACATTGCAATGTCAGTTAACCCCCTTGCCTTTCTTAGTTGTGCTGTATGTGTTCTTCCATGCACTGCAAGCTACATAAAAGATTTGATCTTCTCAGGGATTTGCCATCTCCATAGAGTCCTCCAGAGAGTTGTATCCGACCTGTTAATACCTGCAGCAATAAAATGATACGCAGAACTGACAGAAAAATAACCATGAGAAGAAGGCTTCCAAAAATACTTATCTTCTCCTCTATCATCCAAGGGCGGGTTAGCACTGATAATTTTTTGGGTAATATGATTCTGAAACCAGTTACCCATCATGTTTGTATCCCATTCACCCCAGGGATTCACATAATCAATAACTTTCTCACTCCTGTCTACGAATGTAACCCCCTCACCGTAATTACATCCGAATTACGAAATTTAAGTGAAATAGAGACCAATAAAACAAAATCACAACTTATGATCCCACATCCAAGAGATGGGGTATTTCAAAATCTTTTCAAAACATATATATATATATTCTTGGTCTCACATTCACGTACGGATATAACTACTTGAGAAATCAGAGTACATAATAAATATCCAAAGTGCGGAAACCAAAATCCCGGCAAACCCCGGGTTACTACATATATCATGGGTTTAGTTGTTTTCCCATAAAGGGGATTACACAATCAAAATAATTATTTACATCTATGTACACTTGGCAATCCCAATCCAAAGTAAGGATAACCAACTATCCCAAAGTCCCGAATGTCCCTAAGAGCTCCTAACCACTCCGGGTTGGTCGCTTCTCCTTCGAGCCACTTGCCCTATCTGAAAAGATTAGTCATATGGAGGAATGAGATTCTAAAGAATCCCAGAGCAACAACTCACTCATACAATATATAAACACAAAGCATGTAATGTATCATGTTCACCAACATCATCCGCAACACAATGATCCATAGCTCGCGCCACAGACGACAGCACTCACGGCTGTATCACAATGCACTATGCCCGCTTACGCGGTAATCACAATGACAGCTTTCGCTGCAAACACTATGCCCGCTCGCGCGGTAATCACTATGCACAACGCCCGCTTTCGCGGTGAACACTATGTAGCAGCAACTCAAAGCACAAAGCACCACAAAGCATCTCAAAGCACAATGTATCACTAAGCATCTCCAGACACAATGCATCACAAGGCACAATGCTCCACAGTACACAAAGCTCCACAACGTATCTCAATGCATCTCGAAGCAGCAACAGCACACAATGCATGATAGGCAAACATACAATACATTTACATAAAGTATAAGAGAGAGGTCGCTACCTGAATCTTTCCTGATAATCTTTGGCACAGTGGGCTCACGCGTTCGACAGATGTCAAATCCTATTCAAATTAGGGACACTTGATCAATTTCTTTTCCATAATCATATTTCAACAATACTCTAAGTTGGTTATCGTTTAGGACTCTTTAGATGACTAAAATAGGCCTAAACATATGCCTAAAGGGTTGGAAGAACCTACCCAAAAGACCCCTTACTCGAAGGCAAAACACTCATTTTTGGACTTCTCACTCGAGCACAGATGCTCTCACTCGAGCACAAGTACGGACATCACTCGAGCACAAGTGCGAGTGAGACCGCGAGTGAGCACCCGAGAGCACAAAGACACTTGCAGGAACTGGCTCACTCGAGCACAAATCCTCACTCGAGCACAAGGCTAAATGCCTCACTCGAGCACACGCGAGAGAAATCCAGGAAGTGAGGACCCGAGAGCACACAATGCTCTCCAAGACCAGGATCCCCCGAGCACAACCTCGCACCCGCGAGCACACCCCTCTCACCCGCGAGCACACCCGCGAGCACACACCTTACACCCGCGAGTGAGAAGGCACTCTCGAGCACCTTACTCGCGAGTGAGAGCCCGCAAGCACAACTCCCACCTGAAGCACAGCCTCACTCGAGCACAAAGCGATGTGCTCGAGCAGTGTTCATAGAAAACCCAAGCAACTCGAAGCACAAAGGGAAAACTCTCCCATCACTCGAGCACGTTCTTCCTCTGCTCGAGTGATGCTCATCCGAGACCCAGAATTGCAGAAAACCAGAAAACACCAGATGGTCAAAATCATGCCCAAAGGTTCCCAAACTCCCCACAATGCTCATACACCCTAAGCACTAACTAGGGAACACAATGGCAACTCCACAAACACCCCAAAAACCACTTTGACCACAATCAACCACTAAGGTCTCTAAGGTACACATTATCCAAACTCATTCCAACATTCCAGATCATATTCAATGCTCAAATAACTCCATAATACATCATTTCCAATCATAAATCACAATGAACTTCATATCTCCAAAAATAGGCATATTTAGGGCAAAATTCCAGATTTTACCAAACCTAGCCAAAACTCATAAACAATATATCAAACTGCTCTAAATGCCTACCTCTTCCCTTTGCTCAATCCAGAATCTTGTTTCTCCAACTCCCAATTTCGACCAAATCACAAATCAATACTATTTCAAGATTCTGAAATTACCACAATGTAGTTCTCAATGAGACACACAATATTAAAGAAGAGGTTTAGGGCATTAGAGATCAAACAAAGCATCAAAATCTCACCTTTCTTCTTCCTTCTTCCTTTGATCGCCGGAAACAATGGAGGAGAGGAGAGAGAATATGGTAGAGGGAAGAGATGATGATGAGATGTCACTTCCTCCCCTTGTCACACATACTCAACCGAAAATGAGAGAGAGAAGGGAGGAAAAAGTGAGGTCTTGTCTTCTTGTGGCCTCATCCAACCACTACCACAATGCCACATGTACACATCTCAAGCACTCTCTCTAGGAGCTCACACAATCGCAAAGCGTAGGATCCCGACCCATTAACAATGAATCACAACCCTTGATCTTAAATACCACATGTATTTATTCCCAAAATTCACATTACATTAACTCAAAAGTGCTTAATTACACAAATCTCAATGATTATCAGAGTTATCAGCCCTAATCACAAATCGGGATATTACAATTCTCCCCCTGTCAAATAAATTTCATCCTCGAAATTTCTACTCCCCTTGAGCCATAAACTCCGGATATCGCCTTCGCATATCTTCTTCCGTTTCCCAAGTTGCTTCCCGCTGAGTCATTCCCTTCCAGATCACTTTCACATAAGGAATACTCCGGTGTCTGAGCCGACGTTCTTCTCGTTCAATAATTTGCTCTGGCTCCACCGCATACGTGAAGTTATCTCGCAACTCCACATTCTCATACTCAACGACATGAGATGGATCCGGTTGGTACTTCTTCAATTGAGAAACATGAAACACATCATGGAGTCTGCTCAAGCTCGGAGGTAGGGCTATACGATAAGCAACAGGCCCAATCCTATCAAGGATCTCAAAAGGACCTATGTATCTCGGGCTCAACTTCTTTCGCTTTATAGCTCGCCCAATACCGGTGACAGGTGATATTCTCATAAATACATGATCACCAACTTCAAACTCTAGAGGCCTTCTCCTCTTGTCTGCATAACTCTTCTGCCGACTCTGAGCTGCAAGAAGCCTCTTACGAATGATTCGAATCTGGGCTGAGGTTTGATCCACAAGATCCGGCCCATAGAGTTTCCTCTCGGACAACTCATTCCAACACAATGGCGATTGGCATTTTCTCCCATACAACGCTTCATACGGCGCCATCTGAATGCTCGCATGATAGCTATTGTTATAGGCAAACTCCGCAAGTGGAAGAAAACAGTCCCAACTCCCTTTGAAGTCAAGAACACATGCCCGCAACATATCCTCTAAGGTTTGAATAGTCCTCTCTGACTGACCGTCTGTCTGAGGATGATAGGCTGTACTGAATCTCAACTGAGTACCCAGTGCCTCATGCAACGCCTTCCAGAATCTCGAAGTGAAACGAGGATCTCGATCAGAGATGATATTCCTCGGTATGCCATGGAGCTTCACAATTTCACGAACATAAATCTCTGCTAGCTTGTCAGGAGAGTAACTAGCCTTGATCGGTAGGAAGTGCGCCGACTTCGTTAACCGGTCCACAATGACCCAGATCGCATCATAATTCCTGATCTTGGGCAATCCCACAACAAGATCCATGGTCACACTTTCCCATTTCCATTCCGGAATTTCAGGACTCTGCAACAATCCAGGCGGTCTTTGGTGCTCAATCTTTACTTTCTGACATATGAGACACCTCGCCACATATTTCGTCACATCACTCTTCATACCCTGCCACCAATACTCAGATTTCAAGTTATGGTACATTTTGGTCATACCAGGATGAAGAGTATATTGGCTCTTATGCGCCTCATCTAAGATCTTCTGTCTCAACTCCGCCTTAAGTGGAATACAAATTCTCTTCTGATAACGAACCAATCCACTAGGCGACACATCATAGCCCTGAGCTTCACCACGCTCTATTCTGGCTAGATTACGCTGAATCCAGTCATCTTGCCTCTGAGCTTCTTCAATCTCAGCTCTCAAATCACTTTCCCCTTGGGAAACATTATAGTTGGCACAGATGATCTGGTTCGACAGATTCATATCTCGAAAATCAGCAATCAACTTCCCCTCGTGTATCATCATAGTCGCCACAACTACAGTTTTTCGACTAAGAGCATCAGCGACTACATTTGCCTTACCCGGATGATATTTTATTTCCAGGTTGTAGTCCTTAAGCAATTTCATCCAGCGTCGTTGTCTCATATTCAATTCTTTCTGATCATACAGATATTTGAGACTCTTGTGGTCGCAGTACAGTTCCACAGTCACACCATACAGGTAATGACGCCAAATCTTCAATGCAAACACTATGGCCGCAAGCTCTAGATCATGCGTGGGATAGTTCAATTCATGAGGTTTGAGCTGTCGAGAGGCATAGGCCACCACACGTCCCTGCTGCATAAGGACACACCCTAATCCCTGCCCACTGGCATCAGAATACACAACATATGTCAAACTGGGATCGGGCAAAATCAACACAGGTGCCGTAGTCAACCTCTGTTTCAGCTCCACAAAGCAATTATCACAATGTTCATCCCATACAAATGGCTGATCTTTTCTCGTGAGCTTGGTCATCGGCAACGCAATACGGGAGAAATTCTGAATGAATCTCCGATAATAACCAGCAAGACCCAGAAAACTGCGTATTTCAGCCACGGATTCTGGCCTCTTCCAGTTCAGTACTGCTTCCACTTTACTAGGATCCACAGCGACCCCACCTTGCGAGATAACATGGCCTAGGAATCTCACTTCCGATAGCCAAAACTCGCACTTACTCAATTTAGCATAGAGTTGTTTTTCACGCAATGTATTCAACACAATTCTCAAATGATGCTCATGCTCTTCTCTACTCTTAGAGTATATCAAAATATCGTCGATGAATACCACGACGAACTGATCCAGATATTGACGAAAGATACAGTTCATGTAATCCATGAAAACCGCAGGCGCATTGGTTAACCCAAATGGCATCACTAAGAACTCATAATGACCATATCTGGTCCGGAAAGCAGTCTTCGGAACATCTTCCGCTTTCACACGCAGCTGATGATACCCCGACCTTAGATCGATTTTCGAAAACACACATGAACCAGATAGTTGATCTAATAGGTCGTCAATTCTCGGGAGAGGGTACTTATTCTTGACGGTAACCTTATTCAACTCTCTATAGTCGATGCACAACCGAAGACTCCCGTCTTTCTTTTTCACAAACAAAACTGGAGCACCCCAAGGCGACACACTGGGTCTAATAAACCCTTTCTCAAGCAAATCCTCAATCTGCTTTTTCAACTCAGCCATTTCATTTGGAGCCATACGATATGGGGCTTTGGATATCGAACCCGCTCCAGGCACAATGTCAATCGGAAATTGAACTTCCCTTTCCGGAGGTAATCCATTTAGATCATCTGGAAAAACCTCAGGGAATCCATCCACTATGGGTATATTACTCAAAGTTTCACTGGTTTCTCCTTGTATAGAAAAGAAAACCATATACCCCTGACAACCCTTTTGCAAATACTTCTCAGCCTTAGCTGTCGAAAGAAAATTCAAACCGGCATTTTCGCCCTCAATGCTCTGAGAAACAGGATACACTATCCTTCTGTTCCCACAATCTAACAACACATTATTCGCTCTCAACCAATCAAAACCCAAGATGACTTCTAACTGGCAGAGCGGTAAACAGATCAAATCTATCACAGACTCATAACCGTCTACGGTTATAACACAATTTAAGCAGGCTTCCGTGGTCACAGCCTTAACACCCATCGGTGTAGACACAATCAAATCGAATGGCAACCTATGCACATTCACTCCCAGACGCTCTACACAAGCATAAGCAATAAAAGAGTGACTTGCACCCGAATCAAATAACGCTTGTAACTCAATGCCATAGATAAGGACTTTACCTTGTATCAGCTCTGGGGATTTCCGGGCTTCCTCATGAGTCATAGCAAATACTCGGCCCTGAGTCCTCTGTCTCTGCTCTGGTCGTGACTGTTTGCACTCAACAGATGTATGCCCCACTTGCTTACAATTGAAGCAAATCACCCGACCATCACACGTCTTGCCATGATGTGGCTGGTTGCAACGAGGACATGTCCATACACTAGGAGTTCTCTGCTGATCACGACTCCAAGATTGATAAGGCTTCTTACTACCCCCTCTAAATGAAGAGGATGATCCTGAGCCCTTCCGCTTCTGAGAAGCACCGCCCTTACTAGACTCACTATGACTACCACCAGCCTTAGCCGGATATAACTCTCTAAGATTGGTCTCAGTGATCCGACATTCTTCAACGGCCTTGTTGAATTTGGAAAACTGATGGGTGGCTAGTCTCTTTCTCATATCACGCCTTAAACCCCGAATTAACATGTCCGAACTCAACTCCTCTTCATCCATTTTCTGAAGATAAGAAGAATATCGGGATAGGCGGGTAAACCGGGACAAATATTCATCGAAAGACTCCGCGTCCCCTTGCTTGATATTCAGAAATTCGGTTTCTTTCTCAAGCCTCACTGACTTAGGAAAATATTTCTCGTTGAAGTGTTGTTGGAACACCTCCCAGGTCAATGGCTCATTCTTTAAACGCAGTGCCAAGGCAATATTACGCCACCAACGATCGGCATCGCCTTCAAGCTTGTACACCGCCAACTTGGCTTTCACTTCGGAGGGACACACTAAGACTTCGAAAATCTTCTCAAGACGGTGTAGCCAATCTTCAGCCGCCTGAGGATCAAACTTCCCTTTTAATGCCGGAGGTAGTTGTTTGCAGAATTTGGAGACCCAATACTCAAGGTCTCGTTCCTCCCTGACCGACTTTCCATGCGGCCTTGGATCTACTTCCGCATGAGGAGGCGATTCAAGCGATCGTGCCGACCCTTCAGCAGTATCTTCCCGTCTAGTCTCCTCTCGGGTTTCCCCTCGAGTTCCTTCTTGAGTAGACTAGCCTCTACCCTCATTGTTCTTGGCTTTCTCAGCTCTGAGCTCTTCTCTAAGCTCCGTAATCATATCCCTCTGATCCTTTATCAAGCCCATTAACTCTTGCATAGGATCCGGTGGATTGTCATTGACCAACTCCACATCGGGATTTTCTTGTTGTCCTCTGGGGCGACCTTTTGTTGTTCTTTTCATTCTACAAAGAACTCACCCCATTAATCCAACAATCATAGTATCCACATAACTCTACAAAGTACATATATCCACATAATCAAACAGATATATGCATACGTCACGTATTCACAGATGGTTTTCGATTATCACTAAGATTGCACTATGGGAGCTATCCCAGCAAACTCTACCCTTGCCAGGAACCACCGCTCTGATACCAAAAATGTAACCCCCTCACCGTAATTACATCCGAATTACGAAATTTAAGTGAAATAGAGACCAATAAAACAAAATCACAACTTATGATCCCACATCCAAGAGATGGGGTATTTCAAAATCTTTTCAAAACATATATATATATTCTTGGTCTCACATTCACGTACGGATATAACTACTTGAGAAATCAGAGTACATAATAAATATCCAAAGTGCGGAAACCAAAATCCCGGCAAACCCCGGGTTACTACATATATCATGGGTTTAGTTGTTTTCCCATAAAGGGGATTACACAATCAAAATAATTATTTACATCTATGTACACTTGGCAATCCCAATCCAAAGTAAGGATAACCAACTATCCCAAAGTCCCGAATGTCCCTAAGAGCTCCTAACCACTCCGGGTTGGTCGCTTCTCCTTCGAGCCACTTGCCCTATCTGAAAAGATTAGTCATATGGAGGAATGAGATTCTAAAGAATCCCAGAGCAACAACTCACTCATACAATATATAAACACAAAGCATGTAATGTATCATGTTCACCAACATCATCCGCAACACAATGATCCATAGCTCGCGCCACAGACGACAGCACTCACGGCTGTATCACAATGCACTATGCCCGCTTACGCGGTAATCACAATGACAGCTTTCGCTGCAAACACTATGCCCGCTCGCGCGGTAATCACTATGCACAACGCCCGCTTTCGCGGTGAACACTATGTAGCAGCAACTCAAAGCACAAAGCACCACAAAGCATCTCAAAGCACAATGTATCACTAAGCATCTCCAGACACAATGCATCACAAGGCACAATGCTCCACAGTACACAAAGCTCCACAACGTATCTCAATGCATCTCGAAGCAGCAACAGCACACAATGCATGATAGGCAAACATACAATACATTTACATAAAGTATAAGAGAGAGGTCGCTACCTGAATCTTTCCTGATAATCTTTGGCACAGTGGGCTCACGCGTTCGACAGATGTCAAATCCTATTCAAATTAGGGACACTTGATCAATTTCTTTTCCATAATCATATTTCAACAATACTCTAAGTTGGTTATCGTTTAGGACTCTTTAGATGACTAAAATAGGCCTAAACATATGCCTAAAGGGTTGGAAGAACCTACCCAAAAGACCCCTTACTCGAAGGCAAAACACTCATTTTTGGACTTCTCACTCGAGCACAGATGCTCTCACTCGAGCACAAGTACGGACATCACTCGAGCACAAGTGCGAGTGAGACCGCGAGTGAGCACCCGAGAGCACAAAGACACTTGCAGGAACTGGCTCACTCGAGCACAAATCCTCACTCGAGCACAAGGCTAAATGCCTCACTCGAGCACACGCGAGAGAAATCCAGGAAGTGAGGACCCGAGAGCACACAATGCTCTCCAAGACCAGGATCCCCCGAGCACAACCTCGCACCCGCGAGCACACCCCTCTCACCCGCGAGCACACCCGCGAGCACACACCTTACACCCGCGAGTGAGAAGGCACTCTCGAGCACCTTACTCGCGAGTGAGAGCCCGCAAGCACAACTCCCACCTGAAGCACAGCCTCACTCGAGCACAAAGCGATGTGCTCGAGCAGTGTTCATAGAAAACCCAAGCAACTCGAAGCACAAAGGGAAAACTCTCCCATCACTCGAGCACGTTCTTCCTCTGCTCGAGTGATGCTCATCCGAGACCCAGAATTGCAGAAAACCAGAAAACACCAGATGGTCAAAATCATGCCCAAAGGTTCCCAAACTCCCCACAATGCTCATACACCCTAAGCACTAACTAGGGAACACAATGGCAACTCCACAAACACCCCAAAAACCACTTTGACCACAATCAACCACTAAGGTCTCTAAGGTACACATTATCCAAACTCATTCCAACATTCCAGATCATATTCAATGCTCAAATAACTCCATAATACATCATTTCCAATCATAAATCACAATGAACTTCATATCTCCAAAAATAGGCATATTTAGGGCAAAATTCCAGATTTTACCAAACCTAGCCAAAACTCATAAACAATATATCAAACTGCTCTAAATGCCTACCTCTTCCCTTTGCTCAATCCAGAATCTTGTTTCTCCAACTCCCAATTTCGACCAAATCACAAATCAATACTATTTCAAGATTCTGAAATTACCACAATGTAGTTCTCAATGAGACACACAATATTAAAGAAGAGGTTTAGGGCATTAGAGATCAAACAAAGCATCAAAATCTCACCTTTCTTCTTCCTTCTTCCTTTGATCGCCGGAAACAATGGAGGAGAGGAGAGAGAATATGGTAGAGGGAAGAGATGATGATGAGATGTCACTTCCTCCCCTTGTCACACATACTCAACCGAAAATGAGAGAGAGAAGGGAGGAAAAAGTGAGGTCTTGTCTTCTTGTGGCCTCATCCAACCACTACCACAATGCCACATGTACACATCTCAAGCACTCTCTCTAGGAGCTCACACAATCGCAAAGCGTAGGATCCCGACCCATTAACAATGAATCACAACCCTTGATCTTAAATACCACATGTATTTATTCCCAAAATTCACATTACATTAACTCAAAAGTGCTTAATTACACAAATCTCAATGATTATCAGAGTTATCAGCCATAATCACAAATCGGGATATTACAACGAAGGCCTCCCAACCTGGTATTAATTCGATTAAAGGTCTATTGATTTCAGACCAACTATCAAACCAAAAGGATGCAGACGCTCCATTGCCAACTTTGACTCTCACTCCTTTTTGGAATTTATCCCAAACAGAGCAAATGGCCCTCTAGGTATGCGACACATTCCTTCTAGCTACTGCTCCGCTCCTCTGGTCCCAACGATACTTTGCTCTTATAACACTAACCCATAATTTCTCCGTATTGTTTAGCATCTGCCAACAGAGTTTCATAATGAAAGCTTCGTTCTGCTTGCACAAGTCTCGAATGCCCAAACCACCATCTTGTTTGTTTATAGTAATCTGTTCCCAGGACACGAGATGTAGTTTTTTCTAGTCCTCCTGTTCATCCCAAAGAAATTTCCTGTTTTTCTTCTCCAAGTCCCGTAAAATACCTTTAGGGATCAGCATTGTTTGCATTTGATAAGCCGGCAGTGCTGATAAACTGCTTTTATGAGGGTTGTTCTTCCCGCGAAGGTTAAACAACCTCTCTTCAACCCAGAGATTTTTCACATCATTCTCTCCATTAAAGGCATAAAATTGAGTTTGTTCACTCTCTTATGAAAGAGCGGAATGCCTAGGTACTTCCCCAGATCTGCTGTTAGCCTAGCACCCAATTTACGACTTAGATCAATAGCCCTAGAGAAATGAACCTTCCTGGAGAAACATACTCTAGTCTTGTCTTTATTCATCTTTTGGCCCGACATGGTACAGAACATCTGTATACACTTCAGGATAACTTCCACTTGGCTTTCTGAGGCTTCTCCAAATAATATGAGGTCATCAGCAAAGAACATATGTGAAATTTTAGGCCCATTTCTATTCAGTGAAATCGGTTTCCAATCATCTTCTGCTATAGCATCTTGGATAATATGATGAAGTCGTTCCATACACAGGGTGAATATGTAAGGGGATAGAGGATCCCTTTGCCTAATGCCTCGTGAGGAAGAAAACTGCTCAGAAGCTTCCCCATTCCATAAAACTTGGAACAACGGACTTGTGATACACGCCATAATGATCTCATAGGTTTTACCTTCAATCCCCACAAATGTAAGAGTCTCATAAATAAATGGCCATCCTAAACGATCATAAGCCTTCTCCAGATCCACCTTGATTGCCAACCAACCCTTTCTCCTAAACTTCGCTTTAATTGAATGAATAACTTCCTGAGCAATGATGATGTTGTCACTACTCTATTGACCGGCGATAAAGCTGCATTGATGATCCCCAACCATTTTATCCATTATGTCTTAGAGACGACAACTAAGAATTTTGGTAATGATCTTGTAGCTCACATTGCATAAGGAGATGGGTCTGAAATCCCTAATTGTCTCCGGTTTTTCCAATTTCAGAATCAGGACAATGTTAGTGTGGTTTATATCTTTAATATGCTCTGGTTCTTGGAAAACATTCGACACCAAATCAATAATATGATCCTCTAGAGTTGCCCAATACTCCTGGTAAAAAACCCCTTGTAAACCATCTGGCCCAAGAGCTTTAAATGCCCCAATATCAAACGTTGCTTCTTTAATTTCATCTTTGGAGAGGACTGTATGAATTTTCTCATACTCTGTAGAAGTTAAGATAGGAAATCAATTTTGAATATCAACAGAGCTGATCCTTGTCATTTCACTTCTAAAAAGATCCTTGTAGTAGCTGATGGCTATACTCTTTAGCATGTCCAGGGCCAAAAATCCATTCTCCCTCCATATCTTTGAGCCCATCAATTTTGTTCCTCCTCCTTCTGATCATCGTAATAGCATGAAAAAACTTGCTATTTCTGTCTCCCCATTTCAGCCAATCACACCTAGATTTCTAGTACCACATAAGTTCTTCCTGAGCCAAAACTTTATTGTATTATTTCCACAACTCATTTTTGGTTTGAGCTAAGTGTTGACTATCCCATCTTGCCCTCGATCTTTCAATACCCTCAATCCGTCGCAGTATATTTTTCTTCCTCCCATTCCAGTTCCCAACCTTCTTAGCATTCCATTCATAAGCCTGCTTAGAGAAATTGCTAACTTTATCATTCCAGCTTCCCCTATTCCAAGTCTGTTTAACCATCTCCCCGAACTCCTCTTCTAGGAACCAGGCCGCTTGACATCTAAAGGAAGGTCTATGACGGTACTAAGCTTGGGACAAGGAGGTTTTGACCAGAATTTGTAGTCCGACCGTTACTTGGTTTTCCCCACCTCTCCGTCAACATTCAAGGCTTGTTTTCCTGTATCTTTTTTTCTCCACTGAGCCTCTTGCACCTTCTTCTTATTTGTATTTATTTTTTCCTTGGATAGGACGTCTGTGCCATCTCGTATCAGAGCATTGAACCTCGAGCCATTGCCTCTTTCAACTTCCTTGCCACCTTGACGGAACGTGGATGACATTTTTGGGTATGACTTCCTATCTGATTCGTTATGATTTGGCCGCGCCCTAGTCCTAGGCTTCACCTGCATCCAGTCGCCGTACTCCTCCTCCGCTGTGATGCTTGGAACTGAAACCAATGGTAACTTTTGTTCCTCTTCCCTATCATCATCGGTCATAGGAGACGCCGTCAGATGACTCCACTCCACCGTTACGTCTGTGTTAGTCATTTTTAGTTTACAATTTTCTGCTGTGTGTCCATATATGCCGCACTTGAAGCATATAGCGCTCAGGCTCTCATATTCCACTGGGTAGATGTGATTTCTGAGCATAAACTGAGACTGGAGCTTTTTGTTTAAGTCCACCTCTACACTCACTCTTGCATACTTTCCTCTTTCAACTGCTTGCTTATTGTTTCCCTGATGAGCAAGGGTATTCATGTCGATTTTCAGTGTTTTCCCTATCAAGTTCCCAATTTCAAATATATACTCTTTAGAATACTTGTGTAACGGTAGTGTTGGTACCCTTACCCAAACCGCCACTTTCCTCACTTTGTTGCTATGTGGATTGAAATTTGGACTCCATCTCTGCACAGCCACATAATGTCCCTATATCAACCATGGTCCATCAAATAGGAGTCTGGAGCGTAATGTCTTCTCCTCAGTTCTAAACACGAAGTAATTATTCGGGAGATCAATTAGTTCAAAATTTTCTGATTTGGGGAGCCATTTGATTCTGTCCTTCATCATGTGGAGGTTTAAATTTTCCCCAGTACCGATAATATCAGCGCATCCCTCCAAGGTCTACATAAATCTTTCAATTTTTCATTTGGTAAGTGTAGAGAGGGAATTGAGCTCAGAGATTGTCTTTGTTCCTCTGATAAAACAGGGGCTAGTTGTTCCTCCTCACTGAGCCATTCTATCATTTGTTCATCGAAGTTTTTCTCTATTCGTTTTTCCTCTTCTCCCAGCAATTTAGCTTTATACGATATTTGGGTTTTAGCAACGTTCAGATCAGCCTGAGCTTTCTGTCCTGGCAACCACTTAGTAGCTTGGTCATTTGCATCCACCATAGCAACTTCTACTTGATTCCCTTCATTCTCCTTGGACGCATTCTTCCCCTTCATTTGTCCCTCTGTTGGCATTTTCTTTATGTTTTTCCCCATCAGATCGTCTTCCTTTGTTGACACTTCCTCACCCTCATTGGGACTTGGTTCAACGTTCATAGATTCCTGTTGTCAAATGTGTGTGTTTTCTGTGAGACCAAGAGTTTGTTTCACTTATAGGAGTATGATTTGCGAGCGGCAATTAAATCTGGTGAAGTGAAAGCCTTTGAACTCTGATTCTCCACCGTGATAGTCATTACTGGAACGACGAGCAGAACAGATTAGAACAGAACCAATGAGCAGAACACAGCACTGGACCACGTCAGTCCCCAGAGCGCAGCACCTCCGTGCGAACAGATCTGACAAGCAGAAACAGAGCACCGTGGAAAATCGCTGGGAGGCAGATCGGACAACTAGAACAGATCCGATAAGCACAAACGGTGACCGTTACAGTGGCAACGGTTGAACACCCAGAGACTTCCTTGGCAGAGTAACTTTTTCTTAATCTCTTTTTTAGGCTGAGCACAGATCGACATACCAGAATTGTTGGAGTAAAAGGAGTGACGCCGGATACCAGATTGCCGAAGAAGAGAGCTCAACTTTTACTCACGAGCCACATTGTACAGACCAAAGACGAGATCAGATCAGCGAATTTAGTAGTGCATTATTACCCAACAGAAGGAATTCTGTTTTACTGAGTTTTCAAATCAATCCTTGTATAATTTGACTCATTTTCATAAAGTTTTATGATATTTTTAAAAAGGTTGTGAGTCTCTTATAACCAATCTTGTGCCACATGAGAAGAAATGTCCCTCCTCACTTCTCCCTTCACTTTCTTCTTCCTCCGCCAGCCCACGTTTTCTTCTTCCCAACCAAAATCCTTCAGCAGCATTCGGTCCAACCGTGTTGTCTTAAGAGGGAACGAGAACAGAGATTGCGTCCAATAATGATGCCATTTGTTCTTCCTTGTCAAAATATTTCTTTGATAATTTGGTGTTATGCACTGTGCCTCTTGGTGTTCTGAAAAAGAAGACCATCATTTTTTAACCCGCAGAATTACCTGCAAGAAAGCTGGCGGTGATAGAGAGGCTGGGGTTTGGTGCTTCTGACTAAAGTTGCAATGGTTTTTCCTTGTGTGTTTTGGGGGAAGAGCCAGACACGTATGGGCAAATGAGCATTGTCATCAACGGGCAGAATTCTTCTTATTTTATTGTTACCATACTGTTTCTGGAGTTGCAGGACTTATTGCAGTGGTGCCTGGTGAAGCTGCCCAAGCCTTTGAATTTGCAGATCCATCCATTTTGCTCCATGGTATTATAATGCTTTATACCTGAATCTTATTTTGCCCAAATGAAGAATATTTTGAATTTGAATTTGGCTTTGATAATTTGTTGGAGATTCATGTGGCTAATGGGAATTCAACACTCACAAATATCATCTGCCGTCCTTAAAACCCAATTAATTTTTTAAAAGGATTACAGAAAAACTAAATAAATTAATTTCTAATATTTATATTTATTCTTTTTATTAATTTATAAAATATATATTATCTAATACTATATAATTTATTTATCTTTTTTAACTTTTATAAAAAACATTAACCAAGTTTCCTAGGGCTTGTTTGGTATAAGAGGAAGGGAAGGGAGAGAAAGTGGGTTGGAGGAAAAAAATTTTTGAGTTGAATTTAAAAAAATTAGAGAAATATAATTAACAATTTTTAATTAATTTTTTTTATTCTTTTATTTTATATATTTTCTTTATTAAAATTTTATTATCTTACTTTTTCAATCTTTTAAAAATTTTCCCTCCTTCCAAATCCCTCACACCAAACAGACCCTAGAGACACAGCGTAGTATTTAGATAAGGAAGAACAAATGCCATCACCGGATGCAATCTCTATTCTTGTTCCCTCCTAAGTGAACACGGTTGGGTGGGAGTTTAGTTGAGAAGAAGCGTGGGCAGGCAGAGGGAGAAGAAAGTGAACAGTATAAAGAGGAGATGAGGGAGGAGGGAGGAATGACATTCTTCTTACTTGGACGTAGGATGAGTTGTAAAGAGACTCCATCTTTTTTTAAAAGAAAATTATAAAAATAGAAGGATTCAGTGTGTGTTCTTTTACCCCCAAAACCGTGGTTTCAGAAGCACTTTTCCGCAAATCGAGACAAAACTTCTCTCACATATTTACCTCGTAAACTGTAAAAGCTATTCTCCAAAAGCTAATCAGAACACACACTCAATCGCATCATCCATCAAGTTACACCAAAAATTGAGTTGAAAAATCGGTTACACTGTAAGAATTAAATAATTAATTTTTTTAACATATAAAAAAATAATTAATTTTTCATAATAATAATAATAATAATAATAATAATAATAATAATAATAATAATAATAATAATAATAATAATAATAATAATAATAATAATAATCACAACAACAACAGTAGTAACAATTTCCATGTTTTGCTCATTTGCTGTTTCTTCTGTTCGGATTTCTTTCGGCACTTTTCCGTTTTGCCAAGCACATTGCTTTCTCTTACGTCAACATTGGGAAAGAGTGATCGATCTGATTGACATTTGAATCTCTTTCATTGAGAGACGGTGGTATGGCGCAGAAGAGATACTTAATTGAGGTAGAGAAGGCGAAGGAGGCGAGTGATGGAAGGCCATCGATGGGTCCTGTGTACCGCAGCCTCTTTGCCAAGGATGGATTTCCGTCTCCTACCCCTGGTCTTGATACTTGTTGGGATGTTTTCCGGTAAGCATATACAGAGATTTATCTGATCAAACTTTGTCTTCATTTTTTTTTCCTTTCTCATTTTGATTTGATACAACTAAAGCTGTCTCACAAAAATATATTTATTTATTTATTTCGACCAAAATGTTGAGGGATTAATAATTCATGACAAGTTCAGTTTGTAGCGCTCATTGGTTCGAATGTGTTTCCTTTGATTTCAATTCTTTTTGCCAAGAACAACTCTCTGTGGTGCATGCTTGATTCGTTCTCTACATTTGTCCCGGACATGAAAATGCTTTTTATTTTCTTATTGATAAATGTTTTGGTTTTCGTGGATTATGAACACATTGTCATGGATATGCATTAATCCGCATTTCTATTACATTGTACCGTATTTAGTTCACGTATTGGTATGGATTTATCACTTTGCTTTATACATCAATTGTTTTTACAGTTTGTCTGTTGAGAAATACCCTGGTAATCCAATGCTTGGCCGACGAGAAATAGTCGATGGGAAAGTAATTTATCTTTCTTTCACTCTCAAAGATTTTTTTATTATTATTTTTCCTCTCTCCAAGATTTGAATTCAGCAACTTTGTTTGATTGTGTGGTCACCTCTAACTTTTAGTCCTTATTTGTAGCCTGGAAAGTACACCTGGTTTAGCTACAAAGAAGTATATGACTTGGTGATGAAAGTTGGAAATTCCATCCGCAGTAGTGGTTATGGGGAAGTAAGTCAGCTAGGTTGTTTTCGCCACTACTTGTCACTGTGCATTGCCATCCTTGTTATATAAAATATTTTTTGTTCGACGGTAGCTTCTATTTTAGTATTTTTAATGGATAAGTGTTTGTTTAAGCTTAAATATTCACATTTCTGGTTTGCAGGGTGTAAAGTGTGGCATTTATGGCGCCAATTGTCCAGAGTGGATCATAAGCATGGAGGTGCTTTTATTGTATTTTGTGTTTTGTTGCTCAGTTTCAATCTATTTTCTTACGACTCTGATCTTTGGAGGATTTAATTGAATTTATTTGTTGATATATGCATCTATCTTGCTTATTTATCATTTTTTACTGTACTGTTTCTTTTTCTTTTTCAGTGTGTTTTTTGTGGTTGTTTAGAACATGATGGAGAATAAGTCATTTATAGATTGAAACTTTATTTCTTATGTGTAATATCTGCATTCTACATAGAGCTTCTTTTCCGGTATTTAGTGTTTACTTATATTGAGCAATCTTTGGCCACCTAGCCATGCCACTTTTATGGTGGTAAGCATTTATTCACATACATGATGGTTTCTGACTTGTGCTTCAAACAAATGCAGGCCTGCAATGCTCATGGGCTTTATTGTGTTCCTTTATATGATACCTTAGGTATTTACATTCTCTCTTCTCCATATTTCTTCATCATGGCTATGGCATAGTGATCACAATTAAATTTTGCGTCCTGATTCAGTTGTGTACATATATTGATTGTCTCACAAGTTGTTAGTTTTTCCACTGAAAAAGGTGCCATCCTAATATTTTAATACCCCCTCCAGTCCTTAATATATGATTTAATGACAAACTAGATCTTATATTAAGAACTAGAGGTAGTAATTGTTTTTCAAAATTAAATTATCTTGTTCTTTACATTGTCATATATGTATCTTAGGTGCTGGGGCTGTAGAATTCATTATAAACCATTCTGAAGTTTCTATTGCATTTTCAGAAGATAAGAAGATTCCTGAGGTATACTTTTGTGTTCACCATGTTTTTTTTTTTGGTTACACATTTGTACATTATGTTATAGCAGCTTATTATCAGAATGATCGTAGTGAGTTCTGTGAAGATGTAGACTTATCTGTATGATTCACTGTTAAATGCTTTTCAGCTATTGAAGACATTTCCAAACACAACAAAGTATCTCAAGAGTAAGTTTTAATCCTTCCTTGCGTTCATCAAATTTTTATGTTTAAGAAAGAGGAAATAACCTTTGTCTTTTGCACATAGCACTTGTGAGCTTTGGAAAGGTTACACCAGAACAAAAGCAAGAAGTTGAAAAATTTGAGTTGGCAATATATTCATGGGAAGAATTCTTACAACTGGTGGGTTACTCATTGAACTTATTTGTTATTATATTTCTGCTACTAGTTGCAAAGTTTGACATTAAATGTGCTCCTTCTGTAATTTCTTTGTCAATTGTTAAAACTCGATCTCTATCAACATTAATTGATCTGTTGATGTACCAGTAGTGTATGCAGCGATTAGGATATGTGGTTCTTTCGGATGACAAAACAATTAAACATGGAAATTATGTTGCAAATGGAAATTGAGGAATTGTTTGTTTGGCTTAAAATATTTAAGGATTCATCTCTCAGCTGCTTTGTCTAAAGCTCACTGTAATGATAACTGATTGGAAATGTTATAGTACTCTGCTTCTATTGATATCTTTTTGGTTGTGATTCCTTAAATTTTGTTGCAGGGTGATGGTCAAAGTTTTGATCTCCCTGTTATAAAGAGAAATGACATCTGTACAATAATGTATACTAGTGGAACCACTGGTGACCCTAAAGGGGTTATGATTTCCAATGAAAGCATTATTACAGTATTGGCTGGGGTCAAGCGTTTTTTAGAAAGTGTGAATGAAGGAGTAAGTTTTCCTGCTTCTTAATCTCACCCATGAATACATGAATCAGAGTGGACCTCAAATACTGCTTCATTGTGTTTTAGTTACATGTATTAAGTATCTAATATAAATGATTCCTGAATATCAATTTCAGGGTACTGACTATTTAGCTTTTTGCTCTCTTGTTTCCGACTTTGCAGTTAAATGAAAAGGATGTATACCTTTCATATCTTCCACTTGCTCATATATTTGATAGAGTCATTGAGGAAGTCTTTATATGGCATGGTGCCTCAATAGGATTCTGGCGTGGGGCAAGTATAATCACTTTGATGTTATAGTTTACCCTGGGATTTGATAGGAATTAATTTTCCATTCATGCAATGGCTGCAGGATGTCAAACTATTGATTGAAGACATTGGGGAACTAAAACCATCAATTTTTTGTGCTGTTCCTCGTGTGCTTGATAGAATATATTCAGGTAAATTCTTGCCAAAAATTGTAAGCTGTGTAACGATTTTTCTTGCATGATTTGAAGGGCAGTTTTGTCTTTATTTTCTTATTTCTTTCTTTGTTTTTTTTTGGGAGACACCTCCTCCCCCATCCAAAACAAAAAAAAAAAAAAGAACAAAATGAAGAAAGCATAACAATATTGTTCATTATCTGCTATACAGGTTTGACACAAAAGATTTCTTCAGGGGGCTTCTTGAAAAAGACAATGTTCAATTTTGCTTACTCATAGTAAGTGTTTTGCTATTGTAACCGATTACATGAGTCGTGGACAAATCATGTTGTATTGTTATTGGTTCTCCTTTTAAGATATGATGGAATAATGGCCTTGGCCTATGTTATTCTGTTATTAATTTGCCATGAAATTTGACTGCAGCAAGTTTCATAATATGCTGAAAGGGGAAAATCATCAAGAGGCATCTCCACTTTTTGATAAAATTGTGTTTAAAAAGGTAATTATATTTTGTAAATTTGATCACACATACCCACTTTATTTTGGCAACAACCATTTTAAGAACAATAACTGTTATCAAATTTTTAATTATTTTGACTAACTAGGTTTTGCATATTCATCAGGTAAAGGAAGGTTTAGGGGGCAATGTGCGTCTGATTTTGTCTGGAGCAGCACCTCTATCTGGACATGTGGAACGTTTCCTGCGGGTGGTAGCTTGTGCTCATGTCCTACAAGGATATGGTATGCCTTTATGAAATTCATCGAATACTTTACTCACCCTGTGCCACCAATTCTTTTTGTGGACATTATGGTTGGCATTTACAATACGGAAGTACACCTACTGTAAGTAGTGACTGGTCAAGGTAAGCAATAGAATTTGTGTTTACTGATATACCCAATATGGTAGTGAAGGTAATTATTGTTATATTATAAAACAAAAAGTATATTTGAAAAGATTCATGGCTGAAATTATTGTTATATTATTGTTTACTGATATACCCAATATGGTAGTGAAGGTAATTATTGTTATATTATAAAATAAACAGTGTATTTGAAAGAAGATTCATGGCTGAAATTAAAGCGTTTAGCCAATGTTTTCAGCAGCTTTTCAATCCAAATTCTGTTTGGTATGGCGCAAACAATTATTTGTTGAACAGTTAATATATTCAACTCAAACCCTTTCCTTATTTTAATTATTGGATGAGAAGAATTACCGTTTGCACTTGATCATTTATATAAATAGGAGCTAGTTTCCTTCAATTAAGTTTTCACGGTGCTTAATTTTCCTTATGTACACCTTTTCTTTTCTTTTAATTTTCTTGTTTTTTCCTTGGCCAGAATTCTCTGTGTTTAATTTTTCATATTTTATTTATTATTTTTTAAATATTGTTATTAACAATTTTCTTCTTCTGTGAATGAAAATAGTTACCTTTTATTTAAAGAATTATAGATATAAATGCAGATCTACTTGGATTCTTATGATTGATGACTTACTGTGCAATACTAACATTAAAAGAGTTTATAATGCATAGCTTGATGTGTTATATATAATTTCTTGACAAGTGTTGTTCTTTATGAAACAAAGGTATGCCATGTTTGGGTCATGCATAATATACTGTTTTGAGTGATTTATTCGGCTGTGTAGACCCCCTGTGTTGTGTACATGTCCACAGGAATTAATTAAAAGAAGGATTTTTTTGTTTGGTAAATGATCAAGAAGGAATTTATTATATGCATATTGCTAATATGATAAAATTAGGAAGTAATGTGGTTTTGTTATGAAATAGGTCTGACTGAAACCTGTGCTGGAACCTTCGTCTCATTACCAAATGAATTGGCAATGCTTGGTACAGTTGGGCCTCCTGTACCAAATGTTGATGTGTGCCTGGAATCTGTTCCTGAAATGGGATACGACGCACTCTCTAGCCAACCAAGAGGAGAAATTTGTGTAAGGGGAAGCACCTTATTTTCAGGGTACTACAAACGTGAAGACCTCACAAATGAGGTTTTGGTTGATGGATGGTTCCATACAGGTTATCTCATTCATGGTTCCAAAATTGAAGCTTAGATGCTCTGTTAAATTGAATGCATTGTAAATTCTTTTTCATAATTAATCAATTCAACAGGGGATATTGGAGAGTGGCAACCAGATGGAGCCATGAAAATAATTGACCGGAAGAAGAATATATTTAAACTTTCACAAGGAGAATATGTTGCTGTTGAGAACCTGGAGAATATTTATAGTCAAGTTCCGGCTATTGATTCTGTATGCCCTGAAAACCTTTCCAATGGTTTTGATTCTCGTACTTGTATTGAACTCCCATGCCTCCATATAGGGTTGAAAATATGTGGAATACGAGTATATTCCCTGTAGAAGGGAAAAAGTATTGACTGCTTACTAAGAAGTTCATGAGTTACCAAAATTTCATCCTTCATGACTTCTGAGACTGATATGATCAATTGGACTTGAGGCTCAACTTGTAATTTTATTTTATGCATCAGAATTTCATACGGTCCTTAGCTTAGGTTGTGATAAGATACCATTTGGACCTTTTGAACAACAGTCCATGATCACTTGTATCAAAAGGAAATTATGGGCCAGGTTCTGTCAAAATGATGAGAAATGTATTGAGAAGCCTGACTTTGTCATTTAGGGGGTTATTGACTAACTGCCTATCAGAGCAGTGCATGATTCCACTTAGGATGCAGTTGCTTCGGTAATGTATTTATGGGGTGTCAGTTATGCTTATTTTTCTGCTGGTCATTTTTATGTGTCAATTTGTATTCGACATCCTCCATCTAGGGTTATTTGAGTAATGAAGTGTTACGCAGGTATTAGAGTTTGAGGTTTATTAGTTAGTTAGGGAAGACTATTAATATAAATTGAGGATTAGTGCCTCCCCTTGCTTTCAGATGGGGACGCTGTTTGTGACATTGCATGCCTAAACATGTGCAATGGGTCATTTTTTTTTATCAATTGCATTAATCCTTTATTCATGTAAAGCTTTTGAATTTTTAATCAAGTTGACAACTGGAATGGTAGTTAGATGTAAGACAGACAATCTATGTGCTTAACTGCATCTACATGTTCACATAGTTGTTATATATACATATATATATATATATATATATATATGATATCCTCATCCTATTGAATATGATCATGTCCTAGTTGAAGACTAGTTTTATGACATGTATACGTTTGTCTCTTCTCTGTTTCAGATATGGGTATACGGCAACAGCTTTGAGTCCTTCCTTGTTGCTGTTGTTAATCCAAACAAGCAAGCACTTGAAAGTTGGGCAGAAGAAAATGATGTAAATGTTGACTTCAAGTCTCTCTGTGAAGATTGTAGGGCAAAAAAATACGTAGTTGAAGAGCTAAGCAAGCTTGGGAAGGAAAAGAAGGTCATATATAGTTGTTTAAAACCTTGATATGTTTTTTCCTCCTTAACTAAATTGTGGCCTTGCGCTTGCATGATATTTGAGATAAGATACGTTGTTTAGTTTATATTATATATAAATAGTACAGTTTATATATATTGGAATAGAACCTGAAGTTTTCTGGTATTCTGATTTGGCAGTTGAAAGGTTTTGAGTTTATAAAATCTGTTCATCTCGAACCAGAGCCATTTGACATGGAACGTGATCTCATCACTCCGACTTATAAGAAGAAGAGGCCTCAGCTGCTCAAATACTACCAGGTACAAGTCTCAAAAATCTTGGGATTTTTTCTGTTTTGCTTCATATGAATTGAATTGGAGAGAATGGTGAGTTTAGCTTCCGCAAATGGAATATTGCCCCTTTCTTATACCTTAGTTTAAGTTCCACCCTGGAAAAGATGAATAAATAAATGGAGGTGGCCAAGTCGTAAGCAATCTGCATTCATTCAATTGGTTAGGCCTGACTTGTTGAGAAAGTGTAAGAGAACATGACCGTTTCACATCATCCGGCCATTGTTAAGTAGATATTGGGGTAGTTATATATCATAAATTTTATCATGGCCCAAAAAATATATTCATGTATATGCTAAGTTGCAAACCTAGTTCAAGCACTTGCTCACGTGCTTGAGATACAAATCTTTACGTTGGGGATTCGTACATTCATTTGGTAGCAGCAATGAAATAGAAGTGAATGAAATTAATTCATTTTTTTCTGTTTGCGCAGAATGTTATTGACAACATGTACAAGAGTGGAGGCAAATAGAGTGCTTGAGATATTTTTTGGCAGGTCATATGGTGGAGATCATTTTTTTCTGCAATAAGAGCGCACTAATTTTTGTCAACTTTTTCTTTGATGACTGTATATATGAATAACCAAGATGGCAGATAACTATCATGTAGCTGCTTAACTTTAAAATATTAATTGATGTGTTTGAGTTGTTAAAATTACTAAGTTAATACAATTTTCTTTTTGATTGAAAAGTTTTTTAAATAAAATATTTAGTTTTGCCTCCGGTTGGCGTTAATGCTTAATGCTATCAAATTATATAAAATGAAATTGAATCCTGATTCCCAAAATATGAAAACCTGATTGGGGACATCAAATTGAGTTTAATTCATTGTCATCAAATATTTTCATCTTATGGCCATCCACGTGTCGTTTTTATGCCCCCAGTTCGGGTTTCTAATTGGGCACAATGTGGGAAATTTATGAATAAGAGTGAAAACAACCAAACCGGTCATGGTTGATTGGTAACGTGAACTAATTTTGTAGGTCAGGTTAGTAATACGGTGAATCGATCACTTGGCCAATTTAACCACTCAATTGATTCATGATCAATTTGACCTGATTTAGCTGGTTTATCGATCAATTGGCCAGTTTAATTAATTAGTTGATCCATGATCAATTTGACCTAATTTAGCTAGTTAATCGGAAACAACCCGGCGGGTTGGATGGGTTATTTGGGTTGCATGTTACTATATTCTATTTTTAATATAAGACTTAGTTGATTAATTTTAGAAAATTAAGAAAGTTAAATAAATTACTTAATTGTAACATATATTATATGATCTCTCTAAAATATATTTATGTATAATTAGATTATATATTAGTTTATAAGTCATAGTTTAAAGAAAAATTATGGATATATGGTGTGTTTGGAAGAGCTTAATTTTGAGAAATAAGTCCTTATTACGCAAGCCGAAAAAAAACTCCTCTCACATACTTACCTCGTATACCGTGAATCACGAATTATAAGCACTTATTGCCTAAAAATAAGCTCTTCCAAACGAGCACTAAATAGTTTAAAGTAATTTATTTAGGTTCATCATATTAGTCAATTGGATTTTATATTAAAAACCGGAGGGTTTTTTTTTTGGCCCCTCATGAATTTGAAAGGATACTGAGCTATTTTGCTATTTTTGTTAAAGTAAAAATAAAGAGTTAATATGCAAAGTTAGCAACCAACTATTTTTTTATGGGAACCCAATACAACTAACTATTTTCAAGTGTAAAAGTAGATATAATCAATTTATTTGGTAGCACTTATAACAATGTCATTAACTCGAGCTAACTTCTATTACTTTTTGCACTACGGGTTCTATTAGCATTCTCACTCATTATTATTTTAATATATTTTTAGAAGAGTTAATGTGTAAATTTAGTAATGAACTATTTTTCTATATGCATCCAACATGATTATTGTTCGTGAGAGCATTTACAAGACTAATATGAGCATTCATATAAATAGCATTTACATTAATGCCCTTATTTTATTTTTTCATAAGAGCATTTACAAGACAAGTAAATGAACTGATAAGAATCTCGGGAGTTAACAAATTTTGGTCATTCACATATTTATTTTATAAATACTCATATTTGTCTTGTAAATGCTCTTATGAAAAAATAAAGTAAGGGCATTATTGTATTTCCACCGATAAAATTTACTTTTAATTTGACCCAATGGGGAGCAATAAAAACTTTTTACAAGATAAATATGTGATTGACCATATTTTAGTAAGGGCATTAATGCAAATGCTCTTATGTAAATGCCCATATTTATCTTCCAAATGCTCTTATGAAAAATAATTGTCTTGGATGCCCATAAGAAAATAGTTCATTACTAAATTTGCACCTTAATCATTCTAAAAATATATTAAAATAATAAAGAGTGAGAAGATTGGTGGGATCCACAATACAAAAAGTAACAGAAGTTAACTTAGGTTAACGGTGTTGCTATAAGTATTACAAAAAAAAATTGATTATGTCTACTTTTACAATCGAAAATAATTAGTTGTGTTGGGCACATAGAGGGAAATAGTTGGTTATAAAATTTGCACCTTAACCCAGAAATAAAACATCCCTCATTCTTTGTTTCAGTTTCAATTTCATGCTTGCAAAATTTATATGCGCTGAAATTTGTTATATCACATGGTTATGAAAATTTTAAAAATTTAGAGATTGATACGAGAATATGACACAGTTTTGATGCATTAATGAAGCAAAATGGCAATAAACTCTGAATTAATACATTATAGTAAGAAATCATAGTGAAATAACCATATCTTTGTATATTTATATTAAATTATATTATTTACATTATACACAATGTATATGATACGAGTTTGACACTGATTAGACAACGGATTCCTTGAACTATTATCTTAAGCAGTTCAATAACCGATTGGTTTTGAGCGCCTAATTGAATGGAGTGTAATTAAATTAATATTTTTGTAATTTTTTTGATAAATATATACAAGAAATGAAAAAGAGAGAGTAAAAGACAGAAAAATACTGTCAAAATTTGTAAAAGACAAATAAGTATGTTGAATTTTAATAATTCCAAAGAGACTAATCTGAAATTTTGAAATGTTGTAAAATTTAAGAAATTACCTAATTACTCTTAGTGTTTTTTCAATAAAAAATCCTCAATCACCTTGCCAGCCGCCAAAGCTCCAGCATTGGTGATCGGCGGTCGACTGGCACTGGAGCTCTAGTTACCTTGCCAACAACAGGTTGTCGGAGCTTTGGCGAAGGCCACCTGCAATCTCATATAATTTTTTGAATTTCTCAAGTACAACTGATCAATATATATACTTGAATTGTTAATATAGATACTTGAGTCGTAAGTTGGGTCGACTGGAGCTCTGTCGGTATCATACATTTTTTTTGAATTTCTCAAGTAAAAGTTGTCAATATGAATACTTGAGTTGTTAATATAGTCACTAAACTCATAAATAAGGTTGACCGAAGCTCTGGTGATGGATGTCGGCACTAACACCGGAGCTCCGACAGCCGGCAAAGGGGTTGAGGATTTTTTATGAAAAAAACTAAGGGTAGTTAGGTAATTTCTCAAATTTTGCAACATTTCAATCCCTTTGAAATTATTGAAATTCAACGTGCTTATTTATTTTTTTACCAATTTTGACATTAATTTTTTTGTCTTTTTCCCAATAAAAAATATTCAGCATTTATGAAATATTAAGGACATGTTAAGGCTAAGATGAAAATTTATCTAAAATAATTTTTTAGTTTAAATTTTGATGTGGTACAATTTGCCCCCGAAGTTATGATTCAAAGCCCCATCTTTTAATTTTTTTTGTTAATTTGAACACAAGTAGATAAAAAAAGTTACAATAAGCCCCATAAAGTTTACAATAAATCCTCCATCAAAACTCCACTTTGAACCAAAAAGTTGATCAAGTTAAGTCCAGATTGAGATCAGCTTGCAAAACTGTAAGAGATAATGCCTTCTGAAATAACCTCCTTACTTACTGTATAATTAACTATTTCAAACAACTTATTGTAATATTAAGTATTGCTATTGTATGAAATGAAGAAAACAATCACGAAGGTCCACCATAGTTAGAAAATTTTCACCAAACACTTGGAAAAGTTAACAATGGTAGAAACACATAAAACCAGCCAAACAAAAAGTCTACCGTGCTTATTAGGACTTAAACTTCATAGTAAAGTAATCAAAGCCTTGCCATAGGAGAGAAGACTCTACCATGGTAGGATCAACTCTAGCCACTAGGTTAACACAATATAATTCCAATACTTAAAATTTGGATCCCAATATCACAATTAACACAAACCACAAATGGGTTAGGGTATTTGAAGACATTAATATATCATTAATCGCCATAGCCCATTATAACAATATAATTTAATCTGAATACCTCGATTCATTTCATTCATCAAAACATTTAGGCTCAGTCCATAGCATATCAACCACCATAGTAAAATATAAGGAACAAAAAACCGAAACGGTCAATGAACCGGTCGCGGCACAAGTTCAAGGGTCACTGGGTCAACCGGGGTTAGACCGGTGAGCGAACCAGTGATTGAACCGGTATATTGAAATATTACAATTTAATTGACAATAACAAAATAAAGAACATTCATAACTCATAAGTTATCACTAACACCAAAATACCTAATTAATTCTTCAAAGCAAACCCATAACTAACATCAAAACATAGTCAAAACATAACAATATCAATAATTATTCATCAAACATAGCCAATAACATCAAAATAGTCAAAAAGATAGCCAATAACATCATTCATCAACCATAGCCAAATGAGTAAATCATCATTCAACAAAATCTACAACTCATCAAGCTGATCTATTGGAGATGAGTCAATAGGTGTTGGATTGGGGAAATACAAAGAAGTAGTGATATCATCATTCAAAGCCGGGGGATCAGGAATGTCCCTATCTTCGTCACCTATGCATATGCACAACAATAATTAATATCAATGGTTATGTATAACAAATAATAATATGAATGGATAATAAATAGTAACAGGATATTAATAGGACATATAATTATATAAACCTTCATTAATCCTATCCAGAGCTGATGAAAGTACAACTTCTTCATTATTAAGAGCACTTTCAAGATTTTCTGCATCTTCATCATTGATATCTGGAATGGGATCTTCTTCAGTCATCCAAAAATCCACCTCATCAATCGACTCAAAGTCAATAGGATCATAATTTGTCTTTTTTTTTTCAATGCACTCCTTCAATTTCCCAATGACAAATGATTTCAGTCAAAATTTAAAACTTGATCCATGTTAATTAAAAGTATTTCTCATAATATCTAAAGTTACCTATGCTTTAATCGCAAGCTATAGTTAGTTAAACCAAATCATTCAGCCTTTGATGCTGCAATCTATTTCTCCTTTTTATATGGATGTGCTCAAATAAGCTCTAGTTTCTCTCGCAACCAGAAGAAGCAGATGTTTGCCTACGAATACGTGTTGCAACACGTTGCAATTCTAGAACTGAACAACCATAGTACATCCACCATTCATCTACAAAGTACATAATATTAGTTGCAATCAATTAATATGTTGTTGATTAAACATTAAAATAATAAAGATGAATACTTAGTTACTTACAAGGATGAAGTTTTTCAGCTCCCTTTTTACATGTCTCTCTGCTGAAAGATTTGTTGCCATCAAGATATAATGTCACTTGCTTCATTATCTTGTAGCAATCAACATTTTCATCTGAGTTAGTCTCCACAACGTCAATCAGAGCTTGCACTAACCCTCCCTTGTGAACAAAGTTTGGACCATATACGAATATCGGGTTCAATAAATAGGCAGTTGCATGGAGATTGGTCTTCAAATGTTTATCCCATCTCGCTTGAATGATCTTATGTAGGGCTTGTAGTGATCTTTATTCCTCTTGAACATCTCTTTAATTCCACTTTTTGCCCTTTGCATGCCTTCATAAACATATGGAAGTGAAGGCTTCTCATCTGAGTCAACAATTCTCAACAATTTTATCAGAGGAGTTACAATCTTCACAATTTGAAAGCATTCATTCCAAAACCGGCTATCTAATATGATCGCACTAAAATTTTTTCCTAGAGTAGTCCTAGATAGCTTATGGTCCACAAAGTGTTTATCAACGACAAGGGCTTGCAAGTCATGCTTGTGTATATATATGCTATGCAATGTAATAAAGGTAGTGGCAAACCTTATAGCACCAGGATGCACAATTTCTTTCCAACCTGGCCTTTTCCTCAACCAAGACAAGAATACCATGTGATTGTAAGCAAATACTGTTATCTTTGATGCCTTTGTTGCAATGTCCAACACATGAGGCATGCTTGACATGTCTTTCAAAACAAGATTTAAACAATGAGCAGCACAAGGAGTCTAATAAATATTTTTATATTTCTCCTTGATTAACTTTCCACATGCCACATAGTTGGCAGCATTGTTAGTGACCACATGGACAATATTCTTCAAACCAACCTACTCAATCACCTCAGAAAACAACGAGAACAGAGTTTTAGCATCTTTGACTAGGTCTGATGCATCAACAGACTTAACAAACACCATTCCGTGGGTAGAATAAACTAAGAAGTTTATCAAAGTCCGTTGTCTCACATCAGTCCACCCATCTGCCATAAGTGTGTAGCCATTATTCTTCCATTTAGCCCTATGACTGTCAATGAGCAACTGGTATTCCTTTTTCCATTCTCTCAACAAGTTGGTTTTGAAATCATAAGCACTAGGGGCTTTAAACCTAGGCCCTATAGAGCACATTCCATCCACAGCTCTTTGAAATAAAGGGCACTCCAATGCTCTAAATGGAATGCAGTTGACTATAGCCCATTCAGCAAGAAGCATTTTCACATTTTGTTGTGCTTCTTTTGATGCTAAGGCACTCTTGATGGTTGGCTGAGCTCCAGGAGTTGTCCTAGGAGCGAAATATTTATCCATTGTCCCAGCTTTCCTCTTCTTAGCTCCACTATCAACCTCCTCTACTTCAAGTTCCTCTTCTCTTATATCTTCAACTTCAATTGACTTTTTCTTGGAACCTTCTTTCAAAGACTCTGCAATCCTATAACACATATCAGAAGTAACCTTTTTACAAGAAGCAATTTGTCCAGACACACCAGCAAGATGTTGCTTCATCCTGTTTATGCCTCCTCCTCTATAGCTATTACCACAAAAGAGACATGTGTATACATTCTGTGTCCCCTCTTTTTTGAAGGCAACATATGCCCATGCTGGATTAGTTTACCACAAATTATGGTACTAGGAGTAGGAGTAATATTCGTGTTCGAATTGGAAGTATAAGGCTCGGTATTAGAAGTGTGAGGCTCGGTATTGGGAATGGGAGTGACATTCTCATTTTTTGAACTTGATATATCCATCCTTGCAACAATGCTATTATTCATGGAATTCATAACCAAATATTAACAACATTGGTTATAAGCAAAGCAGATCCATAGTTCTACACAATGCTATTATCGGTTTTCCATCTACATTCAACTCTCAATATTCCATCAAACATGAAATTCCATCAACTCTCAATATTCCATCAAACAAGATATTCAATCAAACATGAAATTTACTCTCAATATTCCATCAAACAAGTTCACTTTCAAACATATACTCTTCATGTAAAGTAGAACCATGTTTTTCTTTTCAATAGACTATATTTCCAAGTTCAATTCTCATCACCAATAGACTATATTTCCAAGTTCAACACCAAATTAGATGCAACCTAACTACACCAAATTAGATGCAACTCAAGGTAGCAGATAAAAAGAACCAAGACTAGCAAGAACAAACTAGACTATGCACAAAAACTTTTCAAGACATATTATACATGAAGCAAAAGGTATAGAACGGGAGCTATCATATGCAGGGAACTATTAAATCTAGATATGCAATGCAACAAGAAAATATTTAAATAGGGAAGAGTTGCCAGAACCTATATCATTTTGATTCTGAAATGGAGTAAGCGTTCCTCCTTTGGTAAGTAATCATGCTCCATTGAGTTTTCAGATATGGAGACTTGCCAGATATGCAATACAATATTTGATGACAACTTGGTTCAAACAGCAATTTGTTTGTAAGTTTTCACTTCTAACGTTAGAATCGATGAGACTCAACCAAATGCAAAAAAACAAGCAAGCTTCATTCATCTATTGCCCAACAAAAAATCAACCAAATGCAAGCTTCATTCATCTATTCCCCAACACAAAACCTCATGTTGTTCCAACTTCCATGAAACATTTGAAAATCTTAAATCTGAAAACAAAAATCTTCAAAAATTAAAATACCTTCAGTCGCTATCTCCGGAGCTCACTGTCGCCGCTTGCTCCTCACCGTTCAAGCAGCCACCGCTGATTGGAGCTAGGGCACAGGGTCGGGACTCGAGAGGGAAGGGGATATGATTCTGAATCGGCGAATCCTTGGTTCTATGTTTTGTCTCGCGCGACTCTCTGCTTCAGTTCTGTGTCGTTGCAAATTTTTTTTTTTACAATGTCCCAAAACGGCGACATTTTGGGACAAAATTAGGTTTTTTTAAGTGACTCGGTCAAACCGCCTAACTCGACGGTTTGGCTGAGTCACATACAGACCAGCCAGGTCGACCCGGTCAAGACTGGGTCGATCCCCCTCCCCTCACATATAGCTAACCGGACTGGTTCACCGGTTTTTTGGTCCGACCGGCCGGTCCGGTCCGGTTTTTCTTTCAATGGTAAAATATTATAAAGGGCTCTGCCCATATCACAAGACCCAATATGCAGTAGAATATTCAAAACATGTGAAGTATATCAAAAAGGGCCCTACCATTTGGCAATATACATCAATTAGAATATGCCAAGCAAAAGAAGGCTCTACATAGTAGAAAGGAATACTCAAGCCTTGGATGACTTCCCCTTCAAATAAACACTTGAACCTCACCTGAAAAATAATAATGAACCAAGGGATGAGTCATATGGACCTAGTATCCACAAATCCAAATTCACAAGTATGCAGGGAATAATTATAAGATAGTTTAAGCAGGATAAGTATCAATTCATATAACATAAAGTATAGACATCTTTCTATAAACAATAGTAATTCAAGGAGTAATTAAGTGTGCATAGGACTCCCTCAATCATCCTTATATCTGCTGACAAGCATAAGATTCCCTCAACTCAACCATCCTTATAACCACTGACAAAACTCATAGGCTACACCACATAACATGATTTGTCTCTATGACAAAATGCGCTAATCTCTCCAATAGTGAAGTGTAGCCTGGAAAAAAGCTACAGAATTCATGTCAAACCATGGGTTCCTTTTCCTTAAAACATGGAAAGGGGTCACATGTCCCTTGAGTTAACCCTTACTTGGCAAAGGAAGGGTGATACCAAGAGCCTTGATGTAATATCCCAATTTTTGATTAAGGGCTAATGACAATTATTATGGATAATTGTGAATTAAAGTGTGAATTATTATGTGTTTTGTGGTTATTTTAATTAATATGTCATAATTGGTGGAATATTGGAAGAATGGAATTATTGGCTATAAGTTAGTAATTAATAGAAAAATTAATTACTAGCTAAGAGAAAAAAAATGAGAAGTGTGATTAAATGGCTAATGGAGGGATTAAGTGATTAATTGGGTGTTTACCTTTATGAGTGTAATATCCTAAAAAGCGATTAAGGGCTAATGACTTCAAAAGTGAATGTAATTATTGTTGAATAAACACTATTGGAGAATGGGTGATGGAAATTTGGATGTTTTAATGATTCCAATTGCTTCCTTGTGAAAATTCGTGTGGGGAGAGTGTTTATTGTGAAATTGGAACCATTGGGAACAATTGTGCAGAAGTTGGAAACTCTGTCCATTGAAACTCTATATAGGGCAGTTGATTTGTATGGACGTTTTAAATAGGAAAATGGTGTCTAAAAATTTTGAAATTTTCCAGTCTTAAATTTCACATGCCAAGCTACAAAATGGACATATAATTTCTGTCATTTCAATTTGTGAGCTAAGAGTTATGATTTTCCAAAGTTTGGGATGGAAACTGGAATCTGTTTTGGAGCAGTATGGACTTTTGTGCAATTCTGTATTTTTGAGGTTATTAAATGCAGTGATCCATATTTTTCCAATAAAGAGGACTTAAATAGCTTTCCATTAGCTTTGGGATCACCTCATTTTGAGTTTTCTAGAATTAGTTATGATTTTTCAAAGTTTGGGCAGAAATTTGCCAGAATTTTGTAAAAATCCGAAATTGATGGAAATTTAGTAAATAATTATAAAATAATATTATATTATATTAAATCATCATCCACCTCCTCCATCATCCCAAAACCGTGATATTCAGCTGCAACAAGAGAGAGAAGGTGTGAGAAATTCTAGAGAGAGAAGGAGAAGAGAACTTGTACGGTAAGCCGATTTCTTTGGTAAATCCTTACCTAACACGTATAACTCCGCTCCTAAGCTATTCTTCTATATTCTTCAAGGTTTTTGGAGCACAAATTTGGGTGTTCTAAGGCTAGGGTTTTCAGCCACCTTGAGGAAAAGCTAGTGGGAGCTTGAGGTAACTTCCAAACTTTTGTATATTGCTTATTCTGGCTGCTGTGGGCAATTTAATCGGTGAAATTTCGCCGGATTGCCATTGGTTTTAAAGTTTGGAAATGATATGGCCTAGGGGTTATGCTGCCCAAATTGGGTCTTAATGTTAGTTGTAACCTAATGTAATGATTAATAAAGTGGTTAGGAGTAGAAAGGGACACGTTTACGGAGCCGAAACCGAAAAACACCGATTCTTCCCAAAGTATGCCAAGATTTCGGCCAGGGCTAGATATGAGAGTTAGAGTTGGATTTTCAATGATTTGATGGCTCCATTGAGTTCAGGAGCAATAATTAGGTGGGGTTACAGTTGGTCACTTTTTCGGAAAAGGCCGAAAAAGCATAATTACGAAAACGCCCCTAAAACCCTTAAAGTGAGGCTGCCAAGGGTAATGTTGTAATTTGACATTGAATTTGATAATTTCGAGTTCAGAAATGGATTCCTTGGGCGAAAATATGTCAGAATAGCCCATGTCAAAATTTCAGGAAAAGTACAGCCGGACCGGGTATGGTCGGGCCGGGTCCCTGGGGGCATTTTTGTAAATTTTCATAATAGCCTCATATAACCCCCAGAAACACTATGGAAGGGTCTAAATTGTATTTTGGAATTGTAGGACCAAGTTGTGAGCCCAGTGGTTAGCACGTTTTACGATGCACACTAAAAGGTGGTCTTTGAGATAGTACTCCCCAACCCTTTAGGCATATGTCTAGGCTTCTAGTAGCCACCTAAAGAGTCCAAGTGATAACCAACTTTAAGTATTCTGAATGTGAGAATTTGGAATAGAGAATAACTTGTCGTCTTTGACTTTGGTTTATAGGGTTCGACATTTGCCCTAATCGCAAGCAACCTGTGCCAGCGCACGTCAAGAAAGAACAAAGTAGTGACTCTTTTCCCTTATACTATATGTGATACATGGTATGTTTGCTTAATCATTGTTTGTGAGTCTATCACCTGCGGCCCATCGGTGTTGATGGTGGGAGGATCGTACATTCGGGGCGGTGGAATCCGGGGGATGAGACTATATGAAAGCAGTAAGGCTATATGTGAAAGCCGAAAGGCTATTTGTGAAACCTTCACCCGCGGCCCATCGGTGTTGACGGTGGGAGGACCGTGACTTTGGGGTGTTGGAATACGGGGGATGAGATTATGTGATTATGTGCATATGTGGCAGCTTGCGTGCTGTGCTTTATGTTGTGATGCTGCTTGATGATTTTCTTGCATGCTTTGTGATTACATGTGGTATGAGTGATTTGTTACTACTAGGATTCTTTTGAATCTCATTCTTTCCATTGACAAACATTCAGACAGGGCAAGTGGCTCCAAGGGAAAGGAGACGACCAAGGGCGGATAAGGCTCCTTAGGGAGATTTATATTTTGGTGTTGGATATCATGTTTTGTTGGGAGATCACCGTATATCTTATAAATGTTATTTTGGAGACAGTGGTGTAATCCCCTAATGGGAATTTATAAACCTTTAGTTTATGTATGAAACCCGAGGGTTGCCGGGATTTTGTTGTATACTCTGATATGTAAATGTGATGTAACGGCACATGGTAATTATATTCAAGTTGTGGAATTTGAGACCAGGGTTAGGCAGAATCTTTGAAAATATTTGTGAAAACCCTTCCGTAAGGAAGGGATTGTAAATGAGTTTGATTATTATTGGTCTCTATTTCATTTTAAAATACGTATTTTGAATCATAATTACGAAGGGGGTTACAATGAGAGCCAATGTTAATGTGACATGTGGCAAGTTGGAATAAGAGTGAGAAATAAAGAAAAGTCAAATATGATTTAATTATTATTTTCTCTTTCTTCCTCTTCCTCCATTTCGGCTGACAAGGGGAGGGAGTAGCTTTATTATCATTTTCATCTCTCACACTTCATCTCTTCCTCACTTTCTCTCTCCCATTTGTCCTCCATTGTTGCCAAGTGAGAGGAAGAAGAGCTTGTAATTTGGGTGAGTAAATGGCCTCCTTTGGTCAAATTCTTTTTTTTAATATTGTTCCATGAGTTATGGGCTTCATTTTGATGTTTATAATATGCCTATTGGTGTTAGTTTGAGCTCCAACGAAATTTTGGCGATTAAAGAATCAAAGAACCTCTTTGGCAAAGTGAAAGAGGTAAGTGAGACTAATCTATCTAAGTTTTATGCCAAATGGTCTAGTTTGGAATTTCTGGAAATTATGACCTTTAATCCGAAAATGAGAGTCATTGGGCTTTTGGCATGTTTTTGGTATAGTAAGAATATGTTGGTATGAGTTTTAGATAGATAGATTGATTTGGGATTCAAATGGTATGTTTGTATGATTTTGGAAATTTGGATGATTATATTGCCCAAGACTAAAGTATGATAATGGAGTAGGATTTGGATAATTCTGATGATTCCATTGAATTCCTTGAGTGTTTTTGTGTGGAAGTAACTTTGGTTGAGGTTTTAGGTCCATTGGTAGCTTTTCGTAAAGATTCTGGAAAACTGTCATTGTGTCTGTGTTTTCTGGTTTCTGATAGAATCACTCAAGTGATTGGGCTTCACTCGAGTGCAGGATGAATAACACTTGAGTGGTGATGAGTTCCACTTGAGTGCGGTAGTGCAAACTTCCTTTTTGCTCTCTGTGTTCTTATTGCACTTCTGTGGTTAAAGGCAAGTGTTGCCTCACTTGCGAGTGTGGTGGAACATCATTCGAGTGAGTTTCCTATCACTCAAGTGAGGGTGTATTTGACACAAAGGACTTGCCTCTCGGGTCTTCACTTTCTGGACTTCACTCTCTAGTACTCGAGTAAAGCATTTGGCTATCACTCGAGTGAGGTCTAGTGTGCTTGAGTATTGTAGTTTCTGAAAAATTCCTTGTGCTCTCGGGTGTTCACTTGATGTTGTTCACTCTCTAGTACCCGAGTGTAGACCATACCATCACTCGAGTGAGGCCTTCTTCACTCTAGTATCCGTACAATATCACTTGAGTGACACCATCTTCACTCAAGTGTCACAGTGGAAAATATCAATTTTGAGCCTCCAAGAAGGGGATCTTTGGGGATAGTTTTCCAACCCTTTAGAGCTATTAATAGAGTTATTCATGGATACTAAAAGAGCAATAATGATAACCAAATTAAGTGTTAAGAAGTCATTGAGAATTGGAGTAGAGAATTGACTCTTCGTCACTTATTATAACTATAGGATTTGACATTTGCCCTACTCGGGAGAGACTGGCGCTAGGACATGCACAGAAGGATCAAGGTAGTGACTCTTCTCTTATGTTGTGTATGTTGTTTTGGTATGCATGACTTGTCATTGGGTTTTGTGAACTATGTACCATGGTCTATTATAGCGCAAGCAATGCAGCGTGAGCCATTTAGGGATTGACGCAGGTCATCTCTAGTTTGGCCGTTGTAGTGCCATTGTAATCGACATGGATCTTTGTGAATCCAACCCGTGGGGCGGCGTTTGTGAATCCAGCCATGGGCTATGTATTTGTATCTTGCCTGTATGGCTTGCGTTATGAAATGCTTTATATGAATCCCAGCTATCGTGAAATATATTGTGTGGATTGTTATGATGCAATACAGTGTAAAGCAATTCAGCATGAGCAAATGTAAGGGTGACATGAGTCATACCTGCCCTTGCCACTATAACTGCCATTGTAGTTGCCATGTGTGTGTAATGATTTGCTTTCATGCCTTATTGTTGTGCATACTATGATTGATTTGACACTACGGGGATTCTTTAAAATCTCACTCTCCCAAATATAAATTTTTAGACAGGGCAGAAGGATCGAAGGGAAAGCGGGCGACAAAGAGCGGTTAGAGCTCTGGTTTAGGAGTTTTACTTTGGTTATCATGTAAAAACCATTTAGATATATTTATGGGAAAAAATTTTATATATGTTTTGGATTAATGTATAGTTTTGTGTAATCCCTAAGAAAAAGGGAAAAAGTGCATGGGTTTTGTGCCTCTGTATAATCCCTTTATTAATTAATGGAACCCGAGTGTGTCGGGAATTTATGATGTACTTTGATATGTATGAATGAAATCAACCTGTAAGGCCATTTAGTATTGAAATGTGAATATGAGACCGTCATGAACAAGTTTTGTAAAAGTTTTTGTAAGCCATGATTTTGGGAAGTTTGATTTTGTTTAAGTCCCAAAATCATCTAAGGTCTCTAATTCTACATCAATTACATGTTTATGAACTAAATCTCGGCCTATGGTGGAAGGGGGTTACACTTGACAATGTTAAAGTCAGCCACTAGGCGCCAAGTGGCAGCTATACCACGTGGTATAAAAGCATCAAATCTTCCAATATCATATCCATTCCAACACATCTCAATATACAGTCCAATAATTCAACATCAAAAAATCCAATATCAACTGTTTATTCTCATAATAAATACTCAATGCTACACACTATCAATATTAGAATAACAAGATAAATAATTTAAGCCCACTTAACTAAAACGTTTGCTCAAAAACATTAATTTTGTAACAACCTTACCTTCATGGTCCTCTGATAAGTTTAAATGCATGGTGAGTTGAATCGTTAAGCCAGGAAATCAATCTTGGAACAAATATACTGTAGAAAACAGTTATAAATCCCAAATTCAAATTAGGGTTCGAACTTGCAATTGAATGGGTTTTTCTGATGAATTTAAAAATTTTCAAAATGGTTTCATAAATGTTCGCAATTCCATCATAACTCATCAGTTCTTAATTCCTTTTATCAGAGTATTCAAGCATTTCTCCTCTTATTGCTCTTTATTTTGTCATTTGGTTGTGGGCCTTTTTAGTGTATAGATGCCCTAACCAAGTTCCTTTATCATAACAGTGTACATACTAGTTTACCATGTTATTATATGGCTATTTTGGCTACCGCTACTATTAATATTGTAGTTATGTTTTCAAGTCATATACAACATACATAGAATCAAAAACAAATAACCAATAGGACTTTCAATCTTGACCGCAATCTTGTACTCGTTGCGACTATCTTCTTGCCCCTTAAGACGCTTGCCCTTGCTATAGGTTAGTTATTGGAAAGGATGGGATTCAAAAGAATCTCAGTACTAACAATTCACTCATATGATATAGAAATTCACAAAGCATGTAAAACAATCATCACATAACATTATTTGTAATAGGCATAACATTCTTGACAATCTTAAAATTTGTAACATTATTGCCACTATTAACATGTGTAACAATTGATGACAAGAACATACATACAAAGCATTATACATGATATAAGAGAAAAAGTTATTGTCTTGAAGCCTTTCCAACTCTTGATCTTGTTCCCAATCTCTTGGGCCATAACATTATTCATAGTAGTCGAAACATTCTTCACATTCTTCACATGTGTAACAATTGATGATATGAACATACATACCAAGCATTATATATGATATAAGAGAAAGAGTTACTACCTTGAAGCCTTTCCAACTCTTGATCTTGTTCCCAGTCTCTTGGGTGTCCTGGAAAGATATCAAAGCCTATAAATTAATATTTATGGATGGACGAGTTATTACTTATCCAAGTTCTTCAATATCTGAAGATACTAGGGTTGGTTATCTTTAATGTTAGTGTATTATGCAAAAAGAGGTGGTTAATTTGCCTACACTAACATTATGTGCTCATCTTGACCCTTGAAGTTAACTTTAATTACCATTTGCCCTAATATACTTTACCCTTTGTCATCTATCTTATTACAATTTGCCCAAGTGTTTGACCGTATCTCTACCTTTGGATTCACTCTTATTACCATTCAACCCAAGTGCTAACACTTATGTCTACCCTTGCCAACAACATCTATTTACCATTCAAGCCATTATTACATTTTCACATAGTAACCGATACTGCTAGATTTTTCACTTATCTTTGAAAAATTATAACTTAATCTACAAAACACCAATTGAGGAGATTCAAAATCCTATGTGATCCTCTTTAAGTCTATTTTGATGGAAAAATATGTCTCTCTACCAATTATACATACACTATTCCAGAATCCTCAATCAATCCTCACTGATACAAAAATTATTCCATATTCAATACCTAACTTTGACAAATCACAACACCCAATGTACTCACCCAAATGTCACATATTATATATCAAATTAAAGCTTATCATGTATACTTTAATTTTGAAAAATACCATCCTCATTGGACAAGGTCTTGCCGTTCAAAATCACTCCACACCCAATCTGTCTCTAGAAAACGAATCGCCAGCACTATTCATTTAACTTCAAATTTTTGGGCTTTCAACCCAACCCTTCTAAATTCATGCTCTTAAGCTATTCTTACACAATTTTGCCTAGGGAATCCATTGGTGACCTCAAACACACCAAAATCCCATTCTTCTATATGCCCTGTTCTGACCAAAAATTAGGGTTTAACCTAACAATTCACGAATTCATATTTTATTCACTAAACTAGGTTCATATGATTCCCAAGCATCATATAACCACATGTATATGACCAAAGCATGATGAAACACGAAGAACCCTAAATCACCAAAAATAGGGCAGCAACACAAGTTCTAAAATTGCCAACCAATCAACACAATATATAGCTCAAAATGAAGCTTAAGCTTACCTCTTGCTCTTCCTTAAGCTCTTTCTTGATTCTCCAACTTTGGCTCTTGCTAGAAGACTCTAAACACCTCCCCTTGAAATTCTAGAACCATAAAAATGAAGCTCTCATTAAGGGAAACAATGTTTATGAAGAGTATTTAAGCCATAGAAGTGATTTACAAGGTCAAAATCCTGGAAGAAACTCTTACCATGAAGTTGTCTTCTTTTTTCTTTCCTTTTTTTTTCTACTTCTTTTCTCTATTTCTTTCTTGCCTTAGACGACTCTAGCTAATGGATGAGGGTGAGAGAGTGTTTAATTGAATAAATATTCATTTGGTCCTCTTGCAGTTAACTTGGCCAAAAATTGTTCCCAAAAGGCAAGAAAAAATCGAAGTGTCATCCTTTTGTGGCTTCTTGCAAAAGTGCTTGGTTAATTAACTCAAGGTGGGCTTTGTCATTTGTGAGCCTCTCTCTTTCCTTGCCTCGCTTATCTTGGACGTCCATAACACTCAAGAGGGAAAAGAAAAATGTTGACCAAGTTCTCTCTCATTCTCTTGCATTTTGGTCAAAATTTCCAAGTTGTACCAACTTGCAAGACTTATTGACTTTTCCTTTTGCTTTTTGGCTTAGCCAATGACTATAGAATTGCTTTAAGTCTTTCTCTCTTTCCTTCCCCTAGTCTTGACCCAAATGCGTGATAAAAAATGAAGGAGGAATGTTAACGAAATGCCTATTAGTATAAGGATTCATGTTGACCAAAGTCTTCTTCAAAAGTGAGTTGAAACTTTGACCAACTCCTTTTTCTTCTCCCTTTTATGCCCTTGGACGTTTTTTGTGGTGCCAAAAGGGAGGGATAATTTATTTTTCATGCTTATAATTTCTTCTTACTTTTGAAGAACAAATCCTAGCCCTTCATTTGGTCTTCTAATTTTAACCTCAAAATCAAGTGGCACTTGTCTCTTTTGCCCTTGATTATGGCAATATTATTTCTTGCGCTATTAGTTTTTTTAATGCTCTTTATTACTTCTTTATAGACATCATTTCCATTTTCCATTGGTTCCAAGTTAGGTTTTATGTCATTCTGACACATCCTAAAGGAATTAGGTACTTTCATTCAACTAATTTGAACTAAAATTCATATTCTATTCCAATTGTGGTTTGGGATTCTTACTAAACCAGACTTAGTAGTCGACTTTATTCAGGCTATTTCTCAAGCCTCTAGTCCCAAAATTTGGGATATTACAATCTCCCCCCGTTCAATAAATTTCATCCTCAAAATTTTGAACATCTATAACTTGAGGAATAATTTCTTGTTACTCAGTCTATTCCTTTTATGTGCAGGCTCACAAGCCATACAACATAACCATTTTAATCTTAACAAATATCTCAGATAGTATTTAGCATTCCTCATTCAACATTGGCATTCAACAATCAATGTGCAACATAAACTAGCACTGGACATACTAGTCTAATACTACACCATTGACATATAAGATTGTATAGCCGAGGGTCTCTGCCCCCATTCCTCTGGTCATTGCTCGACAGATTTCTGAATACATCTGCCAGCCTAAGAACACACTGGTCTACTAGATATTAGAGCCTCTTGACACACAGGTCCACAACAACATAACTGGCATATAGGATCTTACTGCCTAGGGACACTGCCCCATGCAAATTTGCACACCTAGCCTTATTGCCCAGAGAATCACCCCTATACTTACAAGCACTTCGGGACTTATTGCCTCGAGCCTCCACTCATCACCTTTCTTAAATACAGAACATTTTGCCAACCTAAGAACATACATATCCATCAGGTCTTATGGCCTTATGACCTACAGTCCTTAAGACACATAGTCCATCATCTTTGCTAAATACATATCGAGACTAATGACTGTTACGAGTTTGGATGATCAATTAAATAGTGCAAGTGTACACTGTCGTAATCAAGTAATATAGAAGTGAGTAGAGTATCGTTCCCACGAGGATTGATCACTAAGTACCAAAATGGGTAATTTTAATTCTATTTAGTCGATCAATAAATTGGTGATTGAGAGTACAAATAAAAGAAAAATAATTAAATATGAGTGCAGATGATATGAAAACAAATATGAGAAAAATTCCTAGGGATTAGATTTCACTTAACAAATTCCGGATTGAATCACTTATCTAATCTAGCCCAATTTATTCCATATGATTGATAGTCGAGTTTCCTTAATTTAATTACTAGCCTCTTCCAAGGTCAAGCAATTCTATAATTAATTGCTAATCCAATATATTCCTATATGAATTTAAGCAATTAATTATGCATTAAGATTTATGAAACTCAATAAGACTACACAACTCATATGAATATATTCCTATTTCATATGCAAGTCATGATTTTAATTATAGGATCTACACACATGCATCTCCTTCCGGTCTCAACATGCATATTGTAATCATTCAAAAGATGGCCAGTCAATCAAAAGCATTAAGAATAATAATTAAAACTCAATCATAAAGGAGAAATTAAAACTAGATTTAATAAGTTAAGATTCAATCCGTCATTAGTAAGCTACGTCATTACCCTAGGAAAATGAAAATTTAGCTCATGATAAAATTAGAAATAAAATTAAAATAAATTGACATTATATAAAACTAGAATGAAATCTTCAGAAATACTGCATAAACTTGAATATTAAATTCTCAATTACATAAAAAAAAACTGGAAAAATCTAGCCGTCCATTTAGGAGGTAAAACCTTCCATGTAGGCAGCATGCAAAAAGTAATACAATACTAAGCCTTCCATGTAGGAGGCATGCAGAAAATAATATAATACTAAGCCTTCCATGTAGGAGGCATAAAAAAAATAATACAATACATAAAATTAAAAATAAAAAATAACACAATTTATTTAGAACTGTCAGAGAAAATATCTCTCCCTGTCAGAGAAGGATCTCTGACTGTCAGAGAAAATTCTCCACCTCCACGAATCTCCTTCTCCTCTGAATCTGCACCTGAATTTATAGGCAGCGTCCGTCACTTTTTTCCACGGTGCTACAGTGAATTTCCAATTTTTTTACGCAATGCTACAGTGATTTTTCCAATTTTTCACGCAATGCTACAGTAATGAACAGTAACCTGTCGGTGGATTTACGCGTTTTTTCCGTATTGCTACAGTGCTACAGTGATTCCTTCCGCTACAGTCACCTCCGTCCGCTACAGTAACGTCCTGCTACAGTGATTCTGTCATGAATAGTGCCCGACGCTACAGTACTTATCTTTTTTATATTTTTCTTTATTTTTTTAAATACTATTTATTTTACACCCAAATATATTATATTAAACTCAAATAGCGTCCATAAAATCATCATATAAGGGAAAATAAATATGCAAATATTTTACTTATCAAATTCCCCCACACTTAGCTCTTGGACGTCCTCGGACAAGGAATGACTAATAAGTGCTTCCAACAAAATTAGAAGTGTCAAGTCATAAGTAAGAACACAATTGTAAAGTAAAGAGATCATAGTATTCATGAATCAACGAAAATATAAATTGGTAACTTTGTTTGAAAATGAATAAACCGAGTTTGTAAGTGTAACTCATTCTCTCAATCTCTCAAGTGTTTAAGGATAAGTATTTCGCTCAAATTCAACCAAAAAAATTGCACTACCATAGGCTTGCTAAAAATCTCAATCTCCACTACTTAATTCACATGCATAATTCAAATCAAAAGGACTTATTACAGGTTGTAATGGGGTTAAGGTAAAAGGAATGTAAAACATAATATGAAAGGCTATATTTAAGAAATTTAATAGAACAATTGAAAAATGGGCTACTTATAAATTTATCTCATTATAACAACCCACAATTCAAATACTTGACATTTTTTTTTCTTTTTTTCTTTTTTTCTTTTTTTTTTATTTTTTTTTTATTTTTTTTTTCTTTTTGAATTGCAACTATAAAATTGATGATATATATACCCCCACACTTTGTCAATAGCCCATTTCACAAAAATTTCTAATGCTCTACCAATCTTCCGAATAAGGTAAAAGCACTTGATATATCATTAAAGTACATGTTAATGGGTTGAGAACAAAGAAACAGTCAATTAGGCTCAAAGGGGCTTATCAACGGTATAATTGCAAGGTTGGCTATTTGGCTCTGGCTAAAGAAAACGAATGCCTTTATCATTTTTGAATGTGCATGTGAGATGTAATTTCAACCAGATTTAAAGCAAGTTCTAGAGTGACAACTTAATAGGTGAATATCACACACAAGAGAAATAATCATTATAGGCTCAGAAGCTCACGGCTAGGAATTTTTAAACTCAGTTCATTCAATCTCAAAATTTATCACCAATTGCAACAATCAATTGTTCATTCATGCTATAAAATCTCTAAATTCAATTGATCCATACTTAAAACTTGTTTACTTCTTAATATCATTACAAAGCACTTGAACAAGAGTTTTTTTTTTTTTTTTACTCTTTTTTTTTTTTTTGAAAAAGATAAAGAAAAATTTCAACCAATAAAATGCAATTAATGAAATGCGTCTCAGGAGTTAAGAATAACTCCTTACTCTGCCATTTTTTCCACACCCCATGCATCTAATGGTTTTACTAAATAACAAAAGAAAAACAGAAGAAAATATTTTTTTTCTCCTCCCCCAACCTAAATCAGACATTGTCCCCAATGTCTTCTAGAGCTCAGAGAAGGTTTTTTTTTTTTTTTTTGAAACATAAACACATAATAAAGTAAAATCAAAATACTAAGAGTAAAACCAAGAGATTAAGGAAAGTTACAACCGAAGGATGGTATCTGGGTTCTGCTTCTGACTGCTATCTGAAGATTGCCCACCTATTTGCTTGACGAGTATATCTGGTTTAGGTTCATAGGTTTGCAATTGATCGAGCAGCTGATCAGCAGTTGGTGCAGAAATTATGGAATGGCGAGTCGCTTGGGGTATGAATCCTGTTTCCACAGCATGATCAAGAAAAGACAATAGATTATCATAAAAACCATTAACATTTAACAATCCTAATGGCTTTTTGTGATAGTTTAACTTAGCCCAATATGCAACACTAGAAATGCCATCCAATGTCTCCAAACCACCGGGTAGAGCAATAAAAGCTTGAGCATGGTGGAACATTACTCCCATCTGTTCAGGCAAGCTTGAGACCTGTAACTCTTGTCCTAAGGAAAAAGTATGATCTTGCAACTCCTTCACCCTTACACTTAAACCCTTGCTTCCATTCATGGATGCAGAAACGGCCATACTTCCCTTTAGGCCCTTGATGCCTCCCCCGTACACAAAGTTGATTTTTCTAGCAGCTAATGCAACTCCAAGTTCATTTGCTGCTGTTATAAACTCTCCTTTCTTGCCCAAATCAGTTTCACCAAAAATGCAAATAGATGTAAATCTACATTTTTGTGAAATATCCTTTTTCTCTTTGTTTCTCTCGGACCATGTACGCTTACAAGAGAAAGAATTCATTTTTACAAATGGAAGTGTGCATATTTACAAATGAAAGAGTACATATATATAATACTAAAACAACGATAACAAAATCACACAAATCATACATTTTTCAAAGAAGTTTGAAAAAATTCCGACACAAATGACCGGTGGGCCACTGGGTGAAGAAATTAAACAAAAAGAGGAAAGAAAGTCAAAAGATACAGTAGAGTAGAAAAAAAAACTGTCGAAAAGATAAGAAAGATTTGAGAAAAGCATGATTATGTACAGTAGTTGTGATTTTGGCTCACATCTTCCTCTGGTTTTACGTCCAGAAACGGCTTAAACGATTTCTATGAATCGAGGATTGGCTTCCCATCCAGTTTTCTTATAAACTGGCAAACAGGGTCTTTTTCTGTCAGATTCCCAAGACAGTAGCGCCATTTTTCTTGGTTGAATACATTCACTAAATCAAGAAGAATACGATGAACATCACCACTCGGATGCGTCTCAAGAGTTTGAATGATATCATCCAGGGACTCCTTACTCAGTCCATCCTTTATAAATTTAATTTTATCTTCTCGATTTATAGAAACCATACCTTTGCTTCTACAGCGCTGATCACATGTCCACCTTGCACATTTATAGCAGACATTCATTCTTTTAGCTCTTCTCTTTTTGGAGTAAGAACTTCTTCCCATTCCTGGTAAAGGTTTAACAACTGATTTATTAAACTCATATGCTAAACGTACCTTAGCCTCAATGATCCAGCGTATGTCCTCAGGAAGGCCCAAACGCTTGAATACTTTCATCCTTTCAAGTCGACAGCTATAGAGCTTCCTGAGCACATCTTTGGGAAGAGTGGGGAACCTGTTCTTAAGCTTTACAAGAGATTCCTCCATGATAACTTAAAAAGAAGCCGATGAAAACTAAAATATCAATGCAGTGCGGTGTGTTTCGGTGAGTAGGAAAGAAATGAGAGAGTAGGAAAGAAATGAGAGAGTAGGAAAGAAATTTTGGGGTTGTCTCCCAAATAGCCGCCCTTCTTTAACGTCTTTAGCTAGACAAAAACCAAACCAATTTCTTTTTTTTTTCTTTTATATAATTTATATATATATATGTATATATGTATATATATATATATATTTTTTTTTTAAATTACTAGATTGAGGACTTACCTGTTGGTTCCTCAAATGTGATGACAGATTTCAAAGTGTTGAGTGCACCTTCATTGTATTCTTTGAGTCTTTGCCCATTCACTTTGAATTTTCGATCACCATCTTGAATCTCCACAGTTCCATATGGCCATACTTGAATTACAGTAAAAGGACCTGACCACCTCGATCTCAGCTTTCCTGGAAAGAGCTTTAACCTTGAGTTGTATAAAAGCACTTTTTGTCCCGGTGTAAACTCTCTTCTCAAAATTCTTCTATCATGCCACATTTTTGTCTTCTCCTTGTATAACTTAGCATTTTCATAAGCTTGTTGTCTGAATTCTTCAAGCTCATTGAGTTGGAGAAGCCTTTTCTCCCCAGCTGCCTTTAAGTCAAAATTTAATGCTTTTATTGCCCAATATGCTTTGTGCTCCATTTCTACTGGAAGATGGCATGCTTTTCCGTAGACCAATTGATATGGGGATGTACCAATTGGTGTCTTGAAGGCAGTTCTATAAGCCCAAAGTGCATCATCTAACTTTTGAGCCCAGTCCTTCCGATTGGAATTCACCGTCTTTTCTAAGATCCACTTCAGTTCTCTGTTCGAGATTTCCACCTGCCCACTAGTTTGTGGATGATATGGAGTTGCAACCTTATGAGTTACTCCATATTTAGCCAATACCGACTGAAGCTGCTGATTGCAAAAATGCCTTCCTCCATCACTGATAATAGCTCTAGGCACTCCAAATCTTGTAAAAATATTCTTCCTCAAGAACTTCACAACCACACGAGAATCATTTGTAGGAAAGGCAGCTGCTTCAACCCACTTGGAGACATAGTCAACAGCTACTAAAATGAACTGGTTGCTAAATGAAGATGGAAAAGGCCCCATAAAATCGATCCCCCATACATCAAAAAGTTCAACTTCTAAGATGTTGGTTAAAGGGGCTTCATGTCTCCTTGAGATATTTCCCGTTCTTTGACATCTGTCACAGGTTGCCACAAGTCTGTGAGCGTCCTTGAAGAGTGTAGGCCAGTAAAATCCTGATTGAAGGACTTTAGTAGCTGTTCTGTTTGCTCCAAAATGACCACCATATAGGGATGAATGGCAGTGATTTAAGATGCTGTCCATCTCTTCTTCAGGAACACATCGCCTGATAATTCGATCTGGGCTTTGTTTGTATAAGAACGGATCCTCCCAAAAGTAATGCCTTATATCAGCCAAAAACTTCTTCTTTTGCATTTTAGAAAGTTCATAAGGCATTACCCCGCTTGCCAAATAATTCACAATATCAGCATACCAAGGAGTAGGTTGTGACTGCATGATAAAAAGTTGCTCATCTGGAAAATTCTCCTGGATTGGTGATTCTCTCTTTTGTTCAGGTGGTTCTAACCGAGAAAGATGATCTGCAATGAGATTCTCAGTCCCTTTTTTGTCTTTGATCTCCAAGTCAAATTCTTGTAGTAGAAGCACCCATCTAATCAGTCTGGGCTTTGCATCTTTCTTCTCAATTAAGTATTTGATTGCTGAGTGGTCCGTCCAGACAATGACCTTTGACCCGATCAAGTATGCTCTGAATTTGTCGAATGCAAACACTACTGCTAATAGCTCCTTTTCTGTTGTTGCATAATTCAGCTGTGCATCTGAGAGTGTCCTGCTGGCATAATAGATGGCATGAAAGACCTTGTCTTTTCTTTGGCCCAAAACAGCTCCAACTGCATAATCACTTGCATCGCACATCATCTCGAATGGAAGATTCCAATCTGGAGCTATGATAACTGGTGCGGAAGTCAAGGCACCTTTTAGAGTTTGGAAGGCTGATAAACACTCCTTATTAAACACAAAGGGAGTGTTTTTCTCTAACAGCATGCAAAGTGGCTTTGTGATTTTTGAGAAGTCCTTGATGAATCTTCTATAGAATCCAGCATGTCCCAAAAAACTCCGAATGCCTTTGATTGAGGAAGGAGGTGGTAGCTTTTGAATTGTTTCAATCTTAGCTCGGTCCACTTCAATGCCTCGATCAGATACCTTGTGACCCAGCACGATTCCTTCTTTCACCATAAAATGGCATTTCTCCCAATTTAGAACCAAGTTTGTCTTCACACAACGTTGCAAGACTTTTGCCAAATTTGAAAGACAATGATCAAATGATTCTCCAAAAACTGAAAAATCATCCATGAATACCTCAATGAACCTTTCCACCATGTCTGAGAAGATTGCCATCATACTCCTTTGAAATGTTGCTGGTGCATTACATAGACCAAATGGCATCTTTCTGAAGGCAAAGGTACCATATGGACATGTAAAAGTTGTTTTCTCTTGATCCTCTGGTGCAATTGTAATTTGATTATATCCTGTGTACCCGTCCAGGAAACAATAATAGGCTTTCCCTGCTAGTCTGTCAAGCATCTGGTCTATAAATGGCAGAGGGAAGTGATCTTTTCTGGTGGCTTTATTGAGCTTTCTGTAGTCGATGCACACTCTCCATCCAGTCACCGTTCGTTGTGGAATGAGTTCATTTTTCTCGTTGGGCACTACTGTCATTCCACCTTTCTTTGGCACAACTTGAACTGGGCTTACCCATTGACTATCAGAGATTGGGTAGATTATGCCAGCATCAAGCCACTTTATTACCTCCTTTCTCACCACCTCCTTCATGTTTGGATTGAGTCTTCTCTGGTGCTCGACTGATGGCTTGTAGTTATCCTCCATCAAGATCTTATGCATACAAATTGAAGGACTAATCCCTCTTATATCAGCTATTGACCATCCAAATGCTGCTTTATACTCCCTTAGAACTCTTAATAACTTTTCTTCTTCTTCAGGAGTAAGATCTGCTGAGACGATTACAGGTAATGTTGAATTTCCTCCCAGATACACATACTTCAAGTGGGATGGCAGTATTTTCAACTCCAGTACTGGTGGTTTCTCTGTTGATGGTACCGGCTTACTTGACCTTTCCCCAAGATCTTCAAATGGTTTCTTGATAAAAATTGGGGAATTTGCTTCCAGGTACTTAATCTGCTCCAAGACTTCAGGATTAGTAGATTTTGATACATCTACCATTCCTATTGCTAATGGTTGATCCATGCAGATTTCGTTCACCACGTCTTTTGTGCAACTGGATAATGTGTCGACTCTGCAGCAAGTGTCACCTTCATCTGGAAAGGATAAAGCCTTGAAAATGTTGAAGGATACTTGATTATCTTGAACTCGCAAGGTTAACTTCCCCTGTTGCACATCTATTAACGTTCTCCCAGTTGCTAGAAATGGCCTCCCAAGAATGATAGGAATTTCTTGGTCTTCTTCCATGTCGAGTATTATGAAATCAGCTGGGAATATGAGTTTGTCCACCTTCACCAGAACATCTTCTAAGACACCCCTCGGATGCTTTATTGATCGGTCTGCCAAAAGTAATGAAACTGTGGTTGGCTTCACCTCTCTAAGACCAAGTTTGTTGTAGACAGATAGAGGCATGAGGTTTACACTTGCTCCAAGATCACAAAGTGCTTTTTCAAAGTGACATTGACCTATGGTGCAAGGTATGCAGAAGCTTCCTGGATCTTTCAGCTTTGGAGGTAATTTCTTTTGGAGAATAGCACTGCACTCCTCAGTAAGTGCAACTGTTTCAAATTCCTCAAGCTTACGCTTATTTGAAAGAATGTCCTTCATGAATTTTGCATAACTGGGCATTTGGGCAAGAGCGTCCGCGAAAGGAATGTTGATGTGCAACTTTTTGAAAACCTCCAGAAACTTTGCAAATTGCTTGTCTAGCTTTGCCTTCGCAAGTCTCTGAGGGTATGGAACTGGTGGTACATATGGAGGAGGATTGTCTGGAAAGCTGATTCTTCCTGGTATCACATCATCCTCCTTCTGTTCTTGTACTTCCTCCTTCTGTTCTCCTCCACCTTCTTTCTTCTCTCCATCATCCTTCTTTTTAATTAAAGGATCTTTCAATTCTTTCCCACTTCTTAATGCAATGGCCTTCACATGCTCTCTTGGATTTCTTTCGGTGTCACTTGGTAGAGTTCCTGGTTGTCTGGAATTCAGCATATTTGCAAATTGGCCCATCTGAATCTCCAAATTCTTTATTGAGGCATCTTGGCTTTTGATTGCTGCATCAGTCCTAGCCATGAATTGAGATGTATTCATGGTTAGTTGAGCCAGTGCATCCTCCAAATTCACTTTCTGTTGTGGTGGATTTGGTTGTTGAAAAGCTTGCTGCTGGTAGTTCCCTTGCGGCTTGAATGCATTTTGATTATTCCTCCAACTAAAGTTTGGATGATTTCGCCAACCTGGATTGTACGTGTTTGAGAATGGGTCATTTCTTTGGTTTCCAATGAACTGAGCTTGCTCCGGCATGAATGAGTGTCCTTCTTGACATTGCGTACTCACATGAGGTCCTCCACATTGATCACAAGCTTCCGTAGGAGTGCTGATTACATTTGCTTGGGTTGTCAATGATCCTACTTGCTTGGATATAGATGCAACTTGAGAAGATAAAGTTGTAAGAACATCCAGCTCGTGCACTCCAAGTACTTTCTTTGAATTGCTACGTTCAGAAGGCCATTGATATGCATTGGCTGCCATCTCCTCAAGTAGATTGTAAGCATCATCTATGTTCTTTCCCATTAAAGATCCTCCAGCTGCGGCATCTACAAGAATTCTGGAGATGTGCGTCATCCCACTATAGAAAGTTTGCAGTTGCCACCAATTTGGTAACCCATGATGAGGACATCTCCTTAGCAACTCTTTGTATCTTTCCCATGCTTCATAGAGGCTTTCTTGTTCATGCTGGGTGAATGAGGCAATTTCATTCCTCAGTTTAGCAGTTTTTGCTGAAGGAAAGTATTTCTCCAAAAATTTCTGCGCCATGATCTCCCATGTTGTTATACTTCCCACTGGTAGCGATTGTAACCAACTCTTAGCCTTATCCCTAAGTGAGAAAGGGAAAAGTCTAAGTCTAATGGCATCATCAGTAACACCATTATGCTTGAATGTGTCACAGATTTCTAGGAAGTTGGCTATATGTGCATTAGGATCTTCTGTTGGTAAACCACCGAATTGATTTGCTTGCATCATCTGGATAATTGCTGGCTTGATTTCAAAGTTGTTAGCTGCTACTGGTGGTCTCCTGATTCCAGAGTTTGTGTCCATGACTGTTGGTGTTGCATAGTCACGGAGTGTTTTGGTATCTGTTGTTTCTCCCCCCGGATTTTCCATCGGATTGTTTAGGATTGAAGCAGACTGCTTCCGAATTCTTCGATTTCTTCGGCAAGTTCTTTCGATCTCCGAATCAAAAGGCAATAGTTCAGTCTCCTTCGATCTGGTCATACACTAAGCAAAAACCTGAAAAGAAACACAAGACACCAAGAAGAAAAACAAATGTAATATAAAGACCAAATTAGTATTAAAATTACTTGGTATTGATATTAATGACAACAATCCCCGGCAACGGCGCCAAAAACTTGTTACGAGTTTGGATGATCAATTAAATAGTGCAAGTGTACACTGTCGTAATCAAGTAATATAGAAGTGAGTAGAGTATCGTTCCCACGAGGATTGATCACTAAGTACCAAAATGGGTAATTTTAATTCTATTTAGTCGATCAATAAATTGGTGATTGAGAGTACAAATAAAAGAAAAATAATTAAATATGAGTGCAGATGATATGAAAACAAATATGAGAAAAATTCCTAGGGATTAGATTTCACTTAACAAATTCCGGATTGAATCACTTATCTAATCTAGCCCAATTTATTCCATATGATTGATAGTCGAGTTTCCTTAATTTAATTACTAGCCTCTTCCAAGGTCAAGCAATTCTATAATTAATTGCTAATCCAATATATTCCTATATGAATTTAAGCAATTAATTATGCATTAAGATTTATGAAACTCAATAAGACTACACAACTCATATGAATATATTCCTATTTCATATGCAAGTCATGATTTTAATTATAGGATCTACACACATGCATCTCCTTCCGGTCTCAACATGCATATTGTAATCATTCAAAAGATGGCCAGTCAATCAAAAGCATTAAGAATAATAATTAAAACTCAATCATAAAGGAGAAATTAAAACTAGATTTAATAAGTTAAGATTCAATCCGTCATTAGTAAGCTACGTCATTACCCTAGGAAAATGAAAATTTAGCTCATGATAAAATTAGAAATAAAATTAAAATAAATTGACATTATATAAAACTAGAATGAAATCTTCAGAAATACTGCATAAACTTGAATATTAAATTCTCAAACATAAATATACAACAAAAAATATACATAAAAAAAAACTGGAAAAATCTAGCCGTCCATTTAGGAGGTAAAACCTTCCATGTAGGCAGCATGCAAAAAGTAATACAATACTAAGCCTTCCATGTAGGAGGCATGCAGAAAATAATATAATACTAAGCCTTCCATGTAGGAGGCATAAAAAAAATAATACAATACATAAAATTAAAAATAAAAAATAACACAATTTATTTAGAACTGTCAGAGAAAATATCTCTCCCTGTCAGAGAAGGATCTCTGACTGTCAGAGAAAATTCTCCACCTCCACGAATCTCCTTCTCCTCTGAATCTGCACCTGAATTTATAGGCAGCGTCCGTCACTTTTTTCCACGGTGCTACAGTGAATTTCCAATTTTTTTACGCAATGCTACAGTGATTTTTCCAATTTTTCACGCAATGCTACAGTAATGAACAGTAACCTGTCGGTGGATTTACGCGTTTTTTCCGTATTGCTACAGTGCTACAGTGATTCCTTCCGCTACAGTCACCTCCGTCCGCTACAGTAACGTCCTGCTACAGTGATTCTGTCATGAATAGTGCCCGACGCTACAGTACTTATCTTTTTTATATTTTTCTTTATTTTTTTAAATACTATTTATTTTACACCCAAATATATTATATTAAACTCAAATAGCGTCCATAAAATCATCATATAAGGGAAAATAAATATGCAAATATTTTACTTATCAATGACCATAGGGCGCACATCCCATTAGGTATTCTAAATTCATTCCAAGCTCCACCTCTTACTACTCAACCCTTCATATACTTATGTAATGTTCATGAAGCATGCTAAACAAACCATCTTATAACAAGCATTCAGACATCATAGGACACACTGTCCTGAACAACATAACATAATAATTCGAATGCATCTGCCAGTCTAAGGACCTACTATTCACTAGTCTTAGGGCATTTCATAACATAACAATTCGAATACATTTGCCAGCCTACGGACATACTGCCCACTAAGTCTTAAGGCATTGCATAACATAACAATTCTTAATATAACAATTTTATATATTCATAAAATGAATACACGTGATGGTAAATATATACATGCAGAACCATTACATAAGAAACAAAAGAAAGAGTTGCTTTCGTTTATACTATCGAGCCTGTTCTTTCTTAATTCCCTTCTTTTGTCTTTCTTTCAACACATAGCGTTGGAGCACCCCATGGTAACACATATTAGGATAGGTAGGCACAGCAGAAGAATTTTAAAAAAATTTCTCTGATCCTAATCGAGGATCTATCAACGGCGTTTAAACCGAGTTAGAAGGATTCGTACCTTTTTTTAATTCAGGGTTTTCGATCTCTAGGAGCCAACACGTCAGGTCCGTTCCCTCTACTGGTATCCACACAAATGCTCTCTAACACGGATTGCGTGCTAGCGCATCCAATGTCTCCAAGGGTTTCCCTTACGGCTTTGATATCTCATGCGTATATGAGCATATCTGCTCTATCAAGTTTATAACCTATAGGGGCTATATTTGAATTTCAAAATTAATCTTCACTAATTTCAAAATTAATTAACAATTAATTATCTTGACGAGCTAATTAAATAAATTCAGTTTAAATTAAATCTCTCCAACAATTTTAATTTAACCTATTTATTTAATCTAAATAAAGAGCCATTAGATTTAAGTTATCTTCATAAATTAAATCTGAGATACTATATCTCTATCATGTTAGTTATTAAATTTAATATCTTAATAGATTAAATTTAAAAATAACACAATATAATAATATCATATAATATATACACACATAAGATATGTATTTCGAAAATATATATCTATATAATATTATTAACGAATTTTATATTATATATATATATAAATATAGAATTCGTCTAACCTAAATTAAACATTACCCCATGTTGGGCCATTCTTGTATGTGATCCTGTAGGCCCATATGAAGTTGGCAGTTGGCCAATAACTTTATTAACCCTTAAGTCGTAAGCGGCCTTGATGAACCCATGTCGCGTGAGTTCACAAAATAAAACTAGGTTTAAAAATGTAGCGTAGTAGCTCAACCTAGGTCGTTCTTGTGATGAGATTAATTTCCAAGTTTCTAAGTAATAAAGTGATAAAAAGCCTTAAAGTTGTGAGAAATCATTCTTTGAGAAATTGCATTTGTAAATTAATGAAGTAAACTAAGCTAAAGCAATATTTTTGTATTTTTCAGTTTTCAAAACAAAGAAGCAAAAGGAATTGAAATTAACACTAACAACAAAGTAAATTTAATAAACTAGAATAATAATGAAATGGGATTCCCTTGAGTTGGGGTTTTAGTCTTCCTTGCTTGCTAATGATATGAATTCCACAATATGAGTCAAGAGGATGGAACTAAGATACCACTAGCTCCATACTTACAATAATCATTTAATTCATTCTACCGAAACAATTAAATGAATATCTCCAAACAATTCAGACTCAAGGAGATGAATAATCAACTTCCAATTCTAGCTTGTAATTACCATTACAACAATTCAACACATTCAGTTTAATCATTTAAATCCACTTAACCAAGTTGGAATAAACAATTCAACCTACTCATAATATGAATTATACAAAGCTTAATTAATCAACTCCTCGCTCAACCACCAAGTTTATTCACTTGGCATAACAATCTAGATCACAATTACATACTTAACCAAGCTACATAATCATGAACTAAAAAGAGAGCTTAAAGGAATTCCATTGAAGTTTAGAAGCTCAAACCATTACCCAACTCAAGGAAATCACCAAGACTTAGCTACTCATGGAAGAAGAGGATGAAGCTTGATGAAAGGACAAGGAATAAGCCATAGAAATAGGGAAGCACCGAACAGCCTCTACTCTACACAGCCGCCGCCCTCACTTCTCTTCATTCCTTATGTGCTTTTGTTCTCAGTTCCCTTTTCTTCCCCTACGGTCAACAATGTCGGCTCTCATTTTTTTTCTTCATTCCATTCTCCATTTCAGTCAACGGCCTCCCTCCTAAATTTTTCATTCCATTGTCTCCATTTCTCCTTTCACACTCGGTCTCCTTTTCTTCTTTTTCGCCTCCAGCCGTCAAACCCTTTCCATCCCCTCCTTCGGTGCTATCCTCCCCTTTTTTTCTTTATTCGTTGCTACCTCCTATTCTCGTGGTCCCCCCTCCCACACACAGCCACCAAAACCCTTATGTCTCTCAATTGTTTGCTCCTTCTATTAATTGGTCCAGTAGGTTTTTGGGTCAGCCTTTAGTGCCAAATGGGTCAATAATGTCGGCTTGCTTCACTTTTTATCATTCACAGCTTCAATTCCCTCCTGGACTGAATTGATTCCATGCCACGGTCAGCTCCTCTACTCCTCAATTAATTCTGTCCTACTTTTTCATTTCAGCCCACTTCTCCTCTTCATATCAGCTTGCTTCTTTTCCCTTAATTACTCCCATTGGTCCAGCCTATGCTTCACGTCTTGCTCTTTTCTTCAATCGATAATAAATGTTCCCTCTAGCCTTGCTTTCAATAATCAGTCCAGCACCTCCTTTCACATAGACAATGGTACCACTTTTCTTTTGCTTCTTCAATTCTCTAGGTTAACAGTGAGTTGTGCCATGTGATACCTACAAAATTATATTCACCATGGTAATATCTTTTGCTCACAAATAAAGAATAATGGGAATAACAAATATTAACTAAAAATATAACAATTTAACCAATATAATTACCAAATTAGTCTTTCACTAAAATCTCATATTATCACTTGATTATGCCCAAAATATTTAATTAAGTTCCACAAAAGCCTAAGATTAATTAATAAAAATATATAAATATTGAGCTCTATCAGGCATCTAGCAAGACATTATGACTACCCAATTCATATAAGGATCATTAACATGATGCAACCTGTCATACAACCATGTCACGTCCCTTTTGTCACACGATATATCGGTCAAGGATTAGGCATGGATAATGTCATCCTCTTGTTCCTGACCATTACTTGCTCGATTCCTGAGTAGCCTAACAATAGAAATGGAAACTCCTTTCCATCGTAGTATGGCCATATATTTCTTAGACTCACTCATTGAGGGGCCCAGTAACATCTCTCTACTAATGTGAGGGACAAATTCCATCTTGATCATTCATATTTCTCTACATGAAGAACCACCAAGCTTGATTGTAACCTTTATCATCACCCGATCAAAAGTGACTTTTAACTAGTTCAAAGCTTAACAACTCTCATGTAGGAATCCATAATAACCTCAGGTCTAAGAGCATTGTGATGTGGTTATGCATGATAAAAGCTTATGACTTGATTCATGTAGCTTTCTCCTAGTGGATCGGTCCAACACCTTGTACTCTTACAAGTGCCTAAGACTTTGATTCATATCTTCATATCTTATCAAAGTCATACTGGTCTTGTTTCATCTTTGCTCCTACATAAATGACTGACCAAGGACATTTTAGGATAAACTTTATAATTTATCCAAGGATGCAATTATCACAGTTAACATGCAAATAATATAATAACAGAATGGAGAAATTTCATTAAATTAATAATGTTCAAAGTACAATGATGGGCCCTTTGGGCACAATTTCCAACAATACACTGGGTCAAATAAATCCTTCTTTTTGGAAACCCATCCGATGTGGGACTCATTACAATGCACCGCCTTTGAGAGTCGATGTACCAGTAGCTCTACTTTATGGTTCCACGTCACGGTGATTCCACTCTATTGTTCGACATTGTGGTGGCCCACTCTATGGTACTTTACTCAGTCCACTCTGACTGGTGAGCCCTTCTGTTTTTAACCCTCCATAGGTAGCCCTTTTCAATCAAAACCCCCTATACGTAGCCCTCTCCGATCAAAACTCTCCTTAGGTATCTCTCTCTGGTTGGCCATATATGAATAGAAGTACCATTGTAACGGGAAACCAGAGGTCCCTCTTCTCCAGTAATTCTATACTCTATTTTTTTTAATTATGCCATCTCATCTGAGGTCATTTTGTATAGACTTTTAATATCGGTCCAGCTCCAGGCATAGTTCTACTTCCCTTATCGTGGAAATCTACCCACATTGTATAGGGAATTCATAAGCCACTAGTATAACTTCTATTATCTGACTCAACCATGTGACCATAACTCGATCATTTTCTCAATATTTCTATTACTTTGTTCCATTAGGGAACAAAATCTTAATCGTTTTTCTATGGGAAGATTCTATAATCAAGATCTTTCCCTATGCTAGATCAGCAACTAGCAACCTTAAGAAAACCTCATACAGATTTTTCTCATTTTCTAGCACCCAAAATATTTGGGCCAATTCAAATGCCTAAAGAATCAATTCAACTATTATTTGATTCTTAGGTTACAATTCATTGGGTAATAACTCTGTTATGAATATTCACCCAATCTTCTAAATTCATAACTAAATCTAGAACCTCAACAAAACTTGAGTCAAGAAATCATTTGCCTCAATTATACCCAATAGGCATGCTCAAATCATGGTTCACAATTCCTATTCTAATTCTTAAAACATTCATAAAATATTCTCTTAGCAACATCATTCCTCCAAATCAATATAATCACCGCCAGCTTTGATTCATGAGTGAAGAATTCTATCTCATGAGATTTCAGCTGTCGAGAGGCATCCGCCACCATTCTTCCCTTCCACACTAGGGCACATCCCAATTCCGTATACTCATTACACTACAACCCTTATAGGTCGCTTTACTTGCAAACCACACATGTTGCATCTCTGCAGGCCACAACTGGCCATACTAGGATATGGGATAATCAATATTGGTGTGAATGTCACCCCCTCTTTCAACTCTATGAAACCCTTCTCACATTTACATAACATCAAACTTTTTCATTCATATGAGCTCTATCAATGGCCAGGGAATTCGGGAGTTATGATATCTCCCCAACAATATCTGGTAAGACCTAGAAAACCGTATATCTTTGAACTAGTTTCTGGCCTCTTCCAGTTCAATACTTTTGATCATACCTATATGACTTTAAATACAATTTATCTAACTAAGATGATTATTAGTCATGGAGAAATCTTAAGACAATCACTATTCCTTTTGTAACCCCCTCCGTAATTATATCCGAAATGCAACATTAGAGTGAAATAGAGACCAATAATTATCAAAATTCATTTACATTCCCCATCCTTAAGATAGGGTTTTCACATATACAATTCGAAATCAAACATTTTAACCTGGTCTCACATTCACATTTCGAATACAATTACATTGTGAAGATAATTAACATTAATAATATATCAGAGTGCACAATAACAATCCCGACAATTCCGGGTTCATATCTTCAGTAAAGGTTCATGGGCACATACGCCCTTTACAATTCCTCAATGGGGATTACACAAATTCCATTCCAAATACACTTCCACAACATATACAATTCTAAATACATCAAAATCCACTACCAAGTCCAAATGCCCATGAGGGATTCTCGCCGCCCCTAGTAGCTTGCTCCTTCCTCAAGCCACTTGTCCTGTCTAAAATGTTGGTAGGGGAGGGTGAGATTCTAGAGAATCCAAGTAGGAAACAGATACCACTATGCATGTAAGATAAGTGTTTAATGCATGACATGCTTGCATCACAATAACTCATGTTCACATAATGATATATCCGCATGCTCAATGTTTCAACAACATACTCATGGCCATAGCATAAATAGGAACAGAGCTTCAATCATTCATATATGTTTCACATAATCAAGAAAAGCAATAACATGCATCAATACACAAACACAAATATCAATACATGCAGGAGAGGTAAGTTCCCTACACTTATTCTTTCCACGTATGCTTCAGCGTCGGCTACTCACGATCCAAGCGGATATCATATCATGATCTAGGTACATACCCAACCCTATAACCAAATCAAGAACATATGGTCATTCTCTTTTCCAAATTCTCACTTTCATAACACTTAGATTTGGTTATCATAATTGACCCTTAAGAGGCCACAAATGCCTCTAATAAAACCCTTAAAAGGTTGGGAAACAAAAGGTTGAAGGCCACTTTTCGAAAACACCAAGTGCTGGAACATAGGGGTGGGTCACGGCCAGCCTTTCCTTGGGCTGCGGCCCAAATATGGTCAGAAGGCCGTGGGCGGAGGCCCAAAACAGGCCAGAAAGGTTTGGGCCGCAGCCAGCCACTCTTGGGCCACGGCCAAGCAATTTCCTGACACTTGGCTGAACTTCAAAAAACCATAACTAATTGTAGAAAAATTGAAACGGAGTGATTCTAAAGCCAAAAGAAAGGTATATGAGTCCTCTTTCAAGGAAAAATATAGCCCATCACTGGAAATCACTAAACAAATACAGAATCACCAAAAACTACACACTACTCCAAAACAGAGTTCTGTTCCAATCCCAAACTTTGGACAACCATATCTCATAGGATACTCAACGAAATGACACAAAATATTTTTCCATTTTGAAGCTTGGGATGTGAAATTTAAGACTGGAAAGTTTCAGAATTTTCCAATACCATTTGGTCATTCAAAACGCTCATACAAAATTACTGCACAAAACAGAGCTTAAACCAAACAGATTTCCAATTTTCTACCAAAGTGTTCAATAACTCCAAAATTAATAACCAAGCTTATTCCCACACAAAATCACTCAAGGAACACAATGGTAACCTCAAAATGACCAAAATCACCACCCAATCACATGCCCTGTTTTGCCCAATGCACCAAAGCTATCACAAAGATCCCAAAGTTTACTTTTAATGATTCAAACCAATCCATTTGTCCAAAAGACATCACAATATACCATTTCCATAATCACAACATGCCAAACTCACTAAGACCCTAATTTTCGAAAATAGGGCAGAAAATTCCAGAAATTCAAGGCCTAACCAATGGCCACAAATCTTATATGAGAAGGAAGCTTTCACTCACCTCAACAACTTTCCCAAAGGCACTTCATGATTCTCCCAAGTCCATAATTTCGTGATTCCTCAAATCACCACCAATGGAGAAACTACAACCATAGGATGAAAGCTCTTAGCTCAAGGAACAATATTAATGAAGAGCATTTTGGCATTTGAGGCCATTTGCTCACCTCAAAATCCAGCCCTTCCTTTCTCTTTCTTGGCCAATAATGGCTGCACAAGAGAGAGAACGTGAGAGAGAGAAGGAAGAGAGGTGAAGATGATGATGAATGCAGAAAAAATCTGCCCCACCCCCTTCACATGCGCATGAGAGAGAGAGGAAAGAGGGAAAATGCATAAAATAAATGGTGCTTTGACTTTTCCAACACCCTCTCTCATCCTAACCACTTGCCACATGTCTCCACCTCATTGGCTCTCATAAAGCAAGTAACCAATTTAGTTACTCTAACCACTTCATTAGCCATTTAATTTCACATCTCATACCCTCTTAATTAATAATTAATCTCTTCCATTAATCACTAATTTAGAGCCATTCTTTTAATTTCCCAACAATTATGGCATATTAATTAAAATTTCCATACAACACATAATTATTCCACTTTAATTTGATAATTATCCTCAATAATTACCATTAGCCTTTAATCCAAAAATTGGGGTGTTACACCTTTAGTCTCTATAACCTTACCAACTTAACTTCCTAGAGCATCACCCATCCAGGGATTACTCTCGCCTGAGCATGCTTAACTATGGAATTCCACTGGAATCCGGGTCACAAGCTAGCTCGGCATCAATTCTTAAGAGCTCATACCATTCTCTACTGGGTATACATCACTACTGCTCCATTTTATTCTCTATATACAGCTCTTACCCCTTCCTTTCACAGGCTGGTTAACAGACAAGGGTGGCCTAATTCCTTGGTATCTTCTATTCCACACTTTATAAGATATTCGTATACCTATTCACAGCAGCAGAGAACTAGCCAAATGCTATAATCTTTGCTATGATACCAAACTATAACATCTTTTCCTTCATGGTCATCTGATGAGTTTAAATGCATAGTGAGTTGAACCGTTAAGCCAGGAATTCAGTCCTGGAACAAATATACTGCAGAAAACAGTTATAAATCCCAGCTTCAAATCAGGGTTCAAACCTATAATTGAATGGGTTTTTCTGATAAATTTAAAAATTTTCAAAATGGTTTCATAAATGTTCACAATTCCATCATAACTCATCAGTTCTTAATTCCTTTTATTAGAGTATTCAAGCATCTCTTCACTTATCACTCTTTATGTCGTCATTTGGATATGGGCTTTTTTAGTGTATAGATGCCTTAACCAAGTTCCTTATTATAACAGTGTATGAACTGGTTTACCATATGATTATACAGCTATTTCTACTACTACTACTATTAATACTATAGTTATGTTCTCAAGTCATAAACAAGATACACATAATCAAAAATAGATAACCAAAAGGACTTTCAATCTTGACTACAATCCTATACTTGTCTGTGACTATCTTCTTGCCCCTCAATCCACTTGCCCTTGCTATAGGTTAGTTATTGAAAAGGGTGAGATTCAAAAGAATCTCAGTTGTAACAATTCACTCATATGATATATAAATTCACAAAGCATGTAAAACAATCATCACATAACATTTTTCAAAACAGTCATAACATTCTTGACATTCTTAACATTTGTAACATTCTTGACATTCTTAACATGTGCAACAATTGATAATATGAACATACATACAAAGCATTATACATAATATAGGAGAAAGAGTTACTACTTTGAAGCCTTTCCAACTCTTGATCTTGTTCCCAGTCTCTTGGGTGTCCTAGGTAGATATCAAATCCTATAAATTAATATTTATGGATGGATGAGTTATTACTTATCCAAGTTCTTCAATATCTAAAGATACTAGGGTTGGTTATCTTTAATGTTAGTGTATTATGCAAAAGAGGTGGCTAATTTGCCTACACTAACATCATATGCTCATCTTGACCCTTGAAGTTAACTTTTATTACCATTTGCCCTAATATACTTTACCCTTCGTCATCTATCTTATTACAATTTGCCGAAGTGTTTGACCGTATCTCTGCCCCTTGCCAACCACATCTATTTACCATTCAAGCCATTATCACATTTTCGCATAGCAACCGACACTGCTAGATTTTTCACTTATCTTTGAAAAATTATAACTTAATCTACAAAACTCCAATTGAGGTGATTCAAAATCCTATGTGATCCTCTTTAAGTCTATTTTGATGGAAAAATATGTCTCTCTACCAATTATATGCACACTATTCCAAAATCCTCAATCAATCCTCACTGATTCAAAACCTAACTTTGACAAATCACAACACCCAATGTACTCACCCAAATGTCACATATTATATATCAAATTAAAGCTTACCATGTCTACTTTAATTCTCAAAAAATATAATCCTTATAGGACAAGGTCTAGCCATTCAAAATTACTCCACAATGAGTTTGTCTCTAGAAAATGAATCCGACAGTATTATTCATTTAACTTCAATATTTTGGGTCTTCAATCTAACCCTTCTAAAATCATGTTCTTAAGCTATTCTTACACAATTTTGACTAAGGAATCCATTGATGACCTCAAAAACACCAAAATCCCATTTCTTCTATGTGCCCTGTTTTGACCAAAAATTAGGGTTCAACCTAATAATTCACCCATTCACATTTTATTCACTAAACTAGGTTCATATGCTTCCCAAACATCATATAACCATATGTATATGACCAAAGTATGATGAAACCCCAAGAAATCTAAATAACCGAAAATAGGGTAGCAACACAAGTTCCAAAATTGCCAACTAATCAACACAATATATAGCTCAAAATGAAGCTTAAGTTCACCTCTTGCTCTTCCTTGAGCTCTTTTCTTGATTCTTCACCTTTGACTCATGCTAGCAGACTCCAAACACCTCCATTTGAAATTTTAATACCATAGAAATGAAGCACTTATTAAAGGGAACAATGTTTATGAAGAGTATTTAAGCCATAGAAGTGATTTACAAGGTCAAAATCCAAGAAGTAACTCTTACCTTGAAGTTGTCTTCTTTTCTCTTTTCTCTTTTCTTTTTCTTTTTCTACTTCTTTTCTCTATTTCTTTCTTGCCTTGGACGACTTAAGCTAATGGATAAGGGTGAGAGAGTGTTTAATTGAATAAATATCCATTTTGTCCCCTTGTGTAACATGCCATTTTTCTTCACCAATATGCCTTGTATGTATTTATAGCATTCAAAGGAATAAAATGGTGGATCAAGTGCAATTGGAAAGACAAAAATAATCTTAGTTGAAGTTACATGGAAATTAGGCTAAAACAAGTCATAAACCTAAATTTTGGGTGTTCAAAAAAGCCCATTATTTAAGCCCAAAATGGGGAATTTAAGAAGCTAGTAAAGTTCCATTTTCATTAGATAAAATTCGGCCAAGAAGCTAAGAAAAGGAAGAAGCACAATTAATTACAAAAATGTAAGGACAAAGTGATAATTTTCCAATAAAACACAAAATTAATTATTTTCCCATTTTCATGAAGCCAATTTCGGTTGAATAAGAAATTAAAAGTGAAAATATATATTTGGAGATAAATATGCAATTTTGGAGCAATTGTAGCAAAGTAAAATCAAGTTGGAAAAGTCAAAAAGTAATATGTACGTGATTAATTAATTGAGGAGAGAGGATTTTGGAAATTCAAGAAGCAAATTTTATTCCCCTTTCTATTTGATATTTTCATCCAACTGGGGGAATTTTGGAGGGAAATATTTACTTGGATGATAATAGTGCCATGTGTCATCATCTTGCATCAAGCAAAAAGATGAAGCAAAAAGTAAATCACATGGTTAATTAACAATAAAATACATTATTTTGAGAAATGGATGAAGCAACTAAAGAAGCCTAGTTGGTTCATTTGGAACCCCCAAGTGGCGTCATTTTGGCCTAAAGGAAGGGAAAGAATTAAGTCCAATTGATTAAAGATAAGCTCAAGCCAAAAGCACATGTGATAATTGCATTAAAATATACTATTTTAGGAAACACAGATAGGGAGATCCAATCTTAGTTGGCAGTGTGAAGTGCAACTAAGAAGAGCAATTTAACAATAGAATAACCAAACCTAGAAGAACCAATCGTCAAAACACTTACAAAGCAAGAATGGAGGTGGATGAAGATGCTGCCAACCATAACAACTCGACCACCATGCATCACCACATTCAAGTCATCTACTTTTATGGTGGAAAGTGTGTGAGATTAGAACAAAATACTCCACCACTAGTGATTGCATCAATCAACGATAGGGACGGAGGCGTGATTTCAGGCAGTAATGTGATAGAAGCAAACTTCAACGAGTTTAGGGTTGCAGAAGAGGCATGTTGCGATTAAGGTAGAAGCTTTTTTATGGAGGATAAAGAGATGAAAGGGATGGGATTTCAGGAAAGAAACTTGAAAAGGGAGAGAGAATGAACCATTATAGCAACATGGAGAGAGGAAGAGAAGCAATGCCTCGAGAAGGTAAAATTGAAAAATGAATGGAAGGGAAGGGATTGTAAAATAGGAGGGAGTTTCAAATTTCAAAACTACAAGATATAAAAAATCTGCTGGTATTCTATACTCAGAGCCCAAAGCAAGAGCTTGAGTCGGTACTATTCATTTGAATAGTAAAAATAGAGAGAAACCAACAAATATTTATAACTAACTCGGCTTGAGGTGATACAGATTTATTATTGTATATTGATGGTGGGTCACGTGACCACCATTTGATTCCTTTTTTTATATTATTATTATTATTATTTTGTATAACTTGAGGTACAAGGGGTTATTCCCGTCCCCTGTGTCAGACAGTGGGTGGCCACAGGTTTGATATTTTTTTATTATCTTTAATATATATATATATATATCTAAAATTTAAACAATTAGCCAAATTTAGGTATTTTGCTCAAATAAAACTCTTCACAATGTTTTATTAATTGTAATATATTAATTTGAGCAAAATATTCTAAATACTTTTGTTTAATCCCACCTAATTTTAATTAATTTTCTCTTCAACAATTTATTTTCCTTTTGAGAAATTTCTCCTCCCTCAAGTAATTACATAATAGATTCTAGTTGGCACAAAATAATCTCATCTTAATGTTACTGTTGGGAATTGAGCTTAGTCCACCCTTGGTGGATTAGGCCCAAACCCATTAAGCTTTGAGTTTTGGGGTAAAATAAAATACCCATATAAATGTGGGGTATTTATTTGTAATTTTGCCCAAAGGATTCAAAATTAAAACCACCAGAAAGCAGTTCCCCGTATAATTTGGAGGGAACAGTTATTTGGGAAAAACTAATGTGTGTGTGTGCGTGGATAAGGGTACATAATACACACCAGAAAAAAAAAAGACAAGAATATTCTCTGAGAACTCTCTACTCTTCTTGTGCTTTTGTTGTGTATTATAGTCGAAATCCTGGTGATTCGACTCGCGTGGGTACCGGAAGAACTCGAATCGACACTTCAGGTACGCCCGAAATCCGACATTGGTATCAGAGCCTGGTTTTTTATGAGTCCTGTATGATGCTTCTGCTGTGCGTCTGTGTTCATGAATATATATGGTCCATCAGTTTTTTTTTCTCGTTTTATAATGAAGATAGAGTATATAATTCTGTTCATGTATATTTCCCTGTATGATATTGATTTTCGATTCATATGTTTAAATGAGAATATGAATTGTGCATAAAATTCTCCGTTCTGCGTTTTCGTTTTTTTTTCCTCGGTGCTCTACTGTGCTTACTGATTTGTCGGTAAACTTCAAATGTATGATAATGTTTTGGTTCTATGAGCATTAGAATACTGAAAAGCATTATAAAACATATACTAGGGCTATAAAACAAGAGTACCGATAGGTTGTGCGAAATCCGAAAGAAAAACGCATAAGACAGAAAAGAGAATTGAATTGGGTCTCCATAAAACGAGGTTTTTAGGGTTTAAAAATAATCCCATTGCGTAGAACTCGAAAAAACGATGAAGATGGACACCAAGAATGCGCAAAACGGATGCCGGATGGTGAAGTTACGGAGGAGAAAAGATACCGGGTCGACGGACCCGACCCGCGGATGATATCGGGTCCGGGTCGACCCGGCTGGAGGTTGAAGACAACCTCCAGCGATTCAAAACGGCGCCGTTTTGCGCCTTATAAAAAAAAAAAAAATCCGGATCGGGTATGCCCAGCCCGATCCGGTCCAGTTATTTCAAAAGAAAAAAACCAAAAAAAAAAAAAAAAAATTTAAAAGGGCCAGACATCGCCACGTGGCGCGTGTGGCCACGTGGTTGACCCGATTGACACGTGGCAGACATAGACCGACTGAGGACGGCGCGTGGAATCCATCCAGACGGCGCGTGTGACTATCGGAGGCCAGCAGGGTTGCGCGTGTTGTTCACGCGCCTTCAGTGAGAGTGTTTTTATCGATTTTTTCATTTTTCCAGATTTTTCTCCTTCTCGGGGCGTGTGTGGGCGCGTGAGACCTCTGTTTAAGACGCGGTTTGGTTCTAAAAATCCCTAAATTCGAGATCTTCATGTTGATATGCCATTTGCCTATTTTTAAGGCAATTCAGGATCTGTTTGTGAGGTTTTAAGTGCTTATTTAAGTGTTTTTTATACATTTAAATCATGAAAATGACTTACATTTGTTTATGTAGGTCAAAGATGAAGCAAGAGGCTTCTAACAGCACTGAACCGCTTGAGTATGGGTCATTGAGCATTGAGTATGTAGATGATCAAGCTCATATGGATGATCCTGAAGAGGATCCTGAAGAGGAACCTGAAGAATATGAAGTTTTTGAGGAAGATCCTGAAGAATTTTTTGAGGAAGATGCTGAAGAAGGTTTTCTGGAGCCTGTTCCAGTGGAGCCTCAAGTGGTCTACTCTGATTCTGGACCTAAGTCTGTGCCCTCCTGCCCTGATGAACCTCAAAATTTGGAAGAAGAGGTCGATCAACCATATTCTGCTGCTATGGCTGATAAAATAGCTGAACTTGACGCGGACAAAACAGCTAGAATAAATGATATAAAAATCATATACTCAATCATTGCAAATTATGTTGAAAGCATAAAAGACAAAAAGAGTGCAGAGTTCTATGTGAGCGTAATGATGAAGTATCGCGCAGCTGTAAGGGCAAGGGGCACATTTCCAATGACTGTTGGTTGGGTTGATGCTGTGACGAAAACAACAAAATTCATGAAGAAAAAGAAAAGATTCTTTAGGAAACTAAGGAAAGCCATCATTGATTATTGTTGTTCTGATATTTAATGGTGTATTACGTTACTATTTCTATTTATGCTGTTTGTATTGAAAATATGACTCTAAATGTTATTGGTTGTATGTTTTATGTATGGACATGGTATTATTTACATGTAATGAATTACGTTTGTTATACAATGCTAATTTTTAATTATGCATTATGATACCATGTATCCCTGATGAGTGGGAGCTATTAGAAGGTAAAACTTCTAAAAGCTGATGATTTATTTATAGTACTTATATAATTTTTTTTTTGGAAAATAATAAGTTGCTAGTATTTGTATGATGGGAGGTACAAACGTATTCTCCTGATTATGGATCTAGTAATGAACTTATTTTCTGGTCAAGAATTATATAAGTACAGACGTTGTATACCGTGCTATGCTACATAATCGTTTTGGTTAAGTTCTCTTAAAGAGAACAACGTTTCTAAATGTGAAAAACGACACTTCAGAATTGACAAAAAATGGCCACGAAAGGGATCATTGCTGAACTGAATAAGGGGGAGAAACTGAATGGCGACAACTGGGACATCTGGCATCGTAAGGTGCAGTACATTTTGGAGGAACAGGAGGCTGTTGAACCACTAACCACTATTTTAGTGGAACCTGAAGCTGGGACTACTATTCAGCACAGGAGAAACTTGGAAGTTTACCAAGCGTGGAAGAAGAAGAACAGCATTGCAAGAGTCACCTTATTGAGCACAATGGAGAATGACCTGATGTGCCAATATGAGAAATACCAAACTGCTCAGGCTATGTGGGCTGCACTCAAGGATAGGTTTGGTGGCACATCAACCACTAAGCTTAGAAGGTTGACAATCAAGTTTGATACCTACAAGCTTAGAGCAAATACTCCTATGAAGCAGCATCTGAGAGAGATGTCCAACATGATCAGAGAACTTCAGGAAGCTGGACACACCTTGACTGATGAACAGCAAGTTCAGGCTGTAATCAGGTCACTTCCTTCTAGCTGGGAGCACATGAAAGTGAACTTAACTCATAATGACAACATCGTCACTTTTGATGATGTAGTGAAACATCTTGAGCTTGAGGATGAACGCCTTGCGGCGTATAAGGCTTCTGGTCAAGCCTACTACACTGAAAATGCTGGTCCTTCTAACGCAAAGCCCGATTCCAAAAAGGGCAAGAAACCATAAAAGAAAGGCAAGAAGGATGGCTCTAATTTCAAAAAGGGCAGAAAGCAATTCAAGAAGAAAGGAAAGAAGGGCGGGAAGAAGAAAGTTGACCTGAATAAGGTCAAGTGTTACACCTGCCAGAAAATGGGTCACTTCGCACGGGACTGTACCGAGCGAAACGACCGTGAAAAGGTACTAGTGGATTATGTGAATTCACACATTTCTTTTGTTTTAAGTACTTCTTTTCTAACAGAACCTGTTTGTTCTTCTTGGATTTTGGATTCAGGCTCAACAGACCATGTGACGAGGGATCGGGGATCCTTCGTGGAATACCGTCGGTTGCCGCATCTAAGCAAATGGCTTTACGTGGGCAATAATGCAAAGATCGAAGTCAAAGGAATTGGCACCTGCAAGTTACCTTTGCGTGGTGGGAAGACTTTGATCCTACATGATGTTCTTCATGCACCTGACATCCGACGGAATTTAGTTTCAGTACTTTGTTTATTGGATTATGGGTTTGATGTAAACTTTCATGGCAAAGTTGCAGACATTTTTAGCAACAAGACCTTTTATGGTTTAGCTTTCCTTTCTAGAAAGTTCTTTGTAATGGATATTGTTGGTAATTTTAATGTGCATGACTCTTTCGTTATTTCCTCCAATATTACTGTTGATATGAATATCTGGCACTCTAGACTAGGACACATTAATCAAAATAGAATGATTAAACTAGCTAGAGAAGGTTTGCTAGGTGAAATTTCGAATATGGAAATGTCCTTATGTGAGAATTGTCTAGCAGGTAAGGCAACTAGGAAACCTTTCGGTAAGGGAACTAGAGCTGAGATTCCGTTGCAATTAATCCATTCTGATATATGCGGTCCAATGAGTGTTAGGGCGAGACACGGAGCTTGGTATTTCATTACCTTCATTGATGACTATTCGCGATATGGTCACATCTATTTGATCTCACACAAGTCTGAAGCTCTTGAATGCTTTAGACGATACATGTATGAAGTAGAGAATCAAATGGATTGTAAAATTAAAGCTTTGCGAACTGATCGGGGTCGTGAATACTTATCTGATCAGTTTAAGGAGCTCTGTGAAGAAAAAGGGATAATTAGGCAACTAACCATCCCTGGCACTCCACAACAAAACGGAGTTGCTGAAAGAAGAAATAGAACTCTTCTAGACATGGTTAGGTCAATGATGGCTCAAGCACATCTGCCAATTTCATATTGGGGTGATGCTTTACTAACGGCTGCCTTCATTCTTAACCGTGTGCCCTCAAAATCAGTCGCATCTACGCCTTATGAGTTATGGACAAAACGCAAGCCAGATTTAAACATCCTCAGACCCTGGGGGTCTGCTGCGTATATTCATAATGATTCCCATAAGTATGGGAAATTGGGTCCTAGAGGAAAAAAGTGTATCTTTATAAGATACTCTGAGCAATCAAAAGGATATGTTTTCATAGGTGAAAACGAAGATGGAACTGTGACTGAAATTGAATCAAGAGATACCGTATTTCTAGAAAATGAATTTCCTAGCAGGGGAGATATTGATCGTACAGTATCTCTTTATGAAACACAAGAACAAGGCAGTACAGAACAAAATCAGACTAATGATCCTCAATCATCTCAATACATTGACTTGAGTGGGAGCTCAGAAAGGCCTTTACAAAGGCCCAGACAAGAGAAGCGAAAGAGACAAGAAGTTCCCACAAGAAGGAGTCACAGGGGAAATGTACCTAGGAGACGCTTCTCCATAGAAGGAGAGGCACTTATAGTTACTCCAGACGGAGATGATGAGCCTCGTTCTGTGCAAGTAGCCTTATCAGGTCCTGCTAAGGATGAATGGAAGAATGCAATGGAGGAAGAAATTGATTCAATGAAGAAGAATCAAGTTTGGGAACTAGTTGATCTACCAAAAGGGCGAAAAGCCATTGGGAACAAATGGGTTCTCAAAATTAAAAGAAAAGTTGATGGATCAATTGACAAATACAAGGCTCGATTGGTTGCAAAGGGGTACACACAACAGGAAGGTATAGATTACGAGGATACCTTTTCACCTGTTGTACGTTTCAATTCTATAAGACTTATCCTGGCAATAGTAAATAGTTTAGATCTGGAACTGCATCAGATGGATGTAAAAACCGCATTTCTAAACGGTGATCTGGATGAAGAAATCTATATGGAACAACCATTAGGTTTCATTAAGAAAGGAATGGAGAGTAGAGTTTGTAAGCTCAAGAGGTCCATTTATGGACTGAAACAATCATCCAGACAGTGGTATTTGAGATTTCATAGAGCAATAACCTCTTATGATTTTTAAATGATTGAAGAGGACCACTGCGTCTACATTAAGCGGTTTGAGGGTAATTTTGTAATATTATCCTTATATGTAGATGACATACTATTAGCTGGAAATAGTCTAAAGTCAGTCTTAGCTATTAAAGAATGGTTATCATCGAATTTTGAGATGAAAGACATGGGTGAAGCAGAATATATACTTGGAGTTAAAATCCAAAGGGATCGCTCTAAAAGAATTCTCTCTCTTTCACAAGAGAATTACATCAAGAAAATTCTTGAGCGATTCAACATGAGAGACTGCAATCCCTTAGATACCCCAGTAGCTTCAGGTGTAACCTTAAGTCTTGATATGTGTCCCAAAACTGAGTCAGCAAAGAAGAAAATGGAAAGGGTTCCCTATGCTAGTGCCGTTGGAAGTTTGATGTACGCAATGTTGTGTACAAGGCCAGATATTTGTTTCGCAGTTGGACTGGTTAGTAGATTCCAGTCAAATCCCGGTGAGCAACATTGGAAAGCAGTGAAAAGGATTTTGAGATACTTGAAGGGCACATCAGACTATGCACTATGCTATCAAGGAAGCGATCTGCGCTTAGTTGGATATTCTGATGCTGATTTGGGTGGAGATGAAGTTGAACGAAGATCGACTTCAGGATACACCTTCTTGCTAAACAATGGCGCCATATGTTGGAGCAGCAAGAAACAGACGTGCATTGCCCTACATCCTATGGAAGCTGAATTCGTGGCATGCACTTCAGCAGTGCAAGAGGCTATATGGCTGAAGAGATTCATTGAACATCTTGGATTTGGAAATGAAAGCACAAATCCGGTGTTAGTGTATTGTGACAACACCGCGGCCATAGCCTATATGAAAGATCCCAAATACCATAGCAAGACCAAACACATAGATATAAAGTATAATTTTGTGAGAGATTATGTAGCACAGAAAGTTGTTACTATACAACATATTTCGACCAAGAGTATGGTCGCAGACCCCCTAACCAAACCCATAGCCAAGGAAATGTATGACAAACATGTAAAGGCTATTGGGATGCATAAAATGTGAACTTGTAGACACTATGTAAAATGTTTATGGTTAATGAAAATGTTTCTTCATAAAATTTTATGTGTCTATATATAAAGGTATACAATGTCTAGTATGTCGTACAGGCAGGATAGGTTGGCTCTCTCACACGAGCAACCGCCTTTGATACTTAGGAAGAGTATGCAAAGATGAGACAATTGTGTTCACCAGTAAAGCAGCAGGAATGCTGATATGGTAGAGAAGAAACACAAATTATGTCACCTCGATAATGGTGTAGTATATCGAGATGAGATCCAATGAGACATAATATAAATGTGGATCGAATCATGGATACCCACTTCCATGATGCCTGTTGCCAGATAACAAATTCTTCAACATTGACGTCATAATAGATAAATGGAGTAGAAGAATTTGGGTTTAGATACTGGGAGCATCTAAACTCATGTCTGTATGGTGTTAATGATAAGTTTCAAAACGACGTACGCTCTTATGGTACAGAGTAACACCATAGCATGTGATTCATACCACATGTGCGAAAGAACCGCAAATAGGAAGCAAGTGAATGGATCCCTTCTTCATTGCTGTGTGAATCCCAAGAAGGTTAAACACTTCTGAGATGTCCTTTGACTTTGACATTGTCATGGAGGTATACTTCAGCGACTGCTACCTTAACATTCGTCCTATGATTACGACTGATACAATCCATGGTATTATGTTAGGAAAGCGGTTGACGTATATCAAAATGATAAATGAGCGAAAGGAAGGTTACCTGAAATATACACACCTATGTTGGTGTCTGAGACATGTCCCTTATGATATTAATATTTGGTAATTTCATAAGTGTGGACACTAAGCATATGAAAAGGCAATCTAAGTTTTATCTTGGCTTGAGAGGGATTAGATCTGCCATGTGGAAGTGTATATTGGTATATCTAGGACATATGAGGCATAATATTAAAATTCAAGCTACACGAAGAAAGGTTGTCTTGTGCTGGTCCTGTGAGAGGGATTTCTAGTACAAACACCTAGGAGACGTCATGCCCATGCGGTCACGGCAAAGCACCTAGTATGAACGAAGAAAGAGAGAGAGACAATTCTTATGACATCCAATCCACCAAGTGTGAGTGGGAGATGTTGGGAATTGGGCTTAGTCCACCCTTGGTGGATTAGGCCCAAACCCATTAAGCTTTGAGTTTTGGGGTAAAATAAAATACCCATATAAATGTGGGGTATTTATTTGTAATTTTGCCCAAAGGATTCAAAATTAAAACCACCAGAAAGCAGTTCCCCGTATAATTTGGAGGGAACAGTTATTTGGGAAAAACTAATGTGTGTGTGTGCGTGGATAAGGGTACATAATACACACCAGAAAAAAAAAAAGACAAGAATATTCTCTGAGAACTCTCTACTCTTCTTGTGCTTTTGTTGTGTATTATAGTCGAAATCCTGGTGATTCGACTCGCGTGGGTACCGGAAGAACTCGAATCGACACTTCAGGTACGCCCGAAATCCGACAGTTACTTAGATCCTAAATTTAAGAATTAGGATATTACACCTTCCACAACAGAAAAAATCTTCCAGCCATACGGGTGAACATAAGATACAATTAAACATTAGTAAGAAGCATAAACATCATTGTAAATTACTTAGAATATAGATGATTACTAAGAAAGAGAAACTTGCTTGGCGTAGAAGTGATGATGTAACATGTTAATGCCTTGCTCTTGATTTTGTCTGCTTTGGGGACCTGTCTGTGACATCCTAAATTTTTTCACTGAGAATGGAGAATTTCATTGCATGAGTAAACTTTACAATAACTGTCTATGATTCTAAAATAACCATCAAAAGAAAAGTAGCATTTACTGAGATCAGGTTGGAAAGAAGGGAATAATGCTTAGAAGTATGAGCTACTGTGGTTCTAACTCCAAGTAAAATCCCATGTACAGTTTATTTCTCTTTGTAGCAAAAATACGGTAATTTCTAGCTTTCCAAAGTTTCCAGAGGGTAGTACAAAACCCAATCTTCCATACATCATCCATGTTAGATTCGGCCAAATGATCAAGTAGCCAAGAGCAGACGTCCTTTCCGAAAAAGTCAGCGCACATATCTTGAGGCAGAACCTTCTTCCAGACAGAATTCGCCATGGGGCAGAGCGTGAAGACATGGTTAATGTCCTCCAAGTGTCCATTACAGAGCGTGCAGTCAAAGTCCTGGGTCATGCCTCGTCAGTGTCTTTCTGAGTTGGTCAGTAACTTCCCTTTGACAAGGAGCCAAACAAAAGTGCGAACTCTTTGAGCTACAAGCAACGTTCAAACGAGACCCCATTTCTTAATTAGACGGATTCCAGTTGATAGATTCCAGAGCTTGATAAGCAGATTTAACTGTGAATGTTCCAGTTGAAGAGAAGCTCCAATAACAAGATGGAATTTCCTGATTCTGATTGACTGAGACTTGAAGAATATCCTGCACAACATTAACTGGCAATAGATGTTCAAAAAGCTGCAGCCGCCAATTACCAGCCTCATCAAGGTAATCTCCAATGGGTCGTGGAGAAGCACTCTCTGGTATTGGGCTAAAAGCAATATGCTTTTAAGTTGTGTTTGGCTCAATGGAGGGAAGGGAAAGGAGGAATTTTAATGGAGGGGAGGGTTTGGGAGAGATTTTCTTTTATCTTGTTTGGATTGAAAAAAAGAGAGAGGGGGGATTTTAATATTACCATGTTTGATATAGAATAGGAGCTGCATCAACGATTGAGGCATACGAATCTGTGACGTAGTTTTGTGTAAATATTGAGAAAGGTATTGTAGGAATATTTAAAAATAACATGGACATATTAGTTAATATAAGCTCAAACATTAACCTTTCCTTTCAAATTTTCCCAATTCTTCCCCTCCTAAAATTTTTAACCATCCAAATAAGGAGAAAGAAGCAAAATCCCCCCGTTTTCATCCCCTCCCCTCCCCTCATACCAAACAGACCCTAAAGGACCATGGTCACTAATCCAATAATCCGACCAAACATCCTAGATTTTATTTCTAGAGTTTAAACAATATTAGGCAACTTCAAATTTGGAGTAAATTTATTGTTTGAAATTGAAGTGGAGGATCCAAAAAAGAGTAAATGGAAAATCCAATCATCTCTCCGTTTCAGTAAAAAGTACAAAATTAAAGGTAGTAAAAATTCAATATTGCTTTGGGGTAATGAAAGTATTTCATGAAAATTGAAATTTATCAGGTTTTTATTTGAGCAAGGAGAATTTACTCAAAATGAATTAAATCTTTTGAAGAGAAAATTAAGAAGTTAGGTGGCATCAAATGAAAGGATTTAAAGTATTGCTTTTAAAATAAAATACTTTAATTATTTGAAAATTATAAAAATTTTATTTGAGTAAAACAAGTTTAGCTATATCATTTTATTTTTAGGAGTGTTAAAAAAAATGTGTGTATAAAGAGAAAAAAAAGGAAAGAAAGTAAAAATATATATAAATGTGCCAAAATCAAATAGTGGGCGACCTTCTATTTTAAAATGGGTGAAATAGAGATTATTGGATGATAAAAATATGAATTGAAATAGAAAATGGAGAAATAGAGTTATGGTGGCAAATTGAGAGGTTTGGGAATTTGTAGTTAAGAGAATAATTTAAAATATTATATAAAGATTTGAAATAGAGTTTCATTTTGAGTTGGAATTGATAATATGATTGATAGAAATAAGGTTTGGTAATTGGGTTGATTGTGAATAGTTGAAGATGATAGTTGGGACTTTTATAGAAACTTTGAGTTTCTAAATTGTTTTTGTTAACCCCTCAATTAGTTTGAATATTAAATTGTGGTTCGAATTGATTGTTATAGATTGATTTGTGAATTGTGGTTGAGCTCGAAGATTGGATTCTTGTAGTAAACTTAACTAAGGTGAGAAGTAATCATTTTTCACTTGTTATGTGTGTTAATATGTTGTTTGTGAGCATTTTGTGAAATGATTATAAGAATGAAAATAGTATATTAATATTTATTAGATATTTCAATGATTACTTTGACATGTTTATTGAGATTGAGAAAGTTATCATTTTGTAAATGAGTATTTTGATAGAAATTGCCATGTGGAATCTCATTATTTGAATTGTGAAGTGTGTGTGTGTGCACGCGCGCGCGTGCGTGTGTGAGAGAGAGAGAGAGTTGGAAAATTGAGATATTATGGCATGTATATGAAGATGATTTGAATAACATTATATGAATGTGAAAATTTTAAGAAATTCCTAGTGAGCTATTTATTGATAATTATTGTGATTATCGGATTGAGATGAGATTGAGTAGTTTGTTTTGCCACGTGGTATAGCCTTCATTGGTGCTTGAAGGTTAGCTTTTTATTGTCTCATTAGTTCAATGAGGGATTGTCCCACTGGGTCAATGAGAGACTACTTTACTAGTTCAACGAAGGGTTGTGATACCCCACTAGTTCAACGATGGGAAAATACTCATGGTCTGGGCTTATGCTGTGGATTTTGGCCGGTTTTCATCACATGACTAGTAAGCTTTTGAGTGGCCAATGACATGGATAAAATAAGGCGGTTTAGCTGGATTGATAGGAGGCAACTCAGGAATTGTGATATTGAATTTGTGACACGGAATTTGTAATATATAAATTGTGATATATAAATTGTGTTATAGAAAATATGATATGGAATTTTGTGAATTATATCTCCAAACTTTGTTATATAAACTATTTCACTTGGCACCTCACGAGCACATACGAACATGTGTAATGAGTTGGATAGTTGGTTACTGAGATGTTTGTCTCACCTCTTTGATATGACATTTTTTAGGTAATAGTTTTTCTGCTAGTCAATTAGGGAAGGCTCTAGAGGCTTGATTATTGGGATAATCTTTGTAAAGCCTTATCCTTTTTATTTATGTGGTGAATTGTTATGTATTGTCACTTAGGGCTCATGTTGCATACTTTGATGTGATAGTATGTTTTGAATTATATTCTTTTATATTATGGATAAGTAACTCAAGTGGATATTTGAAAAAATTGTTATTTAAGTATTTTGATAATTGAGTTTGATATTAGGCTTGTGGTCGGATGAGTATATTTTGGACTTCAAGAAGCCCAAGGCTCAAGTGTGTTGATTAATTATGGTTTAATTTGTAAAACTATGAGAAGAGTTCTATTATTCATGATAGATTTAAAATATTTGACGGTTGGATAGTTTACTTATGACATTTTATAAATGTTTGTAAAAGAATATTATTCAAAAAATGCGCTTATCCCTAGTCTTATGGTTGAATACTATATTCTGAGTTTCGGGAAGCTCAAGGCTCAACTGTTAATTGAAATAACTTTAGAAATGTGTTGTTTTGAAATAGTTTAGTGTACAATTACTGAGATATATTTTTTAAAATTAATTAAGCATAATAAATGACATGTAAAACTAGATTTTACCTCTTTGACTCTTCCCATGTAAATTTGGACAAACTCCTCTTACTAAGATTATAATATTTGATTTGACACTAAAATAAACTTATAATGCTTTAGTGGAGGGTGCAAATTAGGAAAGAGAGAGTGAGGTAGTGTTGCCATCTCCAGTAATCGAAGAGAGGAGAGGTAGGGGTGAATGATTTATGTGAAAGCAAGGGGTTGTGTGTAATGAAAATGTGATGTGAAACTTAGAATTAAGGTTAAATTGGTAAATTTTTAAATAATTTATAAAATTATTTATATGATATTATATACTTATATAATAGCATGAATTAAAAAAGTTAAATAGGCTAAGCCTGTAGGTTAGGCCTTATAAAGATAAGTCTGGCCTTTTTATCTAAATAGGTCTAACAATATGCTTGAACCTGAGCCTGGCCTATTTGCTAAATAGGCGAGGCTTTATGTACCCTTGTTAGGGGTCTAGCCTATTTTCATCCCTAATTTCCATCATGGTTAGATACTTGTAGTGGTTAAGTCCTTTATAACTTTGGTAGTATTTTCAAATGGTTAGTTGAACTCATTTTCTATCATGGTTAACTTTTGAAAGATGAGTTATAATATTTTCTATTGTGGTAGACCTTCAAGTTTAAATTGTCTTCTTTACGCTATAGTATTGTTTATTATATGAAGATTTGATCAAGCATATGGATAATTGAATTTTAAGGAAATGATTTTACGCCATCACCCCCTCATAGTTTTAAAACACGTCAAGAGGTGGAGGTATCTAGACTTTTATAAAATATTTTTTTTCCTTTCACGAGCCAATGTGGGTCATAACATTCCACACAGCCAATATGGGACACATAACACATGATACAAAACATTCCAATTGATAAGGATTGGCCATCTTTGAAACCACATGAAACATAAGTACGATGAACAAATTACGGCTTTCACAGTAGGACCACAACATAAACACTACCACTTCCTCTAGCAATATAAGTGATTTGCAAGGTAGAGTCACAGGAATCTCGGATAACACTTGTCACCCCATCTAACCTAACATGATCTGCTCCAAGTCCAACCTCACCAACCAATGGAATATTCTTGATGTTTAAAACAACCAACCACTCTTTCACCAATCCCTAATGTCAACATCCAATGGAGATTCAAGACACTTCAATGTCATATCATAAGATGACAAGGATTTGGCATACCTCATTAGTTTTTTCCCCAACAATCAATACAAATATTGTGCCCATTTAGATTAGCCGTGGAGATTCGTGATTTTAGATAAATGTGATTTGCTTAATTGAAGGTGGTCAAAACTGCCCTGAGTTAATCGTGATTTTTTGTGAAAATATCATTAAGGTCCCAATCATAAAAAATAATATCAGAAAAGTCCTTATTGATAACTGAAGAGTTACCATTATCAAGTGAAATAATTACCATTGACAAATTATGGGACCTGTCAATATATTACTTCCCTTGGTTGGGACCTAAATGATATTCTTCTTATTTGTTTACAACTGATTTTAAGAATTTTGATTACATTTGGATTTCATTTATTAAAAGCACTTATGAACTTATGAATGTACAATTACCAAAAAGGGTATGAATTTATTAAAGTTTTTTATATTTTCATAATTATATTTAATAATAAATATTGCAAAATATAATTTAAAAGATGAAAATAATATTAAAATATTATTTTCATTTTATAATTATTATACTAAATAATTTAAGAATTTAAATGAAATACAATATAAATATTAAATAAAATACATTTTATATTAAATAAGGAACGAATCTATTAGTAATTTAGAAATATAAGTACAAAAAAAATTATACATAATAAATAACATTTAAATAGAAAACAAATTGATGAATATGATAGCTAATTATTTTGTATAGATTGCACAACATAATGTTAGATTATGTAATCAATCTTTTTTCTAAACAATGCCTAAGCTATGGCAATTCTCAATAAGTAAGACAAACAAATTGGGTAATTCATATATAAAAGATCAAGAGAAGGGGGTTACAGTCAATGTTTTAAAAGCCAGACCGGATGTTGAGCCGGAAAGGTTAGCGGGTCATGCTCAAACCGGTTGAAGCGGTTAGGTCGTTCGGTCGAACCGGTGACGTAATAATTAAATAAAAATTAAATAAATAATAATTACTCCCTTCAGTCTTAAATATAAGACAAAACTGACTTTTTTTAGAGATATTAAGGAAGCTAATTAAATTATTTTAAAATATTTATGTTTATCATTTTTTTAAAACTATTTTGCCAAATTTATAAAATGATACATAAAACAATAATACATAATATATAATATGATTAAGTAATTTATTTAACTTCCTTAACTTCTAAAAAAATCAATTTTATATTATATTTAGCATAAGTGGGAGTATATATGTGAATACTAGTACAAATTCAACTTTAAATTAATTACTATAGGTAAAAATAAAAAAATAGAACAAGGTTTTCATCCAAAAAAAATATATAAAAAGGTTGAAGAAAAGAAAAAAAAACGAGAAGACGTAAAGGGAAGTTAAAGAAAAAATCGATGGAAAAAAAAGGACAAGATAAACTATTTTTTAATACAATTAAATACTACAAGATAGGGGAAAAAAAACTAGATAGGCTTGGAAGACTTTTTTTCCATGTACATATAGCCCTGTAGGCTTTAGCAAGACATTGAAAAACGTGATGCAGCTTTTTATCTTCTCCACACCATGCTTTTCTATATCATGTAGAGTGATGACTTTTTCATTATTTCAAATAGCTCTCACATTTCCTTTCAAGTAGAACGGTCGCCGGAGTCCTGTTTGCCTTCTTCACTGGAGACGATGGGACGAAAGGAAAAAAGGGATGAATCTAAACTTCTCAAGATCATCCTATAAGGTAGATGAGAAAATAAATTTTATGACTTTTCCCGTCTAGATTCTTTCGGTTTTTGCCTATTCTTCTCCTTCTTCCTTTTTTCTTCAACACTACTGTGAAATCGGGAAAACTCCAAGCCGAACGGTTTTCATGAAGCCGCGTCGGGTTGTGGCTTAACTTCGGTTTCTGGCTTAACAACCGGTTCTGAACGGCTTAACACGGCAGGACTCTTCAAACGGCCTGAACATCAGAACCAAGCCGCTGCACTTTCCGGTCACCGGTTGGACCGGCCGGACCGTTCAGTTCGGTCCAGCTTTAAAATCATTGGTTCCAGTTATATAGAAATTGTAATGCTCCAAATTTTAATTAAAGGCTAATGATAATTATTGAGAATATTCTTTGAATTAAAGTTGATTTAAGTCTCGAATTAATTATTGGAAATACCCAATATCCTGTATTTTAGCATAATTATGTGACAAATAATTATTTGGCTTAAATATGAGGGAAAAGGCGCATGAAGAAGAGAAAAAGAATTTAAATATGTGTTATGTGAAAATTTAAGTTAATGTGCCAAAATTAGTGGAAAATTAGAAAGAATGGAAAATTGTCGGTTAATTAGTCAGTGATTAAAGAAAGAAATTAATTTCTAAATAAGAAGAAATGAGATGTGTGACTAAATGGCTAATGGAGTGGTTAGAGTAATTAATTAGTTACTTACTTTATGAGAGCCAATGAAAATGGAACATGTGGTAAATTGGTATGAATAGAGAGTGGATGAGAAAAGTCAAATAGAATATTTTAAACATTCTTTCTCTCTCTTTAGCTGATGAGAGGCATGGGCATGGAAGATCATCATTTCATCTTCCTCACACACTCATCTCTCTCATTCTCTCTCCCATTTTCTGTAGCTATTGTTGTGCTAGAGAGAGGAAGAGTTGTTGATTATGGTAAGCATTTTGACCTTTCAAATGATTCAAAATGCCAAAACTCTCTTCTTTAATCTTGTTCCTTGGATTGAGGGCTCCATTTCTATGGTTTTAGATTGTCCATTGGTGGTGTTTTGAGCACTCAAAAAAATCTAGTGGTTGGAGAAGCAAGAAACCCCATTGAGAAAGTTGTTAAGGTGAGTAAGAGAAGCCTTTCTATCTATGTTTTGTGGCATTTGATTAAACCAATAATTTTTGGAATTTTTGCCCTATTTTTGAAAATAAGGGTCATTGGGAGTTTAGTATAATGTGGTCATGGAAATGATGTCTTGCTATGTGTTTGGAATAGATAAAAATGAGTTTGAGGTTGAAATGGCAAGTTTGGCAATTTTGGGGATTTTTGTGTTGGATGTCGCCTAAAACAAAGGATGATAATAGAATAAGAATTTGGTAGTTTAGATGTTTCCATTGGATTCTTTGTGCAAAATTATGTGGGAATAGTATTGGATTAGGATTTGGGATCATTGGAAACATATGGTTAAAATTTGAAAAATGCTATCAACTCTGCTGCGTTTTGGCTTCTGATAAGTATCACTCGAGTGATCTAGGGTCTCACTCAAGTGTAGCATTGCATGTTCTCTGTTTCCTTCAATTTTTCTTTTTCACTTCCTTGCAAAAAGCAAAGTGTTTGTCTCACTTTCGAGTGTTGTGGGTTCTCACTCGAGTGTAGGTGTATCTGACACTATAAACTCGCGTCTCGGCATATCACTCGGGGTCAATTTTCAAGAGTGTGTCTTAACACTTGCTAGTGTTAAGATGTCACTTGTGTGCCAAGGTCCCTGCTCTAGTGCTCTTCTCCTTTGAAAGTTTCTTTTGCTCTAGGGTAAGCACTTCCTGGACCTCACTTTGTAGAACTCGGGTGAGTATTAGGCTATCACTCAAGTGTTGCTTCCGTGACTTGAGTAGAGCGAGCATTTCTTGTCTCTGCCATTGCTTACTGTCAACCACTCGCATGAGTGTGCTTTTCATGACTTGAGTGCAAGTTCATCATCACTCGAGTGAGGCCTTTGTCACTCAAGGGCAACAGTGAAAAATCAACACATGTACTTCTAAAAGGGGATCTTTGGTATAGTTCTTCCAATCCTTTAGGGATTTTGTTAGAGTCATTTGTAGCTTCCTAAAGGACATTAATAATAACCAAATCTAAGTATTAAAGTCATTAAGTATTGGAATAGAGAATAACGCTTCGTCTCTAATAATGAATTATAGGATTTGAATTTGCCCTGCTCAAAAGAGACCAGAGCCAGAGCAAGCACGAAAACACCAAGTTAGTGACCTTTCTCTTGTATTATGTATGATACTTGGTATGCATGACTTATCATTATGTTGTTGTGGTGGAAAATGTTGTATGAAACCTTGATGTTGGGAAAATTGTGAATGCGAAATGTGCCATAGTGCATTGCAGCGTGAGCACTTCAGCGTGGGCAGTTGTAGGTGGTGATGCATGTCACACCTACCCCTGCCGTTGTAATTACTGGGGCTGTGTTGTAGAATTGTGAATTCCCTCTTTGAGAAACATGCTAGTGAGGCTATTTAATTGTGAAACGTGTTATGTGGACATAGTTGTTGTGAAATATGTGAAATGTTTTATATGAAACCCAATTGTGGTGAAATATGTGATATGAAACATGTCATTGTGCATTGCAGCGTGAGCACTTCAACGTGAGCAGACGTAGGGGGTGATGTATGTCAAACCTACCCCTATCGTTGTAAATGACATTGGTTTTGCTGTGGTGTTATGATATGCTTATGTGCTTTGTTGTTGTGCATACTATGAGTGAATTATTATTACGGAGATTCCTTAGAATCTCACTCTCCCATAAAACAAATTTTAGACTGGGCTAGTGGTTCCAAAGAGAAGCAGGTGACAAAGGGCATATAGAGCTTCGGGCTTGGAGTTTATATTTTGGATAATTGGTTATGTTGAATACATTGAGTAGTTTTGTATAATCCCCTTGTTGTGGAAAACAAATTATGGATGTTTGTGCCCTGTAAACCCTTAGTTAATCAATAGAACTTGAGTGTATCAGGAAATTTTATTACACTATGATATTTATGAATGGAATCGAACTATACAGGCCATTTGTATATTTGCAATGTGAATATAAGACTATATTGAATAAGTTTTTGAAAAGTTTTGTATACCCTGTTTCGGGAAATAAAAATTTTATAAGTCTCAATTTATCCTGTGGTATCTAATTCAATGAAATTACGTATTTTGAATGTAAATCTCGGCCTTGATATGAAAAGAGTTACATAAATAATGCATATAATCATTAAAAATAAATTTGAGAATTTTGGTTGAGAAATAAGAGGAAAAATAGAGAATTTATTAGCAAAAGTAGGAGGGTGTATAAAACAATTTCTTGTTGCTAGAGTTTAATTGTGATTTCCTTTTTTTTTTTGGATAAATCCCTCCGGTGTCCCACACCCTTTGGGTGCAGACTAATCCGGAGTCGCCCCATTGCGGGACTTGGCAGGGATCGAGTCCTCGACCTGGCAGGGTTCTTTCGTTTCCCATTATCGAACAAGTCTTACTATGATTTGGCACTGATTGGAGGGTCGCGACTTTTATTTGATCATTATTTGGTGATCCAACATTGGAAACCAGACTTTTATCCTGATGTGGAGAAAATTTCAAAGATTGCAACCTGTATAAGGATTTCAAAACAGCCCCTCGATTATTATGACAAAGACATTTTAATTTATATGTATTAGGGTCTCAGATTGGTTGAATTTTAAAAGTAGATTATGCGTCGAATTTAATTTGAATACTCCTCTAAGGCCCATAATACTGATCAATGGGAAGGCAAAGCGAGTTCAATACAAAGGTATGCATCTGATCTGCTTTATCTGTGGCCGTTATGGTCATGATGCGGATCACTGCTCGCATAAACAAGTATCACAACAACAGCGTGGTATGAAGACTATGATGCTGAAAGGGAGTATGGAGGGTGGGTATGAACACCCTATTATGTCTGCGACCCATTTAAAAAATATGAAAAAATAAAAAAAATCATCCTTAAATCTTTCACATCTAAATTAATAAGCAAATGATATTGATGACGATGAGATTGTAATTAAAATTTGAAAAATGATCATCATTAATGGTGATTGTCTTGCAATTGAGGTTTGTAATAAATGACAAAAAATTTTAAAATAATTCATTTCATTGATGTAGATTAACATTCTGATTAGTGAATTTAGCATGGGTTCATCGTGAAGGAGAAAAAATAAAAATATCTTTCATTTATATTGATATGTTTAAATTAGGAAATTACTTGTGGGAAAAATATTAAAAATAAAAAAAAATTAAAAAAAAATCTCTCATTGATGGTGATTGAATCAAGTTAGGAAATTTTATCAGCAGAAAATACCAAAAAAATAAAAAAAACGAAAATTCAAAAAAAGGTGCATTTAGGAGAAAAAACCCTACTTTTAATACTATAAATAGAGGAGCAAGAGTTGAAGCAATATATACAAGAAATTTGGAAAAAGAAAGTAGACACAAGAAAATTAGGAGAGAAAAGAAACATGCAGAAAGGGGAAAAAAGGCTAGGAATGGTTAGAGGTGCCTAAAGAAAATTAAATAAATTGTTTATCTTTTTATTTTTTCTTGTTTTTCCTCATACTTTAAGGAAAGCCTATACTCTTATAGTCGGATGTCACATATGTGATGCCTCAAAAATAATGACTAGAGGGTGAAATCTAATATGATGAGGATTGGTTGTTTTCTTATTTTTTTTCATTTTCCTTCTCTCCTCTATTTTCCTTTTCTTATCCTTTTTTTACACCCAAGGAATGCCTATGATGGCTATTGGGTGAAATCTTATATGATTTGTATTACTTAATTGTACTTATTGTTTTTCTTCTCCTTTCTATTTTTTTTTTTTTGATTACAAACTGGAGATCAACAAATCATAATACAAAGACACAGGAGCAAAAACTGCACCCACCTACACTCTTTCATCATTTTCCACCTCTTGAGTAAAAGGTGGAGGATGATCAAAGATACAAAAGTTCCCTTCTCCTTTCTATGTTTTTTATCTTCATTCTTCCCATTCCCCCCTTCCTTGGCTTGATGCAATTCACGTGGATGACCTTATGAAATAGAACATCATATCCGATTGATGTTATTGCTTCATTGGATGGTTGCTGCACTTTTTCTCTTCTTACACTTTGTTTTGATTTACTTTTCCTTTCTTTGTTTTGTCTCAGCCATCACATCACTATTATAGGTGTGTACTTAAAATCATGCTTCTTGACCCCCACCCTCACCCCAGACATCTGTGCGTGTGTGGGTTTATATGTATACATGTATTTTTATTATTTATAAAAAAAAACAAAGAAAAACATATACATTTGTCCATCTTTGGTTGTTATGCGTGAGTGTGTGTGTGGATTATCTTTCAAGACCTCATATGCCTCGTGTTTTTCGCCTTGGGTGTGTGCATAGGTTCTTCGTGATCCTGTCTTTTTTTTTTTGCTCAGAAGATCCTGTCTTTTGATTAACCCATTCCACAATATTTTTTTTCTGTGTGTCTCAACTTCATTTGCTTCCTCTGTTTTTAATTAATAATATCATAGTGCTATGTATCATTGGCCCCTTTGTCCTTTTGCCATCACCGTCTTCTCATCCCTTTTCTATATTTACATAATAATAACTATGTGTGCAGTGCAATTCTTCCCTTCGTTGACGCTCCTTGTACACACATCCCTTCAAGTATTTTTTTTTATATTATTATCTGGTATCTAGTTTGGGATTTGTGGCTTCCCCTCCCGATCCTGATATATGTAGATATATATATATATATAATTAGTTCTTTATTTTATTATACATGGTTTGTTTGTGTGTGGTTGAAAATTTTAGTAGTTACTGAGACGTGAAATATCATCTCTTTATATTAACATTTTTCATATGAATGTTCTAGCAAGAAGCAAGGAAAGACACGTATGGAGTGAGCCTTGAAGGCTCTTTTGGGTTTCTCATGCCACCGTATATTCAATTTCCATGCATTAGGATTATTTTTCATCCCAAAATATTTCGGTTGATAAATGTTCATTTGAAGCTAAAACTTTGAGCTCATATTTGAAAGTACTTGCTATGTCTATAAATGATGTTTAAGGAATGAACATAAAGCATGTATGTTGTTTGGATGAGGTGTTACAAGATTGACATCTTAGTAATCCAAGTCCTGATCTAAATAATGATACTCAATTACCCTAGACAGGTATACAATTTCATAAAACACATTCATAATGTCATGCCATGCAAGTAAATAAGTAATTATCCATTATCATTATTCAGTTTCCCCTTATCTCCTCCTTATATCAGATGACTGAACCCAAGGACTGAATGTGATGTAAACTAGCCATACATAGCACACAAGAACCAAGGGTTCTTCGTAGTCAGGTTACTGCCCCTAGGTTAGTACCCGCGCCTCAGGAATGCTGCCTGCTAGCCACTAGAGTGTGGCATCAGGGAGTATTGCTCTATCAAAAAATGTCAGCTATGGTGTGCAATATAGACATAGTAGCTTGCCACGTGATGACAAATAACCAACTCCTCTAATCACCTCCCCACGTTATTTGTCTTATCTATGAGGACGCCACAAATAAGGCAACCATACCCAATCCTGAACTTTAAGGACCCCACGTATGATGCACATGCACTGAATCCTCAAAAAATCTACATTAACATCCTTTCAAACACGAGGACCACACGTACAAGCTACCCATATTCAATCCTCAGCCTTAAGAAACCCACATACGGTGTACCGGTACTCAATTTTCATTAAACATGCATGTACAAATATAAAACCAGAATTCACTTGTTCCATACATATATTAACCAATCACAAGCATACAAAACACTGAACATGTCACAAAACTCAGCGATATAAGCTCTTTAATTCAATTATGAGTCCAAGATGTTAGACAAGTGTTTCACCCAAGAGGGAGTTAATTAGCTGATATTAAAAATTTTAACTTTAAAAATAAAGAAGAAAAGGATAAAGTTAGAATGATATCATCGGAAAAGTGAGTAGGAGAGATGGACACAAGAAATCTATTCTAGTTTGGTCTAACCACTTGATCTATGTCTAGTCCCTGGAAGTCCTTCTGAGAGTTCTACTATATCTTGCAAGATTCACTAGGCTCTTGGTGCCTTAGTACAAGCAAATCTCTCACAAAAACAACTTGCTGCCCCTTACACTTTGTAACCAATGCCTAGTCAAGATCCCATTATCATGAGCAACTCACTAAAAGTGTAATAAGTGAAGTATTTCTATCTCTGTTAAAGAGTGTATATGATAAACATTAAAATACAAGAATATCAAAAAACAAAGATTAAGACTTAGTGAATTGAATGCGTAGTAATTTCAAGTCGATGGTTGTTGGCTCCATCTTTAATGCTCTTGTGTTGATAAGTACGAAGTATTAAATGACTGTTGAGGCTTGATTCTAGCCATTCGGCCATTGATAGAGCTGTTGGAGATCAGGGGGCATTCAGATTTGTCGAGGTCTCTTTTCATTTAATGCTTCTGACACAAAAGTGCTTTTTGTCAAATGTGCTTTATATGTGTTTAAGCACCTGAAAGTTGTTCATAAACAACATTAGTAATGTATAGAATCAATAAGAGGTGAAATAAACAAGTTTTAGAGTGATATGAATGAGTACCAAAAAATATGAGGTAATGTTTCAAAACTAGAGAGACTATCACTCGAGTGATATATTTGATACGTGCTTCTGTCGCTAAAGCAATCAATTAAACCAGGTCCTAATTGATTATGTAGTTTAGGATCAACCTAGGTCATTCTCTCAATGAGCAAGCTATGGGTTTTCTTTAGGATTGATTTTTAAGCGACAAAGATGCAGTGAAATGGACCTAAATTAAAATGCAAGACTATACTACCTCAATGCAAATGACTCTAAAATCTATATGAGAATGAAACTAACCTAAATGAATTGAAATGCAATCTTTGGGGGTTTTTTTTATGAAAAAGGAATTAAGATGCTAAGCAAAGAGAATAATCAAAAGCAAGATAATCAACAAGGGTTTAGTTCAGTTATGATGATAAAGGGGACAACTTAAGATTCACATGGATTTAGCTTTCTTAGCCATTCAATTTATTTGACCAAAGGGAGGTTGATGAAAAATTGGAATTAATAAACTTAATCACCTAATTGAAACATGGGAAAACCCTCAAGTTTAATAACATTTATTCCACCAGAAAACTCATAACAAAACAAATGGTGGCTAATTAAATTCATTAAAAGCCAATCACAATAATTTAAGATAGTTTTGTAAATTATGTTCACAATTGCCTAATTATTTAACAATTAATCACCTAATTAAATAATTAAGAGATTAAACCTAAATTGAAAATTAAATTAATAATGAAAATTCAATTAATAATTTAATTGACAATCAAAGGTTTGCAAACAAAAATCCCAATAATCATTTAAGAACTGAGCAAATCCAAAATATCAATTCAATCCAAACAATAATAAGTCTACAATCTAAAACTAGATTGTTCTCAATTAATACAACCCAAAATTATTTAAAACTAAATAATCTCAAGGCTTGAATCAAAAAGATAAAAAGAAAGACAATTCTTTGTAGTCTTCAAGTGTAAGCTCCTAGGCTCTAACTTCCTCCATACTTCTCCCACGTTGCCTCCCAAAAGAATTTAAGCTATCATAGGATTAGTTCTCCCTCCAAGCTTCCAACACGTCACAGCCATGGAAATTGGAGAGTGAAATTGAAGGTGGGGTCGTGGTGTGACGCTGTGCGAATGGAGAAGAGGAGTGGAGTATATCAATAGCAGTTGAAGGTGGGACCCGCGTTGATTGAAGATGATGAATGACAACACTACTGCTGTGCGTGAGCTTGCAACTCCAAGGGAGAATTTGGGATGAAGATGGCTCTCCTGGTGTGCGTCTTAGCCTCCAGCGTCAGTCCGCGTCTCTCCTCTCATGAATGCTTGATTTCTTCCCCGTGCTGTGGCGGCTAGGTTAGATAAAAGGGAGAAAGAGAGAGCTATGGGGTCAAAGTTTAGACCCATTAAAATTTAGTTAGCTCAACAATATTCAACCACCAGATTCTATTTTAGCTTTCAAGAAAAATTCTGCACCGTAGGATCTTCTAATCAGCTTTTCCTTATCATGCAAGAATATAATAAAATCGTGATTTATCATATGATTGGAAATATTTTCCTATCATAATATAATAATTAAAATATTATCAATTTAAGCCCAATAATATCATAATCCATTCAAATTTATATTATTTCCTAAAATTGGCTAATAATCCAAATATTATCTAATAAATCTAAATTAGCCCAAAATAATCCCCAAAATAAATGAATAAGGTGAGACAAAATATATAAAATTTAGGATTTATCAACTCCCCCACACTTATCATTTGCACTCATAGGCAAAACAAATCAAGACCAAGGGAGTATAACAAAACAAAACATAACAAAACTTCAAAAGTGAATGTTCCAATCATAAGTAAAAAGTAAACAAAAGCATTTCAACACCTCTTTTATCCAAGTGATTTTCTCATGACTCAAGAAAACAAACTTTATGGCAATTTATTTGACAAAGGGGGATCTGAGCTAGAAATCCCTCACCAAGGATAATGTGTATGCCACTCATCACTCAAAAGTGTATAGGCTTGTGTTTACACTCAAATCCACCCTATCCAATACTCTTTCCATAGGCTTGACAAGGATCTAAGCTCTCCACCACTAGCAAAGCAAATGCAAACATAAATCCAAAGGACTTTTATTAGGTTGTAATGAGGCTAAGGTTAAGAAAGAAAGGGTATAGTGTTTGGAGAAACAAAGTTGAATATCCCAGAAGATGAAGAGAATGATGCAATAGGATGAGACAGGATGAAAGAATCCAAATCACACTTGAATTGGGTCATCACTTTTATTTTCTCTTTTTTTTCTTTTGCAATTCTCTTGGACTGTTATATATATGTTCTTTTGACGCGACCCTGTGTATTGGTGATACAAAGGCCCGGTTACTCAAACATTTATAACTCAATAGCACCAATATGCTACTAGCACGCTCATAGTTCTTACTAGCCGTTTGACGCACAGATCAATGTTGGTGATGAAGACCCTCGGTTACTAAGCACAGCTTAAATCAGCGGAGCAGAATCTTATTGCTTTTTTTTTCAAGATATCATATTGTACTTTTCACAATGACCCAATTACTAATTTTATACATGTTCTTCCATCCAAAATAGATATAATGCAATGCTCTTCAACTCCTAAGACATTCAGGGTGAGAAAAAAAAAATAGGCTCAAAGAGGCTAAACAAAGGGTATATGTATGAAAAGGGTAGGCTTTTTGGCTTATTTGGCTAAAATAAAATGAATGCCTTTATCATCTTTATGAATACACATGCATAAAATGTGACCTCAAATAAGATTCAAGTCAAGTTCTAGATCAAGTAAAGAGATAGGGGGTACACACTGAAAAAATTGCATCAGGCTCAAAATCTCACTAGGTTTGTATGATTACTAGCGTAGATTCGCCTTAAGTCAAATCCATAGCCACTAGGTTCACCAACTTAAAACATGATTAGTCACTTTTCAAATCAAGAATGCATCATACTAAAGTTACTTAAAACTTGCAATTTTCACATTCAAAACAATTTATCCCTCCCCCACACTTAAACATTACATTTTCCTCAATGCAAAACAGTCATAACGAAGCTCAAAGACAAGTAATATGCAGTACTACTCAACTCAATAATATGACAATGCAAAATAAAAGAGTGAAGGAAGGAATACAACCAGGGTCTACGTGGTGTCTCGCAGTGCGGTAACTTCCACTGCTTGACTAGAGAATCCGTCATAGAACGGCTTCAAACGGTGTCCATTGACGGTGAAGCATGTTCCATTCAGCTCCCTTTTGATCTTCACAGCTCCATATGGAAAAACATCAATGACAATGAAGGGCCCCTCCCATCTAGAGCGAAGCTTTCCAAGCATGAGTTTCAATCTGGAGACGTAGAGTATAACTTTTTGGCCCACTTGGAATTCTCTCTTCATAATGAGTTTGTCATGGGCTGCTTTAGTTCTTTCCTTATAAATCCTAGCATTCTCATAAGCTTCCCTTCTGAACTCTTCAAGCTCTTGCAGTTGCAACTTCCTTTCAATACCGGCACTAGCAAGATCAAGGTTGCACCTTTTTATCGCCCAGTATGCCTTGTGCTCCACCTCTACTAGCAAATGACATGCTTTACCATAGACAATCCTGTATGGAGACATGCCAATAGGACTTTTATATGCTGTGCGATACGCTCATAATGCATTATCGAGCCTTTTACTCCAATTCTTCCGGTTGGGTTGCATTGTCTTTTCTAAAATGAGCTTGATTTCTCTATTAGAGAGTTATGCTTGACCATTCGTCTGAGGGTGGTATGGAGTGGCCACCTTGTGCATCACACCATACTTGCTAAGCAAGCTTTGCAAACTCTGATTGCAAAAATGAGTTCCTTGATCACTAATGATAGCTCTGGGAATGCCAAACTTGCAAAGAATGTGAGACTGAACAAAGGAAACCACTACATAAGAGTCATTAGTATGAGTATGGATAGCCTCAACCCACTTGGACACATAATCCATAGCTAGCAAGATATACAGATAACTAAATGAAGTGGGAAAAGGTCCCATGAAATCAATTCCCCAAACATTAAAGACTTCACAGAATAATAAGGGTTGTTGGGGCATCTTATGTTTCCTAGAAATATTACCCACATATTAACACCTGGAACACTTTTTACAAAATTCATGGCATCACGAAATAGACTAGGCCAAAACAATCCACTTTCCAAAAATTTCCTAGCAGTACACTTAGTACTAAAATGTCCCCTACATGCAAGAGTATGGCAAAAAGTTAAGACAGACTCAAATTCATCATATCAGGAATGCATCGCCTAATAATTTGATCACTACAAATGTGCCACAAGTAAGGATCATCCCATATATAGAATTTAACATCTTTTTTAAACTTATTCAATTGATGTGTATTCATGTTAGCTGGTAAAACAAATGCAACTAGGTAATTTGCAATATTAGCATACCAAGGGATAGAAACAACAACCTCACAGAGTCTTTGATCAGGAAAATCATCTAAGGGTAAAGATGTTACCGCAGGTGACTCAATCCTACTAAAGTAATCAGCTACAATATTCTCTGCACCACTCTTATCACGAATCTCCACATCGAACTCTTGTATCAGTATCACCCACCTAATAAGGCAGGGTTTGGAGTTTGGTTTCTTGAATGAGTATTTGATAGCTGAGTGATCTATAAAGACAATCACCTTGGTGTGAAGGATGTAAGATCGAAACTTCTCTAACCTAAAGATAATTACAAATAGCTCTTTCTTTGTGGTAGTATAGTTGTCTTGAGCAGTATCTAATGTTCGAGAGGCATAGGCTATGATATGTTGTCTCTTCTCTACTCTTTGGGCAAGAATAGCACCTAGTGCATAATCTGAAGCATCACATAAGAGCTCAAATGGAAGGCTCCAATTAGGTGGCTGAATGATGGGGGTGTAGTGAGTCTTTTCTTTAACTCATCCCATGCATACCTGCAAGCATCATAAAAAACAAAACCCATATCTTTATGCAATAAACGAGATAATGGCAGTGCTATCTTACTAAAATCCTGGATGAACCTTCTATAAAATCCAGCATGCCCAAGAAAAGAACGTACATCTTTCACACAAGAAGGATATGGAAGGAATGAAATAATATCAACTTTAGCTTTGTCAACCTCAATACCATCATGTGAAACAACATAGCCCAAAACAATTCCTTTCTTAACCATGAAATGACATTTTTCAAAATTCAACACAAGATTATATTGACTGCATCTTTCCAAAACATTGTCCAAACTAGCTAAGCATGCATCAAAAGAATCACCGTAAACAGTGAAATCATCTATGAAAACTTCCATGCAATGCTCAAGAAAATCAGAGAATATGGAAACCATGCAACGTTGAAAAGTGCCTGATGCATTACATACACAAAATGGTATGTGTCTATATGCAAAGGTTCCAAATGGACATGTGAATGTGGTTTTATCCTGATCCTCAGGGGCAATAAAAATATGAAAATATCCAAAAAAACCATTCAAAAAAACAATAATGTGATCTACCAGCCAGTCTTTCTAACATCTGATCTATAAAGGGAAGGGGGTAGTGATCCTTTCTAGTCACATAATTCAATTTTCTATAGTCAATACATACTCTCTAACTATTCTGGACTCTAGTCAGAACCAGCTCACCTTCGTCAGTATACACAACTGTAATACCAGTTTTCTTAGGTACTACCTGAACTGGACTTACCCACTGGCTATCAGAAATAGGGTAGATTATACCTACAGAAAGAAGTTTAGAGACCTCTTTCTTTACCACATCAAGGATCAATGGATTGAGTTGCCTCTGTGGCTGTCGCACAGCTTTGGCACCATCTTCTAGCAGGATCCGATGTATGCACACATTTGTACTGATTCCAGGGATATCAGCAAGAGTCCATTCAATAGCTTTCATCCGTCTCCTAAGTACCTCTAAGAGGCGGGTTTCCTTATCAGTGGTTATGTCACTAGCTACAGTCACAGGAAGTGTCTCGTTCTTCCCCAAATAGACATATTTCAATGAGTTAGGAAGTGGCTTTTATTAGTGCAAGCGTTTCACCAAAGAGGGGGGTGAATTAGGTGATACCAGAAATTTCGTTGTGTATAAAGAAATTAACTGAATATTTAAAGCAGTTGAGAGCAAAGAGAAATATCACCGAAGTGTACACCGGGAGTTATACTAGTTCGGCCACAACCACTTTGACCTACGTCCAATCCTCAGAGCGTCTCTAAGAGTTTCACTATATTCTCCAAGATTCAGTGGTTCTTGGCACCTCAGTACACAACAAGTTCCTTCACCTGGACACTCGCTCCCCCTAACACGTTGTAATCAAATCCCTAACTCAAGGTTCCACTAACTTAAGTTGTCTTAATAACAAATATTGAGTTTGTAATGAAAAACTCTCTTACAGAGCAAATATATAATCACTGAAGTATAATGAATGAGTATAAGAAAAAAAAGCACTAAGAGTATGTTGATCAGTGTATTCTTAGTTCTTGTGTCTTGTTTCCTTCTCTTTGAATCTTCACATATATAGATGATTTGTAGTATCCGTTGGAAGCAATTCAAACATATCCGTTAGAGTTGCGTAGGAATGGTTAACTATTTGAAAACTATTTGTTTGTGGTAGGTAGTGGTAGGTAAACGTTTGGACTTTTATTTGACTTTTCACTTCTTGCATGATCTCTTCATTGTTTCTCTGCAAATGTACTTAAGATACTAATGCAATGAAGGGTTAATCATATAGATAACAAATCAATAGACATTCAATGAAAAACATAATTTCTGGACTACCTTACTCGAGTGATCATGTCTGTTACTCAAGTAGTCCCTCGAGTAATCCTATCAAAAATATGACAGTGGCTAATTCAACATTTTTCATAAGATATTACTCGGGTAAGACATGGAGTGAGATATATCACAAACCTTCGAAATACTTGATTACTCGAGTGGCTACTCGAGTGGCCATGTCTTTTCCTCACAAGTTACTCGGGTGCTGTCTCTGGTAAACTGATTACTCGAGTGGTTACTCAAGTGGCCTTCGCTTTTCTTCACACCTTACTCGAGTGGTCCCTCGAGTAGATTTCAAAAAACCTAGCGGATTACTCGATTACATCCTTGAGTAATTGCATTAAATTCTTGGCTGAGAGTTTGCTTTCTGATTACTCGAGTGGCTACTCGAGTAATGCTTCAAATAACTCCACAGATTACTCGAGTGGTACCTCAAGCAAATCCTTTTTCTCACCTGGTTACTAGAGTGGCTACTCGAGTAAAGTGTTGCATTTCTGGGCCGAGAGCTACTCGAAGATTTTTGACCTGGTTACTCGAGTGGCTACTCGAGTGATGCCTGTGAAAATGATGTTACTCGAGTAGATACTCGAGTAATAGTCTATATAACTTTGCAGATTACTCGAGTGGTCCCTCGAGTAACTTCGTCCAAATTTTGGCAATGCTTCACTGGATGAAATTCCCCTTGACTACTCGAGTGCTTACTTGAGTAACAACTTCCCTTACTCAAGTGGCACTCGAGTAAGCCTTCACAAAATTTGTTTATTACTCCAGTCCTTACTTCAAGTAATACTTTCCCACTTTGTTCAAAAATTCATTTGTTTGTTATCAAATCTTTCTATATTATTGATCCAATCTTTGTTATCATCAACACATATGGGATACAACATTCTCCCCCTTTTTGATGATGACAAAACTTGGTGATTTTGAACAAAGTTTTTGAAATTTAGTTTTCAAGCATATGCTTATCAAATACTATTTGTATGAAATCTCTTGTTCAATTTAAACTTGAAAACTCTTTTTGAAATAGCTTATTAAAGATCTTTTCAAAGTTTTTGTTCTTATATTTACTTGTTTACCTTGCATACATAATCGAAAACACATTTGTCCCAAAATGCAATATAATTTCAATGAAATGTCATAAAGGAACAAATTGCATAATGAAGAATTCAATACATAATCAAACTTAGAATAAAAATTAAAAGCGTTCAAAAGCAAAAAGCACCCTAAAAGCCCATACAACCAAATCCCAATATATCAACTCAGCCATTCATCACAAAATCACTCAGGCTCTTATCCCCCTTTTTGTCTTCATCATAAAGGTGGAATCAATCATGAGGAGTAGGTGGCTTGGCTGCTGAGATAGGAGTGACAGGAAATGCCAATGACTCATATGAACCATCTGAACTTGAAGAATCTGAAGATGATGGTTCAGGCTCAGGAAGGTTCACTAGCGGTGTCTGAAGATCCTTTGGAGGATTCACCGAAGATGAAGGGTAAGGAACTAGAGAAGTAATTGCTACTTCCTCTGTAGCAATCGGTGAAGACTCAAGCACCTCCTTAGTGCGTGTAGGTGATGCAATGGGAGTAGGTATGGGATCTAGCTGAATAGGTTGAGGTGGATCATCAGTGGTGATGTGGATAGGCTCGGATGTGTCAGGGTCAGGCATAGAGAACAATACACTGCTAGGTCCACTCTCAGAGGGTCTATGCTCAGTGGGTATAGAGGGTCCAGGTTCAGAGATAGGTATGGGCTCAGGAATACCAGAAGGACCAGGAGTAGAGGATCCACATGCCATAACATCAAGTTTGGCAACAATGGATCTCAGAAGCTCACCCTGGGCACGTTGCTCAGCTAGCAACTCTTCATGCCTCTTATCCATCTTCTCCACAAGTTGTCCCATCTTCTCATTTATATGGGTTACCAATCCGTATTGGTATTCGCAATATCAATATGGAAACTCCTCAGGATGTTCTCCATGAATGTTTGTATTGTGGCACCAAAGAAGGATGGAGAAGATGTGTTGGCTAGAGCAGAAGACTGTGTGTCATCCATTCAGCTTGATGCTGTGTCAGTCTTCTTCTTTTTCTTGGGACTTGCTTCTAGAGGTGTCTTCAGAGGAATCTCAATATTCAACTTTCCAATTTGATTCCTTCCTACTGGTGCTAACCTCTCAACCAGCTCCATACTTTCCAAATACCAAATATTGTTCTTGAGAAATAAGGAAATAAGTTGAAGATAAGGCATTGGAGTAGTAGGTTTTCCTTCATATCTATACCTCTTGATCTCATTGAAGATATACTCTCCCAAGTCCTTTTGCTCTTTGAGGGTCAATGAGGCGAATTTCCTGAAGTCTCTCTCAATGAAATGAGTAAAGTTAATGGATTTGTTCACCATGGCTCTAGAGTAGATATACCATAGGACTTTATGAAAATCACTCATATCACTCAGATTGAAGTTGAGAGGTCCTACTATCTCACCAAGTTTAAGGATAGAGAAAATATGGTTTGAATCAAGGTTAAGGTAATCATCATCAGGAGGATTTTCTATTCCTAACTAGGTATTGATTCTGGAAGGTGAGATTAGAATTCTTGGTCCTCTAACCTTAGAAGTCATTTCTTCTTCCACAGACTTCCTAGTGGGATCATTAATAGGTTTGTGGTTACAATAAAATGTCTTACTACTTTGGTGCCAAATGGGAGTTTGACAGATAGCCAGGGAATATAGGAATCAAGGTAGGGACTAAGATTGAATTTCAATACCTCTTGAAGCACCTTGTAGTCAATGTAATGCATCTTGCACACATTTCTTGCAAAATAACTCAGGTACTTCTGAGATTCCTCAAGCTTGCTCACGTTGAATCCCTTTAGATGAAATGTGATTTCTTCATCCTTCTCTTCTGTTTATCTTGAAGATTGCCCTCTCTTTGCTTCCTTAGATTAGAAAGCTTCCTCAAGCATGCCTACCATGACTTTGGTAAGCTTCTCATCAACCTTGGGCTTTTTCAGAGGCTTAGGAGAAAAGGTGGGTGTGTCAGATGAATCAGAGGAAAGAGGAGATGATTCTTTTGTTGTTTTTCCTTTTCTAAGGGGTAAACTCTTCTTGGATTGAGCTCTTGTAGCAATGGGCTCCTTAATCACAACCCCTTTCACCTTAGGCTTAGCTTGTGGCTTGGTCTTGGATTTTGGTTAGGGAGAAATTTTCCTCTTCTTGGAAGGAGGAGAGGAATGTGAATAAGAGGGTTGATATGGTTCAGAAGACTCAGAAGGAGTGCTAAGATTGGGAGATTTTGTCCTCACCATTATGATTTTAGAAAATCAAATATTTCAGAGAAAAATAGAGACGAGTGTCGTGAGTTTAGGGCAGATGATTCAGTGTAATTTGAGAGGTTTTCGAAGGTGTAAATCACTGGATTTTGACGGTTATGGGAAGAGAAAAAGATTTTGTAAGTGCACTAGGAGAATCACTCGAGGAGATTTTGTGAGAAATGACCGAGTATCGAGTTGAAATAACCTAGAGCCCGTATCACTCGAGGACTTACTCGAGTGATCATCAGCTTCACTCGAGTAGCTACTCGAGTGATCATACCAGAAATTTTAAAATACAGTGAATTTAAGAGCGTACCTGGCATGAATAATATTGTAATTACCCATGTATATTCCCTTGATCATTTAATGATTCTTTAGAACAGATTTGAACTGAAACTCAGAAGATTTGAAATTTGCACCCAGGTTCACTCGAGGCCTTACTCGAGTAATGTTGAAGTTCACTTGAGGCCTCCCTTGGGTAATATGTCTTTTCACCTTCTGATTGTTCATTTCCAACCGTTGTGCCATTTCATTTGAAATTAATGCTTTACTGGCACATTTCCAAGTTCATTACTCTAGTGGCTACTCGAGTAATGCATCCATTACTTCAAGGTGTCATTCTAGTAATACTCATTACTTGAAGTTCTCACTCTAGTAATGCTCATTACTTGAAGTTGTCACTCCAGTAATGTTGTCCTTTGTTAACCTCTGCTATTCATACTCCAAAACAAATTATTATGATCTTGCAAAACAAATTGCTAGAAACTCCGATGCTTAAGTTAGTAATCATCAAAACATCAATAAATAATATCATCTAACATTTTACAAACACTAAATAACTTACAATTCATTGGGATTTACCATTCCTAATTCTCGTCTAATATATAAAAATTGATCTTTTGCAAGGGTTTTGTGAAAATATCAGCTAGTTGAAGATGAGTTGAATGAATATTACATTAACATCTTTCTTTTAGACATGATCTCTGATTAAGTGATGTCGAACATCGATATGCTTGGTTCTAGAATGTTGAACACGATTCTCTGCCAAGCTTATCGTGATAGTGTTGTCATAGTATATTGGTGTTTCTTTCAAATAAATACCAAGATCCTGGAGTTGTTGCTTTAGCCATATTACTTGTACACAACAACTTGATACTGCAACATACTCAGCTTCCGTTGACGAAAGAGACATTGTAGTTTGGTTCTTACTAAACCATGATACAAGTGAGCCGCCAAGAAACTGGCCTTGTCCACTTGTACTCTTTCTGTCTGTCTTGTATCCTCCATGATCAAAGTCTGAGTATGCAACTAGATATTCACTTCTTCCCTTGGGATACCAGAGACCCAATTCTGGCATGTCAGCAAGATATCAGAAGATTCATTTGACAGTTTCAACATGTGACTCTTTTGGTGCTGGTTGATGTCTTGCACACATACCTACATTGAATTGAATGTCAGGCCTGCTTGTAGTGAGATAGAGTAATGATCCAATCATTCCTCTATATTTTGTGATATTGTAATCTTTTCCCTTGACATCCGCATCAAGCAATGTGGTTGAGCTCATGGGTGTGTCTGTTCTATTTGCTTCTTCCAATCCATACTTATTCAATAGCTCTTTCAAATATTTCATTTGAGATGTGAAAATTCCATTATTTCTTTTTTTGATTTGCAAATCGAGAAAGAAATTCAATTCTCCCATAATTGACATCTTAAACTCCCCCTGTATTATCTTAGAAATTCTTTGCATATAGTTTTGTTAGTAGCACCGAAAACTATATCATCTACATATATTTGCACAATTAATATATCATCACGTTTTCGTTTTGTAAAAAGTGTTGTATCAACTTTTCATCGTACAAAACCTTGATCAATAAGAAATTTATTGAGCCTTTGGTACCATGCTCTAGGAGCTTGTTTTAAACCATATAAAGCCTTTTTGAGTTTAAAAACATAGTCAGGTTTGGTACATCTTCAAAACCTGGAGGTTGCTCTACATATACTTCTTCCATGATGTAGCCATTTAGAAATGCACTCTTTACATCCATTTGATAGAGTTTGAATCCTTTGATGCATGCAAAGGCTAAGAATACTCAATTTAGCCACTGAAGCATACGTTTCCTCATAATCAATTTCTTCTTCTTGATTATAGCCTTTGGCCACCAATCTTGCCTTGTTTCTGACAATTATTATGGATTCATTAAGTTTGTTCTTGAATACCCATTTAGTGCCAATGATCAGATGATCCTTAGGTAGGGGTACCAAATCCCAAACTTGATTTCTTTCAGATTGGTTTAGTTCTTCTTGCATTGCTATAACCTAATCATTGTCTGATAGAGCTTCATCAATGTTAGAAGGTTCAATCTCATAAATGAATGTAGAAAAGCTAACTTCATTGAAAATTCTATTTCCAGTTTTGACTCCTTCATTCACATCTCCTATGACTTGATCTAGGGGATGACTCCTATTGTATTTCCAGGTTTTAGGTTGTCCTAGTGACTAATCTTCTTCCTTGGTTTGATTAACTTCTGGAATAAGAGATTTAGAAATAGATTGACCATTTTCTTGATTTAAAAAAACATCCTGCTTATCATCAATGGTTTTGTTAGAGCACTCAAATTCATCAAATACAACGTGAATTGATTCTTCAACAACACATGCTCGTTTATTGAAAAATCTATATGCTTTACTTCAATTAGAATAGCCTAGGAAAATTCCTTCATCTGTTCTAGAATCAAATTTTTCTAAGTTATCTTTACCATTGTTATGAATGAAATACTTACAACCGAAGATGTGTAAATGAGGAAGGTTTGGCTTTCTTCCTTTGTATAGCTCATATGGTGTATTTCCAAGTTTTGTTCTAATGTAAGCTCTATTTGAAATATAGCTGTTAGGATTGGCAAGCACAGTGAAAGAATTTTAAAATTTTATCGGTCCTAATCGAGGATCTATCAACGGCAATTAAATTGGGTTAGAAAGAACTCGTACCTTTTTCACGATCTCTAGGAGCCAACACGTTAGGTCCGCTCCCTCTACCGGTATCCACACAAGTGCTCTCCAACAGAGGCTGCGTGCTAGCGCCTCCAATGTTTTTAAGGTTTCCCTTGTGGCTCTGAATTCTCATGCGCGTATGAGTATATCTGCTCTATCAAGTTTATAACCTATGATGGCTATATTCAAATTTCAAAATTAATCATCATTAATTTCAAAATTAATCAACAATTAATTATCTTGATGAGCTAATTAAATAAATTCAGTTTAAATTAAATCTGTCCTACAACTTTAATTTAACCTATTTATTTAATCCAAATAAAGAGCCATTAGATTTAATTTATCTTCATAAATTAAATATGAGATATTATATCTCTATCATGTTAGTTGTTAAATTTAATATATTTTAATAAATAAAATTTAAAACTAACACAATATAATATCATATAATATATATACATATACATATATATATATATATAGTATATAAGATATGTATTTCGAAAATATATATCTATATAATATTATTAACGAATTTTATATTATATATATATATAATATAAAATTCATCCACCCTAAATTAAACATTATCTTGTGTTGGGCCATTCTTGTGTGCGACCCTATAGGCCCATATGAAGTTGGCAGTGGGCCAATAACTATACTAACCCAAAAGTCGCAAGCGGCCTCTAGCAAGACATTAGACTACCCAAATCATATGAGGATCGTTATCACTATGCAACCTGTCATAAAAACATGTCACGTCCCTTTTGTCACATGATATATCGATCAAGGATAAGGCATGGATAATGTCATCCTCTTGTTCCTGACCATTACTTTCTCGATTCCTGAGTAGCGTGACAATAGAAATGGAAACTCCTTTCTATTGTAGTATGGCCATACATTTCTTAGACTCACTCATCGAGGGGCCTAGTAATATCTCTCTACTAATGTGAGGGACAAATTCCATCTAGATCATTCATATTCCTCTGCATGAAAAACCACCAAGCACGATCATAGCCTTTATCATCACTCGGTCAAAAGTGAATTTTGACTAGTTTAAAGCTTAGAAACTCTCATGTAGGAATCCACGGTGACCTCAGGTCTAAGGGCATTGTGATGTGGTTATACATGAGAAAAGCTTATGGCTTGATCCATGTAGCTTTCTCATAGTAGGTCGGTCTACCACCTTGTACTCTTACAAGTGCCTAAAACTTTGATTCCTATCTCCATATCTTATCAAAGTCATACTGGTCTTATTTCATCTTGCTCCTGAATAGATGATCGACCAGGGACATTTTAGGACAATCTTCATGAATTATCCAAGGATACAATTATCACAATTAACATGCAAATAATATGATAACAGAATGGAGAAATTTCATTAAAATAATAATGTTCAAAGTACAATGATTGGCCCTTAGGGCACAATTTCCAATAATAGCATGCTGTGCTCATTGCATCGGCCTAGAAAACTTGAGACACGTTCTTTTTATTTAGTATTGCCCTAGCCATTTCAGTGAGCACTTTATTCTTTCGTTCCACGACTTCATTTTGTTGTGGTGTCCTTGGAGCAGAGAAATTGTGATCAATGCCATTAGTATCACAATATTCTTCAAAGGCTTGATTTTCAAATTCTCCACCGTGATCTGTGGTGATACCTGCAATGGACATACCTTTCTCATTTTGCACTTTTTTGAAAAAAACAATGAATTTTGCAAAGGTTTCATCCTTTGATGACAGAAAAATAGTCCATGTAAATCTATAGAAATCATCAACAATGACCAATGAATATAAGTTGCCTCCAAGGCTTTTAACTCTTACTGGACCAACTAAATCCATAGGTATCAATTGAAGTGGTCGATTTTTTGTAATCTCATTTTTTGATTTGAAAGATGATTTAGTTTGTTTTCCCTTTTGACATGCGTCAAAAATTAAATCATTTTTAAAACTTAATTTGGGTAATCCAAGAACTAAATCCTTTTTGAGTAGTTTGCCTAGTTGATGCATGTTGGCATGAGCTAGTCTCTTATGTCATAACCAACTTTCATCGGCATTACTTAGAAAACAATTTTCAGAGTTATTTCTATTGATATCAAGTATATAGCAGTTACCTTCCCTTTTTGCTCTGAGCTTTGCCTTGATATTTTTCTTATCAAGTTGTAAGTCTTTCTTGTTGACAATCAGACATTCCTCTGAATCAAATATTATCCAGTTGTCTTTATCTGCCCTTTGACTCACGCTCAGCAAGTTATGACACAAGCCTTCAACGTAATAAACATCTTTGACTTGTATGCCTTTATTGTTTTTTATTTCACCAATTTTTGCTATATTTCCGGATTGATTTCCTCTAAATTTTACCTTTCCACCTTCCTTAGGTTGCAATGTGGTAAAAGTTTTGAAATCACCGGTCATATGTCTAGAGCATCCACTGTCTATGTACCACTTGTTGTTTTTGGATGCTTTAAGACATATCTACAATCAAATATGATTAAGTCTTAGGTACCCATATCTTTTTGGGTCCTTTTGGGTTAGTACAAAATTTTTTCGGAACATATGAACCTTTAGGTACCTATTTGTAGGTTCCTATATTTCCTTTCTTCCTATGAATGCATGATGGAGTATAATGACCTTTTCTATTACAATAATTATAATGTGCAAAAGGATTTGATGCATGCACAGAATGCTGAAAATAATTCAAGTATGATTTACCTCCAGCTTTCTTTCTTCCTTTCCTTTTGTCTGATTTTGGATCATATCCAATTCCAGATCGATCATTCACAAATCGTTGAGCTTTTAAAATTAGTAAGATCGATCATTCACTTCTTTTAGTGAATTTTTCAAGAGATTTAGTAAGATCGGTATTTTTCTTTTTCAAAGAAGTATAGTTTTCACAATCCTTTTCAAAATTCTCTTTAAGTTCAACTTCAAGAGCTTTGTTTTTCTTTTTGAAAACAACTAGTTCTTTAACTACTTTGATGAATTCAGAATGTAAAGCATTATATTGGGAAAGTAATTCATCATAGGTAGGATCAGAATCAGTTACCTCTTCTTCTATTTCCTCTTGAGCAACTAGACAGATATTGGCTACTTCCTCTTCATCGCTTTCTTCATCAGAAGAACTATCTCCCCATATGGCAGGTACAAAGGCTTTCTTCTTGTTGTAGAATTTACCTTTTCTCTTTTCTTTATTCTTCTGAATCAGTTCTTGACATTCTGATTTGAAATGTCCTGGCTTTCCACATTCATAGCAGAAGATGTGTTCTTTATTATTTATTCCTCCTTTCTAAAAGTTTTTGAATCCTTGGCCTTTCTTGTAAAACTTTCTGAATTTTTTTATGATTAGGCCCATTTCGTCATCGTCAAGCTCTTTATCTTCATCTTGTTCTTCTTCTTTTGCTTTTAGTGCTAGACCTCTTTTCTTCTTGTCACCAATATCATCTAGTTCTCGTTTGAATTTTAATTTTCTTTCATATTCAGAAAGGCTTCTGAATAGAGAAGCAACCGATCACATTGATTCACCTTTTTGCTTCCTCAATTGCAATGACTTTTGACTCCTAGTCTTTAGAAAGAATATTTAAAATCTTTCATACTTAGGTATGTTGATCATAGACTTTTCTAAGTACTGCAAGTTGATTAACAAGGTGAGTATATCTATGTTCAAATTCAGCTATTGACTCACCTGATTTCATTCAAAGAAAATCAAACTCAGTAACCAGAGTATTGATCCGGTTTTCTTTTATTCCCAAAGTTCCTTCGTGCGCTATTTCCTAGGCTTTCCATATTTCTTTAGCTGTTGGGAGTGTGCAGATTCTGAAGTACTCATTTTGACTCAAGGCACTTTGAATCATTAGAATTGCTTTGCTGTTGAGTGTAATGAGTTTCTTATCATTCACATCATATTCTACTGGTGTCTTGGGAACTCTCTGTAAATCTATAATCTTTGCAGATTTGTAGTTTCCACTCTCAATCACATCCTATAGCCCATATTTAGTAGCCATTATGGAGACTTTGAACTTCGCTTTCTAGAATGAGAAGTGTTCGCCATTGAAACCCGGAGGTCTTGTGATAGAAGTTCCGTCGAGAAGAATGCTTTCACCCATGCTTGCCATTGGATCCTTCTTAGGTTGTTAAACCTTAACAAGAAGACCTACGCTTTGATACCAAATGTTAGTGCAAGCGTTTCACCCAAGAGGGGGTGAATTAGGTGATACCAGAAATTTCGTTGCGTATAAAGAAATTAACTAAATATTTAAAGGAGTTGAGAGCAAAGAGAAATATCACCGAAGTATACACCGGGAGTTATACTAGTTCGGCCACAACCACTTTGACCTACGTCCAGTTCTCAGAGCGTTTTCGAGAGTTTCACTATATTCTCCAAGATTCAGTGGGTTCTTGGCACCTCAGTACACAGCAAGTTCCTTCACCTGGACACTCACTCCCCCTTACATGTTGTAATCAAATCCCCAACTCAAGGTTCCACTACCTTAAGTTGTCTCAATAACAAATATTGAGTTTGTAATGAAAAACTCTCTCAAAGAGAAAATATATAATCACTGAAGTACAATGAATGAGTATAAGAAAAACAAAGCACTAAGAGTGTGTTGATCAGAATATTCTTAGTTCTTGTGTCTTGTTTTCTTCTCTTTAAATCTTCATATATATGATGATTTGTAGTATCCGTTGGAAGCAATTCAAACATGTCCGTTAGTATCGCACAGCAACAGTTGACAATTTGAAAACTAATTATTTGCAGTAGGTAGCAGTAGGTGAACGTTTGGACTTTTATTTTACTTTTCACTTCTTGTATATTCTCTTCATTGTTTCTCTGCAAATGTACTTAGGATACTAATGCAATTTAGGGTTAATCATATAGATAACAAATCAATAGACATTCAATGAAAAACATAATTTCTGGACTGCCTTACTTGAGTAGCTACTCGAGTAATCATGTTTGTTACTAGAGTAATCCCTCGAATAATCCTATAAAAAATATGGCAGTGCCTAATTAAACATTTTTCATAAGATATTACTTGGGTGAGACATGGAGTGAGATAAATCACAAACCTTTGAAATACCTGGCTACTCGAGTGGTCATGTCTTTTCTTTACAACTTACTCAGGTACTGTCTCAAGTAAACTGATTACTCAAGTGGTTACTCAAGTGGCCTTCACTTTTCTTCACACCTTACTCAAGTGGTCCCTCGAGTAGATTTCAAATAACCAAGCAGATTACTCGATTACTTCCTCGAGTAATTACATCAAATTCTTGGTCGAGAGTTTGCTTTCTGATTACTCGAGTGGCTACTCGAGTAATGCTTCAAATAACTCCGCAGATTACTCGGGTGGTCCCTCGAGTAAATCCTTTTTCTCACCTGGTTACTTAAGTGGCTACTCGAGTAAAGTGTTGCATTTCTTGGCTAAGAGCTACTGGAAGATTTTTGACCTGATTACTCGAGTGGCTACTCGAGTGATGCCTGTGAAAATGATGTTACTCAAGTGGATACTCAAGTAGTGGTCTATATAACTTTGCAGATTACTCGAGTGGTCCCTCAAGTAACTTCGTCCAAAGTTTGGCAGTGCTTTACTAGATGAAATTCTCCTTGACTACTTGAGTGCTTACTCGAGTAACAACTTCCCTTACTCGAGTGGCTACTCGAGTAAACCTTCAAAAAATTTGTTTCTTACTTTAGTGCGTACTTCAAGTAATGTTTACCACTTTGTTCAAAAATTCATTTATTTGTTATCAAATCTTTCTATATTTTGATCCAATCTTTGTTATCATGAAAACATATGGGATCTAACAGCTTTAACTCCAAAAATGGAGCTTGCTTAATTGAAGGTATGAGTGGCTTCAAATCTATATAAGTCAAACTAGAAACCTGCACAACTGATTCATAAATAGAAGAGCAAACTTTACCATCTTGGGGAGTATTAGTAGAAAACTGCATGAGCAGAAGAATCAACCAACACATCACAGTCAATAGCAATAGTGCCCTCAGTAGCACTCATATCAGAGATAGAATTAGAATCATAAATCTCACTATCAGAAACATGATCAATGTCAATCAATAATTCAGAGTCAGGTAGTGAAGATAAATCAATTCTATTCATGGCATCAATCACACTAAGTAACTGAGAAAGTCTATTAGAATCAATAAAAGTAGTAGATGTGTGATTACTAGAATTGCTAATGCTATAATTAGGCACAGAAGGATCATGTCTAAAATGTCTCATAATCTTAATAGCATCAGTGAAAATATCAATATCAGCACTATCAAGATCAGCATATGTATCACAACTACCAATTTCAACACATGAACAAGAGATAGTATAATCTAAACAGGTAATATCACCATATCTATTAAGCATGCTATCTCCAAGATCTGTAATAGAATCATCCATAATAACATCAATAGCATTAACATCTATCTCAGCACAATCATCAGGGGGATGTCTCATGGATTGAAGCATATTAAATCTAATACTTTCACCAGTAAATTCCAGAGTAAGGCTACCAGCATGCACATCTATCATAGCTCTAGCAGTTTTAAGGAAAGGCCTACCTATAATCAAAGATGAATGTCCTTTCTGCCTAAACCTACCATCATCCATATCAAGAACATCGAAGTCTGTAGGGAATATGAAATCTTTTACCTTAACCAAGATGTCCTCCAAGACGTCTTCTGGGATTGTGCAACGTCTATCAGCAAGGGATGCAATGAGATTTATGGGCTTAAGCTCTACACCCTTGAGTTGATTGAAGACTGATTTTGGCATAACGTTGATAGCTGCTCCCAAGTCTACTAAGGCATCTGAGAAGTCAATGTCACCAATAGTACAAGGTATGAGAAAGCTACCAGGATCCTTGCACTTTACTGGCATTGGCATTTGATAAAGAGAGGAGACAACTGATCCTAAGTCAACCTTGCCTTTATGCTTAAATTTTCTCTTTATAGTACATAACTCCTTCAAGAATTTTGCATATTTAGGCACTTGTGCGACTAAGTCAACTAGTGGAATATTGATCACCACTTTCTTGAAGATATCATAGACTTCATTAAATATCTCAGCTTCCTTCTTTTTCCTTTCAGCCTTAGCTACTACAGTAGTAAATGGCAAGGATGGTTTGATCACTTGCTTTCCTTCCTCATTTTTTTTCTTGTTCTTCATGAGGTGCCACTTGTGTTTTTGATAAAGTAGACTGATCCTGTGATGTGGAAGTAGAAGTAGAAGGAAGAGTGGAAGGAGAGTCATCAACAACTTCCTTGTTATTAGAAGTATTGGTGGTAACAGGATTTGCAGAAGGGATTATCTTTCCACGTAGAAGCGATATAGCATTAACTCCACCAATATTAGGATTTTGTTGAGGTCCAACATTCAGATTGGTTACCACTTGAGATGGAAGCTTTCTTGAACCTTGACTCTGTATATTACTGAGTGCATTAGAAAAATGACCCATTTGAGTTTGAAAAGCTTTAAATTCCTGCATCTGTTGTTACTGTTGTTGCTGTTGTTGCATCTGTTGTTATTGTTGCATCAGGATTCTCATCATAGCGTCCATCTTACTTTCTAACCTTGAACCTTCATCTTGGACTGGCATTGATTGTCTAACTTGTTGAAACATCTTGCCACTAGAATTCCCACTTTGATTGAATTGTGCTTGCTGGGCTTGGCCTTTTCCATATCAAAGATTTGGATTATCATGCCATCCTGGATTATATGTATTGGAGTAAGGATCATATTTTTGGCCACCTTGAGTCAAAGGCTTAGAAAGGTACATTGCATTACAAGATTCAACTTCATTATTCATATAGGGGCAGGAGTCAACACCATGTGTTGCTAGAGAACAAATAGAGCATAGTGGCCCTACTAGAGCAGAAGAGTTAGCCTGTGGGGTAAAAGAAGTGGAGGACCCCAAAGGATTGGCCATATTAGAAGAATTTTGCATATGAGACAACCATTTTTTCCATAGTAGATACAAGTTTATCAATTTTGCTCTCTAGGTGAGACTCAGAATTAGCAGAAATTCATCCCACTTCATTAACTTTGACCTGTTGTCTAATACCAAATTGTTGGCTATTTTCAGCTTTCCTTTCAATCAATTCCCAAGCATGATCCATAGTCAAGTGTAGAAGTGCACCACCAGCAGCTGAGTCTAATAAATCTCTCTCTAGAGGTAAGAGACCTTCATGGAAGTATTGGATTAGTAATGTATCCAGAATCTGATGGTGGGCACAACTAGAACATAGCATTTTAAAATGCTCTAGATATTCATATAAGGATTCTCTAACCACTTGTCGACATCTACATATGTCCTTCCTAATAGATGAAGTGCGAGAAGTTGGGAAATACTTTTCTAAGAACAATTTCTTCAATTGGTTCCTTGAAGTAATGAATCCAGGAGGTAATCGAAGCAATCAATTTTTAGCAGATCCTTCTAAAGAGAATGGTAAGGCATACATCTTAATCTGATCTTCATTCACACCAACAGGTTTCATAATAGTGCAAACCACATGAAACATCTTCAAGTGATTGTACGCTTCCTCACCTGAAAAGGCCATTAAATTTTGGAAGTAAGTGAATTAATCCAAATTTCAATTCAAAAATTGCATTAATATCAGAATAATTGATATACCAATATTGAAAATGCAAATAAGGTGAAACCAATTCTTTAATAGTCACAGCAGGATCAACAATATTAGCATTTGCATTTACGTTTATGTTTACAATTGCATTTGCATTTGCATTAACACTAACATTCCCATAAGCATTAACAACAATATTATTAGCATCCATATTGACCTTAGAATCAAAAGAATCAACAATGGGCTCAATAGAGGAACTATTGCCTACAAAAGTACTAGCTTTAGTCCTTCTTCATTGGTAAAGTGTCCTCTCAATCTTAGGATCAAATTCAAACAATATTTCAGAAGAGGATCGGGTCATGCAATAAACAAATACCTAAGAAGTTGCCTAAAAACTCAAACCTAAAGCCTAACCGCTGCTCCCCCGCAACGACGCCAAAATTGATGCGTGCTTCTGTCGCAAAAGCAATCAATTAAACTAGGTCCTAATTGATTATGTAGTTTAGGGTCAACCTAGGTCATTCTCCCAAGGAGCAAGCTATGGGTTTTCTTTAGGATTGATTTTTAAGTGACAAAGATGCAGTGGAATGGACCTAAACTAGAATGCAAGACTCTACTACCTAAATGCAAATGACTCTAAAATCTATATGAGAATGAAACTAACCTAAATGAATTGAAATGCAATCTTTGGGGTTTTTTTTATGAAAAAGGAATTAAGAAGCTAAGCAAAGAGAATAATCAAAAGCAAGACAATCAACAAGGTTTTAGTTCAGTTATGATGATGAAGGGGACAACTTAAGATTCACATGGATCTAACTTTCTTAGCCATTCAATTTATTAGACCAAAAGGAGGTTGATGAAAAATTGGAATTAATAAACTTAATCACCTAATTGAAATATGGGAAACCCTCAAGTTCAATAACATTTATTCCACGAGAAAACTCATAACGAAACAAATGGTGGCTAATTAAATTCATTAAAAGACAATCACAATAATTTAAGATAGTTTTGTAAATTATGTTCACAATTGCCTAATTAAACAATTTGACAATTAATCACCTAATTAAACAATTAAGATATTAAACCTAAATTGACAATTAAATTAATAATGAAAACTCAATTAATAATCTAAATGACAATCAAAGGTTTGCAAACAAAAATCCCAATAATCATTTAAGAACAAAGCAAATCCAAAATATCAATTCAATCCAAATCAATAATAAGTCTACAATCTAAAATTAGATTGTTCTCAATTAATACAACCCAAAATCATTTAAAACTAAATAATCTCAAGGCTTGAATCAAAAAAATAAAAAGAAAGACACTCCCTTGTAGTCTTTAAGTGTAAGCTCCTAGGATCTAGCTTCCTCCATGCTTGTCCCAAGTTGCCTCCCAAAAGAATTTAAGCTATCATAAGATTAGTTCTCCTTCCAAGCTTCTAACACGTCACAGCCATGGAAATTGGAGAGTAAAATTGAAGGTTGGGTCATGGTGTGACGCTGTGTAAATGGAGAAGAGGAGTGGAGTAGATCAATAGCAATTGAATGTGGGACCCATGTTGATTGAAGATGATGAATGACAACACCACTGCTGTGCGTGAGCTTGCGACTTTAAGGGAGAATTCAGAATGAAGATGGCTCCTTGGTGTGCGTCTCACCTCCAGCGTCAGTCCGTGTCTCTTCTCTCATGAATGTGTGATTTCTTCCCCATGCTGTGGCGGCTAGGTTAGATAAAAGGGAGAAAAAGATATCTATGGGGTTAAAGTTTAGGCCCATTAAAATTTACTTAGCCCAATAATATTCAACCATCAGATTCTATTTTAGCTTCCAAGAAAAATTCTGCACCGTAGGATCTTCTAATCTTCTTTTCCTTATCCTACATGAATCTAATAAAATCGTGATTTATCATATCATTGGAAATATTTTCCAATCATAATATAACAATTACAATATTATCAATTTAAGCCCAATAATATCATAATCCATTCAAATTTATATTATTTCCTAAAATTGGCTAATAATCCAAATATTATCTAATAAATCTAAATTAGCCCAAAATAATCCCCAAAATAAATGAATAAGGTGGGATAAAATATATAAAATTTAGGATTTATCAATATTCCTTGAGACTATGTCACTAAGGAGGCACTGGCTAGTAATGTTTCAAGGATATTTGAATAGTGCCTCACTGGTGAGTGACTGCATAGTGATGGCTAAATAGCTATATCACTCAAGTGCTCACTCGACTAATCCTTTAGTATTTTCAAAAAGGTATAGTGCATCACTATCTAGTGTTTCTCTAGTCACTAGCATTACTTAAGTGCTCACCCAGAGTGATATGGACTTAGTGGCAAAATAAACAGTGCATCACTGTTAAGTGACTGGTCATTGATGAGCAATATGTATGTATCAATTGAGTAATCCCTTAAAATTTTCAAAGCCAATTTATCATTATCCAATGTCTGCTCAGTGATATGCTATTCATTATGTCATTGTCCAATGCCTTACTAATGATCTTTGAGCAATGGGTCATCACTCTAATGATCATGCTAAATAGTGGATCATTGTCAAGTGACTAATGAGTGATTGAATTTTCTCAAAGCATCACTCCTATGATTTGTTATTATCACTCAAGTGCCTACTCAAGTTACCACTTGGGTGATTAGTCTCAGCGATCATTTCAAAGTGTTTTAAATTTTTCGAAATACCATTTCTCTAGTTAAACAATACTCTTAAGGTTTGTTATCATCATCACATTGGAATATAACATTCTCCCCCTTTTTGATAATGACAAACCTTTTATAAAAATTCTTTGAAAACCAAAAAAAGAAGTTCATAATAACTTATAATTATGCTTAATGCACTCATAATGATTAAACCCAATGTAAAGCATAGAAAATGAATCAAACTATTATTTCATTGCTTAAAATGCTTGATTACACTTAGACAATCAAAGATCGTACATATAAATCAAGTCTGGTGTTGAATATCACAAAATACATGGAACTAGCAATGAAAAACACACAATACATAAGAAAATACAATGTAGACATGCTAAAACATCGAATGAGACGCTAATATACATCATCACCATTATCACCACTCAGAGAACTCTTCTTCCCCTTTTTGTCATAAGCATAAATAGAGAAAGGAGTTGGGAATGTATGTCATTAGAGGATGGAGGAGGATGGAAACAAAGATGGGTAGGAGGTAGAAGCAAGTATGAATCAATGGAGGAGAACTGAGAGGGAGTGTAAGGGGCAATGGTTGTGAGAGGATATATAGGAGTGGAAGCATCATCATTAGGAGATGCTCATGATGTGCTAGTGTAGGGGAATTAGGCGGGGTAGCAAGTTTTAGGGGAGAAATGACAAGGTCATTAGTGGAACTAGGAATATAAGGGTGAGAGGGAGCTAGCCTAATAGTAGGCTCGAGTATAGCCTTTATGACCTCAATCTCTTGATCAGCCATAGAATTGTTAGATATGATTAGTTTTGATGATGTCAAATATAGATGTCAAATATTAAGAGCAAAAAATTTGTATAATATACTTATCTTTTATATTGACTAACTAATATATTTAATGTTGTATATCTTAAAGATTAGTCATAAACACTACTACAAAATATTGCTTTTACGACCCTAAAGGACGTCCCTTTTTAAAAAAGGGACGTAAAAAATAAATGCGGTGGCATTTTTGTAATTCTGAGTGAGATTTGAATAGTTTTAGACGTCCCAAATTCAAAAATAGACGTCTAAAGTCACTTTAGACGTCCCCAATTTAATTGGGGACTTCTAAAGTTACTTTTTTTTTAAAATCAGGAATGCCTTTGGGTCACTTTAGACATCCCCAATTTAATTGGGGACGTCTAAAGTAAATTTTTTTTAACCAGGGACACCTTTTAACGTCCTTAATACATATTAGGGACGCCAAAAGGCGTCCCTTAAATATTAGGGACGCCACTTTAGGCGTCCCTAATATGAGGGACGCCACTTTAGGCATCCCTAATATTAGGGACGCCTAAAGGCGTCCCTGATTATTAATTAAAAAAAATTAACTTTAGACGTCCCCAATTAAATTGGGGACGCCTAAAGTAAAAAAAAAAATTAACTAAACAACTTTAGGCGTCCCTAAATTAAATTAGGGACGTTAAAAACAATTCAAATCTGTACCGACAGTCTTTATTTGTCAGTTTTATAGATCCACACTCTTTTTTCTCATCAACGCAACCACTACCACCAAACATTTAACTTTTACTTCTTCTTTATATGCTGTTGTTTCTCTTTTCTCTCTCTTTATTTTCACCAGATCTGTAATGCTTACCACCACGCATTTAACTCTTGCTTCTTCTTTGCTCTCTCTCTCTTTTTCACCAGATCTATTATGTTTCTTACTATTTTATCTTCTTTCTCTTTTTTTCTTTGGATTTCCCTTCTATTTTATCTTCTAACTCGTGTTGTTATGGTTTGTAGATCGAGACTCCAAAACATGCTTCATGGCCATGTTCCCACTGAGAAAATGAGGTACATCTCTCTCTGTTGCTCTTCTCTATTCATTATTATGAGAAAATGAATTTTAATAATAGAAGGAGATAAGTTTTTCACAACTGATTCATCTTATTGTTATCATCTTCTGTTTATGAGATTTCAGCTCTAGAGTTATTATTGTGTAGATTTTGGATTTGGAGTTCAGATACTAGATCTATAATTTTATTGACGATGATATGTAATTTCTGATTTTAAATACTGTTTAGTCCAGATCTGTAATATAAACGAATTTTTTTTAAAAAAAAGCACTTTAGATGTCCCCACTTTAAAGTAGGGACTTCTAAAGTGGGACTTTAGAAGTCCCCACTTTAAAGTGGGGATGTCTAAAGTCCCACTTTAGACGTCCCCAATTTAAAGTGGGGACGTCTAAAGTCCAGACTTTAGACGTCCTTTTATCTACGGATGTTATTACCATTTTTTACTACGTCGCTCAGATAGACGTCCCCTTGTTTTCAGACGTTAAAAGGCCTAAGAAAGGGACGTTAAAAATCTTTTTTGTAGTAGTGAAACCTGATGGTGGGTTGATGTTATTTTGCTTATAATACCTCATAAATGGAGAATGATCATCACGAAGAAAATCAAGAAGCAAGAGATTGAAGAAAGTCATAAACCCAATGGTGGGCTGATGTTTTTTTTCTTTTAACAAAGAATGATTATCAAGAAGGTAATCAAGAAGAAAGAAAGAAGATTGAAGATATTTAAGAAGATATCTAGTTGGTTATGAAGAATGATCATCAAAAGGAAAAACAAGAAGATATCTTGTATATTAGCCAACAAAGAAAGAAGAAGATTGAAGAAAGAAGAACTTGCAAGAACTAATGAAAATATCAAGATCCAAGCTATTAGAAGTGATATCAAAGGTTTCTATCATCAAACGGAAGTTGGAATGGGTCAATATGATGCTAAAATGACTTATACAAAAGTTATGCTACCTCCAGAGGTGATTACTTGCATAATCCCTCGAGTAATATGCCACTGCCTCATTTCAAAGTTGTTTACTCAAGGGCTCACTCAAGTAATGACCCATAATTGCTCTAGTGACTACTAGAGTAATGAGCATTTTGACGTGCTCTGTTTTCATGCTACAGGATAAAGGTTAGGTATTTTGATAATATCTCTCTAACCATACATTATATTAAGCGGAAACTAATGGCATATGAATCTAGACTCCCAATGCATCATTTTGACCAAATATCACATTCAAAGGAGTTCAGATGAGAGAGATATAAGCTATGATAGTTGACACTCAAATCACCATCACAGTACAAGACAGTTTTGGTATTTTGGACATAACTCTCAAACTATAAATTGGATTGTGACTAAACCAGTGCCATATGAAATTAGACTCAAAGAGCTTTCTATAGATAGGTAAGTTGGCATATTTGAAGTTATATCCTAAGAGCTATGCCTTTTGGAAGTTGCTGCTCATGATTTCAGCAATTGTCTAAGAATAGTAGATACTCTTTGGATCATAACTTTATGTATACAAAGAGTTTGGAGCTGATTCTTGTTGCATTGGAATGTATACGACAAGAGTTTTCTGATGATATATTATTTGCCATGTTTAGAATTAAAATGAAAACATTACTCAAAGGGATCACTCGAGTAATTTGCAAAGTTATTTGAAACATTACTCAAGGGATTACTCGAGTAATGAAGTTGGAAATGCTCTTAACCAGATTTTGAAGGTGATTACTCAAGGGATCACTCGAGTAATGACCCAGGCTTACTCGAGTGACCACTAGAGTAATGATTCCAAGGAGAACATAACAACGTACTGAAGCTTTCAAAAATCATGGGAATGTTTATATAACTCACTCTTCTTGCTTCTAATCACTCTAACACTTCATTGTATTAGTGTTTAGTGTATTTCTCTAGGTATAAAATGAAGAGATGATGTGAAGAGATGAAAGTTGACTTTACATAAGCAACAACTAGTTTTTCAAATATGAAGAACAGTCAAACGAAGCAATGGGATTCTAACAGACAAGTTGAAATACTCAAACGATCATCAATCCTCATCAACTATAAATAGAAGATAATCTAAAACAGAATAGAGAATGAGTGCATACATCATCTAAATGCCAACTTCCTGGCATCATCATTGCTTATCGCACATACTCTCTGTTTCTCTAGTTGCTATATCATTTACCTTTGAGAGAGAGAGAGAGAGCATTTGTATTGTACTTCAGTGTTCATTTTATTTACTTCTGAGAGAGAAGATTGATTGTAATTCTTCATTATCAAGGTTGTAACCTTACGATGTGTAAGGGGGAGTAACTTAGTGAGAGATTTGTAGAAAGCTTTACAAGTGCCCAACTAAACTTGTGGATTGTAGCTGTTCACAAGTACCCAATTACACTTGAGGAATATAATGGATTGAAAATCTTAGGAGGTGCCTAGGGACTGGATGTAAGTCATCGTGGATTAGACCAAACTACGATAAATTATAGTTTGCATATTCTCTTCCCTAAGCTCTTATATTTCCAGCATATATCATTTAAATATCTAATTGTGATTTATAATTCATTACTTTCATGTTTACTGCTTAGACCCAATTCATCCCCTTCTTGGGTGTCAGCCGGTTCTAACAAGAATTAGTAACACCTGAATGGTGAGACTCATGCTTAGAAGAGTGGGAGTGAGAGGGTGTTTGAAGCACAAACTGTTAGATCTCAAATGTTTTGATGATAACAAAGATTGGTATGAAAAAGATTTGATAAACAAACAATTTTGAACGAAGTAATAACAGGGCAAATCATCACTTGAAGTAAGCACTAGAGTAATGAAGAAAGGACAAGAGAAAAAGTTGAGAAACTTCATCACTGGCAAAATTTCTAAAGGGTTACTCGAGTAAGTACTCGAGTAATGAGACAGAAACTTGAAGTAACCAGAGTCAACCTTCAAGTAACCTGCCAAGGTTACTCGAGTAAGTACTCGAGTAATAAGGTATAAGACTTTCAATTGCTCTCGGCCTGCAAACGTTACTCGAGTAGCTACTCGAGTAACCAGGTAAATCACTTGCAGTTGCTCTCGGCCTGCCAATGTTACTCGAGTGATTACTCGAGTAATTAGGTAAAAGACTTCCAGTTGCTCTCGGCCTACCAACGTTACTCGAGTCTGTACTCGAGTCCCCTGCTTCAAGAAATATGTTGCTCTCGGCATTTTCAATCCTGCCAATGTTACTCGAGGAGCTACTCAAGTAACTCACTGTAGTAAGCAAAAATTGAAGGTAATACTGTAATAACTTGAAATGCTATTCTCACTTCACTCGAGGGACTACTCCAGTATGCAGGTATTCAATTATTCCTTATCAAATATTTGACCTAGATTACTCAAATAAGTAATCGAGTAATCTGCAGAATTATTTACAAAGCACTTGAAGTATCTACCCGAGTAAGCTATGCAGAAAATTTATGTTTACTCGAGTAAGTACTCGAGTAACAAGGTAATCAAACTTGAAGTGCTCTCGGCCCTGAAATCCTGCCAACATTACTGGAGTGAAGCATCAAGTAACCTGAAGTTTATTTGAGAGATTACTTGAGTAACCTATGAAGAAACGTGTGTCATACCCGAGTAAGTACCTGAGTAAACAGGTATTTCCAAGGTTTGTAAATTTGTTTACTTCATGCACTACTCCAGTTATGTGAAGTTCATTCATTAACTTGCTATCATTACTCTTACGATGATACTCGAGTAAGTGCTCGAGTAAACTTAATGAATACTAGAGTAACTACTCAGGTATGCAAGTCCAGAAATTCAGAAATCATTCCAACGTTCATTAATTTGTTTCTTATGTGATTAACCCTTCATTGTATTAGTATTCTTAGCATATCAGCAGATAAACAATGAAGAGATCTTACCAAATAAGGTAATTCAAATGGAATGTTCAAACACTACCTACCGCCACGTACCGCAAACGGATATTTTTCAAATACTGGAAAAGTCAATAGTGGCTGCGGTCACTCTAACGGGCGATAAGAAAATGTTCCAATGGTCATTACCAACACATCTATATATATGGGAACATCCAAACAGAGAAAGACAACAAGAACACACACACGACCGCATTATCAAGTTCACGTTCAATACTCTGTTTTACATATACTTGTAATTCTGTACTTCAGTGATTCTTATTTACTCTGTGAGAGAGATATTTCATTCAAACTCAATATTTGTTATTGAGGTAACTTAAGGTTGTGGAACCTTAAGTTGGGATTGGATTACAACTTGTAAGGGGGAGCGAGTGTCCAGGTGAAGGAACTTGCTTGTACTGAGGTGCCAAGAACCCACTGAATCTTGAAAATTATAGTGAAACTCTCAGAGATATTCTGAGGACTGGACGTAGGTCAAAGTGGTTGTGGCCGAACCAGTATAACTCTCGGTGTACACTTCGATGATATTTCTCCTTACACATTACTGCATTATATTCACCGTCAAGTTTTTATATTTGCAACGAAATATTTAGTATCACCCAATTCACCCCTTCTTGGGTGAAACGCTTGCTCTGACATTTGGTATTAGAGCATAGGTCTTCTTGTTAAGGTATAACAACCTAAGAAGGTTCTAATGGCAAGCATGGGTGAAGGAATTCTTCCCGATGGAGCATCCATCACTAGACCTCTAGGTTTCAGTGGTGAACACTTTTCTTTCTGGAAAGCAAAGTTCAGAGTGTTCGTGATGGCTATCGAATATAGGCTGTGGGATGTGATTGAGAGTGGAAACTATCAACCTACAAAGATTGTAGACTCTCAGAAAATTCCCAAGATGCCAGCGGAATATGATAAGAATGACAAGAAACTTATCACTCTCAACAGCAAGGCAATTCTGATGATACAAAGTGCTTTGAGTCAAAGTGAATAGTTCAAAATTTGCACACTTCCAACAGTAAAGCAAATGTGGGAACCTTTGGAAATATCTCATGAAGGAACTTCGGGAATAAAGGAGAATCAGATCAACACCTTGGTCACTGAATTCGATCTACTTCGAATGAAATCAGGTGAATCAATATCTAAATTCAAACTTAGATATACTCATCTTGTTAATCAACTTGCAACACTTGGGAAAGTTTATGATCAACATACCCAAGTATAAAAGATTTTGAATATTCTTTCTAAAGAGTGGGAGCCCAAAGTCACTATAATAGAAGAAGCAAAAGGAGAATAAATAAGATCAGTTGCTTCTCTATTTAGAAGTTTTTCCGAATATGAAAGTAGACTAAAGTTCAAATGGGAACTAGATGACATCGATGACAAGAAGAAGAGAGGCCTAGCACTAAAAGCAATGAGGATGAGGAGTTTGACAATGATGAATGGGTCTAATCATAAAATAATTTAGAAAGTTCTACAAGAAAGGTCAAGGATTCAAACACTTTTAAAAAGGAGGAACTAGCAGCAAAGATCATATCATTTGCTACGAATGTGGGAAACCAGGACATATCAAATCAGAATGTCCAGAACTGAATCAAAAGAGCAAAGAAAAGAGAAAAGAAAAATTCTTTAACAAAAAGAAGGCCTTTGTATCTGCTATATGGGGTGATAGTTCTTCTGACGAAGAAAGTGATGAAGAAGAAGTAGCCAATATATGTCTCATTGCTCAAGAAGAAACAGAAGAAGAGGTAAATGATTCTGATCCTACCTATGATGAATTACTTTTTGAATGTAATGCTTTACATTCTGAATTCATCAAAGTAGTTAAAGAATTAGTTGTTTTTAAAAAGAAAAACAAAGCTCTTGAAAGTGAACTTAAAGAAAGTTCAGAAAAGGATTGTGAAAATTGTTCTTCTTCTAACAAGAAAAACACTGATCTCACAAAAACTCTTGAAAAATTTACTAAAGGAAGTGAGATGCTAAATTGATTTTAAAAGCTCAACGATTTGTAAATGACCGATCTGGTATTGGATATGATCTAAAATCAGATAGAAGGAAAGGTAGAAAGAAAGCAGGAGGTAAGTCATATTTGAATTATTTCCAGCATTCTGTGCATACATCAAATCCTTTTGCGTCTTGTAATTACTGTAATAGAAAAGGTCATTATACCTCTTCATGTATTCATAAGAAGAAAGGAACCATAGGAACCTACAAATGGGTACCTAAAGGAACATAAGTTTCAAAAATTTCCTGTACTAACGCGAAAGGACCCAAAAAGAAGTGGGTACCTAAGACTTAATCGTATTTAATTGCAGATATATCTCAAAGCATCCAAAAACAACAAGTGGTACATAGATAGTGGATGCTCTAGACATATGTCTGGTGATTTTGAAAGTTTTACCAAATTGCAACCTAAAGAAGGTGGAAAGGTAAAATTTGAAGGAAATCAAACCGGAAGGATAGCAGGAATCAGTGAAATAAAAAATGACAAAGGCATACAAGTCAAAGACGTATACTATATTGAAGGATTGTGTCACAACTTGCTGAGTGTGAGTCAAAGTGCAGAGAAGAACAACTAGGTAATATTTGACTCAGAGGAATGTCTAATTATCAACAAGAATGACTTACTACTTGATAAGAAGAATATCAAGGCTAAGCTCAGAGCAAAAAGGGATGGTAATTGTTATACTCTAGATATTAGTAGAAATGAATCTGAAAATTGTTTTCTGAGTAATGCCGATGAAAGTTGGCTATGGCATAAGAGAGTGGCTCATGTCAATATGCATCAATTAGGCAAACTACTCAAAAAGGATTTAGTTCTTGGATTACCCAAAGTAAATTTCAAAAATGACTTGATTTGTGACGCATGTCAAAAGAGTAAACAAACTAAATCATCTTTCAAATTGAAAAATGAGATTTCAACAAATAGACCACTACAATTATTGTGTATGGATTTAGTTGGCCCAACAAGAGTAAAGAGTCTTGGTGGCAACTTATATTCATTGGTTATTGTTGATGACTTCTTCAGATTTACGTGGGTTATTTTTCTATCATCAAAGGATGAGACCTTTGAAGAATTTATTGTTTTTGCCAAGAAAGTGCAAAATGAGAAAGGTATGTCCATTGCAGGTATTAGGACTGATCATTGTGGAGAATTTGAAAATCAAGCCTTTGAAGAATATTGTGATACTAATGGCATTGATCACAATTTCTCTACTCCAAGGACACCTCAACAAAATGGAGTCGTGGAATGTAAGAATAGAGTGCTCACTGAAATGGCTAGAGCAATGATAAATGAAAAGAACGTGTCTCAAGTTTTCTGGGCTGATGCTATGAGTACAGCATGCTATATTTCAAATAGAGCCTATATTAGAACAAAACTTGGAAAGACACCATACAATCTGTACAAAGGAAGGAAGCCAAACATTGCTCATCTACACATGTTCGGTTGTAAGTGTTTCATTCATAATAATGGTAAAGATAACTTAGGAAAATTTAATTCTAAAACTAATGAAGGAATTTTCCTAGGATATTCTAACCGAAGTAAAGCATATAGAGTTTTCAATAAAAGAATATGTGTTGTTGAAGAATCAATTCATATTGTATTTGATGAATTTGAATCCTCTGACAAAACCATTGATGAAGAATAGGAAGTTGTTTTAAATCAAGAAAATGGTCAATCTATTTCTAAATCTCTTATTCCAGAAGTTGATGAAACCAAGGAAGAAGAGCAATCACTAGGACAACCTAGAGCCTGGAAATACAATAAAAGTCATCCCTTAAATCAAATCATAGGAGATGTGAATGAAGGGATCAAAACTAGAAATAGAATTTTCAATCAAGTAAGTTTTTCTGCATTCATTTTTGAGATTGAACCTTCTAACATTGATAAAGCCCTATCAGACAATGATTGGGTTATAGCAATGCAAGAGGAACTAAATCAATTTGAAAGAAGTCAAATTTGGGATTTAGTACCCCGACCCAAGAATCATCCGATCATTGGCACTGAATGGGTATTCAAGAACAAACTCGATGAATTTGCAATTATTGTCATAAATAAGGCAAGATTGGTGGCCAAAGGCTATAATCAGGAAGAAGGAATTGATTATGAGGAAACTTATGCTCCAGTGGCTAGATTGGAAGCTATACGCGTACTCTTAGCCTTTGCATGCATCAAAGGATTCAAACTCTATCAAATGGATGTAAAGAGTGCATTTCTAAATGGCTATATTATGGAAGAGGTATATGTAGAGCAACCTCCAGGTTTTGAAGATGTAACCAAACCTGACCATGTTTTCAAACTCAAAAAGGCTTTATATGGATTAAAACAACCTCCTAGAGCATGGTACGAAAGGCTCAGTAAATTTCTTATTGATCAAGGTTTTGTACAAGGAAAAGTTGATACAACAATTTTTACAAAAAGAAAACGTGATGATATTTTAATTGTTCAAATATATGTTGATGATATTGTTTTTGGTGCTACTAATGAATCTCTGTGTAAGGAATTTTCTGAGATAATGTAGGGAGAGTGAGATGTCAATGATGGGAGAATTGAATTTCTTTCTCAGTTTGCAAATCAAACAAAAAAAATATGGAATATCATATCTCAAACAAAGTACTTGAAAGAGTTATTGAAGAAGTATGGAATGGATGAAGCAAATGGAACGGACACACCTATGAGCTCAACTACGTTGCTTGATGCTGATGTCAAAGGGAAAGACTACAACATCACAAAATACAGAGGAATGATTGGATCATTACTCTATCTCACGGCAAGCAGACCGATCATCCAATTTAGTGTTGGCATATGTGCAAGATATCAATCAGCACCAAAGGAATCACATACTGAAACTGTCAAACGAATCTTTAGATACCTTACTGACATACCAGAATTGGGTCTGTGGTATCCCAAAAGAAGAAGTGAATATCTAGTTGCATATTCAGATTTTGATCATGGAGGATACAAGACAGACAGAAAGCAGTGGACAAGGTCAATTTCTTGGAGGATCTCTTGTATCATGGTTCAGCAAGAAACAAAATACAGTTTCTCTTTCGTCAACAGAAGTTGAATATGTTGCAGTCTCAAGTTGTTGTGCACAAGTGATATGGTTAAAACAACAACTACAAGATCTTGGTATTTATCTCAAAGAAATACCAATCTATTGTGACAACACCAGTACGATAAGCTTGGCAAAGAATCTAGTTCAACATTCTAGAACCAAGCATATCGATGTCAGACATCACTTCATCAGAGATCATGTCCAAAAGAAAGATGTGAAAGTGATATTCATTCCTACTCATCTTCAACTATCTGACATCTTTACCAAACCTCTTGCAAAAGATCAATTTCTATACATTAGAAGAGAATTGGGAATGGTAAATCCCAATGAATTGTAACTTATTTCAGTTTCTCATAATGTTAGATAAAGATATTTGATAATGTTTTGATGATTACTAATTTAAGCATTGGAGTATGTAGAAACTTGTTTTGCAGGAAGATTGAAACTCTGTTTTGAGAAATAAAAATAGAGGTTATCAGAGGACACCATTATTGGAGTGCCAAATTCAAGTAATGTCTAACAGTGCAGCATTACCCGAGGGACAACTTGAAGTAAAAGAGCACATTACTCGAGTAAGTACTCGAGTAATGGTCTTCCAAAATTGGTATTAAAGTCTCAAGTCACTTGAAATTTAAATCAAACAGTTCATTTGGTGAGAAATGAACAGTCAAAAGTAGAAAAGACAGGTTACCTGAGGGAAGCCTAGAGTAAAATTGAAGTTTACTCGAGTAAGGCCTCGAGTAACTGCAGGTCCAGATCACAAACTCAATGAGAATCAACTCAAATCTGTTCTTAAACGGTTATCAAATGATCGAGGGAACATACATGGATAATTACAATATTATTCATGTCAGGTACGCAATTTAAATGAATTATTGTAGAAATTTTCTATATGATCACTCGAGTAAACATGATATTTACTCGAGTAAGGCCTCGAGTAACGTCGGGTTCTAGGTCTTTATCTATCACAAACTCGGTCATTTAGAAAAAATCTCCTTGAGTAAATCACCCTGTCCTCTCACAAAAATTTTTCACAATCTCTTCCTTACTTGATTTCCGTCAAAACCCGTCAAATTTGAGCTCCAAAAACTTCCTATTTTGTTCAGATTCATCTTGCCTTAACTCACGACTTCTCACTCTGTTTTTCTGAGATTTCAAGTTTTCTCTGAATCAAAATGGTTAGAACCAAAAATCTTACTCCTACAGATTCTTCTGGATCCCCACAACTCTCTGATCCTCTTTCTTTTCCTCTCAGAAAGAGACGAAAACTCACCTAGATCAAAAGTCAAAATCTAACCAAAACCTCAACTGAAACTAAAGGAGAAAGGTGTTGTGATTAAAGAGCCAGTGGTCATAAGGGCTTAATCAAAGAAGAGCACCTCTATTGGGAGAGGCAAAAGTGCCAAGTCTCCTTCTCCTCTACTTTCTGATTCTTCCACTCCCTCTTTCACACCAAAACCCTCCAAAAAGCCCAAGTATGATGTGAATGTGGCTAAAGCAATGGCTGGAATTCTTGATCAACTATAGAAGGGGAAATCCTCCAAGAAGTCAGAATTGCCAGAAGAGGAGATCACTAAACCTCCAAAGGGTTTCAATGTCAACAAATTGGAGGAATCTCAGAAGTATCTCACACAATTCTCAAGAAGAAAAGTCTGCAAAACTCACTGTGTAGATCTCAAGGTACTTCAGGAGGTATTGAAGTATGACCTAAGTCCCTTTCTTGAACCTTTTATGCCTTGGCTATCAATTAGACTTTCTTTTTGCACAAAAGTTGTTACTCATTTTTACTGCAATCTAGAAATCCTAGATGAACCCAATAGGACTTCTACAGAGGAAGAAATGACCACAACTGTTAGAGGCCAGAAAATCCTTATCTCACCTTCTAGGATCAATGTTTGGTTAGGAATAGAAAACCCTCCAGATGACATCTATTCCAAACTTGAACCAAACCAGATTTTCACTGTCCTAAGACTTGGTGAGCTAGTGGGTCCACTTAATTTTAACCTGAGTGACATGTGTGACCATCACAGGGTTCTTTGGTATATCTACTCTAGATCCCTTGTGAACAAAGCCAATGACTACACCCATTTCTCTGACCGAGACTATAGGTGGTTTGCTTCTTTACTCCTGAAGGAACAAAAGGATCTGGGGGAATACATATTTTCTGAGATGAAGAGGTACATAATAGATGGGAAAGCCACTACTCCTATGCCATATCCTCATATTATTTCACTTATCCTGAAGAAAAATAAGATATGGTAGTTGGAGAGTAAAGAGCACATTGAGAGGATTACTCCAATTGGAAGAAACCAGATTGGGGAGCTAAATATTGAAATTCCTCTCAAGGGTCCTCTGGAGTCTGGTTCTAAGAAGAAGTCAGAGACTGAGACGAGTAAAATGGATGACACTCAATCTTCTGCTCCAGCTGCCACTACCTCTTCACCCTCTTTCCTCAATGCCACACTTTAACACTTCATGGAAAATATGCTCAAGGGATTTCACATAGACATCGCCAACACCAATGCTGAGTTGATAACTCACATGAATGACAAGATGGTTGAGTTGGTTGAGAGGATGGACAAGAGGCACGAGGAATTGTTAGCTGAGCAGCGTGCCCAGGGTGAGACTTTAAAGTTGATCCTAGCAAGATTGGACTTTATGGGTCCTGGACCTTCTGCTGGTCCATCATCTATACCTGAGGCATTCTCACCTCTAGAAAATATCTCACCTCCAGAGAACATCCCCTCTGAGCTTCATCATACTGAGGTTGAGCCAACTATCCCTGAGATATCCTTTCCCAAACCTCCATTCGCTAGTCCACTTGAACCAAGACCCAGAGATATCCTATGCTCAGTGGATAATCCTGAAACCAATGAGACTATTCATATCATCATTGAGGATTCACCACCCAGAGCTCAGTCTGAACCCTCTCTTACACCTATTCCATCCCCTACTCATATAGAGGAAATCTCTCCCTCATCATCTGGTCATCATTCTGCAGATGCCACAGAAAAGGTTGACACCACCACTATGATTGTCTATCAGCCCCCTTCAGTTCCTCCAAGAGATGACATTCATATCCCTCCACTAAATCTTCCTGAACCAGAATCTTCCAGCTCCTCTTCTTTTGATTCTTCTAGTTCAAATGGTCCTTTGGTTCTTCCTGTGAAGCCTATTTCTATGGTCAAGCCTTCTAGAGCTTGAGTGTGATTTTGTGGAGTTTCTGAGTTTCTTTTAAGTTTTCTTTCATTTTGGGAATATGGATGTACATGGGATTTAGGGAGCTTTTCATATTTGTAAAGCAATTCTAAGTTAAATGCAAGCATCTTTAAGTTTTAATTTCAATTTAAGTCCATTTAAGTTTTTAAGTTATAATACATTGTGGGACTAATGAGTTTATTATGTATACAAGGTGAATATGTTATGTTTTCAAAATTTTTCCAAAACACTTTGAATTGACACTTAATAAGTTATTTCAAAAAGGTTTTCAAAATTACCATTGATTTCAAGAAGTGTTTACTTGAGAACTCAATTTCAAAAACTATGTTCAAAATCATCAAGTTTTGTCATCATCAAAAAGGGGGAGGATGTTAGATCTCACATGTTTTAATAATAACAAAGATTTGTATGAAAAAGGTTTGATAAACAAACAAGTTTGAACAAAGTAATAACAGGGCAAATCATCACTTGAAGTAAGCACTGGAGTAATGAAGAAAGGACAAGAGAAAAAGCTGAGAAACTTCATCACTGGCAAAATTTCTAAAGGGTTACTCGAGTAAGTACTCGAGTAATGAGACAGAAACTTGAAGTAACCAGAGTCAACCTTCAAGTAACCTGCCAAGGTTACTCGAGTAAGTACTCGAGTAATAAGGTATAAGACTTTCAATTGCTCTCGGCCTGCCAACGTTACTCGAGTAGCTACTCGAGTAACCAGGTAAATCACTTGCAGTTGCTCTCGGCCTGCCAATGTTACTCGAGTGATTACTCGAGTAATCAGGTAAAAGACTTCCAGTTGCTCTCGACCTGCCAACGTTACTCGAGTCTGTACTCGAGTCCCCTACTTCAAGAAATATGTTGCTCTCGACATTTTCAATCCTGCCAATGTTACTTGATGAGCTACTCGAGTAACTCACTGTAGTAAGCAAAACTTGAAGGTAATACTCGAATAACTTTAAATGCTGTAACCCCCTCAGTAATTATATCCGAAATACACAATTAAAATGAAATAGAGACCAATAATAATCAAATAACATTTACTAACCCATCATATGACGGGGTTTTCACGAATACTTTTTGAAATCATCTATAAACTTGGTCTCATATTCACATTTCGAATACAATTACTACGCGAAGATAAATCACATTCATATAAATATCAGAGTGCACAACATAATCATCCCGCAATCTCGGGTACATACCTTCGCTAAAGATATACAGGGCACAATTGCCCATTACAATTCTTCAAATAGGGATTTAACAATCTCATCTCGAATGAGTCCTGCCGCTCCCTCCACGAGCCAGTTGCCCTGTCTAAATTGTTGGTAAGGAAGGGTGAGATTCGAGAGAATCTCAGTAAGGAAACATTATCAATATGCAGGCAAGATAAGTGTTTAATGCATGACATGCTTGCATCACATAACTCATGCACACATACAATGACAAATCTATAAGCTCAATGCTTCGAACGATACACATATGGCCATAGCATATATTGAAACATAGCTTCAAATCATTCATACATGTTCCACATAATCAAGCAAAGCAATAACATGCATTAACACATTAATACAGTTATCAGAGCATGCAGGAGAGATAAGTTCCCTACCTCCAGTCTTTTCTCCTCGATTTACGTGCCAACAACTCGGGACTTCACATTCGATCCTACAATGTCAAATGTACTATTTAGATACTTCCATAGTGTTTCTGAGGTTCATATGACGCTATATTGAAAATTTGCTAAAATGCCCCTAGGGACCCGGTCCGGCCCCACCGTACCCGGTCTGACTGTACTTTTCCTGAAATTTTGACATGGGCTATTCTAACATATTTTTGCCCAAGGAATCCATTTCCAGACTCAATATTATCAAATTCAATGTCAATTACAAAATTACCCTTGATAGCCCCACTTTAAGGGTTTTAGGGGCGTTTTCGTAATTATGCTTTTTCGGCCTGTTCCGAAAAAGTGCCCAACTGTAACCCCACCTAATTTTCCCTCCTGAACTCAATGGAATCATCAAATCATTGAAAATCCAACTCTAAGACCCATTTATAGCCCAGACCGAAATATATGGGTTTTCTAGGGAAAATCAGGGTTTTTCGGTTTCGGCTCCATAAACACGTTCCTTTCTACTCCTAACCACTTTATTGAATATTCCATTAGGTTACAACTACCATTTAGTATCAATTTGGGCAGCATAACCCCTAGGGAAACCCATTTTCCATTTTTACAACCAATGGCAATCCGGCGAAATTTCACCGATTAAATTATCCACAGCAGCCAGAATAGTCAATACACAAGAGTTTGGAAGTTACCTCAAGCTCCCACTAGCTTTTCCTTGTCTTGGCTGAAACCCTAGCTGTTTTAATACCAAAGGAAGAGCTTCCAAACCTTAAAGAACATAAAGGAGTAGCTTAGGATCGGAGTTATACGCGTTAGGAGCTAGATCATCGGAGAAATCGGCTTACCTTGCGAGTTCTCTTCCTCTTCTCTCTCTAAAACTCCCTCTCTCTCTTTCTCCATGATGCTGCACGGTTTTTGGATGATGGAGGAAGATGATGATGACTTTATAACATTTAGCTTATGTCATCCTTAATTATGATGATGTCATAATTCCAAAATTGGCATTTTCAGATTTTCTGGCAGATTTTCTGCCCAATCTTTGAAAAATCATAACTAATTCTAGAAAAATCAAAATGAGGTGATCCCAAAGCCAAATGAAAGGTATTTAAGTCCTCTTCATTTTAAAAATATGATCCATTACTAGAAATCACCACAAAATTCCGGAATCACACAAATTTCATCACTGCCCCAAAACAGAGTCCATTTTCGACCTCAAACTTTGGACAGTCATATCTCCCAGTTCCCAAAATGAAATGGCACAAATTATATGTCCATTTTGAATCTTGGGATGTGAACTTCAAGAATGGAAAGTTTCATAATTTTCTGACATCATTTGTCTAGTCAAAATATCCACACGAGAAGACTGGCCATACAGAATTCATACTGGTCAGCATTTCGAGTTTTGCAACCAATGTGTCCAATTCAATTTAAATCAATTCCAATGATTAAATACCACAACATGACACCATTTCCATCACAATACCCCATTCAATTCTTCCCTCTATTATAAGTCAATTTGGATGTTAATCCATAATTGAACTCAAATACAGGGTTTCGGCACTGCTCACAACACACACGAATCATATTCGAGTGCCAAATCACATCATATTCTCCAAAAGGGTTATTTATCACTAACCACATCCACTTTTGGAGTCATTAACCCTTAATCACAATTTGGGATCTTGCTAAACCGGGGCTTAGCAATCCACTAATCTTAGGCTTATTCTCTAGCCTTGAGTCTCAAAATTCGGGGTATTACAAATGCTATTCTCACTTCACTCAAGGGGCTACTCTAGTATACATGTATTCAATTATTCCTTATCAAATATTTGACCTAGATTACTCGAATAAGTAATCGAGTATTCTGCAGAATTATTTACAAAGCACTTGAAGTATCTACCCGAGTAAGCTATGCAGAAAATTTATGTTTACTCGAGTAAGTACTCGAGTAACAAGGTAATCAAACTTGAAGTGCTCTTGGCCCTAAAATCCTGCCAACATTACTGGAGTGAAGCATCGAGTAACCTGAATTTTATTTGAGAGATTACTCGAGTTGCTACTCGAGTAACCTATGAAGAAAAGTGTGTCATACCTGAGTAAGTACCCGAGTAAACAGGTATTTCCAAGGTTTGTAAATTTGTTTACTTCATGCACTACTCGAGTTATGTGATGTTCATTCATTAACTTGCTATCATTACTCTCACGATGATACTCGAGTAAGTACTTGAGTAAACTTAATGAATACTCGAGTAACTACTCGAGCATGCAAGTCCAGAAATTCAGAAATCATTCCAACGTTCATTGATTTGTTTCCTATGTGATTAACCCTTCATTGTATTAGTATTCTTAGCATATCCGCAGATAAACAATGAAGAGATCTTACCAAATAAGGAAAGTCAAATGCAACGTTCAAACGCTACCTACCGCCACGTACCGCGAACGGATATTTTTCAAATACTGAAAAAGTCAACAGTGGTTGCGCACACTCTAACGGGTGATAAGAAAATGTTCCAACGGTCATTACCAATATATCTATATATATGGGAACATCCAAACAGAGAAAGACAATAAAAACACACACACGAACGCATTATCAAGTTCACGTTCAATACTCTGTTTTACATATACTTGATTCTGTACTTCAGTGATTCTTATTTACTCTGTGAGAGAGATATTTCATTCAAACTCAATATTTGTTATTGAGGTAATTAAAGGTTGTGGAACTTTGAGTTGGGATTGGATTGCAACTTGTAAGGGGGAGCGAGTGTCCAGGCGAAGGAACTTGCTTGTACTGAGGTGCCAAGAACCCACTGAATCTTGGAAATTATAGTGAAACTCTCAAAGATATTCTGAGGACTGGACGTAGGTCAAAGTGGTTGTGGCCGAACCAGTATAACTCCCGGTGTACACTTCGGTGATATTTCTCCTTACACTTTACTGCATTATATTCACCGTCAAGTTTTTATATTTGCAACGAAATATTTAGTATCACCCAATTCACCCCCCTTTTGGGTGAAACGCTTGCTCTAACACATACTCCTTAAGTGGTGGCTCTACTAAATGGTTAACATATGTGCCCAGGGGCTTTGAAGGTGGATAAGGAGTATCCTTATCAAAAGTAACATCATACTAAGTGGAAGATGTAGGATCATCCATAGAAAAGTGAATATTTCCCTGAGAAGTTGTCTCAGGAGCAAGGTCAGAGATAGATGGATGGTCAAAAGAGATATGCTGAGAAGGTGGGATCACAGAAGGTTGAGTCTCTAAAGGTACAGGCTCCATAGGCATCTCAAGAGCAGGAATACCAATATGATCTCTAAATAAAGTTTTAAAGGAATTTAATCTTTGCTCATAGCTCCTCATTATATTTATATACTCATGCATCATTTTAGTCTAAGAATCTTGTTGCTCAAATAGAACCTTAAAGTTCTGATTCACCATTTTACAAAGTTGCCTTATCTTATCTTTGATCATAGTGATAAACTATGCATTAGTGGTAGTGATCACTATAGAGAATCTATCAAGCTCCTCCTTATGATAAATATGAATGGTGGGACTAATAAAAGATGGTTTGGGACATCCAGCTCTAGCTAAGGATTGACCCTCATCTGCCCTCGATGCTTCAGCTTCCATTATCTGCCTCTTCCTCATAAGACCATGATGCTACTAAAATTTAAGTGAGCATTGAAAGTGTACAGGTCGCTAAAATAATATAATAGCAAATCAATGTAGTCTTACAGAGATTCAAGTAAACTAGTGATTAGGCACCGAAATTCCCATTTTCATTTAAGTTGAGGAAATCAAGGTAGGAAATTGAATTTGAAAATCAATTTAAACAAAAGCAAAAGTAGTAAATCTAATGTTTTCAAGATTCCAATAGATAAAAATAACCTAGAGTGGCTAATCCCTTCTTCAGTTCTTAGACCATGTAATTACCCAATTAAAAATACTTAATGTTAAATTGTTAATCTACAGTATTAATGGATATAAGTATCTTCCAATAACTTATACCCTTCTCTCAAGTTAAAATTATTATTCATAACTAATTTACTCAAGAGGCAATAAATGTCAAAATTTGCTCTAATAGGTCTAATAGGTATATTCCTATCATATTGGCAAATCAGAATAATATTGGCAAATTAGAGGCATATTAGGCTTAATGACACTAGTGATTTCCTTGGTCAGTGCTACAGTTGGAAACTCAGTAAAATGCTTCTTCTTACTCAATATCTCTTTCAAGTACTTAGTGTACTTGAGCATTTTCTCTAAAGCCTCTATCAAAAGGATGCTAATGTGTTATTGCTTGAAGATATCTAAGAATTCCTTGTATTGCTCATCAAAAGCCTTCTTTTGGAATCTTTGGGGAAATGGTAGAGGCAATGTCCACTTAGGTTTCTTTAGAAGAGTTGCTTTTATCTACAATTCCTTCTTTTTGGCATCACTTTTTTTTATACTCCCTTAGCCTTCTGTAGAGACTCTTTATCATTATCTACAATAACTTCAAGAGTGTTATTGCCATTAAAACTTGAAAGCTTTTCTGTTGACTGTGGTATCTCAGGTAATTCTTTACCACTTTTATGAGTAATGGCTATACACTCTACTTTGCCATCTTTTCAAGGATTAGGCACAGTATTACTTGGAAATTCTCTTTGTTGTGATGCATTCACAGTAGTTGCAGGTTGTCCTATTCACACCTCAAGATTCTTAATAGAAGAGTCTGATCTTGCATTGGTAGCAACTTGATCTTGAGTACACTTTCTTTAAAAACTTATGAGTTGAGACTTCATTGCCTCCAAATTAGGTTTAGGCTAATGAAGAGAAATAGATTCTTTTTCCAATTGATAGAACCTAAGAGGCGACACTTGTTTTGAATTAGAAGTTGATGCTTGATTAAGAGTTGCAACATGTTTCCAAGAGAGATTAGTATTCTTACGCCAACCAGAATTGTAGGTGTTTGAGTATTGATTGCCTTAGTTATTACCATGGTAATTTCCTACAAAGTTCACTGGATCTATTTGTTGAGATATTAGACATTGTCTATTAGCATGACCATCTCCACAATAATCTCAAGGAGCATAAATAGCATGAACTCCCTTATGTCTACCATTGGATTGATTAACTTGAGCTTTTAAATAATCAAATCCCTTGTTCATAGCACTTAATATGGCCTCCAACTGTGAAGATGTATCCTTAGTAGCTTTCGTACTTGACTTTGGTATCCTTTTTCAATGTTGTTTTGAATAAAATCAGCTAATAAGTCATCTAAACAACTCCAAACATAATTCACTGGTTCATTTGTAATCCCCCCATTAGTGACAGTATTCGATTCTTATCTAGATTTAGGAGTCATCCAGGTATAAAAGATTTGAAGCAATACCCATTTCTTAACATTATGGCCAGGACTCTGTCTAACAAGCACTTTGTGTTAGGATCGGCAGGCACAGCGGAAGAATTTTAAAAATTTTCACCGATCCCAATCGAGGATCTATCAACGGCGTTTAAACCAAGTTGGAAGGATTCATACCTTTTGATGATTTAGGGTTTTCACGATCTCTAGGAGCCAACACGTCAGGTCCACTCCCTCACCGGTATCCACATGAATGCTCTCCAACCGAGACTGCGTGCTAGCGCCTCTAATGTCTCCTAGGGTTTCCCTTGTGGCTCTCAATTCTAATATGTATCTCAATATATCTGCTCTCTATCAAGTTTATAACCTATGAGGGCTATTTTTCAAATTTTGAAATTAATCATTATTAATTTCAAAATTAATTAACTATTAATTATCTTGATGAGTTAATTAAATAAATTCAGTTTAAATTAAATCTGTCCAACAGTTTTAATTTAACCTATTTATTTAATCCAAATAAAGAGCCATTAGATTTAAGTTATCTTCATAAATTAAATCTGAGATACCATATCTCTATCATGTTAGTTATTAGATTTAATTTATCTTAATAAATTAAATTTAAACCTAACACAATATAATAATATCATATAATATATATACATATATATATATCTATATAATATGTATTTCGAAAATACATATCTACATAATATTATTAATGAATTTTATATATTATATATATATAAATATAAAATTCATCCACCCTAAATTAAACATTATCTCGTGTTGGGCCATTCTTATGTGCAACCCTGTAGGCCCATATGAAGTTGGCAGTGGGCCAATAACTATACTAACCCAAAAGTCGCAAACGACCTCTAGCAAGACATTACGACTACCCAATTCATATGAGGATCGTTAACACGATGCAATCTGTCATACAACCATGTAACGTCCCTTTTGTCACACGATATATCGGTTATGGACGAGGCATGGATAATGTCATCCTCTTCTTCCTGACTATTACTTTCTCGATTCCTGAGTAGGCTGACAATAGAAATGGAAACTCCTTTCCATTGTAGTGTGGCCATATATTTCTCAAACTCACTTATCAAGGGCCGAGTAATATCTCTCTACTAATGTGAGGGACAAATTCCATCTAGATCATTCATATTCCTCTCCATGAAAAACCACCAAGCACGATCATAGCCTTTATCATCACTCGGTCAAAAGTGACTTTTGACTAGTTCAAAGCCTAGCAACTCTTATGTAGGAATCCATGATAACCTCAGGTTTAAAGGCATTGTGACGTGGTTATACATGAGAAAAACTTATGACTTGATCCATGTAGCTTTCTCATAGTGGGTCGTCCAGCACCTTGTACTCTTACAAGTGCCTAAGACTTTGATGCGTATCTCCATATCTTATCAAAGTCATACTGATCTTGTTTCATCTCTGCTCCCGTATAGATGACCAACCAGGGACATTTTAGGACAATCTTTATGAATTATCCAAGGATACAATTATCACAGTTAACATGCAAATAATATGATAACAGAATGAAGAAATTTCATTAAATTAATAATTTCAAAGTACAATGATTGGCCCTTTGGGCACAATTTCCAAGACTTTGAACCTCTCTTAAGATTCATATAGGTGTTCTATGGACTGTTGGCAAAAATTAGTAAGAGCATCTCTTGCATCCACCATCTTGTTATGTGGAAAGAATCTTGATATGAACTTATCTTTCAACTCGGCCCAAGAAGTGTCACTATCCTTTACAAAATTGTTGAGCCACTCTTTGGCTTTTTCCTTGTAGAGGATAAGGAAAAAGCCTAAGACGAATCATATCATTAGGAACTCCATTTTGCTTGAATGAGTAGCAAACATCAAGAAATTGAATGAAGTGCCAATATAGATCTTCTAAATTATTTTAGACATACTGACCATGTAGTTCAAGCATCTTCAACATAGTTTGCTTGATTTCAAAGTTGTTAGCTTGAAGTTTTGACACTCTGATTCCTGATTGATTCCTACTAGATTATCTTCCCAGAAAATCATTGACACCTAAACGATCATTTTCATCCTTAGCCATTACTTTAGTCTAAGTTTTTACATGTCTCCTCGCTCGAATATGAGGTTTTGTAGCTTCCAAAAGTTCTTGGTTGCTCCTTGTTTTCTATGGTGTCTTAGTAGCTTTAGATCTGCACGACATATACTAAAGTACCTAAAAAGTAAAACAGATCTCAAAAGTATCACACTAACACAAAGAACTGACAAAAATAAACTAAAATTGCTCAAGCTAAAACTACAAAGGATTTCTAATTCTAATCACCAATTGCTTTGAGATCCTTGGCAATGGCTCTAAAAATTGATTCTACTAAAATTTAAGTGAGCACCGCAAGTGTACGGGCCATTGAAATAGTTTAATAGCAAATCAAGGTCGTCTCACGGATATTCAAGTAAACTGGTGATTAGGCATCAAAATTCTCTTTTTCATTTAAGTTGAGCAAATTAAAGTAGGCAATTGAATTTAAAGATCAATTTAAACAAAAGCAAAAGTAGTAAATCTAATGTTTTCAAGATTCCAATAGATAAAAACAACCTAGAGTGGCTAATCTCTTCTTTAAGTCTTAGAGCATGTAATTACCTAATTAAAAAAACTTAATGTTACATTGTTAATCTGAAGTATTAATGGATATAAGTATCTTCCAATCACTTATACCCCTCTCTCTAGTTAAACTTGTTATTTCTAACTAATTTACTCAAGAGGCAATAAATGTCCAAATTACTCTAATAGGATTATATGGGTCTAAGAGGTATATTCCTATCCTATTAGCAAATTAGAATAAATTCTAATCCTAAATTACTTAATCATATGTTCCATTTAAGATCCCTCTTATGAGTCTAATCTAAATTCCCCAATTTCATACTTAGTGGTGATCAAGCACAAAGTAGACAAAATAATATAAGATGAAGTAAACAAAATAACATTATGTACAAATAAATGGTTTATACATGCTCAAATCCTCAAATCAGTTCATAACTGTTCTAGGTAGAACACCTTATTTTTGTAATCACTCTGATGAGTTTTACACAGCGAATTCGAACCACTAAGCAATATTCCTTTGTAAAGTTCTTTCAATTCCCTACCTCAAGGCAAGATTCAAACCTGTAGTTAAGTGAGTTTCTCAGAGTAATTTAAAACTTTTAAAAACCATCATAAAGTAGTTCGTAACTTCTTATTAACTCATCGTTTCTTAATTCCTTTTATAATTACCTAAGCATTTCTCTGCTCATAACCCACTGACAATACTTTAATTATTGAGTCCTCATCATGTGTTGCCTACTCCAAGTCAATTACTATGCTAGGGAAATTATCCATTTATATACATTTGTATGGGTATACAATTATTCACATTGCACGATAATTAATACAAAACATATTATTACACAATAATTTGCAATTCTTCGTCACACTTCCTTTTGCACTTATTCATGTGTTCTTCCTTAGTGCTCATTGTAATGACCCAATTTGGGATTAAGGGCTAATGACTCTATGTTGATTATAATTTGTGTAATTAAACACTTTTGGGATTAATGTGATGTGAATTTAATGTAAATTTTCATGGTGATGATTTAATAATCATATTGAAACCAGGGGAAATGGTAAAATTGGAAATATACTGACCAATTGGTCAGTTACCAAAGAGGAAACTTATTGGTGATTAAAGATCAATGGTTGAGATCTACTGGCTATAGGTCAGAATCCTAAGCTTTGCATTTGTGTGAGCTCATGGAGGGAGTGAATAAGATGTGGACATGTGGCTTAAAGTGGACCATGGGATATACTAAAGGACAAAAGCCCACTTTTTCTCTCTCTTCTCTCTCCTATTCAGCTAGGTGCTTGGACAAGGGAAAAGTTGTACATCATCGTCATCATCTTCTCCATATCTCACCATTTCTCTCTCCTCCTTCTTCCATTTCAGGCGGGCACAAGCAAGGGAAGAGAAAAGAGAAAGCTTGAATCTTTGGTGAGTAATAATCCTCTTATGCTCAAATCCTCTTCCTTAAACTTGTTCATAGAGTTGAGAGCTCCATTTTGGTGTTTTTAGTATTTGGAAAGGTAGTGATTTGGGTATTGGAGTAATTTGGAAGTTTGAGAATCAAGATTCTGAATTTGACAAGTTGAAGAGGTAAGGATTTGATGCATTTTGGTGTATTATTTGTTATTTTTTGAAGAGTTGGGAAATTCTGGAAATTTGCCCTGGTTTTATGGCCATTTTGGAATGTATGAATTTCATAGTGGATGATGTTGGGATTAGTTCACTGTGAAGTTCTTCGAGTATTTGATATGATTCTGAAGTTTGGAAGTGTATTGATTGGAAGTAGGTAGTGTGTCATAGAGACCCAATAGCATAGATTGTATTTAAAATGGTATTTGAGTGTTTTGGAGCTTACCAATGGGTTCCCTATGTCATTTTGAGTGAGCATGAGCTTTGTGTGGAGTTTGGAAACCATTTGGTGTGATTTTGGTCAATCTAGCAATTTCTGTCAGTTGCTATGATCTGGCAATCTGATAAGCATCACTCGAGTGAGGGAGGAACCCACTCGAGTGCTGCGTGTATTTTCTCTCTCTGCTTTGTTTTTTGCTTGGGTTTTATGAGTAAAGCTCGAGTGTACTTCTTTTACCGCGAGTGATGTTGGTGATCACTCAAGTGAGCATGGGATCACTCAAGTGATAATGTGAGCTCTTAGTTAGGGTTACTCTCGGGTTGTCACTCGTTGGTTGATGCTCAAGAGTGTGTTCTGACACTACAAGTGCTGGCTCCTTACTTAAGTGCTGGGGATATGCTCTAGTGAGCTTTTCCCTTTGATGTTGTCTATGCTCTCAGGTTGTCACTTCTTTGTTTCACTTTCGGGGACTCAAGTGATTTTGGAGTTATCACCCAAGTGTAAAAACCCCTATGCACGAGTGTTGTGAGCACTTTCTGGTCATGGTTGTTGCTCACTGTGAAACACTCGTGAGTGAGAGCTAGTCTCACTCGAGTGAATTCATCACTTCACTCGAGTGAGTCAACCAAAAATCTATGTTTTGCCTTTCGAAAAAGGGGTCTTCAAGGTAGTTTCTCCTAACCCTTTAGGCATATGTTTAGGCCTCTAATAGTCACCTAAATAGTCCTAAATGATAACCAACTTAAAGTTTTACGAAAATAGGTATTTGGGAAAGAGATTAATCAATTGTCCCTAAATTGGTATAGGATTTGATATCTGTCAGACGCATGAGCCCACTGTGTCAAAGAACGTCAGGAAAGATACAGGTAGTGACTTAATGTATTGTATGTTTGCCTATCATGCATTGTGTGTTCTGCTTCTACTTTGAGATGCATTGAGATACCTTGTGGAGCCTTGTGCTTTGTGGAGCTTTGTACCTTGTGATACGTTGTGCCTTGAGATGTTTTGTGGAGCTTTGTGATGCTTTATGCCTTGTGATGCTACTATATAGTGTTTACAGCGTAAGCAGGCATAGTGATTACCGCGAAAGCAGGTATTGAGATTACAGTGAGAGCTGGCATAGTGATTACAGTAAAAGCTAACATTGTGATTACCGCGAAAGCGGGCATAGTGCATTGTGATACAGCCGGGAGTACTGTCGGTTGTGGCACGAGCCATGACTCATAGTGTTGTTGCTGAACATAATGAACATACTTACCTTATGTTTATATATTATATGAGTGATTTGTTACTATTAGAATTCTTTAGAATCTCACTCATTCCAATGACTAACATTTTCAGACAGGGCTAGTGGCTTGAAAGGGAAGCGGCCAACCAGGAGTGGTTAGGACTAGTAGGGACATATTATATTTTGGATTGTTGGCTATTTGTTTTAGATTTTAGATTTTGGGATTACTATATGTATATGATTGTAAATTTGAATCTTTTGGATATGTAATCCCTATGTTTGGGAAACTTGAAACCTGTTATATATATACAAGTAACCTGGGGTTGCTGGGATTTTGGTTACGCACTCTGATATAACTGCACAGGTAATTGTATTCGAAAGTGAATGTGAGACCAGATGAATTCTGTTTTTAAACATTTTGTTGGACACCCCATCTCTTGGAGATGAGTGATTACAAATGTGATTTTTGTCTTATTAGTCTCATTTCACTTAAATTTTATAATCCGGATATAATTACTGTGAGGGGGTTACATTCATTGCACCTATATGGTTGGGGGAGGGTGTAACACCCTAATTTTAATTCACTTGTTTTGGCTTAGGAATATCAGTGATTAAAGTTCCCAAATCAAAACTTATAATATTAATTTTTCTTTTAGGGGTTACTATTCTTTAAACATAAGAGTACTATTACAATACTTCTCTGCTCAGAAATAGGCAATTGATTACTCGACCCAAAAAGCTTAAATGATTACATCATTTACAAACAAAACCAATCTTCAATTCTCTACCATAATTCCCTCTTGCGCATCTTCCTGCATTGCTCTTCTATTCTTCATCATACCTATATGGCTGGTTAAGGGAGAGTATGATTCAAGGGAATCTCAGTAGCAAAAAATAACGACAATGCATATACGATAAACGCTAGTGCATGATATGCTTGCCTTACATAGGCTCATTTTAACATAATGACATATATGCAAGCTTAACATTTCGTGCAACATACTCATAGCGATAGTTTAAACAGAAACAAAGCTTCAATCATTCAACTATCTTAAAGATAGACAAACAAAGCAATCATGTACATCAACACACAAGCATACATATCAATACATGCAAGTAGGGTAAGTTCACTACCTTTCGCTTATATCCTCCTCTTGTACCTTTTCTTCCAACCATTGAAGTTGCTTCTTGTAAAGCCTTACATTCCTCTTCCTTCTTGGCATCTCATGGCCCTAGATATATAATTACATTATGTGGTTAATTCATTTGAGCCATGGAAGTAGGTCATTACTCATGATTTTTCTTAACTCTTGGAGTTCAACTTTATTACCATTTACCCCAAGTACAATCCACCCTTGGTCATTATTCTTAATACAATTTGCCCAAGTATTAACCTATATCTCTACCCTTGGGTTTCACTCTTATTACGATACAACCCAAGTACTAGCACTTATGTCTACCCTTGCCAACCACTCTTGTTTACCACACAAGCCATTCTCACATTTTTGCATAGTAACCTATATTGCCAAATTTTTCACCAATATTTGAAAAGTCATAACTTAATCTACAAAACTCCAATTAGCGTGGTCCAAAGTCCCATATGAAGCTCTTTAAGTCTTATTTAAGGGAAAAATATCACCTACTGCCAGTTATACACTCAGAATTCCAGAATCATCAATTAACACAACTGTGCCAGGATTTGTTCCAGATTCAGTACCTAAACTTTAGAAATTCATACCTCTTAAAGTAATGACCCAAATGGCACAAATTATATATCAAATTAAAGCTTAATGTGTCTACTATTAGTTTATAAAATATTAGGATCATCCGACAACATTTGGTTATCCAAAATCACGTCACAACCAACCTGCCTCTAGAAAATGAAATCCAGCAGCACTATTCCCTTAACTTGAATTTTTGGGTTTTCAATCCAACCTTTCTAAAATCACAACCACACCTTAACCCCACACAATTTTGTCTTAGGAATCCATTGGAAACCTCAAATTTGGCAAAATCATAGTCCTTCCTCCCTTAACTAGGTCTGGCCAAAACTTTAAAGTTTTTAGGCCAAAAATGATGTTTTTGATCCTAATGCTTTCGGGATCGGTTTCTCACCGCTATCCCTCACAATTTTCCATTTTGAACCTATTGGAAGCATTAACTAACAAAATCATAACCTGTCCTATGGTTTAGGGTCTAGCTGAAATCATTGCAGCACCCTAACTCCAAATTTAACCTATCAAAACTTAAAATATTTTGCTCAAATTGGAGCTTATACGTACCTCTACTTAATTCCATAACAAGTTCTTGATTCCGACTATACCTTTGTTCACCATTTATCTTCCGCAAGCGTACGAGTCACAAGTAATAAATTAGTGAGAAACAAGTGTCAATCCACAAGGACTATGACAAAAGCTAGTTAACTAATTTAACCTTGTTCTTAATTAGGTTGAATGAAATCATTTGAATTTGATCAATTTATATAAAGACTTTTGATAAAAATAACAAAGTAAAAAGGTGGAAATTGGGAAATTGGGTCTAACTTCAAGAGATATTAGCTTAGGATTACTTCTTCTCCATTGTATTTTATGATGTTAGAACAAGCGTTTCACACCGGGAGTTATACTGGTTCAGCCACAACCACTTGACCTATGTCTAGTCCTCAAACCTTCTATGAGAGTTTCACTTTATCTTCCAAGATTCAGTGGGTTCTTGGCACCTCAGTACATAGCAAGTTCCTTCACTGGACACTCACTCCCCCTTACACGTTGGAATCAAATCCCCAACTCAAACTTAAGGTTCCGCAACCTTAAGTTGTCTCAATAACAAATATTGAGTTTATAATGAAAAACTCTCTCACAGAGCAAATGTATAATCACTGAAGTACAAATAATGAATATAAGAAAATAAAGCACAAAGAATATATTGTTCGATGTGAATTTGTGTACTCAGTTGTTGTGTTCTGTTCTTCGTTGAATGTTCAATATATATAGATGAATTGTGATGTTCGTTTGAGGCATTTCAAACATGTCCGTTAGAGTCGCGCAACTTTGTTTAACGATTCTTCGAATTTGAAAACTAGCTGTTTGTGGCTGGTAATCGTTTTAGATGTTGAGGACAATATATTTAAATTCTCTCTTAATGCATGATCTCTTCATTGTTTCTCCTCAAATATACTTAGGAAACTAATACAATGAAAGGTTAATCATATAGATAACAAATCAATGAACATTAGATTAATATCATGCTTTCTATATTGCATTACTTGAGTGGCTACTCAAGTGATCATGCTTCATTACTCGAGTAGTCCCTCAAGTAACTTCATAAAAAATACCAGAGAGTAAGTCAACATTGTCTGACCAGATTACTAGGGTAAACCATCGAGTAACTCATCTTACAATACCTAGTAGACTGCTTTCTCAAGTTATCCATCGAGTAATGTTTCAAATAACTTTGTAGATTACATGAGTAATCCCTCGAGTGGTGTTATTAAAATCTTGGCCTAGAGAAACTTCAATTATGCTTACCTGATTACTCGAGCAATCCCTTGAGTAATGCTTTCATTTCATTGCAACTTACTCGAGTGATTACTAGAGTAAGGTAGCTTTTTTACATTAGGTTACTTGAGTAATTTATGTCATTTCTTGGCCAAGAGCTACTAGATGATTTCTGCTTTGGTTACTCGAGTAATCCCTTGAGTAAGCTTTTCAAATAACTTTGTAGATTACTTGAGTGATCCCTTCAAGTAATCCCATGCAATTTTTGACATAAAGTTTCTAGAACAATTTTTCAAATATTACTCGAGTGATCCCTCGGGTAATGAAGGTCATTACCCAAGGGCTCCCTTGAGTAATCAATCAAAAAATCTCACAGTGCTCCTTTCTCCTTTACTCTGTCTTTCATTTCTCCTCCATAACTTGAGTAGTTACTTCAAGTAATGCTTTTGCCTGCAACCAAGAACTTAGTTACTTTATTCAAACCGTTGATTTAAAACTTTTTTAATATTAATCCAATTTTTGTTATCATCAAAGCATATGGGATCTAACATATAAAACTATGCAATTAATTACTTATACTAGTTAAATGAATCTATATGATAGTCAAATATCCTAAAATCATCAATCAAGCTCTCTCAAGTCAAGATTGATTTTTAATCTTCATTAAAAATATTCAATCTCTTGTTTATGATTAATGAAAACCATCTTTCCAAAATAATTCTTCAATAGACTATGTTAGGTTGTTAGATATATCTCTATTCTAACAACAAACCATCCATTTAATCATCAAATTTCAAATTTAACATGATTTTTCTCAAGTTCTACTACCAAAATAGCTCTCTCAAGCATCCTTCAATTGAACTAATCTAATCATGTGGTGATCAAGCACAAGATAGCATTAAGCATAGAGAAAAATCAGCATATATTCTCAATAACTAGCAAAAGCAAGATAACCTAGTAGTTTCAATCCATACAATGGGTAAAAGTAATCCTAATTGATCGTTCTAGCTACTCATGATTTGTACATGCCAAATTCTTAGCACAAAATCATAATCCATATCAGCAAAATAGAGAAAAAGGAGAGAAGAACAAGAAAAACCCAAGAATTGAGGCTCCAAATCCTTTCTCAATCCAATCTCTTCAAAATGCCAAACCCTAGTAGCCAAGTCATTCAAGGAGTCCAGAACTGCTAATTTTCAACCTAGCCCATGCCTTTATATTGGTTTTTCTGCTTCATTGTTCAAAACACACAGCATCAGTTTCACGCATTCGCTGTGGGATCGCTATGGCCAATGCCATAGCAAACAATCATACAAAACCAGACAGAACCATTGCTTTTTCAAGTGGTTTCGCTATGACTTTGGCTACAACGGAATCCACAGCAAGTGCAGGCTTCTCCTCCATAATGTCTATTTTCCTCTTCCTCTTGCATTCTTTCCTTCCCTTTACAACTTCCCATGGTCTTTGAGAGCTTTTATAACTTGTCATCTTCCATCTATAAGAAGGAAGACTTCATGAGCTCTTAAACTTTCATAAATAGTCAAAACTATGTGCATTTAACTCATGATTCAATAAAATTTGGATTGAGATTATCTCCTATCACATTTCCTTCTATAATATCTTTATATGCACAATTTGAACCCAAAAATAAGTGAAAAGAGAAGAAAATGTGCTAGAATACTCTTGATTTCTATAAGTTAACAACCTCTCCTAAGTAGATTGTGTAACCCCTTCACCATAATTACATCCGGTTTAGGAAATTTAAGTGAAATGAGACTAATAAGACAAAATCAACATTTATAATCCCTCACCTTCAAGATGGGGTATTCATAAAACAGTTCAAAATATATTCAGCCTGGCCTCACATTCATGCTTCGAATATAATTACTTGAGAAATCAAATCACATTGATAAATATCTGAGTGCAGAACTAAAATCTCAGCATAGCTCGGGTTACATGTATATATAAAATGGGTGTATAGTTTTCCAAAATAAGGGATTACATATCCAAAAATAATATTCACAACCCAAAATATATACAGTAATCCCAAAATCCAAAACAGATAACCAACAACCAAATGAAATGTCTCAAAGAGATCCTAACCGCTCTGGGTTGTCTGCTTCCCTTTTGAGCCACTTGCCCTGTCTGAAATATTAGTCATTGGAAAGAATGAGATTTAAGAGAATCCTAGTAGTAACAAATCACTCATACAATGTGTAAACACATAGCATATATGAGCATGTTCAGCAGCATCTCAATGATTCATGGCCCACACCATGAATGACAGCACTCACGATTGTAATCACAATGCAATAGCTTTCGCTGTAATCTCAGTGCCTACTTTCGCGGTAAACACTATGCCAGCTTTCGTTGTAATCACTATGCCTACTTTAATGGTAAACACTATACAGTAGCATCACAAGGTACAAAGCATCATAAAGCTCCACAAGGTGTCATAAGGCATCACAAAGCAGCAGTAACAACACAATGCATGACAACATACATACAATACATTTACACAAAGTATAAGAGAAGAGTCACTACCTTGTTCTTTCTTGACATTCCTCGGCACAGTGGGCTCACGAGTCTGACAAATGTCAAATCCTATAACCAAATTAGGGACAACCAATCAATCTCTTTTCCAAGTACATATTTCCATGATACACTAAGTTGGTTATCATTTAAACTCTTTAAGATGACCATTAGAGGCCTACACATATACCAAAAGAATTGGGAGAAACTACCCTGAAGACCCCTTTTTGGAAGCACAACACTGAGTTTTGGCTGACTTACTCGAGTAAAGATAACCTTACTTGAGTGATGAGAAACTAGCACTCAACTGAGAATGGTTCTCACTCGCGAGTGTTTGATAGTGAGCAACAACAACGGCCAGAAAGTGCTCACAGCACTCGAGCATAAGGGATCGCACTTGAGTGATGACTCCAAATTCACTCGGGTCACCAAAAGTGCAACACCAAAAGTGACAACCGAGAGCACAAACATTTTAGAGGAAGAAGATCACTCGAGCACAACCCTTAGCACTCAAGTGAAGAAACTATGCTTGCGAGTGTCAGAACACACTATCGAAAATTGGCATGCGAGTGCATACCTGAGATGCAGCCCTAAAACATGAACTCACACTTTCACTCGAGTGAACCCATGCTCACTCGAGCGATCATCAATGTCACTCGCGGGTTAAGAAGTACACTTTTGCTTTTTATCAGAAAACCAAGTGAAATACAGAAGGAAAAGGGAAATTAAGCTACTGCACTCGATGACACCCCTCCTCACTCGAGTGATGCTCATCAGATTACCAGATCGCAGCAACTGACAGAAATTCCCAGATTTGCCAAAACTGATCCCAATGGTTCCCATAATCAACATAAAGCTCATACCCACTTAAAATCCCATAAGGAACCCATTGGTAACCCCTAAAACACCCAAAAACTCAACCTAACAACAATTCATACTCTTGGGTCTCTATAATACACACAATACCCAAATTCATTCAACTCACTTCCAAAATTCAAAACTATATCCAACACTCAAATAACTCCACAATAAACCAGTTCCAACATCATTCAGCATATAATCCATGCATTTCAAAAATTGGCATAAAACCAAGGCAAATTTCAGAATTCATCATACCCAACCAAAAATCATAATAAATATACCAAAATAATCCAAATGCTCACCTCTTCAATTTGCCAAAGCCAAAACCTTGATTTTCAAACTTCCAAACTTGTTCCAACACCCAAACTACCACCTTTAAAAATTTTGAAACCATCAAGATGAAGCTCTTAACTCTATGAACATGTTTAATGAAGAGTGTTTGAGCATATGAGAACCATTACTCACCTAAAAATCAAGCTTTCTCTTTCTCTTTCTTCCTTAGATCACCAAAAATGGAGGATGAGGAGAGAGAGACGATGAGATGATGGAGATGATGATGATGGATGCATATTTTTTCCTTGGCCCATGCTCCAACAGAATAGGAGAGAGAAGAGATAGAAAAAGTAAGTTTTTGACTTATGTGCATGATCCTTTGGTCCACATTAAGCCACTTGGCATAATCTTGCTCACTTCTTCTATGAGCTCACATAAACTCAAAGCATACAATTCCGACCTATAGACAATGAACCTCAACCATCGATCTTTAGCCACAAATGAGTTTTCTCTTTGGTAACTGACCAATTGGTCGGTAAACTTTCAATTTTACCATTTTGCCCCTGATTTTCACTATGCTTAATAAGTTATCACCAAGTACATTTATATCAAATCCATATCATATATCTCCAAAAGTGTTTAATTACACTAATTATAATCACATTCAAGGTCATTAGCCCTTAATCTCAAATTGGGTCATTACAAATTGCACCAAACACCTCTGATCGAAAATCCAAAATCATAGAAATATTGCTCTAACTGAGAGGAACAATATTAGAGACGACTTCGGAAGTTGGAAACGCCGAATCGGAGGTGAAATCGGCTCCGGAGCTCAAGAACTTTCACTATTCATCCTTTCTCATTTCTCTTCCATTTTATTTTGTTTTTTTCCTCATTTATCCCCTTATTTTTCATAGGCTGCATGAAATTAATAGCCTTTGGAGGTGTTAGAAGAAGCTTTAACGACATGTGTCAAGTGTACAAAAATCCAAGGTGACCGGTGTAACCCCTGACCTCACAAAGGTTGTACTTAGTGTTAAAACACGTGTCTTAAATAAATAAGAGATCGAGAATAAACAAAAACTTTTTACAAAACCTGTATAATACAATCTCCATTCAGTTTTAAAAACTATTTGGCCTGTTTGGTTCTGTTACATACCATAATATCAGAGTGCTAGCAAAATTCCTGACATTCACCCAGGATATATTCATTAACTAAAGGGTTTTATAGGGCATCATTGCCCATCTAAGTTTCCCTTATCAGGGATTACAATACAAATACTATTCTGATCAATATGTACAATTGTTCAAAATATGATAACCAAAAACCAATTGTCGACTACCACCGGCAATCCTAGTCGCCCTTATGTAATTGCTTGTCCCTTGATCCACTTGCCTTGGCTAAAAGTTTGATAATTGAAAAGAATAATGTTCAAAAGAATCTCAGTAGTAACAATTTCACGTATATGATGCATAACATAACAAAGCATGTAAGCAAATATTACAATTCAGTAACACAGCAGCATTCAATCATGACTTTGATCACAAATGTGAAAAGCATGACAATCACTAACAGCAGCATTCAATCAAAATCATAATCACTACTGTGATAGGCATGACAATCACCAATAGTAGCATTCAATCATTACCATAATCAGTCTAATGATAGGTATGACAATCAGCAACAACAACATTCAAAGTCAGGCTATCCGTCGCGACTCAATCATTCATTCAAAGCCGGGCTACCTGCCGCGACTCAATTATTCATTCATTGATAAGTATAAACATACAATGCATTAAACATGATATAGGAGAAAGTATCACTACCTTATTCTTTCCATTCTTGTTCAGGCATAGGCCTCCTACGCTTGGGGTAAATATTAAATCCTATCATCATAGTTAAGGACCACAAGTTATCACTTATTCCAATTCTCAAATGAATATAAAACAATTAGATTTGGTTATCATTAGAGTCCCTTATGTAGTAATGAAAGTCTATAACAATAACCTAAAAGGATTAGGGAAAACTAGACCATAAACTACCTTTCAAAATCTCAAAGTGCTACGGCCAAGAGAGTTTTTGGCTACGGCCAAAAGCAGGTCAGAAGCTTTTGGGCTGTAGTCAAGAACCTTTGGTTGTGGCCAAGAAAATTTCTGTTACTTGGCTGAACTTCCAAAAATCATAACGAAATCTAGAAAAATCAAAATGAGGTGATCCCAAGTCCTATTTAAATAATTTTAAGTCCTATTTACAGGAAAAAATATAAATCATTGCTATCTATAACAACAAAAATATAGAATTCAAAAATTCTTCTTGCTGTTCCAGAATTGATCCCAGTTTCAACATCAAAATGAGGTGATCCCAATTCTTCTTGTCTATAACAACAAAAAATACAGAATTCAACAATTTTTCTTGCTGTTCCAAAATTGATCCCAGTTTCAACATCAAAATTTGGAAATTCATAACCCTTAGCACACACATAAAAATGACCACTATAATATCTCAATTTAAAGCTTGGCATGTGTACTATCAGACTAGAAAGTTTCAGAATTTTTAGCCACCATTTAAATATTCAAAACATCCATGAAAATTGACTGCTTGCACAAAGTTTTTCACCAACAGCGTTTTTTAGTTTTCAACAAATGTTTCCAAATGTTCCAAAATTCTCATCCAATAGTACTCCCACACAATTTTTTGCAAAGAATCCAATGGAAACACCAAAACAACCAAATTCTTATTCCATTATCATGCTTTGTTTTAGGCAACAATTTAATACAAAACCAAAAATTGCCAAACTTCACCTTTATAGTTCAGTTCACTTCTATTTATCCAAGACTAAATTCAAAATACCATTTCAATGACCACAACATACCAAATTCTCTAAGACCCTAATTCACGAAAAATAGGGCAAAAATCCCAAAAATTCAAGTTGCAAACAATGGCCACAATATACACATCAAAAGAGTTCTCTTATTCACCTCTATCACTTTCTCTAACTTGTTCCTTGCTTCACCAACTTCTAGATTTTCTTGAGTACACAAACAACCACCTCTTGAAAATATATAAAACCAAACAATTGAAGCCCTCAACTCAAGTAACAAGATTAAAAAAAAGAGATTTTTCGCATTTGAGCTCATTTTCAAGGTCAAATGACTCACCTTTTTCACAAGCTTCTTCCTCTTTCCTTTTCTTTAATGGTAGCCGAATGAGAGAGCAATAGAGAGAGAAATGAGAGTGATAAAGATGATGAAAATATCACACTTCTATACCTATACTCCTAGTCAGCCAAAATGGAGGAAGAGAGAGGGAAGAGAAATGATAAAATATGAAATTTGACCTTTATACCAACTCTCTCATCATCTAACCATTGCCACTTGTACCAATCTCTTTGCTTCTCATAAAGTAAGTAACCATATGGTTACACTAACTACTTCGTTAGCCATTTAGTCACTCTCCTCATTTCTTTTAGTTAGTAATTACTTTCTTCATTAATTACTGGCTAATTGGCAGGTAAATTTTCCATTCTTTAAATTTTTCCCTTGATTATGGCAGATTTACTAAAATTGCTACATGACTCATATTTTAATTCTTTTTCCCTTCTCCATGTGCCATTACCTCAAATTTTAGCCCAACAATAACTTGCCACATAATTATACTAAAATATAGGGTTTTGGCCATTTCCAATAATTAATTTGGATCTCAACTCAACTTTAATTTCATAAAAGCATTTCCTCACATTAATTACATTCTCAAAAGAAGTCATTAGCCCTAATCAAAATTTGGGGCATTACACTCGGCTTCTTTTCTCTGGCTTCGTCAACCTAACTACTGGGAAATTGACTCAACCTGCCCGAGGAATGTCAGGGAATAAGACATGTGCCAAAATATAATCATTCTCTTTCCTTTCTCCTCCTAGCTGTCCAATACTGGTCAGGGAAGAAAAGGTCTGGTGATTTCATCTGGCTTCCAAGCTCGGTTTCTAGGTAAGTTAGGTACATAACCAAACCAGAGACCGGTGAATTTCCCTTACCATTTTTCTAGGTGGCATTTCTTGATTGGTCAACTAGGGAAGAAAGTCAAAAAGTAGCTTTAATAAAGCTATTTTAGCTTTAATCATTACTTTTACTTTATTAAAGCTTCTTTATACGGAGTCACTCGGTTTTACGCCATGTGTCCCTGTGACCTCAAGATCTTGCCAAGTGTCCGTGTAAGCCCTTAGATGGTGACATATGCCCTCTAGCTAGGGGAATTACCAATTGTCAGCTTGTGGGCCTTATATGGCGCCACAAGCCAGTGTCTTTTCCTAAAACACACGGTATATCGATGTATTCTTAAAAAACGTAGGGCATATAGGTCCACCCTAAAACACTATATGCCCTCACATACTGGTATACTATACTCGATTAACTTGTCCCATACTTAGTGACATAGTTGGGTGGCATATTTCTACCAACCAAATGGCACCTTACCTGTGTCATTTGCACTTCTGCATCAACACTTTAACCATACTACCTACAAATACTGAGCCCTCTATCCATTAGGGCTAAATCACATAGTCCCTAAGAGTCTTTTTATCTCTCATCATTCTTAGACTCTTCCCAAAATGGGCTTTAGTTGTCTTCCTGATACATGCTTATCCTCAGTCTCTTGGCCCAAAGTTTGAGATATTACAGAGAGAGAGAGTATGATTCTAGAGAATCTCAGTAGCAATCATTGCTAACTATGCACACAAGATACATGCTTAATACATGACATGTTTGCTTACATAAATTCATGCTAGCATATGACATGCTTGCATGATGAATGCTTACACATTACATTTATGGCCATAGCATAAGTAAAAACAGAGCTTTAATAAAAAACACATACCTAAGTTCAAATTTTAGGTTTTTCATTTGATGAATAAAAAACACATCACAATCAATCTGCCTCCTAAAAACCACATTCTGGTAGCACTATACCTAAGTTCAAATTTTAGGTTTTTCATTCCAATAATCAATAATTCATAACCACAGGCTATTCCCACATAGTTTTTTGTGGAGAATCCATTGGTAACCTCAAATTCATGAAAATCACACTCCTCCCTAAAGTCCTACACCTGGCTGAAATCACAACCAAGCCAATAATCAACATGTTTGCAAATTTCACAACTAAACTAATCTAGTATCCTCTTTCAACATCATATATCATCATAAGCATACTTCTAACAACATTAAACCCTAAATTTATGCTTTTACCAAACTAGGGAAGCACCAAGAAATTCATAAAACTCAACCAATCCTCAAGATGTTTGGTTCAAATTAAAGCTTAGACTCACCTCTTTCACTTTCTAAGGCTTGTTCTTGGTTCCTCCAACTTTGGCACTTCTTTGGCAGCTCAAAACACCTCCTCTTGAGAAACAAAAAACATAGAAGTGTAACTCTTAGTGGGGGGAACAACATTTGTTAAGGCCTCAAGAGCTAGAAAGGTGGTCTTGAAGATAAAAATCAAGCAAGAACACTTACCTTGCTTCTTGTTCTTTAATTGCTCCTCTTTCTCTTTCATTTTTATTTTTCCTTTATTTTTCTCTTTCTTGGCCATCCAAATGAGTATAAAGGAGAGAGTGAATGTTTGATTCATTAATTCCCATCCTATTTAAAGACTTGGACGAAATTGAGCCCAAGAAAGCAAGAAAAGATGATATGTCACAAAGTTGTGGTGTCTTAAAAAAGTGCCTAAGTTAATTTAACTATGGATTGGTTTGGTTTAATTAACTCACTCTCTTTCCTTGTCTCTTCTTATCTTTGCCTGAATTTCCATTCAAAAAGGGGGCAATTATGTTGACCAATTGTCCTCTTGAAATCTTGTTTTTTTGTCAAACTTTCGAAGTTGAATCAAAATGAAAGACTTGTTAACTTTTCTAATTCTCTTCTTTTCTTCCCTTTTGACTTGGTCAATAGTTATAGATTTGCTTTAATTATTTTCTCTTTCTTTCTCTTTGAGTATCTTGACCGAAATGTTTCATCAAAAAGGAAGGAGAAATGTTGACCAATTGATCTTATGTGTAAGGGTTCTTGTTTGACTTTGGTCTTCTTGCAAAGTGCTTTAAAACTTTGACCAAACTCTTTCTTTCTCCCATTTTTCTCTATTTGACATTTTTAATATCATGAGGGGAGGGAGTTAATTTTTTCTCAACCTTGTGATTACTCTTAATTTTTGAATTTATGATGCCTATGTTTTTTTTTACTTTAGGCATCCCAAATTCAAAATCGGATGCCTAAAGTGTGATTTTAGGCATCCCCAAAAAAAGGACACCAAAAGCCCTGCTTGTGGCGTCCCTTTTTTTTTGGACGCCTAAAAGCACACTTTAGGCATTCCAATTTAAGTTTGAGACATCTAAAGGGTGCCTTTAGGCATCCCAAATTCAAATTGGGATGCTTAAAGCTACCCAATTCCCACCCAGAATTACAAAAATGCCATCGTCTTTGTTTTTTACTTCCCTTTTTTTAAAAATGAACCTTCTTTGGGGTAATAGAATCTATATCCTGTAGTAGTGCCTTTGACACCAAAGTGTGCTAAAATGAACTTGCACCGATATATTCTATCCAATAACTTCCACTCATCGAGCCTTGATACAATCTGGAGAGTTACTCTGTACCTGGAGGGTCGATTCATATAGTCCCTTAGAGTCATTCTATCTATCATCATTCTTGGGACTCTTCCCAAACTGGGCTTAGTAGTCTGCTTAATTCAGACTTATTCCCAAGCTTCTAGTCCCAACATTCTGGATATTACACTATGTTCAAGAAAAATTAGCCATACATGGCTTTAAACATCATCACAGTAGCTGCAAATTTAGCAATTAAATCCATAATGGGAAGGAAGAAATTAAACCCAGACAACAAAATCTGGTCATTTTCAGCTCATCTCCGGACAGTAGCCCAGGGTCTTATTCCAGCTCATTCGAGAAAAGAATAAGAAGTACAATGAGACGCCTCCCACTTTGTCTCTCCCTCTCGCCAATTCAGCTCTGGGTCAGATCGAGGAATATTAGTGGTAAACAGTAGCATGAATAGTGACTGCTACAGTGACCGTGAATAGTCCCCTGTCTTTTCTAGCCGCTCCTCACTTCTTTTCATCCTTTTTTGTCCAACTCCTCTAATCCATTACGTCTCCAATTCTCTCAAGCCAAAATGGTGTCGTACCTAATGCTTTTTCTTTAGTTGCATATGATTGCTAGTTGAATAGTTTATTAAGCCAAATTTTTTTCCTCTCTCAAAACAGCAGTGTCCAATTAAAAGGAAAGAGAGGAAATGAATAATGACAATTAAATCTTAAAATTTTTCTTTGATTTTACTTAGACTTAATTATTTATGTTTAAACTTAAAACTAATATATTCTCAATAAAATTTCACAAATGATACATCACTTTAATTTGATCTTCTAACAATATAATCTCATAGAAATATTCCAAAATTGCATGGATAACTCTGTAATTATCTTCAAAATATCCTTTAAATGTATAAAATATGGAGAGTTATCAGACTAGGAGCACCAAGTAGTGGCAAAATTTGTCTTTATCCTACTAATTTTTAGCTTCTCAAACTTGGGAATACTAACTAGCTACTCATTCGGCTCTAAGTACCAAATCTTGTTCATCTTGAGAAAAAGTAATACCAGATATGGATATGGAATAGGAGTGTGCTTTGTGGAAGAGAATTTGTATCTCTTGATCTCAGAAAATATGATCTCTCTAATGTTTCTCTTTTCCTTATTGATGATAGATGCTATCATGTGATAATCCTCTTGATGAAATGAGTGAAGTTATTAGTCTTATTCACCATTGCTCTCATGTAGATGTAACATATGATTATGTGAAGATCATACATAAAGAAAATGTTGAAATTAAGAATCCTAAGTAGCTCTCGCTTGATGATCTAACATGTTTTTAGCTCTAAGAACTCTCTAAAGGGACCACTTAGGGAATTCATTATCCTCAACCACTCATTGATCATCTTAGCAGAGATTATTACTTTTTGATCTCTAAATGTAGTTTCTAAAGTCTCCTCAACTATTGTTCCCTCCTTAGAACATATCTAAACTAGTTCCATATCATAGTAGAAATGTCTCACCACCTTGGGATAACAAGGAAAATGTATAGACAACTAGAGCTTACAAAGGCAAATATAGGTATACAACTCCAGTTTGTGAGTGTGCCTTAGTGTACTAGACACAATGCTCTCTTAACATATTCAGTGTCATACCTAGACTTGTTCTTATCCTCGAGCTTCTTGAAATTGAACTCTGCTTGGGCTAATAGCAGATCTTCCTCCTCTTTATCTTCTTTAGCTTTTTAGGGTATCATTGGAGGTGGAACTTGGAGTGAAGAGGACTGTACTTCACCTTCAGTCTCTTTCCTCTTACCATATCTGAACTTCTGTAACACTTGAGAGCTAATAGCCTCATCTAGCATATTGGTCATCAACTTGGTAATTTTGGCCTGAAGTTGTGCCTCTTAAATATTTGCTTGTATCCACTCAGTAGAGTATGAGTCTGTGAGCTTAATGTAATATCCCAAATTTTGATTAAGTGCTAATGACAATTATTGAGAATGATTTGTGAATTAAATCTGAATTATTATGTGTTTTGTGGCAATTTCGGTAAATGTGCTAAAATATGTGAGAAATTAAAAGCATGGTCATAAGTTAGTGATTAAGGGAGAAATTAATTACTAACTAAGAGGAAAAATGAGATATGTGATTAAATGGCTAATGGAGAGGTTAGAGTAACTAATTGGTTACTTATTTTATAAGAGCCAATAAGGTTAAGACACTTGGCAAACTTATATCATGAGAGAGAAGGGAGAAAAGTCAAATGGGTATTTTGATTATATTTTCTCTCTCTTTTTTCCTCCATTTCGGCTGAAGCAAGACATGGGGATAGTAGTATGATCATTGCTTCACCTTCTTCCTCACTCATCTCTCTCTCCTTTTCTGACGCCATTGTTGAAGAAGCAAGAGGAAGAAAAGCTTGAGATTACGGTGAGTAAATGACCTCTAATGCCAAAACTCACTTCTTTAATGTTGTTCCTTGGGTTGAAGCCTTCATTTTGATGGTTATAGATTGTCTATTGGTATTGGTTAGTGCCTTCAAGGAAATTTAAAGTTTAGAGAATCAAGGAACCTCTTTGGGAAAGTTATTGAGGTAAGTAAGATGAGCCTTTCTATATAAATTTTGTGCCAAATCATGAAGCTTTGAATTTATAGAATTTTTGGCCTATTTTCATTGGAATAGGGTCCTTGGAAGTTTGGCATGTTGTGGTCATGGAAATAGTGCTTGGTGATATATTATGGATAGATAGAATTGGTTTGAGGTTGAAATGTTAAGTTTGGTGATTTTGGGATTTTGGTGTTAAATATGGTAAAAAACCAAAGCATGATAATGGAATAGGAATTTGATAGTTTTAATGGCTCCATTGAATTCCTTGAGCAATTTTATGTGGGAGTACCTTTGGCTTGGTATTTAGGATCATTGGAATCACTTAGGCAATATTTGAAAAGTGCTGTCAAACTCTGCTACATTTTTTGCTGCTGATAAGCCTCACTCGGGTGCTCCAGGGCGTCACTCAAGTGGAGCCTTGTATTCTCACTTTCCTTCAATGTTTCACCCACACTTCGATATTCAAAAAGGCAGGAGTGTTGGCTCACTTGCGAGTGTTGTGGGTTCTCACTCGAGTAAACCTTGTCTCACTCGAGTGAAGGTGTATCTGACACTATGAACTCGTATCTCAATTTGTCACTAGTGGTTGAGTTTCAAGAGTATGACTTAGCACTCATAGGTGTTAAGCCATCACTCGAGTACAAGGAGCCCTGCTAGAGTGATGTTCCATTCTGAAAGTTGCTTGTGCTCTCAGGTGACCACTTCCTAACCCTCACTTTGTTGAACTCGGGTGAGCATTAGGCTACCACTCAAGTGATTTGATTTATGCTCGAATGCAGCAAGCAATTCTGGTTTTTTTCATTCCTTTCTGCTCTCTGGTGAGCACTTTCTGCACCTCACTTCTTTGAACTTAAGTGAGCATTTGGCCATCACTCAAGTGTTGCTTCCAGGACTCGAGTGTAAGTCTATCATCACTCGAGTGAGGTATTCTTCACTCGAGTGCAATAGTGAAAAACCAATACTTATGCTTCAAAAGGGGAACTTTAGGATAGTTCTAACAACCTTTAGGGTTCTTGTTTGAGGTATTTGTAGCTTCCTAAAGAACATAAATGATAAATAATTTAAGTGATATGAAGTCATTTGAGTATTGGAATAAGAGTATAACACTTTGTCCCTAATTATGCATTATAGGATTCAACATTTTCCCTATTCGAGAAAGACCAGTGCCTAAACACACACGGAAGGACCAAGGTAGTTACTTTTCTCTCATGTTGTGTATGATGCTTGGTATGCATGATTTATCATTACTGTGTTGTGAAAAATCTTTGGCATAAGGCCATTACGAACTTGTGTATGTGCTATCGACCGTAGGACATTACAGCGTGAGCAGTCGTAGGGGGTAATGGTTATCACACCTACTCCTGCCGTTGCATCTGCCATTGTAATTACCGAGGCTGCGTTATAGAATTGTGAATTCTTGTTTGATTATCTAGTCAGTGTGGCTGTGCATATGTGATATATTTTATATGGATCCCAGCTGTGGTGATATATGTGATATGAATATGTGGTTGTGCAATACAGCGTGAGCAAACGTAAGGGTGATGGAAGTCATACCTACCCTTGCCGCTGTAACTACCGTTGTAGTTATAACCCCCTCACTGTAATTATATCCATGTTATGGAATTAAAGTGAAATAGAGACCAATAAGACAAAAACAACATTTATGATCCCTTATCTTCAAGATGGGGTATCCCAAAAAACAGTTCAAAATATATTCAGCCTGGTCTCACATTCACATTCGAATATAATTACTTGAGAAATCAAATCACATTGATAAATATCAGAGTGCACAACTAAAATCCCAGCAACCCTGGGTTACATGTATATATATAATGGGTTTAAAGTTTCCCAAAAATAGGGGATTACATATCCAAAAATAATATTTACAACCCATATACATACAATAATCCCAATCCAAAATTAAAATATCCCTGAGAGATCCTAACCACTCCGGGTTGTTCGCTTCCCTTTTGAGCTACTTACCCTATCTGAAATGTTAGTCATTGGAAAGAAAGAGATTCTAAAGAATCCCAGTGTAACAAATCACTCATACAGCATGTAAACACATAGCATGTAAGTTTATCATGTTTAGCATCAACACAATGATTCATGGCTCACGCCACAAATGACAACATTAACAACTGTAATCACAATGCACTATGCCCGCTTCTGGGATAAACATTATGCCAGCTTTTGCTGTAATCACTATGCCAGCAGCATCACAAGGCTCAAAGTATCATAAAGCTCTATAAAGCATCACAAGGCGTCACAAAGCAGCAACAGAAACATAATGCATGACAACCATACAGACAATGATTCACATACAGTATAAGAGATAGAGTCACTACCTTGTTCTTGCCTGACGTGCTCCAACACAATTCGATCACAACCAGGGCAAATGTTGAATCCTATAAACCAAATTAGGGACAACCGATCAATCTCTTTTCCAAATGCTTAATTCTGTAATACTTTAAGTTGGCTATCATTTAAACTCTTTAGATGACCATTAGAGGCCTAAACACATACTAAAAGGGTTAGAAGAAACTATCCTGAAGACCCTTTTTCTGGAAGCAGAACACTGATTTTTAGCTGACTCACTCGAGTGAAGATGACCTCACTCAAGTGATAAGAGACTTACACTCGAGTGAGAATGGCTCTCACTCGCGAGTGTTTGATAGTGAGCAACAACAATGGCAAGAAATTGCTCAAAACACTCGAGCATAATGATTCACACTCGGGTGATGACTCCAAATTCACTCGAGTCCCCAAAAGTGCAACACAGAAAGTGCTTACCCAAGAGCACAGACAACTTCAAAGGAAAAAGCTCACTCGAGTACAACCCCTGACACTTGGGTGAGAATATTGTACTTACGAGTGTCAGAACACACTCTTGAAATTTGGCCAGCGAGTGCTTGGCCAAGACGCAGCCTTAAACATGAACACACACCTTCACTCGAGTGAACCCATCTCACTCGAGTGATCAACAATATCACTCGCGGGTTAAGAAGTGCACTCGAGCTTCATTCATGAAAACTCAGGCAAAATACAAAGGAAAAAGGAAAGATTAGATTGATGTACTCGAGTGAGACCCTCCTCACTCGAGCGATGCTTATCAGATTACCAGATTGCAGTAACTAACAGAAATTCCCAGATTTACCAAAATTGATCCCAATGGTTCCCAAACTTAACACAAAGCTCATTCCTACTTAAAATGGCATAAGGAACCCATTGGTAACCTCCAAAAAACTCAAAACCCATTCTAACAACAATTCATACTCTTGGGTCTCTATAACACACACAATACCCAAATTCATTCATCTCCCTTTCAAAATTCCAAATCACATCCAACACTCAAGAACTCCATAATAGACTAGTTCCAATATCATTCATCATATAATCCATGCATTCAAAAATTGGCATAAAACTAGGGCAAATTCTAAAATTTATCAACCTTAACCAAAAATCACAATAAATATACCAAAAAGCATCAAATCCTTACCTCTTCAATTTGCCAAAGCCAAAACCTTGATTTTCAAACTGCCAAATCTACTCTAACACTCAAACTACCACTGTTCAAAATTCTGAAACCACCAAGATGAAGCTCTTAACACTATGATCAAGATTAATGAAGAGGTCTAAAGCATTAGAAGTCCATAAAGGCATCAAAATCTCACCTTTCTTCTTCTCTTTCTTCTTTGGTGCTCACCGGAAATGGAGGGATAGAGAAAGATTATGAGAGATGAGGAAGATGATGATGATGAGTGTAATTTTTCCCTTTGCCCATACTCCACACCGAATAAGAGAGAGAAGAGAGAGAAAAGGTGGGTGTTTGACTTTTGGCATCATCCTATAGTCCACAATTGTACTTGGTAACATCTTACTCACTTTCTCAATGAGCTCACATAATCTCAAAGCATACAATTCCGACCCATTGACAATGAATCTCAACCATTGATCTCAAATCACCAATGAGTTTCCTCTTTGGTAACTGACCAATTGGTCGGTAAATTTCCAATTTGACCATTTTACCCCTGGTTTTCACTATGGTGAATAAATTATCACTAAGAACATTTATTTCAAATTCACATCATATTACTCCAAAGTGTTTAATTACACTAATTACAAGCAATTTCAAAGTTATTAGCCCTTAATCTCAAATTAGGTCATTACAGTAGTTGCTATGTGTTGTGTGATAATTTGCTTTCATGCTTTGTGGTTGTGCATACTATGAGTGATTTGAAACTATGGGGATTCTTGGAATCTTTCTCTCCCAAACAAATTTTTAGACAGGGCTGGTAGATCTAACGAGAAGCAGGTGACGAAGGGCAGATAGAGCTTTGACTAGGAGTTTATATTTTGGATAACTGGTTATCATTATGTAAATTATTTGAATATTTTGTTGGAAATTACATGTATATTTTGGAGATATTGGATAATATTTGTGTAATCCTCTGATTTGGGAAACTAACTTTAGGCATTCTTGCCTTGTAAACCCTTTAGTTGTTTAATAGGACCCGAGTATGTCGGGAATTCACATTGTGCTTTGATATTTATAAATGGAATCGAATTGTACAGGCCAATTGTGAATTTGAAGTGTGAATATGAGACTATTGTTGAACAGGTTTAGATAGGTTTTTTTTGTAAACCCCATTTTGGGAAGTTAAATTTTAATAAGTCCCAATTCATTTTATGGTCTCTAATTCCACATAATCATGTATTTATGAACTTAATCTCAGCCTTGATCATGATGGAGGTTACACCTAGAGCTTGACCATTTCCCTTATCCTAGGGACTTGTAGAAGCTACCTTAGACAAAAACTGAGTCTCTCAAGGCTCTTAAATCATAATTCCATTAGCATTGAGTCTAGTCTTAGATAGCCTTACTTCCTTTACTTTTGGCCATAGGTACTTCTTTGACTTGGACTGCTTGGAACACTTAAAAGCTTGTTACTTTGGTAAAGAAGTCATCTTTGGATCCTTATTAATCTCCTTGGCGCGTGACATAGATCAAAGCAACTCAGAATCAAAAAATTGATCTTCATCCTTCCTAGGGTTTGTCACATAATTTTTAAAATTGGAAGGATTACATGGTTACAATCAAGTTTAGAGAGAGGGGTTTTAGCCAAAAAGATAATAGGAATCAAGACTGAGAAGATTGAGTTTAAGCAACAAAAGTGAACCTATGATTGAGATTTAAAAGTGATGACATTGTTAGGGGTTTTATCTCAAGAAACCCCATATCACTCGAGTGGTTACTCAAGTAATCATACTCGATCATCACTCCAGTGATACTTGAGTGATATACTTTAGAAAAATGTACTCAGTTAAGATACTATACTTCACTCGAGTGAGTCTCATAATCACTTAAGGCATAATTGATTGTAATACATTTGTGCATCATCTTTTGATCACTTGAGTTATCACTCGAGTTGAGGTTTGTCCAAATCTTCCTTTTCTTTTGATCACTGAGCAAGCACAACATAGTGATGATGATCGCTTGAGTGATCCTTCACTTTCCATCTTATTTTTCTTTATAACAGATGAGGCACTCACTAATGATGTGGGGTCACTTCGGTAGTCACTTGAGTAATACCATGAATTATGCTTTAGCTTACTCTACAACATCCCTTACTCGAGTGATCACTCAAGTAGGTTTCATCATCACTAGCAATCATCATTAGAGTGATGTGCTAGTAAGGTATACTCTATTAGCATATGTTCTTTATACTTGAAAGCAAAGCCATTTGACAACTGCTCCAAAACAAATTTGTATACACTTTGATGTTTAAGTTAGTTCATAAATCATCAAAACATATATAATAAATAATTAGAATGAAAATAAAGAAAGAATTTCCTTACAATTCATTAGGATTTACCATTCCTAATTCTCTTCTTATGTACAAAAATTGATCCTTGGCAATTGGTATGGTGAAGATGTTATACAATTGAAGATGAGAAGGTGTGAAGACCACTTTCACATTCTTCTTTTGCATATTGTAACCCCCTCACGGTAATCACATCCGGTTTATGAAATTTAAGTGAAATAGAGACCAATAAGATGAAATAACAATTTATAGTCCCATATCCAAGAGATGGGGTATTTTGAAAATCAGTTCCAAAACATACTTATTGCTAGTCTCATATTCACAGGTGGATGTAATTACTTGATAAATCAGAGTACATATTAAATATCAAAGTGCGGAAACCAAACTCCCGGCAAACCCCGGGTTCCTTACATATATAACTTGGGTTTACAAGTTCCCAATAATGGGGATTACATGACCAAAATATTCATTTACAACTCATATACATTTGGTAACCCCAAATCCAAAACGAAGATAACCAACTACCACTAAGTCTCAGAGTAGTCCTAACTACTCCTGGTTGTCCGCTTCCCTTTCGAGCCACTCGCCCTGTCTGAAAAGGTTAGTCATTTGGAAAGAGTGAGATTCTAAAGAATCCCAATAGTAACAACTTTTTCATACCACATGCAATCACATAATATGTAAACAAATAATCTCATATCAACAACACAAATCACACTCCACCCTCATCCCCTTTTACCGCCGAGAAGGCACACCGTCCTAACCCGAACCGTTGTTAGCGACTCAGGGACTATTGGCGTGGCAGTGCATACAAATAGCCTCACGGCTCACATATAGCATTTCGGCTTTCACAAATGGCCCGTCAGCCTTCACAAATAGCCTTTCGGCTCACAATTAGCCTTTCGGCCCACATATACACATATATCACACCCTAACCTCATCCCCTTTTACCGCCGGGAAGGCACATAGCCCTTACCTGAATCGTTGTTAGCGACTCAGGGACTATTGGCATAGCGGTGCTTCCACAATTTTCACAAACTTGCAGCATACGAAATCCATTTCATCACAATGATATAGCACACATACAATGTATCACATAGGATATAAAGAAAGAGTCACTACCTGTATCTTTCCTGACTGACTCCAGCACCGTGGCCTTACGAGGGCGACAAATGTCAAATCCTATTCAAATTAGGGACAACCAATCAATCTCTTTTCCATATGTATATTTCAATAATACTCTAAGTTGGTTATCATTTAGAACTCTTTAGGTGGCTAAAATAGGCCTAAACATATGCCTAAAGGGTTGGAAGACACTACCCCAAAGAGCCCTTACTCGCAGGCAAAACATTGATTTTCAGCCGGATCACTCAAGCACAGATGCTCTCACTCGAGCATTGGTACGGACAGCACTCGAGCACAAATGCTCTCACTCGAGCATTAGTACGAACAGCACTCGAGCACAAGAGAGTGAGAGACAGTGAGTGAGCACCCAAGAGCACAAAGAAGTTTTCAGGAATCGGCTTACTCGAGCACGCTGAACTTCACTCGAGCACAAGGCCAAATGCCTCACTTGAGCACCTGCGAGTGAAGTCCAGGAAGTGAGGACCCGAGAGCACATAACGCTCTCCAAGACCAGGATCACTCGAGCACAGCCATATGCACTCGAGCATGATCACCTCATACCCACGAGTGAGAAGGCGCACTCGAGCACCTTTCCCGCGAGTGACAACCCGAGAGCACCACCCACACCTGAGGCACAAGCTCACTCGAGCATGACCTCCAGTGCTCTGGTGAGACGGCTATGCTCGTGAGTGTCAAACACACTCTTGCAATCAGCCAACGAGTGAAGACCCGAAAGCAACACTTCACTCTGGACTCACACCTTCACTCGAGCAGACCCAAGCTCACTCGAGCATGTTCTTCCCTCACTCGAGCACAAGACAATGCACTCGAGCATTATTCATAAACCCAGACGAACTCGAAGCAAAGAAGGGAAAAACTCACTCATCACTCGAGCATGATCATCCCGTGCTCGAGTGATGTGCATCAGAGACCCAAAAACGTAGCAAAAACCAGAAAACACCAGATGGTCAAATCCTCACCTAATGGTTCCCAAACTCTACCAAAATCTCATACACTCTTAACACAAACTAGGGAACACCTTGGCAACTCCAAAACACTCCAAAAACCAATTTGACCCCAATCAAACATTAAGGTCTCTAAGATACACAATATCCAAATTTCATTCAACTTAATACCCATCTTCCAGTTTATATCCAACCATTAAATAACTCATCATGAAACCATTTCCACTATCAAACACCATAAAATCCACATTTTCAACATTTGGCATAATTAGGGCAAATTTTCCAGATTTTACCAAACTTAGCCAAAAATCACAAACAATATATCAAAATGCTCTAAATGCCTACCTCTTCGCTTTGCTCAATCCAGAACCTTGATTCTCTAACTTTCAAATTCGCCCAAATCACAAATCACAACCAATGGACAAGCTACACCCACTAAAATGAAGCTTATCACTCAAAGATCAACATTTATGAATGGTGTTTAAGCAAAGGAAGGCATTTACTTACCCAAATTAAAGCTTTTCTTTCCCCTTTTCCTTGTTTGATCCAGCGAAAATGGAGAGAGAGAGAGAGAGAAAAGAGAGAAAATGGTGAGATGGTGAAATGATGATGATGATGGTGTACACTTCCACCTCTTTCCTTGCCCATGCTAGCCGAATAGGAGAGAGAAAATGAGAGAAAAGTAGTATTTTGTCTTCTAGTGCTTCATCCAATGGTTTCCACTATGCCACATGTCATCATCTCATCCATTCCACTTTGAGCTTACAAAATCGTTACACATAGGATTCCGACCCATCAAAAAATGAATCTCAACCCTTGATCTTAAATACCACATGTATTTACACCAAATTCATATTACATAAATTTCCAAAAGTATTTAATTACACTAATTACAAAAATTCTCATAGTCATTAGCCCTAATCACAAATCGGGATATTACACATATGATATCTGATGAAGTGATGTTTATGTCAATGTGCTTGGTTTTAGAGTGTTGGACTAGATTCTTGGCAAGGACTTTCATGCTTGTTTGTCACAATAGATTGGTGTCTTCTTAAGATTGATGCCAAAATCTTGTAATTGCTATTTTGACTATCGAACTTGGGCACAACAACTAATAGCAGCGATGTACTCAGCATCATTGGAAGATAGAGATATTAGACAAGCCTTTCACCTAAGAAAAGAGTGAATTAGGTGACATTTAAATTTTAAAAAAATTAAAACAAAATAAATGAAGAGGTCTGAGTTAGAACCATATCACCAAGGAGAGTATAAGAGATGAACATGAGAGATTTATACTGCTTTAGTTTAACCACTTGACCTACATCTAGTCTCCAAAAGTCTTTTTGAGAGTTCCACTATATCTATAAGATTATCTGGACTCTTCGTACCTCAGTACAAGCAAGTTTCTCTCAAAGACAACTCACTCCCCCTTACACTTTGTAATCAATCTCACTCAAGATCCTACAATCTTGAGCACTCAACTAGAGTGTAATAAATAAGGGGTGAATTAATATCTCTCAAAGAGTAAATGTGATAAACATTGAAGTATAAAGAATAACAGAAAAACATAGCACAATACTTAGAAATTGATTGTATAGTAAATGCTTGTTGTAAGTTGTTGGCTCTGTCTTGAATGCTCTTATATTTATAAGCTGGGAGTATTTGATGATAGTTGAAGCTTTGAATATAACTATTGAAATAACTATTGAAAGGCAAGTAGCATTTAGATTGGACGAGGTGGTTTGCATTTAATGCTTCTAACACAAAATTACTTTTAGTGATTTGAACTTAATTCATGTTTAAATACCTAAAACTTGTTCATAAAGATGATTAGTAGTATATAGAATCAATTGGAAGCAAAAGGAACAAGTTTTAAGAGTGATTTGAATGAGTATCAAAAAATTTGAGATGGCGTTCTAAAGTCAGGGACATTATCACTCGAGTAATATAGTCTTGTTAGACTATGACACTAAGAGGACACTAGCTATTGGTTTTTGAAATATGTACACATAATGCATCACTATCAATAAACTAGTTAGTAATGACAAAAGGCCATGTCACTCGAGTGCTCTTGGTTTTAAAAAATATAGTGTATCACTTTCTAGTGGAGTCTAGTGACCAATATCACTCAAGTGATCAAGATGTAATGACAAAATGAACAATGTATAACTATTGAGTATCTAGCCAGTGATAAATAAATAGACTTCATCACTCGAGTGACCCTTCAAGAATTTTCAAAAATAGTTCATCACCATCCTGTGTCTGCTCAATGATTACTATTCATCCTATCACTATCCAATTCCTTGCTAATTATCCTAAAAAAATAATTCATAACTCAAGTGCTCAGTCTAATGATCCTATTAAACAATAGATCATTGTCCAATGCCTGCTCAATGATAGACTTTTCTTAAGGCATCACTCAAGTACTCACTCGAATGATCAGCTAAAGTTTTTAAAAGCTGGTCATATAGCTAACAGTGGGGTTCAAGTAATGAAAAATAGTCACATCACTTGGGCGGTCACTCGACTGACTTGACAAAACAAGTTTTCTTCACATCACTCTTGTTACCAATCAAGTGATCACCCTTAGCAATCATCCTTAATCATGAGATAAGTTTTCAAAATAGCTTTTCCCTTGCAAAACAAAAATCCTAAGATTTGTTATCATCAAAACATTAGATTATAACATTCTTACCCTTTTTTATGATGGCAAAACTGTAACATAATTTTGAAAACTCTCTGAAAAACTACAATAATGTTGATAATCATTGATATTCATTTTGTAATGCACTAATAAAGAATAAAATCCAATGTTAATCATACAAAAGGAATGAAGCTTATATTTCATTGCATTACCACATATTTTTATGGTTAGACAGTTCAAAATAATACAAAAAATCCAAGTCAAGTCCAAAATATCACAAAAGTACAATGAAATAGCAATGATAACACAAAATAAATATATGAAATTGACAAAATACAATGTAAAACTCTAGAACATTCCATATGCAACATCGCCATCGCCATCACCATCATCACTAAAAGATTCCTTCTCCCTTTTTTTGTCATCATTAAAAGGGGGAAAAGAGTGGGAAAGGTAAGGTCATCAGATGGAGGGTGGACTATGAGAGGTGCAAGAGAAACAATGAGGTCGACTCAATAGAGGAAGAACAATAGGGAGTTTATGGAACAATGGCCTTTAAGAGGATCAATGGGTATGGTAGCATCATTATCATCATCAGAATTTGCATGATATGCTAATGTAAGTGAATCTGAGTAAGAAGGAGTAAGAAGCTTCAACAGAGGAATAACCAGCTCATCATTAAGGTTAGGAACATATGGATGAAAGGGTACTAGCTTAGAAGAGGACACAAAAGTAGGCTCAAGAATCTCAATCTTTTGATCAAATAGAGAATCAATACTACTGAATGCTAAGACTAATTCCAGAACCATGAGAATTATAAGGTGACTAAAGTACTGTCTCCTTATTAAGTGGAACAAGGAAAGGAACATGGTCAGTACTCAAGGGCTTTGATAGTGAATGAGGAGGATCTAGATCAAGAGAAACATCAAAATAGGTGGAGGAGTTAGGACCATGTAGAGTGAATGGAAGATTGCTCTGAGAAGTAGCCTTAAGAGGAGGATAAGAGGTAGCTAGGGCTTTTAAAGAAACAGGATGAGAAGGGGCAACCTCAGAGGGCTAAGTCTCTGAACCAATAGGCTCTAAGTGCACCTCAAGAGTAGGAATACCCAAATGATCTCTAAACTAATCCAATATGTACTCATTTCTCCTCAACATGCTGCCAAACTCAATCATTATTCTAGTGTGAGCCTCTTGCTACTCAACCATAACCTTGAAGTTTTGATTAACTATGTCACACGGCTACATTATCTTATCATTCACAAAGGTAATAAACACAACTTTGTTGGAGCCTAGCTTTGTGTGAAATCTATGAAGTGCCTCTCTAAGGTAACCCTGGATAGATGGAACCAAGAATGAAGGACCAGGGGAACTAGCTCTAGCTGAAAACTAGGCCTCATCTATACTTGAACTCTCAGCTTCCTTCCTTTGCCTTTTTCTTATGGAACTCTGTGGACCAAGTAAGGGCAATTAGATCTTTATCTTCTATATGCATAACCTGTTAGAATCGGTAGGCACAGCAGAAGAATTTTCAAAATTTTCACCAATCCTAATCGAGGATCTATCAACAGCGTTTAAACCAAGTTGGAAGGATTCATACCTTTTGATGATTCAGAGTTTTCACGATCTCTAGGAGACAACACGTCAGGTCCGCTCCCTCTACTGGTATCCACACAAATGCTCTCCAACTGAGACTGAGTGCTAGCGCCTCTAATGTCTCCTAGGGTTTCCTTTGCGGCTCTCAATTCTTATGTACATATCAATATATTTGCTCTATCAAGTTTATAACCTATGAGGGCTATTTTAAAACTTCAAAATTAATCATCATTAATTTTGAAATTAATTAACAATTAATTATCTTGATGAGCTAATTAAATAAATTTAGTTTAAATTAAATCTGTCCAACAGTTTTAATTTAACCTATTTATTTAATCCAAATAAAGAGCTATTAGATTTAATTTATCTTCATAAATTAAATCTGAGATACTATATCTCTATCATGTTAGTTATTAAATTTAATATATCTTAATAAATTAAATTTAAAACTAACACAATATAATAATATCATATAATATATATATACACACACATTTATATATAAGATATATATTTTGAAAAGATATATATCTATATAATATTATTAATGAATTTTATATTATATATAAATATAAATATAAAATTCATCCACCCTAAATTAAACATTATCTCGTGTTGGGCCATTCTTGTGTGCGACCCTGTAGGCCTATATGAAGTTGGCAGTGGGCCAAAAACTATACCAACCCAAAAGTCGCAGGTGGCCTTTAGCAAGACATTACGACTACCCAATTCATATGAGGATCGTTATCACGATGCAACCTGTCATACAACCATGTCACGTCCCTTTTGTCACACGATATATCGATCAAAGATAAGGCATGGATAATGTCATCCTCTTGTTCCAGACCATTACTTTCTTGATTCCTGAGTAGCCTGATAACAGAGACAGAAACTCCTTTCATCATAGTATAGCCATACATTTCTCAGACTCACTCATCGAGGGGCCCAATAATTTCTCTCTACTAATGTGAGGGATAAATTCCATCTTGATCATTCATATTCCTCTACATGAAAAACCACCAAGCTCGAACACATCCTTTATCATCACCCGGTCAAAAGTGATTTTTGACTAGTTCAAAGCTTATCAACTCTCATGTAGGAATCCATGATGACCTTAGGTCTAAGGGCATTATGATGTGGTTATACATGAGAAAAGCTTATGACTTGATCCTTGTAGCTTTCTCATAGTGGGTCGGTCCAGCACCATGTACTCTTACAAGTGCCTAAGACTTTGATTCGTATCTCCATATCTTATCAAATTCATACTGATCTTGTTTCATCTCTGCTCCCGCATAGATGACCGACCAGGGACATTTTAGGACAATCTTTATGAATTATCCAAGGATACAATTATCACAGTTAACATGCAAATAATATGATAACAGAATGGAGAAATTTCATTAAAAAAATAATATTCAAAGTACAATGATTGGCCCTTAGGGCATAATTTCCAACATCCTCCCACTTGTCTTAAATGCAATCATTAACTTGCCTAATTCCCATTGCCTTAACATGACGCTCATGCTTTGCCTCTGTAAGTGGCTTAGTAAAAGGATCAGCAACATTATCTTCTCTTACTACTTTGCATATCTTTATATCACCTCTATCATTGATTTCTCTAATAACATGAAATCGCCTGAGTATATGCTTGGTCCTTTAATGTGACCTAGGCTCCTTAGCCTGTGCAATAGCACCGCTATTGTCACAAAATAAATATATTGGATTTGAGATGGTAGGCACTACCCCTAGTTCAGTAATGAACTTTCTGATCCAAATGGCTTCTTTAGCTGCATCTGATGCTGCTATATACTCAGCTTCTGTTGCAGAATCTACTATAGTGCTCTGCTTGGAGCTCTTCCAGCTTACTACTCCACCATTCAGGAGGAATACATATCCAGATTGTGATTTAAGGTCGTCTTGGTCAGTTTGGAAAATTGCATCTGTGTAACCGGTTACGTAGAGCTCATCATCCAATCCACCATAGACCAAAAATAAGTCCTTAGTCCTTTTTAAGTACTTTAGGATATTCTTGACGGCAGTCCAATGACCCTCACCAGGATCTTGTTGGTATCTGCTGGTCATACTTAAGGCAAACGAGACATCCGGTCGAGTACATAACATGGCATACATGATAGATCCAATGGCCGAGGCATATGGAACCTTACCCATACGATCTCGCTGATCAAGTGTACTAGGACACAGATCCTTGCTAAGATGGATGCCATGAGACATAGGCATGTAAACCCTTTTTGAATCCTGTATACTGAACCTATACAGTATCTTGTATATGTATGTGCTCTGACTTAGGCCTATTAGTCTTTTGGATCTATCCCTATAGACCCTAATCCCTAGGATATAGGTGGCTTCACCTAAGTCTTTCATTGAAAAGGACTTTCCTAACCAAGACTTGACACTCTGCAAGGTAGGAATATCATTCCCAATGAGTAGGATGTCATCTACATAAAGCACTAGAAATACAACTATGCTCCCACTAACCTTCTTGTAACACAAGGTTCATCGATGTTTTGAATGAATCCAAACTCTTTGACTACTTCATCAAAACGATAATTCCAGCTCCGAGATGCTTGCTTCAATCCATAAATGGATCTTTAAAGCTTGCAAATTTTAATAGAGTCCTCTGGTAGCACAAAACCTTCAGGTTGTGTCATGTACACATCCTCAAGCAGCTTTCCATTAAGGAAGGTTGTTTTGACATCCATCTGCCATATTTCATAGTCATAATATGTTGCAATAGCAAGAAGTATTCTAATTGATTTGGCCATTGCAACTGGGGAAAACATTTCACCATAGTCTACACCATGAGTTTGAGTGAATCCTTTTACAACCAGTCGTGCCTTGAAGACATTTACATTGCCATCCATGTCAGTTTTCTCCTTGAAAACCCATTTGCACCCAATGGTTTTTACACCTTCAGGTGGATCGACTAAGGTCCATACCTGATTGTTGTACATGGATTGCATTTCAGACTTCATGGCATTTAGCCATTTCTCAGAGTTTGGTCCCACTGTGGCTTCTCGATAGGTGGTGGGCTCATTTTGCTCAATGAGCAACACATCCCAGCCTTCAGTAATCAGAAATCCATATCTTTGAGGCTGATACCATGTCCTATCAGATCTTCGTAGACCTTGTGTTACTTGAGGAGGCTCAGCAACTTGTTGTGAGTCTTCTCTAATTTCCATCTGTGGTTCTGTACTATCTTGTGGCTCTTGAATTTCTTTGAGATGTACGTCGCTCCCACTGGTTGTTTTAGAGACAAACTCTCTTTCTAGAAACTTACAATTTCAAATAACAAACACTTTGTTATCGGTGGGATTATAGACATAGTATCCTTTCGTTTCTTTAGGATACCCCACGAAAAGGCACTTTGTGGATCTGGGCGCTAATTTATCAGAGGCTTGTTGCTTAACATATACCTCACATCCCCATATCTTGAGAAAAGATAAACTTGGTTTCTTTCCAGTCCATATATTATATGGTGTCTTTTCAATTGCCTTAGATGGAACACGATTTAGTGTGAACGCAGCTGTTTCTAGAGCATGTCCCCAAAAGGATGGTGGAAGATCTGTTTGACTCATCATAGATCGAACCATATTTAATAGTGTTCGATTCCTCCTTTCAGAAATGCCATTCCATTGTGTTGTTCCTGGAGGAGTCAATTGTGAGATTATCCCACAACTCCTAAGATGGTCAATAAATTCTTGGCTCAAATATTCACCACCTCGATCAGATCGAAGTGCTTTAATTGTTTTACCAAGTTGGTTTTATACTTCATTTTGGAATATTTTGAACATTTCAAAAGATTCAGATTTATGTTTCATTAGATAGATATAGCCATATCTACTAAAGTCATCTATAAATGTAATAAAGTAGACATAACCTCCTCTGGCAGCTATATTTAATGGTCTACATACATCTGTATGTATGAGGCCCAATAATTCAGTGGCCCTCTTACTGTGCCCAGTAAAAGGTGTCTTAGTCATCTTTCCTAATAAGCAAGATTTGCATGTATCATATGATTCAAAATCAAATGAGTTAGAAATCCATCTTGATGGAGTTTAGAAATGTGTTTCTCATTTATGTGGCCTAGACGACAATGCCATAGGCAGGTCAGATTCAAATCGTTTGATTTTATCCTCTTAGTAGTTATGTTATAGATATTCCCATTATTAGGATGTTCCAAATTTAATATATAATGACCAACATGCAAATCACCATCAGCATAGAAAATGTCATTACGATAAATAGAACATTTACTATTCCTAGTAATGGAAGTATAACCTTCCTTATCCAAATAAGAAAGAGAAACAATGTTACTACTCAAAGTAGGAACATAATAGCAATTGTTCAAAACTAACAAAAGCCTACTAGGCAGAACTAATTCATAAGTGCCTACGACTAAAGCAGCAACTCTTGCTCTATTTCCAACTCGTAGGTCCACCTCACCCTTCTTCAGCTTTCTACTGTCCTTTAGACCCTGCACATTTGTACAAATGTGAGAACCACATGCAATATCTAATACCCATATAGAGGAAGTAGAAAAATGAATGTCTACAACATAAATACCTGAAGCGATAGCGTCGCTATCCTTCTTGTTCTTTTTTAGATCTTCCAGGTAGAGTTTACAATTCCTTTTCCAATGACCGGATTCATTGCAGAAGTAGCAGACTCCTTCCTTTGGAGGCTTTGCCTTCTTGGGTGCAGGCTTGGTTTCGGGCTTGTTTGACTCTTTGGTCTTACCACCTGAACCATTACCCTTCTATTTGCCCTTCCCTTTCTTTTTCATACCCTTTCCTTTCTAAACCATCAAAACTGTGCTAGGCTTTTTCTTAATGCTTTGCTCAACAATTTTGAGCATCCCATGTAGCTCAGAAATTGATTTCTCCATGTTGTTCATGTTGTAGTTCATAACAAACTGGTCATAACTCTCTGGGAGTGAGTTAAGGATCAAATCTATAGCTAACTCTTGGCTCATGGGAAATCCAAGCCTCTCAAGGTGATCAATATAGCCTTTCATCTTTAACACATAAGTACTAACTGATGCACCTTCAGCCATTTTGTAGGAATGTAAGGCCTTTGTGGTCTCATACCTTTCTTGCCTTGCCTGTTGCTAGAATATTTCCTTGAGATGTACAATCATCTCATGAGCCTCCATAAGTTCCAGATCTCTTTGGAGCTCTGGAACCATAGTGGCAAGCATCAGGCAACCTACGTCCACAGAGTCAAACTTATGCTTTGTGTAAGCATCTCTCTGAGCTCTTGGAGCATTGGCTGCAGGCTCCTTAGGAATGGGTTGATCTAGGACATAAGCCTTTCTTTCCTGCTTGAGAACAATTCTCAAGTTCCTGAACCAGTCAAGAAAGTTTGTCCCATTGAGTTTGTCCTTCTCAAGGATCGATCGCAACAAAAGTGTAGCAGTATTACTAGTCGACATTATTCTACAATTAAAATATGCAAAGTTAGTTAGTAATCTCCCACTAAATTAACAACCCTCAATATAATAATTAGTGGGCTAAGATCCATATTTGGCTTAAACTTAAGTCCGCTTTGGCAAGACGCTTAAATTCAAGTTATTTAGGTAGGTAACCTATTTACCAATTACATCACATGTAACTCTTAGATCTTTATGGGATTTAATCATTGTATGATCCGGCATGTTTAACCCCATATAATGCCTTGAGATTCAAAACCATTTTGTTAATCTCAATTAAGTCAAAACAATAATGAATATTATGAGCAGCACCATTACTCAAGCTTGTCTCATCAAGATAACTCAAGTGCATCCACTTTGGTGGTTTCCACAATTGAGCGATTTAGGTTTTGACAAGTATTCATTAATTGCCGGCATCATGACTTAAGATTTGATTCAGAGGGCTTAATTAATTAGTTTTGTTTATATGGATGCAATCGTGGTCGTATCTCATATAGATAAATACATATAAACGTAAAAGTAATCATGCAATGATCTTATCAAAAGCATAATTTAAACGTGACACAACATGGCTTACCTAACCTAAAATCCTCCCAAGCCAATGAGAGGACTTCTCTAAATAAAAAAAGAAATACATTGAGAGAAACCTCATTTAAACATTCGAGGGGAGTGAGATGAGAAGAGAATGTACATCGAGAGTATTTAGAGAAAGGCACGGCACGCAGGCCGTATTTAAATATTAGAACCTTTGTAAAATTCTGAAGCCATGTTGTTCACCATACCCAAACAAGGATAAATAATAAACCACAACAAAAATTCATACAATATGAAAAGCAATAAATATCGTGATCAGATTATATTGCGCTACGTAGAGGTGGTCACGGCGGTCCCGCTAGCCGATTAGCAGGAGGGGTCAAGGGGAGCCGCCCTTGCGGGGTTGCAAGGGGTAGCGCCCCTAGAGCTTTTGAAAAGGGCACATTCCTTTTAAAAGAAATATTTGAAATTTTTAAATTTTTAAATTTCGTACCCAATTTTTCAAAACAAAAACAACAATGGCCCATAACGCTTCTGATCCAGATTGTCTTCCCCATAGTTCGGATCCCTATTACCCGAATAAATATCCGAACCTAGACCCGATTTCATTGCTGCCAACTACGATCTCAGGTACCCTACCCAATTTCATGCTTGTTCCAAAACGAGAATCACATACATGTTTCAAAATAGAAAACGAAACAATTTCAAGATTCAATTTAAACAAAAATGAAAATCAACAGAATTACAAGATCACATCTTTCTAAATAATTTCGTTTCGTATTAACCAAATCACATACATATTCGAGTTTTTCTTATAAACATACGTACACATCCCATATATATCACATGTATAAGAATCATAAACTCAATTTAAACGCACAATTGATCTGGCTCTGATGCCACTGTTAGGATTGGTAGGCACAGCAGAAGAATTTTAAAAACTTTCACCGATCCTAATCGAGGATCTATCAACGGCGTTTAAACCAAGTTGGAAGGATTCATACCTTTTGATGATTCAGAGTTTTCACGATCTCTAGGAGCCAACACGTCACATCCGCTCCCTCTACCGGTATCCACACGAATGCTCTCCAACCGAAACTGCGTGCTATCGCCTCTAAAGTCTCCTAGGGTTTCCCTTGCAGCTCTCAATTCTCATGTGCATATCAATATATCTGCTCTATCAAGTTTATAACCTATGAGGGCTATTTTCAAATTTCAAAATTAATCATCATTAATTTCAAAATTAATTAACAATTAATTATCTTGATGAGCTAATTAAATAAATTCAATTTAAATTAAATATGTCCAACAATTTTAATTTAACTTATTTATTTAATCCAAATAAAGAGCCATTAGATTTAATTTATCTTCATAAATTAAATCTGAGATACTATATCTCTATCATGTTAGTTATTAAATTTAATATATCTTAATAAATTAAATTTAAAACTAACACAATATAATAATATCATATTATATATATATACACATATATATATATAAGATATATATTTTGAAAATATATATATCTATATAATATTATTAATGAATTTTATATTATATATATATATAAATATAAAATTCGTCCACCCTAAATTAAACATTATCTTGTGTTGGGCCATTCTTGTGTGCGACCTTGTAGGCCCATATGAAGTTGGCAGTGGGCCAATAACTATACTAACCCAAAAGTCGCAAGTGGCCTTTAGCAAGACATTACGACTACCCAATTCATATGAGGATCGTTATCACGATGCAACCTGTCATACAACCATGTCACACCCCTTTTGTCACACGATATATCGATCAAAGATAAGGCATGGATAATGTCATCCTCTTGTTCCTGACCATTACTTTCTCGATTCCTAGTAGCCTGATAACAGAGACAAAAACTCCTTTCATTATAGTATGGCCATACATTTCTCAGGCTCACTCATCAGGGCCCCAATAATATCTCTCTACTAATGTGAGGGACAAATTCCATCTTGATCGTTTATATTCCTCTGCATAAAAAACCACCAAGCCCAATCACAGCCTTTATCATCACCCGGTCAAAAGTGATTTTTGACTAGTTCAAAGCTTAGAACTCTCATGTAGGAATCCATGATGACCTTAGGTCTAAGGGCATTGTGACGTAGTTATATATGAGAAAAGCTTATGACTTGATCCATGTAGCTTTCTCATAGTGGGTCGGTCCAGCACTTTTACTCTTACAAGTGCCTAAGACTTTGATTCGTATCTCTATATCTTATCAAAGTCATACTGATCTTGTTTCATCTCTCCTCCTGCATAGATGACCGACCCAGGACATTTTAGGACAATCTTTATGAATTATCCAAGGATACAATTATCACAGTTAACATGCAAATAATATGATAACAGAATGGAGAAATTTTGTCTATCAAAAAAAAAAAAAAGAATGGAGAAATTTTATTGAAATAATAATGTTCAAAGTACAATGATTGGCCCTTAGGGCACAATTTCCAACATAACCTACTAAACTTCTATATCCTCACCAATGGCTCATTTGGTCCATGTACCAAATTGTGTTTGCCTTAAAGAAGAGAGAGACCAATTGAGGATAAGGAAAGGGAATGGACTTAGTAGAGGTATATCTATACCAATTGACCTTTAGTAAAGGGAACATGGCATTAGCAGTAAACATACGTCAAGGGTTAAACTACATCCACAAAATCCAACACTAAAAAATCATCTAACCTCTTTGGAGGTTGCTAAATAAGGCAAGCAAGCAAGAAGGAAAATAAACATTAAAAAAACAAATGGCAGAAGACTCAATAATATGTATGATAAAGTGGATGTAAATGTTTGTTAAAGTATATATGTTTTAAACTTTGTATTGCATCATATTGATTGAAATGGAATTTCTGGGCTAGCTATTGAATTTTTATTGTATTAGTTTTTCAGATATTTAAAAAGGGTTTCAAGGAAAAAACCTGTATAATTTTAAAAAATATTATTTTTTATATCGATTATCGCAATGCAAAAGTCCATTTAAAAAGCGAACAATTTATTTTATAAAATGTCCACTTTTAGACTAGTTACAAAGATAACTGGTCTAGAAAATAATTTCACTACTACAAAAAAGCTAATAAACGACGGTTATATTTATGAATATTATGGCGCTTACCAAACACCAAACCTTTCAAAGCTATAAAAGCAAGCTATGGCTCTTCTTGAATTTCTGAAAGCTTCGTAGCTTGTATTTTTTTATTTAAATAGAACCTCCTTCGGTGCTTCATAAGTACCAGTAGATTCCTTCGGCGCTTCAAGATAAAGCGCCATAAGAGCCTCCTACGGTGGTTCATCTATGAAGCGCCGTACAAGATTAGTACCTCCCACGGATATTTTCTAGAAAAGCGTCGTAGGAGGTGAGGATTTTTTTTAAATATTATTTTACATAATTATTTCCTTTTCTTGAACTTGGTGAACCTAGGCCAATTCATCAAATCCATAGCAATTCAAATCGAGAGGAAACAAAAAGCTGTAAAGAATGAAATAAACAAAGCAAAACAAAATGAAACAACACAAAACTAATTCATAAAATGAGTATTAAATGTATGTATGGAATTACAATGTAATAACAAGTGTAACGTACAACTAATTTTATGAGAATAAACAACACATACAAGAATAGGCAAGAAACAACCTAGCATTAGCTAATTGTCTAACCATATATTCACACCATTCCTCAATGATTTCATCCACTTGTCAATCAATCAATTAGTTATAACATTGATCTTCATAATACTACATAAAAATCATGCATAGAACAAATTAAAATCACTAAAAATCAATTAACTTAAACACTTGTTAATTGAATTTAAAACACAGTATGAACTGCAAGTAAAAGAATTGAACTTACTTTCATAAGGACATAATTTAGATGATGATGAGTAACTATATCTTTCATAAATTTCATAATGTAATAACCACAATCATTGTCGTTTGGTTGGAATAGGCACTACAATAATACAAAGAAATAGTAAAGTCAATTTTTGAAGAAAAAATTTTGAATGACAAATTTGAGTAAATTCATATAGAAGCACCGCAATCTTCCTCCAGGTATAGGCTTTGACTGGGTCTTTGTGTGTAGGATAGCTCAATCCAATGTTGCTTTGCTAAGCAGTCAATGCACTTACAAAACAAGTAGTGACTGATTATTTTGGTTATTCAATAATCACACATGCAAATACTTACACACACACACCTATACACTTACTTATTATTATAATCATTATATCAAGCCGGTTCTCTAGATAACCAGCCACTAGAGGATCTACATAGTAAACATGGGGATTCTAGCTAACGATAGATAGATAGATAACAAGCAAAATCCAATATCCCCTAAAATATTTTAAAAATTTTACTTTGACAATAATGTTATGGTAAAAGTGAAAGAATAAAAAAACATACATTATTAAAATATTGTCACAAATAACTTACCCCGGATTGTATAACAAATAAAGAACATATTAAGGGTTGCTCTCCTCATGAAGATGTCCTTAAGATCATTCGATTGCCCTTTCAAATCACCCCCTTACTCGCCAAAGAGGTGTGGGTTGATAAATACAAATCTATGCATGATTCTTGTTCCCACTAATAGATCGTGGTATAAATGCCTTTATAGAAAATAAACAATGTCATTAAAACCAAAAAAATTAAATGATGAATAATAACAAGAGTGATAGACGATGATGATAAAGCACATAATCCACATGTTGTTGGCTATCACACTAACCCATCCACGAGTAAGCAATTCATTCAGTACACTACCATCGACATGATTAGTTATCTCTATGTGACAGATTACACTATCGAAAGGTATTTCCTGACCTCCTTAGCTGATAAAATCAAGGTAATTAAACCCGGACCAGTCAGTGAACCGATTGGGGTACTAGGTCAAGGGTCAGTGGGTCAGGCCAGAGTCAAACCGAGACTAAACTGGTGAGAGATGGAAGATTTTAGGCTTATAGTATTAAAATTGTAAAGGTAAAATATAAAAAAAATGATATTTTTAAAAAAAATCAAAAAATTGACCCAGACCAGGTCACCGGACGGGTTTACTGGCCAGTTAGCTATTTTTTGGTCTGGTTTAATCGATCCGGTCCAGGTTAGAGAATAATAGATAAAATCTGGTACCACTTATGCCAATTATTAGTGATATGAGCATATTTGTCTATTGCTTTTGTTGCTGGTTGAGGGTTGGGTCTTTTGTTGGGTTGCTGAACAGTTTGAGAGTCTCCCATGCCCTTCAATTCTTTCTCCTTTATGACAACTAGCAAACTACAAAAATAATGAAATTAAATCTTATCGATGTAGATAGAAGTGCATAAAAAAGTAGAAAGAATTGTAAATTAACTACCTTTTGATATGGCTCAATCAGACTTATTAGCCATACAACATAACCACCAACAACTTCTTTTACCATTATATGTTCATCTTTAGAAGGGATTGGTAGGAGGACATCATCATTTGTGCATACATCAACCCTTACTCGAAGTGTGTTTGGGGACAACGATGAATTATGAAGTATATCATTGTCGAAGTTGTAGGCCACATATATAGCAATTGCATGCCTGAAAGACTCATCAGCATGCAACTTGCACTCCGATTCGCCCTATAAAACATATAATTAATATATTTAGGCACACTAATGTATAACGTAAGAAAAAGTTAACTATAGACGAAATTAATTACCAAAGGAATAGGGACTTTAGGGGTGGACGGGCAACTATCCGTCGCACTTATGCTATTACATTCTGGGCTATGTGCTAGCCTAGACTGCAGTAAGGCATCAAGTTGAGCCATCAATAACATATTTTGCTCTTCTAGCAAATGTACATGACAATTTATAGCCACTCATTTGCTGCTTTTAGCAAAAAATCTTCTCCTTTAGTTGTAAGAAGTCATTTTTATTGGGACGACGCTTTTGGGGTCCAAAGTAAGATGTTTAGGTTAATGTAAAACCAGTACCCTGAACATTACCATCATACTCATGAGCTCTAATCACTTTGCTAAGCAAATCGCCATAACCAACATAATCCACCAACTCTGGCTGCTCTTGCGTTATTGTACACTATTACAAAAACATTGCAACAATATTAGTTAGTGTAAAAAAGAATAATTTAAGTAAAGGTAAATTTTTATTATATGTATAATCCACAACTTACACAATATTCTACCACTTTTTTGGCTTGTTCGCTTGGAATGTCACCCTTTTTATTTGTGCAGCCGGCGAGTGACAAATCATGTTGTGGTATATGTGTGACATCAGAATGTGAGTCTTCTATCTGCAAATCAAAGTTAGTTATAGTTAAAAATTAGTCATAGAATTTATATTCATATAAAATAGTGATTAATTCTTACTAATTGTTACTCCAACATTGCATACGATACCGGTCTTTTCATATACCGATATTGCATGTTGGACGTGTTTGCACGATTTTGCTCGCTTCTTTCCTATTTACATTCAAATGAATTACATTAGTAAATATTAATTACAAATACATTACATATACTTCGTAAAGGCTAATAATATATCACCTCAAATTTCGCAGTAGTATATGTGCTCACAAACTCATCCCACAGCTCTTGAATTATTATTCTATTGTACAACTGCGACGGTGAATGATTTATATTATCATTGTTGTCCCGTAAGTAGAATTTGACAAGAATGGAACAAAATTCTCTCAAAAGTTTGCCACATTTTCACAGCACAAATTTGTCTCAATCTTCATCATTCAAGAAACAAGACTGTAAGAAAAAAAAACACACATGTTAGATTGTAATTTCATGAAACAAAACAACCAGCATAAATAAAGTAAATAATGTTTTACCTTAACAGAACCCAAGATGATATCAAAATAATTTTTCTTTCCCTGTCTCCAATCTAAAACTGTAATAGAGACTCTTTCTCTTACAACAGTCCTAAGGTAATTAATGAATGTGCTAGCATTCAATCTGATTAGATTTCCCTTTTCATTCCACTGCAGATCTAACCTAATGCCTTTACTCCTTAGTTTGATCAATTTGGACATTACAATCTTGCCTTAAGCTACATGGGCCTCAAATGCTAGCTGACCATCATTTTCAACCTTGGGAACTTCATCTCCATAGTGTGGATCCATTTTCCTACAAGTTAAAAAAACAAACAAAACATCAGCGCATATACAAGTGACAAACATGAAAATCAAAGTAAATTAAGTTAAAATATATGAATACATATAATCAAACATACAAGGCACAAAATCAAGACACAAGATTTTGTTAAAATCATTTATATGCTCGCTTGCAAATCTAATAAACTCTTTGACCACATCGATATATTCCCTTAAGCATTGATCAGATGACATTTATTTTCGATCCATCTATACCTTAAACATATTTTTAAAAATTGTTAGTTGTTTTGTTTTGTTAAGGTTAAACATATTGTTTTAAATAAATGCCAGAAAATAAAAGTAATTATTAACTACAAGAAGCAAGATTGTAATTTCATGAAACAAAATAACCAGAATAAAAAATTAAATAATTTTTAACCTTAATGGTACCCAAGATGATATTAGAATAATTTTTTTCCCCGTCTCCAATCTGAAACTGTAATGGGGACTCTTTCTCTAACAACAGTCCAAGGTAATTAATGAATGTGCTAGCATTCAGTCCAACTGGATTTCCCTTTTCATTCCATTGCAGATCTAACCTAATGCCTTTGCTCCTCAGTTTGATCAATTTGGACATTACAGTCCCTCCTCAAGCTACATAGGCCTCAAATGCTTGTTGACCATCATTTTCAACCTCGGGAACTTTATCTCCATTATGTGGATCCATTTTCCTACAAGTTAAAAAAACCAAACAAAGCATCAGCGCACGTACAAGTGACAAACATGGAAATCAAAGTAAATTAAATTAAAATATATGAATACATGTAATCAAACATACAAGGAAAAAAATCAAGACACAAGATTTTGTTAAGATAATTTGTATGCTCGCTTGCAAATCTAATAAACTCTTTGACCCCATCTATATATTCCCTTGAGCATTGATTAGATGACATCCATTTTTGATCCATCTATACGTTAAACATATTTTTAAAACTGGTTAGTTGCTTGCTTCTTGCAGTTACTAATTACTTTTATGTTCTAGCATTTATTTAAAAAAAATCGGCAGCATAACATCCTTAAATTTTAAGTTTTTCAAGTATTAAATCAACCAATTAATCCCATAGCATCATAATAATTTTTCATAGCTCACAACAAAATAAATTAATGGAATATTACATAGTTTAATGATATGTAACACTCTAACTAGTTCAACATTCCTTTAATGATTGGTAGGACACATAAGAAATCTTCAGGCAATCAACTATTATAAATTGATAACAAGTCTTCAGGCACCCAAATTTAAAAGGGAACAAAAAAATGTATGATTTAAGCTTTTGTAAAAAAAACACAAAGATTTACAAGGTAGAAACTTCTGTAGGCTAAGACAGGGAACAAACACAGATAGGAGACCAAGCTTTAACAAGACAGTTGAAACTTCAAATAAAAACCTAAAAAAATCATGAGTACACATATAAGATTCATGACAGATTCTTACAAAAAAATAGAAGAAGAAGAAGAAAACATACGATCTTAAACTTATATCTAATAAAAACTTATGAGCTAGGAAACTTCTTATAGGAGCTTCAGACAAAGTAACCAAGCTTTGTAAAGCAATGGAAGTGGGGTGACTAAAAAGATTTGAAGAAATGCGCACAAGGAAACAAGAAAATCAAAACATGGGGACCAACGAAGCTTATAATTCCCACCGTTAAAGAGAGGAGGCAGAGGAGACAATGGATAAGGAAAGGTAGAGTGGGGACCGAATGGAGATAATGTGGTAGTCCAATTAGTTCTGAGAAATGGAGAGCTAAAAGACGCGTGAGAAAGACAAAAATGGCGGGGAAAATGGCATGCTGTGAAAATTTATATGACCTTGTACGACGCTTTCTTTTTAAGTGTCGTTTAAAATGTTACCTTGTACGGTGCTTTCAGTTTAAGCACCATATAAGGCATATTAAAGCTCTGGCACTTCATTTAAAAGTGCCGTAGAATCCATTCTGTAATGCCCAAAATTTGATTAAAGGCTAATGACATTTATTGAGAATGATTTTATGAATTAAAGTTGAATTGAGACCCGAATTAATTATTAGAGATGCCCAACACCCTGTATTTTAGCATAATTATGTGATAAAGTAGTTCTTGAGCTAAAATTAGAGGGAATGGCACATGAAGAAGAAGAAAAGAATTAAAATATGTGTTATGTGGCAATTCAAGTGAATGTGCCATAATCAGGGGAAAAATTGAAAGAATGGAAATTATTGGTCAATTAGTCAATTATTAATGGAGAAATTAATTACTAACTAAGAGGAATGAAATGTGTGACTAAATGGCTAATGGAGTAGTTAGAGTAACTAATTAGTCACTTACTTTATGAGAGCCAATGAGAGTTTGACAAGTGGCAAGAGGAGATGATGAAGGAGTGATTGAGAAAGTCAAAATACAATATTTTAATCATTTTCTTTCCCTCTCTCTTCTTTGGTTTCTGCTAAAGCAAGCATGGGGGGCTCAAGAGTGATCATTTCACCTTCTTATTCACTCTTATCTCTCTCATTTCTCTCTCTTCTCTCTCCAAAATTTTGGCAGCCATGTTTAAAGAGGAAATAAGAAAAATCTCTTAGTTAATGTGAGCATTTTGACCCTCTAAATGAACTCCTATGCCAAAACTCTTTTCTTTAATCCTGTTCCTTGTGTTGAGAGCTTTGATTCTATTATTTTAGTTTTTCCATTGGTGGTGTTTTGAGCACTCAAGGAAATCTAGTGATTGGAGAAGCAAGGAACACCTTTGAGAAAGTTGTAGAGGTGAGTAAGATGAACACTTTCATATAAGTTTTGTGGGCATTTGGTTAAGTCTTGAATTTCTGGGAATTTTGCCCTATTTTTGAAAATTAGGGCCATTGAGTGTATGGCATGTTGTGGATATAGAAATGGAGTCTTGTTATGTGTTTTGATAGATAGAATTGAATTAAAGCTTAAATGTAAAGTTTGGCAATTTTGGGGTTTTGTGTTGAATATGTGCCAAAAACAAAACATGTTAAAGGAATGAAAATTTGGTTGTTTTGATGTTTCCATTGGATTCCTTGTGGAAAATTGTGTGGGAGTATGATGTATGCAATGATATATACAAAACCGATATATGCTTATGGTAGGACTTGTAATTAGGTATTAGTCTAACCATTGTGAGAGACATTAGATGGTTTTACATAAGGGTACTGAGATACTTATAGAGTACATTGATTATGCATGTTTAAAGTATGTGCTATGATAGTACAAGAGGCTATATAGCTGGTAATATTCATAGAACATGAGAGATTTTGAAAATGAGAATTCAAATCTAGTGTCAAAGTATTGTGAATGCACATAGCCATTACCTAAGTAAAAGACCCTAAGAATTATATATAGACTAAATGCAAAGGTATAGTTATATGAAGATGCCATAAGACATAAAGTTATTGTTGAACAACGTATTCATATGCAAAATCCCCTAACTAAGCCTAATGACCAAGGGCATGTATGAGAAACATATTAACTTCTTTGGCATACAGATAGTATGGCACTACTACAAAAAACATTTTTAACGTCCCTTTTTTAGGCCTTTTAACGTCTGAAAACAAGGAGACGTCTATGTGAGCGACATAGTAAAAAATGGCAATAACGTCCGCAGATAAAAGGACGTCTAAAATCTGGACTTTAGACGTCCCCACTTTAAATTGGGGACGTCTAAAGTCCACTTTAGAAGTCCCCACTTTAAAGTGGGGACTTCTAAAGTGGACTTTAGAAGTCCCCACTTTAAAGTGGGGACGTCTAAAGTGCTTTTTTTTTAAAAAAAAATCGTTTATATTATAGATCTGGACTAAACAGTATTTAAAATCAAAAATTACATATCATCGTCAATAAAATTACAGATCTAGTATCTGAACTCCAAATCCAAAATCTACACAATAATAACTCTAAAGCTGAAATCTCATAAACAGAAGATGATAACAATAAGATGAATCAGTTGCGAAAAACTTATCTCCTTCTATTATTAAAATTTGTTTTCTCATAACAATGAATAGAGAAGAGCAATAGAGAGAGATGTACCTCATTTTCTCAGTGGGAACGTGGCCATGAAGCATGTTTTGGAGTTTCGATCTACAAACCATAACAACACGAGTTAGAAGATAAAATAGAAGGGAAATCCAAAGAAAAAAAGAGAAAGAAGATAAAATAGTAAGAAACATAATAGATCTGGTGAAAAAGAGAGAGAGCAAAGAAGAAGTAAGAGTTAAATGCGTGGTGGTAAGCATTACAGATCTGATGAAAATAAAGAGAGAGAAAAGAAGAAACAACAACATACAAAGAAGAAGAAGTAAAAGTTAAATGTTTGGTGGTAGTGGTTGCGTTGATGAGAAAGAAGAGTGTAGATCTATAAAACTGACAAATAAAGACTGTCAGTACAGATTTGAATTGTTTTTGACGTCCCCAATTTAATTTAGGGACGTCTAAAGTTGTGTAGTTGATTTTTTTTTATTTTTTTTTTACTTTAGACGTTACTTTACTTTAGCAGAGAATCTTTTTAGTCAGCAAGTCTTGGACGGATATGCCGACAGTTTTGTACCGGAATCAGTCTTCACCGAGGCTAATGACTTCATCATCCGATTCATGTCCAAAGTATCGGGCCGGGTCTTCAGGATCTGATTCATCTGAGGATTGGGCCAATGGACTGGACTTTTGTTCTTGGGTTTGGAGAAGCCCCAGTATTTTGTGCAGCTGTTCAGTTAGGGCCTGTTTGTCAGTTGCCGAAGCTAAACATGCTGTAATTTTTGCCTTTTGGTTAAGGAACACGGCTGATTCGTGATCTCCTGCCATTAGGGATTTTGGATTTCTTCTAAACCACTTCTTGAGGTTCGTTTCTGACACATTGTTAATGTGAGGAAACTTTGCCCACCATTTAACAGAAGAGGTTCTTTGTAGCATTGGAAACAATTTTTGGAACTTTGAAGAACCATATTTGTAGCTCCATTTGAAAACCCAGGCTAAACCAAATTTTGAAAAGTAATGAAGATCTGCTGGGAAGGGATCTTCACTAAGATTGATCCGACTCTTGAAATAGTCGAACCCAATTTTCGCTGTAGTTGGTAAAATCTCTTGGATAGGACCAAAATAGTCCCACCATTGGTTAAACCACAGTGAAAATTGGTAATTTATTTCCAAGTCATACGAGAACATAAAAAGCCAAGTATGACTAAAACTTGGGTTTTGGTACCAGAAGGTACACCACCACGCATCCAAATAATCCCAGTATGTGAAACCAATTGGATCCGCATCTTTTATCAAAAAAATTTTTCTTTTGTTGAGGTCTTGACCCCAATCTTTTGGTAATAAAAATTTCCTGAATCTGAAAGTAGAATAACCATGAATACTTTTATCTTTAGAATGATTTTTATCCACAAAATGTCTTATTTCTGTAGATTCTGTATCTACAAGGATAAATTCATAAAATTTTGTGTTTTCTCCAAACTCTTTGGAGTAAAATGAAATCCTTTCGGATAAATTTTTGCTGCCAATGCAACAGGATTTTTGTCACAGAAACCTGGTTCTGTGTGGAAAAGGTTTAAGACCTTTTCTGGTTTTAACACAAAAGTGGTTTGTGTTGGTTGGGAATAGATAGCTAATTCTTTTGAGGTTGAACCAGCTGATGAACCCATGTCATGTGAGTTCACAAAATAAAACTAGGTTTAAGAATGTAGCATAGTAGCTCAACCTAGGTCGTTCTTGTGAGGAGATTAATTTCCAATTTTCTAAGTAGGAAAGTGATAAAAAGCCTTAAAGTTGTGAGAAATCCTTTTGAGAGTTTGATTTTAAAACTAATGAAGTAATCAAGCTAAAGCAATATTTTTGTATTTTTCGGTTTTCAAGACAAAAAAAGCAAAAGGAATTGAAATTAACACTAATGATAAAGTAAAGTTAATAAACTAAAATAATGATGAAATGGGATTCCCTTGAGTTGGGGTTTTAGTCTTCCTTGCTTGCTAATAATATGAATTCCATAATGAGTCAAGAGGATGGAACTAAGATACCACTAGCTCCATACTTGCAATAATCATTTAACTCATTCAACCGAAGCAATTAAATGAATACTACCAATTAATAGTGACTCAAGGAGATGAATAACCAACTTCCAATTCTAGCTTGTAATTACCATTACAACAATTCAAAACATTCAATTTAATCATTTAAATCCACTTAACCAAGTTGGAATAAACAATTCAACCTACTAATAATATGAATCATACAAAGCTTAATTAATCAACTCCTAGCTCAACAACCAAGTTTATTCACTTGGCATAACAATCTAGATCACAATTACATACTTAACCAAGCTACATAATCATGAACTAAAAAGAGAGCTTAAGGAATTCCATTGAAGTTTAGAAGCTCAAACCATTACCCAACTCAAGGAAATCACCAAAGCTTAGCTATACATGAAGGAAGAGGATGAAGATTGATGATTGAAAGAGACAAAGGCCATTGGATTGCAGCAGCTCACTCTTAAATTTTCTTCAAAATCCCTTCGGTCAGCTCATCCTTCACGCCTCTCCATTCCCTTCCTTCATTCCATCGGTCTTGCTTTCTTTCTGTCGCGTGCCTCCCCTCTCATTAATTCCCAGCCGCCCCTCTTCGTTAATACCCTCTCGGTCCAGATTTTCATTGGTTCAGCTTTTCTCTTGTGCATTCGGTCAACAAAATCGGCTAGGCTTCCTTTCTCATTCAATTCGATCTGCTCCTTCCAAGTATTCGGTCCAGCTCCTCTTCTTGAGTCAACAAAATCGGCTGAAGCTTCTTTTCCTCATAAATCAATTCGGTCTAGCATCTTCCATGCTTTATAATTCGGTTCATAGCTCATCTTCCTTTCTTTTATGACTCAATTCGGTTCAGCCCTTCCATGTCTTTCATTTCGGTTCAACTCTTCTCCTCTTATTTCCTTCACAGCCGCCACACACCAAAATCATGGTCCCCACTTCCTTTTCTTTTGCTTCTTCAATTCTCTCTAGGTTAAAAGTGAGTTGTGCCATGTTTGGATAAGAGATAAAAATCTATTTTAATGATTAGACATAAATTTGCAACCACCAAACAAGGCCCTTACTCATTTAACCTCCTCCTTTACCAATCAAGTTGTGCCACATCATCACCTACAAAATTATATTGACAAAGGTAATATCTTTTGTTCACAATTAAAGAATAATAGGAATAACAAATATTAATTAGAAATATAACAATTAAACCACTTTAGTTCCCAAATTATTCTTTCACTAAAATCTCATTTTAATACTTGATTATGCCCAAAATATTCAATTAAGTCCCACAAAAGCCTAAGATTAATTAATAAAAATATATAAATATTGAGCTCTATCAATTCCCCCACACTTAAGCTTTTGCACTCCTGAGCAAAACATTAAACTCACAATAGGAAGAGAGGAATGAAATTTGGAAGGAAAAGCAAGATCAAGCTTCAAGAATTACACTTAGTCAAATAACAAGGTATCCTCTTATCCAAATTCAATGAGCATGCCAAAAATTGAAGTAGCTAAAGCAATGCAAAGTTTAATTACAATGAGCTTAATTGGAAACCTTAACTATGACAAGTGTTTGCACTCTTCTCTCATAGAGGGTAGTTTTTCACTCACATCCACTTTGACCACACTCTACCATAGGCTTGTAGAATTTCTAGGCTCTCCACTACTTGCAACAATGGTGTAAATAGATCAAAAGGACTTTGTAAGGTTGTAATGTTGAATAGGCCAAATGATGGAAAATGTAACAAATATTATGCTTGCACCAAATAACTTGCTAGATCTTTTAGCACTATAAAACTAAACTTAATTCACATATTTCACCATTGTGACTTTATTTCTTTCTTTGATTTTTTTTTTCTTTACACTTTTTCTCTTCTTTTTCTTTTCTTTTCTATTTTCTTTCTTTTGACTATTCACATTGTATTTTTTTTTTCTTTTCTAATATATAATAGTACTCTTTTTTTAATAGTGCTAATAAGAACTTGATAAAGGATGCAAACATAGCATTTTTATAATGAAATGGAAATGAAAATGAAGGGTTCAAGGGGCTAAACAAAGGTAAATGGTAAATGGTTTGTGTTTGGGTAAATGGGTGATGAAATGAATGCCAATGTCATCTCTATCTATACCATTGCAAAATGTAGCCTCAAGCAAGAAATAAAACAAGTTCTAGAGAGCAATAATCTAAGTGGATAAATCACACAATGAAATGAACAATTAGGCCCAAAATACCTTCCAACTAGGTTTTTTTTTGTTTCCTAGCAAACTCATCAAAATTAAACCATGCATCATTAAAACACTTGAATTTTATGGCAATTCACTAATTCAAAGCAAGTTTCAACCATGAATCCAACTAAGAGTAATCAAGATACTTGATCATGACTAAAGGCTTCAAAAGTCTCAATGAATTGGACCAAAAACAACAGATGACACAAGCAGGAGACAGAGGCATATGATATCACAGTGAATTCTCATGAGAATAACACACACTCCCCCACACTCAATCCTTACATTGCCCTCAATGTAATGCACAAAAACAAAGAACCTAGACACACTTATCTCTTGGGTGAAGTGAATGTTGTGAAGTCCAATTCAAGATTGAAGCACAACACATCATCGTCACAAGGAGAGAGAGAGGACAAGACATAAGTGGAAATAGTTCTCAGAAATTAGGCATAAGGATAAGAGAAAAAGGGTAGTGTAGGATAAGATTAAGCATAAGGGTATGATTCACAATGGATTTTATTCAATTGAAAAATGCAAACAAACAAACTACCTTTTACTACTGGTAAGTCCCTCCCCCACACTTGTTCAATAGCATATATCATCAAATAAAACAAGGAACAAGATAAGGAAAGAGACTACCGTGTAATCATGGTGGCTTGTAGCTAGAGAGGAAAATCAAAAGGAAGCTCAGTATGTTACTCCTCAATAGTTGAAGCCCAAGTAAGAGTAGAGGTTCCCAAATGGAAAGATAATAAGAATAAAGGCAACCACCAATAGAATTAGCCTGCAAAGAATTAACCAAAACAACAGCAGTACCTACTCCAAGGATGCCACATGAATCAAAATACTTAAATCCATGGAAAGCATTAGGACCAATGAAATGACATGATGGTGTAGGTAATGTGAGAAGACTAGAGTCGGGTGCATTCGATAACAAGTGCTTGTCACAACCAATAAAATCAACTAGTGGCATACAGCAAGCAACACTAGGTATCAAAGAATCAATTTGCATTTCAGTAGTGGTAGTTACATAATCAAGCACTACTCTATCATCTATAGCACAATCAATAGAATCACTAACAACATCAAATCCTAATAAATCAGGAGGTAAATCACATGATAAGATTTGGGAGTATGATTCATGAATATGCTTGACATCATCTAGTAAACAAGTATGATCATCACAAAGCACAAAACTAGGTCCAAGCAATTCAAGGTAAATCTCAATAACTAAACCAAAAGCATTGACAATTGAAATAATGGGTACATGCATGTCATCATAAAATATGTGCACATTGAACTCTTGCAAACAAAGATTGACCTTAGGACTAGTGATCAATTGTGATTTAACATCTTTATCTTCACTCTTGTGTGAAATGGAAAGTGTAGAATCTAAAATAGAATTGGAGTGCATCAAGTCACTTTCACAAGTAAGAGAGGAAGAGGAAGAAGAAGAAGAGAAAGATAAAGGAGTTTGATCCTTAGCATCAGGCATGGCATGCATATCACTAGGTTCTAGAGGATGGTCATCTCTACTTATATGCATTTCAACAAATTTAGGATATTTCTCATCAATGCAATCCATACACATTGTATTTTCATCACAAGAACATGTAATTTCAGCACTAGCATCATCATTATCATCCAAATCTTCACTCAAAGTATCATGCAAAGGAGTAGAATCATTACAAGGCCTAGGCTCATCCAAGCTACCACTACAAGAGTCAATGGGTTGAGCAATTACATGTTCAAGCATTAGAGGGAATTCAACAATTATTTCCTCATCCACCTCATTATCACTCAAATCATGAGTTACTTCATCAATCAAAGTAGTGGGAGAGTCAATTTTCATAAGGATAGGATTATTACCAAAGGATAAGAAAGACTCTTCATTGCTTTGTTGTACTTGCTTCACTCCTTGTGCTCGGATGGATGCATTGGATGGAATCATTAAAGGTTGAGAACTCTCCACATGTGAAGTAGCATAAAGCTCTTGATTTTGGGTTCCTTGTTCCTCCTTTTGTAGGTCTTGAGCCCAAGGGGTTCCAACTTCACCTCCTGTCTTTAACCATAACATGTGATCATAATATGCCTTGAAGAATTCATCAATATCTTTCAATTGCTCTTCTCTCGCCTTGGAGCTATCAATTGGTCCTTGATACATGAGTAATTGAAGGTATTGCTCTTGGAATGTCTCATACTTTCTTGTTAAGGCACTTGTTAGGGAATCCATGTTATGAGGTGAGAAAATGGTATCCAATCCACTAGGTTGTGGGTCAAGAAATAGAAGTGGAGAGTCAAGGTAGGATGGTGGGGAAGGTTCACAAAGTGGTAGGTTAAATAATTGGAATGAAGATTGAAATGAGGGTTGGTATGGTGAGTAAGAGGGTAGATGGTGTAAAGGAGATGGTTCATAGGGTGGTCCTTGTGGTGAGGGGTGGGGTCAAAATTTAAGTTGTTGGGTGGGGAACAAAAGTCATGTTGAGGTCCATATAGGGGTTGTGATGGGAAAGAATGACTATGGAAAGGTTGATGTGGTGGAAAAGATTGTTGGGGGTAGGGTTCATGATATAGGTTGTGGAAGGATGAATCATATTCTTGACTATTGGAACCTCTCTCTAAACTCTCCAACTTGGCTTGAACAAGCTCTAATTGATGTTGCATGGCTTTAAAGCTTTGTGAAAGAGGATCTTCCATTCTAGTAGTGTTACCAAGAGCTTCCCAAGGATGAAGAATGAAAAGTTGCTCACCACAAGACAATAGTAAACCACACAATGGCCACTAAGAACATGATAGCAAAGCAACAAAATGCAATTTTTTTTTTAAAGATGAAAATGGAATGCAAAACAACTATGAATATGAAAAATGACTAAACTACTAACAAACACTCCAACAATGAACAATTACCTAAAACAAACTCAAAAACATGCTAGCAACCAAGAAAAATCAAAGGAAACCCAAAATGACAAACCTAATGAAAAACCTAGAAAAATACCAAAAAAGAAAGAAAATTCAGAAAAGTATAGCAAACCTTCAATTTGGCTAAATTCCAACAGACCTAATAGCTATTAGTCTTGGTTAGAATGCTGAAAAACTTTAACCTGTAAAATTTCAGAATTTTCTGGGCACAAATATTTCAGTTCCAGCAAGACAGTGCGAATCGAAAATCAGAATTTTGCCAAAATTCAAATGAGTGCTGCACACTTCCTACCAAACTAAGACACACTATGACAACAGAAAAGAACACCTAACTACTTAAAACCTTGGCAATCATCCTCCCCGGCAACGGCGCCAATTTTGATGAACCCATGTCGTGTGAGTTCACAAAATAAAACTAGGTTTAAGAATGTAGCATAGTAGCTCAACCTAGGTCGTTCTTGTGAGGAGATTAATTTCCAATTTTCTAAGTAGGAAAGTGATAAAAAGCCTTAAAGTTGTGAGAAATCCTTTTGAGAGTTTGATTTTAAAACTAATGAAGTAATCAAGCTAAAGCAATATTTTTGTATTTTTCGGTTTTCAAGACAAAAAAAGCAAAAGGAATTGAAATTAACACTAATGATAAAGTAAAGTTAATAAACTAAAATAATGATGAAATGGGATTCCCTTGAGTTGGGGTTTTAGTCTTCCTTGCTTGCTAATAATATGAATTCCATAATGAGTCAAGAGGATGGAACTAAGATACCACTAGCTCCATACTTGCAATAATCATTTAACTCATTCAACCGAAGCAATTAAATGAATACTACCAATTAATAGTGACTCAAGGAGATGAATAACCAACTTCCAATTCTAGCTTGTAATTACCATTACAACAATTCAAAACATTCAATTTAATCATTTAAATCCACTTAACCAAGTTGGAATAAACAATTCAACCTACTAATAATATGAATCATACAAAGCTTAATTAATCAACTCCTAGCTCAACAACCAAGTTTATTCACTTGGCATAACAATCTAGATCACAATTACATACTTAACCAAGCTACATAATCATGAACTAAAAAGAGAGCTTAAGGAATTCCATTGAAGTTTAGAAGCTCAAACCATTACCCAACTCAAGGAAATCACCAAAGCTTAGCTATACATGAAGGAAGAGGATGAAGATTGATGATTGAAAGAGACAAAGGCCATTGGATTGCAGCAGCTCACTCTTAAATTTTCTTCAAAATCCCTTCGGTCAGCTCATCCTTCACGCCTCTCCATTCCCTTCCTTCATTCCATCGGTCTTGCTTTCTTTCTGTCGCGTGCCTCCCCTCTCATTAATTCCCAGCCGCCCCTCTTCGTTAATACCCTCTCGGTCCAGATTTTCATTGGTTCAGCTTTTCTCTTGTGCATTCGGTCAACAAAATCGGCTAGGCTTCCTTTCTCATTCAATTCGATCTGCTCCTTCCAAGTATTCGGTCCAGCTCCTCTTCTTGAGTCAACAAAATCGGCTGAAGCTTCTTTTCCTCATAAATCAATTCGGTCTAGCATCTTCCATACTTTATAATTCGGTTCATAGCTCATCTTCCTTTCTTTTATGACTCAATTCGGTTCAGCCCTTCCATGTCTTTCATTTCGGTTCAACTCTTCTCCTCTTATTTCCTTCACAGCCGCCACACACCAAAATCATGGTCCCCACTTCCTTTTCTTTTGCTTCTTCAATTCTCTCTAGGTTAAAAGTGAGTTGTGCCATGTTTGGATAAGAGATAAAAATCTATTTTAATGATTAGACATAAATTTGCAACCACCAAACAAGGCCCTTACTCATTTAACCTCCTCCTTTACCAATCAAGTTGTGCCACATCATCACCTACAAAATTATATTGACAAAGGTAATATCTTTTGTTCACAATTAAAGAATAATAGGAATAACAAATATTAATTAGAAATATAACAATTAAACCACTTTAGTTCCCAAATTATTCTTTCACTAAAATCTCATTTTAATACTTGATTATGCCCAAAATATTCAATTAAGTCCCACAAAAGCCTAAGATTAATTAATAAAAATATATAAATATTGAGCTCTATCACCAGCCTTTGAAATTGTTTGTGAAGTTTTTTGGATTGCCAAAGCAAGGGACTCTGGATCCAAGGTAAATGGGGTTAAGGCTTTGGAATGTTCCATTTCGGTAATATTAGCCCATGTTTTGGTTGGCAATTTGGCCAGATTTTGATTAGCCTGTAAGGCTAAAAGGGTTTCAATTGGAAATCCATAATGAGATGGTTCCATTATGGTTCCAGAAGATTTTTGGATGGGTTTGGTCCCTGAAGGGGACCCTTTTTGGTGGATCGAAGATCCTTGGGTCAATGACCCTTTTGACATTTTGATTGCAGCCTTGAGTTGGGCTGCTTCCTCTTTTGCGATCCTTTCTGGATCTTCTTTTGCTTGGGCTTTGGCCCTTTGCTTCTTTCTTTTATCTCGATCACTCATTTATCACCTTATTTCGCCTACAAGAACTCTCTAGTTAGAAAGTCTGGTAGGGAATTTGAAGCACCTTTGATAAATTCAATTTCAAAATCAAAGACACTTAAAATTGCTTGCCAACGGGCAAAGATTTGTTTTGATGCAAGGTTTTTAACATCTTTTTGCAAAACATCTTTTGCAGCTTTGTAATCAACCCTGATAAGAAATTTTTGATTTAGTAAATCACTTTGAAACTTATTTATGCACAAAACAATTGCTAAAATTTCTTTTTTAATTGTGGAATAGTTCTGTTGAGCTCTATTCCAATGCTTTGAAGTAAATGCAATGCAATGCTCTTTACCATCAATTTTTTGTTTGAGAATGCCACCATAACCTATGTCAGAGGCATCAGTTTCAACAATTTTGAATGCTTGTGGATTCGGAAGATACAAGCATGGAAGATTTTTTACCAAGGATTTAATTTTGATAATCACATTAGTATGATCATCAGTCCAAGGAGGAGGAGTCTTTGAAAGACGCTCATGAAGCGGCTTAATGATATTGTTTAGGTTAGGAATGAAATCACCTACATAATTCAAACAACCTAAAAACCTTTGTAATTGAGTTTTGTCCAGAATTTGATCCGGAAATTTATCAGCAAACTGAATTGCTCGATCAATTGGAACAATAGTTCCTTGGTATATGTGATGACCAAGAAACCGAATTTTTGTCTGGAAGAGACTGATTTTTGTTTTAGAAACCGCTAAGCCATTGAACCTAGCAACATCCACAAAGATTTTGACATGTTTGAAGTGTTGATCAATTGATTCTGAAAACACTAAAACATCATCAATGTAGACAATAATAAATTTTGTAAAAGGATTGAAAATTTCATTCATAACCTTTTGAAATTCTGAGGGTGCATTTTTTAACCCGAAAGGCATAACATTCCATTCATACTGCCCAAATGGGACTGTGAATGCAGTCTTATACCTATCCTTTTCTGAGATTTGGATTTGCCAAAAACCAGATTTCACATCAAATTTTGAAAATATTTTGGCCTGATGAAGGCGATTCAAAAGATCTTTTTTATTAGGTATAGGATACCTAATCCATTGGAGAGCTTGATTACGAGGTTTGTAATTTATTACAAGTCTTGGAGTTCCTCTTTCAATCTCAGAATTTTTGTTTACATAAAAGGCCGCACATGACCAGGGACTTTGGCTTTTTCTGATTAAACCCTTATCAAGTAAATCAGAGATTTCTTTTTGGCAATGTTCCAAGAGTTCTTGGTTCATTTGAATTGGACGAGCTTTCGTTGGGATCGCTCTTTCATTAAAATCCTTTTCATAAGGCAAATCAATTATATGTTTCTTTCTTTCCCAAAAAGCATTTGGAAAATCAGAACAAATTATGTCTTGAATGTTTCTCAAAACATTTTAGATTTTTTGTTTTAGAAAAGGTTTCTCCAATTGATTTTCAATTGTTTTATAAGAAACTTCTTCTTTTAAGAAATTGATTTGACTTTCCTTATACTCAATTTGGTTTATAAATTTCGTATAAGGTGGATCAACAAGTTCGAAGAAAACCTTTTTACCCATAACATCAGATTCAATTCCTTCATCTTTTGTTAAGAAAGGTTTTAAACGACTGATGAAAGGAGACCCAAGAATTACATCTTGAGACAAAACTTTTGCTAGGATAAAAACTTCTTCCATTTTGACACCATTATTCTCAACTACTGCATTTGAAAGCTTATAGTTGACATTTAATGGAGATTTGTTTAGTCCACAAAGTCTTTCTGTGGTTTTCTGAAAGAATTTTGTTGGAATTAGACCTTCTCTAATACAGCTTAGAGCTGCACCAGTATCCCACAAAGCTATTGTTTCTAATACAAAGGTATTAGCAACAATAATTTTGACTAGCACATGCCATTTCTGGACTAAAATTCTTGATATAATATTCAAGAAATTCTCAGAAGGTGTTTCATCATCTTGTGATGAGGCTTTAACTTCTTCGACTTTCTTTTCTTTATCAAGACTTTCTTCCTGAATTTGATTTAAAATAAGAGAATGGAATTCCTGAGTATTCTTCAGGCCTCTTATCTCTTCTTTTAAATTATTTATTTCATTCTGAAGGTCAGAGATTGAGACAGGTTTTGGATTAGACTGAAATCTTTTGATTATTTCAGAAAAATCATATTTTGTTTGCAAATTCTTTTGCAAATATTTTTGATTTGGTTTTGAAGAGGAAGAAGAGGAAGTAGTGCTTTCTCTTAGTTTGTTGAAAAACTTAACCTTTTCTTCATTAGTTGGAAGAGAGTTAATTATTTCAAAAACCAAATCTTCTTCAATAACATTTATTTGTAAACTGCCTATCCCGGGACCGGTTAAGACCGATTCCTTGATTGGGTCATCAAGAACAGACTTTTCTGAACTCTCAGCAAACTTGTCAAGACAGTTTATTTGAAAATCATCTTTTTCAGATGAAGATGAAATATCATCAAGTTGAAGCTTATTCACTTCGCCCTGAAGTTCATTCACTTCTCCTTCGGATGATGATATCTCATATTCTTCTTCAGAAGAGGTTTCTTCAATCAAAAGATTGTTCAATTGTTGAAGAACTGGTTCTTCAAGTTGTAAGGCATTAATTCTTTTATTAAGCCTACAATATCTTGCCATGTGGCCTTCTTTACCACATCGAAAACAAACAATTTTTCCTTTTGGAAGATCCATAGGAGGTTTTGATTTGAATTCATTTTTCAAATTTCTGGGTTTGTTTGTTTTTGGTTTTCTCCAAGGTTTTCGATATTTTTTGTAATATCTTTTAGCCTTGTATTCTTTATCTTCGTGCTTGTATTTGGGTTTTTTAGATTTTTTGCAAGCAGGAAAACCAAATTGTTCACAGAAGGTTCCTAGATCCTTCCTATTTGATGCTTTTTCTTTGGCAAGTTGATGTTGAATTTTATCTTCTTGACAAATTTTTAGAGCAGTTTTTTGAACAATTGCAATTAACTGTCCATATGTTAAATTTTCGTAATGGATTTGACCATCACCAGTTTGGTTTCTGATTTTTTCTCTGATCTTATCTCCAAGAGACCTAGGAAGACCAGCAAGGAATTTTTCTTTCCAGATAGGATGATTTCCATCTTCTCTGGCCATAACTCTTAGGAGGAAGTTATCTCTATACCATCTGAAATTGGATAGAGTTTTACATTTCAAATTTGACAGAAGATCTGCCGATTTATCCCTCCATAGTGCTGGATCACCAATAAAGTGAGCTATAATGTTAACTATAAGACAGTTAACAGCATCAGACATTGGTTCACCAATACTATCTCTAAGAATTACGCCATCTTGAGTGGTTTTTATGGCTTGTAAAATTTGATTTTTTGGTTCATTTGTGAGATGGAAATCCCACCAGCCTCTGAGTTGTCCAGTAAAGCCAGAGATTAATATATGAATAACGTCTTCCTCTTGACAATTATTATATATTGCATAGGCATTACTGACCATCGTCATTTGTTGGCATATTTCCAAAATATTTGTTTCAGATTGGCCATCTATGTTCCAAACATAGATGTTGTTTGCATTAAATTGTCGAAGAGCATAATCCCTTTCTTCGAGCATTATATCCGGAGGAGTGGCTCTCGGATAATATAATTTTGTTGGATTTCTCCAACCTTCTTGTTTTATTTCATGAATTTTTGGACAATCTTCACTTTCACTTGTTTGATTGTCTTTTACAACATTTATTGTTGAAGATGAGGTTTTGGTAGGTTGAGGAGTTTCAGGAATTGTAATTTTCTTTAATTCTTCCTCAATCCTCGTTTGCAAACTTTTCTTTTTAACACTGGTTGCAGTATTTGCAGGGATAGTGTATGGTTTAAAAATTGGCTGTGTACTGGTGGAACTAGGTAAGACTAGCTTACTAGCTTCACTAGTAACAGGTTTTTTCAAAATATGTTCTCCAAGCGTCTGAAGATAAGAATTCGTATAATTATTTTGTTCAATGATATTTTTAACATCACCCATACTTATCTCAGATTTTGGATCCTTAATTTTGAAAGGAGAGGCAATAACAGTTGTATCACCAATTTTTGCACCAGAGATCTGGTAAGATTGTTTTGGAGGAAGTTCAGATTCAATTTTCTCTTCATTTTTCAAAATCCAAGAAGCATTGACTCCCTCAAATGGTTCAAAAGGATAATCCCCTATATTCTCATCTTTCACATAGGCCTCAAACCAGAGAAAGAAAGGAATATGAAGTTTATACCTTTCAAGCATTTTGTAAAACTTTTCTTGAATTGGTTTTCGCAAATCTTCAGTTTTGAATTTTTGGAAAAACCATTTTCGTCTTTCAGTATTTTCATTAGAATAGAAATCTTTTCTTAAGAGTTCTTTATTTAATTCAAATTGTTGCTCAATCATATTCATGTCAGAGTATGTTGGAGATTGGCAAGATTGGGTTTCTTCTTCAGTATTTTGGTCTAAGTTTTGGTAGACAGGTTTTACAACGCTGGCAGATCCACTAAGACCTTGCATTACTGAGGGTGAAATAATTTGATCTTTGACAGAAGAACTACAAGAATGCCTAGAAGGCTGTTCTAGAGCAGTTCTGAAGCTTTCTGCAATTGATGGAGTTCTAGAAGCACAGGAGAAAGATCTTCTGGATCTATCAAATGTAATTCTAACATCTCCATTGATATTTTGAGTAACATTAAAAGAATTATTTACAGGTTTTGGTATGACAGGAGCAATTTTAGTCATTTCCCAGTCATCTGGAAGAGTGATGTCTTCCCATTTTATTGGTTTTGGAATATTAACATTTGCTCTAGTAGCATCTGTTAGAAATAGACATGTTTCTTTTCCTTGAGGAAACATTTTGACATTTGAAGTTGACGAATTCATAACTTTGTACTGGATCCTGTAAACTAAGTCTACAGGTGAAACTCCAGGTTTCATGTGGAATCCGTGCAATTTCAAACTTAGTTTTAAACATTCAATAACAGGATCATCATGTAATGAAGCTGTTAAATTTGGAAAACAGTTGAAGTAAATTGGTCCTTCATTAAGACCTGCTTCAACCATTCCAAAAAGTGATCTTGAAAAGATTTCATGTCTACCATCTCTAACACATACTAATGTCGAGACATCAAGACCAGCTTTTACCAAAGGGATGACAGCCACCTGAACACACCCAATGTGAATAAATTTAAATTTCTTTTGATGTTTTAAGATTGAATCTTCTGACAAGATACACATGTCAGTTGGTTCTTCTTTTAGAGGGATTGTTTCTTCAACTGTTCTAATTATATAATCAGAAGCTTTGAAAAACTTTTTATCCTCAGGTTTGTATAAATCATTTTGGTTGATGGCTGGAATGGTCCAATCACTAAATTTTTGGTTAATATCTTCAAAATGGATTTCATTGTTGAAAATATTATTTTGGAGGGAAGAATTCCCAAAACTTTTGTTGGTCATAGGACCAGATTGCTGTGTAGAAGAAGAAGGAGCAGAAGAAGAGCGAGAAGAACGAGAGGAGTTAGACCGAAAAGAGCTAGATCTGAACAGGAAAGCCATAATTAACTTTACTGCTGATACCATTACCTTCCAGTTGGCAGAGATATGCTAGATCTGATGAAGTTTCTGGGCTACTTATGGAGTTATTATAAATATTTCTTTGTATGTTCTTATAAAGATAAAAATCTGCAAATATTATTATCACTTAGCCAATGCCTTTCAACGTTGAACCCTAATATCATATGAACATTCAAACAATAGGCGTCTGGACTTATCTGCCCTATCCGTCGGGACTTACTGCCATAGCCCTAGAAAAGACGGACGAAGTTCATATGCTATCATTGATCAACTAACTTGCATGCTATCAGATGATAATAATATTAAGCAGAGGCTTAGCTTTATATTAACATGTTTCTGATGTGGAAGATCAACCGAAGTCGCAACCACAGAGCATACTTATCCAGAAATATTCATAAGAACTTCATAAATTTTCCAGAACTTCAAGACATCTAATACATCCCTACTGAGACGTCTAAAGTTTTTTTTTTAAAAAAAAAAAAAAATCAGGGACCCCTTTAGGCGTCCCTAATATTAGGGACGCCTAAAGTGGCGTCCCTGATATATTAGGGACGCCACTTTAAGTGTCCCTGATAACATCAGGGACGCCAAAAGTGGCGTCCCTGATATTTAAGGGACGCCTTTTGGCGTCCCTAATATATATTAGGGACGTTAAAAGGCGTCCCTGATTAAAAAAAAAATTTACTTTAGACGTCCCCAATTAAATTGGGGACGTCTAAAGTGACCAAAAGGCGTTCCTGATTTTAAAAAAAAAAATTTAACTTTAGACGTCCCCAATTAAATTGGGACGTCTAAAGTGACTTTAGACGTCCCTTTTTGAATTGGGGACGTCTAAAACTATTCAAATCTCACTCAGAATTACAAAAATGCCACCGCCTTTATTTTTTACGTCCCTTTTTTAAAAAGGAACGTCCTTTAGGGACGTAAAAGCAATATTTTGTAGTAGTGTGGAGTCATGATACTTCATTTTGGCTTTTAATGTGTGTGTAAGTATACAATGTCTAGTATGTCGTACAAGTTGGTGAGGTCGTCTTTCTTACACAAGCGACCGCCTTTGACATTCAGGAGGAGTATGCAAAGATGAGACAATTGTTTCACCAATAAAGTAGTAAGAGTGCTAATATGGTAGAGAAAAAATACAAACTATATCGCCTCAACTTAAAGTGCAGTAAGTCGAGATGAGATCCTTGATTGTAAAAGTATGGATCAAATCATGGAAACCCATGTCCATGATACCTGTTGTTAGGCAACAAATTCTTCAAAATTGACGTCATGTAATATGAGTGGAGTTGAGGAATTTGGGTTTAGATACTAGGAGTGTCCAAACTTATGTCTGTACGGTGTGAATGATAAACTCAAACGACATACACTCTTAAAGTATAAGAGTAATACCGTAGCATGTGATTCATACCACATGTGCTAAAGAACCGCAAATAGGAAGCAAGTGAATAGATCCCTGTTTCATTTGTTGTGTGAGTCCATGAAAGGTTAACACTTCATTGATGTCCTTTAACTTTGACATTATTATGGAAATATGTTTTAACATCTGCTACTTTAGCATTTTGTCTTATGATCATGATTGATGCGATCTAAAGGCATTATGTTAGGAAAGTGATTGATACATATCAAAGTGATATATGGGCGAAAGAAAGATTATTACCTAAAATATACACACCTATGTTGGTGTCTAAGACCGGTCCCTTATGATATTATTTTGTAGTTTCATAAGTGTAGACACTATGCATATGAGAAAGGCAATCTGAGTTTTATACTGACTCAAGAGGGATTAGATTGACCATGAGTAAAGTGTATATAAGTAAATCTAGGACATTCAAGCATTATATCAATATCGAGCTGCACTATAGGGTTGTCTTGTGTTGATCTCTATAAAAAAGGGATTTCTAGTATAAGGCACCTAAATGAAGATATCATGCCCACGCGGTCACCGCAAAACACCTAGTATGAAAGAAGTAGGAGAAAGAAACTTGATTTATAACATCTAATCCACCAAGTGTGAGTGGGAGATGTTGGAATATACTAGTCCACCCTTGGTGAATTAGGGCCCAAGCCCAATTCAAGAGGGGCTTTATGGAGAGACATGGGTTATAAAGAGTCATATCCTTTGTGTTTTAAAGGTTACATCTATTCCTATGTAACCATACGTTTAAGGGTTACATCTATTCTTATGTAACCGTACGTACACTCACTACTACAAAATATTGATTTTACGACCCTAAAGAACGTCCCTTTTTAAAAAAAGGGACATTAAAAATAAAGGCGGTGGCATTTTTGTAATTCTGAGTGAGATTTGTAGTATTATTTTTTATTTGATAAAAAGTTTCCTCCTAGAGGCATAAAAGGTAAAAAGTTTCCTCTTCCAACAAGTATGTTTCCCATGATTCAAACTTGTATTCTTCTTCTTAAAGGGGTGAGGCCTTTTACCACCTCAACTAACAACTTGTTGGTGTATCATAGTAAAATTAAACTATGAAGTTTTAAAATAAAATAAATAATAATTTGAAAAAATTGAAGAGATTGAAGATACTTACTAATATAAAATAAAAAGTACAAATGTCTTGACATACCTACACACAAGCATAATATGCGTGTGTATACCAAACAAGTTATTGGTTAAAGTGATAAAGGGTTTCACCCCCATGAAGAAGAGAACACAAACTCAAATTCTGAGAAATATACTTGTTGGAAGAGGTGGGAATCCTTTAACATCTATGCTTCGAGGGGAAAATCCTTGATCTAATTAAAATATGTGCGTGTGTGTGTTTGTTTGTTTGTTTTTGTGTGTGTGTTTGCCAACTTTAACTGAACTTATTAATATAAATTTTAGAGATGCTTTTTGAGTCTACTTTCTCTTATTTTTATTTCGTTTTTCATTCAATATTCTACCAAACTCCAGATAAATTTACAAGTAGGACATTAAAAACTTAATTCAAAAGAATGAGAATTCGATGTCACTATATATCATTTTTTATATGAACTTATTTCGGAGAATTTAACAAGCGTTGGAGTTGATATATACATAAAAGGATGATATTAATATTATTAAATATGTCATAAATTGATAAAAAAATTTTAAATTTATCATTATTAAAATTTTAATCTCTCTTTATATTTATGAAAAAAATTATTAAGAACCCCTTAATATTATATTTGCAACCAAATATAAGACTTATAACAAGGACCAGTTTGATATGTTAAATGCTCTTTCAGTCTTAAATGTAAAATTTAGTTGAAGGTGAATTTTGGTTTTAATTGCAATACTTCTTTCCAATATTTTATCTCTTATATTTAATATTTGGGAGAATTGCGCAAAAATACATTTGTGGTAAATTAATTTCTGATTGCTACCAAGCGTGTAAGCAATCTTTCATGTGTGCAAGCGATCTTCCGTTTTGTGCAAACTATCTTTTATATGTGCAAAAATATTCTATATAAATGTGTAAACAATCTTTCGTTATGTGTAAAATATCTTCCGTTATATACAATAGATATTCCATGATAGCATTCAGCAATTAATTTGCTAAAAAAGTATTTATCAGCAATTCTCCCTTAATATTTTCATCTAAATTAATTTGCTCAAAAATATTTTTAGAAAATCATGTCATATACGTTTTCATAAATAATTTTTTTATGATTCTCAATCTTTCTAAGTTAGATAAATAGGTGCCGTGCTGGGGCATGAAACTGCTGAGTTGAAATGAAGGGCGGCGGTTTGAATCGCCACGTTTCACTTGGTGATCTCCACACGTACGTACTCTTCGTCCTTCTTGCCGCCTTCCTCTTTTTACTTTTAAACTCCCCACCAAAACGTGGCACGTGGCACTTGCTCAATCTCAACCCTCCACATGTACTACTTGATATGTCCTCCCACACGCGTCCCATGTCACTACAACGCATAGAAAAAGGCTTCTTCATTTGCTCCATTTCTCTTCATTCAACCGCATGATCATCAACAACAGATTCAATGGAAAAAACCATGCCTCGAGAGTTCAGCGATAACTATCTCACGACACTATCTTCGAAGTTATCCTTCGTGGAAGAGGAGGAGGATGAGGAAGAAGAAGAACGGAGAAATAGAGCAGCTTCCACGTCACACGGTTCTATATCGGTGATAGGAAGGCGGAGGAAGATGGAGGACGCCGTGAAGATAATACCGGGATTCATGGGAAGCTACGACATTTTTGGGGTTTACGACGGACACGGTGGCGCCACGGTGGCCAATGCTTGCCGTGACAGGATGCACTCGTTGGTGCGGAGCAAGTAAATATAAAGGAGGGAGCCGACGATCAGAAGAAGAGATCAGGATTGGATTATTGGCGGGAAGCAATGCACTCGTCCTTCATGAGGATGGACAATGAAGTTGGAGGCGGTGAAGGTGGCGACTTGGTGGGCTCAACGGCAGTGGTGGTGGTTGTCGGCAGCGACCAGCTTGTTGTCGCCAACTGTGGAAACTCGAGAGCTGTACTCTGTCGTGGAGGTGTTGCCCTCCCTCTTTCAATAGATCATAAGGTAATTAATCATCATCACCGATATAACCTCTCCCACTGCATCATTTTTTCTTAATTTAAACGTCCGCGTTTTTTTTTTTTTTGAAAAACCAGCCAAATAGTCCAGATGAAAGAGAAAGGGTGGAAACAGCCGGAGGGACAGTGATAAGCTGGAACGGCGATCGTGTCTTAGGAATACTCGCCACTTTTAGATCCATAGGTACCATGCATTACCATCATCATCATAATAATAATAATAAGGGATCTTCGTCAAAAATAATAATAATAACACTAAGGGATTTGGGGCCTGCTCCCCTTGATTTCCTCAGCTTCTCAGATGATGCTTCTTATTTCTTTTAAACATATTAGATTCAATGTTGCAATTTTCAATTTTTTAAGATTTTTTTGAAGATTACATGCTTTAAAATTGTGATGTTTCTTTTCAATTTAAAACTGTAATATTTGAATTATCATGAAAACCTGAAAATTGGACCATTTTTTATCTATACAATAACAAAATATCATTCATTTTATGCTACTCTAATATCATTCATTTTATGCAACTAAAAAAGAGTAGCAGACATCCCAAATCCAAAAATACTTGAATCCCAAAGAAACAACATTTTTACTAGCTCCTTGACCCTATGTTCAAAAATTGCAAAGGCCCTCTTCTGGCCCCTAGTTTTATGAACAACAATCCGAATGACAAAATCTTGAATAGTGGATAAGCGCCAGTGAATACTTGAATCCCATTAACTTATTATAGCATCATGTTTTACATTATAAAGTAAATCGAATTAACAAATAGCAGAAGGATATATTAGTTAAATTAACAAATTCAGAAATTTCTAATCAGACCTATCAGCTTTATTAGGGATTTGTTTAAAGTGCAAGCCTGATTTTGAATTTAGATATTTCAAATGAATTTAAATAGGATTTTTACAACTTTTTTTATTAAAATAAAAACGGTTTTGTCTCTAGTAGTCTAACGGGAAAATTGTCTATATGTTGTATTTTTTGCTTTATCTTTGGCGCTGAGCTGTTTAGGTAGCCGATCCCATCTAGTAGGATAAATCTTTGTTATTGTTTTGTTTTTCAATAGGAAAAAGTTCTAGTGAGCTTGATTAATATTTTTTCACTTTCCCTTTATACTCTTTTTTTTTTTTAACTATTTTTCACTTTCCCTTTATACTTTTTTATTTTTCAAAAGAAACTGTTTTATCTCAAGTAGTCTAAGGGAAACTTTTTTGTATGTAGTATTTTTTTACTTTATCTTTATAGAGTTCAATGACATTATGCGATTCAAGTAGCCAAATTATGCGATTCAAGTAGTCAATCTCATCTAGTGAGACAAAGATTTATTATTATTATTTTTTTAAGAAACAGTTTTGGTGGTGAGCTTAATTCATCATTTTTCATTTTCCCTTTGTACCCCTTTTTAACAATTTTTCACTTTCCCTTTTATGCTTTCTTTTTTAAAAAAAATGTTTTATCTCTAGTAGTTTAAAGAGAAACTTATATGTATGACTAGAGCTGGGAATCAGGGCCGGCCCTAAAGGGCTCGAGGTCAAGAAAATTGCAGTTTTTTAAGGCCTGGCCCGAGAGCATAAGGGCCAGGGCCAGGGCCAGCCCGCAGGACCGGGAAATCCTTTTCACAATATTTAACTATTTTTTCTGCGTATTTTCCCCAAAGAGATATAATTAGTAAATAACAACGATTAAAGTTCTAATTTAATACATAAATGTTATCAACATTAAGGTTTAAATAACACGTCTCTTGTAACAAACAAACACAGTTATTAATGTATAATCAAAGGCAAAATCATGTCCCTAAATAACTCACACAAAGGCCAAAGTATAAGAAGGCAAGAAGCTAAATACCTATCATTTTCATCTTCTTCGCCACTATCATCAATTTCAAGGACATTTGATTGTGTTTCACTTTGAGCAGTAGGTTCAAGCAGTTAAATAATCACAACCTCCATTAAAAATCATACTCTATCAGGCAGAATAGTATATAATATGATTTTAGTCTAAATAGGCAAAACAATATACTCAAAAATCACAATATGATTTAATTAAACAAAACAATATACTCAAAAATCATACTCCATATAATATGAGGACAGAGTGACATATAGATTCAATAAGGTAATTCAAAAATGTAAAATGGTTCATGTCCAAGTAAGAAAAATAAAAAATAAACGGGCCTAAAGGGCCGGTCCTTTTAAGCCTGACTTTCTTTTAAGACTACAATTTACAAGCCCGGCCCTTGAAGGGCCAGGGCCTAAAAGGGCCGGCCCGACGGGCTTGGCCCGTTTTCCCGGCTCTATGTATGATGTATGTTTTACTTTATCTTTCTACAACACAATGGAATTGTGAGATTCATATAACTGACCTCACCTGGTGAGACAAACCTTTATTATTATTATGATTATTATTATTTAAGAAAAAAGTTCTCGTGAGCTTGATTCATCATTTTTTATTTTTCTTTTATACTCTTTTTTTTAATCATTTTCACTTTCGCTTTATGCCTTTTTTTTTTTAAAAAAAAAAAGGAAACTGTTTTATATCTACTCTAGTAGCCTGATAGGGAACCTTCTATGTATGATGTATTTTTACTTCATAAAGTATAATGACATTGTGCAATCAAGTAACCAACCCATATAATGAGACAAAGCTTTGTTATTTATTTATTTATTTATTTTTTTGTATGAAAAATTTTTGTGAGCTTGATTCACATTTTTCACTTTCCCTTTATACTTCTTTTTAAAAGAAAAAACTTTTATCTCCAGCATTCTAACAGCCGTATTTATTTTCCTTTATCTTTTGTCAAGTACAATGATATTTTGCAATTCATGCCAACCCTTTCTAAGGAGACAATGCTTTGTTCTTGTTCTTGTTTACTTTTCTAAAGAAAAAATTATATTTAACATTTGGACTGTTGGATGGTGGTTTTATTATTAATTGTATATTTTTTGTTTACGATTTATTTCTCTCATAACGAAGGCGTTCACTACACAACTCAGATATCATCAACATCAATAAACCACACCATTTCAAGTTATGTTCAAAATATCACAAAATAATGACGTAATTGAAACTCAGGAAATATATATTCAGACATATTATATTTGAATTATTATATTTCTCTGAAAAATAACTCTTCTTTAATTTTGTTATCATCTATAAATATTACTACTAACAATATCAAAATGCTTCATTGACTAGTGATTATTTATATAGATGTGAAAAAAAAAACTTAAAGAATTATCTCTTTCATTTTTGTATTCATAAAATTACTGATATATTAATGCAATTAGACTCAGTTCAATGAGGTATTGAAAATTGACCTCAATGTATCTGTCGACATAGTGGATAGTGGTTCAAAGGATCAGCAGTCCAATCAAGATCACATAGGTAGTAATTAACATAATATAATTTAATCAAAATATACTGAAATATTTATATTTTACTATGGTTGCCAAGACTAATGTACAAATTCATATCGCAATGCCATTTTGCCTCATTAATACATCAAATCTGCAGAGATTATCACTCTATAAATTTTGATATTTCACAACCATATAATAGACCAAATTTCAGCGCATATAATTTTTTGGGAAAGTCACTCCTAAGTCCCAAGGAACAAAGATAATAACAGAAAAGTCCCTGTGAAAAATCAAATATAAAAAAAGTCCCTAGGGACTTTTCTATGATTATTTCTCAAAGTCAAATGACAAAGTTGCTCTTAGTTCATCAGTCATTTTACAGTTGACAACTTCATCAGTCATTTTCACAACATGTTTTTATGCAATGGGTTAATTTCAAGTTTGCCAAGTCTCTACATTCACAACTGTCATTGTGTGTTATAACAACTGCTTGAGTGATTTTTTACACATTCTTTTTGCTGCATAAATGAAATGACCTTTTCCAATACTCCAAATAGGACAATTACATATGCTTTGTTTAACAACCGATTATGCTTGTGTTTATAATATGTTTAGTCTTTTTTACAATACATTTTCATGTCATAATGACACTACCCTTTTAACAACTATGCACCACTGCAAATTGTTTAGTTTACAATTTGTTAAGCATGTTTTCATAATATATTAAGTCATTTTAACAACTTCTTTCTCATGTCTGAATGAAACTATCTTTTTACACATCTCCAAGTTTAGCACTAAAAAATTCCTCAATTTATAACTGGTTAAGCATGTTTTTATAACATATTGAGTCATTTTTACAACTTAGTTCTTGTGTCTGAATGAAACTACCTTTGTTCACATCTAGAAGTTTAGCACTGAAAATTTCTCAATTTACAACTGGTTAAGCGTGTTTTTACAACATATTGAGTCATTTTTACAACTTATTTCTCGTATCTGAATGAAACTGCCTTTGTTTATATCTCAAAGTTTAACACTACAAGTTGCTCAGTTTACAATTTTTAACGCTTGTTTTTACAACATCTTGAGCCATTTTTACAACTACTTTTTCATGCCTAACTCAAAATGACAAGTTTCAAAACTCCAACTTTCACAACTACAAATTGCTTTTTTAACAATTGGTGATGCTTGCTTTTACAACATCATGAGTCATTTTTAATGATTCTTGTTTTGAGTTGTCACTCACCTTCTCTGTTCAGTTTTGAAGACTTGGCGGAGGAGCGATGGCGGCGGCTGTGTGTGGGGGGTAGCAATGCACGATAGGCCTTTGAAGGTACAGCAGATCCTTCACCATCGGAGGAGCAACGGAGGCTAGGTGTTGGTTAGAGCGATGTACACTAGGGCTTGGGAGAAGCAATGTAGGCCAGTGTTATGAGCCATTTTTACAACTACTTTTTCATGCCTAACTCAAAATGACAAGTTTCAAAACTCCAACTTTCACAACTACAAATTGCTTTTTTAACAATTGGTGATGCTTGCTTTTACAACATCATGAGTCATTTTTAATGATTCTTGTTTTGAGTTGTCACTCACCTTCTCTGTTCAGTTTTGAAGACTTGGCGGAGGAGCGATGGCGGCGGCTGTGTGTGGGGGGTAGCAATGCACGATAGGCCTTTGAAGGTACAGCAGATCCTTCACCATCGGAGGAGCAACGGAGGCTAGGTGTTGGTTAGAGCGATGTACACTAGGGCTTGGGAGAAGCAATGTAGGCCAGTGTTATGGATGAGGATGGAGGCTGGGTCAGTGAAGGATCGATGCACGAATGTTGGGGCAGTAGAAGAACGATGCACGAAACATTGGGCAAGCAGAGGAGGGATGTAACCCCCTCCATAATTATGATTCAAAATACGTAATTAAAATGGATTAGAGACCAACATATAATCCAAACTCATTCTACAATCCCATCCTTGAGAAAGGGTTTTCTCAAATGACTTTCAAAATCCAATTCTTCTGGTTTCATATTCACATTTCGAATACCATTACCTAGCACAGCTAAATCTCATTCATATATATCAGAGTGTAAAGCAAAATTCCTGGCAACCCTTGGGTTTCACATTGTAAACTAAAGGGTTTACAAACATATTTGAAAGAGGCAAGCTTTACCCAAGAGGGGGTGAATTGGGTGGCGTGATAAATTTTTCAGTTGATGTGGTGACATGACAATAGCTGTAGATAGAGTAGAGTTGAGAAGATTAGCACATAGAGAGTTATACTGGTTCGGCCCAAAACCCAGTCCTACATTCAGTCCTCAGAGATTAAGACCTACTGAGATTTTCACTATTCTTCCAAGATTCAATGGGCTCTCGGAACGCCACAAAACAACAATCGTCCTTGAATGGACTATGAGCAGAAATATTCTAACACTTAAAAATTTCTCTCCCCCTTACGACAAGTCTTACATGCAGAAAAACAAACCTGTGACCTTTCTCTCTTGCTTACGTATACAAGTCTTATGAGCAGCAACTTTCTCTCCTGCTTACACCACTGTAAGTCTTATGAGCAGCAACATTCTATACTGCTTGTACTTTGTAAGTCTTATGAGCAGAAAGTCCTACTAGGAATTCTCTCAACTCTTCTCTCGAAGGATATCTACCCTCTCAAGGTCCCTATACCTTGAGATCAAATGAAAATAGAATTTGAAGTGTATATAGGCTCTCTCTCAGAGAAAATATAATAAACACTGAAGTACAATATGAATACAGAGAAAATATGAATTACAGAGACTCGTGAATTTGCTTGTGTGTATTCTTGTTCTTAGTTGTTGTTCTTGATGGTTTCTAAAGCTCTACATTTATAGTCAGTTAGTTGATTTTGCCCGTTGAATAATAATCATTATAGAGCGGAGCATTTTACTGTGGAACAGCATGCATACGTTTGAAATCTTTGAACAAGATATCGTGGTAAGTACGTGCTTGGTTGGTCGTAATGATTCTGTCTGCCATTTTTGACTTCCTCTATGCCTTTCCAATTCAAACGATCAAACTCCTATTTTACACTTGTAATATATGTTAAATGATGTTAAATAATAATAACAAGTGAAAATAGAATGAATAAATAATATTAAACCATGTTCGGATTGATCGCTGTAAGTCTATTGCGTTTTGGCTTCTGACAGAGTATCACTCGAGTGCATCTTCATATTTCCTCTTCTGCTTCTGTTTTTGTGTTGCACTTCCATGTGATTTTGAGAGAGTGCATTTTCATACTTGTGAGTAATGTGGGTCCTCACTCGAGTACATATCCTCTCACTCGAGTGCACTTGTATTTTGTATTACGAACCCACGTCTCTAGATAACACTCGCACCCCATTTTTTCAAGAGTGTGATTTTGCACTTGTAGGTGATGTGGGGCCTCACTCGAGTACACTGATCCTTACTCGAGTGAAGAGTATATTCTTATATAAGATACTCTTTCGCTTCAACACTTGCATCAGGAATGGAGAGAGTTAGATTTCTCACTCGTGGGTGTTGAGGTATCACTCGGGTGCAAGTACTCTCCACTCGGGTACACTTGCTCTTCCATGCACTGGCTGACTCTCAGGAAAACACTTTCTATCCTCACTCGACTGGACTCGAGTGCAGTTTTCAAGTTGAGTTATTTTTGCTCTCGGGTGAACACTTTCTGTACCACACTTGGTAAGACTCAGGTGAGCTTGAGGCTATCACTCGTGTATTAATTCTGTGTTTGAGTGAAATGATGATATCTTGTCTCTGCATTGCTCTCTGTCAAACACTTTCAAGAGTGTGCCTTCATGCTCGAGTACAAATCATATCATCACTCGAGTGTTGTGTCCATTACTCAAGTTGTCCTGGTATTTTCAACTAGATTATGCTTCTGTCAAACACTTTCAATTCAACACTTACTTGTGCTCGAGTACAAAAGTACTTATTACTCGAGTGCTAGATCCATCACTCGAGTGCATCAGTTAAAATAACAACAATGACCTCTCAACTTAGTGATATGTATTTGGTAATATTTTCAACTATTGTCTAAACTTGCAAAACATAAGTTTCTTACCATAACATACAATAATCTTTTGTTATTATCAAAACTTGGAATCTAACAATATTTACCCCTTACAATTTCCCATTCAGGGGATTACATATCCATATCCAAATAATATTTACAAATGTGGAGCAATCCCAACCCAGATATGACAACCAACTAACAACTAAAATAAAGAACTATTCGCCCTTGGTTTCCTGCTTCTCTTTTGAGCAGCTTGCCATGTCTATTGGTTAGTTAATGGAAAGAATGAGATTCAAAAGAATCTCAGTAGTAACAAATCACTCATATAACATGTAATCAAATAGCATGCGAGTAAATCATCAAACAGCACATACACACATTGCCTCCCTGGCATTCACATTTACACATTGCCTCCCTGGCATTCACATATACATAGCTTCGCAACATCCAAAATCATCAAAAAACAATGATAAATCAAATATACAATGCATCACATAAAGTATAAGGGACAGCTTCACTACCTTGTTCTTTCCAAGTATGCTCCGGCACAGGTTGCTCACATTCAGGGCAAATATCGAATCCTACAATTCCAAATGCACCATTTAGACACTTCCATAGTGTTTCTGGTGATTACATGAGTCTATCATAAAAATTTACCAAAATGCCCCCGGGGACCTGGCCCGGCTCCCCATACCCGTTATGACTGTACTTTTCCTGAAATTTTGACGTGGGCTATTCTTATATATGTTCACCGAAGGAATCCATTTCTAGACTTAGAATTATCAAATTCATTGTCAAATTACAAAAATACCCTTGACAACCCTTATTTTAGGGTTTTAAGGGCATTAAATAAGGGTTGTCAAGAGCATTTTCGTAATTATACTTTTTCAGGCTTTTCCGAAAAAGTGATCAACTATAACCCCACCTAATTTTCCCTCTTGAACTCAATGAAACAATCAAGTCATTGAAAATCCAACTCCAAAGCTCATTTTTAGAATTGGCTGAAACTTATAGGAACTCCGGGGAAAATTAGGGTTTTTTAAATCCAACTCCATAGATGTGTTCCTTTCTACTCTTAACCACTTTATTAACTATTTAATTTCGTTATAACTACCATTTAGACTCAATTTTGGTAGCATAACACTTAGGCCAAATCCTTTACCAAATTTGAAATCAAAGCAAATCAATTAGAATTTCACCGATTAAACTACTCACAGCAGCCAGAACAATCAAAGATTGAAGTTTTGGAGGTTTCCTTAAGCTCCTTCTGGCTTATCCTTCTTATGGCTGAAAACCCTAACTTCTTCACACCAAAATTTTTGATTCAAATACCTTAAATTCCATGAAAGAGAAGCTTACAGGAAAGAGTATACACATTAGGAGCTAAATCGTCCGAAGAATCAGCTTACCTTGCGAGTTTTCTTCTCCTTCTCTCTCAACTCCTTTTTCTCTCTTATGGCTACTGTTTGCGTCGGTTATGGCTGAAGAAAGGAGAAGAAAATTCTTTTTAATAGCATTATGCTTATGTCACTTTTCATTAGGCTTATGTCATAATTTTCTAATTTCCCAAAATTCATAATTGTTGACTTTTTGTGTACATAAAGCCCGATTCATATACAACTAATTCCCTCCCTCTTCTTGGTCCTTGAAATCACGCCTTGAAACCTTCCATCAGCCCAAAATAAGCTGATCACAATTTATCTTATAATTACAAGATTGCCACCACTTTTTGTTCCATTTTCGGATTATTTGGAATTTTTGGCAGATTTTCTGCCTAACCTTTGAAATATCATAACTAATTCTAGAAAAATCGAAAGTGGGTGATCCAAAATCCAATGGAAAGCTATTTAAGTCCTCTTTACTGGAAAAATATGGATCAATGAAGTTCATAAACCAAAAAATACAAAATTGCACAAAAGTCCATACTACTCCAAAACAGATTCCAGTTTCAATCTCAAACTTTGGAAAATCATAACTCTTAGCTCACAAATTGAAATGACACAAATAATATGTCCGTATTGAAGCATGGCATGTGAACTTTAAGATTGGAAAGTTTTAGAATTTTTAGACACCATTTGCCCATTCAAAACATCCATACAAACCGACTGCCCTGTATAGAGTTTCAATGGACAGAATTTCCAACTTTGCCACAATTGTTCCCAATGGTTCCAATTTCACAACAAACACTCTCCCACACAAATTTTCAAAAGGAAGCCATTAGAATAACTAAAACAACCAAATTCTCATCACATCCACACATATTGTATTTTGAACCACAATGCAACACAACCACCAAATTGCCCAACTTTCCATTTCACCATAATATGCACCCTTCCTCTATTCCAATTCAATTTAGATGTTAATCCACAATTGAACTTAAATACAGGGTTTAGGCACGGCTTATAACACCTTCAAATCATAATTCACATCGAATTCTCTAAAAGTGTTTATTTATCAATAATCACATTCACTTTTGAAGTCATTAACCCTTAATCACATTTTTGGGATATTACATTTCTCCCCTCGTAAAATAAATTTCGTCCTCGAATTTTGTTACTCAACTTAAGCCATAAACTCCGAATGCCTCTTTATGACAGCTTCCGTTTCACGAATTACTTCTCATTGCGATGGTCCCTTCTAGACCACCCACACAAACAGTATGCTATGGTCTGATTCTCGCCCGAATCTCAACAGACCAATGCGTTGTGGCTCAGCGCCTTTTGCTTGATCGCTTTACTATTTCCCGTACCTGGAGACATTCTTATGGGCATGTGATCTCCATTTTCAACTCTAGAGGTTTCCATCTCTAGAGGTTTCCATCTCCTAAGTTCGTAATTCAAACTAACTATACTCTTTCAGCCCGACTTTGAGCCCCTTCAATGACAATCATCAAATCACTTCCCCCCTTGGGGAACACTGTACTTAATACATACAATTAGATTCAGGAAATTTAAATCCCAAAAATTCTCTATCATTACTGCCTCAATTCAAATCATTTTCTGACTAACCATTTCCATGACAACATCCACTTCTCTGGATGATACTTAATCTCTAGGATACTTGGAACACTAATGGTCACTATAATGTTCTACCGTCACATCATATAGGTAATCGTGTCACATCTTTGGCACTAATACTAACACAACACAATTGTCGAACAAATGCAATCGCTATAATGTACGATTGCTGCAAAACACTATTATCGTACAAACACAATCGCCGCAAGTAGTTGGAAGGCATAAGCCACCACTCAGCTCACTCTAGTCACCCCCCCTTCCGGGAGTAACTCAAAGTACCATAGGTTTACTACACAAACGACAACTTCTGCTGTATTCACGTATACCTCAGCTTTCACTGTTTGCAACAATACCTCAGCTTTCGTCGTTTGCAAAAATACCTTAACTTTCGCCATTTGCAACAATACCTCAGCTTTCCCTATTTGCACAATACCTTAGCTTTCACTATTTGTAACACTACCTCACTTTCACTGTTTGCACTTTCACAACATTACCCTCACCCGTACACCCATCAGTGACTCCATGAGTGGTAACTGGGTCTTTTGGGCATTAACAACTATATCGGGCCACTCCGGAATCTCAATCTCTTCTATCTGAAGCACCCTACTGTAACGACCTATCTAGAGTCTTAGTCTCTTCTATCCAAGCGGCCGATTGGGAGTCTCAACCTCCCCTTCCGAATACAAATAAAAGTACACAAATTCACAATAAACTCATAGTAGACTCCCAGCAGACTCAAGTTTTACGCACCACCTTTTGGCCTAAGGTCAACACCGGTGCAACCAGCATGGTAACTAGCCATGTTGGCCATGCCGGGGTAAGTGGCCTCACAAGTGAGAACCCCTGATCATGAAAGTCGAATTCGCCATCAGCTGAACTAGCTCTGCTCTACTGCACTAGTCATACCACAATCTTAGCCTATTCACATATCAATACACGCTATCAGTCAAGTTGGTTAGGGCACACCCGAACCCTTACTTGTTCACAACACATCATAGTACACACAAAATCAAGTTGGGATCGAATATCTTTAACATTAGTGCATTTGATCATTTCACCTTTAGCTCTATCAACCTTTCTCATGACATACACATCGTTTACATCATTCATCCCTACTCACGGTTTATTCTCTTACATGAGCTTAGTCATTGACAAAAAAATCTAGAAGAAATTCTGAAAGAATTCTCTGGTAATCACAGCTAGATTTGGAAGACTATATATCTTAACAACAGCTTCTGTCTTCTTTTAGACTAGCATTACTTATGCTATATTGGGGTCCACTGAATCCCTTTTCACGGTATAACATGGCTTAAAAGTTTTTACCTCCAAAAGCTAAACTCACATTTGCACAATTCGGTACACAATTGCCTTTTCTCTCTATACAAGATTTCCAATACTATTATCTTATTTCCCCAATCAAGTAACCCACGACTCATCACCAACTAGTTAAAGCTCAATGTAGCTTCTAATTAGGAAATTAGTAATCAACACAAATTAGTAATGAGCTTAACGCCTTCAACGATTATCATGCAATTCACGCAAATATTAGTAATCATAGCCTCGACATCTATTGGCGTCGACACAACCACATCATTTGGCAATTTATCCTCACACAATTTCAATCATTTCTCAAAGTCATAATCAATGACTAATACCCGAATCAAATGAAACTCACAGTAAACTACCAATGCGAAAAGTTATACCTTGAATCAGATCGGGGGACTTTTGTGCTTCCTTATGTGTCATAGCAAACACTCTGCTCTGATTCCTAGGCCTTTGCTCTACAAGTTATTGCGGGCATTCACTGGCAATGTGTCCTATCTGCCTACAACTAAAGCAGATTATTTGTCCTTAACAGGTTCTACCACTATGCGATTTACCACAACTGGGACATATCCAAGTTGCTGGTGGTATCTGATTCCCATGATCCCTAGGTCGATAGGGTTTCTTGTCGCTGACCTTGGATGAGGATTCTTACCCCTTACGCTTCTGGGAAGAAGTTCCCTTGCTGGGCTCATTGCGGCTATTAGTACCCTTAGCACGATACAAATCTCTCAAATTATTCTCAGTGATTCTACATTCCTCCACCGCTTTATTGAACTCGGTAAATTGGTGGGTGGCTAATATCTTTCTCAATTCATGCTGCAACCCACGAATCAATATATCCGAACTCCATTCCTTATCATCCATATGTCTTAGATAAGAAGAATACCTGGACAACCGAATGAAATGAGACAAATAGTCGTAAAAGGTCTCCGAATCACCCTGCTTTATGGATAAGAATTCAGTTTCCTTCTCGAGCCGCATTGACTTGGGAAAGTATTTCTCATTGAATTGCTGCTAGAACAATTCCCAGGTTAGTAGCACATTTTTGTTCCGTAACGTTAGGGCAATATTCCACCAACAACGATCCGCATCCCCCTCTAGCTTATACATAGCCAACCGTGCCTTTACTTTATTCAGGCACTTAAGGACTTCAAAGATCTTTTCCAGCCAATTCAACTAGTCTTCTGCTCTTTGGGGATCAAACCTCCTTCAGAACACCAGAGGTAGGTGTTTACAGAAATTGGAGACCCAGTACTGAAGATCTCTCTCTTCTCTAACTGGTACCCCATGTGACTCTTGATTAGGCATCGTATAGTGAGGTGACTCTGAATGTCGTACAGACCCCTACGCAGTTTCTTCTTGCTTTGTCTCCTCATTGGTCTCTTCTTGTGTGGACTGGACCCGATCCTCATTACATCTTGCCCTTTCTAGTCTGAGCTCTTCTCTTAGCTCATTAATCATATCTTTCTGCTCTCTAATCAGACCCATCATCTCTTGTATAGGGTCTGGTGGATTGTCATTGACCACCTCCACCTCTAGGTTTACTTGCTGTACTTTGGGGTGACCCCTTGTTCTCTTTATTCTACAAGTAACTCACCATATCAATATCACAGATAATGTATACATATATGTCCTAGGACTCATATATCCACAAATAGCAGGAGCATTAATGTGCATACAATAACCAGTCACATATCATCTTCTATCTGTAAGGCAAAACTACAGGAGCTATCCTAGCAAACTCTACCTTTGCCAAGAACTACAGCTCTGATACCATAAATATAACCCCCTCCATAATTATGATTCGAAATACGTAATTAAAATGGATTAGAAACCAACAGATAATCAAAACTCATTCTACAATCTCATCCTTGAGATAGGGTTTTCCCAAATGACTTTCAAAATCCAATTAATTTGGTCTCATATTCAAATTTCGAATACCATTGCCTCACACAGCTAAATCTCATTCATATATATCAGAGTGTAAGGCAAAATTCCCAGCAACGCCTGAGTTTCACATTGTAAACTAAAGGGTTTATATGCATATTTATCCCTTAAAATTTCCCATTCAGGGGATTACATATCCATATCCAAATAACATTTACAAATGTTCAATAATCTCAACCCGATATGACAACCAACTAACAACTAAAATAAAGAACTATCCGCCCTTGGTTGCCTGCATCTCTTTTGAGCCGCTTGCCCTGTCTGTTGGTTAGTTAATGGAAAGAATGAGATTCAAAAGAATCTCAGTAGTCACAAATCACTCATACAACATGTAATCACATAGCATGCAAGTAAATCATCAAACAGCACATACACACATTGCCTTCCTGGCATTCACATTTACATATTGCCTCCCTGGCATTCACATTTACACATTGCCTCCCTGGAATTCACATATACATAGCTTCACAACATCCAAAATCATCACAAAACAATGATAAATCAAACATACAATGCATCACATAAAGTATACAGGAAAGCGTCACTACCTTGTTCTTTCCAAGTATGCTCCGGCACAAGTTACTCACGTTCAGGGAAAATAACGAATCCTACACTTTCAAATGCACCATTTAGATACTTCTATAGTGTTTCTGGTGGTTATACGAGTCTATCATAAAAATTTACCAAAATGTCCCCGGGGACCCAGCCTGACTCTGCCGTACCCGATCCGACTGTACTTTTTCTGAATTTTTGACATGGGCTATTCTTACATATTTTCACCCACGGAATCCATTTCCAGACTTAGAATTATCAAATTCATTGTCAAATTACAAAAATACCCTTGACAACCCTTATTTTAGGGTTTCAGGGTCGTTTTCATAATTATACATTTTTAGGCTTTTCTGAAAAAGTGACCAACTGTAACCCCACCTAATTTTCCCTCCTGAACTCAATGAAACCATTAAATCATTGAAAATCCAACTCTAAGGCTCATTTCTAGAATTGGCTGAAACTTATAGGAACTCCAGGGAAATTTAGGGTTTTTGAAATCCGACTCCGTAGACGTGTTCCTTTATACTCCTAACCACTCCGTTAACTATTTAATTACATTATAACTACCATTTAAACTCAATTTTGGCAACATAATGGTTAGGCAAACTCTTTTACCAAATTTGAAATCAAAGCAAATCAATCAGAATTTCACCGATTAAGTTGCTTATAGCAGCCAGAACAATCAAAGATTCAAGTTTCGAAGGTTACCTTAAGCTCCTTCTAGCTTATCCTTCTTATGGCTGAAAACCCTAACTTCTTCACACCAAAATTTTTGAGTTAAATACCTTAAATCCCATGAAAGAGAAGCTTACAAGAAAGAGTATACACATTAGGAGCTAAATCGTTAGAAGAATCAACTTACCTTGCGATTTTTCTTCTCCTCTCTTTAAACTCTCTCAACTCCTTTTTCTCTCTTATGGCTGCTGTTTGCGTCGGTTATGGCTGAAGAAAGGAGAAGGAAATTCTTTTTAATAGCATTATGCTTATGTCACTTTTCATTAGGCTTATGTCATAATTTTCTAATTTCCCAAAATTCATAATTGTTGACTTTTTGTGTACATAAAGCCCGATTCATATACAACTAATTCCCTCCCTCTTCTTGGTCCTTGAAATCACGCCTTAAGGCCTTCCATCAGCCTAAAATAAGCTGATCACAATTTATCTTATAATTACAAGATTGCCATCACTTTTTGTTCCATTTTCGGATTATTTGGAATTTTTGACAGATTTTTTGCCTAAACGTTGAAATATCATAACTAATTCTAGAAAAATCAAAAGTGGGTGATCCAAAATCCAATGGAAAGCTATTTAAGTCCTCTTTACTGAAAAAATATGGATCAATGAAGTTCATAAACCAAAAAATACAAAATTGCACAAAAGTTCATACTACTCCAAAACAGATTCCAATTTCAATCCCAAACTTTGGGAAATCATAACTCTTATAGCTCAGAAATCGAAATGAAACAAATTATATGTCTATTTTAAAGCTTGGCATATGAACTTTAAGACTGGAAAGTTTCAAAACTTTTAGACACCATTTGCCCATTCAAAACGTCCCTACAAACCGACTGCCCTGTATAGAATTTCAATGGACAGAATTTCCAACTTTTGCACAGTTGTTACCAATGGTTTCAATTTCACAACAAACACTCTCCCAAATAAATTTTCACAAGGAAGCCATTGGAATCACTAAAACAACCAAATTCTCATCACATCCACACATATTCAGTTTTGAACCACAATGCAACACAACCACCAAATTGCCCAACTTTCCATTTCATCATAATATGCACCCTTCCTATATTCCAATTCAATTTAGATGTTAATCCACAATTGCACTTAAATACAGGGTTTAGGCATTGCTCATAACACATTTGAATCACAATTCACATCGTATTCTCTAAAATTGTTTATTTATCAATAATCACATCCACTTTTGAAGTCATTAACCCTTAATCACTCTTTTGGGATATTACAAGGGACACATGAATGCCCGATCGGATGTGAGCACGGAGAAGCAAAGCAGAACGAAGCACTGTGACTTTTTTTGAAGAGAGTGTTTTAAATCCCAAGGGCAACTTTGTCATTTCAACTTGCCAGATAATCACACAAAAGTCCCTAAGGAGTTTTTTGTGTGTGGAATTTCTATAGGGACTTTATTGTTATTTTTTTGGATCCTTGGGACCTGAGAGTAATTTTCCCTAAATTTTTTACACACGAATATAAGACTGAAAGTAGAAATTAAGAATATTTTTTATTTTTAACAAAAATATCATAACAAATCGTTTTAAGTTAAGTAGAATAAAAAAATATAAGGGAAATTATATAACTTTTAGTCGCTAAACTTTATTTTCTTGTTCCATGTAGTCCATGAATTTTGACTGATAATAAATGAATCCTTATAGTCAAGTTATGGAATTATTGGGTCTGAATTGTTTCCAGTAAAATACTATGGAAGTTGAGTTGTTTCGATTCAAAATTCAATGATTAACGCAATAGTTACAAAAAAAATTCATCAAGCAACGGTTAATTTTTTTTCCCAATAAATAAAACTATCTTAAAAGGAATTCCGAACTTGAAATATTCGTTTTGATACAGAATTTAAATATTACGTTTCTTGCATTCTCATTAAAGATAGTGGAGAGAACTATGAACTCATGACCAAACCCTTTCAAATGAAATAAAATTGCCACAAAAATTTAATTTAAAAGTGCATTTGGATTCATGTTAAAAATTATCAAAACCATAATTTTGGAAGTAGGTGTCGCAGAATAAATTTGAATTCTGTTTGTTAGAATATATGGTTTCATATGGCTAGTTGCAACTTCAATCCCTGCTTTTGGAAGGGGGCTCTAGTGGTTAAAAGGTAACTGGATATTCTTCTAACTTTTGAATCAGATAAGAAAGAGGATGAGCACTCCTTCAATGGCTCTCTTCACACCTGAACAAGAAATTTTCACCTCAAAATGGAAAAGGAAGATGAAAAGAATTCCTTCATATTGTATCACAGTCCTAGCTGGTCCGCTCTCACCCGTAAATAGAATTAACTCAATAATACCAACATGATTTGAGTTTAAAGGAAGAAGTTAACCTCTTACACCTTACACCATGACTAATTAAGGTTTGAATCCCTATTAAGAGAGTTACCCGCTTTTAGTGCCCAACAGTGCCTCAAACATAATTACCTTTAATAGGAGGAAATATGTGCTTAACAAAAAAATAAAAACTCCAACTCTTCAATTTTCACCATTTAAGTCCCATTTAAGTCCGTACATAATCGGTTTGACAGTTCTCAACTTTTTACAGTTGGACTGGTTAGTGTCGGATTGACCTAGTTGCTGTTGATGCTATCACAGTTTCCCTCAGTTTCAGACTGGACCAGCAGGTCCAATTCAATTTTTTAATACTCTACTATATAAAGAGATATCTTAAATCACCTTCTATCAGTATTGATATTTTTTCAAAAAGCATTATAATTGAATATTTTCCTTCACAGGTGACAGTTTGTTTGGCTAGAAGCTTTCCTATGTCATCCCTTGAACAAACCAGAGTCCAATGAGTTATCACTATCAGAATTTTCAGCGACAAACTAAGTAGCCAAGGAAGATAACATCCTACAATTAAACCATAAATCAAACTGTTCTCTAGTGTACTAATTCTTTACTGTAGTAGTCAAGGAAGATAACATCCTACAATTAATAAATATAGAGGGGGTCGCAAGGAGGATGGAATGAGAACCCCTAAAGGATGGAATCTCTTTAACTTGGAGGAGGCGGTGGTGGCATGGAGGATTGAGGAAATGAAGGAGGTCGCACACCCTGCTGCTGGGGTGGAGGGGGTGGCGGTGGCCGCCAAACAGGTTGTTGGCCTGTCATTGCAGCTGGTGGTGGAAGAGGCCTAGGGGGAGCTGGCACCGCTTGTGGAGGTGGAGGGGGTGGCATACTCAAGTGAGGTGGCCTGAACTGCTGGACATGAGGCAGAGGCATCACGGGTGGTGGCATTGTTTGACCTGGTTGTTGCTGATGCCATGCTGGTTGAGGGGCTACTGGCATAGGTGGAAATGGTGCAGCTTGAGGAGGTGGCGGTCGAAGAGCGGGAATAGCAGGGGGAGCAACTCCATTAGCATAGGAATGAGGCGGCACTAGAGTGGCGGCAATGGCACCATTAGCCTGAGGAGCATTGGGAAGTGTCGGAGGTCCACTGGCAAACAAAGTGTGGGGCCTGCTCTTCTGGGCACCTGGGTTGCTGGCAGCCAGAACTCTTTCTGCATCACAAAAGTTATAAGCAGGTAATTCAACAAAAGATAAAGATCTATGCAGGAAAATGGCTCACCTGCTGGTGTACCGTGCCTTTCCCCTTTCGTATCTTTCTTGTATGCATAAGACACTGTTATTTGACGATTGCAAAGATATTGCCCATTCATTGCCTAAGGTAGATTAATCACTTATAATTATTAGTAAAGTAGGTAAGCATCCACCAGTAGAAAACTTATATGCTAATAGGTAAGGTTCCCCAATCAAAATTTGACATATGTGCTTGTTCTTAACACATTATCTTAATTATTAACATATCACTAATAACGTTAGATCACAGTTAAAAAAATTCTAAGAATCCTAACCTCTAAAAATCCACCCTCCCAACCCTAATCTCCAAAGTCGAATATTTTGTGATTGTTTCAGTCATAATAATATATCATTATCCTTCAAAGCATGCCGAGATCACTATCCAAACAAATGTAGGTTGAAAGTTTACCAAAAGGACTTCTTGGGGTAACAAAAGTGGAACCCAAACACCCCCTAACTTGTGTGATTGAAGGTGTTTTTTTTTTTTTTTTGAGGGGGGGGGGGGCCCTCTATCCAAACAAAGGTTGGGTGGAAGTTGGTTTACCAAAAGGACTTTTGGGGTAACAAAAGTGGTGCCCAAACACCCTCTAACTTGTGTGATTGAAGGCGAAGAGTGCAGAGGATGGTGCAGTTGAGGTGGTGGGAGAGAAAAAGGGGAGATGAGGAATAGGGGTCTAGGTTTGAAGAGTGAAGGCCATCAGGGAATAGAAGGGTGAACCAAATTGATAGGCTCTGCGTGAGAAACCAAGACAATGGACTGATGGAGGATGATAGTATTTAGCAGAGGCTTTTTCCCCTTTTCTTCCAACAAATCTGGCAGAGACTCCAACTCTATACTTGACTATCATGATCAGGGCAAGCAATCGGGAATTTCAGAATTTTCACCTCTAAAGATAACACAGTTAATGACATGTTAATGACTAACATGACGTGTTTTTTAAATGTCAAGTGTCAAATTCTGACTGAAGAACCTTACCTAATATATATATATAGGGTAAAGCATACAAGTTTTCCTATCCGATAGTCCATAGTCAACAGTGTTCAACCTTTTGTAACTTGAAATGTGATAGCAAAAACACCAAAACGAATCACAAGCAGCATATGAAATAAATGATCACTGTTACCCGCCACAGTAAAATAAGGCTGAAACTGCATACAATTCTATTTTAAGTAGGAAAAAAATTTATGAAAGGAGAGGTTCATTGCACAGTTTATCCGACTCTAAACCAGAGAGAAATATATAGAAGTATCATCGATCAACAATGGAATACCTCAATAGCGGAATCAGATGCCTCAAATGAATCGTAGCTAATGAAACCAAATCCACGGGAATTTCCTGTTTCGGGATCTCTCATGATCTGCAACAGGAAATCTAGATGTCATCAAATCATATGCTCATTTCTTGTAAAGTATCTCTCTATGGATGGATTACACAGCCAAATGATGCGCAAAGTATAACAACAAGAAGCCTTAATCCACTAATTGGGGTAGGCTATATAGATTGAATAGTGCCATTGTACTTTATAATAAAATGTTAACCATGAGGTTCCAGTCAATAACTTCATCAAATGTTCTCTAAGGATGAGCATAATATACCATGCATCAAATTGAGAATTTGAAAACATAGTTTGAACAAATACATGTCAACTACTGTCATAAAAAAATACATGTAAACTACTATGGAAAGTTGAAAAATTCCAAAAGAATGTAATCGCCAGTGTTAGAGTATAAATGATTAAGACTAATTCAGTTAGCTTTATGTACACGTGTCACATCTGTAACTGATTAAGTTAGATCCACGTGACTTAACCACAGGCTGTTATGTGCCAGCTCATGTGCTCATTCGTGTATATATATCTCCAAGCTTGTACAGTTGCATCATCAATAATACACAGAATACTTTTCCTTTCTCTTCCTTTCTTTCTGTCACTTCCTTTCTTTCTGTCACTCTTATATGGTATCAGAGCTTCTCTGAAACCGAACCATGACCACCGTTTCCTCCAACTCCTCCTCTACTGGAAAACTTGTTGTTTTAGACGGTTCTAAATCCAGTGATCTCATTGCTTTCCCACACTCTGTCTCCTCTAAACTTGATGAACGCAATTTCCTCGTTTGGAAACAGCAAATTGAATCTGCAGTTCGCGGACATGGATTGTTTCATTTTCTTGAATCTGGTCAGGCGCCGGCGCAGTTTCAGAATTCAGAGGATCTTACCGCCGGCAAAGTCTCTGCCGACTACTTGCTATGGTATAAACAAGACCAACTTATTTTCTCTTGGCTTCAGTCTACTGTTTCTGACTCTATGCTTCCTCGTCTTGTTGGTTGTTCGACGTCTCATACTGCGTGGATGAGGATCCTTGATTTCTTCAAGGCTCATGCTCGAGCTAAGATTCATCAGTTCAAGAAAGAGTTTCGCAACACTAAGAAGGAACATCGCACTATTTCAGAATTTGTTTTGCGCATTAAGTCTCTTGCTGATGTCCTTATTTCTGTTGGCTACTTTGTTAGTGATCAGGATCAGGTTGAAGTAATTCTTGATGGTCTTCCCGACGACTACGAATCTGTGGTCTCTTCAGTAAATTCACAGCGGGATCCTTTCTCTCTCAGTGAGATTGAATCTTTGCTGATTGCTCATGAGCTCAAGCTTTCACAGTCACTTAAACCTGTCTCTACTGATCCTGTGAAGCCTCTGGCTCATCTCACTCTGTCTCAGTCTAATTCCACATCTGACTCGTCTTCTCGTCCTGTCACTGGCTCTTTTCGTGGTGGTAATAATGGCGGACATGGTGGTGGTGGCTTCGGTCGTTCTGGTCGTGGTCGATCCAGGGGTCGTGGACGCAATTTTGGTAACAGATCTCTCTTGCACTGTCAATTATGCAATCGATCTGGTCATACTGCTGCCTTTTGCTATAATCGGTTTGATCAAACCTTTTATCCTACCTCAAGGCCTAACTCTGTTAGCTCCTCTCCTCAAGCACATTTTCATTCCACTACAGCTCCTACCACTGACCATTTTGATCCTTATGCTTACTACTCACCGGATTCTTTTGTCTCTCATCCATCATCATCTGATGTTTGGATTGCCGACTCTGGTGCTACGCATCACACTACACCTACTACCTCTACCATGATGCAGGCCTCTCCTTATGATGGTTCAAATCAGCTGCATATTGGTGATGGTTCAGGTTTGTCCATTTTACACCGTGGTTTCACTCGTTTTTCAACTATTCGACCGTCTAACTTCTTACATCTTGCTGATGTACTACATGTTCCATCGGTTTCTAACAATTTGTTGAGTATTCCTAGACTCACTCAGGATAATGATGTTTTCGTTGAGTTTCATCCCAATTGGTGTTGTATCAAATCTGCACAGGATCCAAGACAAATCCTCCTCCAAGGCACTCGTCGGCCTGATGGTCTTTATGTCTTCAAATCTCGCTGTGATCAATCTCCTACATCTCAATCAGCATCTGTTTACAACACTCAGTTACAACAGTGTTGTTTGCCTCATTGTTCTTCTGCAAAAATTTCTGCTTATAATAGTGTTTTTCCTTGTTCTGCACATTATGTAGCACAGACACGTCCTCCTCTTGCTCTTTGGCACCAAAGATTAGTTCACTTTCCTTTTGGTGCGCTTGATTCTCTGTTGAAAGGATGTAATCTACCATTTTCTAATAAAACTGCTACTTCATTTTGCTCTGCTTGTTGCATGGGCAAAGCACATAAGCTATGGTCTCCTTCTTCTGCCACTGTTTACACTGCTCCTCTTGAATTAGTTTCAATTGATCTTTGGGGACCATCTTCATGTCCTTCTACTAATGGCAACTATTATTACATTTCGTTTGTTGATCACTATTCTCGTTTTTGTTGGTTATATCCACTCAAACGCAAGTCTGATGCCTTTGATGCTTTTCTCAAGTTTAAATCACTTGCTGAGAATCAGTTAGATGTCAAGCTCAAATCAATTCAAACTGATGGTGGTGGTGAGTTTCGATGTTTTGATAAATTTTTACAAGAACATGGCATCCTTCATCGTTACTCTTGTCCTCATGCTCATTATCAAATGGGAACAGTTGAGCGGCGCCACAGGTATATTGTTGATACTGGCCTTGCTTTACTTTCTCATGCTGGTTTACCAATGAGGTTTTGGGAAGATGCCTTTATTACTGCTGTCTTTGTTACCAATCTCCTTCCTTCCTCTGCCATTGGCAACATTGCTCCTTTTACCAAGCTTTTTCATAAGACCCCTAACTATTCCTCTTTGCGTGTATTTGGGTGTGCTTGCTACCCTCTTTTACGGCCCTATAATTCTCACAAACTTTCTTTTCGGTCTGTTGAATGCACCTTCCTTGGTTACAGCATGATTCACCATGGTTACAAGTGTCTCGCTTCTGATGGTCGAGTGTATATTTCCAATGATGTTCAATTTAATGAGTTCACCTTTCCCTTCAAAAAGTCTGGCTCTCCCTCTTCCTCCTTACCCATTCCTGTTAGTTCCTCCTATTCCAGTCTTATTCCAATTGCTTCTCCTTGTGTCCCTAATGTTCCTCATTCTTCTACCATACCCGCTGCTATTTCCTCCTCCACACCAGCTCTGTCTATTTCCTCTCCTGATCTTTCACCCTCTCCTGTCCTTCCCTCCATACCTTCACCATCCAGCTCTCCGTCCTCCCCTTTACCTCTGTCTCCTGTTCCTGTTAATAACCATCCCATGATCACTCGCGCTAAAGCTGGTATTTCCAAACCTAAACTCCTTACCTCCACTGTTTCTTCCTCTGACCCTCGATTTATTCCATCTGATCCGCATACTGCTCTTCAGATACCTCATTGGGCTCAAGCCATGCATGACGAATATCAGGCCTTACTTAGCAACCACACTTGGACTCTAGTTCCACCACCTCCTGATAAACCTATTATTGGTTGCAAATGGGTCCTTCGCTGCAAAGACAACCCTGATGGTACTCTTCACAAATATAAGGCTCGTCTAGTTGCTAAGGGTTTCCATCAAACTCTTGGTTTTGACTATAATGAAACATTCTCCCCTGTTATCAAGCCTGTTACTATCCGCACAATACTCACTTTAGCTTTGCATCAGTCTTGGTCAATTTCTCAAATTGACATTAACAATGCTTTTCTCAATGGCACTTTGGATGAAGAAGTTTATATGAGTCAGCCGCCTGGCTTTGAGTCTTCTGATTCATCACTGGTGTGCCAACTTCATAAGAGTCTCTATGGCCTTAAACAAGCACCAAGGGCTTGGTTTCAAAGACTCACCACTGCCTTGCAGAAATTTGGTTTTGTTCCTAGTAAGTGTGATCCTTCTTTGTTCATTCACATTTCTTCTGCGGATGTTACCTACGTTCTGGTATATGTTGACGACATTCTAATTACTGGGAGCTCTCCATCTTATATTGCTAATCTTAAAACCTGGCTCAATGATGAATTTGCTTTAAAAGACCTTGGTGATCTTCACTATTTTCTGGGTATTGAAGTTGCCAGACATGCTGATGGTGCTCTTACTCTGTCACAACACAAGTACATCAAGGATCTTCTTCATAAAGCTGGTATGTCCAACTGCAAATGTCTTTCCACTCCTATGGCTACATCCGATAAACTTAGCAAACATGACTCTCCCAGCTTTTCAAATGCTCAACTCTATCGATCCATTGTTGGTGGCTTACAGTATGTCACTATAACCAGACCTGAGATTGCTTTTAGTGTCAACAAAGTATGTCAGTATCTTCATGATCCCAGAGAAAATCACTGGCGAGCAGTCAAGCGCATTCTTCGCTATCTCCAAGGGACTATTACTCATGGTTTAGTGTTCACTGCACAAAAACATCTTGATCTACTAGCATTCTGTGATGCTGACTGGGGTAATGATATTGATGATCGTCGGTCAGTTTCTGGTTTTTGTGTCTTCTTTGGTGGCAATCTGATCTCATGGACAGCAAAGAAACAGCCACTAGTTGCTCGATCTAGCACAGAAGCCGAGTACAGAAGTCTTGCTCTTGTCACTGCAGAATTGCTTTGGTTACAAAGCCTGCTCACCGAGCTTCGCATGCATGATTCAAGGCGTATTCCTCAGGTTCTGTGTGACAACCTTAGTACAGTCCTACTTTCCCGAAATCCTATTCTTCATCACCGGACTAAACACATGGAACTGGACTTATTCTTTGTTCGAGAACGAGTCATGCAGAATCAGTTATTGGTTCATCATATCCCTTCCATTAATCAAATTGCAGACGTTCTTACCAAGCCATTGTCTGGTCCTAAGTTTAACTTGCTCAAGTCTAAACTCAAGGTTCAGGATACCTTGCGTTTACGGGAGGCTGTTAGAGTATAAATGATTAAGACTAATTCAGTTAGCTTTATGTACACGTGTCACATCTGTAACTGATTAAGTTAGATCCACGTGACTTAACCACAGGCTGTTATGTGCCAGCTCATGTGCTCATTCGTGTATATATATCTCCAAGCTTGTACAGTTGCATCATCAATAATACACAGAATACTTTTCCTTTCTCTTCCTTTCTTTCTGTCACTTCCTTTCTTTCTGTCACTCTTATAGCCAGCAGACTAAAAAACCATGAAGTCCTTATCCCTAAATCTCACTCAACATATATGGCCCATTTGTGAAGAGCAGGTAAAAGGATTCATTTTTATTGCACAAAATATGCAATTTCGATCACCATTATGAGCAATAGCTATTTTCTTTATATTATTTTTTTTCACAAGTAAAGAAGATATATTTTTAGGGAAAATTGAGAAAAAGTCCCTCAGAGAAAATATTATTGGTGAAAAGCACCTAAATCTATCATTAGTTTGTGAGTACAAAATTTCTAAAGTACCAGTACTCTATGTTTAAAAATTTATTAGGTCCTTCTCAACAATAAAATTCTCAGCGGGGGATTCTTCCCCATTTTTCCGCATTTTTTTATCTACAAAATTACAATTTTCAATATGTTTTCTATTCTATTCCATTTTATTCTATATGAGGAAACATTGGGACAGCACTCTGAAGCATTAATACTTCACAAACGGTGCTGGACTCATGTACAACATGTAAATGAGACTTGTGAAAAGCAATACAATACTTCATATTGTACACAACACAGCATAGGTTGTTGTATCTCATATCCACAAAAATATCCAGACATCATAGGGTAGCATATTTAAAAAACAATAAAAGATAATGAGGCAGTTCCCAGAGAAGAAGAAAGTGAATAGACGGTTTTTATCAACCCCAACACTACAAAATTTTCTAAATATCAAAACATTAGTGCTAGAATGAAGAACTATAGAAAAAGGAAGAAGAATGAAAAGTAAATGTTAGATGCAGAATATACTTTCTAAAATGGCACAAACATTTTACAATAAAGCGCAATGAAAATTTAAAGAGCATAACCTTGGGATTTGTAACGATTACTCCAAAGGCACTGAATGTATCATACAAGAGTTTCTCATCCACATCCTGCATCAACAGGACCCATTGGCACGTTAGATATAAAAGTTCATCATGTCAGGATTTGTTAGACACTTAAAAAGCCTGTGACTTACAGGATCGAGGTTTCCTATGAAAAGGTTTGCTCCCACATCCAAGCTCTTTTTGTCTTGGGAAGCCTAGAACCAAAAAAACATGTTGAATCAATACTTTTACACAACAAGGATGTTGAAATGAACACAAACACATCATGGATTATGTAACGCTTCAAATTTTATTCACCAAATATATATTGTAATTATTTGAAAATATTTAATAAAATGATGAATATTCATGAATTTGGAATTTTATGAACTTTGTAAATTCTCATTTTCATGAGAAATTGAACAAGAATAATTATGTAATAAATTTGGGTAATTTAAAAAACCCAATATTAAGGCCCAAAATTTGAGGAATAATAGGGAAAAATATTTGTTCCAATAATAAATGGAAATTGGCCAAAGAAAAAGAAGAAAAGAAATTAAATTAAAAAAATAATAGCAAAATCGTAATTTTACCAATTTAGCACAAAATTAATTATTTTCCAATTAATTGAAGTTAATTTCAATTAATTAAGGAAAATAATGGGGGAATATATATTTGGAATATTATGGTCAAATAAATATTAGAAATTGAAAGGTGAACAATGCTTCCAGTGAAATCGCCTGCGAGACAGTGAGTTTGTCATGTGTCTTTGGATAACCGAATGATGACAAAAATTTATGCAATATTTCAGAATGAAAGCAAACATCCTAAACTTTAATTTGATAGGTCATATGAATCATTTAAAGCTTTATACAAAAAGTTATGAATTTTTGAAGTTAGCCCAGAAAAATTGTTGATTTTCTAGGACAGCATTCAAAGAATTTAGTTCTGGGAATTTTGTGCTTCCAATTGACAAAAGGCTATATTTTTCTTTGAAACTAGACTCATAAGGGTTCTATAGCATTTTGAATCACTCCAATACGATGTCTACAAATTTAGTTATGATTTTTCAAAGTTTGGACAGAAAATCTGCCAGAATTTGTTTAAATTCGAAAATGGGAAATTAATTAATTAAAACTAAGGGAAATTATGAGATATTTTTAAAAGTCATCTCCTTCCCTTCCATGCTCATTTCTATCAGTTTTGCACACATAGAAGAGAGAGAGAGCTTGTGAGAATTTGTAGAGAGAAGGAGGAGAAAATTCGTCAGGTAAGCTTGATTTTTTCGGTGAATTAGCTCCTAACTGGTGTAATCCTTCTTCTAAGCTTCTCTTCTATGTGAATTAAGGTGTTTGTGAAGCAAAATTTCATTGTTGGAGGAGCTAGAGTTTCAACCAACAAGGGAAAAGCTAGAAAGAAGCTAAGATGACTTCCTAAACTTCAATCTTTGATTGTTCTGACTGTTATGGATAATTTAATCGGTGAATTTATGTTGAATTGGCTTTGATTGTAAAATTTGGGCCCTAAGCGTTATGCTGCAAACATTGAGTATAAATGGTGGTTTTAACATAATTAAATGGTTAATAAAGTGATTAGGAGTAGAAAGGAGCAAGTCTGCAGAGTTAGAATTGAAAAATCCCAACTTTTCCCGGAGAACCTTAAGTTTTGGCCAATGCTAGTTTAGGGGATTGGAGTTGGATTTTTGATGATCTGATGATTCCATTGTGTTCAAGAGGGAAAATTAAGTAGCGTTATAGTTGATCACTTTTTCAGAAAAGCTTTAAAAAGCATAATGACCAAAACGCCCTTGAAACCCTAAAATAGGGGCTGCCAAGGGCATTCTGGTCTTTTGGTAGTGAATTTGGTAATTCCGAGGCTGGAAATGGATTACTTGGGCAAAAATATGTCAAAATAGCCCCAAGTTAAAATTTTAGAAAAAGTACAGTCAAACCGGGTATGACAGGGCCAAGTCGGGTCCCCAAGGGCATTTTGGTAAATTTTACAATAGACTCATATAATCACTAAAAACATTATGGAACTGCCTGGAATAGTACATGAATGGGTTTGAACCTAATTCTTGTATATTTAATATTTTAGAACCAAGCTGAGAGTCGAGTTGTTGGCACGCATTATGAGGTACGCATCTCGAGGTGTAAAAGACTTAAGGTGGTGACATTATCCTTCATATATCATGTCATAATTCATATAATTGTGTGGTTGTCATTGTTTGTCCTTTTATTAATCAACATGGTTTGCCGAGAAGGGGCGGTGCGCCGAGAAGGGGGCAGCGAGTACAAGAAGTGCACTCTACGTGGTTGTGGAGTAACAATCCAACCAAGATACCCAGATAGTGGTGGTGATGCCCTATCCCATGTATACATGGGTCTATATTGTTCATTAATTGGTGCATCATGGTGCATATCATATCTACTTTTCGCATTTTTATGAACGATAGTATGTTACTACCGGGATTCCTTGGAATCTCATTCTTTTTCATAAACACAAATGTGCCAGTGGGAACTAGCGGATCCAAAGGCAAGTTGGTAGACCTGGGGAAGACTGTGATTATATGTAGTCTGTCTGTTGGAATATTTTTTGGATATTTTGTACATATTTGTAAATATTATCAAATTCTGCATGGTTAATTCCTGTATGTAAACAAATACATATTATCACTATATTTGTACTTTCTGTATGCCGTGGAATTTGGTCTTTATCACTCTGCGCATATCGAAATAGAAACGGGTGTTGACAAATTACATTGGCACATAGTAATACAACCAGTCCCCTTTGCGGCCAAGGCGCTAAGGGCTAAGGTGAGGAACATAACACCCCCATTGCCTCCGGTGTGAAGGGAGGTGATGGCTTCACTCAGGCGTTTGCCTTTGGGCACCTTGTGTGCCTTGCTCCATCAAAAAGTCAAGCACCATTTGGTGCCTAGTTTGAGTTACACATAGAGAAGTTGGGAACAATGCCGAAGCTTTTCTGGTTTGGACAATGATGTTAAAATATTGATTGTGATCATTGCACTAAAATTGATTAGTGATCATTGATTTCATATAAAGAATAAGAAAACCATATAAATAATTCAAAGCTATGAACAGATCCAAAGTAACAATATTCGTTGTTTAAAGCACCCAGAATGTGTTCAATCTATGTCATACATACGCTTATATATCATCTGAAATAAGTCCAGTCTTTAATTTATTTGTTACTACCCCGAGTCCTTAATATAAGACTCAGTTGAGTTTTTTAGAGAGAAGGAAGCGAAATAAACTATTTTAGAGTATTTATATTTATATTTTTTTATACCAAACTAATTTGTTTGACTCACAAACTGATATATAATTAAATGATACACAACATATAATATGATTATTAACTAACTTATTTAGCTATTTTAATCTCTAAAAAAAAAAGTCAACTATGTCTTCTATTAAGAACTGGGGGAGTATATTCCGACAAATAAAATACATTTTTCTCATATTAAGCAGGATTTTTTTGGGTCAAATATTAGGCAGGTTTATCACATCAGTCTGTGTCCAAAACGTAACTACTACTGAAGAAGGTGCATCATATTTCTACACTGCAGATTATGTATTTAGCATTAGGCTGATAGGATCTTCTAATTCCAAAATTTTTTCCTGTATTTTGAAATATATTTTTCAGTACAATGACAGATACGTCTCAATACCTTCTCTTAAACTCAGTGTTTTCATTTTTAACTAATTATGCATAAATACATTTTAAAAACAGATTACAGAAACACAAGAAAAGCAATTTAATCAATGATGCTAGCTGATTTAAATATAGCACAAAGCACATAGGGGAAGAGAGAGGAGAGACAGTCACAGAATGAGTTTAATACCTTATTTACACGTATTGGTTTTCCATACAGCTTAATCATATTAAGAACCTTGATGGCCTGCAATAATGTAAAATGGGAAGAACATAATGACAAATATCCAAACACTAGAGAGCAGCAAGTAGCATTAGAGTGGTTACAACTTGCACTTTGAACAAGCAAAGACAAGACTATAGCACTTGAGAATACTCACATAGTCAGCATCTTCTTCACTCCGGAATTCAACAAATCCATAACCTTGATGTTGGTTAGTCACTCTGTCTTTGGGAACATAGACATTAACTGAAACAAAGTAATGGGGGAAACACAGATTAAATCACACATTCTACAAAAATTTCAAAAAGGACACCAGCAGACCAATCTTATAGCCACTAGCTAAGTTGCAACATATTAGAATCCAATTTAAAGTTAAAGAAGGTTTAGGTGAAATAAACTTCCACAGTAGGATTAATCAAAATTATGTACGGAGTAATTTACATTTTATTTTATAAGCATGTAATTTACTTCATAAAGGACAAGAGAAGTGAACAGCAAACCTCATACGTAAAATAACTAAAATGGCCAGAAAACGAAGGAGGGTATTAATCAAAAGAACAACAATACTCCTCCGGTCCTTAATTAAGACATAATTAGAGAGTTGATCTTGATCTAAATGTAAGATCTATTTTCCATATTTGTCAATCTTTTCCTAATTTACCCATATTGATACTCCCTCAACAATACTCAAGTAAGAGAGAGGTGGAAGAAATTAAGGAAGAAGATTTGGATGTTCTAGAAAAATCATGTCATATTAACTACCTTAACTAACTTTCTTAATCTAATCAAAATAGGTAAATAAGTCTTATATTTTAAGGACTAGAGGAAGTATCATATTAGAAGCAGTAACAAATGGACTACATAAAACAGCATAAACAAAATGATAAAACTTATAAAAGTTTGTAAACAATTGTAATATACTAGTTTCATGAAAACTGATAAGGAATATCAACATCTAACTAAAATGATTGAACAATATAACGGAAAACCAAACATACCAACTGGACCCGCCTGAACAAATAGCTCCCATAATAACTCCTCAGATACCTGGTGATTAGGATAGAAGAAATTCAATTAGTCACTGACTTATTGCCACTAGACATAATCTAAGCTTCAAAATAATAAAAGGGAGAACATACAAAGCCTAAATTCTCAGAAAAAAATAAAAACAAGTCAGAATTGTTTCAGCTGTTTGAGGTCAAAGACATGCAACAAGACTGCTGAAAGGTTCATTAGCATTAGGTCACTCGCAAATGACTTTAAAGTGGTCAAGACATATGAGCAGGTAAAAGTTCTCAGTATACTAGTTCAAAAATTAGTACACGAATCTATTAGCATTAGGTCACTCGCAAATGACTTTAAAGTGGTCAAGACATATGAGCAGGTAAAAGTTCTCAGTATACTAGTTCAAAAATTAGTACACGAATCTAGTCAGAAATGTTAGCTCTACAATTGTATTTTCTAATAGAAAAGCATATCTCTTAGGATTGCGGAAAACTTGCATTGTAAATTCCAACACTCATAAAGCCAGAAATCAATCCTTGTCTCCTTACCACATCATTGCTACAAACCCCAGCTGTTCACTTCATGGGCTACCTTATCAAAAGTAAAAGTCAATTTCCCACAAGAGATAATTGCTATTAAAGATGAATCAGTGTTTAGCCATCTCAATGAGCTTCAAATTTAACAAAAAAAGGGTTCACCTCTTAGTAGCTTAAGAATGAAAGTTCAAAACTGATAAAAGCTTAGCTAAGCCTCCATACCAGAGGAGATGGCCGAAGTAAGATTAGATAAACAGGAGCTATACAACATAAGACCCAAAACATCAAAGAGGCTAAGAGAGGAAGGAGATGGAAGAACCTGGGGATCGAGATTGCCAACATAAGCAGTAGCATCTTGATTCCTCTCAGCGGAATGTTGACCCAGTAAGTTTGCTCCCACACCAGGCGCTATTCGAGTCGTCATCGCACCCTACACAGAAGCTCCCTCTCCGGCTCTTCCTTTCTCGATTGTCAGTAACTGTAAGCAACGGAGTCTGTAACCCCTACAAGGCGAAAATGGGGACGCTGGCTTGTGAATCAAACTTATAAAATATTTCAGACTAGGATTGGGGTTATTCGTACTTGTTTGGATCTGCTTTGGAAGCCCGAAACACAGTTAGCCACCCAAAAATCGGCTTATCCATATGAAAACGAAACAAGACATTGCAAACAGCGTTTCTTACTTCCTTCAATAAACTCCGTTAGTAGAGAAGCAACCCACAATGTCCTTTGAAAGCATCAACGGCAAAATAAAAAATTTCAACTACCAGCAATGCCCTCAACTCTTTTCCGTCTCAGCTTCTCCTCTGTGTTCTTGTTTGAGGAAAGAATTCTAGTTCCAAAAATGTGAATTCAGAAAGCAACAATCCATTTCCAAAAATTATCACATCCAAAATTTATATTCACAAACAAGACAAAAAAAAGAAAGGCACGGCACAGAAAAAGAAGAATAATAAGATGGATACTTGCCAGCAATGTTCAAGGCTTCACAGTAACGACATCCTATCCCTCACAACAACAGAGCCACGGTACATGGAGTAATAAGGAGGATAGACATTCACAGATTCGTGAAAGATGAAGATTTGTCGCCGATAGCAAATAAAGACCGAGAGAGGGAAGCCATGGAAGAGCGAGACGGAGGATTAAGAACCTCACGAGTTGGAGTGCTGATCGTTTTCTGAGGGGTGAAGATGGAGAATGTTCCTGTTGAGGCGAAGAATCTAGAAAAAGAAGGATTAGGGGCTTTTCTAAAAGGTAAAAAGGTTAAAAGCATATTTGTTTGAGTTTAAATTTGCTTATAAGTTGCTTTTTACGTAAATCGAGACACAACTCCTCTCACATACTTACTTCGTATACCGTAAATCACTATTAAAAAGTAACTTATAAGCAATCGAATCGCTCAAACAAACATACCCTAAATCAATATAACAATATATCTTATAATACCTCCCCACCAAGCCACGAGCTGAAAACGGCTCACCATCGGCTCTACACATAAATCACTATAGCTAGGGTTGTTGCGACTCCATTGGAAAAAAAAAAAAAACTCAGGCTTTGTTTGAAGCCGACGTGTCATTGTCATTGCATTGTGGCTTTGTACCATTTCGAATTTCAAATACCCACCATTTCCTTTGTCGAGATTTCATGGCCTTTTATATTCTATTACATTGACACTCAAAAGTTTAAACTGGCCACCCAAACATTACTATCAGCTTTGTTCCATTGACATTCATCCAGACATGAGGCCGATCCTGCAAGACTATCTTTACTTCATATGCCTTCTCAGAATTCAGGGGACGCTAATGTTTTATGAGGGCAAACCTCATATTTTAGCTAGGATGTTCAAGCTTTCCCTTATAGGTTAGTACACATTCAAGAAACTATTATGGTGTCTTCATTTTGTCCTCTTCTTGCTTATCACACCGTTAATGTGTGTTCTTTGTTTCTAGTAGGTCATGGTCGTCTCTTGTGTGTGTCTAGTACAAAGAAGCTCCAATATGTCCATGAAGATGAGGCGGTATGTAAGACAGATAGGAAATCCACATGTCACAATTAGTGTTTTTGTTCAGACACATATGGATTTGCCATACCCCTGTAAGCTTTATGGTACGTTAATGTGGTATTATGCCCTATGTTTTGATTCTATAGATGGCAAAACCTGTAAGTGAGCTCCATTATGGAGTCCTTAAGACAAGTATGTTGCTCGAGGTACATAGTATTAAACACATTGAGTTCATTCAGAGGATGGGAATTTCACAAGGCCTATCAATGATCCTCTTTCTATTTATGATGGGCTCTTCACTGCAAAGGTATGAATCTCCTACATGATGTGTGTATATCTCTATATATATGATGTCTCGTGATGTTTTCCATAATAGCTCTACCATGTTCAAGAACCACTAATGAGCTCCAAAATCACTGGATGTGATGTCAATGATAAAGGGCTATGTGTTCAAGAGAAGTACCATCTTCCTATCTTGTGTGGGACAACCTTTGTTGCAAATTTCATTGATAAACTCCCGAGTAATTGTCTTTCCCTCAAATGTGAAGCTAAAGTTGTGTTTTGTAGCTCACAATGTGTGTTTTATTGTCAGATGTTTGTGTGAAGCTGAATGCTAAATACAATCTAAGGCGTGTGATGGTTGCGGAAATGACGACAAAGGAGGATAACCTACACATTAGGGAAATGCCTTGTAGAGTTTTATTTATAATATAGGATATATTGATATAGTTATATGTTGTCTCCGTTTTAGTTTTCTTTTCCCTTTCCAAGTTGCATGGACCCTTTTAGTGTGTATGGTTTAATTCATATCATTGTTTAAGTTCTCTTTTTGGAAGCTTGTAGAATCTTCTACTAAAGTTTATATACTTAAATTTCCATTTGGCTTGTCACTGGTACGAAAAAGGTGATTTAGACTGGCACATTTAGACCGGTTGTAGTGGATGAGGTCTAAAAGAAATGAGCGGTGGCATTTTCATAATTATAAACAACTTTGGAGACCGGTTATTATAATAACCGGTCTAAAAAATATTATTTAGACTGGTTTTACACTAACCGATCTAAAAAGATTATGCCTTTTATTTTTTAGAACGGTTTCAGAATGAACCGGTCTAGAATATATTTATTTTAGATCGGTTATCTTATTAACCGGTCTTAAAATAGCTTTCCCCTAATATTTTTGCGCCTTCGCTCCCCGTGCTCCTCCATTGTGAAATCCCTCTTCTATTCTGAATCAGCTTAGCTTCTTTGATCCCAATATTTTCTCTCCTTAGTCCTCAACTCCTGTCCCTTCCCTGATCTTCGAATTGGAACAATCAAATCTGGCCGGTCGAGCTGCTCGTGGTTGTTGCTCGTGGGTCGCCGTCTTCCTTTGCTTGTGATTCCATTTGCCATTGTTGCCGAAGTCTATAGGTTCGGTCGAGTAAGTAACATTGAAATGCTTGTTATGTTGTTTGGCAGGCGATAAGAGTGAAATAAGAAAATGAAACCGAGTGTGTGATAAACCTGTTAGGAAAACTCTTGAAATGTTTTGAAATTTAGGTATGTAGAAAGTGCACTGTAGCTACATTAAGGACCGGAGGAGAATTATACTTTCAAATTTCGGGTATCCATCCTGAGAATTGATTGCAAAGTTTAATGTTTTTGTGTTTTTGTTGCAAACAGCCTTGGGTTTTTGCGTTGAGCTTACTAGGACTTACACCACTAGCTAAACGCGTCAGCTTCTTCACAAAGTAAGCTATTATGACAAACTTCTTGCATTTTTTGTCATTCAAACTCATTTTCTTTCTTGATCAAATTCTTATTTTGGTTTTTCTCTCTCCCATGGTGAATGTTAACTCAAATATTACAGACAAGTTGCTTATCACACGGGTCCAACAGGTATGAACCTTGTAACTTACATTCCTAAATTTTCTCCTTTACATGACTAAAAACCTTGTAACTGAATGATATATGTATGTAAGTGAAACTTTTGATTGGTGATTGTTTTTTTGTGTTGGACTTGAACAAGAGTATGTCACCTATTTATAGGGGCTTGGTGTGTGAGGAAGTGTATAGCATTAAGTAATGACTAAATAGAAGAGGGAGACGGAGAGAGAGAAGAAAAAAAAAGGTAGATATGCTTGCATGCTTGAGAAATAATGAATAATGCTGTATTGTCGACAAAGTTTGCTAGTGAGAAAAAAAAGGCCATTTGTCTTATTAATTCCAAAAGTGTAGTTTTCAATTCATTTATTTGTCTTGTGAATATCCTTATATGTCTTGTAAACATTGCTTGCAGATCTTCCCCTCCTCTAGATTTATGTGATTGTAATGCATTGTTGTAGTTGTTGAGTCTCTAGGCTATTAGTTAGTCCCTTGTTAAGCTCTCAAATCTCAATATTGCGTTGAGAACTTCAACCATTGTTGCGTTTGATTTTTAGTTCCTTACTAATCTTAGCATATTGAACTCATGTTTCTCTAAATTCATCAGTTTGGTGCATTGATGGCTTTCTAGGCGCTCTTTGATCCGACATATCGTTACTTGCCATTTTCTTAGCCCTTTGTAAAGAATATTTTGAAACTATGCCCTACTTGGGATTTCGATTTTTAGAATTAGTTTTCATGAATAAACTTAATTTGAACTTTGAAAGCCTTAATTTGAATGAAGAAATGGTTGTTTTGTTAGGATTTCCAAAGTGCGGTTCAGTGGGATGAAGTTAAAGACATAATAATATGCTTGTTTCTCTCCCTCAGGTGTCCTTGAAACATCAACCAAGTAAGGTATTCATTCATCTTTCTGCCAGTAGATGCTGGGAACTGGCACGAGAGAGAGTGAATCTGGAAATCACTAAGCAACATAAGCTGGTAATTTTTCTGTGGAAAATCGATTTATAATTTATAAATTAATAAATTGCTTCAAGTGGACTTGGGCAAAAGATCAATTTTATTCCATTTCTTGCTTTCTACCTGACTTACAAGCAAAGCTATATAATAATGATTGTGAATTCTCTTTTAAGCTGGATCCTACTATGTTTATAGATAATAAGGCGAGAGTCCCCTATGTATTGCTCTTATTTATGTCCTTTATATGTATTGCTCTTATTTAAAATAAATCATGATCTACATGTCTGGAAGCAAGTTGTATCCGTGCATGCCAGTTAACACTGAAACAAAAGAGCCCCTCTTTGTCAACTAAGCGTGATGAGTGGGTTAGGACATATCCTACACCTATAATTGGAATATTTTGAAAGTTAGTTAGGTTAGTAAATTAGAAGACAGCTTAACCATTAGTGATACTTGCCGTTTAAGAGCGGCATCAGCCAAACATGGCCTTAATCGTGTCTAATTGCTAATAGGTCTCTAATTATTGAACCCCTAATCCTTATGGTACTATTCTATTTCCACTATTCGTACTGGCAATATATATGGCCAGTCAACCCATTGTATTGGATAGATTTGCATTGTTAATGAGAATTGTACTATTCGAATTACTCTTCTTCTATCTCTATCTCTAAACTCTCTTTTACCTGTTCATTATGTAGTAGTTAAACTAGGTACTTGGGTGCAATGATTGCATGCTCTCATCATACTCCTGCCTTTTCCAGGGAAAAAGTAGAAAACAAAAAAAAGGTATTAGAATATATGGATCATAGTTGGATACAAGCTAAACGGACTAGTGTTGAATATGATGTTCGGGTAAGGGGTCTTTTAGACTTTGCAAAAAGAAATGCCGATGATGATAGGGGGATGTTTTATTGCCCTTATGTAATATGTTTGAATGAGAAGTGACTAAGTGCTGCAGATATATACACATATTTAATTTGTGAAGGGTTTTGTAAGACGTATATAGTATGGGTATGGCAGGTGAACAATTAGAAATGCTAAGTGCATCTCAACAGGAGGGAGTGATTTGTGATAATAATGACATGGATCTGGATGATCGGATAGAGGATATTATTCATGATGTAGGAGAAAAGGCTTTTGAACAATCACATGCATATGGTAATATGTGCAGTGATGCTGAGAAGCCGCTGTACCCAAGGAGTAAAAAATACCAATTGTTAAAAGCTGTATTGAAATTGGTAAGCTTGAAAGCACGACATGGATGGAGCAATAAGAGTTTTTCAAAAACGCTTGAGACCTTTAAAGACATGTTTTCTGATGATAATGTGCTGCCTTATCGATACTCTGATGCTAAGAAAACACTGTGTCTACTAGGGATGAACTATAAAAAGATCTATGCATGCCCTAACGATTGCATATTATATAGAAAAGACATGAAGAGAAGGAGCGGTGTCCGATGTGTGAAACTCTGAGGTATAAATCAAACAAGGCCCCTGCAAAAGTGTTGTGGTATCTTCCAATCATACCAAGGTGCAAGCGCTTGTTTGCCAATGAAATTGATGCCAAAAATTTGAGATGGCATGCAGATGAGCAGATTTCTGATGGAAAGTTTTGACATCTAACTGATTCTTCTCAATGGCAGAAAATCGATCAATTATTTCTTAGCTTCAATGAAGAACCTAGGAATCTCATGCTTGGGCTTAGCACATATGGCATGAATCCTTATAGTAGCCTAAGCAGTATACATAGTTCATAGCCTATTCTGTTGGTAATTTACAACTTATCTCCTTTGTTATGTATGAACAAAAGTACATTATGTTGTCTATGTTGATTTTGGGACCAAAACAACCTGAAAATGACATAGATGTTTACCTAGAACCCTTGATCGAAGACTTGAAAGAGTTGTGGGATAAATGTGTCGATATTTTTTATACGAACAAGAAGGAGACTTTTAATATACGAGCAATGATCTTTTGTACTATAAATGACTTCCCTTCATATGGGAACTTGTTAGGATATAGCATTAAAGGCCACAAAGCATGTCCGATTTGTGAAGAAGGCACATGCTACCATCAACTTCAACATGGAAGAAAGATGGTTTACCTTGGCCATAGGCAATTTATTAAACGAAGCCACCCTTATCGTAGATTAAAAAAAGCTTTTTTCGGTGGCCAAGAATTTGAAGATGCTCCAGAGGCATTGACTGGGGAGAAAATTTATGAAAAGGTGAAAAATATCAATACTATCTTTGGTAAGTCATCAAAGAGTAGAAATGAGAAAAATATATGGAAAATAGGTCCGTCTTCTTCGTTCTTCCATATTGGCACAATCTTGACGTCAGACATTGTATAGATTTCATGCATGTGGAGAAGAACATATGTGATAATATTGTTGGGACACTGCTCAACATACAAGGAAGTTATAAGGACGACGTGAAGGCACGATTAGATTTGCAAGAAATGGGAATACGAGAAGATTTACATCCAAGGCCATATGGTAATAGAACTTTTTGTCCTCAAGCTGCTCATACTTTGTTTAAGGATGAGAAAAGAAGCTTTTGTAAGTGTTTACATAGCGCCAAAGTTCCCTCAGGGTATTCTTTAAATTTTAAAAAGCTTGTATCAATGAAAGACTTGAAGTTAATAGGGCTAAAGTCTCATGATTGTCATGTCTTAATGCAACAACTACTCCTAGTAGCTATTCGAGGCATTGTCGAATATGATCTTCAACATATATTGACTAGACTTTGTTTCTTCTTCAATGCCATTTGTTGTAAAGTCATTGACCCGAAAAGATTAGAGGAATTGGAAAATGAAGGATATATGATCTTGTGCCAGCTTGAGAAGCTTTTTCTTCCTTCTTTTTTTGACATCATGGTACACCTGATTGTTCATCTAGTGAAGGAGATAAAGTTGTGTGGCCCTATCTATTTTCGGTGGATGTACCCAATTGAAAGAACTATGAAAATCCTAAAAGGATATGTGAAGAACCCCAACCGGCCTAAAGTATCAATTGTTTAGAAATATATTTATGAAGAAGATATGGAATTTTGTCAATATTATTTGTCAAATGTACGACATATTAGACTTCCTAAACGTCATAATCAAGAAGGGGGTAGACGCGGGGCAATAGTAAAGAGCATAGATGCTGATGAATTGCAACAAGTCTACTTTTACATCTTGAATAATGTTGATGAAGTTCAATATTACATGAATGCACATAAAGAAATTGTACGGAAACAAAATAGTCGAATGACTGAACAAAAGTTAATTAGGGAGTATAACAGAACTTTCACACATTGGTTCAAACAAAAGGTTGACAGAGAAGAAAGTGTTTATGATACAATAAATTGGTTAGCACGTGGTCCTGAAGTTGATGTCATAAGTTAGAATTCATTTGTGATCAATGGTTATACTTTTTACATAAAGTCCTTAGATGATAAGAGCACCGTCCAGAACAGTGGTATTGTATTAGTGGTTGAATCTATGCACTTCTCTAGTTTGAAAGATAAGAACCCCAAATTGGCTACCATACCTTATTATGGGGTTATTGAAGAGATATGGGCAGTTGACTATGTTAAAATCAGATTTCCCATTTTCAAATGCAAGTGGGTTGATGTCAATAATGGTGTGAAGGTTGATAGGTTAGGATTTACATTAGTAGATATGAGTAATAGAAGTTTTAGGGATGAACCTTTCATTATAGCACATCAAGCGCAATAAGTGTTCTATATTATTGATCAAGCAAATAAAATATGGTTTGTAGCTCTCCAAGGAAAAAGGGTCATTGATATTGATGAGAAAAGTCGCTCAAATTATGATATTCTTAAGACTCCTTTTTCCAGGGGTCTTCCAAAATTGAACGAAGAAGATGAAGCAGATAATGAACACGGCACAAGAAATAATCATCATAAGGGAATATGAGAGGATATCTCTTTATGATACTACTTTGATCTAAAGTAATTATGATTATGATTTATAGACGTTTAATGTATATAGTTTTTCCATAGATATAATCTTCTTATGTTGTAGCTTAACAATTTATCTTTCTTTATTGTTGTTACAGGCAAATAAAAGATCCCCGGAGTCCTAGTGTAGAGGATCAGCCACTGACTACACCTCAGAGTCAGCCACCTATTGGCCAGCAGAGTCAGCCAGCTAGTGCTCCTCAGAGTCAGCCATCTATTTCCTAGCAGAGTCAGCCACCTATTGCTTAGCAGAGCCAGCCATCTAGTGTTAATCAGAGCGAGCCTAGCAATGCTTGGAGCCAGGATCATAGTGAGCCTAGTAGCCAGTTTGTACGGAGGGGTAGACATGGCACACGGTTGACAGACATTTCCCTCAGTCGAATTGCAGGGCAAAAGATACCAATTGAGTTTGATAGATATTGGAAACCAATCGGGCTTAATGCAAGCCGATATAGGAGTTTTGTCGGCCTCCTTGCATGCAACCAGCCAAGAATCTTGATAGAGGAGTGGAGAAATGTTGATGAAAAGGTGCGGTAACATATTTGGGACACTATCCAGGTATACAAATCTCTTCTATTCTGTATGTAATTATTATCAAATATGTCACAAATTTGTCACTTACTCCTTCAATGCATGTATTCTAGCTCACCTACGACGTTCCTTAGAATGAGATGTTGTACAACAAGACAATGACTTATTGTTATGAGTGTTGGAGGAAGTTTAAGACAAATCTGACCAACAATTACATTCATATCAAGGTGAATGATGGTCAGCCTCATCCTAATCCGTGCGACAAGTATAAATTTCTTGATCAAGCGACTTGGCACGCATTTGTTAGGCTTCAGACTACACCAGAATCTTTGGTTAGTTGACTTATTTTTCATTTTATTTACTTAGCAATTATCTTAATTGATTATAACACTTTCCTTTTGTATTATTTCTTATTCGCAGGCAGAAAAGGCAAAAAGCACAAGAGAGTGGTAGAGAGAATTATTGCCCTCATACAATGTCTTATGGGGGTTATGCAAAGGCTGAAAGAGACTTGTTGGAGGCCAAACGGAAGAGATTGGAAGAAGCATCTCAATCCGATCCTTCTGTTCTTCTTTCTCCACTATCTCCGATTCGTCGCGAAGAAAAATGGTTGTTTGCTCACCAAAAGAGGAGTGGGTCTTATACGAATGAACAATCTCGTATAGTAGGTGACAAAATTGTAAGTATATATCGTTATTGTTATTAATTACATACGAAACATACTTCATTACTTATGTTTGTTATTTTGTATTATCTTACAAGAGGAACTTAGAAAAAAATAAGCTGAGGGATCTTTTAAGTCAGAGGGCAAGAAGGATATTTTGACTATTGCTACTGGCAAACAAGAGCATCCAAGCTGTGTCAGGGGAGTTGGAGGAGGGGTTAGGATACGGGATTACTTTGGAGCCCCCGTACACCATTCCTCAAGCATCGTGACTAGGGAGGAATTGGAGACTATGTTGGCCACTGCAAGAGCAGAAGTAAGGGCCAAGGCTGAAGCATCCTTTGATGCACTGCTAGAAACTTGGTTGAGTAAGATGAAAGAGGAAATGATAGTGTTTATGAGCTCAAGAGAAGATACCATTGCTCCCCAGCCACAATCGCTTGATCCTAATAAGCAGAGCACTAAAGGGAGTTGTTGCAACATCGGGCAGTCATCAGAGGGTCATGCAAGAGAAATTACTGAGCCTTGTGACTTTTTTGTCGAGGATCCTCTGAGACGGTTAGTTGCACGGGTTAGTGTGCATAACCTCGGATCAACTTCCACCACCAACAAATGGAAGCTGATCAAGTTCGAGTGTCGATTGACTAAATGATTATTGTAGATGCACCTGTCCCTATCCCTTTTGATAAATTCAAGATCGTAAGCGATGTCCTGGGTACGTTCATCTTGTGGCCAAAGAACCTTGTTTCTGTTCGATATAAGGAAAGTCTGATAAAAGCCCCACCAAGTCTAGCTCCCTTTACTTAAGAAGTTTCACAGCCTCCATTGAATATCATGCAACAAGTGATTCTGATGGCATTTGATACATATTTTAAAACAAGAGATTGGCCTACGGATTTAGTTGTTGGCAAGTCAAGGGCAACATGCTATCTTGAGAATGATGATTTGATGTCCCTGGTAGCTCCTTGACAAAATGTTATGATTGGGATTGTCCAACTATTCTTAATATAAGCATCTTTTGCAATTCAAAGTAAATATTTTAAAAATTTCACTGTTTAACATTGATTTATGTGCTTGCATTATTGTAGGTACATGCATCATAGGTTGGTCTCCTCTGGCAAAAGCACAAAATTTGGATTCTTATGCCCCCATCAAGTTTAAGAGAAAGGGACCACTGTTGCTATCAAACATACATACTTATCAATAAGGCTTAGTGAAACTGGAACTGAGTGTTTCTTGGCTCTATATGTGCATGGGTAAGAAACAAACTTATATTTTATAATTTATATAATGTTTTATGTTTGCTTAATATTCTTCTCTCTTTTTTCCAGTGATCATTGGCAGTTGGTTCTTCTATGCAAGAGTAGTTTCACCGTCATCCTCTTATGCTCCCTCCACTTCAAACCAGGGTATGATTTGAAAAAGACAATGAACTCATAAGTTTTCTTGCATTATTACCTTTTGTGTGAAAAGTTTATGGAATTTGTGTAAAATAAATAACCTTTGTGATTTTGATGATCATAGGGCTATGCGGACATTCCTACACACTGCTTGTGGTAAGCATATTCGTGACTTAAAGGACCTTATATGGATCATGCCAAAGGTTAGTACATATTGATTTGTTTAAAGAATGTAATAAGCCATGCCTTTATACTTGTTTTAATGATATCATGTTTTTTCTCAGATCCGTAGGCAACCACGGGGGTCCAACTTATGTGGTTTCTATGTTTTGAGACACATTTACAATATTATCACTCTAGGCACGACTAATTTTACTGACAAGGTAAATTTATATTTTAGAACTTTTGTATTACTTTATTGTTTTTAAGTTACTAAGTTAATGTTTTTTCTAGTTTTGGTGTTACATATATTTGATCTTGTTGATCCCTTTCTTGAAGAAGATATTGATTTCATTCGCACATGTTGTTCTGAATTCATCTATGAGCTATTACAAAAATAGTGAGTTTTTTATTCTATGTTTGAGGGATTGACCTTTGTAATTTTTCTTCCCTTTGTATTCTGTAAAACTGAGGAATTTCTGCTATTACTTGTATCAATACTTGAATTTTATTTCTGCCATTGTCATTTCAAAGTTTTGCATCCATTTCTGAGCAAATTCGTCTGTTTAGACATTCCTTTATGTTTTAGTTTTAGACAACTTCATATTGCACATTGAAATTAAAAGAAATTGAATGAATTTGGAGTTCCTGGAATCTGATTTTAGCTTGTTGCTTAAATTGTGACATTTGATCTTGAACCTTTTTCTACACTAATTACCATTTGTTGGAAGTTTATTTAAAGTCACCTAGCTTACACCTTCATTTGTGCTTGTTGTTGATCTTGCTGCTGTTATTGCTTTTGTGAAATATGTTATGTTGCTTATATGCAATCTGTTACTTACTTCATACATAAGGAGTTGCATATAGATAGACAAATATAGGCACTCCATTGCATCCATTGCATTTTGCATTATTCTCTGTTGCTTCAAGATTCAATACTGCTGTCATTTGGTCCTCCTTACTGTCTAATTGCACTATTGGTGTTATTTAGTGCTAAACTAATTAAGGTTAGTCATTACCTTTGGCTAAATTCTTGACAAATTTGCTTGCACTCTACTGTAACTGGAATTACTGTCAAAGTTGTGCATTAAGCTGTCATGCATAGTTTCCTTAAGTCAGGGATTTAAATAAATTTCTGCATCATTATGAAGCCTTTGCTGAAATTGAGCAAATCTGTTTGGCATTTTCTGTGCATTTGATATGAATTTCTTGTCTGCTTTTTGTTTCTACAGGTTGGTTTAGGTCAAGCATTATCTTCATCTGAGTTTTGTTGCACATTCTATTGAACTGGTCTGCTGTTAACATTGTCTAAACTCATTCCTAGTTTTTCCCTATTTCTGGCCTTTGTTTGAAGTGGATGTTGTTTGAAAATTGGTGAAAATGTGCATTTGCACTTCATTTAGCTTGCTGGAACAAAATTGAGTCTTTGGAAAGCTGTCATAGTAAATTAAATATGTGAAATACTATCCCAATCTGCTGAGTTAGGGACTGAAACTATAAGTGCATTTGCGCTAAAATTGAACCATTGAAGTATACATTACTTGCTGTGATATTTTTTTTTTGCATACTGTAATTAAATTGCTGTAAATGAATCATCAATGTGTGTCTGGCTTGTCTGAAAATTTGTTGCTGCTATAGACTGCTGCCTTTGAAGATTGAAAGTGAAATATGTGATTGTTCTATACAGCTGCTAAATTTGGTTCATTGAACCTGCTGATGGAGTTGGGTTCTATTTCTGTTATCATTTTGACCTTTTGCTTGTTAACATGATATTGAGAATATATATTCACCTGTGCATAGAATTCAACCATCGTGATCCAGTGTGTATATATATAGAAGGAACATTTTTTTAAAAAAAAAGAACCTTTAAGACCGGTTGTAGCTACAACCGGTCTTAAAAGTAATTAAGACCGATTGTAGGCATAACCGGTCTTAAAGGTGAGACCTTTACGACCAGTTGTGCCTATAACTGGTCTTAAAATGTTAACATTTAAGACCTGTTGCAGCCACAACAGGTCTTAAAGGTGACCTTTAAGACTGGTTTTAGAAACAACCGGTCTTAAAAGTTATACTTTTACAATCGGTCTAAAAAATAACAGACTTTTTAGACCTGCGATAACAAGACCTAATACACAACCAGTCTAAAAAGTTAATTTTCCACTAGTTTGTCCTCTTCTCATAATGTTTTAAGTATCGTGGGGTCATATTGCTGTTCCTGGAAAAGACTTAAATTGTTGTTATATATATATAAAGTTAATGAGATGACGGAAATAAATTGCTAATAGGCTGATCCATATATAAAGACAGAATATCAAAGAACAATGCAAGCAAAATATAGACACTAATGATATAATTTCATGATAAGCTGATCAATATATAAAGATAGAACAACAAAAACTAATGGATGCAAAGAAACTAACCATTGGAGGCAATAGACATAGCAAACCTACCCATGATAATAAAAATAGTAAAAAAAATTACATAACTGTTGGACGCAAAGGATTAACTAAACATCCAACCAATCACACAATACTAATGCTTGCGATTAATAAAGCTAACATGAACAGAAATTGAAGTTCTCAACACTAAGTAACTATGTCGTCCTATTGCTTATGGTTCAGTTGGCATCCTTTTCACCAACACCCACAAATCCCAGTTGGTGTCTGAGTGCAAGTGATGATGGCAAGTGAAGTGTCTGTTTTGACTCATTAATGTAATCCACATCACGTGTAACAGATGTGGATGCTTGGTAGTTTCCTCTAACGTGTCCTCTTATAAGAGTGACTTTCATGTAGGTATGCCTCAATAGCTTCTTTTTTCTTTTTACTGAATAAACTAGCAGCTACTTCTTCAATACATAAACTGGAAATTCAACAAGGCCACAAAGTTTCAACAGTACACTAGGACGAAAACATTACAAAGAAAAATAGCAGAAGTTCAAATTACAACAAAAACTACATCCACCACCAATAAAAAGTTTACATCCATTAAACACCTATAGTGAAGAAGGTTTATCAACATATTTTTCTTTGCATTAAATGTAACATGAGAAAAGGCCATTTGTAACTCGTCATCTCTAATCAGCTTTATATTTGCTTACTGGCTCTCCTCATCAGTCATTCCTTCTACCTTCAACACCTCATCATAAAGCATCTCAAGCTCATTAACAGCCCCATTGTAGATACATGGACCTTCCTCACCAATTTTGCCCTTGTTGAACACTATGTTAAAAGCATCAAAGTGAAGGAATGATTTCCCACTGAACTTTGCAGCTATCTTGTTGACCTATAAATGATAAATGACAAAACCAAATCATTCAAAACGTCCCATAAAATTATGGAAAAATTCTTTTTATAATGTCTTACTCGAATATAGTTATCCCAGACATCCTCTTTTGTAATAATACATTTTTGTTTAACATCCCATTAAAATCCCAAGTTTTGTAGATTATGTGTTATCTCATAAATCATTCTCCAATCTTCTTTCATTCCTTTTACCCGACAAACAATGTTAGGACTAGCTTTTATCCTACATCCGTCACCCTTCTCCTCTATCATTTTTTCTATTTTCTTGAATAAATATGGTCTGAACCCATTCTCAATGGCCAAACTCCCTTCTTCCACAAGCTTTAATAAGCATCCAACTAGGAGCTCATCCTCTTTAGGAGTCCATAAGTGACGATTTCCTGCCATAATCTTATATAATAAACAATATAATTGTTATGTGTGTAGATGATCAATTAAATAGTGCAAATGTATACTTTCGTAATCAAGTAATACATAAGTGAATAGAGTATCATTCCCACGATGATTGATTTCTAAGTACCAAAATGGGTAATTTTAATTCTATTTAGTCGATCGATTAGTTGGTGATTGAGAGTACAAAATAAAAGAAAAACAATTAAATATGAGTGTAGATGATATGAAAGCAAATATGAGAAAAAGCCCTATGGGTCAAATTTCACTTAACAAATTTTGAATTGAATCACTTATCTATTCTAGCCTAATTTACTCCATATGATTGATAGTCGAGTTTCCCTAATTTAATTACTAGCCTCTTCCAAGGTCAAGCAATTCTATAATTAATTGCTAATCCAATATATTCCTATATGAATTTAAGTAATTAATTACGCATTAAAATTTATGGAACTCAGTAAGACTACACAACTCAGATGAATATATTCCTATTTTGTAATACCGCAAATTTTATATTCACTAAAATATATTATAATTAATTGAGAAATTCAATAAAATGGTGGATATTCATGAAATTTGGAACTTATGAATTTTGAAATATTCACATTCATAAGGAAATGGAAAAATTAATTAAAGAATTGAATTAATTTACAAAGGTGATAGCAAAATCATAATTTTGCCAATTTAGCCCAAGATTAATTATTTTTCAATTAATTGTATTTAATTTCAATTAATCAAGAAAAATAAAAGAAAATGTATAAAGAGGATTATTCTTAATGGTATAAATCAAGAATTTATAAAATTAGAGGAACTTGGGCATAAATCAATTAAGGGAATTATGAAAATGTTGAAATCATTTTTCTTCCCTTCTCTTCAATAATTTTGCCTAACATGAAATGCATGGGGGGGAAATTGATTTAATGAAATTTAACATGCTAAGCACCGTTATCATATGAAGAGGAGATTAAATGATGATTAATTTCATGAGCACATGTCCAAAATGCTATAAGAAAAGAATAATGGTGACAATGGTAAGGTGGGTATGACATGAAGTATGGACATGATGATCATGGTAGGGTAATGGTAAGGGAGCAAGTAAGTCACATTATTTGGGAAGTATGGAGCAAGTAAGGCATAAAGTGAGTCAAAGTATGGGTGAAGGTATGGAGGGAGGTATGGTGAGAAATATGTGTCACCATAACAACCTTTGATGAGATCAATGGTGTAGGATCAAGGGAGTATTTTTATGAAGCTTTTCTCTTCCCTTCCCTTCATTCATTTCATCCAAGCCACGAGAGAGAGAGAGAGAGAGAGAGGAAGTTCCTTGGAAACTTTGAGAGCTAGAGAGAAGAGGAAGAAGAAATTTTAAGGTAAGAAGCTAAACTCTTAAGGTTTCTTGTGATTTTGTCCTAGATCCTTCTCTAAACCTTGATTCTTTAAGCATCCATGATCTTGAAGACACCATTCTTAGCTCAAAAAGAGAGAAAGGAGATGTCTAGAGAGAGAGGATTCAAGATCTCAAGATGTAACCTCACAAACCTTAGATCTAAACTAGTATGTTGTTGTTGTTGAGGTTTGTGTTTGGTTTTGGTGATTTTTGTCAAGTTTGTAGATTTGGAAAGTCCTAATCCTAAGGGGTTATGCTTCCCAAATTTCTTTGAATCATGATTAAGAAGTGTTTAAATGAGTTAATAAAGGATTAAAAGTAGAAAAGTACAAGTTTTAGAAACTAAAACACAAAACTACATTTTTCCATTTGCTTTGAATATTTCGGCCAGCACTATTTTAGGGAGTAGGATTTGGATTTTCATGAAATAGATGGTTCCATTGGTTTCAGTGGGCAAAAATAGGTAGAGTTACAGTTGGTCACTTTTTCGGAAAAACTGAAAAAGTATAATTATGAAAACGCCCCTGAAACCCCAAATTGGGGCTGTCAAGGGTATTTTCATAATTTGACACTGAATTTGGTAATTTCGAGCCCAGAAATGGATTCCTTAGATGAAAATATGTCAGAATAACTCTAGTCAAAATTTTGGAAAAATGTGTCATCGGGCCGGGTTAGGCAGGGCAGGGTCGGGGTCCCAGGGGCACTTTGGTAAAATTTCACCATAGACTAATATAACCACCAGAAACACTGTGGAAGTGTCTAAATTATACATTTGATATTCTAGGATTTAGTAGAGAGCTGAGTGATTTGCACACAAATCGAGGCACGTTATTCAAGGATCAAGGAAAGGCGATTAAGGTAGGGAACTTATCTCTCTTGCATGTATTTGATATTTGCTCTGGTGTATTGATGCATGTTATTACTTTGCTTGATTTTGTGAAACATATATGAATAATTGAAGCTTTGTTTCTGTTTATGCTATGGCCATACGTATGTTGTTTGAAACATTGAGCATACATATATGTCATTGTGTGACATTGAGCACACAGATATGTCATTGTGTGAGCATGAGTTATATAATGTAAGCATATCATGCATTAAGCACTTATCTTACATGCATATTGGTATTGCTTTCCTACTGAGATTCCTCAGAATCTCACCCTCCCCTACCAACAATTTAGATAGGAGAAGACAAGACGTATGTTGAGAACAAAGAAGAGAATCATATGAGGAGATTGTAGTGGTAGAACAAAGACTAGAAGATGTCTTCATTTCACTGGGATGGGTGTAGGCACCCACGTAGCATTGTAAGGCTACATTAATTGTAATTACCAAGTACAAACCCCTATGGGCAATTTCCGTAATCATACACATAATATCATTGTATTTATGTTATTCTTGTGTTGCTCACCGAACTGTGTATCGTTTTCCGCAAATACTTTCAAATAGGTGAAAATAAGATGAGGGTGTGACATATTTTATATGCAAGTCATGGTTTTAATTATAGAATCTACATACATTCATCTCCTTCCGGTCTCAATATGTATATTGAAATCATTCAAAAGATGATTAATCAATCAAAAGCATTAAGAATAATAATTAAAACTCAATCATGAAGGAAAAAAAATTAAAACTAGAATTAATAAGTTAAGATTCACTCCGTCATTCGTAAGCTACGTCATCACCCTTGGAAAATGAAAGTTTAGCACATGATGAAATTAAAAACAAAATAAAAATAAATTAACATTACATAAAACTAGAATGAAAACCTTATAAATGCTGCATAAAACTTGAATATTAAATTCTAAATTATAAATATACAACCAAAAGATGCATGAAAAATGGAGAAATCTAGCCGTCCATTTAGGAGATAAAATCTTCCATATAGGCAGCATGCAAAAAGTAATACAATCCTAAGCCTTCTATGTATGAGGCATGCAAAAAGTAATACAATACTAAGTCTCCCATGTAGGAGGTATGCAAAAAGTAATACAATGCATGAAATTAAATCTAGAAAATAACACAATTTATTCATAACTGTCAGAGAAAAGATCTCTCCCTGTCAGAGAATGAAGCCTCTACATTTCTTCCCTTTCTTCCCCTTTGGTGCTTGGCCTTCATCTCTATTTATAGGGAAAAAATGCATTTCTATAGTAACAAAACCGCATTGGCAACAGTGAAAACCGTGTTGGCAACAGTGCTTCCGTCCGCTACAGTAACTTTTGTCTTGAATAGTGATTTCCATCGTGAATAGTGCTGTCATGAATAGTAACCGATTCTATAGTGATTGACTTTTTCAATCCAATTGGTCCAATTTTTTGTCTCCTTTCTCCTTTTATTGTGTGGCTATCAAAAGAGAAAACAAGTAAATATTATAATAGTAATAAAAATATTTATGCCAAAATCATCCTATATTTATTAGTTACACCTAAATTTATTACATTAATCTCAAATATCGTCCACAAAATCACCATATAAGGGAAAATAAATATGGAAATATTTTACTTATCAAATTCCCCCACACTTAGCTCTTGGACGTCCTTAGACAAGGAATGACTAATAAGTGCTTCCAACAAAATCAGAAGTGTCAAGTCATAAATAAGAACACAATTGAAAAATAAAGAGATCATAGTATTCATGAATCAACGAAAATATAAACTGGTAACAATATTTGAAAATGAATAAACCGAGTTCGTAAGTGTAACTCATTCTCAAGTGTTTAAGGGTAAGTGTTTCGCTCAAATTCAACCAAAAAACTGCACTACCATAGGCTTGCTAAAAATATCAATCTCCACTACCTAATTCATATGCATAATTCAAATCAAAAGGACTTATTAAGGGTTGTAATGGGGTTAAGATAAAAGGAATGTAAAATATGATATGAAAGGCTACATTTAAGAAATTTATTAAAACAAATGAAAAATTGGCTACTTATAAATTTATCTCATCACAACAACTCAATTCAGATACTTAACTTTTTTTTCTTTTTTTTTTGCATAAAACTCTGCAACTCTAGAGTTGATGTTATATACACCCCCACACTTGTCAAAAGCCCATTTCACAAAAATTTCAAATGCTCTGCTAATCTTTCGAATTAGGAAAAAGCACTTGATATATCATTAAAGCACATATTAATGGGTTTAGAATAAAGAAACAATCAATTAGGCTCAAAGGGGTTTGACAATGATATAATTGCAAGGTTGGTTATTTGGCTCTAGCTAAAGAAAATGAATGCCTTTATCATTTTTGAATGTGCATGTGAGATATAATTTCAACCAGACTTAAAGCAAGTTCTAGCGTGACAACTTAATAGGTGAATATCACACAAAAGAGAATTAATCATTATAGGCTCTAAAGCTCAAGGTTAGGGGCTTTCAAACTCAGCTCATTTAATCTCAAAATTCATCACCAATTGCAACAATCAGTTGTTCATTCATGCTATAAAATCTCTAAATTCAATTGATCCATCCTTAAAACTTATATACTTCTTAAAATCATTACAAAACACTTAAATAAGATTTTGTTTACTTTTACTCCGTTTTAACAAAAACATGTAACTAATAAAATGTACCTCAAAAGTGAAGAATAACTCCTTACTCTGCCATTTTTTTCACACCCCATGCATCTAATGGTTTTTACTAATTAACTAATTTTTTTTACAAATCCTCCCCCAATTTAAATCAGACATTGTCCTCAATGTCTTCTTAAAGCTTAGAGAAATTTTTTTTTAAAACAAAAACACACAATAAACCAAAATGCTAAAAATAAAACCAAAAGATTAAGGAGAGTTACAACCAAAGAGTGGTATTTGGATTCTGCTTCTGGCTGCTTTCTGAAGATTACCCACCTATTTTCTTGACTAATAGATCTGGGTGAGGTTTATAGGTTTGCAGTTGATCAAATAGCTAATCAGCAGTTGGTGCAGGAATTATGGAGTGACGAGTTGCTTGGGGCATGAATCCTGTTTCCACAGCATGATAAAAAAAGACAACAGATCATCATAAAAACCATTAACATTTAACAATCATAATGGCTTTTTGTAAAAGTTTAACTTAGCCAAATATGCAACGCTAGAAATGCCATCCAACGTCTCCAAACTACTGGGTAGAGCAATGAAAGCTTGAGCATGGTAGAACATTCGTCCTAGTCGTTCAGGCAAGCTCGAAACCTATAAATCTTGTCTTAAGGAAAAAGTGAGCTTCCAACTCTTGTACCCTTACACTCAAACCCTTGCTTCTATTCATGGATGCAGAAATGGCCACACTTCCCCTTAGTTCTTGGATGCCTCCCCTATATACAAAGTTGATCTTTCTAGCGGCTAATGCACTTCCAAGTTCATTTGTTGCCATTATAAACTCTCCATCCTTACCTATATTAGTTTTACCAAAAAATGTAAATAGATATAAATCTACATTTTTATATGATACCCTTTTTCTTTTCTTTTCTCTCAAACTATTTGTGTTTACAAGTAGAAGAATGCATATTCACAAGTGAATAGTACATATTTATAAGTGAAAGAGTACATATATATAACACTAAAACAACAATAACAAAATCATACAAATCACGCATTTTTCAAAAAATTTTGAAAAACTTCCAACACGAATGACCAGCATAATTTGCGTGACGAAAAAGGGGAAAGAAAGTCAAAAGTTACTGAGAAGATAAGACATATTAGACAAAAGTTGCTGAAAAGATAAGATAGATTATACAAAAGCTACAAAAAGATAAGACGAATAGACAAAAGCATGATTATGTACAATAGTTGTGGTTTTGGCTCATATCTTCCTCTGGTTTTACGTCTAGTAATAACTTAAACGCTTTTTATGAATTGAGAATTTGCTTCCCATCCAATTTTCTTATAAAATGGCAAACAAGGTCTTTTAAAGTCAGATTCCCTACACAATAGCGCTTTTTTTCTCTGTTGAATATGTCCACTAAATCAAGAAGAATATGATGAACATCACCACTCAGATGCGTCTCAAGAGTTTGAATGATATCATCTAGTGACTCCTTACTCAGTCCATCCTTTATAAATTTAATTTTATCTTCTCGATTTATAGAAACCATTTTCAACACAAAACACAACCCAATTCATCCATTTCAAAATTACACAAAATCAGGGTAAAATTCTACAAATCACAAAACTCAACCAACAATCACAATAGTTAGGTCAAAGAGAAGCTATCACTCACCTCTTCCTCTTCTCAAGGCCAATTCTTTGATTCCTCTTCATTTCAAATTCTTCAAGCTCTCAAACACCTTCTTTCAAAAATCTAAAACCATAGCAATGAAGCTCTCATCACTATGAACAACATTAAAGAAGGGTATTAGAGCATTAGAGGTCAACAAACCAACCAAAATCTCACCTTTTGATTTCTCTTTCCTCCCTCCTTGCTTGGACGTCCATGGATGCTAGAAGAGAGGGGATGAGATCAGATTTTTGAGCTAAAGAAGGATCTTGGCCGACCTAAAAGGGAGAGGAGAGAGGGAAGATGTGTTTTGACACTTTGACCAATACAAGGGCTCACATTGTGCCACTTGCACTATCTTGTTTCAACTCCATGAGTTTACATGAACACAATGTAACACCCTGCCTTTAACCACGTAATTATAATTCGATATTTGGTAATTAAATTAGATTAGAGACCGTCGAATAGTTTAGAACCCATTTAAAATTCCCTTTAATAGAAGGGACGTCATGAAATTTTCAAAACTTCATCCCTCTTTCGGTCTCAAGTTCGATTATCGAATATAATCACCTGTGCAGTTTAACTACATTTACGTATGACAGAGTGTATAACCAAAATCCCGGCAAACCCCGGGTTCAACTACATATATATAGTTCCAAGTTCTGCTAAAGGGATTACAGGTTTAAGTATTCAAACTATTTACAACCCAACAATATACAGTAATCCCTATCCAAACAGTCTAACCAACATTTCCAAAATAAATGTCCCTACGAAACTCTACCCGCTCCGGGTCACGCGCTTCTCCTTGGAGCCACTCGCCCTGTCTGAAAGGTTAGTTCAAAGGAAAGAATGAGATTCAAAAGAATCCCAGTAGTAACTAAACATTTATACCACATATAAGCACACAGCATGTAAGCAAATCATCATACAGCAGCAGCCAATATCAAACACCACCCTCATCCCCTTTCTCCGCCGGGAAGGCACACTGCCCTAACCCGAACCGTTGTTAGCTACTCAGGGACTATTGGCGTGGCATATCACACTCCACCCTCATCCCCTTTCTCCGCCGGGAAGGCACACTGCCCTAACCCGAACCGTTGTTAGCTACTCAGGGACTGTTGGCGTGGCCGTGCATACATATAGCCTTATAGCTCATACAGCTAACCGGCTTTCACAAATGGGCCCTTCGGCCTCACAATCAGCCTATCGGCCTCATGTCACATAATCACACCTCATCCTCATCCCCTTTCTCCGCCGGGAAGGCACACTGCCCTAACCCGAACCGTTGTTAGCTACTCAGGGACTATTGGACTGACGGTGCTAACACATATCCACATAAGTCGCAACACACGAACTTATCACAAATCAATGATCATACACACATACAATGCATCATAAATGGTACGAAAGAAAAGTCACTACCTCGCTCTTTCCTGAAGTTAACTGGCTTAGTGGGCTCCCGAGGACGGCAGATGTCAAATCCTATAATCAAATTAGGGACAATAGGTCAATCTCTTTTCCAAGTTCTTAATTCTATAATACTTTATGTTGGTTATTATTTGGACTCTTTAGATGGCCATTATATGCCTAAAGGGTTGGGATAACTATCCCCAAAGATCCCTCTTTGGAAAGCTAAACTCTGATTTTTGGCCCTCTCACTCGAGCACAGAAGACCGTGCTCGAGCACAACCCTCGCTCTCACTCGAGCACACATGCGAGTGAGACAGGAAGTGCTTGCCCGAGAGCAACTCCCGCGACCAACCTACACTCTCACTCGAGCACAAGAGGCTGTGCTCGAGCAGAGACCCCGAGCACACTCGAGCACCACAGAAGTGTGACCCTGCGAGTGACAACCCGAGAGCATCTCTCAACCTCCTCCTCTACCTTCACTCGAGCACAAACACCTGTGCTCGAGCACTGACCCCCAGTGCTCGCGAGCACAACCAGCGAGTGTCTACCCGAGAGCAACCCAACTCCCAGGCAAAAGATTCACTCGAGCACAAGTCCCAGTGCTCGAGTGATCCCCCAATGCTCGCGAGTGCCAGGCGCACTCTTAGCAATCACTCATGAGTGATACCCTGAGACACTCACCCGCAGCACCAAAAAGGCACCCTCACTCGAGCACAACATGCTCACTCGAGCACGTTCATCCTGTGCTCGAGTGAGTTCTTCCCTCACTCGAGAAATCCTGACAGATGCCCCAAAACGCAGAAACTGATATGGTTTCCAAAATCCAACAATTGCACTCCAATGGTTCTAAAACTTGTGTTAAAGCTCATTTTTACTTATTTCAGCACATAGAACCCATTGGTAACCAAAAACAACCCAAATTCAACCCATTTAACACATTCTCTCTCTAGATCATCAAACCACTCAAAAACCCATTCTAACAAATTCCCTTATTCAACTTCCAACCAATTTCTAATCACTCCCAAATGTCAAAACTGACCAAATGAACAGTGATACTCTCATCAAAGTCTACCCTTCACTTAACATCATAATTAGGTCTAATTTCCAGAATTCTCATTGGTTAAACAAACATCTTGACATATATACCAAAATGCATTGCAAACCTACCTCTTCAATTTGCTGAAATCAACACCTTGATTCCACCAACTTCCAGATTCATCCAACAATCAAACACCACCAATGGAAATTCTGAAATCATAGAAATAATGCTCTTGACCTCTTGATCAACATTAATGAAGGGTTTTGAGCATTCCATAGCATTTACTTACCAAGGTTCAAGCTTGTTCCTTCCTCTTTCTTGCTCGGTTCAGCGAAAATGGAGGGAATAGAGAGAGAAAATGGGTAGGTGAAGATGATGATCATTTCTTCCCTCCTCCCATACACTTGGCTGACTTGAGAGGGAGAGAGAGAAGAGTTTGAAATTGTTGACTCATCCAATGGCTCTCATTTGGCCACTTGGCATCATCTCATCCTTCCTCTATGATTTCACCTACTCTCACATACACAAGATCCCACCCCTAGATCTTTAAATCCCAACCATTGATTAAGATTACTAAGGGGTTTTATCATCCGTAGCTAACCAGACGGTTGGTAAATTTACCGTTTTACCCCTGATTAGTACAATACTCATTAAATCATCACTAATGCTCTTTATATCATACAAACAACATATACTTCAAATATGCTTAATTAACATTAATTACATAATTTGAAGTTATTATCCCTTAATTAAAATCCAGGATGTTACACACAACACATGGGATTCCACCCTTTTAATCTCATAACAATGAATCACAACTATTGATCTTTGAGTTACTAATAAGCTTCCTTTTCGATAATCGATCAATTGGTCGGTAACTTTATTGTTTTGACTCTGATTACAGTAATTCACACTAAATCACCACCAAACTCATTTTCTCATTCTATATCACCACCTTATGTGCCCTCCCTATATTTTAAGTTAATTTAGATGTTAATCCATAATTGAGCTTAAATACAGGGTTTCTGCATTACTTACAACACATACGAATCACATTCGAGTGCCAAATCACATCATATTCTTCAAAAGGGTTTATTCATCAATAATCACCTCCACTTTTGGAGTCCTTAACCCAAAATCAAAATTTAGGATCTTGCTAAACCAGGGCTTAGCAGTCCAATTACTTCAGGCTTATTCTTTAGTCTCAAATATCAAAATTTGGGGTATTACACTTAGCATATAGGAGCATCAAATTCAGACCATACCTTTTTATTAATATCAAATAGAGTGAGAAATTAAACAAATTGAAGAATTTCAAATGGGGTTGGGAAAGATGGATGTGAGAAGGCAATGTTGGACATGAACAGTAGAAAAGGAATATTATTGTACATTAAAGTTTCATTGCAGTTTATTAAATATAGAGATTTATTAAAGTTGCAGGTCAAAGAATTAAAGTTGCAAAACCTCTATCACAATTCCCACACAAAGTAATAAGAGAAAAAGGAAGTGGGAATAGTTTACATTACAGTTTATTAAATATAGAGACTTACAGGTGGAGTGGCCAAAGGTGGCACGCGATGGTGATGAGCAAAAAGTTTTTTCAACATGAAGAGAGACTGAAGAGTATTGAAGATGAACTGCATATAACAGGAGAAGACAATATATGCAAATGGAATTAGGGCAAGAAAGTTTTTTAATTCTTTTTTATGTTTTTCTCGTTGCTTTTAAATGAGGGCAAAAAAGTCATTTTCATCTCAATTTTATCTCTTTTATCTATTTTTAAAATTAAAATATATATGAATTCCCTACTCATTTCTAACATACGAAACAAAATTTTTAAAGCCCAGTTCCAACCCATTTCAACTTCTATTTCCACTTCCACTTCCATAAAAAACACTTCCATGATACCAAACGAGACATTAGACTTACACAAATTGCCTCTGCAGTTATATGTGCAATTCCCCACATTTGAAAGTTGAAACCCTAAAATTATTAGAGGTAGGGAAAAGACGAAACCTAAGTGCTTGTTTGGTTTATGGAATCAGAGGTAATGTATAGGAATGTAATACAATGATGATTACATAAATTTGTTTGATTTGTCATTAAATAAAGACGATGCATATGCATAAAAAGGTTTGGTTAAATTACATCGAACATGAGAATATGTGGGAATAATATAGCAAGTGACAAAATTACCCATATCTACATATATATGTATAATGTACACATTGTGTTCATGGTAATTTTTTCAATTTGTGCAGTGTCCAGGTTGGGTTTATAGTATTTTTTTAAATATTTAATAGTGAAAATATTATGCAGTATATAGGTTGGGTCATAGTAATTTTTTAATATTTAATGGTTGAAATATCATGCACCATGTTGCGTTTGTTGGCTCTCATAATGTTTTAATGATAACAAACCTTGATATCTAAGTATATTTTGACAAGAAAGAAGAATGACACAGTTGACTTGATGATTCAAGTTACTCGAGTGAAAGTTCATGCATTCGAATGATATGAGTGTTTATTGAAAAACTTAAATCAACAAGTCACTCGAGTGATGTTTTTTTGACTTCAAGTGATTTGAAAACAAAAAAGTGGAACTTGTGGTGATCTTCTCTATTTTGGAGAAATCACTTGAGTGATGGCCAAGTAGAATCGAAGTTAACCAAAGAGGATCACTCGAGTGATGAAGCTTCACTTACAAAATTTCAATGAGTAACTCGGTAGTGATCAAATCAAATAATACACTTGAGTGATATGGTAAACACTCGAGTGATAAGCATCACTTGCAAGTGATTAAAAAGTTTGTGATCTAATGAGAACAGATCACTCGAGTGACAAGTTGTACACTCGAGTGATACACACCTCCATATGCTTCTAAGTCAAGATCACATGAGTGACAGAAGAATCAATCAAGTGATTATTGTACAAATAATCACTTTAAATAAATAAAACATTAAGTAGTATTACACAATAAACAACATATCAAAGGGCTCCACTCATAGTACAAATCCCAGTATATAATGGAGTATTCAAAATATGCAACGTATACCCAAAATGCCCTTAAGTTTGGCAATATACATTAAACTATGCTCATGTAACTAAACGAGGCTTATGATTGTTATCAAATCAAGTCTCATACGCTTTTCCCTTGGTAGCACTACCTGAACTCTTGCCTGAAAAATGATAAATACCGATAGGGTGAGTCAATTGGACCCTATAACCACAATTCCATTTTAACAAGTATGCAAGGAATAATTACAAGGTAGTTAAGCAGGCAAGATATACCGTTATATAACAAAGTATATATAGTTTTCCAAATATATTAGTAGTTCAAGAGAATCATTCAGAATGCATAGAACTCCCTCAACCATTCTTATAACCTCCTTATAACTGCTGATAGTGCCCATGGACTTCAACACATAATAGGATTAGTCTCTTTGAGAAGACTATACCAAGCTCTCTGATAATGAGGTATAGCCCAGCCAAAGGCTACAGAACTCATATCAAACTTAAGGGACTAATATGATACCTCATGTATATTTAAAGGTTAAAAATATACTTTAATCAAGTAAAAACATACATAGGACGTTAACGACTGAAGGAGTTCTTTTTTCGATCACTCGAAGGAGTAATGTTTTTAACTATATTAGCTTTAATTAGTTCCTTTGTTTGCAAAACCAAGGTTTTGAGAAAATCCAATTTTATTTTACCTTTTTTCTTGTGGGCCCGACCAACTTTCTCTAATTGGTCTTTTTTCATTAATGTGGGCCCCACGCTACACTCTCTCTTCTTCTTCTTTTTTAATTTCACCATTTTTTTCTTCAATCCTTGTTTTTTTTAAGAATTTTAAAATTTTAATGCTCCCTTTTATTTTTAATATAAGAATATTTATCTAATTTGATTATATTAGAAAAATTATTTAAGTTAATTAACATTACATATAGACAAATTTATTTCATTTTTGGTATTTATTATGAAATTTTATGTTAAATAATTGGTTAAGATGCATCCTTTTTAATGTCGTTAGAGGTTTTTTTCTCTTATAATTTAACGTCGTAAGGTCAAATTTAACGGTTTTGTTAAATTTACATTTGTTTTAATTGTTCATTATTATTTTTGCATCTTCCAGAATTTATTTGTATCAGACGCCCCTCAGGAAAAACTTTGATGTTAAATTTGGACCTTAACACTTAAATAATACATATAAATAATCTTATTCATTATATATAATTATCACAAAAGTTAATGTCCTTTTAAGTAATTTGACCATGAAAAAAGCTATTCTGACTACAATACCCAAACACTCTCATTTTATCAAAATCATTTTTTTCTCATAATCTATTCTGCTTAGAATTTATTCTCCAGAAGCTATACTCCATTTTTTCTCCAGAAGCTATTCTCCAAAAGCTAATGTCACATTTAGTATGTGTTTGGATGATGAAACAAAACCAAGGTTTGGATACAACAATATGGTTTTGTAAAAAATCATCCAAACACCCAACTTTTTGCTAAACCATAGTTTTGATCTCAAACCATGGTTTTGTAAAAACTCATTCAAACACCCCAAGGTTTGTCAAACCAAGGTTTTGATCTCAAACCATGGTTTGGATCTTAAAACCATGGTTTTGGGAGAAAACAATTTTTTTTCCTATGTGGGCCCCACCTTCTCTCTCTAATTGGTCATTTTTCATTAATGTGGGCCCCACGCCACACACACTCTCTTCTTCTTCTTTTTTGAATTTCACTGTTTTTTTTCGTCAATCCTTGCTTTTTTTTTTCAGAATTTTAAAATTTTAATACTCCATTTTATTCTTAATATAAGACCTATTTATCTAATTTGATTATATTAGAAAAATTAGTTAAGTTAATTAACATTACATATAAACAAATTTATTTCATTTTTGGTATTAATTATGAAATTTAATGTTATATAATGGGTTAAGATGCATCCTTTTTGTAGGATTTCGGGTGTACTTGGAATCTGTTAACTCACTAAGTACCCATACGAGATCGGAGCACCGATTAAGACTCTGATCATGTTATATGGCAGATTCACCATTAGAGAAGAGAACCCAGGGAGAGAGAGGAGTTTTTAGAAGTTTTCTTACGGAATTATTAACTTGCATCCACCAAGTAAGAATAAACCCTTATATTATGTACGTGAGTTATTATGATTTGAAATTCAAATCATAAGGATAAAACTCCTTAATTAGACCCATACTTCTTCATAATTTTTTAATAGCCCTAACTGAATTGGGCTTGCGCCTGATCCACCAAGGGTGGACCAGACACTTTTTAATGTCGTTAGGGGTTTTCTTCTCTTAAAATGTAACGTCGTAAGGTTAAATTTAATGGTTTTGTTAAATGTACATCCTTTTTAATTTTTTTATTGTTATTTTTGCATCTTTCAGAACTTATTTGTACTAGACGCCCATCAGGAAAAAAATTGATGTTAAATTTGGACCTTAACTCTTAAATAATATATAAAATATAATCTTATTCATTATATGTAATTATCACAAAAGTTAATGTCCTTTTTAGTCATTTGACTATGATAAAAAGCTATTCTGACAACAATACCCAAACACTCTCATTTTATCAAAATCACTTTTTTCTCATAATCTATTCTGCTCAGAATCTATTCTTTAGAAGCTATTCTGCTCAGCATTTATTCTCCAGAAGCTATTCTCCACTTTTTCTCCATAAAGTTATTCTCCAAAAACTAATCCAAACACACTCTTATGCTAGTTAGAAGTCCTCATAAGCATACTCAAGTAGTGTATAAGATTGTAAACACCACAGGTGAAGTTAACTGTTAACACTATTAACCTCGTAGTTATATTCAAGTCCTTCTATTGGAGCCAACCGTTTGGGTGGTAAAAAGTTATGGGGACAATGTTAGGATCAGCAGGCACAGTGGAAGAATTTTAAAAATTTTCATCGATCCTAATCGAGGATCTATCAACGGCGTTTATACCAAGTTGGAAGGATTCATACTTTTTGAAGATTCAGGGTTTTCACAATCTCTAGAAGCCAACACGTCAGGTCCGCTCCCTCTATCGATATCCACACGAATGCTCTCCAACCGAGACTAAGTGCTAGCGCCTCTAATGTCTCCTAGGGTTTCCCTTACGGCTCTCAATTCTAATGTCTATCTCAGTATATCTGCTCTATCAAATTTATAACATATGAGGGCTATTTTCAAATTTCAAAATTAATCATCATTAATTTTGAAATTAATTAACTATTAATTATCTTGATGAGCTAATTAAATAAATTCAGTTTAAATTAAATCTGTCAAACAGTTTTAATTTAACCTTTTTATTTAATCCAAATAAAGAGCCATTAGATTTAAGTTATCTTCATAAATTAAATTTGAGATACCATATCTCTATCATGTTAGTTATTAGATTTAATTTATCTTAATAAATTAAATTTAAAACTAACACAATATAATAATATCATATAATATATATACATATATATATATATAATATGTATTTCGAAAATACATATCTATATAATATTATTAACGAATTTTTAATATACATATATATAAATATAAAATCCGTCCACCCTAATTAAACATTATCTCATGTTGGGCCATTCTTGTGCGCCCCTGTAGGCTCATATGAAGTTGGCAGTAGGCCAATAACTGTACTAACCTACAAGTCGCAAGTGGCCTCTAGCAAGACATCACGACTACCCAATTCCTATGAGGATCGTTAACACGATGCAACCTGTCATACAACCATGTCACGTCGCTTTTGTCATACGATATATTAGTCGAGGATGAGGCATGGATAATGTCATCCTCTTATTCCTGACTATTACTTTCTCGATTCCTGAGTAGGTTGACAATAGAAATGGAAACTCCTTTCCATTGTAGTATGGCCATACATTTCTCAGACTTACTCATCGAGGGGCCCAGTAATATCTCTCAACTAATGTAAGGGACAAATTCCATCTTGATCATTCATATTCCTCTACATGAAAAAACCACCAAGCCCGATTATAGCCTTTATCATCACCCGGTCAAAGGTGACTTTTGACTAGTTCAAAGCTTAGCAACTCTCATGTAGGAATCCATGATGACCTCAGGTTAAAGGGCATTGTGACGTGGTTATACATGAGAAAAGCTTATGACTTGATCCATGTAGCTTTCTCATAGTGGGTCGGTCCAGTACCTTATACTCTTACAAGTGCCTACGACTTTGAATCGTATCTCCATATCTTATCAAAGTCATACTGATCTTGTTTCATCTCTGCTCCCGCATAGATGTCGACCAGGGACATTTTAGGACAATCTTTATAAATTATCCAAGGATACAATTATCACAGTTAACATGCAAATAATATGATAACAGAATGGAGAAATTTCATTAAAATAATAATGTTCAAAGTACAATGATTGGCCCTTTGGGCACAATTTCCAACAGACAACAAATAAGAAAAAAATATAGGAATTAAAACTCATGAAGAATAGCCTAAGAATAGTGACTAGGTTGGTTTAACCTTCTAGAAAATAAAATAAAATAGAAAAAATCACTCCAAGATTCCAAATAAAGAATGCAATTATAAAAATGTCAACAATTTGAACAGCATGAACATGTTATTTCCCAAAACATTTAAGGAGCTAAAATAACCATGAATTGACTTATAACAAAAAATGTAGAAAAAACCATAAACTTTTTTTGAGGCAAAAGTAACTAAGGTAAATAATGAATGGTACAAGTTCAAATAGAGATTTATCCAACACTCTTCCACTCTATTTGCAGTGGCAATGATGCTTGGTCAAAAACTGGTTTTTGTGTAGCGGTGGGAAAACAAGTCGGGCTTACCTCATGGGCTTGGGCCGGGCCCATGGGCTTCAAGTCCGTTTAATAATTTTTTAAATTTTTTTTAAAGAAATTAAATTAAAACATTAAAATTTTTAATTTAAGACAAATATTTTTAAAGTATTAAATGTTTTACCTTTTTTGATAAATAGAATAAATAACCACTTGCCTTAAAACAAAGTTCTTCATCAAATAGAGACTCTACTTTTTCATTTTTCAATATGTGTTATTAGTTTCTCTTTTTGATATAGTTTGTATGCTATTCGGACTTCTTCAAATAATTAAAAAATTGTTCTCTTTGTTTACCTTACATTAACAAAAAATGATTCTTTCAATTTTCATAAGGAAAAATTTCTTTAGGGAAATATTAAGAACCAAATGAAAGATTCTTAAAAATTGAGTAATTTGTTTTTTAAAAAATCAATTAGAACACTTTTAACTAATTATAATATCATCAACAAGCTTCTCTTAGCTTTTTAATAAGAATATAATTAATTGTTTCCTTTAAAACATTCAAATAGCAACATTATATGATTTAAAAAACACTTCCAATTCTAAAAAACTATTTTTTCAATGCGAAACTCAACTTGTAGTCATTTAATAAAATTAAAAAAATTTCACGAGCTCAAACGGGCAGGGCTGGCCCTTTTAGGCCCGATTCCTTCTAGAGGTTCTAAATTATAAACCTGATCCTTCACGGGCTCAGGTCGATTTCCTAGGTCTATTTTTGTTAAGGGTGGATGGAATCGAGGAAGAGGTAATGTTGCAGAGTAATAATGGATGGAGGGGAAGGAGGGAAGAGACATAGGTTCATGGGTATGGAATAAGGCCTTTTTTAATTAATATGCCCTCGTTTGTTTAGCTCTCTCAATGTTCTTCGATATAACATGGATTGCTCGTAGAAGGAATCCATTCTTCTAGTCTAGGTGGCTTTTTTTAGGAAAAAATTCAATTTAGACATTTTGCCATGTAAGTAGTCCTAATTAGATGCCACTTGGATTTTTTTGGGTCAAACGTTTGCCTAATCAGCATTTTAACGGTCAAAGTTAAACCTTGGATAGGGTTGGATGAAATTGCAATATAAAAATTAGTTCAGGGTTAAAATTGCATCAGAAAAAAACTTTAGGACATTAGGTGCATCCTGGAAAAGACTTTAGGGTGTAGGGGCAATTTAACCCAAGTAACTATCATTACTACATAGTTATCTATATTTAATGATTTTTTTACCTATATTTAACAATTTTATCTTAGCGTTAAATATTAATATTTTATGGTTAATAATTGTTAAATATTTTGTAATATTTAACAGTTCTTTGTCAATAACCTTTAAATATTTTGTAGAATATTTTACAGAACAATATATTTGCATCATATGAATATAAATACCAATTTACTTAAATAAACAGTGCAAAAACCAATAATTTTTCAACTAACAAACTATTATTGATTATAAAACAATTACAATAACTAATATGAATTGAATTTAATCTCCAATTCACAAAATAAAAAACTTGTAAATTTTAAAACAACCCTATGCCAAACAACGTCAAAATCAAAATCAGAGTACAACTCTAACTTTCTAAGCATATTATGCTTTACTAAAGCAAAAGTATTGATCTTCAACTTCTTTAAATTGTAACTCTTCTCTCTTCAAAAGTTTTATCTTCAATGGTAAAGAGATCATCAATAACTAAATTACTTTGTGCAAATGAAATGGTTGTGAGTAGCTTCCCTAATTCTCTCTTGCACTTTTCATTGTCTCTCTACCCAATGTCCTTGTATACTTGAGCAACACATCAACGATTAGAGCAATAAAGCAAAGATTTCAACCATTAATAGCAAACTTTCAGTCATGACAACAAATCTAGGTAAAGTTATGACAATGGATAAAAACTTGCTAAGGAAAGTAGCTAGAGAACATGAAATCCTTATTACTATAAGACTTGAGTTTGTATGGCTGGTACCATGAAGTGTCATGACACCACCTAACAGATACACAAGACTATGAATTTGACAGATTAATCTAAAGTGTTGGGATTGAGTTTAGAACATGAACAACAACAATAAAGCCTTAATCCCACTAGGTGGGGTCGGCTATATGGATCGCACGATGCCATTGTACTATGTCGAAAACCATATCTTTAGGTATATTATTAATAAAAAGGTCTCTCTCTATGACCTCATTAAGCGTTCGCTTTGGCCTTCCGCTACCTCATTTTATAGGACTCCATACGGCTTGATCAACCCTCCTCACCGGTGCATTCAACGGCCTTCATTGAACATGTCCAAACCACCTCAAACGTCTTTTTTTCTTTCAATAGAGGCCATTCCAACTTGTTCACGTATATGATTATATCGAATCTTATATGTTCTTGTATGACCACACATCTATCTCATCATCCTCATATCGGCCACCCCCATTTTATGTTCATGTAATCCCTTTAAAGCCTAATACTCACTACCATATAGTATTGTTGGTCTTATAGTAATGCGGTAGAACTTCCCTTTTACTTTATTAGGTACTTTCCGATCACAAATAACTCTAGTAGCTTTTCTCTATTTATACCATCTAGCTTGAATTCTATGATTGACATCTCCATCAATTTCACCATCTTGTTGTATAATTGATCCCAAATACCGAAATTTTGTCACTTGCGGAATGACTTGCCCCCTAATTTAACTTCCACTTCATTTCACCCGTCTCTTATCATACTTACAATGCATATATTCAGTTTTACTCCTACTCAAATGAAAACCCTTCACTTCCAAAGTTCGTCTCCATATCTCAAGTTTAGAATTAATTTCCTCCCTGGATTTAGCCAACAGAACTATATCATCCGCAAAAAGCATGCATTTAGGGATCTCCTCTCTTATAGGCTAGTTAGAATATCTACCACTAGGTTAAAAAAATAAGGGCTCAAAGTTGATCCCTGATGTAGGCCAATCCTTATAGGAAAGTCCTTTGTTACACCCCCAGGCGTTCTAATATTGGTTGTAACCCCCTCATACATGTCCTGAATGGCTTTGATATGTGCAAACCGCAACCCCTCCTTTTTTAAGGCTTTCCAGAGTATATCTCTTGCCAAGTGGTCATATACTTTTTCCAAATCAATGAAAACCATATGCAAATCTCTTCCTTTGCTCCTATACTTTTCCATAAACCCCCTTAATAAATAAATTGCTTTTGTTGTAGACCTTCCTGGCATGAATCCAAATTGGTTTTCAGCAATTTCAATCTCCAACCTTAACCTACTTTCAATCACCTTTTCCCATAATTTCATTGTATGACTCATAAGCTTAATTCCTCTATAGTTTGCACAATTTTGAATATCCCCTTTATTCTTATAAATAGGAATCAAAGTACTTTTCCTTCACTCATCAAGCATTTTCTTGAATCGTAAAAAGCTCATTAAATAATTTTGTGAGCCACAAAATACCCTTTTCACCCAAACATTACCAAACTTTAATAGGAATCCTATCAGGCCCAACAGCTTTACCATTTTCCATTTTCTTAAGCGCTTCCCTAACCTTGCTAACTCGAATCATGCGGTAAAATGACAAATTAAGATATCTTATCGAGTTGTCAAATCTTCACAATCACAAGGCCCTCCACCTCCATCATTAAACAACTTATAAAAGTAGGCTTCCCACTTATTCTTACCATCTCCATCAGTAACCAAAACTTTGCCTTCTTCATCCTTTATACACCTCACTTGGTCCAATTCTCTTGATTTTCTCTCCTTGTTCTTTGCAATCTTGTAAATCTTACGCTCTCCCGCCTTAGTTCCTAACTCCTTATAAAACTCCTCATATGCTTTATTACGAGTTTCACTCACTGCCTTCTTAGTCTCCTTTCTAGCCAAACGATATCTTTCCCAATTATCAACATTATTACCTAAGTGTATTGCTCTAAAACAATCTTTCTTATGCTTGAGTTTCTCTTGAACAGTCTCATCCCACCACCAAGTCTCCTTATCTTGCCGACCAAAACCTTTTGATTCTCCCAAAATTACTTTTGTAACCTTCTTGACCTTTTTAGACATATTCTCCCACATGATATTAGCACTTCCTTGTAACTCCCACTCCCCCTCCTCTAAAAGAGTTCTCTTAAAAATCTCCCACTTCTCCCCCTTTAACTGCCACCACCTGACCCTTGGATTTAAAACTTGTCAGTACTTTTGTTTTACACTGGGAGTTTATAACATCAACAGTTATAAGAATTTCATGCTCCATAGCTACTTTTCTCAAAAGACTGCTATATGCAATGTAAAAGCATTTGTAGACATCAAGTCAAGATAATGAAAGAGGTTAGTCTGCATTGCACTGAACTATTGTTAAACATATGTTAAATAACAACATTTTTCTTTTTCATTCAACAAGCAAAACATGTTATATTGATGAATGTTATCCAACTAAAAGTAGTAGAAGCAAATCAGATATTACTGAGTAAAGTGATAACATATAAGATCAAGAATCTACTAATGATAAGTTCAAAGTGGAAGGCACACCTGCTGTTCTGTCATTTGCAGAAAAGACATATTGTAGTAAACCAATTCTTTAACATTAGTAAAAAAGTGCAGTAAAAGAAACAACAGATGAAAAAACTTTTTGAATCCATAGTTTCCATATTACTTTGTAGGTACTACTTATTGTTAATAAGTTCCTTAAGACTTACAATGCTTGTTGATGGGATTTTTCCATTGTTTCTCTGCATCCAAGAAGAATATCTAAAAGACAACAAAGTTCACAAAGAAATATGAATGAGTTATATAACCAGAGAGCAAAGTAAAAATAATATTTTCTTCTAAGAAATACTTAGAAACTGCAAATTTGACAGAATTACCAGATGCAGGCCATTGGTTTCGTCCATAAAATGGTTTCTATGATTCTGAGTCATCCTCGAATACTTCAACTCCAATATAATATCCTTCTTTATAATATCCTGCTTAACCAGTTAAATAATAGAAAAATGAGGAAGAAGACAATGAAGACAACATAGTTGCTATATGTAAAAACATGCATGGAAGGAGCATATAGAGAATGTAAATATACCATGTACTTGGTTATCGTGATCAAGTAGTTCATCAAGAACAGGAGTATATCCCCAATGTTTTTCATTCCTTAGAAGCTTAATTTTCCCCTTCAGCGGAAAACTAAAACATTTCTTGCTTTGGACAAAAACCTCGTCCATGAAATCCTGGCTTATTCCATGATTCACAACGTAGAAAACCCAGAATCCAAGCATGCCTTTTTGCCCAAAAGAGAGAAAGAAACAAAATGATCACACGTAACTAAACACCAATTCACCAAAAATTCTCCAAGAAGAGCAACAAGAAGGAGAAATAATCAACAAGGCTAACTTGTTTTAGCAAATTAACAGATTGGTTGAATTGAAGACTTGGTGTGGCCCCACGATAAGCTTTAATGCTTTGGATTCCCATTTCGAAATGAACAAAAGAACATATAGCCAAAATAAAAAAGACGTGGAATGGTGATCTTAAATCAAGAACCCTAATCATGATTTGCGAGAGCCTTAACATGCTTTCATGATGGACACGATAAGCTGAAGTTTGAGAGAGTGAGGAAAGGGGACGATGTCTAGAAGAGAGGAAGAGGGAGATAGCTGGGGGACTTAACAAGGAAGAGAAGAGGAAGGGTGGGCTTAGGGATGGTGAGAGGAGAAGGAAGTGGCATGGGTCAAAGGGAAGAGTTGTGTGATGAGGGTAAAATTTTAATTTGAACGATGAATTTTAAGGGTGTGTTTGTTTTGAAGGGAGGAGAGTAAGGGGAGGGAAGGAGAATGAGGTTAAATTACTTTTTTTGGTTTAAGGTATTTAAATTTTGGGAGGGGACTTAAAATTTAAAAGGAATGAGAGGGTAAATTTTAAGTTTCTCTAATCTAAAATTGTAATTTGCCACCCCTCCTCTCCTCCCCTCCCATCTCATCCCCTCAAACCAAACCAAAATTTAAAAAAATGAGAGGGTAAATTTTAGGTTTCTCCCGTTTAAAATTGTAATTTACCACCCCTCCCCCTCTTCCCCTCCCCTCAAACCAAACACACCCTAAGGGTGACATCTTACACCCATTAAATATATGTTAAAAAGTAAAATGTTAATATTTGACTTTTGCTAACAGTTATTTAAAACAATCGTCAAATATATATATTTGATGGTTGTTCACAAACAACCGTCAAGTAAATAATACCATTTTTTCTAAAAAAAACTTCAAACTAATATTTCATGGTTGAAGTATAAAAATCATCAAATATTTACTCTTATACTTAATGGTTATTTAAAAAAAACCATTATGTGTTGTTTACTTGTTTTCCTTTAACTCAGCCTCTTTATATTTGACTGTTTTTTAAAACCTTTAAGTATGGAGCATCAAATATAGACAAATCTATAGTAGTGTATAAACATTAAAAGTGACACGTCCATTAAAATAGGATAAGGTATGTTATTCAAAAATGGTAAAAATGTAAAAATGGCTATAAACTTTTATCAAAAGTGCACCAAACACCATATATTTTTGGAGGTGCAAAAGTGCCCATGAACATTCAAAATGGAGATGAAAATATGTAACTACGCGTTCGGAAGTGTTATCGTTCTTGTTATGCCTTAGGAAAAACGTTAATGTGTATCCCCAGCCAAAAACCTTTCTCAATTTTTCTTGGGGCACTACTTATTTGGTAAATATTGTATTTTAAATTTACAAGTATTTGGAATTACTTCCCCTTCTTAAATATTCAAACATGCATACCTGTACTTATTCTTCCTTGTATACAAAGATACATGCCACAAATAACATATATAACAATATCACTTAACTTGGCCTGTTTATTCAATTCATCATTATCACATGATAATATACACACAATAAATTATCATGTATTTATCTTCAATCCTCCATCACCTTCTCTGTTGCGCGACTTTGATGCATCCACTTTTAAGCTTACATACCTATATGGTTGGGAGGGAGAGTGAGATTTGAGAGAATCTCAGTAGCAAACTTTGCAAACTGTGCATACAAGATACAAGCTTAATGCATGACATGCTTGCTTACACAAATTCATGCTAGCATAATGACACACTTGCATGCTTAATGGTTTACACATTACACCTATAGCCATAGCATAAGTAAAAATAGAGCTTCAATTATTCATACATGCTTCATACCATTCATCAAAGCAATTAAACACATCAATGCATAAGCATACTTATCAAGTAAATGCAAGTCAAGAAAGTTTTACTACCTTATGTCTTTAAGTCCTTCTCTTGTTCCCTTTTCTTCTAACCTTTGTAGTTGCTTAAAAAGCCTTCCATTTCCTCTCCCTTGACCTCTCATGGCCCTAGATACCCAATAACATCATTAGAGCCATGATAGCAAGTTATTGGAAGTGTAATTCAACGTCTAAGAAGTTGGAAAAGGCTAAACAAGTCAACGTCTTTCGAAAAAATATAAAGTGCTGAAATGGGGCTCTTGGCCTTAGCCAAGGAATTCTTTGCCCGTAGTCAAAAGAGGTCCAGAAACTTTTAGGCCACAGCCAAGAAATCACCTGGCCGTAGCTAAGAAGTAGTTTAGGTGCTTGGCCGCAGCCAAAACCTATATTTCTTAACTTCCAAAAATCATAACTTAATCTACCAAAATCCAAACAAAGTGGTTCCAGTTCCTACGGGAAGATCTTTAAGTCCTCTACAAAGGAAAAATATCACCCATTTCCACTTATACTCATAAAATTCCAGAAACCTCAAACAATCCTAGCTGCCATAGAAATTATTCCAAATTTAATGCCTAGACTTTAAAAATTCATAACTTACTCTATAGACATCTAATCAATGCATTCTATATATCATTTTAAAGCTTAGGATGTCTACTACCAATATGAAAATTTTTATGGCCATTGGATGACATTTGGACTTTTAAAAACACGTCACAAACAATCTGTCTCCCAAGAAATGAAATTTGGCGGCAACTACCTTAAGTTCTAAAGTTTGGGTTTTCAATCCAACCATTCTAAAATCATGCTCACAACCTATTCCCACACAATTGTTTGTGTAGAATTCATTGGAAACCTCAAATTCATCAAAATAGCATGCTTTCCCTAGCATTCAAGTCTGGCCAAATAGAACCCTAAATTACCATAAGTTGATTTTCTTGCAAATTTAGCATTCAGTTCTGGCCAAACAAAACCCTAAATTACTATAAGTTGATTTCTTGCAAATTTAACCACAAAACTTATGGAATATTATCTTTAACTCTCGTTTAACATCATATTCATAATCATAGGATCATTTTAAGCCTTAAACCTCTCTTGGTTGAAATCAGGGCAGTCCCAAAAACATAACAAAATTTAGTATAACCTCAAGATATTTAGCTTAAATTGAAGCTTATACGTAACTCTATAAGCTTATACGTAACTCTATATGATTCTATATCTGGTTCTTGATTTTAGTAGCACTTCCACCTTGTAGATTGTACCAAACACCTCTGATCAAAAATCCAAAACCGTAGAAATGTTGATCTCACTGAAAGGAATAACATTAGAGAAGACCTCAAGAGCTAAAAACGCTGATTCGAACGTGAAATCGGTAGAAATTCTCAAGAACACTTCAAGAATACCACTCCTTCTCTCCTTTTTTTTCTTAGACTTTTCCCTATTTTCCTTCTCTTTCCTTGCTTGGCTGAATTAATTGGGTCTTGGGAATGTTTGGATCTTAATTTCCCATGTGTTACAATCCTATAGTGCCATATGTCCAGGATTAAACCTTGGGGTAACAAGTGTCCTCTTTAAATTCATCCTTCTTCTCTCTTCTCTCTCTTTGGTATCCTTTAATGTTAGGGGAGGGAAGCCTGATGAATTCCTTTGATTCCTAAGTTCGATCTTTGGGAAAGTCAAATACATGACAGGATTGAAGATCGGTGGATTCCCTTGACTTAGGGGCTAGGTGACACCTTTTTAGAGTGCCAACTCAAAAGTCAAAAAGGCAAAATGTAATGATGAGGGACAAGTGCCACCCTCTTAATGAGGGACAAGTGTCACCCTCTTGTGGTGCCAACCATAAAGTGAAATCATCATTAGTCATCATTAATCATCATCACTTACTTTTGTAATGATGAGGGACAAGTGTCACCCTCTTGTAGTACTAACCATAAAGTGAAATCATCATTAATCATCATTACTTACTTTATTAAAGCTATTTTAATAAAGTTACTTTATCGGTGTTTACTCTAGATCCTACTCAGGTTTTACTTGGGACTGCAAGATGTATATTGAGGCCAGCCAAATGGCGCCACGTGTCTATGTGCCGGTATATTCTACATGATGTCTTTCATATATCAAGCTCTTATACAATCTAGAGGGTTACTCTCTTAACCCGAAGGGCTGAGTCATACAGTCCTTGAGAGTCATTCTATCTCTCGACATCCTTAGGACTCTTCCCAAACTGGGCTTAGTAGTCTACCTGATATAGGCTTATCCTCAAGTCACTGGGCCTAAAATTTAGGGTATTACAATTCTCCACCTGTTCAATAAATTTTACCTACTTTTTGTTCTTTTAAGGCCGAGTTGTGCTTCGAGAAGGTCCCTGCTTCCTCTTCTTTTGAGAATTTTACCTATAGTTCTTAATTTTTTAGGCTATGGCTTATTTTCATTTCGCCCTACAGGTTGAGCTTGTTGTCTTTTTTGTATTGCTTTACCCTTCTTCAAATGTCTTTTAGATTTGGCATTCCTACCTTCAGCCTTCCGGGTAAGGTAGGAATAGGTAGAGGTTGCATTGGGAGGAATGACTTGGTGTCCCAGAATTGCTTGCCTTTAACAGGTTGGAGTTTTGTCCTATAGCTAGCGAAGTAGGCTTCCTTTTGGTAGTAGTGAGAGATTTGGGTTGTGGGCTCTATCTTTGCATGGTACATTACACATATTTCATTTTAGCTGGAATTCCAGTTAAAACCCATGCCTTGTACGTGCATCTCTCCTGGCTTAGAAGTACTTTGTGCCTATCTTGTCCTTTGCAAACCTCACAACCCTCATCTCTGTTGAAATGAACTCTACAATTAGTAGCTAAGAACCTATTGGCCTCAAACAACTCTATGCACTTTGGGCTAAAATTAGTTTTCTAATTTCTAACATTATTTTTCAGAATCAGCCTATTTACCCATCATTTTTATTAGCCTTATACCATCAAACATCCTAATAATTGGAAGGTACCTATAATCATTAATCCAGGATTTGAACTCTCACTAATGTTATTATCTACAATCCAAGACTTACATCTTGGTGAGAAATAGGCTCTTACCTAGGTTTTTAGGCATAAGTAACAACGGCCTTAGCTACTTCTTAACTAAGTGCACTAATAGCTTCCAAGTTGTCATTTGACTCTTCTCCAAATGAACTCCACGCACATCAAAAACAATTCTCCTTGAGCTCATTGCTTGTCTAACACCATAAGCCCTACTTTTTGCCCATACCTTGAAGCATAGAACACAAAGGGGCAGCCCTCTTTGTTAGAACCGGCTGACACCCAAGAGGGGGTGAATTGGGTGTAAGATAAAAACTTAAGAACTTTGAAAATCTTTTCGCATCTTAGAGGAAGCAATAAATATGAAAGTGATGAATCATAAATCACAGTTAGATATTTAAATGATATATGCTAGAAGTATAAGAGCTTAGGGAAGAGAATATGCAAACTGTGATTTATCCTGGTTCGGCCCAATCCACGATGACCTACGTCCAGTCCCCAGGCTCCTCCTGAGATTTTCAATCCACTATCTTCCTCAAGTTTTACCGGGTACTTGAGAACCACTACAATCTCACAAGTTTGATCCAGGCACTTGTGAAGCCTTTACAATTCTCGCATTGAGATTACTCCCCCTTACACACCGTAAGGTTACAACCAAGTTGCTCCCCCTTACACACCGTAAGGATACAACTTTGATGATGAAAGATTACAATCAATCTTCTCTCTTAGAAGTGAATAAGATGAACACTAAAGTACAATACAAATAATATCTCTCTCAAAGGTAAATCATATAGAAGCTAGAGAAACAGAGAGTATGTGCAATGAGTATTGATGTCAGGATGTTGGCATTTGGACGATGTATCCACTAAGTCTTACTTCTGTTTTGAATGATCTTCTATTTATAGCTGATGAGGATTGATGACTGTTTGAGCATTTCAACGTGTCCGTTAGAGTGACGTAGCTTTGTTTGACCGTTCTTCGATTTTGAAAACTAGCCGTTGGAACGTTGACGCTCCGCTTCCGTAAATTCACCTTTTGACTCTTCACATCATATCTTCATTGTATTCCTGGAGAAATACATTAAACACTAATACAATGAAGTGTTAGAGTGATTAGAAGCAATAAGAATGAGTTATATGATTATTCCATTGATTTCCAGAATCTTTGGGACGTTGCTCTGTTTTCCTGGGAAGCATTACTCGAGTACTTACTCGAGTAAACATCAAGTTTCTTCACAGGTTACTCGAGTGGCCTTCCATTTTCTGCATAGCTTACTCGGGTAGTAACTTGAAGTTCTCTTCTAAATAACTCTACGTACTCGGGTAGTAACTTGAAGTTTGACTTGAAGTTCGGGTAGTAACTTGAAGTTCGACTTGAAGTTCAGGTAGTAACTTGAAGTTCGACTTGAAGTTCTCTTCTAAATAACTCTTCAAGTTTTGCTAGCACATTGCTTTACTCCAGTAGTGACTTGAAGTTCTCGTCTAAATAACTCTTCAAGTTTTGCTAGCACAGTGCTTTACTCCAGTAGCTACTTGAAGTTCTCGTCTAAATAACTCTCCAAGTTTTGCTAGCACAGTGCTTTACTCCAGTAGCTACTCGAGTATTCATTAAAGTTTACTCGAGTACATACTTGAGTATCATCGGGAAAACTTTGATGAACTTTAGATTTTTGCTTACCACAGTGAGTTACTCGAGTAGCTCCTCGAGTAACATTGGCAGGATTGAAAATGCCGAGAGCGACTGCAAGTGATCTACATGGTTACTCGAGTACTTACTCGAGTAACGTTGGCAGGCCGAGAGCAATTGGAAGTTTTCTATCTGATTACTCGAGTACCTACTCGAGTAAAGTCTTTTGTTTTGTTATCAACCAGTTACTCGAGTAGTGCCTTCAAGTGAATTCTTGATTTTGACTCAAAACATGGCAAATTATATATCATCGGAAAGCCCTCATTATCTACATTCCAATGCAACAAGAATCAACTCCAAACTCGTTGTCTACAGAAAGTTATGATCCAAAGAGTATCTACTGTTCTTAGACAATCTCTGAAATCACGAGCAGCAACTTCCAGATGGCATAGCTATTAGAATATAACCTCAAATATGTCAAATTACCTATCCATGGAAAGCTCTTTGAGTCTTCTTTCATATGGCACCAGTTTCGTCTCAATCCGATATTTATTTTGAGAGTTATGTCCAAAATACCGAAGCTGTCCTGGAATATGACGGTGATTCATGCGTCAACTTCAACAGATCATATCGCCCTCATCGGAACTTCTTTGAATGTGATCTTGGTGTCAAACGTTTGTGTTGGAAGTCTAGTTTCATATGCCACCAGTTTCAGTTCGATCCGACATGTGGTTGGAGAGATATCATCAAAATACTGAACCTCTGTTCTGCCGCGCGAAAAACAGAGTGTCCATTACTTCAAGTGCCGCCTCGAGTGATTCATAAAATAACCCGGCATATTACTTGAGTAAGACCTCGAGTAAATACCTCCAAAATCAAACAATGCCATATTACTCGAGTGATTACTCAGGTAATCATCCCCAAAGGTACCATAGCTTCCGTATACATCATTTTAGCTTCGTATTGACCCATTCCAACTTCCGTATGATCATAGAAACCTCCGGTATCACTTCTAGGAGCTTGAATCTTGATATTCTCATGTGATCTTGCAAGTTTTTCTTTGTTTAATCTCTTTCTTCTTGTTTTTCCTCTTGATGATCATTCTTCATAGTCCAACTTCAATCTTCTTGATGAACATCTTCAATCTTCATCTTTCTTTCTTCTTTCTTCAATTCCTTGCCTCTTGATTTTCTTCTTGATGATTATTCTCCATTTATGAGGCATTATAATATCAACCCACAATGATGTCTATGACTAATCTACAAGATATACAACATTAAATATGGTAGTTAGTCAATGTGGAAGATAAGTATATTATACAAACTTTTTGCTCATATTTGACATCTATATTTGACATCATCAAAACTATTCATATCTAACACTCTTCACACACTACTTTTACCAACCTTTTATCACTCTTAGAAATTCTCAACCTGACCCTGTTTGTAATTTCTTACCTATCCAACACCATTTTAAGCACCTTCTTATCTAAAAAGGTCATGCCCATCATGAAGAAGAGCCTACTAGCCGAGCCCACCAAGTCAACATCTCCTCTCACTTCTTTAGGAGGCCTATCAACATTTGGGCCTAACTCATCATCATCATCATCATCATTATTTTTACTTCCATCATTACTTGCCGCTTCAACATTTGATACATCACTATCCTCCGTGTTAGAACTACCACTTTCACCCAAGTAGCTCTTGTCCTTAATATCTGAATTCTCTGTTCTGCACTTCTCATCCTGAGCAATGTCCTCTTTACTATCATAATCATCCACTCTCTTTGCCATACCCTTATTAGCCTTATTTGGGTTTGAATTAGAACTTAACCCCACCACCTCAGTTTTATCTATTGCCCTATCCCCAACTTTATCTTTAATATCAATATCATCAAACTCATCAAGCAATTCTATCTCCTCTATTATATCCTGTTGGTCACCACTCAAATTTTAATACCTTGAATTTTGGGACTAGAGGCTAGGGAATAAGCCTAAATAAAGCAGGCTACTAAGTGTCAGACCTCTTATTTATTTTGACATTGTGTGAAATAACAATCTGCTGTTTAGTAGGCACAAAGGAATAATATTAATATACTGATATATTGATATAAATGATTATATTATAGGTATCCCTTATAGGGTGTGTTCATAATAATTACAAACCTTGAAATAATAAAAAGGCCTTCAGATAACCAACGTCAATGCCTATACTGGTCTAGAACCTTAAGTTTTTGGTAATTACACTTTTGCCTCTTAATCTGCTGTTCTTTTGCTGAAAACTTTATACATTTATGGAAAGGGCGAGATTTGAAAGAATCTTAGTAGTAACAAGATATCAATCATATAAGATGCGATAAATAGAAATGCAATGCATCACATAGTGTAAATATAACATTAACACTGTAAACCAGAGTGTGTACACAATTTAGGGCCAAATCCTTACTTGTCTTTATACCTCAGTTGGGTCCCAGACCACAACTAGGCAATGTGCCCCAGGTACTGTGTATCATAGCTAGGTCCTCACTAGGCCAAATGGTACTTGTGCTTTTCCTATTGGGACGATACTTGTGCTTTTCCTACCCATAGCTAGATAATGTGTGTTCATTATTCATATCACATAATATAGCAACATACAACATATATAACACTATATAGTTTATGAAAGATAAAGTTACAACTTGGAATTGCCCTTTCCTTGTTTGATCTTAGTGCTCAAGTGTAGCGAGTATTTCTGGTCTCTGTCTGTGCTTTTGGTCAAGCACTCTTAAGAGTGAGCTTTTATTCTCGAGTGTAAGTCATCTCATCACTCGAGTGCGTCATCCACCACTCGAGTGCTGTAGTCAAAATTTTGATTTGAGGCTTCAAAAGATGGTCTTTAGTCAAGTTTCTCCTAACCCTTTAGGCATGTGTTTAGGTTTTGAGTAGCCACCTAAAGCTCTTAAATGATAACCAACTTAAGTATTATGAAAGTAAGGATTTGGGAAAGGGATTAACCTTATGTCCTTATTTTGGTTATAGGGTTGGATATTCACCCTAGTTGTGAGTTGCTGGTGCTGGAGCATACGTGGCAGGAACAAGAGTAGGGAACTTACCTCTCTTGCATGTATTTTATATTTGTACTAGTGTGTTGATGCATGTTATTGCTTTGCTTGATTATGTGAAACATGTATGAATGATTTGAAGCTATGTTTCAATATATGCTATGGCCATAAGTATGTTGTTCGAAGCATTTAGCTTGCAGATTTGTCATTGTATGAGCATGAGTTATATGATGCAAGCATGTCATGCATTAAACATATATCGTACATGCATATTAGTATTGCTTTCCTTATGAGATTCTCTTGAATCTCACCCTCCCCTACTAACCTTTCAGAAAGGGTAGTGGATTGAGGATGGAGCAGGAATCCAAGGGCGGCAAGGACCTTCCTTTGGGTTATTTGAGTTTGGTAGTTGGTTATTATTGCTAGTTGGGATAATTGTATATAATTTGGATGAGTATATGTGGATGAATATTTGATTATGTATTCGGGATGGATTATGTAATCCCCGTATGAGAATTTGTAAATGGGCGTATACGCCCTGTAAAGCTTGAGTTAATGAGTGGAACCCGGGCTTGCCAGGATTATTATGTTGTGCACTTTAGTATGTTATTGAATGTGATTTATCTTCGTGTGGTAATTGTATTCGATATGTGAATATGGGATCAGGTTATTTGGATTTCGAAAAGTATTTGTAAAAATCCCGTTTGGTAGATGGGTTTGAGAACAAATTTTGTTTATTATTGGTCTCTATGTCACTTTAATCACGTATTTCGGATATAATTACAAAAGGGGGTTACACCTTTTCACACTTGTCATTATCCTAAGCCTCTTCCATAGACACACATGAGTTCATATGCACATGATTCCACCTTCTTGGCAATGAATCTCAACCATTGATCTTCAAATTACCAATGAGTTTCCTCTTCGGTAACTAACCAATTGGTTAATAACTTTCCTTTTTCCTATTTTGCCCCTGATTGTGGCAATTCCACTTGAATCACCACTAATCACATTTATATCATTTATTTACCTCAACCATGCGACCTCCCTCTATCTAAGTTCAATTTAGATGTTAATCTATAATTGAACTTAAATATAGGGTTTAGGCACTGCTTATAACACTTTCGAATCACAATTCACCTCATATTCTCCAAAAAGTGTTTATTTATTGATAATCACATCCACTTTTGAAGTCATTAATCTTTAATTACTTTTTGGGATATTACAGAAAACAAATTCGAATCACAATTCATGTCGTATTCTCCAAAAGTGTTTATTTATTAATAATCACATCCACTTTTGAAGTCATTAACCTTTAATCACTTTTTTGGGATATTACATTTCTGCCCCCATAAAATAAATTTCGTCCTCAAAATTTGTTACTCAACTTAAGCCATAAACTTTGGACGCCTCTTTATGACGGCTTCCGTTTCATGAATTACTTCTCATTGGGATGGTCCCTTCTAGACCACCTACACAAATGGTACGTTTAAGGTATGATTCTCGTAAGAATCTCAACAGACTAAATCGTCGTGACTCAATGCCTTTTGTTTGATCGCTCTACTAATTCACGTACCCAAAGACATTCTTACAGGCATGTGATCTCCGTTTTCAACTCTAGAGGTTTCCACCTCCTTTGATTGTAATTCAAATAGATTGTACTCGTTCATCCCAGCTTTGAGCCCCTTCAATCACAATCATCAAATCACTTCCCCCTTAGGGAACAATGTTCTTAATACATACAATTGGATTTAGGAAATCTAAATCCTAAAAATCCTCTATCATTACTGCCACAATTTGAATCATTTTCTGACTAACCATTTTCGCGACAACATCCACTTTATCTAGATGATACTTAATCTCCAGGATACTTGGGACACTAATGATCACCATACTGTTCTACCATCACATCATATAGGTGATAGTGTAACATCTTTGGCACTAATACTAACACAACACAATTGTCAAACAAATGCAATTGCCACAACGTATGATTGCCGTAAAACATCATTATCGCAAAAACACAATCACTGGAAGTAGTTGGAAGGCATAGGCCACCACTCATCTTACTCTAGTCATCCCCTTTTTCGGGAGTAACTCAAAATACCATAGGTTCACTACACATAAACGACAGCTTCCACTGTATTCACGTATACCTTAGCTTTCTCTATTTGCAAAAATACCTCAGCTTTGACTGTTTGGAACAATACCTCAGCTTTCGCTATTTGCAACAATACCTCAGCTTTTGCTGTTTGCAACAATATCTCAGCTTTCACTGTTTACAACAATACCTCAGCTTTCACTGTTTGCAACAATACCACAGCTTTCGATGTTTACAACAATACCTCAGCTTTCCCTATTTGCAACAATACCTCAGCTTTCCCTGTTTGCAACAATACCTTAGCTTTCACTATTTGCACTTTCACAACATTACCCTCACCCGTACACCTACCAGTGACTCCGCTAGTGGTAACCGGGGCTTTTGGGCATTAACAACAACATCAGGTCACTCCAGAATCTCAATCTCCAAAGAACCCATACCTCAGCTTTCCCTGTTTGCAACAATATCTAAAGCATCCTATTGTAATGGCCTACCTAGAGTCTCAGTCTCTTCTATCCAGGTGGCCGACCAGGAGTCTCAACCTCCCCTTCTGAATACAACTAAAAGTACACAAATTCATAACAGACTCATAGTAGACTCCCAGTAGACTCAAGCTTTATGCACCACCTTCAGCTTAGGGTTAGTAGCAGTGTAACCAGCCTACTGGCTAGCCTTATTGACCATGCAGGGGTAAGTTCCCTCACAAGTAAGAGCCCCCGATCATGTAGTTGAATTCTCTATCAACTGAACTAGCTCTACTCTACTGCACACGGTCATACCTCAATCCCAACCTATTCATATCATGATACACGACATCAGTCAAGATGGGTAAGGCACACCAAACCTTTGCTTATTTATATCACATCACAATACACACGAAATCAAGCTTGGATTGGATAAACTCAACATTAGTGCATTCTACAATTTCACCTTCAAGCTTGGATTGGATAAACTCACGGTTGATCCTTTTGCATGAGCTTGGTCTTTGTCAACACAATCTAGAGGAAATTTTGAAAGAATTCTCCAGTGATAACATCAAGATTTAGAAGACTGCGTGTCTTAATAATAGCTTCTGTCTTTTTTCGGACTAGCATTGTTTCTACTATACTAGGATCCACCAAATCCCTTCTCATGATATAACATAGCTTAGAAATTTTCATTTCCAAACCCAAACTCGCATTTACACAATTCGACTTAAAATTTCTTTTCCCTTTTTACAAGATTTCTAATGTTATTCTCTTATTTCTGCTATCTAGTAACCCACGACTCGTCTTTAACTAATTAAAGCTCAATGTAACTTCTAATTGGGAAAGCAGTAATCAACATAAATTAATTATGGGCCTTAAGCCTTTCAACGGTTATCATGCAATTCATGCAAACATTTATAATCATAACCTTGATATCTATTGGCGTCGACACAACCACATTATCTAGCAGTTTATCCTCACACAATTTCAATCGTTTCTTAAAGTCATAAACAATGACTAATACCTAAATCGAATGAAACTCATAGTAAACTACCATTGAGAGAAGCTATACCTTGAATCAGATCGGGGGACTTCCTCGCTTCCTTATGTGTCATAGCAAACACCCTGCTTTGATTCTTAGGCCTGTGCTCCACCAGTTGTCACATGCATTTACTGGTAATGTGTCCTGTCTGCCTACAGCTAAAGCAGATTATTTGCCCCTAACACATTTGCCACTTTGCGCTTTACCACAATTGGGACATATCCAAGTTACTGGTTGGTAGGGTTTCTTATCACCAACCTTAGATGAGGATTCTTGCCCCTTACGTTTCTTGGAAGAAGTTCCCTTGATGGGCTCACTGCGGCTATTGGTACCCTTTGAAGATACAGATCTCTCAAATTATTCTCGGTGATTCTACATTCCTCCACCACTTTGTTGAACTCAGTAAATTGGTGGATGGCTAATATCTTTCTCAATTCATATCGCAACCCATGAATCAACATATCTGAACTTCATTCCTTATCATCCATATATCTCAGATAAGAAGAATACCTGACAATAGAATGAAACGAGACAAAGAGTCGTCAAAAGTCTCCGTGTCACCTTGTTTAATGGATAAGAATTTAGTTTCCTTCTTGAGCCACACTGACTTGGGGAAGTATTTCTGGTTGAATTGTTGCTGGAACAACTCCCAGGTCAGTGGCACATTTTGATTCCGTAATGTTAGGGTGATATTCTGCCCCCAATGATTAGCATCTCCCTACAACTTGTACACAGCCAACCATGCCTTCACCTCAGTCGGGAACTCAAGGACTTCAAAGATCTTTTCTAATTGGTTCAACTAGTCTTCAGCTGCTTGGGGATCAAACCTCCCTCTGAATACTGGAGGTAGGTGTTTACAGAACTTTGAGACCCAGCATTGAAAGTTCCTTTCCTCTCTAATTGTTACTACTTGTGATTCTTGGTTCGAGGTAGTGTGAGGTGGGATTCCCGTGAGTGATTGGACCCCCCAGCAGTTTCCTCATTTTCGAGTCTCTTCCTGGGTCTCCTCCTATATGGACTGACCCTGATCCTCATTACGTCTTGCCCTTTCTACTCTCAGCTCAGTAATCATATCCCTCTGATCTCTAATCAGACCCATCATCTTCCGTATTGGGTTCGGTGAATTGTCATTAACCACCTCCACCTCTGGGTCTACTTGCTGTACGCTAGAGTGACCTTTTGTTCTCTTTATTCTATAAATAACTCACCACATCAATATCATAAATAAGGTATACACATATGTCCACAAATCTCATATATATCCACAATAGCAAAACATACATGTGTATACAATAAACATTCACAAATCATCTTCTATTACCAAGGCCAAACTAAAGGAGCTATCCTAGCAAACTCTACCCTTTACTAGGAACTACTGCTCTGATACTATAAATGTAACCCCCTCCATAATTAAAATGGGTTAGAGACTAATAGATAATCAAAACTTATTTTACAATACCATCCTTGAGATAGGGTTTCCTTAAATGACTTTCAAAATCCAATTCATCTGGTCTCATAAATCTCATTGATATATATTAGAGTGTAAAGCAAAATTCTTGGCAACCCCCGGGTTTCATATTGTAAACTAAAGGGTTTATATGCATATTTACCCCTTACAATTTCCCATTCATGGGATTACATATCCATATCCAAATAATATTTACAAATGTGCAATAATCCCAACTCAGATATGACAAACAACTAACAACTAAAATAAAGAACTATTCACCCATGGTTGCCTGCTTCTCCTTTGAGCCGCTTGCCCTTTTTGTTGGTTAGTTAATGGAAAGAATAAGATTCAAAATAATTTCAGTAGTAACAAATAACTCATATAACATGTAATCAAATAGCATGCAAGTAAATTATCAAACAACATATACACACTTTCCCTTCCTGGCATTCACATTTATAAACACACATTGTCTTCCTGGCATTCACATATACACATTGCCTCCCTGACATTGACATATTCAAAGCTTCGCAACATCTAAAATCATCACAAAACAATGATAAATCAAACATACAATGCATCACATAAAGTATAAGGGAAAGCGTGACTACCTTTTTCTTTCTAAGTGTGCTCCAGCATAGGTTGCTCACATTAGCGCAAATATCGAATCCTACAATTCCAAATGTACCATTTAGACACTTCCATAGTGTTTTTGAGGGTTATATGAGTCTATAATGAAAGTTTACAAAAATGCCCCCGAGGACCCAGCCTGGGCTCGTCGTACCTGGTCCGACTGCACTTTTCCCGAAATTCTAATATAGGCTATCCCAACATATTTATGCCTAAGGAATCCATTTATGGAATCAAAATTATCAAATTCAATATCAAATTACAAAAATATCCTTGACAACCCTTATTTCAGGGTTTCAGGGGCGTTTTCATAATTATGCTTTTTCGAGTTGTTTCAAAAAAGTGACCAATTGTAACCCCACTTAATTTTCCCTCCTGAACTCAATGCAACCATCAAATCATTGAAAATCCAACTAAGCCTATTTTCTAGTACTGGCCAAGATCTGATAAACTCCAGGGAAAATTGGGGTTTTTTAAATCCGACTTCACAGACTTGTTCCTTTATACACCTAACCACTTTATTAACTATTTAATTAGGTTATAACTACTATTTAGACCCAATTTCGTCAGTACAACCCCTAGGTCATCTCAATTTCCAAATTTAAAACCAAAGACAATTCAGCGAATTTTCACCGATTAAATTGTCCACAGCAACTAGAATAGTCAAATATTGAAGTTTTGGAAGTTACCTCAAACTACCTCTGGCTCTTCCTCTTATGGTTGAAACCCTAGCTCTCTTGAACACAAAATTTGCTTCTCAAACACCTTAAATAACTTATAAGATAAGCTTAGGAGAAGGATTATACACGTTAGGTACGAATTCACCGAAGAAATTGACCTACCATGTGAGATTTTCCTCCTCTTTCTAAAATTCTCTCAACTCTCTCTCTCTCTCTATTTTCCCTCCATGGCTGAACGGTTTTGTTTAGGGAAGAGGATGAGGAAATTTTTTTATAATTTTTTTTCCTTTATCTCCTATTATTTAATTAGTCCAAAATTCAAAACTTTGACTTTTTGGTTTACACCATTTATGCACATATAGTATGTCATAAGCCTAATAGTATGTATATAATATTTCCATCCTCTTGGCCCATGCAAAAACACGTCCTAGGGTCCTTTAGATTAGCCCAATTGAATTTTCCATGTATCTCATTACTTCAAAGTTATTTTCCTTCATTTTCGGATTTTATGTCAATTCTTGCAGATTTTCTGCCTAAACTTTGAAAACTCATAACTAATTCTAGAAAAATAAAAATGGGGTGATCCTAAAGCCAATGAAAATATATTTGAGTCATATTTACTGGAAAATATATGGATCCTTGCAGTTCATAACCATAAAAATACAGAATTGCATAAAAGTTCATACTGCTCCAAAATAGATTCCAAAACAGATTCCAGTTTCAATCCCAAACTTTGGAAAATCATAACTCTTAGCTCACAATTGAAATGAGACAAATTATATGTCCATTTTCAATCTTGGCAAGTGAAATTTAAGACTGGAAAGTTTTAGATTTTGTGGACACCATTTGCCCATTCAAAAAGTTCGTATAAACTGACTGCCCTGTGCAGAGTTTCTATGGACAAAATTTCCAAGTTTTACACAATTGTTCCCAATGGTTCCAATTTCACAACAAACACTCTCCCCACACAAATTTTTACAAAGAAGCCATTGGAATAACTGAAACAACCAAATTCTCATCACATCCACACATATTCAGTTTTGAACCACGATGCAACACAACCATCAAATTTCCCAACTTTCCATTTCATCATAATATGTGTCCTCCCTCTATTCCAATTCAATTTAGATGTTAATCCACAATTGAACTTAAATACAGAGTTTAGGCACTGTTCATAACACATTCGAAATCACAATTCACATTGTACTCTCCAAAAGTGTTTATTTATCAATAATCACATCCACTTTTGAAGTCATTAACCCTTATTCACTTTTTTGGGATATTACATAAAGGAATTTTGGTGACTAAAATTTGGGATGTTACATTCTTCCCCTGTTAATAAAATTTCTTCCTCAAAATTTCGGATATCCTATAGATTGTTCTTAGGAGAATCACATCTTAATATGTAACTTATCCCTACGTTGTGCATACTCATAAAGCATGCATCATAAATTATCTGATAGATGTGTGTTAAATGCCTTAATTAAGGGCAAAAGAGACAATTGCTATAATCAAGGGCAAAAGTAATATAGAGAACTAAAAGAACTAATGGCACAAGAAATAATATTGCCATAATCAAGGGAAAAAGAGACAATTGCCACTTGATCTTGACGTTAAAATTGGAAGACAAAATGAAAGGACAAAATTTTCTCTTTAAAAGTAAGAAGTAATTATTAGAATGAAAAAAAATTCTCTCTCCCTTTAAGCCATTAAAACTATCTAATCAAGGTTAAAAGAGGGAAGAAAATAGCTTGGTCAAATAGTCAATGTTCTTTCAACTATTCCAACTTGGAAAAAAATTGACCAATGACAAGATAGAGAAAGCAAAATGGGTTAACATTTCCTCCTCTATTTTGAAGAGGGAATTTAGTCAAAAAAGAGAAAAGGGAGGAAAGGGAAAGCTTCATCATATCAAATTAACCACACTTGGTTAATTTGCCACACTCCTTCAAGAAGCTTTAATATTGGCCATACATATTTTTTCCCTTTTTCTCTTGCTTATTTTCGTCCAAGCAAAGTGTAAGAGGCAAGGAAGTGAATATTTAAACATTACACTCATCCTCACCCCTCCACAAAGTTGTCCAAGTTGAAAGAAAAATGGAAAAACTAGTAGGAAAAAGAAAAAGGAAAGAGAAAAGAAGAACAAAGAATGTGAGTTTCTACTTTGATTTTCACCTTGTAAATCACCTCTTTGGCTCAAATACTCTTCATAAACATTGTTTTCCTCTCTAAGATCTTCATTTCTATGGTTTTTTTTAAAAAGGAGGTGTTTTGAGTCTTCTGGCAAGAGCCAAAGTTGGAGAATCAAGTAAAGAGCTCAAGAAAGAGCAAGAGGTGAGCAAGAGCATCATTTTGACATATATGTTGTCTTGTTTGGTTAAGCTTTTAGGGTTTGTTCTTGCTACCCTAATTTTGGCCATTTAGGGTTTTCTAGGTTTCATGAAGCTTTGATCATATACATGTAATTATATGATGTTTTAAAAGCATATGAGCTAAGTTTGTTGGTTAAAATGTGAATTGGTGGATTATTATGTTGAACCCTAATTTCTGGCTGTACAGGACATCAAAAAGGAATGAGAATTTGATCAATTTAATGTTACTGTTGTGTTATACACAAAAAACTATGTGGAATAGCCCCCACTTACAAATTTTGAAACATTGGAACACAATTTGTAAAATTGCACATTCGCTACCAATTAGGGTTTCTTGTGCGGCAGTTTGGTTGCATTGTGTTTTTGAGTAAATGAAAAATTTCCAATGATCATGTTATTTTCTAGAATAACAGTAGACTAATTAAGCCTTAATTTGATAGGTTATGTAGGTCAAATGGATTTGTACATTATAAGATATGCATTTTTGAAATTGGTTATGTAAAATTGGCATGTTTCTGTGACAGTATCCAATAAATGGTAATTATGGAATGTTATGTGTTGAATTGCCTAAGGAAATATTTTTTTCATGAAACTAGACTTAATAAGAGTTACATAGCCTTTATAATCACTACAATTGGACTTTCGTACACAAAGATATGAATTTTCAAAGTTTGTTAAAAATTCTGCCAGCGTTTATTAATAGTACAAAATTTAAAAGGTAATGGCATAATGTAATTACCTTGAACTCTAGGGGTAAAATTAAGCACCTTGGGACAGGTTGACCACATTAACTCTTCCTTTGACTTAGTGTATTAACCTAATGATAACCAACTTAAGTGTTTTAATTATGAAAGAATTGGAATAAGTAATAACTCGTCATTTGTAAATTTTAATTTATAGGATTCGATATCTGCCCTGAGCGCTAGACCAGAACAAGTGTGAGACCGGAAAGGCTAAGGTAGTAACTTTTCCCTAATATTCTATGTATCCTGTTTCATGCATATTATTGCCATTATGAATACTTGAATTATGAACATGAATTGGGGCAGAATTACTCGTTAAGCATTCAGATTAGAAGGGCTTTAGCCCAGTAGAACGCTTAGTGCTGTGGGAAGGGACAGTAAGTCCTTGAATAGAATTGTTTGTTGCATAATTACATCTCTGAGTGGTGAATGAATACTGAATTGTCTGGTATGTGATGGTTGATATGACATGTTTCTCTTTATGCATTTATATGGGTGTTATCTGTTACTACTGGGATTCTTTTGAATCTCCCCCCTTTCCGATAACTAATCTACAGCACGGTTAAGTAGCTCACACAGGAAGAAGGTAGCTATGGACAACTAGAGTTGAAGATTTAAAGTTTATTTTCTATTGGTTATCTAGTTGTGAAGGATCTGTATATAATATATATAAGTAAACTGTAATAGCAAAACTAGTACTTGTAGTGTAGTGCATTTGCTAGCTGTAAATTCAAATACTAGTACATAAATGTAGTAAATGAACTTGAATAGGGTAACTATACAATGTGGATCCTTTAGTTAATGGAATTAACCAAAATATCTACTGAGAACTTCGGTAAGAACTCTAATATTAACAAATGGAAATAGAACCGAATAAGTCAAATAGATTTGAAAAACGAAAATGAGACCACAACAAAAATATTTTGAAATTTTTTTTGAAAACCCACTTAATATAAGATTAACCCTGTATTGAAGTCGGGATCCCAAATGGGTTGAAAACTGTTTTTGGTCTTCGGTGTGACTTTATTACACATTTTAAACTACTTTAAATGCTTTGAAGTTATGGTGTTACACAAATTCCTTTCGAATTCAACTACACCTTTTCTAGTTGCATGTATACTTTCTGCAATAGAGCTATGTTCCCCTCACAATTGGATCTTTGTTTCTTCGCAACCAGTTTAGCTCTATGTGAAATCTCACATACCTCATTCAATTTACTTTAAAAAAACTTCATTACCTTATGGTTGCTGCTTTGTTCGACATTACTAGAGTTGTCATCCCATTTGCCCCATTCGATGCCATCACTCTAAAACAAAGAAAAGAAAAATTAACTAAGGTCTTCCATGGCATTTCACTATACAAACAAGAGAACAATTAATGGGTCCCATTAGATGCTTACTCATGCTTTCATTCTTGTTCGTTTTTGCACAGTTCTATTACCTTAGAAAAGAATTTGGTCACATGCACACTCAATTCCCGACAATAGGGCCTCACTCTGACTTTTATGCTTAATCCATCGCAATCCTTAAGATTCTTTTCAACTTTGCACTTGATTCCCTCTGGCACCATGGTTCTTACTTCAGTCACACCTGGTTCCTCACTTTCTCCAACCTGATCAAGTGTCAAGCTGGTGATTTAGTTTTTAGGGTTAATTGGGATGATTCCTATATTTTGCATACTTTAGTCAAACACATTTTTCCACATGGGTAATATTCGTTGCCATATCAGAATTCCATATAAGTATTTTTAGTCAAATTACTGATTCAAACAGTCAATGTTGCTCATTTTAACTTAAGTTTCATTTTTATACCCTTTTTATGTCCTCATAGGCATTTATGTACCCAAGGTTCTAATATGGTGCCAATAGCTCTTGTAAGATATTAGCATGGGTATTTTTGCCCCTTTAACCCATTTTTTTATTGTATGCACATTAAGCAATATTTATGTGTAATCATAATAAATCATGTATGATGATTAGTTTAGTGTATATATTTTAACCAAAGGATATTCATAAGTGGCAAAAAATTATAAAATCAAACTTAAATCGGAAGATCCAAAAGGTAGATATCAGGCTATAGGAGCCTAATATAATGTGAAAATACTGAACATAATTAAAAGTAAAGTAGTCTCGAAACCTAGATTGCTAAAATGACGCATTCAAAGACTTAAAACAACACATGGGAACTCATTTTTCTACTTTTTATGTTCTTAATGATGGCTTTATTCACCCTATAGGCAGGGGTGGACATATTAGGCAATCCCAAATCCCTATTATCAGTCAATGGAATGTATTCTCTCTTTCTCTTTGATCGTATGGTTGAAGATCTTGATGACTAAACTATTAGTATTTCATCATCATTTTGAACTTTTTTTGCTGACCTCAATGCTGTGAAGGAGCTTGAAGCATGTGTTTCTACTTCAGAGGGTTGGAAAAAAAGACCTAAGTATGTGCTGCTACCAACTAAATCCTTTTCTTACCTTTAATTATGAGTATGTAAACCATTGCAAAATATCTCCCTCCTAAAAAAATTGCAAAATGCTCATACTTCTGGATGGGTATTTGATGTTGTTGTGCTTGACTCTAAGCTTAATAATAATCAATCCTATGGCCTGCATGAAGAGTACGACTCCATAACACAGAGAGTATAGAAAACCCAAAACATAATAATCTAATAGGCATGTACCACAAACCTCCTCATTGGCCAAAATCATGGTGACTTTACATACATCAAAAGGTGACGTCTTTTTGGTCATCATCCACTTCTTGATAACCTAAACAATGGTAGCCCAAGTATCCTTGTGATCGTCAATATCCTTAATGAGTTCGTAAGGGTGACTTGCCATAATATTATGGATGAGGAATTGAGATCACCAAAAGTGAAGAATAGAGAACACTAAATGGGATGCATTGATGATGTTAATATATATATAAGCGTTACCTCAATCATGGGACCAGCTATATTTCTTGGAAAATAAGCTTCTTGCATATTTAGTTTGAATTATGAATATGATAACTCCTTGAATCATTGGAGCCAACTAATAATTTATGGATATAAAATATGAAATATTGATATTGATATATAAAAGAGAGCGATAAATAATTATGATAGTCAAAAGAGAGTTATAAATATGGATATTATATTGATATTTATTGGTGTAAAAGTAAATGAAATATACTAACAGTGTTAATATAAAAATATCTATTTTCTCCAAAAAAGTTCACTTATAGAACGGTTCTTAATGTTGTTACTACGAGTATTATTGAAGAGTTAAATAAGCTTTGTATCATTGTTTTAGGATCCTTTAAGTGGCAAATCATTATTTCACTAGAAAAAATGGTGTTGTTTGTTAAATATTTTAAAAAAATCATAGAAAATTGAAAACAATACCATTTTGGCCTATAAGTTATCAAAATATCACTCATTTTATGTAGAATCTAATGATCAAAAGAAATAAGAAAAAAATATTTGGGAAAGTGGGGAAAGCTGGAGGCAATAGGGAGGGAACATCATACAACCTTCTCCATAGAAAAACATAAATGGATGTGATCATAAATAAATGTGAAGCCTATACAAGCAAGTAGGAGGTGTGTTTATGGAGAAAAATTACTATATACCAGCCTATAAGGCTTATTTGATTATGTTTTTTAAAACAATTATTTTTTGTTTTTAAAAAATAAACAATAAAACTTGTTTGGAAAACCCGTTTTCCATAAGTTGTTTTCAAAAACAAAAAATTGTTTTAAAAACCTAAAAAGCCAAAGGAGTTTTTATGTGTTCTCTTATTTTTGTTTTTCAATTTCTTAATTTTTGAGGCTACCACCTATCCATTATCAACACCACACCACCCGTCGACCAATGCCATGTCATTTCATTGATGGCTGCCACCACATCACCTCAAAAATAGATTTTTTTAAAACAACTATCCAAAATGATTTTTTGTTTTTTTTCAAAACTTGTTTTTAAAAACACTTTTGTAAAACTGTTTTGAGGAAAAAAGCAAAAACAAACAAGCCTTTATTCACTGAACTGCCTAAATAGAACTTAATAAAGGCAAGTATTGGATAAGAATAGTCTCTTTGACTCTACTATATTCTTTGCCACTCATTATCATGATTTGTTTGGATATTTTCTTCATATTTGATGTGTATAAAGGAAATAATGAATGCATATTGAAACGATTAAGGGAGTGGATGTGTTAAAAATGGAATAAGGCTATCATTTTTCTTATACATAGAACTCTTAAGTTACTTATAAGACCATAACTCTTAAGTTACTTACATGAGATCATAAATCCTATTCTAAGAATGACAGGAATTGTATATAATATTTACAAATAATGTAGCCACATAGGGCTACTAGGGTGTCTTAACCCGTTATAATGAAACGCCAACATCTTCCAGTCTTCGTTCTACCACTGCATTTCTCTCGTGCAGTTTTCTTCTTTATTCTCAGCACACCTCCTATTTTCACTTGTCTAAATGGTTGGTTGGGGAGGGTGAGATTCGAGGGAATCTCAGTAGTAAACAGTTACCATAATTCATGCAAGATATATACTATGTGCATGATATGTTAGCTTTAACTAGATGCATGCCCCATAATGACATTTCTGTATGCTCAATGGTTCATATACTATACTCATAGCCATAGCATAAATAGAAACAGAGCTTTATCATTCAAATGTGCCCTATACAATCAAGTAAAGAAATCACATACATCAGTAAAAAAGAATAATTATCAAATACATGCAAATAAGGTAAGTTCACTACCTCTTGTGTTGAATCCTCCTCTTGTACCTTTTTTCTAACTATTAAGGATGACCCTAGATATATAATCATATCATTAGAGCCATGATAAATGAGTGTCCATGGGATTCATATCATTAGAGCCATGGTAAATAAGTGTCTGATAGGATTACATAGGCCTTTAGAACATGTCTCTTATATTTGGCCCAATACTTATGACAATTTAACACAATTGCCATAAATTTGTACGTTAACCCAATCTGCCAGTTTTATTGACCAAAATTTAGAAATTCATAATTAATTTTAAAAAAATACAAATGGGTTGGTTCCAGGTTGTATAAAAAGTTATTTAAGTCTTAATTCAATGAAAAATATCATAGAGTCCCAATTACAGCCACAACTTCCCCAGAAATTCATCAAACTCAGACTGTTACAGATTTCGTTTCAGAATCTAGGCCAAACTTTGAAAAATCATAACTTTCAATCCATTAATCTAAATGGATTGTATTATTATTAAATTAAAGCCCAGGATGTATAATTTAATGTTGTACAATTTCATAACATTTGAACTAAGTTTGACCGATAAAAAACATATTGCAAGTTCTCTGCCTCCCAAAAATGAATTCGGGTAGATTTAAACACATTCTTCTAAAATCATCATAGATCATCATAAAACCTCTTTTAACATCATAATCGTCATCTTATGAACATCAAACCTTTAAAGACTCCCTCTGGGAAAAATTTAAGGTTTGAGTATCTCAAGAATTAGTCAATGAAATTACAGAATATTCAGTTCAAATCGAAGCATACACTTACTAGAACTTGAATCCTGTCATCTATTTTTGTTATGGTAGCACCTCCTCTAAGTAGATGGAATCAAACACCCCTGATTGAAAATCAAACACCATAGAAATGTTGCTTTCCAAGAAAGGAACAACATTAGAGAAGACTCCAGAAGCTAGAATTGCCGAATCAGAGGTGAAATCGGCTCCGGAGCTCAAGAACTTCCACTATTCATCATTTCTCATTCCTCTATCATTTTTTCATGATTTTTCTCTCATTTTTATGACTTCTGCACAAATTAATAGAAAGAGAGGAGGGGTAGTTGGCCAATTTCCCAATTTCCCCTTAGTTTGTGTAAAAATTACCAAGTTGCCATTCGGTTGGATTCCAACCGTCCAATTTCTTTTCACTTTGCTCTTGCTTCATCTTTTTTTTGTTTTTGGTCATAAACATTTTATTTTTCCTCTCTCCTTTATCTTGGCCGAAATCATGGCCCATTAGAAGAGGAAAATAAGCTCTTGAAATATCACAATTTACCTCTTCAAATATTACCATATGTACCTACAATTTTTGACTTTTCAACTTTATTTTGCTTGGCCAATATTGCTTCCTTCTTACTTTTATATTTTTTCTTGCTTCCCTATTTGGCCGAAATATGCATCAAGGAAAGGGAAAAATATATGACTTCTTGCTTTATGGTCAAATGACCAATTTGCCCTTATATTTTGTTTGTATGTAATTTGGCCTTCTTCCTTTTTCTTTTGTTTGGGTCAAAAATCACAATATATTGGGCCTAACAATTATGTTATTCTATTAACTAATTTAGGCTCAATATTGGGCTTTTATGAAGACATATTAAATTTTATGTCATATTTTGGCCCAAAATTCATGTGGCCACCAATTGCACTGTTTGGTAGTTCCAAATGTGCCAATATTCACCATTTTATTCCCTTTGATATAAGGAATCTTGGTGACTGAAATTTGGGATGTTACACTCTCTCTTTTCTTTCTATTAGTGGTGTATTTGTTGGGCATTTATAACCGTGTCTGACTGTGATTTGGTTTAGTCTCGGTATTTGCGATAGTAGATTGGACTCCAGGTATGCTGTATAATCTCACATTTGTATCAGAGCATGGAGTTTTTCTTGAGGCCAACGTTATTTTTTATTTTACCGTGTCTTTGCTCTACTCCCATAATATTTATCTTATTTGCTTATGTGATTAAATAATTTAGTTTTTTTTTCTTTCTATCTATAATTTATCAGCAACATGATTTGCTTCTCATAAATATTAAGAAAATTTTTGTATTAGTTTAGTTTCAATTTGTTCTAAACTTACAACGTTCAATAGTTGTTGTTTTCTTTTCAAGATGGATCATGTGGATCCAACCGAGATGATGATGGTCATAATCTTGGGCCCAAATGTGTTTGGGCTGTACAAATAAATAAATAGATAGATAGATATATTATTTTCTAGTTTTTAGAGGAAAATGAGATATATTTATCAGGTTTTTCTTTGATGCATTTTTGTGTGTTTTTTATGCATTTTGAAATTCCTAAAATTTATATTGTTGAATTTTAATAAAACACATATTCATAAACTCAGGAATGCCACTATTGAATATTATGTTAGAACTGGCTGACACCCAAGAGGGGGTGGGGTGAATTAGGTGTTTGATAATAACTTAAGAACTTTGGAAATTTGCATCTTAATGAAAGCAATAAGTATTGAAGTAATGAATCATAAATCAACAGTTAATATATACTGGAAGTATAAGAGTTTAAGGAAGAGAGTATGCAAACTATGATTTATCCTGGTTTGGTTGAATCTATGATGACCTACGTCCAGTCCCCAGGCTCTTCCTGAGATTTCAAATCCACTATCTTGTTTAATCTGGGCACAATAAAAGCCTCTACAACCCCATAAGTTTAGCCGGGCACTTGCGAAGCCTTTTACAATTCTCTCACCGAGTTATTCCCCCTTACATATGGTAAGGATATAATCAATTACGCCCCCTTACACACCATAAGATACAACTTTGAAGATGAAATATTACAATAAATCTTCTCTCTTAGAAGTGAATAAGATGAACATTGAAGTACAATACAAATAATTACTCTCTCAAATGTAAATGATATATAAGCTAGAGAATAACAGAGAGTATTTGGGTCAAGGTGGATAGCTTATGATATGAGCATGTTGGCATTGATGTTGTGTGTGGTTGCGCTCTGCCTGAATATCTTGTATTTATAGTTGAGTAGGATTGATGATCATTTGAGCATTTCAACATATCCGTGGGAGTGTGGTTGGTTCTTTTGTTTATTTGCTTAAGTTTGAAAAACTAGTCGTTAGAATGTTGGACGCTCCGCTTCCGTAAAGTTAACTTTTATCTCCTCACATTATTTCTTCATTGCATTCTTAGAGAAATACATTAAACACTAATACAATGAAGTGTTAGAGTAATTAGAAGCAAGAAGAATGAATTACACAATTATTCTAATGATTTTCAAAAGTTACTATACGTGCTCTATTTTCTAGAATTATACATCACTCGAGTGGTTTAGCCTTTTACTCGAGTGATCTAGTTTTTATTGGGTATCACTCGAGTGAATTTTATTTGATTACTCGAGTGATATGCTTCTAGTCATATATCACTCGAGTGAATTTTATTTGATTACTCGAGTGATATGCTTCTAGTCATATATCACTCGAGTGAATTTCCTAATCACTTGATAGATTACTGCAATTGAATCTCACTTTTACTCCCATTGAGCAAACCTTATCAAATTTCTGCCTTTACTAATAATCATTTCAAGTGATTTTGATGTTCACTTGAGTACACTGAGAATTCACTAGAAGTGCGGGTTGCACTTTCTGCCAACACTCAAGTGCAATTGCCAACAAAGCTCAAGTGCATCATAGGAACTAGTGTCTGTCTAACACTTGCAAGAGTGTGAATCCATACTCGAGTGTTGAAGCTTCTATAACTCGAGTGCTTCCTCTAAAATCAAATTTATCTTGATCATAACTCAAGTTTTCATCTAAAACTCGAGTTCTTGTGACAACTCCAATATCTGGATAAGTTCTTGTGTAAAACTTGTGAGAGCGTGTGCAATCAACTCGAATTCTCATTAGACATGATTTGTTTATTTTGACTTCAAATATGGCAAATAATATATCATTAGAAAGCTCTCATCATCTATATTCCAATACAACAAGAATCATCTCCAAATTCATTGTATACAGAAAGTTATGATCCAAAGAGTATCTACTATTCTTAGATAATGTTTGAAATCATGAGTAGCAACTTCTAGAAGGCATAATTCTTAGTATATAGCTTCAAATGTAACAAATTATATATCCAAGGAAAGCTCTTTAAGTCTAGTTTCATATGGCACTAGTTTTCTCATACTTAAATATGTAGTTTGAGAGTTATATCCAAAATACCAAAGCTATTTTGGAATATGATGGTGATTTGAGTGTTATTTTGTAAAATTCATATCTCCTTCATCTGAGCTTCTTTTGACTTGATCTTGGTGTTAACATGACGTATTAGGAGTCTAGTTTCATATGCCACTAGTTTCACCTCATTCATAGTTGTGGTTTGTGAGATATGATCAAATTATTGAATCTCGCTTATGCTAAATGAAAACAGAGCATTGCGCTTTTCAGCATCACTTGAGTGATTTTGAAAAGATCAATCGAGTTCTGAGGAATTCACTCAAGTGATATTTCACTCGAGTGATCAGCCCTGAAAATGTCAAAATGAAGCATGACTCGCGTGGGGTTGATATGACTCCAATATAAGACACTTGCTTCCAATTAAGCCATTCCAATGTCAAACTTGATCATGGAGACTTCTAATATTAGATCTGACAACTTGAATCTTAATATTTCCATTTGATCTTTGCAATTTCTTCTTTCTTTTATCCCTTACTTCTTGATTTTCTTCTTGATGATCATTCTCTATTTATGAGGCATTATAAGCAAAATAACATCAACCCACTATCAGGTTTATGACTAATCTACAAGATATATAACATTAAATATAGTAGTTAGTCAATGTAGAAGATAAGTATATTATACAAACTTTTTGCTCTTAATACTTGACATCTATATTTGACATCATCAAAACTATTCATATCTAACATATTATGGTTCTAATGTTTATTGATGTATATATGTAATTGGCTTCCTTGTATAATGTGTTGTTAGCATGTTTTAATGATTAGTTGTTCTATATATAGTTAATGATCTTCTTATATAAGTGGGAGCTTTTAGAAGATGAGGTCTCTAAAAGCTAGTAATTTAATGCGGTACTTATGTAAAATTCTTGACGGAATGTAATAATATTGCCAGTATTTATGTGATGGGAGGTACAAATGTATATACTCTTGATCATGAATCTAGTAGTATTATTATTTTTTCCTAGTCATGAATAATATAAGTATAAGACATTGTATATTGCGATGTGCTAATATAATAATATATATGTTCTTTAGTTGTATTAAATGAAGGGAAAACTTTGTTATAGAATTGAAAAATGGCAACAAAGAACATTATTGCTGAGTTAAATAAGGGGAATAAGTTGAATGGTGACAACTAGGATATCTGGCACTGAAAATTGCAATACATTATAGAGGAACAAGAGGCAATTGATTCCTTGACAACTATCATAGTGAAACTTGAAGTTGGGAACATAGCTTAGTGTAGGAGAGATATGGAGGCTTATTAGGCCTAAAAGAAGAAAAACAACATTAAGGGGTCACATTGCTGAGCACTATGGCAGATGACCTTATGTGCGAATATGAGAAGCACCATACTGCGTAAGCCATGTGGGAAGTATTGAAGGACAAGTTTAGTGGTACATCCACTACTAAGCTTAGAAATTTGACAATTAAATTCTATACCTATAAGCTTAAGCACAATACTCCCATGAAACAAAATTTGAGAGAGATGGTGAGTATGACCAGAGAACTTAAAAAAGCTGGGCATACCTTGTCTGATGACCAAGTTCAAGCTATGATAAGACTCCCTTATTGTTGGGAGCATATGAAGGTTAGTCTAATCCATAATGATAAAATCATTACTTTCAATAATGTAGCTAAGCACCTTGAGCTTGAGGATGAGCGCTTGGAGGCATACAAGTCCTTGGGACAAGCCTATTACACTGAGGATGCTGGTCCTTCTAATCCTAAGCCTAATTTTAGAAAGGGCAAGAAATTCCAAAAGAAGGGAAAGAGCGATGACCCTAATTTAAAATGGGCAAAAAGCAGTTCAAGAGGAAAGGCAAAAAGGATGAGAAAAGCATGGTGAATTAAAGAATGTCAAGTGTTTTGTGTATCACAACATGGGCCATTTTGCATGAGATTGTACTAAGTGAAATGAGTGTGAAATAGTGCTAGTGAATTATGTGAATTCACATGTTTATTTTATTTTGTGTACTACTTTTCTAACATAAACTATTTCTTCCTCTTGGATTTTAGACTTAGGCTTAGTAAAATCATAACTAGGGATAGAAGATCCTTCATGGAATGCGGTCAGTTGCCGTATCTAAGTAAGTGGCTTTGTGTAGGCAATAATTCAAAGATTGAGGTTAAAGGTATTAACACCTACAAATTAGCTATGCCTAGTGGAAAGACCTTGATCCTTCATGATGTGCTTTATGCATTGGATATTTGATGAAATTTAATTTCTATTTTATGCTTTTAAATTATAGGTTTGATGTAAATTTTCATGATAAGGTTGCAAACATTTTGATTAATTCAACCTTTTATGGTTCAGCCTTTCTTTCTTAGAAGTTTTTTGTTATAGACATTATGGGTGATTCTCATGTATATGATTGTTTTGATATTTCCTTTAATATGACTATTGATATAAATATCTGGCATAACTAGCTAAAGAAGGGTTGCTAGGTTCAATTGCAAATACAAAAATGTCCTTGTGTGAAAATTGTCCAGCTGGTAAGATAACTTGAAAACCTTTTGGTAAGGGAGCTAGAGCAAAAAGTCCATTGCAATTAATCCATTCCAATACATTCAGTCCTATGATTGTGAGGGCGAGACACAGAGCTTGGTACTTTATTACTTTTATTGATGATTTTTCACACTATGGTCATGTCTATTTAATCTCACATAAGTTTGAGGCTCTTGAATGCTTTAGATGAGACATGAATGAGGTAGATAATCAAATGGATGATAAAATTAAAGCATTACACACTAATCAAGGTTGTGAATATTTTTCTGATCAATTCAAAGAGCTCTGTGAAGAAAAAGGGATAGACAACTAACCATCCTTGGCCCTCAACAACAAAATGGAATTGCAAAAAGAAGAAATGGAATGATTCTTGACATGGTTAGGTCTATGATGGCGCAAGCAAGCTTGCCAATTTCATATTAGGGTGATAGTTTGTTAATGGCCACCTTCATACTTAATCATATGGCCTCAAATCAGTTACTTCATGTCCTATGAGTTATGGACAAAACAAAAGCCAGATCTTAGCATCTTAAGACCATAGGGGTCGGTTGTGTATGTTCATGAAAATTCTCATAAGCATGGGGAGTTAGGTCCTAGAGGAAAGAAATGTATCATTATAAGGTTCTCAGAACAGTCAAAAGGATATTTTTTTTGTAGGTGTAAATGAAGATGGAACACTGACTGAAGTTGAATATGGAGATTCCACTTTTTTGGAAAATAAATTTCCTAGCAGGGAGAGATTAACCATGCTGTTTCTTTTTATGAGATATAATAATAGGGTAGTACATGACAAGTCAATGATCTTGAAATGTCTTAGTATATTAATCTAAGTGGGAGGTCAGAAAGGTTGACACAAAGACCTAGACAAAAGAAGAGAAATATATTAGAAGCTCTTGTAAGAAGGAGTGACTAGGGCAATATTCCCAGAAGATGCTTCTCAATAGAAGGGGAGGTGCTTATAGTTACTCCAGAAGGGGATGATAAGCCACGTTCTTTATAAGAAGCCTTATCATGTCCTGCTAAGGATGAATGGAAGAAAGCAATAGATGAGGAAATAGACTCCATGAAAAAGAATAAAGTTTGGGAATTGGTTGATATACCACAAGGGCAAAAAGCCATTAGGAACAAGCGAGTTCAATTCTATAAGGCTTGTTCTAGCAATAGTGAATAGTTTAGATCTAGAATTACATTTGATGGATGTAAATAACGTATTTTTAAATGGTGATTTGGATGAATAAATCTATATGCAACAATCATTAGGTTTCATTAAGAAAGAAATAGAGAGTAAAGTTTGTAAGCTCAAAAGGCCTATTTATGCACTAAATCAGTCATTCAAACAGTGGTACTTAAGGTTTCACATAGCAATAACCTCTTATGACTTTCAAATGATTGAAGAGGACCAATATGTCTACATTAAGCATTTTGATGATAATTTTGTAATATTATCCTTATATGTAAACAAAATACTATTAGCTAGAAATAATCTAAATTCGGTAATATCTATTAAAGAATGGCTTTCATCAAATTTTAAGATGAAGGACATGGGTAAAGCAGAGTACATTCTTGGAGTTAAGATCCAAAGGAATCATTCAAGAAGAATTCTCTCTCTTTCACAAGAGAATTATATTAAGAAAATTCTTGAGTAGCTCAATATGAAAGATTATAGTCTCGTGGATACTCCAGTGTCTTCCAAAATAGCTTTGAGCCTTGATATATGTCCCAAAACTAAGTCAGATAAAATGAAAATGGAAAGAGTTCCCTATGCCAATGCTGTTAGAAGTCTAATGTATGCAATGATGTTGCAATACTAGATATTTGCTATATAGTAGGACTAGCAAGTAGATTCTAGTCAAATCTCAATGAAAAACACTATAAACCAGTGAAGTGTATCTTGAGATACTTAAAGGGCACTTTCGATTATGCACTTTGTTACAAAAGAAGTGATCTACACTTGGTTGGATACTTTAATGCTGATTTAGGCAGAGATAAAGGTGAGTGAAGATCCACTTTAGGTTATACCTTCTTACTAAACCATGGTGCTATATGTTCGAATAGTAAAAAGCATACATGCATTATATAACATGCCAATTATCACCAATATTCCCTTCATTTAATGAGATATTTAGTGGAATAAAAATGGTGAATTAAGATTCAAGTGAAGTGGCAAAACAATGCACTTAATGATTTTATGCACTAAAATTCAATTTGGCCACAAAGGAGAAAGTTTTAGTTCCTTAAAGGCCTAATATAGGAGCCCAAATTGGAGCATTAAATGGCACTAATATTGGCCAATAATAGTGTGAAGTTTCAGCCAAGAAGAGTGGAAAAAGGAAGAAGCCTCAACTAAATACAAAAATGTAAGGGTAAAATAATAATTTGCCAATAAAGCAAAGAATTAATTATTTGCCAATTTAAGGAGGCCATTTTTGGCCAAATAAAGAGATAAAATGGAAAATAAATGTTCGGGAATAAATATCCCAAATTTGGAGCAATTGTGGCTAAGTAAATTGAGTTGAAAAATCAAAGAGTAAAAAGGAGGATTAATTAATTATTTGAAGAGAGAGAATTGTGATAATGTAAGAGGAAATTATTATTTCCCTTTCTCCTTAATTTTTTTGCCCAAAAAGGGAAATTAGAAGGAAATAATAATACTTGATGGCTAATGGTGCCATGTGTCATTATCCTAGGCCAAGTAAAAAGATTAACCAAAAAGGGGAGTTTGAAAGTCAAAGAAAAGTGGTAACTTCAAGAGGCAATTGAAGAGGCCCATTTGGTTTAGTTGGAACCCCTCCATGGCATCTTTTTGGGCTAAAGAGAAGGGAAGGAATTTAGTCAAGAAGAAAGGGGAATAATTATGATAAGATACATAGATATAAGCCCAAGTAAGAGCACATGTGCAAATTACCTTAAAATAATATATTTCTAAGAGAGATGAAGTGATATTTTAAAAGCTTCTCATCTCTTTCCTAGCCTTCATTTTCATCCAAACAAAGAAGAGAGAGAGAGAGAGAAGGAGAGCTTTAACAATGAGAGAGTTCAAGAAGGCAAAAATCCAAGGTAAGATTATGAAATCCTTGTGTTTAAGCCTTCTAATTCATGTAGAACCTCTTCTAATCTCTTATTCATCTTGGAAATCATGTTAGCAAGTAAAATCAAGAGGGAAGAGAGAGTGAACAGTGGCATCCTAGAGAGAGAAAGCTAAGAAATCAAGAGGTAATCTCATAAACCTGATACTCTTATGCTATAAGATGTTGTTGTGGTTGTGGTTGTGGAATTTGGCTTGGTTTTTCCTTGGTTTGTAAATTTGGGATAATGAACCCTAGAATGTCATGCTTCTAAAATTTCTATGGATCATGTTTGTTTAGTGTTTAACTAGTTAATCTTGTGATTATAAGTGAAAAGGAAGTGAATAATCAAGAGAAATCAAGAAAACACACTTTCCCTCCTAAGAACCTAAAATTTGTTTGATGTAGAACCATAGGAAGGATTTTAAATTTTGAAATTTTGATGGTTCTATTGGATTTATAAGGGAAAATTGTGTAGGAATATATGTGTTCATAATTTTTGGATGATTGAATGTAAATCTGAAATTTTAAGAAGTTTAAAGTACATGATGTTTGCTTGTTTCACTGGAGGCAGTGTTAATGTACAGTGTATTTCGTTAGTCAAAGATACTCCAAATGCTATGAAACTTTCCAAGATTAAAGTAGAGATGTAGAGCTTTAATTTGATAGTGGTTCATATTTTTTGGACTTGTATACTAAAAGATATGGATTTTTGAAGTCGTGCCCTATTTCTGGAATGTAATCTAGAATAGGGGAATTGTTATGAATTTCTAGGAAAAATGTGATAATAGTAACTAGCTTTAGGTATTTTTCCATGCAAATAAACTTAAAGAGCTTCACATAGGCTTTGGAATCAGTCAATTTAGAATTTCCTAGAATTAGTTATGATTTTGTCAAAGTTGATTGAAAATCAGCTAGTTTCTAGAAACAGTGAAACTATATTGTGCAAAATTATACCATGCAGAAACTGTTATAACTGCACTAGATAACTAGCATAATTTGATTTAGAGGCAGTAATAATACAAGTAATAATCAGTTACTTGTAACTCTAATTTTTATAGGACCTGAAAATTTCGCGAGCTGGAGCCAATGTTTAGGACGGACCGAGGAACAGAAAAAGGAGTCAAGTAGTAACTTTTTCATGCATATACTATGTGATTATTGTATGTTTGTATATGCCATCTTTTATAACATGAGCATAGTGTCTCAAACACGCATATTAGCTTTATTGTGGTCTGGGACCCCAACGGAGGCGTAGAGTTAAGCCAGGGTAGGCGCAGGTTAAGCTAGGGTTAAACAGTCGTTTGTCCTTGGACGGTGTGCACACAACATTCTCTCATTTTACATAACATGGTGTATGGCATATTTATTTTCACATTTTGTATGTCTGAAATACTTGTTGCTACTGAGATTCACTTGAATCTCACCCTTTTTCAACAATACAAATATTACATCTGAAGCTAGAATCTTAATAGGCAAGGCAGTAGTTATAAGTGAATAGGGTCCCGATGTAGGCGGAAGTTGTTGTTAGTTATTTAAAATTGTACTTTTGGTGTTTTTTGAGCACTTTGTATATATCTTTAAACCCTATGGGGAATTTCCTGTATTGTAAACAAGTACTTAATGTCAGTATATTTCTGCTTTTCTGTATGCCATACAAAACTATGCGCTGAATACTTTGCGAATACCTAAATGTTAAGGGGTTTGACATTTTGGTATAAAGCTAAAAGTGGTTTTGGCATTATCTAAATAGTATACTGATATGGTCTTGTTTACAGGTTGACAGGAATGATGCGTGGAGAATGATAACAGTGAGATAGTTACCATCGTTGGTGAACCAAGGTACTCTAGGTCAGAGGATTCCCAAGGAGTAGCATTCTATGGAGATAATGACACCTAGGAGACGGGTCCGAGTCAGCAGTATACAAGCCATAGCTGAGACCCGAGCCAGTACCTAGAGAGAGGATAGGAGATTTCGAGCAGCGACTTTCTGATAAGTCTGAGTCTAAGTTCTGTGTTGTTACTCTCTCCAGAGCCAGACCTGTGCATGTGAGATATGACCTACGACTGAATTAAAGGTTGTGGGACTATGCTCGGCACAAATACTTATGGGATTTTGAGAAGTATGGCACTCTTATAGCCTAGTACCTTGTATATTTGGAATATATGGATTCACTCTACTGGAAGCAAGTTGCACTGAGGCTGGAATATCTGGATGTGATTTGGATTTATACGACAATGTACTTTTTTCCCATATACAACATTTTGGGCCAAGAAGAAGAATGATATAGTAGAGAGGGGCACAAACCACCATTTTTTCTAGTTTATGGAGCACATGACACCGTACATGTAAAACAGTGTGTAGAGGGTCTATACCCAGTATTTTGGTGATTGGAGTTAGCTAGCACGAATTTTGAGATGATGGCAATCATAGGATACCACTGATCAGATATAGATAGATTCGGTATTTGTGTTTTCTCACAGGTATAGAAAAGTTATGCGTGCACAACCCTGAGAAATCATAGGATGGGTGACCCCTGGGAAGTCATATGTATGGTTTGGATATAGAGTGTAAAAGATAATAAAGTATAGTATACAATAGTTTATAAGCTATATGGTGTTAAGAGCTATGCTAAACTACTATAAATATCCATTGTTTGATATATATGATGTATCTGTATACCCTATATTTTGAGAAATGACAAAAATACCCTTACGTTTGTATGAATTTATTTCTTCTTTATTTCCATATAGTGGTATATAAAGATGGTACGTATAAGAGAAGGAGATCATAACTCAGATTGGCAAGATAACCCTAACCCTATGGTACAAATTCTGGGCAGGATGGCACAACAACACCATGATGAACAATTTTAGAGATGAATTGCATGAGGTGCGACAAAGGCAAGAAAGCTTAGAACACCCTGAAAGGCAAGAAGGTGAACGTAATCCAACTGAGCAACCTTATCAAAGTGTTACGAGTGTAAATGGTTTATGAAAAAGTGTTAGTATATACTGTCGTAACAAAGTAACATAGAAATGAGTAGAATATCATTGCCATGAGGATTGAACACTAAGTACCAAAATGGGTAATTTTAATTCTATTTAGTCGATCGATTAGTTAGTGAAAACAACTATGAGAAAAAGTCTTTGGGATCATATTTCACTTAACAAATTTTGGATTGAATCACCTATCTATTCTAGTCCAATTTATTCCACATGACTGATAGTCGAGTTTCCTTAATTTAATTACTAGCCTCTTTCAAGGTCACTCAATTTTATAATTAATTGCTAATCCAATATATTCCTATACGAATTAAGGCAATCAATCATGCATTAAGATTTATGGAACTCATTAATACTACACAACCCATATGAATATATTCCTATCTCATGCAAATTATGGTTTCAATTATAGGATCTATACACATGCATCTCCTTCCAGTCGCAACATTCATATTGAAATCATTCAAAAAGATGGCCAATCAATCAAAAAAATTAAGAATAATAATCAAAACTCAATCATGAAAGAAAAATTAAAACTAGATGTAATAAGCTAAGATTCAATTTGTCATTAGTAAGCTACATCATCACCCTAGGAAAGTGGAAATTTAGCTCATGATGAAATTAAAAACAAAACCAAAATAAATTGAAAAATTTATAAACATTGGATGAAACTCAATTATTGAATTCTAAAACAACAAGATACAGCTGTAAGATGCATGAAAATGGAAATATTTAGCCTTCCATATAGGAGGTAAAACCTTCCATGTAGGTGGCAACTTATACCATCCATAAAGGAGGACTACCTAAGCCTTCTTTGAAGGAGGCTTGCAAGAAGCAAATACAATGCATGAAATTAACTCTAAGATGGTGTGTTTCCTTGTGTCTTGAACTAATCTATTTATAGTTGGAGGATGTGCAAAAAATTTCAAGAAAGTTTGGCATATATTTTGACCTTAAGCCTCCAACATTAACTTTGAAAGTTAAGGTGCCAAACTTCTCTATTGCTACCTTATTTTGACATCTAAAATGGTGGAATTTCAACTTGTGATCCCATGAAAGTTGTAGCTATGGATCTTAGCATGAAGACATAACTGAAAGCACCTCAATTTGATATTTATTGATCAAGTTATGGTTAAATTAGTAGGCAAAGGTCAATCAGGGACAAATTCACATCCTCAATTTCTAAGCAAAATTTGAGACCATTGAAGGTAGAACTAGGTTTTCAGTTCAAAATAAAAGTTGTAAAGCCTTTTCTTATCTTTTTATCCATGTAAAGAATGTCCAAATCTAACATCTAGAGCTTTAGATATTGCCTAAAGACTGCAACAGGGTCAAATTTACTATTTTTCAAGAAATTCTATTTATGCCAAAATAATTATTTATTTATCAATTACACCCAAATTCATTAAATTAAGCTCAAATATCATTTATAAAGTCATCATATAAGGGAAATTAAATATATAAATATTTTACTTATCAAATTCCCTCACACTTAGCTCTTGGACACCCTCGGACAACAAGGAGTAACTAATAAGTGCTTCTAACAAAATCAGAAGTGTCAAGTCATAAGCAAGAGCACAATTGTGAAATAAAGAGATCATATTATTCATAAATCAATACAAATATAAACTGGTAACATTTGAAATGAATGAACTGAGTTCATAATTCTTCCAATCTCTCAAGTGTTTTTGGGTAAGTTTTTCGCTCAAATTCAACCAAAAAAGTTGCACTACCATAGGCTGCTAAAAATCTCAATCCCTACTACCTAATTCACATGCATAATACAAATCAAAAGGACTTATTAAGGGTTGTAATAGGGTTAAGGTAAAAGAAATATAAAACATTATATGAAGGACTACATTTAAGAAATTTAATAGAGCAAATGAAAAATAGGCTACTTATGAATAAATTTTATCTCATCACAACAACGCACAATTTAAATACTTAATATTTTTTTATTTTTCTTTTTTTCTCTCTCTATTTGTTTGCATAACAATTCTAAAGTTGATGATATATACACCCCCACACTTATCAAAAGCCCATTTCACAAAAATTTCAAATGCTCTGCTAATCTTCTGAATGAGGTGCAAGCACTTGATATATCATTAAAACACATGTTAATGGGTTGAGAACAAAGGAAAAATCAATTAGGCTCAAAGGGGCTTATCAATAGTATAATTGCAAGGTTGGCTATTTGGCTCTGGCTAAAGAAAATGAATGCCTTTACCATTTTTAAATGTGCTTGTGAAATGTAATTTCAACCAGATTTAAAGCAAATCTAGATTGACAACTTAATAGGTGAATATCACACACAAGAGAAATAATTATTATAGGCTCAAAAGCTCACAGTTAGGGGCTTTTAAACTCAGCTCATTCAATCTTAAAATTCATTACTAATTGTAACAACCAGTTCTTTATTCATGCTATGAAATCTCAAAATTCAATTGATCCATACTTAAAACTTATATACTTCTTAAGATCATTAAAAAACACCTAAACATGATTTTTTAAAAATATTTTAAATTAATTTTTAAATTTTTTTTTGAGAATGAAAAAAATGCAATTGATAAAATGTGTCTCAAGAGTTAAGAATAACTCCTTACTTTGCCATTTTTTTCACACCCCATGCATCTAATAGTTTTATTAACTAACTAAAAAATTATATAAAATTTTTTTCCTCCGCCAACCTAAATCAGACATTGTCCCCATTGTCTTCTAGAGCTTAAAGAAAGTTTTTTTTGAAACATAAGCACACAGTAAGGTAAAACCAAAAGTTTAAGCAAAGTTACAACCATAGAGTGGTATTTGGATCCTACTTCTGATTGCTATTTGAAGATTGCCCACCTATTTGCTTGACTAATAGATCTGGTTTAGGTTTATAGGTTTGCAGTTGATCAAGCAGCTGATCAGCAGTTGGTGCAGAAATTATGGAATGACGAGTTGCTTAGAGTATGACTCCTGTTTCATATCATGATAAAAAAAAGACAACAAATCATTATAAAAACCATTACTATTTAACAATTCTAATGCCTTTTTTATGAAAGTTTAACTTAGCTCAATATGCAATGCTGAAAATCCTATCTAATGTTTCCAAACTACTTGGTAGAGCGATAAAAACTTCAGCCCTGTAGAATATACGTCCCATACATTCAAGCAAGTTTGCTACCTCTAACTCTTGTCCTAAGGAAAAGATGTGACCATGTAACTCCTTCACCTTTACACTCAAACCCTTGCTTCCTTTAATGATTGCAACAATGGCCATACTTCCCCTTAGGCCTTGGTTACCCATATATAAAGTTGATCTTTCTAGCAGCTAATGCATTTCTAAGCTCTTGTGCTACATTTAGAAACTCTCCATTCTTTCCCTTATCAGTTTCATTAAAAATGTAGATAGATTTAAACCTACATTTTAGTATGGTACCCTTTTCTCCTGTTTACTCTCAAACATTTTGTGTTTACAAGTAAAAGAGTGCATATTTACAGGTGAAGAGTGCATAATTACAAGTGGAAGAGTGCATATATATAATACTAAAACAACGACAACCAGAGCATGCAAATCACACATTTTTCAAAGAAGTTTGAAAAATTTACCAACATGAATGACCGGTATAGTTTGCGTGAAGAAATTTAAAGAAAATAAGAAGGAAAGTCAAAAGTTACTGAAAAGATAAGACATATTAGACAAAAGCATGATTATGAACAGTAGTTGTGATTTTGGCTCACATCTTCCTCTGGTTTTACGTCCAGTAATGGCTTAAATGCATTTTATGAATCGAGGATTTGCTTCCCATCCAGTTTTTTTATAAATTGGCAAATAGGGTCTTTTAACGTCAGATTCCCAAGATAGTAGCGCTCTTTTTCGTTATTAAATATATTCAATAAATCGAGAAGAATACGATGAACATCACCACTTGGATGGGTCTCAAGAGTTTGAATGATACCATTTAATGTCTCCTTACTCAGTCTATCCTTTATGAATTTAATTTTATCTTCTTGATTTATAGAAACCATACCTTTGCTCTTACAGCGCTGAACACATGTCCACATTGCACATTTATGGCTAACCTATATTCTTTTAGCTCTTTTCTTTTTGGAGTAAGAACTTCTTCCCATTCTTGTCATAGGTTTAATAAATGATGTGTGAACCTCACATGCTAAACATACCTTAGCTTCAATGATCTAGTGTATGTCTTTAGGAAGGCCCAAATACTTGAATATCTTTATTCTTTCAAGTCCACAACTATAGATCTTCCTGAGCATATCTTTGGGGAGAGTGGGGAACCTATTTTTAAGCTTTGCAAGAGATTCCTCCATATTAACTTGAAATGAAAATGATGAGGACTAAAATTTATAATGCAGTGTAGTGTGTTTCAGTAAGTAAGAAAGAGAAATGAGTAAAGAAAAGAATTTTTAGGTTGCCTCCCAAATAGCCGCTCTTCTTTAATGTCTTTAGCTAGACAAAAGCCAAACTAATTGAGTCGTTTTTTTTATACTAGAAGGAGGGCTTACCTATTGGTTCTTCAAGCATGATGACAATTTTCAAAGTGTTGATTGCACTGTCATTGTACTCCTTTAGCCTTTGCCTATTTACTTTGAAATTTTGATCACTATCTTGAATCTCCACGATTCCATATGGCCATACTTGAATCACCGTAAAAGGTCCTGATCACCTTGATCTTAGCTTTTGTAGAAAGAGCTTTAACCTTGAGTTATATAAAAGCACTTTTTGTCCCTATGTGAAATCTTTCCTCAAAATTCTTCTGTCATGCCATATTTTTGTCTTCTCCTTGTATAACTTAGCATTTTCATAAGCTTGGTGTCTGAATTCTTCAAGCTTATTGAGTTAGAGAAGCCTCTTTTCACCAGCTACCTTTAAGTCAAAATTCAAGGCTTTTACTACCCAATATGCTTTGTGATCCATTTCTACTAGAAGATGGCATGCTTTTCCATAGACCAATTGATACAGGGATATACCAATTGGTGTTTTGGAGGTAGTTCTATAGGCCTAAAGTGTATCTTCTAATTTCTATGCCCAGTCCTTCCAGTTGGAATTCACCATGTTCTCTAAGATCCATTTCAGTTCTCTATTTGATATTTCTACTTGCTTGCTAGTTTGTGAATGATATGGAGTTGCAACCTTATGAGTTACTTCATATTTAACTAACACTGATTAAAGTTGTTGATTGCAAAAATGCATTCCTTCATCACCGCTAATAGCTCTAAGTACTCCAAATCTTGTAAAAATATTTTTCCTTAGAAACTTCACAACCACTAGAGAATCATTTGTAGGGAATACAGCTGCTTCAACCTACTTGGAGACATAATAACAACTACTTAAATAAACTAATTGCTAAATGAGGATGGAAAAGGCCCCATAAAATCAATCCCCCATACATTAAAAAGCTCAACTTCTAAGATGTTGGTTAAAGGGGCTTCATGTCTCCTTACGATATTTCTCGTTCTTTGACATTTGTCATAGGTTACCACAATTATGTGAGTGTCCTTGAAGAGTATGGGCTAGTAAAATCCTGATTGAAGGACTTTAATAGTTGTTCTATTTGCTCCAAAATGACCACCATATAGGGATGAATGGCAGTGATTTAAGATGCTGAGCATTTCTTTTTTAGGAACATATCACTTGATAATTCAATTTGGGTATTATTTGTATAAGAACGGATCCTCCCAAAAGTAATGCCTTACTTCAGCCAGAAACTTCTTCTTTTTCACTTTAGAAAGTTCACAAGGCATTACTTCACTTGACAAATAATTCACAAAATCAGCATACCAAGGAGTGGGTTGTGAGTGCATGACAAAAAGTTGCTCATTTGGGAAATTCTTCTGGATTGGTGATTCTCTCTTTTGTTTAGGTGGTTCTAACTTAGAAAGATGATCTATAATGAGATTCTCAGTCACTTTTTGTCTTTAATCTCCAAGTTAAATTCTTATAGCAGAAGTGCCCATCTAATCAATCTGGGCTTAGCATCTGCCTTCTCAATCAAATATTTGATTGCTGAGTGGTCCATCCAGTTACCTTTGACTCGATCAAGTAGGCTTTGAATTTATCTGATGTAAATACTACTGCTAGGAGCTCCTTTTCTATTGTTGTAAATTCAGCTGTGTTTGAGAGTGTCTTGCTAGCATAATAGATGGCATGAAAGATATTGTCTCTTTTTTGGCCTAAAATAGCTCCAACTACATAATCACTTGCATCGCATATCATTTCGAATGGAAGGTCCCAATCTGGAGCTATGATAACTAGTGTAGAAGTCAAGGCACTTTTTAGAGTTTGGAAGACTGATACGCATTCCTCATTAAATACAAAGGGAGTGCTTTTCTCTAATAGCATGCACAGTGACTTTGTGATTTTTGAGAAGTCATTGATGAATCTTCTATAGAAACTTGTGTGTCCTAAAAAACTCTGGATGCCGTTAATTGAAGAGGGATGTGGTAGCTTTTAAATTGTTTCAATCTTAGCTCGGTCTACTTCAATGCCTCAATCATATACCTTATGACCTAGGACTATTCCTTCTTTCACCATGAAATGACATTTCTCCTAATTTTGAACCAAATTTGTCTCCACACAACATTGCAAGACTTTTACCAAATTTGAAAGACAATGATCAAATGACTCCCCAAAAACTAAGAAATCATCCATGAATACTTCAATGAACCTTTCCACCATGTCTTAAAAGATCGCCATCATACTGCTTTGAAATGTTGCTGGTGCATTACATAGACCAAATGACTTCTTTCTAAAGGCAAAGGTACCATATGGACATGTAAAAGTTGTTTTCTCTTGATCCTTTGGTGCAATTATAATTTGATTATATCATGTGTACCCATCCAAGAAACAATAATAGGCTTTCCTAGCTAGTCTTTCCAGTATCTGGTCTATAAATGGCAGAGGGAAGTGATATTTTCTTGTGGCTTTATTGACCTTTCTGTAGTCGATGCACACTCTCTATCCAGTAACCATTCATTATGGAATTATTCATCTTTCTCATTAGCCACCATGTCATTCCACCTTTCTTTGGCATAACTTGAACTAGACTTACCCGTTGACTGTCAGAGATTGGGTAGATTATGCTAGTATTCAGCACTTTACTACCTCTGAAGGTACCTAATCTGCTCTAAGACTTTAGGATTAATAGATTTTGATACATCTACTATTCTTATTGCTAATAGTTGATCCATGCAAATTTCGTTCACCACATCTTTTATGCAACTGGTCAATGTATCTATTCTGTAACAGGTGTCACCTTTATCTGGATACAAAGCCTTAAAGATGTTGAAAGATACTTGATTATCTTGAACTCGCAAGGTTAACTTTCCCTATTGAACATCTATTAACATTTTCCTAGTTGCTAGGAATAGCCTCTAAGAAAGATAGGAATTTCTTGGTCTTTTTCCATTTCGAGTGTTATGACATCAGCTAGGAATATGAGTTTATCTACCTTTACCAGAACATCTTCTAAGACACCCCTCAAAATTTTTATTGATCGGTTAGCTAGAATTAATGAAACTGTGGTCGGCTTCACCTTTCCAAGATCGAGTTTCTTGTAGACAGATAGAGGCATAAGGTTTACACTTACTCCAGGTCACAAAGTGCTCTTTCAAAGTGACATTGACCTATGGTGCAAGGTATGCAGAAGCTTCCTGGATCTTTCAACTTTGGTGGTAACTTCTTTTGTAGAATAGCACTGTAATCCTCAGTAAGTGCAACTGTCTCAAATTTCTTAAGCTCACGCTTATTTAAGAGAATATCCTTCACGAATTTTGCATAACTGAGCATTTAGGCAAGAGTGTCTGCAAAAGGAATATTGATATGCAACTTTTTGAAAACCTCCAGAAACTTTGCAAATCTTTCAATTCTTTTCCACTTCTTAGTAAAACGGCCTTTACATGCTCTCTTGGGTTTCTTTTGGTGTCACTTGGTAGAGTTCCTGGTTGCTTGGAATTTAGCATATTTGCAGTTTGGCTCATTTGGATCTCCAAGTTCTTTATTAAGGCTTGTTGGCTTTTGACTGTTGCGTTAATCCTGGCCATGAATTGAGATGTATTCATAGTTAGTTGAGCTAGTACATCTTCCACATTCACTTTTTGCTATGATGGATTTGCTGGTTGAAGAGCTTGTTGCTGGTAATTTCTTGCGGCCTAAACACATTTTGATTATTCCTCCAACTAAAATTTGGATGATTTTGCTAACCTGGATTGTAAGTGTTTGAGAATGGGTCATTTCTTTGATTCCTGATGTAATGAGCTTGCTCTGACATGAATGGGTGTTCTTAACAATGCATACTCATATGAGGTGCTCCACATCAATCACAGGCTTCAGTAGGAGTGCTGATTACATTTGCTTGGTTTGTCAATGAGGCCACTTGCTTGGATATAGATGTAACCTGAGAAGACAAAGTTGTAAGGACATCCAGCTCGTGTACTCTACGTGATTTCTTTGAACAATTACATTCAAAAGGCCATTGGTATGTATTGGCTTCCATCTCCTCAAGTAGATTGTAAGCATTCTCTAGACTTTTTCCCATTAAAGATCCTCCAGCAGCAGCTTCTATAAGAATTTTAGAGATATGCATCATCCCACTATGAAAAGTTTGTAATTTCCACTAATCTAGTAATTCATGGTGAAGACATATCCTTAACAACTCCTTGTATATTTCTCCTACTTCATAGTGGCTGTCTTGTTCACGCTGGGTAAATGAGGCAATTTCATTCATTAATTTAGCAGTTTTTGCTGAAGGAAAGTATTTTTCCAAAAATTTCTACATCATGATATCCTATGTAGTTATGCTTCCTACTGGTAGTGATTGTAACAAGCTCTCAGCCTTATCCCTAAGTGAGAAAGGGAAAATTCTAAGTCTAATGGCATCATCAGTAACACCATTATACTTGAATATGTCACAGATTTCTAGAAAGTTGGCTACATGTGTGTTAGGATCTTTTGTTGGTAACCACTGAATTGATTTGCTTGCACCATTGGATAACTGCAGGCTTAATTTCAAAATTGTTAGCTGCTATTGGTGGTTTTCTGATTCAAAACTTTGTCCCTATGGTTGTTGGTATTGCATAGTCACTGAGTATTTTGGTATCTATTGTCTCTCCCCCCGAATTTGCCATCGGATTGATTAGGATCAAAGTAGACTGCTTTCAAACTCTTCTATTTCTTCGACAAGTTCTCTCAATCTCTAAATCAAAAGGCAATAGTTCAGTCTCCTTCGATCTGGTCATGCACTAAGCAAAAGCTTTAAAAGAAACACAAGACATCCAGAAGAAAAACAAATGTAATATGAGGACCAAATTAGTATTACAATTAGTTGGTCTTGATATTAATGACAACAATCCCCAGAAACAGTGCCAAAAACTTGTTATGAGTGTAAATGGTTTATTAAAAAGTATAAGTGTACAATGTCATAACCAAGTAATATAGAAATGAGTATAATATCGTTCCTATGAGGATTGATCACTAAGTACCAAAATAGATTTTAATTCTATTTAGTCGATCGATTAGTTGGTGATTGAAAGTACAAAATAAAAATGATTAAATATGAATGCAACTAATATGAAAACAACTATGAAACAAAGTCCTAGGGATCCGATTTCACTTAACAAGTTTTGGATTGAATCACCTATTAATTCTAGTCAAATTTATTCCACATGATTGATAGTCAAGTTTCCCTAATTTAATTACTAGCCTCTTTCAAGGTCAAGCAATTCTATAATGAATTGCTAATCCAATATATCCCTATATGAATTAAAGCAATCAATCATGAATTAAGATTAATGGAACTCATTAATACTACACAACCCATATGAACATATTCCCATCTCATATGCAAATTATGGTTTCAATTATAAGATCTATACACATATATCTCCTTCTGGTCACAACATGCATATTGAAATCATTCAAAAGATGGCCAATCAATCAAAAGCATTAAGAATAATAATAAAAACTCAATAATGAAGGAAAAATTAAAACTAGATGTAATAATCTAAGATTCAATTCGTCATTAGTAAGCTACATCATCACCCTAAGAAAGTGAAAATTTAGCTCATGATGGAATTAAAAAAAACCAAAATAAATTGAAAACTTCATAAAAGTTGCATGAAACTCAAATATTAAATTCTAAAACACAAAGATACAACTACAAGATGCATAAAAATGGAAAAATCTAGCCTTCCATATAGGAGGTAAAACCTTCCATGTAGGTGGCAATCTATACCATCCATAAATGAGGACTACCTAAGCCTTCCATGAAGGAGGCATACAAGAAGAAAATACAATGCATGAAATTAACTCTAAGATGGTGTGTTTCCTTTTGTCTTGAGCTCATCTATTTATAGATGAAGGAGGTGCAAAAATTTCTGAGGAAGTTAGGCATACATTTTGACCTTAAGCCTCCAATATTAACTTTGAAAGTTAAGCTACCAAACTTCTTGATTATTGCGTGATTTTGACATCCAAAATAATGGAATTTCAATTTATGATCCCATAAAAGTTGTAGATATGGATCTTAGCGTGAAGACACAACAGGAAGCACCTCATTTTGACATTTACAGCACAAGTTATGGTCAAATTAGTAGGCAAAGGTTAATCAGGGATAAATTCACATCCTCAAATTCCAAGCAAAATTTGAGACCATTGAAGGCAAAACTAGGTTTTTGGTTTAACTTGAAAGTTGTAGAGTGCTTTCTTAGCTTTTTATCCATATAAAGAATGTCCCAATCTAACATCAAGAGCTTCAGATATTTCTTAAAACCCAAAATAGGGTCAAATTTACTATTTTTCAAAAAATTATATTTTATGCCAAAATATATATTTATTTATCAATTACACTCAAATTAATTAAATTAAGCTCAAATATCTTCCATAAAGTCATCATATAAGGAAAATTAAATATTTAAATATTTTACTTATCAACAAGCCACCACCCGTGCTCGTTTATGAAGTAAATGTTTTTCGCATATGGTTGAAAAGGTTTGATAGACAACAACCTCCTTCTTTTTAAGGGAGATTTGATCCTCTGCAAGTAGAAGACTGGTTATCCAGATTGGAGAAAATTTTCACAAAATTGATGTGCCCCGATGATATCAAGGTTCAGCTAGCCATTCATAAACTAGCAGAAGATGCAGATATATGGTGGAGGAATACAAGTTGATTCTACAAACAGGAAATATTCCAAGGAAAATTTAATGAAAGCTATTTCTCTCAATCAGACTGACTAGCGAAAGAGAAGGAATTCCTTAATATACGACATGATGATAAAGAGAGCTTTGATGAGTACCTGGCACATTATATCCGATTGTATGATATTCCTCATACCTAAGACATCAAGATGACGAGGAGTGGAGTTTTGACATGTTGGTACAGGGGTTAAAGCCATAGTTGAAAGAGAAACTGGTTTCTAAACACTTTATCATGTTCAACAAAGCGGTTGAAGATTGTCAAATCACCAAGAATGACTTGTTGAGCATGTACCCTGATAGAAGCAATAATAACAAGGGTATGTCTGGTAGTGGGGATCTTCCTGAAAACACAAAGATCTGAGTGGACTATCCAGTGGAGTAAACAAAAAGCCATATTGGGCTAGGGGTTATAGTAATCAGAGACCCTTATGGGGCAAAGCATACTGGCATTGTTACAAGCCATACCATCCTAGCAAGACATGCAGTGGTGCACCATTTGTCAGACTTCACCAGTAAATCAGGTACCAACCAGACAGGCTCCTTCTAGACAAAAAATTTGTTATGAATGTGGGAAACCAGGGCATTTTGCTCGAGACTTCCCATATCAGCAATAGCCAATGGAGCTTAGCCTAAGAATTCAGGGTGAGATTTATGTGAATACTCAGGAGGAGGCCAGAAAATCTCCTGAACTGATTCAAGGTACAAATTCTTTTAATAGCAATTTAGTGCAAATAATGAACAATTTGGGTCCTAGTCATTCATTCATTGCATATACCCGTGTAAGATGGCTAGGCTTTAGTGTACACAAATTTTCATATAACTTAGTTGTGCCTACACCCTCGGGTCTTAATTAAATAAACTGTATTGAAAGGCATATGGAGTGAGAATTTGAACCTTAGAATTAAGGTTGAACCTTCAATAAAGCTTGTGGATAACACTTGAATATCATAAGGGATAGAATTAGAACTATGAATCATAATGATTTTAGTTTCCATATTGGGGATGATTGAGGATTCAATTAACATTAAGATTATGGATCCAGTATGAAGTTACGAATTCCTTGTAATGCGATTTAGGCTAACTAATTCACCTGCCTTGTTTATAGACTACATGAATCAAATTCTCCATCCATATTTGGACATATTCATGGCAGTCTTACTTAATGATATTCTGGTATACTCACATAATAGATTAGAACATAGATAGTATTTGAGAATATGAGACAAGTATGGACAGGTTGATGCCTACTTTAGAACATTTATATGACATGTAGGGATATTAAGTAAGGATAAAGCAATCATTTTGGTCTGGTACACAATCATCACATTGACCTTCAATAGTGCACACCACACTTGCATTAAAAGTCAAATAGTTAGTTGATTCTGAATCCCAAATAGATAAATATAGTTTCAAATAGACATATTTGCAAACAGTCAGAATGGCTGTAAGACTGAATATTTAGTGTTGTGAGAATATAATGACATAAGCCGTCAGATTAAATATACCAGATAGTGTTTGGATAAGGCAATAGGTTAATAAGATCAAGGTGCATATTTGTATAGGGCAATATTGAACACATTAAGGGATAATTAACTCCATGTCAAGCTGAGCAGGTATGAGTTAGCATTTCGAAAGCTAAATTTTTGGGCCATGTAGTCTCAAACCAAGGTGGAAGTAGTACTAAATTGTAAGAGGCCAAAGACTGCATTAGGGATACGTAGTTTTTTGGATATTCCAAGAATTATTGGTGGTTTATACATAATTATTCCAGAATAGCTTTGTTGTTGACAAAGTTAACACGGGAAAACTTAAAATTTTGTGTGGGAGAGCAGTTGTGTGAGGAACTTCACAGAGTTGAAACAGAAATTAACAACATGAGTGTTAACAATCTCAAATCTGCAGTTGATCCTTGTGGTCTACACAGATGCCAGTAGGCATGGATTGGGAAGTGTTTTAATGCAGCATGGTCGTTATTGGCTTTTCATTTCGATAATTGAAGCATCATGAAAAAAAATTTAATTATCCAATACATAATTTTGAGTTAGCAGTAAGTGTGTTGCACTAAAAATTTGGAGGCATTTTCTCTATGGTGTAACCGTAGAGCTGTACAGTGACCACATAAGCTTAAAATATTTATATGATAAAAAAGAACTGAATGTGAGAAATCACAAATGGATAGAGTTGTTTAAAGGTTAGAATCTGGAGATAAAGTACTATCTAGGAAAGTCCAATGTCATTATTGATGCATTTAGTTGTAAAACAATGTAGGTGGCAACCCTAATGGTTTGTGAGCAGATCAAGTTGATTAAGCAGAGATTAGTGACTGTTCAAAGCTGATAGAAGAGCTATGCTGATAAGACGTGAAAACCTCTAGAGTTTGAAGTCGGTTATCATATGTTTATGAAAGTTTCACTGATCACAGGTATTGGCAAAGCATTGAAAGTAAAGAAGCTAAATTCGAGGTATATTGGTCCATTTGAGATCTTTACGAAGAGTTGGCCAGTAGGATACCAGAGAGCTTTACTGCCAAATCTAAGTCGGTTACTTGATGTCTTCCATGTTTCTCAATTGAAGGAATATCAACCAAATCCAAAACATGTGATTGAATATGAAGATATGGATATGTGGGATGGTTTGATGTATGAGGTCACACCTGACCGAGTCATTGATGATAGAAGAAATAGTTGAGGCATAGGAGTATCCCATTCATAAGGTGGTATGGAAGGGGTTATCTCCTGGAGAAGCTAAATGGGGAAATAGAGGAAATTATGCAGAAGTGTTACCCGGAATGCATGAGTTACTACGTGTAACAAATTTCAGGGATGGAATTTATTTAAGAGGGGGAGAGCTATGACTTCCCAATTTTCATCACCAATATTCCCTTGATGTAATGAGATATTTAGTGGAATAAAAATGGTGAACTAAGATGCATGTGAAGTGGCAAAACAATGCACTTAATGATTTTATGTACTAAAATTAAGTTTGGCCACAAAGAAGAAACTTTTAGTTCCTTAAAGGCCTAATATGGGAGCCCAAATTGTAGCATAAAGTGGCACAAATATTGGCCAATAATAGTGTGAAGTTGTGGCCAAGAAGAGAGGAAAAAGGAAAAAGCCACAATTAAATACAAAAATGTAAGGGCAAAAGAGTAATTTTCCAATAAAGCAAATAATTAATTATTTTGGCAATTTAAGGAGGCCATTTTTGGCCAAATAAAGAAATAAAAGTTTGGGGATAAATATCCCAATTTTGGAACAAAAAGTCAAAGAGTAAAAAATAGCATTAATTAATCATTTGAAGAGAGAGAATTGTGATAATGCAAGAGGCAATTATTATTTCCCTTTTTCCTTAGTATTTTTTCCTAAAAAGGGAAATTAGGAGGAAATAATAATACTTGATGGCTAATGGTGCCATATGTCATTATCTTAGGCCAAGTAAAAATATGAACAAAAAATGGGAGTTCGAAAAGTCAAAGACAAATGGTATCTTTAAGAGGCAATTGAAGAGGCCCATTTGGTTCATTTAGAACCCCTCATGGCGTCTTTTTGGGCTAAAGAGAAGGGAAGGAATTTAGTCAAGAAGCAAATGGAATAATTATGGCAAGATACATGGAGATAAGCCCAAGTAAAATCACATGTGCAAGTTACCTTAAAATAATATATTTCTATGAGAGATGAAGTGATATTTTAAAAGCTTCTCATCTCTTTCCTAGCCTTCATTTTTGTCAAAATAAAGAAGAGAAAGAGAGAGAGAGAGAGAGAGAGAGCTAGAGAGAGTGAATAGTGGAATCCTAGAGAGAGAGAAAGCCAAGAAATCAAGAGGTAATCTCATAAACTTGATACTCTTGTGCTATAAAATGTTGTGGTTGTGGAATTTGGCTTGGTTTTTCCTTGGTTTGTAAATTTGGGATGATGAACCCTATAATGTTATGCTGCCAAAATTTCTATGGATCTTGTTTGTTTAGTGTTTAAGTAGTTAATCTTGTGATTATAAGTCAAAAGGAAGTGAATAATCAAGAGAAATCAAGAAAACACACTTTCCCTCCTAAGAACCTAAATTTTGTTCTAATGTAGATAGAATTTTGTAATTTTGATGGTTTCATTGGATTTATAATAGAAAATTGTGCAGGAACACACATGTTCATAATTTTTGGATGATTGTATGCATATCTAGAATTTTTAGAAGTTCAAAGTACATGCTGTTTGCTTGTTTCACTGTAGGGAGTATTAATATACAGTTCATTTCATTAGTCAAACCTAGTGTCAATGTTATGAAACTTTCCACGATTAAAGTAGAGATATAGATCTTTTAATTTGATACGTTGTTCACAATTTTTGGACTTATATACTAAAAGATATGGATTTTTGAAGTTGTACACTGTTTCTGAAATGTAATCTAGAACAGGGGAAGTTTTATGAATTTCTAGGAAAAATATGATGACAGTAACTAGCTTTGGGTATTTTTCCATGCAAATATACTTAAAGAGTGTCACATAGGCTTTAGAATCAATCAATTTTGAATTTCCTAGAATTAGTTATGATTTTTTCAAAGTTGATTGAAAATCTGCTAGTTTTTAGAAATAGTGAAACTGCATTGTGCAGAATTGTACCATGCAGAAACTGTTATAACTGCACTAGATAACTAGCAGAATTTGATTTAAAGTCTACAGTAATAATACAAGTAATAATCAATTACATGTAACTCTAATTTTTATAGAAAATGAAAATTTCCCGAGCCGGAACCAAAGTTTAGGGCGGGTCGAGGAACTGAAAAAGGAGTCAAGCAGCAACTTTTTCTTGCATATACTATGTGATTATTGTATGTTTGTATATGCCATCTTTTGTATCATGAGCATAGTGTCTCAGACACATATATTAGCTTTATTATGGTCTGGGACCCCACAGAGGCATAGAGTTAAGCCAGGGTAGGCATAGGTTAAGCCAGGGTTAAATAGTCGTTTGACCTTGGACAATGTGCACACAATATTCTATCATTTTACATAATATGGTGCTTGTCATATTTATTTTCACATTTGTTATGTTTGAAATACATGTTGCTACTGAGATTTGCTTGAATCTCAGCCTTTTTCAATAACACAAACATTACAGTTAAAGCTAGCGGCTCAATGGGAAGGCAGTAGTTACAGGTGAATAGGGTCCCAGTGCAGGCGAAAGCTACTGTTAGTTATTTAAAATTGTACTTTTGGTTCTTTTTGAACACTCTGTAAGTATTTTCAAATCCTATGGGGAATATCCTATATTGTAAACAAGTGCTTAATGTCAGTTGTTTCATCTATTTTTTATGCCTTATGGAACTACGTGCTTAATACTATGCAAATATAAAAATGTTAAGGGGTTTGACACATTGACTTACATTTAATGGAAGTTGAATTTGTGGCATACACTACCACAATGCAAAAGGCTATATGGTTGGCAAGATTTATTTAACACCTTGGATTTGAAAATGAGAGCATGAATCCGGTCTTAATGCACTATGACAATATTGCAGCCATAGCCTACGCGAAAGACCCCAGGTATCATAGCCAGACTAAACATATAGACATTAAGTATAATTTTGTAAGAGATTATATAGATTGAAAAGTTATTACTGGACAATATACTTCAACCAAGAAAATGGTTACAGATCCCTTGACCAAGCCAATTGCCAAAGATACATTTGAAGCATGTAAAGGCACTTAGCATGCACAAAATATAAAGTTGTAGACACTATGTGGTGTGTTTGTGATTAATGATAGTATATATTTATCATTATTTATGAAAGTTGTAACCCCCTACCTCATAAATAGTAATTATAATTCAAAAATATGTAATTAAGAGGGATTAGAGACCAATGGTTAAACAAGACTAATTTCAATCCCAACCTCATTGTGGGGTTTTTTACAAAATTATTTCAAAATCTCTTCTAACCTTGGTCTCAAATTTCACAATTCGGATATAATTACCTTGTGCAGTTAAATCACATTTATATATCAGAGTGTACAATTAAATCTCGGCAACCCCTAGGTTTAATATAGATACTAAGGGTTTACAAATTCCCATTTAGGGGATTACACAAAATCATTTAAATATTTACATCCCAAATATGTACAGTAATCCCAATACCAAAATTGATATCCAACAACCAAAATATAAATCTCCCTAAGGAGGCCTATCCATCCTTGGTCATCTGCTTATCCTTGGAGCCATTTGCCCTGTCTGAAGATTAGTCAAAGGAAAGAATGAGATTTAAAAGAATCCTAGTAGTAACAAATCACTCATACCACACATAATCACATAGCATGCAAGTAAATCATCCACAACACAACAGCAACACGAAGATACAACATACAAATTATCACATCCACACATAGTCACATAAACACATCCCCCGTATCTCCACCGCCTCGAAGGCATAATCCTCCCATTGGAAGCACTGACGGGCCACAGGTAACAAATTCACAAATAGCCTCTTGGCTTTCACATATAGCATTACGACTTTCACATAACCAGTCCCTCGTATCTCCACCACCCATAAGGCATGGTCCTCCCATCAGAATCACCAACAGGCCACAGGTGATGAATTCAAAAAGTAGTGATAAACCAAACATACAATGTATCATATATAGTATAAGGTTAAGCATCACTACCTTATTCTTTTCAAAAGTGCTCTGGCACTGGCTGCTTACAAATAGGGCAAATATCAAAGCCTATAAATAGAAATCAAGGATGACGGATCAATCCTTATTCTAAATGCTTATTTTATAACACTTAAAGTTGGTTATCATTTGAACTCTTTAGGTGGAAAATAGAAGCCTAGACACATACCTAAAGGGTTGGAAGAACTATCCCAAAGATCCCTTTTTCGAAAGTATAATACTAATTGACTCATGCACTCGAGTGAAGAAGACCTCACTCAAGTGATAATGAGATTTGCACTCGAGCATGGAAGCTTACTTGTGCGAGTGCTTGCCAGAGGGCAACCACAGAGACAGAAAGTGATCACAACACTCGAGTCCCCACCATAACACTTGAGTGGTAGCCTCTTGCTCACCCGAGTCCTACCAGTGAGGCACAGGAAGTGACTACCCGAGAGCAATAGAAACCCTAGGGTAAAAAGTGCACTCAAGCATTGACTCTAGCACTCGATTGATGTCATAACACTTGCGGGTGTTAAGAAACACTCTTGAAAAATAGCCTACGGGTGACAACCTGAGACGTGGCATCAAAGTGCAAAATACTCTTGTGCTCGAGTGATACTAAGTTTACTCGAGTGAAGACCCATATCACTTGCAAGTAAAAATGTGCACTCTTGCATTTTGGTATGGAAGTACGACTGAAAACTGAAGGAAAAGGGTAGACAGGATGTTGCACTCGAGTGATACCCCTGTGCACTCGAGTGAGGCTTATCAGAAGCCAAAACACAGCAACCAACAGAATTTTCCAAACTTGAACCAAAGTGTCCAATGGTCCCCAAACTAACATACAACCTATTCCCATACCAATTTTTCACAAGGAATTCATTGGACACACTAAAACAACCAAATTTTCATCCTAAGAACAAGTTTTTGCTTTGGGCACCACATTGCCACATAAATTACCCACATGCATAAATTTTCCTTCTAAGTTTTCAACTAATTCCCAATGACCCAAAGCCATAATTTGACACCAATTCTACCACTATAGACTAACCAATTCCTCCATTTCAAAATTACACTAAAATCAGGGTAAAAATCAATAAATTCCATAAATCATTTAATGGCCATAACAAATATACCAAAAGGAAGTTATTACTCACCTTAACAACTTCCTCAAGTTTGTTTCTTAATCCTCTAACTTCCAAACTTGTTCAAACTCTAAAACACCCTCTTTCAAAAATCTAAAACCATGGAAAGAAAGTTCTCATCACTATAGACAAGATTAATGAAGAGGTTTAGAGTATTTATGATCAAGCACAAGGTCAAAACATTACTTTTAATTTCTCTTTCCTTCCTTCCTTGGCCAAAAATGGAGAATAGAGAGAGAAGATGATCAATTTTTCCCTTTTCCCATACTCCTAGCTAACTTTACAAGTAAGAGGGAAGAGAAAATGAGTTTGAAATGTTGACTTAATTATGGTTCACAATTGGACACTTGTCAAAATCTTACTTCTTCTCCAAACTCTTTCTATGCACATGCACACATTGGATAACTCTATCATAATTTCTTGAGCAACTACACATTCACCATAGCTTCAACCAAATTAGTAAACCCCCTCTTCAGAAGCTGACTAATTGGTCGGCAAGTTTCTCATTTTTCCCTGATTATGGCAATTCTTACCGAATCACCACCAAGCATATTTTATCATTTCATATCACTTTACTATGCGCCCTCTCTCTTATTTGATTCAATTTAGATGTTAATCTATAATTGAACTTAAATACAGGGTTTATGCACTGATCATAACACATTCAAGCCGAAATTCACATCATATTCTTCAAAAGGGTTTATTAACAATAATTACACCCACTTTTAAAGTCATTAGCCCTGAAGCTCAAATTGGGGCATTACAAAAGTATAGAATATTTAGTATGTCATATAGGCCGTTATGGTTGGCTCTCTCACATGAGCAACCGCCTTTGACACTCAGGAAGAGTGTACAAAGTTGAGACATTTGTGTTCACCAGTAAAAAAATAGGAGTCTAATATGGTATAGAAGAGACTTAAACCAAGTTACCTTGGGATAAGTGTAACATGTTGAGATGAGATCTATTAGTATAAATATGTGTCGCATCGTGGATACCTACTTCTATGATGCTTGTAGCTAGACAATAAAATCTTTTGTGTTGATGTCATATGAGATAAGAAGAGTAGAAGAATTTGGGGTTAGATACTGGGAGTATCTAAACATAAGTCTGTACGGTGGTAAGAATAAAATTCAAAGTGACATATGCTCTTATGGTATAAGAGTAACATCATAGCATGTGATTGATACTGCATGTGCTAAATGAATTACAAATGGGAAGTAAGTGAATAGATCCCTGTTTCATCACTTGGAATATACACACCTATGCTGGTGTCTGAGACATACACCTTATGTTATTATTTTGGTAATTTCATAAGTATGGACGTTATGTGTAACCCCCTTCGTAATTATGATTCAAAATACGTATTTTAAAATGAAATAGAGACCAATAATAATCAAACTCATTTACAATCCCTGCCTTAAGGAAGGGTTTTCACAAATATTTTCAAAGTTTCTGCCTTACCTTGGTCTCAAATTCCACAACTAAAATATAATTACTCTATACAGTTACATCACATTTACATATCAGAGTGTACAACAAAATCTCGGCAACCCCCGGGTTTCATACATAAATTAAAGGTTTATAAATTCCTATAAGGGGATTACACCACTGTCTCCAAAACAACATTTATAAGATATACGGTGATATCCCAACAAAACATAAATCTCCCTAAGGAGCCCTATCCGCCCTTGGTCGTCTCCTTTCCCTTGGAGCCACTTGCCTTGTCTGAAGGTTTGTCAATGGAAAGAATAAGATTCAAAGAATCCCAGTAGTAACAAATCACTCATACCACATGTAATCACAAAGCATGTAAGAAAATCATCAAGCAGCATCACAACATAAAGCACAGCACGTAGGCTGCCACATAAGCACATATTGACATAATCTCATTCCCCGTATTCCACTACCCCAAAGGCACGGTCCTTCCACCGTCAACACTGATGGGCCGTGGGTGAAGGTTTCACAAATAGCCTTTCGACTTTCACATATAGCCTTACGGCTTTCATATAGTCTCATCCCTCGGATTCCACCGCCCCGAAGGTACGATCCTCCCACAACCAACACCGATGGGCTGCAGGTGATAGACTCACAAATAATGATGAAACAAACATACCATGTATCACATATAGTATAAGGGAAAAGAGTCACTACCTTGTTCTTTCCTGACATGCACCGGCACAGGTTGCTTGGGATTAGGACAAATGTCGAACCCTATAAACCAAGTCAAGGACGACAAGTTATTCTCTATTCCAAATTTCTCACCTTTAGAACACTTAAAGTTGGTTATCACTTGGACTCTTTATGTGGCTACTAGAAGCCTATACACATGCCTAAAGGGTTAAGGAGTACTATCTCAAAGACCACCTTTTAGTGTGCATCGTAAAATGTTCTAACCACTGGGCTTACAACATGGTCCTACAATTCCAAAATACAATTTAGACACTTCCATAGTGTTTCTGGGGGTTATATGAGCATATTATGAAAATTTACAAAAATGCCCCTGAAGACCCGGCCTGGCCGTACCCGGTCCGGCTGTACTTTTTCTGAAATTTTGAAATGGGCTATTTTGACATATTTTCGCCCAAGGAATCCATTTTTGAACTCGAAATTATCAAATTCAATGTCAAATTACAACATTAACCTTGACAGCCCGATTTTAAGGGTTTTAAGGCTGTTTTCGTAATTATGGTTTTTGGGCCTTTTCTGAAAAAGTGACCAACTGTAACCCCACCTAATTTTCGCTCCTAAACTCAATGGAACCATCAAATCTTTGAAAATCCAACTCTAACCCTCAGATATAGCCCTGGCCGAAATCTTGGTATACTTTGGAAAGAATCGGTGTTTTTCGGTTTCGGCTCCGTAAACGTGTTCCTTTCGACTCCTAACCACTTTATTAATCATTACATTATGTTACAACTAACATTAAGACCCAATTTGGGCAGCATAACCCCTAGGCCATATCATTTCCAAACTTTAAAACCAATAGCAATCCGGCAAAATTTCATCGATTAAATTGCCCACAACAGCCAGAATAAGCAATATACGAAAGTTTGGAAGTTACCTCAAGCTCCCACTAGCTTTTCCTCAAGGTGGCTGAAAACACTAGCCTTAGAACACCCAAATTTGTGCTACACAAACCTTGAAGAACATAGAAGAATAGCTTAGGAGCAGAGTTATATGCGTTAGGTAAGGATTTACCGAAGAAATCGACTTACCGTACAAGTTCTCTTCTCCTTCTCTCTCTAGAATTTCTCACACCTTCTCTCTCTTGTTCCAGCTGAATGTCACGGTTTTGGGCTGATGGAGGAGGTGGATGATGATTTAATATAATATAATATTATTTTCTAATTATTTACTAAATTTCCATCAATTTCGGATTTTTACAAAATTCTGGCAGATTTCTGTCCAAACTTTGAAAAATCATAACTAATTCTAGAAAAATCAAAATGGGGTGATCCCAAAGGCAATGGAAAGCTATTTAAGTCCTATTTATTGGAAAAATATGGATCAATGCATTTAATAACCTCAAAAATACAGAATTGCACAAAAGTCCATACTGCTCCAAAACAGATTCCAGTTTCCATCCCAAACTTTGGAAAATCATAACTCTTAGCTCACAAATTGAAATGGCACAAATTATATGTCCATTTTGAAGCTTGAAATGTGAAATTTAAGACTGGAAAATTTCATAATTTTTAGACACCATTTTCATTTTTAAAACGTCCATACAAATCGACTGCCCTGTACAGAGTTTCAATGGACAAAGTTTCCAACTTTTGCACAATTGTTCCCGATGGTTCCAATTTCACAATAAACACTCTCCCCACACAAATTTCCACAAGGAAGCCATTGGAATCATTAAAACATCCAAATTCCCATCACCCATTCTCCAAAAGTTTTTATTCAACAATAATTACATTCATTTTTGAAGTCATTAGCCCTTAATCGCTTTTTGGTATATTACATTTCTCCCCCAGTAGAATAAATTTCGTCCTCAAAATTTGTCACACCACTAGAGCCATAAACCCCGGATATCGCCTATGCATATCCGCTTCTGCTTCCCAAGTTGCTTCTCTTTGAGTTATTCCCTTCCAGATCACCTTCACATACGGAATGCTTCGATGTCTGAGCTATCGTTTTTCTCGATTGATAATCTGTTATAGCTCTATTACATAGGTGAAGTTGTCTTGTAACTCGACTTCTTCATACTCAACAATGTGAGATGGATCCGATTGGTACTTCTTCAGTTGGGAAACGTGAAACACATCATGGAGTATGCTCAAGTTTGGGGGTAGGGCTATTCGATACGCAACAGGCCCAATTCTTGCAAGAATCTCAAAAGGACCTATATACCTTGGGCTCAGCTTCTTTCGCTTGATAGCTCTCCCGATGCCGGTGACTGGTGACACCCTCAAAAACACATGATCACCAACCTCAAATTCTAAAGGTCTTCTTCTCTTGTCAGCGTAGCTTTTTTGTCGACTCTGCGCTGCAAGGAGCCTCTTTTGAATGACTTGAATCTGTGCTGAGGTTTGATCAATAAGATCTGGCCCATAAAGCTTCCTTTCGGATAACTCATTCCAACACAGGGGTGATTGACACTTCCTCCCATACAACGCTTCGTACGGCGCCATCTGAATGCTAGCATGATAACTATTATTGTAGGCGAATTCAGCAAGTAGAAGAAAGCGATCCCAATTCCCTTTGAAGTCAAGGACACAAGCTTGCAATATATCCTCTAATGTCTGAATCATCCTCTCTGATTGTCTATCCATCTGAGGATGATAAGCTGTGCTGAATCTTAGCTGAGTGCCTAATGCCCCATGCAAAGCTTTCCAGAATCTTGAAGTGAATCGGGGATCTCAATTGGAAATGATGTTCTTTGGTACACCATGGAGCTTCACAATTTCTCGAATGTAAATCTCTGCTAGTTTGTCCAGAGAATAACCAGCATTGATTGGTAAGAAGTGTGCCGACTTTGTTAACCGATCCACAATCACCCAGATCGCATCATAATTCCTGATTCTAGGCAATCCTACAATAAGGTCCATGGTCACACTTTCCCATTTCCATTCCGGAATCTTAAGACTTTGCTACATATTTTGTCACATCACTTTTCAAACCTGGCCACCAATACATAGACTTTAGATTATGGTACATTTTGGTCATACCAGGATAAAGAGTATATCGACTCTTGTGAGCCTCATCCAGAATCTTCTGTCTTAATTCCGCCTTTAGTGGAACATAGATTCTCTTCTGATAGCGAACCAATCCACCAGGCGATAGATCATAGCCCTGAGCTTCTCCCCGTTCAATCCAAGCTAGGTTTCACTGTATCCAGCCATCTTGCTTCTGAGCTTCTTCAATTTCAGCTCTCAAGTCACTTTCCCCTTGGGAAACAGTATAATTGGCGTAGTTGATCTGATTTGACAAGTTCAAATCTCAAAAATCTGCTATCAATTTCCCTTCTTGTATCATCATTGCTGCTACAAGCATCGTCTTTCGACTAAGAGCATCCGCGACTACATTTGCTTTACCCGGATAATATTTAATTTCCAGGTTGTAGTCCTTAAGCAACTCCATCCAACGATGCTGTCTCATATTCAACTCTTTATGATCATACAAATACTTGAGACTTTTGTGGTCGCAGTATAGTTCTACCGTCACACCATACAAATAATGCCGCCAAATTTTCAAAGCAAACACAATGGCCACAAGCTCCAGATCATGGGTGGGATAGTTCATTTCATGAGGTTTGAGTTGTCGAGAAGCATAGGCCACCACACATCCCTGCTGTATAACGACACACCCTAATCCCTGCTTACTCGCATCACTATACACAACATAAGTCAAGCTGGGATTAGGTATAATCAACACAGGTGCCGTAGTCAATCTCTCCTTCAGCTCCACAAAGCAATTTTCACATTTCTTATCCCACACAAACAACTGATCTTTTCTTATGAGCTTGGTCATTGGCAAAGCAATACAGGAGAAATTTTGAATGAATCTCTAGTAGTAACCAGCAAGACCCAGAAAACTGCGTACCTCAGCAACAGTTTATGACCTCTTCCAATCCAATACTGCTTCCACCTTACTGGGATCCACATAGACCCCTTCTTGCGAGATAATATGTCCTAAGAATTTTACTTCTGGCAACCAAAACTCGCATTTACTCAATTTGAGCTGCTTCTCACGCAAGATGTTCAACATAATCCTCAAATGATGCTTATGCTCCTCCATACTCTTGGAGTATATCAAAATATCATCAATAAACACAACAACAAACTGATCTAGATACTGTCGAAAGACATGGTTCATGTAGTCCATGAATACCGCAGGTGCATTGGTTAGCCCAAATGGCATCACCAGAAAATTATAATGCCCATACCTAGTTCTAAAAGCAGTTTTCGAAACATCTTCTGCTTTCACACGCAGCTGATGATATCCTGACCTTAGATCAATCTTTGAAAACACACACGAACCAGATAGTTGATCTAAAAGGTCATCGATTCTTGGGAGAGGGTACTTGTTCTTGACAATAATCTTATTCAATTCTCTGTAATCAATACACAAACATAGACTCCCATCTTTCTTTTTGATGAATAACACTGGAGCTCCCCAAGGTGACATACTGGGTCTAATGAACCCTTTCTCAAGCAAGTCTTCAATCTGCTTCTTTAATTCTGCCATTTCATTTGGGGCCATACGATATGGGGCCTTTGAAATAGAACCAGCTCCAGGCATAATCTCAATTGGGAATTGAACTTCCCTTTCTAGAGGCAATCCACTAAGGTCATCAGGAAATACCTCAGGGAATTCATTTACCACAGGTATACTGCTCAAAGTTTCTCTGATCTCTCCTTGAATAGAAAAGAACACCATATACCCCTGGCAACCTTTCTCTAAATATTTCTCAGCTTTGGCCGTTGAAAGGAAATTCAGACTGCCATTCATATCCTCAACACTTTGAGAAACAGGATAAACTATCCTCTTGTTCCCACAATCTAATAGCACATTATTTGCCGTCAACCAATCGAAACCCAAAATGAATTCTAATTGATAGAGCGGCAGACAAATCAAATCAACAATGGATTGGTACCCCTCCACCATTATGACACAATTTAGGTAGGCTTCGACAGCTATAGCCTTGACACCCATTGGCGTCGACACAACTAAATCAAAGGGCAATTTATGTATATGCATACCCAGGCGCTTCACGTAATCATAAGCAATGAAAGAGTGACTCGCACCTGAATCAAACAATGCTTGTAACACATTACCATCAAGGAGAATTTTACCTTGAATAAGATCAGGGGACTTCTGGGATTCCTTATGAGTCATGGTGAATACTCGACCCTGAGTCCTCGGTCGCTGCTCTGCCTGAGGCCGTCGACAATCTCTAGAAAGATGGCCTGGTTGCTTGCAATTAAAGCAGATCATTTCGCCCCGACAATTTCTACTGTAGTGTGGCTTGTTGCAATGGCGACATACCCATTCTATCAAAGATTTCTGTGGCTCCCGATCTCTAGGCTGGTAGGGCTTCTTACTAGTACCCTGGGATGAAGAAGATCCCTGGCCCTTCCACTTCTGGGTAGTATTACCCTTACTGGGTTCACTGCGATTACTAGGAGCTTAGGCAGGATACAATTCCCTCAAATTATTTTCTGTAATTCTACACTCTTCCACTAACTTGTTAAAGTTGGTGAACAAGTGTGTAGCTAACCTCTTCCTCAGCTCTCATCACAAACCATAAATAAGCATGTTTGCACTCAACTCTTAATTATCCGCCTTCTGAAGATAAGAAGAATACTGAGACAAACGGATAAAACGGGATAGATAGTCATCAAAGGTCTCCGTGTCCCCTTGTCTGATGTTCAGAAATTCAATTTCCTTTTCGAGCCGCACTGATTTGGGAAAGTAGTTCTCATTGAATTCTTGTTGAAATAATTCCCAAGTCAATGGTACATTTTTGCTTTTCAATGTTAAGGCAATGTTCCGCCACCAACGATCTGCATCCCCCTCGAGCTTATAAACTACAAGATGTGGCTTCACCTCATCCGGGTACCCAAGGACCTCAATATCTTTTCCAGCCTATTCAACCAATCTTTAGCTACTTGGGGATCAAATCTCCCTCTGAACGCCAGAGGCAAGTGCTTACAGAATCTTGAAACCCAAAATTGCAGATCTCTTTCCTTTCTAATTGGAACTCCATGCAACTCCTGATTTGGTCCGGCGTGAGGAGGTGACTCGAGTGGTCGTACCGACCCTTTCATAGTTTATTCCCTATGAGTCCCCTCCTGGGTCTCCTCTTGTGTGGACGGACCCTAACCCTCATTTCTTTTAGCCTTCTTTTCTCTGAGTTCCTCTCTCAGCTCAGCAATCGTGTCCCTCTAATCTTTAATCAGACCTATCAATTCTTGCATCGGGTTCGGTGGATTATCATTAACCACCTCCACCTCAGTGTTTACTTGCTGAGTATTGGGGCGTCCTCTAATTTTCTTAATTCTACAAATAACTTACCCCATTAATATAGCATAAATAGTATGCACATATATTCATAAGTCTCGTATATATCCATATCAATAGAACGTACATGTGCATATGCAACAATTATTCACAAATGATCTTCTATCCCTAAAGCCAACTAAGGGATCTATCCTAGCAACTCTACCCTTGCCAGGAACTACAGCTCTGATACCAAAAATGTAACCACCTTCGTAATTATGATTCAAAATACGTATTTTAAAATAAAATAGAGACCAATAATAATCAAATTCATTTACAATCCCTTCCTTACGGAAGGGTTTTCATAAATATTTTCAAAATTTATACCTTATCCTGGTCTCAAATTCCAACTGGGGACGTCTAAGATGGACCTTAGACGTCTCCAGTATAATTGGGGATGTCTAAGGTGGACTTTAGACGTCCCCAGTTCCAATTGGGGACGTCTAAGGTGGACTTTAGACGTCCCCAGTTTTTAACTGGGGACATCTAAGGTGTTGCCACCCACTCTACCACGTCCCTTTTTATTAAGGACGTTGAAAGTTTTTTTTTAAAATGGACTTTTTATATATTGCACTGTCTGGAAAATGTAAACTGCAGAAATAGGATTCCAACAACAAAATAAAACAACAGCAGTTCAGCAGAATGGAAACAACAATAAACACAGTGATCAACCTAAGGCTACTACATGGCACACAAACTTTCAAACCACACAAACTACACAACAATCTATATCCAAGTCCCTAGTTTGTACAATAACCAAGACTAAATCCAATCTATATCCAACAACAATAACGCTAATTATATGTACTACCATAAAAGTATGTCCTACACAAACTACTAAAGACTTTACTCTTCTGGTATACGTTGAAGAAGATGTCCAGCCAAAAAGTCTCTGATCATATTTAGGTCTTCATATGAGTAGGCATCTTCATTGTCGAAAATCTGTAAATTAGAAAATAAGCTTAAATGAAATAATGAATGAAGTGAATGAATTGCCATTGAATTACAACACCAAGAATATTATCCTCTGATAATGAAGAAGCGATTACTTGTTCAAAATCTGTCGTAATGCCATTCTGAATGATGTTAAACATATAAAGTAAGACATAATATCCATATTCCCAGCCACCAGGTTGTTGAGGGCACTATAAATCAAAAGCAAATGGTTAAAATCAATAAAGGCATATCTAAAATGACCGTCAATCAAAAGAACTTGATTTGAAACTACGTACCTTTGGAAACAACCATCTCGGATCTTTGCCACCTCTATGTTTGTGTGGCTTGCCAAGCGCTCGATACGTCATGCATGCCCTATCATTAAAATGAAAATCAACATAAATTAGAATAATTCATTAAGTCAAGAATCAAGAAGCAAAGAAATACAAAAAAATAACTTACGTGTTGAAGACGCTTTTAGTTTCTTTGTCTGGTCTTCTATTTAAGGAATCAAACCAGTAAACAACGAGGGACCGAGGACAGAGAACACATAAACTCTAGTGATAACTATCACAACATATACAGATTAAAATGAAGTTAGATGGCAAGGCAATTATTTATTAAAAATCTCAAATACACAAAATTAAAATGCATACCCTTGAACAATCGGTGCTAGATAACAACGATAGTCGTCCTCTGCCAATGTGAAGCCCACATGATTCGTCCTTCTTTTCAATATATTCCTAATCCTTGTCGTATGTGCAGGAGACAAGAATCCATATAAATCAACTCTCGGGGAGTCAATGCATATACGACGGAAGGAGCTATAATAGAATGATGAATGTATTAGCCAGTTAAAATCAACTTAACTAAATGAAGGAAAAAATGGTAAATAAAAAACTTACAGGATTGCAAATTTGCCCCATCCAACATCCAGCTCCTCGAACTTAATGAACTGTTTAAGATCTTGTTTATCAATTGTGAAGTGATACTCTAAATGCTGGCCCATAATCCCTGTAGGCATATACAAATCAATCTGGTGAATGCCTTTATAGATATGCTTCAGTCGTGCTAAGAAGGGCCATTTCTCTACTTCCTGCTCGTTCTTTTAGAACATAAAAACGCATATTGTTAGTAGGATGTCAACACATCTCGAGTAAAAGTGAGGTAGTTCCATACCATTGGAGGTGTTGGTGGTAATAAGCCAATAAGATGTACAAGCCAAAGGATGAAAGATCCTCTTGCCTGAGCTATCGTGGCAACCTCGTCATTAGGAATAGGGATGGCTGTACCTTCTTCCCCCTCTCGAACATACATCATAGTCACCCTATGTAAATGCTGTAGAATTTGCTGATTATGGTGGGTAGTAGCTTCTGTGTGAACAAGAGCATCTGCAACTACACGCAGCAGTGGGGCATCCAAAGAGAGGATGGTAGGTTCTCCCTGCGCTGGAGAGGGAGAAGGGTCGCCAAGTGGTTCCTCCGCTGGGTTGTAACTTCCTTTGGTGCTGTGGAAGGCTGGGGATGAATGGGTTCTACGCTCAGTAGTTGCCATCTACGATTCAAACATCTTCATTATTTTAGCTCGTAGCTCAGGCATCAGCTTAAGACGTAGCTCTGGCAACAGCTCTTGTCGGAGCTTGTCGTGAAGGTTGGCCTCGAGCTCTTATGAGACTTCCTGACGAATCTTGGCCACAAGCTCCCTACTGGGTTCAGCTTGTGACAAATAAGGATATGAGGCTCAGCCAAAATACTTCGTGACACGAACTCCTACTGCCTCCCCTCGAACATGACCAGGGTGATTTGCATTCCCAATCGCCGTTGACAAGATATCCATCCGTCCACTTGGAGTGAACGAACCTTGGCTACTATGATCTTCCAGTTCATCCTGCAACATAAAAGTTATTGTAAGCACTCCCAATATGAAAAAATAAGTTTGTACTTATGCTCTAACTAGTTATAATTCTTGCGGCAACCTCAGCAACAGTCGGATTTACGTACTTCCCACCCTTAAGCCTCCCTGCTTTCCATTTTTTGTGACGTGGTGGAGGTGGCAGGGGCTGGACCACAACGGTAGGATCTGATGTGGCTGCTTCCTTCAATTTCTCCAACTCTTCTGCCATCATCTTTCGCTCAAGCTTCCGATAACCACCACGAGACATGCAATGTTGATAATTATTAGCTGCTTGCCTCTCTGCATTTGCTGCACTTAAAGCCTTTGAAAGGAAAACAACAAACACCGAATCAATAATGTCAACTATATTCAAATAAAACACTATGATGATAGAAATCTTACCAAAAAGTTTTGATCTTCTCGTGATGCTATAAACAATCTCCAGTCCTCTGGAGACAAAAACGGATACTCATGACATGGATCCTGACCCCTCATGTCCCTTCGAATGTAATCTCGTGTGAGCCTGTTCTTGAAATCTTTCCATCATAGACCAACCTCCGTCATCCACTCCTTGTACATCTCCGCGGTGTCAGGGACATCATAGGTTTGCTGCAAGGTAAAAACATAAGTTAATTATATTTGAAGCGATAGAAATAAAGATATAATGCAGATGTATTGAAACTTATATACCAAAAGTTGTTGCCAAATCAAGTCTTTGGTTTTTGGTGGAGCCAACTTCCAATTATCATAGGTAATGCGAACTTTCACTACTACAAAAAGGGGCTTTAACCTCCCAAATTTGGCACTTTTAACGTCCCAAAACGGGGGGACGTATATGCTGGGGGCGTAGTAAGTTGAGACAAAAGACGTCCCAAATGATAGGGACGTCTAAAGTCAGACTTTAGGCGTCCCAAATTAAAATTTGGGAGGCCTAAAGTCCCCCCAGGATGGGACTTTAGACGACCCAAATTAAAATTTGGGACGCCTAAAGTCCCCACAGGGTGGGACTTTAGGCGTCCCAAATTACAATTTGGGACGCCTAAAGTCCCATCCTGGGGGACTTTAGGCCTCCCAAATTTTAATTTGGGACGCCTAAAGTCCCACAGTGGGGGACTTTAGGCCTCCCAAATTTTAATTTGGGACGCCTAAAGTCCCATCCTGGGGGACTTTAGGCCTCCCAAATTTTAATTTGGGACGCCTAAAGTCCCACCAGGGGGACTTTTGGCCTCCCAAATTTTAATTTGGGAGGCCAAAAGTCCCACCTGGGGGACTTTAGGCCTCCCAATTCTTAATTTGGGACGTCTAAAAGTTAGGTTTTTTTTTATACCATAATTTACATTCTGTATTACCCAACGAATTGAAACTGCAGAAACAGAATAAAAGATGGATTCATAAACCACACTGTCCGTTACAAACTAGTAAGGACATCCAGCACTACAATCTTTACTATATATACATACAATAACCTTTCATGCAACCTACTACTATATATATCAACAAAAAACAACCAGAAAGTGTCAAAACGCTGTCATCACACAAGTACAAACTGATATAAAATAACAAGTTTACTGCTCTATATGTTGAAGAAGATGTCCAGCCAAAAGATCTCTGATCAAATCAAGGTCTTCACGCAGGTAGGCATCGTCATTATCAAAAATCTGAAAATTAGAAAGTAATAAGCTTTGATGAAATGAATCTCAAGCAAATGAATTAATTAGCATTTCGATTAGAACACCAAAAATATTATCATTTGAGAATGAAGAAGCGATTACCTTTTCAAAGTCGCTAGTAATTCCACTTTGAATTATGTTATACATATAAAGTATAACATAATATCCGCATTCAGTGTTGCCAGGTTGCCGAGGGCACTTTTAATCAAAGGGATGCAATTGGTTGTTAAAATCAATAAAGGTATGTCTAAAAGGACCGTCAATGAAACAATTATGCAGGATCAAATGTACTTACTATGGGATAAAACCACTTTGGCTTTTTAACAACTGCACCCTCGCGTGACCCACCTAGGATTCTATATGTTTGACAAGCACTATCATGAAAAGCAAAATGAACAGAAATTAGAACCATTCATTTATTTTTGTTGTCAATGAAATACAAACAGGATAACTTACGTGTCGAAGACGGATTTTGTCTCTCTGTCTGGCTTGTTACTCAACGGATCAAACCAATAGACTATGTTGCGGCGGGGACATATAACACACAAAGTCCAGTGGTTTCTTTAACAACATGTACACATTAAAATGAAGTTAGATGAGTGAGAAGACAATTATTTAGTAAACTTCTGAAATTGACAAAATGTAAATACGAACCGTTGGACAATTGGTGCTAGATAACAACGAAGTTTGTTTTGTGCCATTTGGTAGCCGACATAGTGAGTCCTATGCGCCACAGTACAAGTATCCCCTGTCGTATTCGGAGGACATAAGAATCCATACCAATTACTTCTTTCCATGTTTGTGCAGAGATCGTGGAAGGTGCTATAATAGAATTAAAATAAGGAATCAATTCTTGAATGTATGAAAACAAAAAACCACTAAATGAATTCTATGGGAGAATTGAAAAAAAAACTTACCGGACTGCAAATTTGACCCAGCCTGCATCTATCTCCTCCAACCTGATAAACTGCTTGAGATCTTTATTGTCAATCGTGTAGGGATACTCCACTTGGCCCACAATCCCTGGAGGCATCTTCAAGTCAATCTGTTTAATGCGCTTGTAGATCTGTTGCAGCCGTGCTAAGAAGGGCCATTTGCTCGCAGCTTCGTCATCCTTTTAGAACATCAAAAAACAAATTGTTATTAGGATACCAACAGATTTTCAGTAACAGTAAGGTAATTCCTACCATTGGAGGTGTTGCGTCTGAACCAATAAGATTGTGAGGCCAAAGGATGAAAGATCCTATCGCTTGACCTAACGTGCCAACCTCTGGATCAGGAACAGGGATGGCTGTACCTTCTTCCCCCTTTCTAACACTCGTCACATTCACCCTACGATAATCCTCCAGAATTTGCTGATTATGGTGGGTGGTAGCACATGTGTGAACGAGAGCATCAGCAACAACACGCAACAGTGGATCATCCAAATAGAGGGTGCAAGGGTCTCCCGACACTGGATTGGGAGAAGGATCGCCAAGTGGTCCTGACACTGGAGTGGGAGAAGGGTGGCCAAGTGGTTGCTCCAGAGGGTTGTAACTTCCTCTGGTGCTATTGAAGGCCGGGGATTCCTGAGTTCGAGCCTCGTCCCTTGCCCTTTGTGCTTCAAACATCTTTGCCATTTCAAGTTGAAGCTCTGGCAACAGCTCTTGTCGGAGCTTGTCACGAAGGTTGGCCTCGATCTCTCGTTCGAGCTCCTCTCGAATCTTGGCCACAACGTCCTTACTAGGTCCAGCTTGTGACGAATAACGTGGCTGTCGTCCAAAATACCTCGCGGCACTAACTCCCCGTGTCTCTCCTCGAACACGACCAAGGTCATCTGCCTTCCCAATAGCCGTTGACAAGATGTCCATCCGTCTACTTGGATTGAATGAACCTTGGCTACTCTGCTTGTCCAGGTCATCCTGTAGCATGCAGTTTATCGTAAATGTATCGAAACCACTCGCGACATGTAAAAAATTAGGTACTTATGGTATAACTACTTACAATCCTCGCAGCAACCTCAGCAACAGTCGGATTTATGTACTTCCCAGCCTTAATCCTCCCTGCTTTCCATTTTTTGTGACGTGGAGGAGGTGCCGGTGGCTGGATAACAACGCTAGGATCAGATTCCGCTGCTTCCTTCATTTTCTGTAACTCTTCTGCCATCATTTGCTGCTCAAGCTTCCGATATCCACCGCGAGACATGAAATGTTGATATTTATTTTCTGCTTGCCTCTGGGCATTTGCTGCACTTAATTTCTATGAATGAAAAACGACAAAAAATGAATCAACGATATAAAGTATATGAAATCAACGATATAAGTAGTTCTATATCATGACAGAAATCTTACCAAAAACTCAGGATCTGCTCGTGATGCCGCAAACAACCTCCAGTCCTCTGGAGATAAATATGTATACTGTGCACATGGATCGTTACCCCTAAGGGCCCCTCGAATATAATGCTTTGTTAGCTTGTTCTTGAAACCTTTCCATCGTACACGAACCTCATCCATCCAGTGCCTATGCATCTCTGTGGTGTCGGGGACATCGTATGTTTGCTGCAAGGTAAAACATAAGATTATTATATTTGAAACAATAAGAAGAAAGCTACAATGCATCAAAACTTACATACCAAAAGTTGCTGCCAAATCATGTCTTTCGTTTTTGGGGGAACCAATCTCCAATTATCGTAGGTAATGCACACTTTGCTTCGAGCCAAAAGCCCTATGTAGCTAATGAAGTGGTCTTCCTCAGGACCAACTGGATTCAGATTGTCATCGAAGTCTATATGCAGCCTCTCCTGTTGATGTTCATGACGTGCAACCAATGCTCCCATCTTTGTACAGCCTCTAACCCTCCTTCTTGCAGGGGGTTCAACTCTAGGAATTTCGTCATTGCTAGAGCTTTTGTCATCTCCACGCCTCTCGTCATCACTAACGTTGTCCATATTCCTGTTAACACAAAAAGCATCATCAGAAACGTAAGTAAATTGCCATCGAAGTCACATGTATATAGTAAGCGGAAAGTAAAACAGAAAAAACACAGTTCTCGTTTATAAATTAAGGTCTTACTCTAGATTGTTTCCCATAGTCCTTCACCATGGTCATTTCTTACAGCATATTCATCATCATCTACCAATTCTACTTCATTTGTTCGAGGTGTAGTTGTTGTGAAAGGTGGTGTGTCATCAAGGTGAAGGTCGGATCACCATACTTCTGTTTTTTACTTTTAAGGACAATGGACATATTTTTGCTGGCAGGATCGGTGACATAAAACACTTGTTTCGCCTGGCTTGCTAAAATGAAGGGCTCTTCTCTATAGCCAACTCTTCGAAGATCGACTGAGACAAATCCAAATTGGTTATCTATTACCACGGCATTGTTGCTAACCCACTTACATTTAAATAAAGCAACTTTGAACTTGTTGTACGTCATCTCCCATATTTCTTCTATAACTCCATAATAGGCCATAGACGCTAATATGGGGTTTTTGTCTCTCGAACTGGAAAAGTGCATAGATTCAGCTTCTACCATGACCCCACTATTTTGCATGGTACTTTTGTCATCTTGCTCTTTGGTATAGAAAGAATAGCCATTTATATCATAACCGGTCCAAGTAATGACCTGAAACGAAGGCCCCCAAGCTAGCCACTCGATTGTCTCAGACACACCGATCTCGTGCAAAACCTTTTCCTCAAACCACTGCATGAATGTCTTGTTTTGCTCAATAGCAATCTGCATGTCATTCTTCCTTGGATTCTTGTTCTTCAAAGTGTTTCTGTGTTCATTTATGTAAGGTTGAACTTCTTCCATATTATTCAGGATATACAAGTGGGCTTGCAACACCTCTTCACGAGGAACATTCTTCACTTTCAGTCCTCGTGTTCCCTTGCTTCTCCCTTCTTCATGCCGAGATTGTTCCTTCTTCCCTGACATATAATCTTTGCAAAACTCCATAGCCTCCTCAACTACATATCTTTCAACTATTGAGGCTTCTGGTCGATAAGGATTTTTAGAATACCCTTTTAAGATCTTCATGTATCGCTCGAAAAAGTACATCCACCTCAGGTAAACCGGACCGCATAGCCTTACCTCCCTCACCAAATGAACTACCAAATGCACCATTATATCAAAAAATGAAGGCGGAAAGTGCATCTCTAGTTGTGACAAAATAATGTAACCCTCATTTTCTAGTTCATCCAACTTTTCAGTGTCAATGACTTTGTTACAGATAGCATTGAAGAAAACGCACAATCTTGTCACTGTGTTTCGTACTTCATCTTTCATTATGCCTCTAATAGCTACTGGTAATAGTTGTTGCATCAACACATGATAATCATGGGACTTCATTCCCACTAACTTCAAATCGTCCATTGAGACACATCTTCTCACATTCGAGGAATACCCTTGCGGCACCTTCATTTCATGCAAACACCCACACAAACTTCTTTTCTCTGCTTTTGATAGTGTATGCACTGCTGGCTCCATGTATGCCCTCCTACCATCATCTCTTAGTTGTGGATGTAACCGTTCTCTTATTCCCATATCGACAAGGTCTAATCTCGCATTAATCCCATCCTTAGTCTTCCCTGGTATGTGCAAAAGCGTACTGATAAGGCTATCACAAACATTCTTCTCCACATGCATCACATCAATACTGTGTCTCACGTCAAGCGAACGCCAATATGGAAGATCAAAGAAAATGGATCTCTTCTTCCATATGTTCTTCTCACCCGCAACCCTCTGATTCTTACCAAAAGTGACATGGATACGTTCCACTCGACTGTAGACTTCCTCTCCGGTTAGTGACTTTGGAGCCATTCCATGCTCCGGTTTGCTGTTAAACCGCTTTCTTAGCCTACGATACGGGTGGAACCGATGAAGAAACCTCCTGTGGCCAAGGTAGACAGTTTTTCTTCCATGCTTTAGTTGTTGGAAGTGTGTGTCTGCTTCACATATTGGGCATGCTTTGTGACCCTTCACGCTGTACCCTGACAAGTTTCCGTACGCAGGGAAGTCGTTTATCGTTGTGAAAATCATTGCACGTAGCTTGAAAGACTCCTTCTTATAAGCATCAAACACATCTACGCCTTCCTCCCACAACTTCTTCAAGTCCTCAATCAAAGGCGCCAAATAGACATCAATATCGTTCCCTGGCTGTTTTGGTCCAAAAATCATCATAGATAGCATCATATACTTACGTTTCATACATAGCCAGGGAGACAAGTTGTATATTACAAGGAGAACCGGCCACGCACTATGTGTGCTAGTAAGAGTTCTATACGGATTGATGCCGTCTGTACAAAGCCCAAGCCGTAGGTTTCTCGGCTCGCTGCCAAATTGAGGGAACATTTCATCTATTTTTTGCCATTGTGGAGAGTCAGCTGGGTGCCGAAGATATTTCCCGTCAGATATTCTCTCATCAGAGTGCCATCTCAACTTCTTCGCTTTTGTTGCACTCGCAAACAAACGTTTAAAATGTGGTATTATTGGAAGATACCACATAACCTTTAAAGGTTGCCTTTTACTTGTCACATCACCACAACCACCTTCTTTTTTCACTTTGTATCGTGCGGTTTTACACTTAGGACACTCACTAAGACCTCCGTACTCATTTCTGTACAGTACGCAGTCATTAGGGCAAGCATGTATCTTCTTATACTCCATACCCATTGTAGACAGGATTTTCTTGGCCTCATACATACGATTTGGAAATACATTATCCTCCGGAAACATATCACACAATAGTTCAAGTAGCAATGTGAAACTACTATCGGTCCACCCACAAGTTGCCTTTAAGTTAACCAAATGTAATGTTCCTGTCAGCCGCGTGTACTTACTACCACTATACAATGGTGTCTCTGCATCACTCCGCAGGCTGTCATACTCCTGCGACTGCGCAAAGGATTCTGCCTCAACATCGTTAATCATTCTCTCCATTCTATCTTCATCTATGACATCCACAGCTTCCTTCTTGTGTGACGGACAATCAGTTACTTCCTCACCATGCCATATCCACCTTGTGTATCGCAGATTTATTCCATCACAAAGTAGGTGATCCTTTATGACATCAACATCCCGTCTACTCTCATTCAAACAATTGACACAAGGACAAAAATACTTCCCATTTCTTGCAGGAGCATTCTTTTTAGCGAATTCAATAAATTCGTCCACCCCTTTCTCATATTCTTCACTAGTTCTCAAAGCATTCATCCAACTATGATCCATTTTTTTACCACCTAAGGCATTACCATTACATTCACACGTTTAGTACAATTATCAACGACATATGATGGGGTTATGGTTTTCTTTTTAAGTTTTGGATTGAATTATTCTTCATAATTCGTTTGGAATTAATACAAGAATTTCTTTAATTTAAATAAATCATATTTTATTTTATTATATATACTAATTAATGGTGTAGGAACAAGACTAATGAAATGGGGTGGTATACTAATTTTTGCAGCATTGAGCACCTTAAAGTATTTTTCATTAGTATTCAATATCTTAATAAAGTGAGTTTTTTTTACATATAGCATCTTAAAGTATTTTTCTAATAGCAAACAATATTCTAAGTTTAGGGTGTTGGTTACTATTGAGAAAAATATTATTTTAAAGGTAAAATTGCACTAAAAATTATTTTTAGACATTGGATTCCTAGAAAAATAAATTAAAGTGTCATATGCACACACAAATATTAGTTTAGAATATTAAATGTAACTAAGAAATTTACTTCAAAGCATTGGATGTGCTGTTTAACTCTTTATTTAATCAAGTAAAATATTAGGACCCTTTTCGGAAAAAGACAAAATGATATTGAGTTAGGCAAAAAAAAAGTTAGCTATACGGTGGAATAAGGCACAAGTGAGCTTAATAAAAAACAAAAGGAATAGGACAAAAACATTGACTAGAGTATCTAAAAAATGATAAAGCAGAAGTATAAGCTTATTAAAAACTATATTAGGACTTTTGATTGCAGTAATTCTTAAGGAAATGAATAAAATATTGCAGAAAATAAACCAACCAGCCGAATATCAATATATAAACAAAAAAAAATCAAGAAAATAAACCAACCTTACCTGATCAGGGAAGGCGCCCACTAGCTAGTAGAGAAGATGTTGGAGAGAGCCACACTTGGAGACGTTGGAGATCCACGGTGGTGTGCACAACAATGGAAGGACGGAGGTGGAGGAGAGAGCAAAAATCTACCCACTGTGGAGGAGGTGAAGTTGCAGCAGTGACGGTTGCGTGCGTTGAAGAAACAAAGAGGAAGAAGAAGGGAGGAGACGGTGGGTGCGTGGGGAGAAGAAGTGCTTGAACAAGGGAGGAGGGAGGAGTTGAAGAAAAAAGATAGAGAAGGGCCGACGGTGGGTGCGTGGGGAGGAGAGGAGGAAGAAGAGTAAAGTTGAAGAAAAAAAATAGAGGAGGTGTGATAGAAGAAGACGCATGTCAGACACTTGTCTGACATGCGCAGGGGACACCTTTAGGCGTCCCAAATAGCATTTGGGACGCCTAAAGTCCCACTTTAGGCGTCCCAAATTCAATTGGGACGCCTAAAGTCCCACTTTAGGCGTCCCAAATGTCATTTGGGACGCCTAAACCCAGCTCCTGGCGCTAAAAAAAATTTATGAAATTTATATTTCGCACCAGGAAGCACTTTAGACGTCCCAAATTCAAATTTGGGATGCCTAAAGGTTCCCCTACTCATAAATAATTATGAAAATGCCACCGCCTCCCTTTTTAACCACCCAATTCTCAATTTGGGACGTCTTTGGGGGTGGTTATATCTCAATTCTGTAGTAGTGTTTGCTTCGAGCCAAAAAACCTACGTAGCTAATGAAATGGTCTTCCTCCGGACCAATTGGTTTCATATTTTCATCAAAGTCAATATGCAACCTCTCCTGTTGATGGTGATGACGTGCTACCAATGCAGGCATTTTTGTAATACCTCTAACCTTTCTTCTCATAACCGGTTCAGGTCTCGCATCAGGTTCAGGCCTATTCATTTCATTGTCCCTATCACTTTGTGAGTCACCAGAATTGTCCATATTCCTGTAAGCACAAAAATCATTGTCAGATAGGTGAATAAATTGTAAGTAAATGAATAAACTAACTAATTATAAACCAAACAGCACACATTACTATTTTTTAAGTTAAGCTCTTACTGTAGATTGTTTCCCATATTCCTTCACCATGATCATTTCTCACAGCATATTCTTCATCATCTACTAATTCTACTTCACTTGTTGTAGGTGGATTAATTGTGAAAGGTGGTGTGTCATCAAGGTTGAAGGTCAGATCACCATGCTTCTATTTTTTACTTTGAAGTACAATGGAAATTTTTTTATTTGCGGGATCTGTGACATAAAACACTTGTTTCGCCTGGCATACTAGAATGAAGGGCTCATCCCTATAACCTACTCTTTCAAGATCAACTGAGACAAATCCAAATTGTTGATCTATTACCACAACATTATTGCTAACCCACTTACATTTGAATAAAGCAACTTTAAACTTGTTGTAAGTGATTTCCCATATTTCTTCTATCACTCCATAATAGGCCATGGATGCTAATATGGGGTTTTTGTCTTTCGAACTGGAAAAGTGCATGGCTTCAGCTTCTACCATCACCCCACTATTTTGCATGGTACTCCTGTCATCTTGGTCTTTTGTGTAGAAAGAATACCCTTTTATATCATAACCGCTCTAAGTAATGATCTGAAACGAAGGCCCCCAGGCTAGCCACTCTATTGTCCCAGACACACTGGTCTCATGCAAAACCTTTTCCTCAAACCACTGAATGAATGTCTTGTTTTGCTCAATAGTAATCTGCATGTTATTCTTCCTCAGATTCATGTTCTTCAATCTCATTCTGTGTTCATCTATGTACGGTTGAACTTCTACCATGTTATTCAGGATATAAAGGTGTGCTTGCAACACCTCTTCACGAGGCATAGTGTTCACTTTCAGTCCTCGTGTTCCCTTGTTCCTCCCCTCTTCATGCCGAGATTGTTCCTTCTTCCCTGATAGATAATCGCTGCAAAAGTCCATAGCCTCTTCAACAACATACCTTTCAACTATTGAGGCTTCTGGTCGATAGGGATTTTTAGAGTACCCTTTTAAGATCTTTATGTATCGCTCGAAAGGGTACATCCACCTTAGGTAAAATGGACCGCAGAGCCTTACCTCCCTTACCAAATGAACAATCAAATGCACCATTATATCAAAAAATAAAGGAGGAAAGTGCATATCTAATTGGGACAATATGATATAACCCTTAGCTTCCAGTTCATCTAGCTTTTCAGTGTCAATGACTTTGTTACAGATAGCATTAAAGAAAACACACAATCTTGTCACAATGCTTCGAACTTCATCTTTCATAATCCCTCTAATAGCTACTGGTAACAATTGTTGCATCAACACATGATAATCATGGGACTTCATTCCCACTAACTTCAAATCATCCATTGACACACACCTTCTCACATTCGAAGAATATCCTTGTGGTACCTTAATTTCATGCAAACACCCACACAAACTTCTTTTCTCCGCTTTTGATAATGTATGCGCTGCTGGCTCCATGTATGCCCTCTTACCATCATCTCTTAGTTGTGGATGTAACCGTTCTCTTATTCCCATATCAACAAGGTCTAGTCTCGCATTAATCTCATCCTTGGTCTTCCCTGGAATGTGCAAAAGTGTACTGACAAGGCTATCACAAACATTTTTCTCCATGTGCATTACATCAATACTGTGTCTCACGTCAAGACTATGCCAATATGGAAGATCAAAGAAAATTGATCTCTTCTTCCATATGTTCTTCTCACCCGAAGTCTTTTGATTCTTACCGAGTAAGACATTGATACGTTCAACCTAACTGTAAGCTTCCTCTCTGGTTAATGCATTTGGAGCCATTCCATTCTCCGGTAAGCCGTTAAAATGCTTTCTTAACCTACGATAGGGTAGAACTTAGGAAGGAACCTCCTGTGACCGAGGTAGACCGTTTTTCTTCCATGTTTAAGTTGGTGGAAGTGAGTGTCTACTTCATAGATCGGACATGCTTTATGCCCCTTCACACTGTATCCTGAGAGGTTTTCGTACGCAGGAAAGTCATTTATAGTGGTGAAAAGCATTACACGTAGCTTGAAGGACTCATTCTTATACGCATCAAACACATCTACGCCTTCCTCCCACAACTTCTTCAAGTCCTCAATCAAAGGTGCCAAGTAGACATCGATATCATTTCCTGGTTGTTTTGGTCCAGAAATCATCATAGAAAGTATCACATACTTGCATTTCATACAAAGCCAGGGAGGCAAGATGTATATTACAAGGAGTACTGGCCACGCACTGTGTGTGCAATTAAGAGTTCCATACGGATTGATGCCATCTATACAAAGCCCAAGCCGAAGGTTTCTCAGCTCGCTGCCAAATTCAGGGAACATTTCATCTATTTTCTTCCACTGTGGAGAGTCAACTGGGTACCAAAGATATTTTCCGTCGGATATTCTGTCATCCGAATGCCATCTCAACTTCTCCGCCTTTTTTGCAGTGCCAAACAAACGCTTAAAGCGCGGTATTATTGGAAGATACCACAAAAATTTTACAGGTTGCCTTTTAGTTATCCCATCGCCACAACCACCATCTTTCTTCACTTTGTATCGTGCGGTTTGACACTTAGGGCACTCACTCAGACCTTCATACTCCTTTCTGTACAGTACACAGTCATTAGGGCAAGCATGTATCTTTTTATACTCCATATCCATTGTAGATAGGATTTTCTTGGCCTCACACATATGATTTGGAAGTACATTATCGTCTAGAAATATATCACACAACAGTTCAAGCAGCAATATGAAACTACTATTAGTCCACCCACAAGTTACTTTTAAGTTAACCAAATGTAATGTTCCTGTGAGCCGTGTGTACTTACTCCTAGGGTACAACGGTGTCTCTGCATCACTCCGCTGGCTGTCATATTCATGCGACTGCGCAAAGGATTCTACTGCATCATCGTGAATCATTCTCTCCATTTTATCTTCATCTATGACATCTACAGCTTCCTTCTTGTGCGACGGACAATCAGTTACTTCCTCACCATGCCATATCCACCTTGTGTATCGAAGATTTATTCCATCACAAAGTAGGTGATCCCTTATAACTTCAACATCCCATTTTCTCTCATTTAAACAATTGACACAAGGATAAAAATACATCCTATTTTTGGCTGGAACATTCCTTCTAGCAAATTCAATAAAGTTTTCAACCCCATTCTCATATTCTTCACTTGTTCGCAGAGCATTCATCCAACTATGATCCATTTTATTACCACCTATGCCATTTCCATTTACACTCAAGTTTAGAATAATTGTCAACACGGGGAATTGCCTTTTACACGCATGTTTTTCAAAATTTTGGCAGCATTTCCCCTTAAAAGTGAGACATCCCAAAATCAAAATAACAAACCATCTCAGCTTAATTTAAAGGAATGCACTGCTTACTAGTTAAATATAATGTTGCATTACAATTTACAAATTAATATACCAGAAAATTATGAATTCTTATATAATTTTATTGATTAGTGACTGAAGTGTCAAATTAGTCATGTTTTCATAGTAATTTTATTTATAAAGAGAACTTGTAATTTTCTTTGCAACTGACTTCTTTTAATAAAAAGCAAACAAAATCATCACCATTAACTTGAAATCAACTGAGAGATGAGGACTTCTTTTAATACAAAGCAAACAAAATCATCACCAAACTTGAAACAAAACATCATCTTGAAAATTGTATTTCAAATAAAACATTCAAATAATTCAATAAGTACAAAATATTAGTATATTATTCAAATCAAATCAAATTAACAAAAATTAAGATTGCAAATGGAAATTTGTTTCAAATCAAATTAATTATTCAAAACAATTAGATAATGATTCTTCAATCTTCAAATCAACAAAAAAAATTTAAATTGCAATTTAAATTGCAATCATCACCTTATTGTGAAGGCGAGTAACATACACAATTATGATGTATTGTAATTAGGATATTGATATTAGTATTATCGTTTTGTGTTTCTGTGTTCAATGTTTAGTATTGTCATATTGCTCAATACGCCCCTCATAGTTGTATAAATATTAGGCACTTGCACAGCTTCAAGTTGTGGACTGATATTTTTGAGTAAATGAGAATTTCATGTTTCTCAAAACAATGGAAAAAAGAAAAAGATTAAAACTTGATGTGGTACGTCTTAAATTCAGCAAAATAGCAAAGATAAAGCTCAAGCACAAACCATACTTAAATTCCAGCAGAGAATCAAATGCATTTTGCCAATCATTCACAAGTTCATTCACAAGTTTAGTTTTAGCTAACCTGTTGCTGCAACTTTAGAGGCAGATGACCCACGGTGGTAAGAGAAGGCCTACTGTGGAGAGAAAGAGAGAGAACAGTGCAGACCCAGCAAAGCAAAGACGAAGACTAGCAACGGTCTGGATGAAATAGAGGCTAAGAAGGACCAAGAAGAAATAGGGGAGAGGAGAAATAGCCGTATTCAGAAGTGAAAGAGTGAAAGAGTAAAGTAAAAACAAGAAGCAGGGGAGAGGGGACAGAAGTAATGAAGATAGGAGAGTAAAGCAAGTGCAAATTAAAGTTTCAGAAAAAAATTCTGACACCTCACATGCACTGGTCATGTCGACCAGTGCATCTGTTTGAGCCTAAGACTTCCCCAGCTGGGCTGGGGACCTCTAAAGGGACCCTTTAGACGCCCCCAGACCAGCTGGGGACGTCTAATATAAGCTTTAGATGTCCCCAGATGGTCTAGGGATGTCTAATGTGAATCTTTAGACGTCCCCAGGCCATCTGGGGACGTCTTATGTGCGTTCTTTTTTATTCTTCATACGCTTTTCTGGGAGTCTTTAGATGTCCCCATGTTCATTGGGGATGTCTAAAACTGTCTTTACACGTCCCCAATGAACATAGGGACGTCTAAAACACATTCAGGCATGAGATTCAATTTTATTTGACGAGCCAACCTTTTCAATTTCGATCTATAATTACACATATGCCACCGCCCAATATTTTGGGCATCCCTTTTTCAAAAAGGTATGTCCTTTAGGGCTTTATAAGTACATTCTGTAGTATTGAAAGCTTAGCAACTCTCATGTAGGAATCCATGATGACCTTAGGTCTATGGGCATTGTGACGTGGTTATATATGAGAAAAGCTTATGACTTGATCCATATAGCTTTCTCATAGTGGGTTGGTCCAGCACCTTGTACTCTTACAAGTGACTAAGACTTTGATTCGTATCTCCATATCTTATCAAAGTCATACTGATCTTATTTCATCTGTGCTCCCGCATAGATGACCGACCAGGGACATTTTAGGACAATCTTCATGAATTATCCAAGGATACAATTATCACAGTTAACATGCAAATAATATGATAACAGAATGGAGAAATTTCATTAAAATAATAATGTTCAAAGTAAAATGATTGGCCCTTAGGGCACAATTTCCAACATTCTCCCACTTGCCCTAGGTGCAATCATTAATTTGCCTAATTCCCATTGCTCTAACATGACGCTCATGCTTTGCCTGTGTAAGTGGCTTAGTAAGAGGATCAGCAACATTATCTTCTCCTGCTACTTTGCATATCTTTATATCACTTCTATCATTGATTTCTCTAGTAAGATGAAATTGCCTGAGTATATGCTTAGTCCTTTGATGTGACCTAGGCTCCTTGGCCTGTGCAATAGCACCGCTATTGTAACAGAACAAATCTATTGGATTTGAGATGGTAGGCACCACCCCTAGTTCAGTAATGAACTTTCTGATCCAAACAGCTTCTTTAGCTGCATTTGATGCTGCTATTGTTAAGATCGGTAGGCATAGCGAAAAAATTTTAAAAATTTTCACCAATCCTAATCGAGGATCTATCAACGGCCTTTAAACCAAGTTGGAAGGATTCATATCTTTTTGATGATTCTGAGTTTTCACGATCTCTAGGAGCCAACACGTCAGGTCTGCTTCCTCTACCGGTATCCACATGAATGCTCTCCCACCAAGACTACGTGCTAGCGCCTCTAATATTTGCTAGGGTTTCACTTGCAGCTCTCAATTCCCATGTACATATGAATATATCTGCTCTATCAAGTTTATAACCTATGAGGGCTATTTTCAAATTTCAAATTTAATCATCATTAATTTTGAAATTAATTAACAATTAATTATCTTGATGAGCTAATTAAATAAATTCAGTTTCAATTAAATCTGTCCAACAGTTTAATTTAACCTATTTATTTAATCCAAATAAAGAGCCATTAGATTTAAATCTGAGATACAATATCTCTATCATGTTAGTTATAAAATTTAATATATCTTAATAAATTAAATTTAAAACTAACAGAATATAATAATATCATATAATATATATACATATATATATATATATAAGATATATATTTCAAAAATATACCTATATAATATTATTAAATATAATAATATCATATAATATATATACATATATATATAAGATATATATTTTGAAAATATATATATCTATATAATATTATTAATGAATTTTATATTATATATATATGTATATATATAAATATAAAATTCATCCACCCTAAATTAAACATTATCTCGTGTTGGGCCATTCTTGTGTGCGACCCTGTAGGCCCATATGAAGTTGGCAATGGGCCAATAACTATACTAACCCAAAAGTCACAAGCGGCCTCTAGCAAGACATTACGACTACCCAATTCATATGAGGATCGTTATCACAATGCAACCTGTCATACAACCATGTCACGTCCCTTTTGTCACACGATATATCGATCAAGGATAAGGCATGGATAATGTCATCCTCTTGTTCCTGACCATTACTTTCTCGATTCCTGAGTAGCCTGATAACAGAGACAGAAACTCCTTTCATCATAGTATGGCCATACATTTCTCAGACTCACTCATCGAGGGGCTCAGTAATATCTCTCTACTAATGTGAGGGACAAATTCCATCTTGATCATTCATATTTCTCTGCATAAAAAACCACTAAGCCCGATCGTAGCCTTTATCATCACCCAGTCAAAAGTGACTTTTGACTAGTTCAAAGCTTAGCAACTCTCATGTAGGAATCCATGATGACCTCAGGTCTAAGGCCATTGTGACGTGGTTATACATGAGAAAAGCTTATGACTTGATCCATGTAGCTTTCTCATAGTGGGTCGGTCCAGCTCCTTGTACTCTTACAAGTGCCTAAGACTTTGATTTGCATCTCCATATCTTATCAAAGTCATACTGGTCTTGTTTCATCTGTGCTCCCGCATAGATGACCGACCAGGGACATTTTAGGACAATCTTTATGAATTATCTAAGGGTACAATTATCACAGTTAACATGTAAATAATATGATAACAAAATGGAGAAATTTCATTAAAATAATAATGTTCAAAGTACAATGATCGGCCTTTAGGGCACAATTTCCAACATCCTCCCACTTGCCCTAGGTGTAATCATTAATTTGCCTAATTCCCATTGCTCTAACATGACGCTCATGCTTTGCCTGTGCAAGTGGCTTAGTAAGAGGATCAGCAACATTATCTTCTCCTGCTACTTTGCATATCTTTATATCACCTCTATCATTAATTTCTCTAATAAGATGAAATCGCCTGAGTATATGCTTGGTCATTTGATGTGACCTAGGCTCTTTGGCCTGTGTAATAGCACCGCTATTGTCACAGTATAAATCTATTGGATTTGAGATGGTAGGCACCACCCCTAGTTCAATAATGAACTTTCTGATCTAAACGGCTTCTTTAGCTGCATTTGACGCTGCTATATACTCAGCTTCTGTTGCAGAATCTGCTATAGTACTCTGCTTGGAGCTCTTCCAGCTTACTGCTCCACGATTCAGGAGGAATACATATCCAGATTGCGATTTAAGGTCGTCTTGGTCAGTTTGGAAACTTGCATCTGTGTAACCGGTTACGCAGAGCTCATCATCCAATCCACCATAGACCAAAATAAGTCCTTAGTCCTTCTTAAGTACTTTAGGATATTCTTGACGACAATCCAATGACCCTCACCAGGATCTTGTTGGTATCTGCTGGTCATACTTAAGGCAAACGAGACATCCGGTTGAGTACATAACATAGCATACATGATGGATCCAATGGCTGAGGCATATGGAACCTTACTCATGCGATCTCGCTAATTAGGTGTACTAGGACACAGATCCTTGCTAAGATGGATACCATAAGACATGGGCATTAACCCCTTTTTGAATCCTGCATACTGAACCTATGCAGTATCTTGTCTATGTATGTGCTCTGACTTAGGCCTATAAGTCTTTTGGATCTATCCCTATAGATCCTAATCCCTAGGATATAGGTGGCTTCACCTAAGTCTTTCATTGAAAAGGACTTTCCTAACCAAGACTTGACACTCTGCAAGGTATGACTATCATTCCCAATGAGTAGGATGTCATCTACATAAAGCACTAGAAATATAACTATGCTCCCACTAACCTTCTTGTAAACACAAGGTTCATCGATGTTTTGAATGAATCCAAACTCTTTGACTACTTCATCAAAACGATGATTCCAACTCCGAGATGCTTGCTTCAATCTATAAATGGATCTTTGAAGCTTGTAAATTTTACCAGAGTCCTCTGGACGCACAAAATCTTCAGGTTGTGTCATGCACACATCCTCAAGCAGCTTTCCATTAAGGAAGGCTGTTTTGACATCCATCTGCCATATTTCATAGTCATAATATGCTGCAATAGCAAGAAGGATTCTGATTGATTTGGCCATTGCAACTGGGGAAAAGGTTTCATCATAGTCTACACTATGAGTTTGAGTGAATCCTTTTACAACCAGTCGTGCCTTGAAGACATTTACATTGCCATCCATGTCAGGTTTCTCCTTGAAAACCCATTTGCACCCAATGGTTTTTACACCTTCAGGTGGATCAACTAAGGTCCATACCTGATTGTCGTACATGGATTGCATTTTAGACTTCATGGCATTTAGCCATTTCTCAGAATTTGGTCCTACTGTGGCTTCTCGATAGGTGGTGGGCTTATTTTGCTCAATGAGCAACACATCATAGCCTTCAGTAATCAAAAATTCATATCTCTGAGGCTGATGCCGTGTCCTATCAGATCTACTTGGACCTTGTGTTACTTGAGGAGGCTCAGCAACTTGTTGTTAGTCTTCTCTAATTTCCATATGTGGTTCTGTACCATCTTGTGGCTCTCGAATTTCGTCGAGATGTACGTCGCTCCCACAGGTTGTTTTAGAGACAAACTTTCTTTCTAGAAACTTGCCATTTCGAATAACAAACACTTTGTTATCGGTGGGATTATAGACATAGTATCCTTTTGTTTCTTTAAGATACCCCACGAAAAGGCACTTTATGGATCTGGGTGCTAATTTATCAGAGGCTTGTTGCTTAACATATACCTCACATCCCCAGATTTTGAGAAAAGATAAACTTAGTTTCTTTCCAGTCCATATCTCATATGGTGTCTTTTCAATTGCCTTAGATGGAACACGATTTAGTATGAACGCAGCTATCTCTAGGGCATGTCCCTAAAAGGATGGTGGAATATTTGTTTAACTCATCATAGATCGAACCATATCTAATAGTGTTCGATTCCTCTGTTTAGAAACGCCATTCCATTATGGTGTTCTTGGAGGAGTCAATTATGAGATTATCACACAACGCCTAAGATGGTCAATGAATTCTTGGCTCAAATATTCACCACCTCGATCAGATCGAAGTGCTTTAATTATTTTACCAAGTTGGTTTTGTACTTCATTTTGGAATATTTTGAACATTTCAAAAGATTCATATTTATGTTTCATTAGATAGATATAGCCATATCTACTAAAGTCATCTATAAATGTAATGAAGCAGACATAACATCCTCTGGCAGCTATATTTAATGGTCCACATACATCTGTATGTATGAGGCCCAATAATTTAGTTTCCCTCTCACTGTGCCCAGTAAAAGGTGCCTTAGTCATCTTTCCTAATAAGCAAGATTTGCATGTATCATATGATTCAAAATCAAATGAGTTTAGAAATCCATCTTGATGGAGTTTAGAAATGCGTTTCTCATTTATATGGCCTAGACGACAATGGCATAGGTAGGTCGGATTCAAATCATTTGATTTTATCCTCTTAGTAGTTACGTTATAGATATTCCCATTAGCTTTCTACTGTCCTTTGACCCTGCACATTTGTACAAATGTGAGAACCACATGCAGTATCTAATACCCATGTAGAGGAAGTAGAAAAATGAATGTCTATAACATAAATACCTGAAGCGATAGCATCGCTATCCTTCTTGTTCTTTTTCAGATCTTCCAGGTAGAGTTTGCAATTCCTCTTCCAATGATCGGGTTCATTGCAGAAGTAGAAAACTCCTTCCTTTGGAGGCTTTGCCTTCTTGGGTACAGGCTTGGTTTCGGGCTTGTTTGACTCTTTGGTCTTACCACCTGAGCCATTACCCTTCCATTTGCCCTTCCCTTTCTTTTTCATACCCTTTCCTTTCTGAACCATCAAAACTATGCTAGGCTTTTTCTTAATGCTTTGCTCAGCAGTTTTGAGCATCCCATGCAGCTCAGAAATTGATTTCTCCATGTTGTTCATGTTGTAGTTCATAACAAACTGGTCATAACTCTTTGAGAGTGAGTTGAGGATTAAATCCATAGCTAACTCCTAGCTCATGGGAAATCTAAGCCTCTCAAGGTGATCAATATAGCCTTTCATCTTTAACACATGAGTACTAATTGATGCACCTTCAGCCATTTTGCAGGAATGTAAGGCCTTTATGGTCTCATACCTTTCTTACCTTGGCTGTTGCTGGAACATTTCCTTGAGATGTACAATCATCTCATGAGCCTCCATGAGTTCCAGATCTCTTTGGAGCTCGGAACCATAGTGGCAAGCATCAGGCAACCTACATCCACAAAGTCATCCTTATGCTTTGTGTAAGCATCTCTCTGAGCTCTTGGAGAATTGGCTGCAGGCTCCTCAGGAATGGGTTGATCTAGGACATAAGCCTTTCTTTCCTGCTTGAGAACAATTCTCAAGTTCCTGAACCAGTCAAGAAAGTTTGTCCCATTGAGTTTGTCCTTCTCAAGGACCGATAGCAACGAAAGTGTAGCAGTATTACTAGTCGACATGATTCTACAATTAAAAAATGCAAAGTTAGTTAGTAATCTCCCACTAAATTAACAACCCTCAATATAAAATTTAGTGGGCTAAGATCCATATTTGGCTTAAACTTAAGTTCGCTTTGGCAAGACGCTTAAATTTAAGTTATTTAGGTAGGTAACCTATTTACCAATTACATCACATGTAACTCTTAGATCTTTATGGGATTTAATCATCATATGATTCAGTATGTTTAACCCCATCTAATGCCTTGAGATTCAAAACCATTTTGTTAATCTCAATTAAGTCAAAACAATAATGAATATTATGAGCAGCAACATTACTCAAGCTTGTCTCATCAAGATAACTCAAGTGTATCCACTTTGGTGGTTTCCATAATTGAGCGATCTAGGTTTTGACAAGTATTCATTAATTGATGGCATTATGACTTAAGATTTGATTCAGAGGGCTTAATTAATTAGTTTTGTTTATATGGGTGCAATCGTGGTCGTATCTCATACAGATAAATACATATAAACGTAAAAGTAATCATGCAATAATCTTATCAAAAGCATAATTTAAACGTGACACAAAATGGCTTACCTAATCTAAAATCCTCCCAAGCGAATGAGAGGACTTTTCTAAATAAAAAAGAAATACATTGAGAGAAACCTCGTTTAAACATTCGAGGGGAGTGAGATGAGAGGAGAATGTACATCGAGAGTATTTAGAGAAAGGAACAGCATGCAGGCCGTATTTAAATATTACAACCTTTGTAAAATTCTAAAGCCATGTTGTTCATCATACCCAAACAAGGATAAATAATAAAGCACAACAAGAATTCATACAATATGAAAAGCAATAAATGTCGTGATCAGATTATATTGCGCTACGCAGAGGTGGTCACGGCGATCCTTCTAGCCGGTTAAAATTTTGGACCCAAAAATTCAAAAAAATCATCTAGTCTAATTTTTAAGGGAATTCAGCCCAATTTCAAAAACAACGGCCTAGAAAGCTTCTGATCCGGATTGTCTACCCCAAAGTTTCGAATCCCTAAATCTGATTAGAGACCCTAACGTGTCTGTACGTCAACTACAATCTCAGGTACCCTAACCAATTTCATGCTTGTTCAAAACGAAAATCACATACATGTTTCAAAACCGAAAACGAAACAATTTCAAGATTCAATTTAAATGAAAACGAAAATCAACGGAATTACAAGATCACATCTTTCTAAATAATTTCGTTTTGTATTAACCAAATTGTTAGATCTCTCATGTTTTGATGATAACAAAGGATGGGATGAAAAAGATTTGATAAACAAATAAGTTTGAACAAAGTAATAATAGGGTAAATCATTACTTGAAGTAAGCATTGGAGTAATGAAGAAAGGCCAAGAGAAAAAGCTGAGAAACTTCATTACTGACAAGTTTTCTAAAGGGTTACTCGAGTAGGTACTCGAGTAATGGACAGAAACTTGAAGTAAACAGAGTCAACCTTTAAGTAACCTGCCAACGTTACTCGAGTAAGCACTTGAGTAATAAGGTAAATGACTTCCAGTTACTTTCGGCCTGCCAACGTTACTCGAGTAGCTACTCGAGTAACCAGGTAAATCACTTACAGTTGCTCTCGGCCTGCTAACGTTACTCGAGTAAGTACTCGAGTAACCATGTAAATCACTTCCAGTTATTCTCGCCCTGCCAATGATACTCGAGTATGTACTCGAGTCCCCTGCTTCAAGAAATATGTTGCTCTCGGCATTTTCTATCCTGCCAATGTTACTCGAGGAGCTACTCGAGTAACTCACTGTGGTAAGCAAAACTTGCAGGTAATACTCGAATAACTTGATCTATTTTTGTTACACTTCATTCGAGTCACTACTCAAGTATGCAGGTATTCAATCACTTATTTAAACTGGATTACCCGAGTAAGTAATCGAGTAATATGCAGAGTTATTTACACAGAACTTCAAGTCACTACCCGAGTAAGCTATGCAGAAAACTTATGTTTACTTGAGTAAGTACTCGAGTAACAAGGTAATCAAACTTGAAGTGCTCTGGCCTTGAAATCCTGCCAACATTAATGGAGTGAAGCATCGAGTAACATAAAGTTTATTTGAGAGTTTACTCGAGTAACCTATGAAGAAAAGTTTGCCATACCCGAGTAAGTATCCGAGTCAACAGGTATTTCCAAAGGTTTGTAATTTTGTTTACTCCATGCACTACCCGAGTAAAGCAATGTTCATTTATTAACTTGCAGTTTATCAATACTCTCACGAAGATACTCGAGTAAGTACTCGAGTAAAACTTAATGAATACTCGAGTATACAAGTCCAGAAATTCAGAATTAATTCCAACGTTCATTGATTTATTTCCTATGTGATTAACCTTTCATTGTATTAGTATTCTTAGCATATTCACAGATAAACAATGAAGAGATCTTACCAAATAAGGAAAGTCAAATGCAACATTCAAACACTACCTACCGCCACCTACCGCAAATGGATATTTTTCAAATACTGGAAAAGTTAATTGTGGTTGCCCACTCTCTAACGGACAAGAAGAAAATGTTCTAACGGTCATTACCAACACATCTATATATATGGGAACATCCAAACAGAGAAGAACAACAAGAACACACACACGAACGTATTATCAAGTTCACTAATCTATTTTACATATTTGTAATTCTGTACTTCAGTGATTCTTATTCATTCTGTGAGAGAGATATTTCATTCAAACTCAATATTTGTTATTGAGGTAACTTAAGGTTGTGGAACCTTGAGTTGGGATTGGATTACAACTTGTAAAGGGGAGCGAGTGTCCAGGCGAAGGAACTTGCTTGTATTGAGGTTCCAAGAACCCATTGAATCTTGGAAGTTAGAGTAAAACTCTCAGAGAAGCTCTGAGGACTGGATGTAGGTCAAAGTGGTTGTGGCTGAACCAGTATAACTCCCGATGTACACTTCGGTGATATTTCTCCTTACTCTTTACTGCTTTATATTCACCGTTAAGTTTTTATATTTGCAACGAAATTTTAGTATCGCCCAATTCACCCCCCCTCTTAGGTGAAACGCTTGCTCTAACATTTGGTATCAGAGCGTAGGTCTTCTTGTTAAGGTTTAACAACCTAAGAAGGATCCAATGGCAAGCATGGGTGAAGGAATTCTTCCCGACGAAGCATCCATCACTAGACCTCTAGGTTTCAGTGGCAAACACTTTTCTTTCTGGAAAGCAAAGTTCAGAGTATTTGTAATGGCTACCGAATATGGGCTATGGGACGTGATTGAAAGTGGAAACTATCAACCTACAAAGACTATAGATTCTCAAAAAATTCCAAAGACACCAGCGGAATATGATGAGAATGACAAGAAACTTATCACTCTCAACAGCAAGGCAATTTTGATGTTACAAATCACTTTGAGTCAAAGTGAATACTTCAGAATTTTCACACTTCCAACAGCAAAGGAAATGTGGGAAGCTCTAGAAATAGCTTATGAAGGAACTTCGGGAATAAAGGAGAATCGGATCAACACCTTGGTCACTGAATTCGATCTACTTTGAATGAAATCAGGTGAATCAATATTTGAATTCAAACTTAGATATACTCATCTTGGTAATCAACTTGCAGCACTTGGGAAAATCTATGATCAACATACTCAAGTATGAAAGATTTTAAATATTCTTTCTAAAGATGGGAGGCCAAAGTCACTGCGATAGAAGAAGCAAAAGGAGAATCAATGAGATCAATTGCTTCTCTATTTGGAAGCCTTTTTGAATATGAAAGCAAACTAAAGTTCAAACAGAAACTAGATGACATCGGTGACAAGAAAAAGAAAGGCCTAGCACTAAAAGCAAAAGAAGAAAATCAAGATGAGGATGAGGAGTTGGACGATTCAGAAAGTTCTACAAGAAGGGTCAAGGATTCAAACACTTATAGAAAGGAGGAACTAGCAGCAAAGATCATATCATCTGCTATGAATGTGGAAAACCAGGACATATCAAATCAGAATGTCTAGAACTGAACCAAAAGAGCAAAGAAAAGAGAAAAGGAAAATTCTTCAACAAAAAGAAGGCCTTTGTATCTGCTATATGGGGTGATAGTTCCTCTGATGAAGAAAGTGATGAAGAAGAAGTAGCCAATATATGTCTTGTTGCTTAAGAAGAAACAGAAGAAGAGGTAAATGATTCTGATCCTACCTATGATGAATTACTTTCTGAATATAATGCTTTACATTTTGAATTCGTCAAAGTAGTTAAAGAATTAATTGTTTTCAAAAAGAAAAACAAAGTTCTTGAAATTAAACTTAAAGAAAATTTAGAAAAGGATTGTGAAAATTGTTCTTCTTTGAAAAAGAAAAACACTGATCTCACAAAAACTCTTGAAAAATTTACACAAGGAAGTGAGATGCTAAATGTTATTTTAAAAGCTCAATAATTTGTAAATGACCGATCTGGAATTAGATATGATCCAAAATCAGATAGAAGGAAAGGTAGAAAGAAAATAGGAGGTAAATCATATTTGAATTATTTCCAGCATTCTGTGCATACATCAAATCCTTTTGCATTTTGTAACTACTATAATCGAAAAGGTCATTATACCTCTTCATGTATTCATAAGAAGAAAGGAATGATAGGAACCTACAAATGGGTACCTAAAGGATCATATATTTCAAAAATTTCCTGTACTAACCCAAAAGGACCCAAAAAGAAGTGGGTACCTAAGAATTAGTCATATTTAATTGCAGATGTGTCTCAAGGCATCCAAAAACAACAAATGGTACATAGACAGTGGATGCTCTAGACATATGACTAGTGATTTCAAAAGCTTTACCAAATTGCAACCTAAAGAAGGTGGAAAGGTAAAATTTGAAGGAAATCAAACCGGAAGAATAGCAGGAATTGGTGAAATCAAAAATGACAAAGGCATACAAGTCAAAGATGTATATTATGTTGAAGGATTGTGCCATAACTTGCTGAGTGTGAGTCAAAGTGCAGACAAAAACAAATGGGTAATATTTGACTCAGAGGAATGTCTAATTATCAACAAAAATGACTTACTACCTGATAAGAAGAATATCAAGGCTAAGCTCAGAGCAATAAGTGAAGGTAATTATTATACTCTAGATATTAGTAGAAATGAATCTGAAAATTGTTTTCTAAGTAATGCCGATGAAAGTTGGCTATGGCATAAGAGATTGGCTCACATCAATATGCATCAATTAGGCAAACTACTCAAAAAGGATTTAGTTCTTGGATTACCCAAAGTAACTTTCAAAAATGACTTGATTTGTGACGCTTGTCAAAAGGGTAAACAAATTAAATCATCTTTCAAATTGAAAAATGAGATTTCAACAAATAGACCGCTACAACTATTGCATATGGATTTAGTTGGCCCAGCAAGAGTAAAGAGTCTTGGTGGCAGCTTATATTCATTAGTCATTGTTGATGATTTCTCCAGATTTATATGGGTTATTTTTCTATCATCAAAAGATGAAACTTTTGAAGAATTTATTGTTTTTACCAAGAAAGTGCAAAATGAGAAAGGTATGTCTATTGCAGGTATTAGAACCGATCATGGTGGAGAATTTGAAAATCAAGCCTTTGAAGAATATTGTGATACTAATGGCATTGATCACAATTTCTCTGCTCCAAGAACACCTCAACAAAATGGAGTCGTGGAACGTAAGAATAGAGTGCTCACTGAAATGGCTAGAGCAATGTTGAATGAAAAGAACGTGTCTCAAGTATTTTAGGCAGATGCTATGAGTACAGCATGCTATATTTCAAATAGAGCCTATATTAGAACAAAACTTGGAAAGACACCATACGAGCTGTACAAAGGAAGGAAGCCAAACATTGCTCATCTACACATCTTCGGTTGTAAGTGTTTCATACATAATAATGGTAAAGATAACTTAGGAAAATTTGATTCTAAAACTGATGAAGTAATTTTCCTAGGATATTCTAACTGAGGTAAAGCATATAGAGTTTTCAATAAAAGAACATATGTTGTTGAAGAATCAATTCATACTGTATTTGATGAATTTGAATCCTCTAACAAAACCATTGATGAAGAACAAGAAGTTGTTTTAAATCAAGAAAATGGTCAATCTATTTCTAAATCTCTTATTCCAGAAGTTGATAAAACCAAGGAAGAAGAGCAATCACTAGGACAACCTAGAGCCTGGAAATACAATAAAAGTCATCCCTTAGATCAAGTCATTGGAGATGTGAATGAAGGGATCAAAACTAGAAATAGTATTTTCAATGAAGTAAGTTTTTCTGCATTCATTTCTGAGATTGAACCTTTTAACATTGATGAAGCCCTATCAGACAATGATTGGGTTATAGCAATGCAAGAAGAACTAAATCAATTTGAAAGAAATCAAGTTTGGGATTTGGTACTCCGACCCAAAGATCATCCGATCATTGGCACTAAATGGGTATTCAAGAACAAACTCGATAAATCCGCAATTATTGTCAGAAATAAGGCAAGATTGGTGGATAAAGGCTATAATCAAGAAGAAGGGATTGATTATGAGGAAACGTATTCTCCAGTGGCTAGATTGGAAGCTATACGTGTACTCTTAGCCTTTGCATGTATCAAAGGATTCAAACTCTATCAAATGGATGTAAAGAGTGCATTTCTAAATGGATACATTATGGAAGAAGTATATGTAGAGCAACCTCCAAGTTTTGACGAGCATAGTACGAAAAACAAGCTCCTAGAGCATAGTACGAAAGGCTTAGTAAATTTCTTATTGATCAAGGTTTTGTACGAGGAAAAGTTGATACAACACTTTTTATAAAATGAAAACGTGATGATATTTTAATTGTTCAAATATATGTTGATGATATTGTTTTCGGTGCTACTAATGAATCTCTGTGTAAGGAATTTTCTGAGATAATGCAGGGAGAGTTTGAGATGTCAATGATGGGAGAATTGAATTTCTTTCTTGGTTTGCAAATCAAACAAATAAAGAATGGAATCTTCATCTCTCAAACAAAGTACTTGAAAGAGCTATTGAAGAAGTATGGAATGGATGAAGCAAATGGAACGAACACACCTATGAGCTCAACAACGTTGCTTGATGCTGATGTCAAAGGGAAAGACTACAACATCACAAAATACAGAGGAATGATTGGATCATTACTCTATCTCACGGCAAGCAGACCGAAAGCAGACTGAACATTCAATTTAGTATTGGCATATGTGCAAGATATCAATCAACACCAAAGGAATCACATGCCGAAACTATCAAACGAATCTTTAGATACCTTGCTGACACACCAGAATTAGGTATGTGGTATCCTAAAGGAAGAAATGAATATCTAGTTGCATATTCAGATTCAAATCATGGAGGATACAAAATAGACAGAAAGAGCACCAGTGGACAAGGACAATTTCTTGGAGGATCTCTTGTATCATGGTTCAGCAAGAAACAAAATACTGTGTCTCTTTCATCAACAGAAGATGAATATGTTGTTGTCTCAAGTTGTTGTGCACAAGTGATCTGGTTAAAACAAAAACTACAAGATCTTGGTATTTATCTCAAAGAAATACCAATCTATTGTGACAAGACCAGTACGATAAGCTTGGCAAAGAATCTAGTTCAATATTCTAGAACCAAGCATATCGATGTCAGACATCACTTCATTAGAGATCATGTCCACAAGAAAGATGTGGAAGTGATATTCATTCCTACTCATCTTCAACTAGCTGATATCTTCACCAAACCTCTTGCAAAAGATCAATTTCTATACATTAGAAGAGAATTGGGAATGGTAAATCCCATTGAATTGTAAGTTATTTCAGTTTCTCATAATGTTAGATTAAGATATTTAATAATGTTTTGATGATTACTAATTTAAGCATCGGAGTATGTAAAAACTTGTTTTGCAGGAAGATTGAAACTCTGTTCTGAGATATAAAAATAGAGGTTATCAAAGGACATCATTACTGGAGTACCAACTTCAAGTAATGACTGACAGTGAAGCATTACCCGAGGAACTGTTAGATCCCATGTTTTGATGATAACAAAAGGATGGTTTAAAAAGGAAATGATTAATAAATAAGTTTGATCAAAGCAATGACAGGAACAAGTATCACTTGAAGTAAGCATTGGAGTAATGAAGAAAGAACAAGAGAAAATGCTGAAGAACTTGATCAGAAGCAAGTTTACTAAGGCATTACTCGAGGAGCTACTCGAGTAATGAGCCGAAACTTGAAGTAACCAGAGAGAACTTCCAGTAACCTGCCAACGTTACTAGAGTAGGTACTCGAGTAATAGTGCAAAAATTTTCAAGGTACTCTCGGCCTGCCAATGTTACTCGAGGCGCTACTCGAGTAACCATGTGAAAAACTTCCAGTTGCCAATGATACTTGAGTACCTATGTTTCTGAAAATGTGGACCTCTCGGCATTTTGTACGACTGCTAATGTTACTCGAGGAGGTACTCGAGTAACCAAGTGAAAACTTCCAGTTGCCTTCAAGTTTTCCCCATGATACTCGAGCAGCTACTCGAGTAACTCTGTTTTTGAAAATATGTAACTCTCGGCACTTTGTACCACTGCCAATATTACTCGAGGAGCTACTCGAGTAACATACTAAAGTAAGTGGAAACTTGAGGTTAGTACCCGATTAACTTGATTTCTTTTTATTTCATGTTCCTCGAGTCCTTACTCTAGTATACAAGTATCTAATGGTGTATTTTAAGTAGATTCCTCGAGTAAGTACCCGAGTATGCAGAAATCTGTTCAAGGTAAACCTCAAGTCATTACCAGGGTAAGTCATGCACAAGAAGTACAATTACTCGAGGTGGTACTCGAGTAACCTATGCAAAAATTTGTGCATTACTCGAGTCCATACCCGAGTAACAAGGTAAGTGCTCTCGGCCTTGAAATCCTACCAATATTACTGGAGTAGGGCATCGAGTAATCAAAACTTATTTGAAGATTTACTCGCGTTGGTACCCGAGTAACTCATAAAGTTATGACTGCCTTACTCGAGTTGGTACCCGAGTAAATAGACATTTCCAAAGGTTTGAAAATTCGTTATTCCATGTACTACCTGAGTATTCTTGTATTTGCTCATTGACTTGAAGTTAATTTAAGAATTCCCGATGATACTCGAGTAAGTACTCGAGTAATCTTCATGTGATACTCGAGTAAGAAAACCCAGAAAGTTTGGAATCATTCCAACGGTCATTGTTTTGTTTCCTATTTGATTAACTTTTCATTATATTAGTGTACTTAGCATTTCAATAGGTAAATAATGAAGAGATCTCACCAAATAAGGAAAGTCAAAAGTAATGCTCAAATGTCATCGACCGTCACCTACCATAACGTATGTTTTTCAAAAACTGGAAAAGTCAATAATGGCTGCGCACGCTCCAACGGACATGAAGAAATGTGTTCCAGCAATCATTACCGACGTTTCTATATATATGTGAACATCTGAACAGAGAAAGATACAAGAACACACTTACGAACGTATCATCAAGTTCATTACTCTGTTTTCCATTATACTTGTTATTCTATGCTTCAGTGATTCTTATTTACTCTGTAAGAGAGATATTTCATTCAAACTCAATATTTGTTATTGAGGTAACTTAAGGTTGTGGAAACTTGAGTTGGGATTGAATTACAACTTGTAAGGGGGAGCGAGTGTCCAGGTGTAGGAACTTGCTTGTACTGAGGTGCCAAGAACCCACTGAATCTTGGAAGTTATAGTGAAACTCTCAGAGAAGCTCTGAGGACTGGACGTAGGTCAAAGTGGTTGTGGCCGAACCAGTATAACTCCTGGTGTACACTTCGGTGATATTTCTCCCTACTCCTTCATGTTTTAATTTCAACGTCAAATTTTATATTTGCAACGAAATTTTTAAGATCACCCAAGTCACCCCCCTCTTGGGTGAAACGCTTGCTCTAACATTTGGTATCAGAGCGTAGGTCTTCTTGTTAAGGTTTAACAGCCTAAGATGGATCCAATGGCAAGTATGGATGAAGGAATTCTTCCCGACGGAGCATCCATCACTAGACCTCCAGGTTTCAGTGGCGAACACTTTTCTTTCTGGAAAGCAAAGTTCAGAGTATTCGTGATGGCTACTGAATATGGGCTTTGGGATGTGATTGAGAGTGGAAACTATCAACCTATAAAGATTGTAGATTCTCAGAAAATTCCCAAGACGCCAGCGGAATATGATGAGAATGACAAGAAACTTATCACTCTTAACAGCAAGGCAATTCTGATGTTACAAAGTGCTTTGAGTCAGAGTGAATATTTCAGAATTTGCACACTCCCAACAGCAAAGGAAATGTGGGAAGCTCTGGAAATCGCCCATGAAGGAACTTCAGGAATAAAGGAGAATCGAATCAATACCTTGATCACTGAATTCGATCTACTTCGAATGAAATCAGGTGAGTCAATTTCTGAATTCCAACTTAGATATACTCATCTTGTTAATCAACTTGCAGCACTTGGCAAAGTCTATGATCAGCATACCCAAGTATGAAAGATTTTGAATATTCTTTCTAAAGAGTGGGAGGCCAAAGTCACTGCGATAGAAGAGGCAAAAGGAGAATCAATGAGATCAGTTGCTTCTCTATTTGGAAGTCTTTCTGAATATGAAAGCAAATTAAAGTTCAAACGGGAACTAGATGACATCGGTGACGAAAGAAAGAAAGGCCTAGCACTAAAAGCGAAAGAAGAAAGTCAAGATGAAGATGAGGAGTTTGATGATGATGAAATGGGCTTAATCATAAAATGATTCAGAAAGTTCTACAAGAAAGGTCAAGGCTTCAAACATTTTTGCAAAGGTGGAACTAGCAACAAAGATCATATCATTTGCTACGAATGTGGAAAACCAGGACATATCAAATCAGAATGTCCAGAACTGAACCAAAAGAGCAAAGAAAAGAGAAAAGGCAAATTCTTCAACAAAAAGAAGGCCTTCGTATCTACAATATGGGGTGATAGCTCCTCTGACGAAGAAAGTGATGAGGAAGAAGTAGCTAATATATGTCTTGTCGCTCAAGAAGAAACAGAAGAGGAGGTAAATGATTCTGAACCTACCTATGATGAATTACTTTTCGAATATAATGCTTTACATTCTGAATGCATCAAAGTAGTTAAAGAATTGATTGTTTTCAAAAAGAAAAACAAAGCTCTTGAAACTAAACTTAAAGAAAAGGATTGTGAAAATTGTTCATCTTTGAAAAAGAAAAACATCGATCTCACAAAACCTCTTGAAAAATTTACACAAGGAAGTGAGATGCTCAATGTTATTTTAAAAACTCAACGATTTGTAAATGACCGATCTGGAATTGGATATGATCCAAAGTCAGATAAAAGGAAAGGTAGAAAGAAAGCAGGAGGTAAGTCATATTTGAATTATTTCCAGCATTCTGTGCATACATCAAATCCTTTTGCATTTTGTAATTACTGTAATAGAAAAGGTCATTATACATCTTCATGCATTCATAAGAAGAAAGGAATAATAGGAACCTACAAATGGGTACCTAAAGGTTTATATATTCAGAAAATTATTTGTACTAACCCAAAAGGACCCAAAAAGATGTGGGTACCTAAGACCTAGTCATTTGATTGTAGGTATGTCTCAAAGCATCCAAAAATAGCAAGTGGTACATAGATAGTAGATGCTCTAGACATATGACCAGGGATTTCGAAAGTTTTACCACATTGCAACCTAAGGAAGGCGGCAAGGTAAAATTTGGAGGAAATCAATCCGGAAAGATTACAGGAATTGGTGAAATAAAAAATAACAAAGGAATACAAGTCAAAGATGTATATTACGTTGAAGGCTTGTGTCATAATTTGCTTAGTGTAAGTCAAAGTGTGGATAAAGACAACTGGATAATATTTGATTCAGAGGAATGCCTGATTGTCAACAAGGAAGACTTACAACTCGATAAGAAAAATATCAAGGCAAAACTCAGAGCTAAAAGGGAAGGTAACTGTTATACTTTAGATATTAGTAGAAATGAATCTGAAAATTGTTTTCTGAGTAATGCCGATGAAAGTTGGTTATGGCATAAGAGATTGGCTCATGTCAATATGCATCAACTAGGCAAACTACTCAAAAAGGATTTAGTGCTTGGATTACCCAAAGTAAATTTCAAAAATGACTTGATTTGTGATGCATGTCAAAAGGGTAAACAAACTAAATCATCTTTCAAATTGAAAAATGAGATTTCAACAAATAGACCATTACAATTATTGCATATGGATTTAGTGGGTCCAGCAAGAGTAAAGAGCCTTGGTGGCAACCTATATTCATTGGTCATTGTTGATGATTTCTCTAGATTTACATGGGTTATTTTTCTATCATCAAAGGATGAGACATTTGAAGAATTTATTGTTTTTGCCAAGAAGGTGCAAAATGAGAAAGGTATGTCCATTGCAGGTATTAGGACCGATCATGGTGGAGAATTTGAAAATCAGGCCTTTGAAGAGTATTGTGATACTAATGGCATTGATCACAATTTCTCTGCTCCAAGGACGCCTCAACAAAATGGAGTTGTGGAACGCAAGAATAGAGTGCTCACTGAAATGGCTAGAGCAATGTTGAATGAAAAGAACGTGTCTCAAGTATTTTGGGCTGATGCTATGAGTACAGCATGCTACATTTCAAATAGAGCCTATATCAGAACATAACTTGGAAAGACACCATACGAGCTGTATAAAGGGAGAAAGCCAAACATTGCTCATCTACATATCTTCGGTTGTAAGTGTTTCATTCATAATAATGGTAAAGATAACTTAGGAAAATTTGATTCTAAAACTGATGAAGGAATCTTCCTAGGATATTCTAACTGAAGTAAAGCATATAGAGTTTACAATAAAAGAACATGTATTATTGAAGAATCAATTCATATTGTATTTGATGAATTTGAATCCTCTGACAAAACCATTGATGAAGAACAGAAAGTTGGTTTAAATCAAGAAAATGGTCAATCTATTTCTAAATCTCTTATTCCAGAGGTTGATGAAACTAAGGAAGAAGAGCAATCCCTAGGTCAACCTAGAGCTTGGAAATACAATAAAAGTCATCCCTTAGATCAAGTCATAGGAGATGTGAATGAAGGGATCAAAACTAGAAATAGAATTTTCAATGAAGTAAGTTTTTCTACATTCATTTCTGAGATTGAACCTTCTAATATTGATGAAGCCTTATCAGACAATGATTGGGTTATAGCAATGCAAGAAGAACTAAATCAATTTGAGAGAAATCAAGTGTGGGATTTGGCGCCCCGACCCAAAGATCATCCGATCATTGGTACTAAATGGGTATTCAAAAACAAACTCGATGAATATGCAATTATTGTCAGAAACAAGGCAAGATTGGTGGCCAAAGGCTATAATCAGGAAGAAGGGATTGATTATGAGGAAACGTATGCTCCAGTGGCTAGATTGGAAGTTATACGTGTACTCTTAGCCTTTGCATGCATCAAAGGATTCAAACTCTATCAAATAGATGTAAAGAGTGCTTTTCTAAATGGTTACATCATGGAAGAAGTGTATGTAGAACAACCTCCAGGTTTTGAGGATGTTACTAAACCTGACCATGTTTTTAAACTCAAAAAGGCTTTATATGGTTTAAAACAAGATCCTAGAGCCTGGTATGAAAGGCTCAGTAAGTTTCTTATCGATCAACGTTTTGTACGAGGAAAAGTTGATACAACATTATTTATTACAACATTATTTATAAATCGAAAACGTGATGATATTTTAATTGTTCAAATATATGTTGATGATATTGTTTTCGGTGTTACTAATGAATCTCTGTGTAAGGAATTTTCTGAGATAATGCAGGGAGAGTTTGAGATGTCAATGATGGGAGAATTGAATTTCTTTCTTGGTTTGCAAATCAAACAAAGAAAGAATGGAATCTTCATGTCTCAAACAAAGTATTTAAAAGAGCTATTGAAGAAGTATGGAATGGATGAAGCAAATGGCTCAGACACGCCTATGAGCTCAACAACGTTGCTTGATGTTGATGTCAAAGGGAAAGACTACAATATCACAAAATATAGAGGAATGATTGGATCATTACTCTATCTCACGGCAAGCAGACCAGACATCCAATTTAGTGTTAGCATATGTGCAAGATATCAATCGGCGCCAAAGGAATCACATGCTGAAACGGTCAAACGAATCTTTAGATACCTTGCTGACACACCCGAATTGGGTCTGTGGTATCCCAAAGGAAGAAGTGAATATCTTGTTGCATATTCAGATTCAGATCATGGAGGATACAAAACAGACAGAAAGAGCACCAGTGGACAAGGACAATTTCTTGGAGGATCTCTTGTATCATGGTTCAGCAAGAAACAAAATACAGTGTCTCTTTCATCAACGGAAGCCGAATATGTTGCAGTCTCAAGTTGTTGTGCACAAGTGATATGGTTAAAACAACAACTACAAGATCTTGGTATTTTCCTCAAGGAAATATCAATCTATTGTGACAATACAAGTACGATAAGCTTGGCAAAGAATCCAGTTCAACATTCTAGAACCAAGCATATCGATGTCAGGCATCACTTCATCAGAGATCATGTTCAAAAGAAAGATGTGAAAGTGATATTCATTCCTACTCATCTTCAACTAGCAGATATCTTCACAAAACCTCTTGCAAAAGATCAATTCTTATACATTAGAAGAGAATTGGGAATGGTAAATCCCAATGAGTTATAAGAAATTTCAACTTTTCATAATATTAGATGAAGTCACTTAATAATGTTTTGATGATCACTAACTTAAGCATCGGAGTATATAGAAACTTGTTTTGCAGGAAGAAAGAAACTTTGTTTTGAGAAACAAAAACAGAGGTGATCAGAGGATATAGTTACTAGAGTAACAACTTGAAGTTATGGATAACATAGAAGCATTACCCGAGGAGCAATTTGAGGTAAAGTAGAAGGTTACTCGAGTATGTACTCGAGTAATGAACCCCAAAACTGGAAGTAACGGATCAAGTTACTTGGATTTTTAAATGTAACGGTTCAGTTTCAAAGAAATGAAGAGTCAGAAGTTGAAAAGCAGGTTACCAGAGGTGAGCCTCGAGTAAACCTCAAGTTTACTCGAGTAAGGCCTCGAGTAATGTCGGAGTTCAGATTCACCAATTGATGAAAAATGACTCAAAGCTGATCAAAATGGGTTATAAATGATCGAGGGAACATCCATGGATAATTACTATATTATTCATGCCAGGTACGCAATTTAAATGAATTATTTTAAAATTTTTCTGTATGAACACCCGAGGAAGGTCTCGTGTAAACTTGAAGTTTACTCGAGTAAGGCCTCGAGTAAAGTCGGGGTCTAGGTCTTTATCTTTCGCAAACTCGGTCATTTTCACAAAATCTCCTCGAGTAAATCACTATACACCCTCTCAAAAACTTTTCTCAATCGTTTCCTTGCCTCATTTCCGTCAAAACCCAACTGATTACAAGTCCAAAAACTTCCTATTTTGTTCAAAATCTCTGTGCCCTAAGCTCGCAACCGTGACCCTTTTTTTTTCCTGAGAATTTCAGTTTTCTCAATCCTTCAAGATGAGAACCAAAAATCTTACTCCCATAGAATCCTTTGATTCCCAACAACGTTCTGATCCTCTTTCTTCTCCTCCCAAGAAGAGAAGAAAACTCATCCCTAGACCAAAAGCTAAAATCCCTCTTCAACCTCAACCATAACCGAAAGCCAAAGGTGTGGTCATTAAAGAGCCTATTGTGACTAGGGCTCAATCCAAAAAGAGTACATCTACCGGAAGAGGCAAGAGTGCCAAATCTCCCTCACCTCCTCACTCTGATTCCTCTACCCCCTCTTTCACTCCAAAGCCTCCCAAAAAGCCTAAGTATGATAAGAATGTGGCTAAGGCTATGGCTGGGATCATTGACCAAATGGAGAAGGGTCAATCTTCCAAGAAGACCAAGATACCGGAAGTAGAGATCACCAACCCACCAAAGGGGTTCAACATTAGCAAATTGGTGGAGTCTCCCAAGTATCTATCCCAATTCTCTAGAAGGAAAGTGTGCAAGACACACTATGTCGATCTGAAGTTGCTTCAAGAGGTAGTGAAGTATGACCTAAGTTCTTACTTAGATCCCTTTTTGCCCTGGCTTTCTATTAGATTACCTTTTTGTACTAAAGTAATCACCCATTTCTATTGCAATTTAGAAATTATAGATGAGCCTAACCGAACCTCAATTGAGGAAGAGATGACCACCACAGTTAGAGGTCAAAAGATACTGATATCTCCCTCTAGAATTAATTTGTGGTTGGGAATTGAAAACCCCCCTGATGATATATATTCTGAACTTGAGCCAAATCAAATTTTTACTATTCTCAAACCCGGTGAGTTAGTTGGCCCCATAAACTTTAGACCGAGTGACATGTGTGATCATCATAGGGTCCTTTAGTACATTTACTCTAGGTCCCTAGTGAACAAAGCCAACAATTATACCCACTTCTCCGATAGGGACTTTAGGTGGTTTGCTTCACTGCTTCTAAAGGAACAGAAGGATCTGGGAGAATATATTTTCTCGGAGATGAAAAGGTACAAGGTGGATGGAAAGGCTACCACACCAATGCCATATCCTCAAATTGTGTCTCTAATCCTAAAAGAGAACAAAATATGGTATTTGGATAGCAAGAAGCCAATTGAGAGGTTGACTCCGGTTGGGAGAAACCAGATAGGGAAATTGAATATTGAAATCCCTCTCAAAGGTCCTCTGGAATCTGGATCCAAGAAGAAGAGGAAGATCCCTGAGGCAGAGACCAGCAAGATAGATGACACTCAGTCATCGGCTCCAGCTGCTACCACTTCATCGCCATCCTTCCTCAATGCCACTCTCCAGCACTTCATGGAGAACATACTCAGAGGTTTCCATGTGGACATTGCCAACACAAACGCTGAGCTAATTACCAATACGAACTTCAAGATAGGGGAGCTGGTTGAAAGAATAGACAAAAGGCATGAGGAGATGGTTGAGAGAATGGATAGGAGACATGAGGAGTTGCTAACAGAGCAACGTGCCCAGGGAGAGACATTGAGACTGATTCTGGCACGATTGGACTCCTTAGGTCCTGGACCTTCTGCCGGTCCCTCCTCATCTGCACCACCACCACCTCCAGAGAACCCTCCTACTGATGATCCTATTCCTGAGGCTGAACCATCTACCTCTCTGGTTTCTGATCCACTTGAGCCCCAAGGCACAGATATTTTATTCACAGTGGATGATCCTGAGACCCATGAGACCACACATATCACCATTGATGATTCCCCTCCAAAACCTCAGCCTGAACTCGCTCCCAAACCAATTCCATCACCTACCCAAACTGAGGAAATTTCTCCCTCTTCCTCCCCTGAACATGATACACCTGAGGTTGAGATTACTCCTGAGACTCACACCACCCCAGAAGGAGAAACCTCTACTATGGTTGTCTTCCAACCTTCTCCTCATGCCGATGACATCCATATCCCTCCAGTTCATCTGCCTGACCCTGTGCCCTCTAGTTCATTTGATTCTTTGGACTCAGATGATTCCATGGTCTTCCCAGTGACACCCATTTCTATGGTCAAGCCTCCTAGCCCTCCACTTGATTGATGAAGCCAAAAAGGGGGAGAAGAGCTTGAGAGTGATATTGTGAATGTGTCCTAGTTCATTTTAGGATATTTGGGTGTACATGGGTTTTAGGGAGCATTTTGAATCTTTTATGCTTTAGTTTGTAATTTGTGAACTTTTAAAGTTTAATACAAGTGTGTTTATGTTATGCATTCTAAGTTCATTAAAATTTTGAATTATGATACATGTTTGGACTAATGAAGTTGTTGTGAATGCAAGGTGTATGCTATAAATTCAAACTTAATAAGTCATAATTAATTAAGAATCCAATTTGAGAAACATGTCCAAAATCACCAAGTTTTGTCATCATCAAAAAGGGGGAGAATGTTAGATCCCATGTTCTGATGATAACAAAAGGATGGTTTGAAAAGGAAATGATTAATAAACAAGTTTGATCAAAGCAATTACAGGAACAAGTATCACTTGAAGTAAGCATTGGAGTAATGAAGAAAGAACAAGAGAAAATGCTGAAGAACTTGATCAGAAGCAAGTTTACTAAGGCATTACTCGAGGAGCTACTCGAGTAATGAGACAAAACTTGAAGTAACCAGAGAGAACTTCCAGTAACCTGCCAACGTTACTCGAGTAGGTACTCGAGTAATAGTGCAAAAATTTTCAAGGTACTCTCGGCCTGCCAATGTTACTCGAGGCGCTACTCGAGTAACCATGTGAAAAACTTCCAGTTGCCAATGATACTCGAGGAGCTACTCGAGTACCTATGTTTCTAAAAATGTGGACCTCTCGGCATTTTGTATGACTGCTAATGTTACTCGAGGAGGTACTCGAGTAACCAAGTGAAAACTTCCAGTTGCCTTCAAGTTTTCCCCATGATACTCGAGCAGCTACTCGAGTAACTCTGTTTCTGAAAATATGTAACTCTCTGCACTTTGTACCACTGCCAATATTACTCGAGGAGCTACTCGAGTAACATACTAAAGTAAGTGGAAACTTGAGGTTAGTACCCGATTAACTTGATTTCTTTTTATTTCATGTTCCTCGAGTCCTTACTCTAGTATACAAGTATCTAATGGTGTATTTTAAGTAGATTCCTCGAGTAAGTACCCGAGTATGCAAAAATCTGTTCAAGGTAAACCTCAAGTCATTACCAGGGTAAGTCATTCACAAGAAGTACAATTACTCGAGGTGGTACTCGAGTAACCTATGCAAAAATTTGTGCATTACTCGAGTCCATACCCGAGTAACAAGGTAAGTGCTCTCGGCCTTGAAATCCTGCCAATATTACTGGAGTAGGGCATCGAGTAATCAAAACTTATTTGAAGATTTACTCGAGTTGGTACCCGAGTAACTCATAAAGTTATGACTGGCTTACTCGAGTTGATACCCGAGTAAATAGACATTTCCAAAGGTTTGAAAATTCGTTATTCCATGCACTACCCGAGTATTCTTGTATTTGCTCATTGACTTGAAGTTAATTTAAGACTTCCCGATGATACTCGAGTAAGTACTCGAGTAATCTTCATGTGATACTCGAGTAAGAAAACCCAGAAAGTTTGGAATCATTCCAACGGTCATTGTTTGGTTTCCTATTTGATTAACTTTTCATTATATTAGTGTACTTAGCATTTCAACAGGTAAATAATGAAGAGATCTCACCAAATAAGGAAATTCAAAAGCAATGCTCAAATGTCATCGACCGTCACCTACCATAACGTATGTTTTTCAAAAACTGGAAAAGTCAATAATGGCTGCGCACGCTCCAACGGACATGAAGAAATATGTTCCAGCAATCATTACCAACGTTTCTATATATATGTGAACATCTGAACAGAGAAAGATACAAGAACACACTTACAAACGTATCATCAAGTTCATTACTCTGTTTTCCATTATACTTGTTATTCTATGCTTCAGTGATTCTTATTTACTCTGTAAGAGAGATATTTCATTCAAACTCAATATTTGTTATTGAGGTAACTTAAGGTTGTGGAACCTTGAGTTGGGATTGAATTACAACTTGTAAGGGGGAGCGAGTGTCCAGGTGTAGGAACTTGCTTGTACTGAGGTGCCAAGAACCCACTGAATCTTGGAAGTTATAGTGAAACTCTCAGAGAAGCTCAGAGGACTGGACGTAGGTCAAAGTGGTTGTGACCGAACCAGTATAACTCCCGGTGTACACTTCGGTGATATTTCTCCCTACTCTTTCATGTTTTAATTTCAACGTCAAATTTTATATTTGCAACGAAATTTTTAAGATCACCCAATTCACCCTCCTCTTGGGTGAAACGCTTGCTCTAACATTTGGTATCAGAGCGTAGGTCTTCTTGTTAAGGTTTAACAGCCTAAGAAGGATCCAATGGCAAGCATGGGTGAAGGAATTCTTCCCGACGGAGCATCCATCACTAGACCTCCAGGTTCAGTGGCGAACACTTTTCTTTCTGAAAAGTAAAGTTCAGAGTATTCGTGATGGCTACTGAATATGGGCTTTGGGATGTGATTGAGAGTGGAAACTATCAACCTATAAAGATTGTAGATTCTCAGAAAATTCCCAAGACGCCAGCGGAATATGATGAGAATTACAAGAAACTTATCACTCTTAACAGCAAGGCAATTCTGATGTTACAAAGTGCTTTGAGTCAGAGTGAATATTTCAGAATTTGCACACTCCCAACAGCAAAGGAAATGTGGGAAGCTCTGGAAATCGCCCATGAAGGAACTTCAGGAATAAAGGAGAATCGAATCAATACCTTGATCACTGAATTCGATCTACTTCGAATGAAATCAGGTGAGTCAATTTCTAAATTCCAACTTAGATATACTCATCTTGTTAATCAACTTGCAGCACTTGGCAAAGTCTATGATCAGCATACCCAAGTATGAAAGATTTTGAATATTCTTTCTAAAGAGTGGGAGGCCAAAGTCACTGCGATAGAAGAGGCAAAAGGAGAATCAATGAGATCAGTTGCTTCTCTATTTGGAAGTCTTTCTGAATATGAAAGCAAATTAAAGTTCAAACGGGAACTAGATGACATCGGTGACGAAAGAAAGAAAGGCCTAGCACTAAAAGCGAAAGAAGAAAGTCAAGATGAAGATGAGGAGTTTGATGATGATGAAATGGGCTTAATCATAAAATGATTCAGAAAGTTCTACAAGAAAGGTCAAGGCTTCAAACATTTTCGCAAAGGTGGAACTAACAACAAAGATCATATCATTTGCTATGAATATGGAAAACCAGGACATATCAAATCAGAACCCACTGAATCTTGGAAGTTATAGTGAAACTCTCAGAGAAGCTCTGAGAACTGGACGTAGGTCAAAGTGGTTGTGGCCGAACCAGTATAACTCCCGGTGTACACTTCGGTGATATTCCTCCCTACTCTTTCATGTTTTAATTTCAACGTCAAATTTTATATTTGCAACGAAATTTTTAAGATCACCCAATTCACCCCCCTCTTGGGTGAAACGCTTGCTCTAACGGGAACAACTTGAAGTAAAAGAGCACTTTACTCGAGTAATGGTCTTCCAAAACTGGAAGTAACATATCAAGTTACCTGAAATTTAAATCAAACGGTTTATTTGGGGAGAAATGAACAGTCAAAAGAAGAAAAGGCAGGTTACCTAAGGGACGCCTCGAGTAAACTTGAATATTACTCGAGTAAGGCCTCAAGTAACTGCAGGTTCAGATCACAAATTTAATGAGAATCGACTCAAATCTGCTATAAAATGGCTATAAAATGATCGAGGGAACATACATGGGTAATTACAATATTATTCATGCCAGGTATGCAATTTAAATGAATTATTTTAAAAATTTTCTGTATGATCACTCGAGTAGGGACTCGAGTAAACATGATATTTACTCGAGTAAGGCCTCGAGTAACGTCGGGTTCTAAGTCTTTATCTGTCGCAAACTCGGTCATTTCCATAAAATCTCCTCGAGTAAATCACCCAGTCCTCTCTGAAAAACTTTTCACAATCTCTTCCCTACTTGATTTCCGTCAAAACCCATCGATTTTTAACTCCAAAAACCTCCTATTCTATTCAGATTCATTATGCCTTATATCGTAACCTTTCACTCTATTTTCTGAGTTTTCAAGATTTTCACTGAATCAAGATGGTTAGAACCAAAAACCTCACTCCCACAGATTCTTCTGAATCCCCACAACTATCTGACCCTCTTTCTTCTCCTCCCAGAAAGAGAAGAAAACACACACCTAGGTCAAAAGCAAAAATCCAACCCAAACCTCAACTGAAACCAAAAAGTATTGTGATTAAAGAGCCAGTGGTTACAAGGGCTCAATCCATGAAGAGCACCTTTACTGGGAGAGGCAAAAGTGCCAAATCTCCTTCTTCTCCACTTTTTGATTCCTCCACTCCCTCTTTCACACCAAAACCTTCTAAAAAGCCCAAATATGATGTGAATGTAGCTAAGGCAATGGCTGGCATACTTGATTAACTTGAAAAGGGACAATCATCCAAGAAGTCAGAACTGCCAGAAGAGGAGATCACCAAACCTCCAAAGGGGTTTAATGTAATACCCTGAATTTTAAGACTTGAGGTTAGAGAATAAGCCTAAAATAAGTGGATTGCTAAGACCTGGTTTAGCAAGATCCCAAATTGTGATTAAGGGTTATTGACTCCAAAAGTGGATGTGGTTAGTGATAAATAACCCTTTTGGAGAATCCGATGTGATTTGAGATTCGAATATGATTCATATGTATTGTGAGCAGCGCCGAAACCCCGTACTTGAGTTCAATCATGGATTAACATCTAAATTGACTTAAAATAGAGGGGAGGGCGCATTGTGGAAGAAAAGGAATGATATGGTGTGTTTGGTGGTGATTCAAGAGGAATTGCCGTAATCAGGAGCAAAACGGTAAAGTTACCGACCAATTGGTCAGTTATCGAAGAGGAAACTCATTGGTAACTTCAAGAACAATGGTTAGGATTGATTTATGCAAGAGATCAAGGGGTGGAATCCCATGTATGTGTGCCTTGGTGAGCTCATGGAGGTGTGACAAGATCTTGACACTTGGCATAATGTATACCCTTGGATTGGTCAAAAGTGTCAACACCTCTTCCCTCTTCCCTCTTCCCTCTCCCTTTTAGGTCAGTTTTGGGGGCCTTTGAACTCCAAAATCTGATCCCTTTCTCTCTCATTTAGTAATCATGGATGTCCAAGAGGAGGGAGGAAAGAGAAATCAAAAGGTAAGATTTTGGTTGGCTTCTTGCCCTCTAATGCTCAATTCATCTTCTATAACGTTGTTCATAGTCATGAGAGCTTCATTGCTATGATTTTATATTTGTGAGAGAAGGTGTTTGAGAGCTTGAAGAATTTGGAAAGTGGAGGAATCAAAGAATTGGCATTGGGAAGAGGAAGAGGTGAGTATTTGATGACTATTGACCTAACTATTGTGGTTATTGGTTGAGTATTGTGAATTGTGAATTTTGCCCTGATTTTATGGTATTTTCGTGTGGAATGTGAATGGTGGAATTGGATGTTGTTTTGTGTTGAAAATGGTGTCATTTTGTGGTATTTAATCATTGGAATTGGTTTGAATTGGATTGGACACAATGGTTGCAAAACTGGAAATTCTGTCCAGTGTGAATTCTTTCTGGGCAGTCTGGTTGTGTGGACGTTTTGACTAAGCAAAGGATGTCATAAAATTATGAAACTTTCCATTCTTGAATTTCACATCTTAAACTTCAAAATGGACATATAATTCGTGTCATTTCATTTTGTAAACTGGGATTTATGTTTGCCCAAAGTTTGAGGTCAAAACTAGATGTAATTCTAGAGCAGTGTGGATATGTGTGTAATTCTGTATTTTTGTGGTGATTTCCAGTAATGATCCATATTTTTCCTATGAAGAGCACTTAAATATATTTCATTTGGCTTTGGAATCACCTTATTTCTATTTGTTTAGAATTATTTATGAATTTCCTATGTTGCCTTGGCTGCAGCAAAAAATCCTGGCTGTAGCGCAAAAGTTTCTGTGCACGGTTTGGCTGCAGCCAAAAACCTTCTGTGAGCATTTTGGCTACAGCCAGAGGGTTCTTGTCTGCAGCCAACCCCCATTTTCAAAACTTGGTGATTTTGAAACGTGATTTCCAACCTAGTACGTCCCAATCCTTTCAAGCTTTTGTTGAGCTTATTATTAGACACTTAAGGGACTCAAATGACAACCAACTTTAAGTGTAATGAAAGTAAAAATTTGGAATAGAGAATAAACCTATGTCCTTACTTTGGTTATAGGTTTGATGTTCGCCCTGAACATGGTTCGATATTCACCTGGTCGTGAGTAAGTGGTGCTGGAGCTTACATGGAAAGAACAAGGGTAGGGAACATATCACTCTTGCATGTATTTGATATCTATTTTAGTGTGTGTTGGTGCATGTCTTTGCTTTACATAATTATGTGTGATTTGAAGCTATGTTTCAATTTATGCTATGGCCATAGGTATATTGTTTGAAGCATTGAGCTTGCAAATTGTCATTGTGTTATCATGGGTTGTGTGATGCAAGCATGTCATGCATTAAACATTTATCGTACATGTATATTGATATTGTTATCCTACTGAGATTCTCTCAAATCTCACCCTCCCCTATCAACCATTTTAGACAGGGTAGGTGGATCGAGGTTGGAGCAAGCAATCAAGGGCGACGGGACTCGTTCGGGTTGTAATCTTGTGATAGTTGGTTATCAATGCATGTTTGGGATTAAGTATATTTGGATATATGATTGTATAGGTTGGAATGTATATTTGAGTATGTATTTGCTATGAGAATTTATGTAATCCTCTATTTGGAAAATTGTAAAGGGCGAATGTGCCTTGTAAGCTTGGATTAATGTAAGAAATCCGGGATTGCCGGAAATTTATATTGTGCACTCTGATAGTTATACGAATGTGATTTATCTTCGCAGAGTAGTTATATTTGATATGTGAATATGAGACCAGTTCAATTAGATTTCAAAATGTATTTGTGAAAACCTTATCATGAAGATGGGATTTTAAAATGGTTTTGTTTACCATTGGTCTCTATTTCATTTTAATCGAGTATTTCGGATATAATTACGAAGGGGGTTACATTTAATGTCAACAAGCTAGAGGAGTCCCAGAAGTACCTCACACAATTCTCAAGGAGAAAAGTCTGCAAGACACACTGTGTGGACCTCAAAGTACTTCAGGAGGTATTGAAGTATGATCTTAGTCCCTTTCTGGAACCTTTTATGCCTTGGCTATCTGTTAAGCTTCCCTTTTGCACCAAAGTAGTCACATACTTTTACTGCAATCTTGAGATTCTAGATGAACCAAATAGAACTTCAGCTGAGGAAGAAATGACTACTACTGTTAGAGGCCAGAAGATACTTATCTCACCTTCTAGGATCAATTTGTGGTTAGGAATAGAGAACCCTCCAGGTGACATTTACTCCAAACTTGATTCAAACCAAATTTTCTCTGTTCTTAAACCTGGTGAGCTTGTAGGCCCTTTGAACTTCAAACCTAGTGACATGTGTGATCATCACAGGGTTCTATGGTATATCTACTCTAGATCCCTTGTGAACAAGGCCAACAACTATGCCCGCTTTTCTGATCAGGACTATAGATGGTTTGCTTCCTTACTCCTGAAGGAACAAAAGGATTGGGGGAATATATATTTTCTGAGATGAAGAGGTACAGGATAGATGGAAAAGCCACAACCCCAATGCCATATCCTCATATTGTTTCGCTTATCCTAAAGGAAAATAAGATATGGTACTTGGAGAACAAAGAGCATATTGAGAGAGTTACTCCTGTTGGGAGAAATCAAATTGAGAAGCTCAACATTGAAATTCCTCTCAAGGGTCCTCTGGAGTCTGCGTCGAAGAAGAAGAAGAAGACGGAGACCGAGACGAGTAAAATGGATGACACTCAGTCTTCGCTCCAGCTGCCACTACCTCTTCACCCTCTTTCCTCAATGCCACACTCCAACACTTCATGAAAAATATGCTCAAAGGATTTCACATGGACATCGCCAACACAAATGCTGAGTTGATAACTCATATGAATGGCAAGATGGCTGAGTTGGTTGAGAGGATGGATAAGAGGCACAAAGAGTTGTTAGCTAAGCAGCGTGCCTAGGGTGAGACTTTGTGGTTGATCTTAGCGAGATTGGACTCTTTAGGTCCTGGACCTTCTGCTGGTCCATCATCATCTGTACCTGAGCCATTTTCATCTCTAGAGCATATACCACCTCTAGAGAACATTCCATCTGACCTTCAGCATACTGAGGTTGAGCCTACTATCCCTGAACCTCTAGTCTCTAGTCCACTTGAGCCAAGACCCAAAGATATCCTATGCTCAGTGGATAACCCTGAAACCAATGAGACCATCCATATCATCATTGAGGATTCACCACCCAAACCTCAGCCTGAGCCCTCTCCTACACCTATTCCATACCTACCCATACAGAGGAAATCTCTCCCTCATCTTCTGATCATCATACTCTTTGTGCTACTGAAGAGGTTGAGACCACCACTATGATTGTATATCAGCCCTCTCCTCTTCCTCCAAGAGAAGACATTCATATCCCTCCACTAAATCTTTCTGAACCATAATCTTCCAGTTCTTCTTCTTTTGATTCTCTGAGTTCAGATGGTCCTTTGGTTCTACCTGTGAAGCCTATTTTTGTAGTCAAGCCTTCCGATCCTCCTCTTGATTGATGAAGACAGAAAGGGGGAAAAGAGCTTGAGTGTGATTTTGTGGAGTTTCTGAGCTTGTTTTAAGATCATTTTGGGTATATGGGTGTACATGGGATTTAGGGAGCTTTTCAACTTATAACTTTTTCTTCATCTTGTAATGTAATTTTAAGTTTAATGCAAGCTTCTTTAAGTTATAATTTCATTTCAAGTCCATTTAAGCTTTTAAGCTATAATACATTGTTGGACTAATGAGTTTATTATGTATGCAAGGTGAATATGTTATGATTTCAAAATTTTCCAAAACACTTTGAATTTTCACTTAGCAAGGTTTTCAAAATTATCATTGAATTCAAGAAGTGTTTATTTGAGAACTTAACTTCAAAAACTTTGTTCAAAATCACCAAGTTTTGTCATCATCAAAAAGGGGGAGAATGTTAGATCTCTCATGTTTTGATGATAACAAAGGATGGTATGAAAAAGATTTGATAAACAAATAAGTTTGAACAAAGTAATAACAGGGCAAATCATTACTTGAAGTAAGCATTGGAGTAATGAAGAAAGGCCAAGAGAAAATGCTGAGAAACTTCATTACTGACAAGTTTTCTAAAGGGTTACTCGAGTAGGTACTCGAGTAATGGACAGAAACTTGAAGTAAACAGAGTCAACCTTCAAGTAACCTGCCAATGTTACTCGAGTAAGCACTCGAGTAATAAGGTAAATGACTTCCAGTTGCTTTCAACCTGCCAACGTTACTCGAGTAACCAGGTAAATCACTTGCAGTTGCTCTCGGCCTGCTAACGTTACTTGAAGTACTCGAGTAACCATGTAAAAGACTTCCAATTATTCTTGCCTTGCCAATGATACTCGAGTCCCCTGCTTCAAGAAATAAGTTGTTCTCGGCATTTTCTATCCTGCCAATGTTACTCGATGAGCTACTCGAGTAACTCACTGTGGTAAGCAAAACTTGCAGGTAATACTCGAATAACTTGATCTGTTTTTGTTATACTTCATTCGAGTCACTACTCAAGTATACAGGTATTCAATAACTTATTTAAACTGGATTACCCGAGTAAGTAATCGAGTAATATGCAGAGTTATTTACACAGAACTTCAAGTCACTACCCGAGTAAGCTATGTAGAAAACTTATGTTTACTCGAGTAAGTACTCAAGTAACAAGGTAATCAAACTTGAAGTGCTCTCGGCCTTGAAATCCTCCCAACATTACTAGAGTGAAGCATCGAGTAACATAAGGTTTATTTGAGAGTTTACTCGAGTTGCTACTCGAGTAACCTATGAAGAAAAGTTTGCCATACCTGAGTAAGTATCCGAGTAAACAGGTATTTCCAAAGGTTTGTAATTTTGTTTACTCCATGCACTACCCGTGTAAAGCAATGTTCATTTATTAACTTGCAGTTTATCAATACTCTCACGATGATACTCGAGTAAGTACTCAAGTAAAACTTAATGAATACTCTAGTAACTACTCGAGTATGCAAGTCCTGAAATTCAGAATTAATTCCAACGTTCATTGATTTGTTTCCTATGTGATTAAACTTTCATTGTATTAGTATTCTTAGCATATTCGTAGATAAACAATGAAGAGATCTGACCAAATAAGGAAAGTCAAATGCAACGTTCAAACACTACCTACCGCCACCTACCGCAAACGGATATTTTTCAAATACTGGAAAGTTAATAGTGGCTGCGCACTCTCTAACGGGCGAGAAGAAAATGTTCTAACGATCATTACCAACACATCTATATATATGGGAACATCCAAACAGAGAAGAACAACAAGAACACACACACGAACATATTATCAAGTTCACTACTATGTTTTACATATTTGTAATTCTGTACTTCAGTGATTCTTATTCACTCTGTGAGAGAGATATTTCATTCAAACTCAATATTTGTTATTGAGGTAACTTAAGGTTGTGGAACCTTGAGTTGGGATTGGATTACAACTTGTAAGGGGGAGCGAGTGTCCAGGCAAAGGAACTTGCTTGTATTGAGGTGCCAAGAACCTACTGAATCTTGGAAGTTATAGTGAAACTCTCAGAGAAGCTCTGAGGATTGGACGTAGGTCAAAGTGGTTGTGGCCGAACCAGTATAACTCTCGGTGTACACTTTGGTGATATTTCTTCTTACTCTTTATTGCTTTATATTCACCATTAACTTTTTATATTTGCAACGAAATTTTAGTATCACTCAATTCACCCCCCCTCTTGGGTGAAACGCTTGCTCTAACACAAATCACATGCATATTCGAGTGTTTCTTATAAACATACGTACACATCCCATATATATCACATGTATAAGAATCATAAACTCAATTTAAACGCACAATTGATCTGGCCCTGATACCACTGTTAGAATCGGTAGGCACAATGGAAGAATTTTAAAAATGTTCACCGATCTTAGTCGAGGATCTATCAACGGCATTTAAACCAAGTTGGAAGGATTCATACCTTTTGATGATTCAGAGTTTTCATGATCTCTAGGAGCCAACATGTCAGGTCTGCTCCCTCTACCGGTATCCACACGAATGCTCTCCAACCAAGATTGCGTGCTAGCGCCTCTAATGTCTCATAGGGTTTCCTTACGGCTTTCAATTCTCATGTGTGTATAAATATATCTGCTCTATCAAGTTTATAACCTATGAGGGCTATTTTTAAATTTCAAAATTTATCATAATTAATTTCAAAATTAATTAACAATTAATTATCTTGATGAGCTAATTAAATAAATTCAGTTTAAATTAAATCTGTCCAACATTTTTAATTTAACCTATTTATTTAATCCAAATAAAGAGCCATTAGATTTAATTCATCTTCATAAATTAAATCTGAGATACTATATCTCTATCATGTTAGTTATTAAATTTAATATATCTTAACAAATTAAATTTAAAACTAACACAATATAATAATATCATATAATATATATACATATATATATAAGATATAGATTTCAAAAATATATATATTTATATAATATTATTAATGAATTTTATATTATATATATATATAAAAATATAAAATTCATCCACCCTAAATTAAACATTATCTCGTGTTGGGCCATTCTTGTGTGCGACCCTGTAGGCCCATATGAAGTTGGCAATGAGCCAATAACTATACTAACCTAAGAGTCGCAAGCGGCCTCTAGCAAGACATTACGACTACCCAATTTATATAAGGATTGTTATCACGATGCAACCTGTCATACAACCATGTCACGTCCCTTTTGTCACACGATACATTGATCAAGGATAAGGCATGGATATTGTCATCCTCTTGTTCCTGACCATTACTTTCTCGATTCCTGAGTAGCCTGATAACAGAGACAGAAACTCCTTTCATCATAGTATGGCCATACATTTCTCAGACTCACTCATCGAGGGGCCCAGTAATATCTCTCTACTAATGTGAGGGACAAATTCCATCTTGATCATTCATATTCCTCTGCATGAAAAACCACCAAGCCTGATCATAGCCTTTATCATCACCCGGTCAAAAGTGACTTTTGACTAGTTCAAAGCTTAGCAACTCTCTTGTAGGAATCCATGATGACCTTAGGTCTAAGGGCATTGTGACGTGGTTATACATGACAAAAGCTTATGACTTGATCCATGTAGCTTTCTCATAGTGGGTCAGTCCAGCACCTTGTACTCTTACAAGTGCCTAAGACTTTGATTCGTATCTCCATATCTTATCAAAGTCATACTAATCTTGTTTCATCTGTGCTCCCGCATAGATGACCGACCAGGGACATTTTAGGACAATCTTCATAAATTATCCAAGGATACAATTATCACAGCTAACATGCAAATAATATGATAACAGAATGGAGAAATTTCATTAAAATAATAATGTTCAAAGTATAATGATTGGCCCTTAGGGCACAATTTCCAACACCCAGTGCCTCATGCAATGTACTCAAGAATCTCAAGTTAATCAGGGATCTCGGTTAGAAATGATATTCATCAGCACACCATGGAGCTACACAATTTCTTGAATATAAATCTCTGCCAGTTTGTCTGGGGATTTACTAGCATTGATTGGTATGAAGTACATGGACTTTGTTAAATACTCAACAATCACCCAGATCACATCATAATTCTTGATTATGGGTAATCCCATAACAAGGTCCATGGTCACACTTTCCCATTTCCATTCCAGAATGTTATGACTCTGTAACAACCCTGGCGGTATCTAATACTCAATCTTTACCCTCTGGTAAGTAAGACACCTTGTCACATATTTTGTCACATCACTCTTCAATCCCAGCCACCAATACACAGATTTCAAATTATGATACATTTTGGTCATACCAGGGTGAAGAGTGTATCAAATCTTATGTACTTCATCAAGGATCTTCTGTCTCAACTCTGCCTTAAGTGGAACACAAATTATCTTTTGATAACAAACTAGTCTACTAGTTGACAATTATAGCCCTGAGCTTCTCCCTGTTGAATTCTAGTTAGATTACACTGTATCCAACCATCTTGCCGTTGAGCTTCTTCAATCTCAGCTCTTATATCACTTTCTCCTAGGGAAATATTGTAGTTGGCACAGACGATCTAATTCGACAAGTTCAGGTCTCAAAAGTTCTCTATCAACTTTCCCTCTTGTATCATCATTACTACCACAAGCACTATCTTTCGACTAAGAGCAATAGCAACTACATTTGCTTTACCCGGATGATATCTGATTTCCAGGTTATAGTCTTTCAGCAACTCCATCCAATGACGTTGTCTCATGTTCAACTCTTTCTGATCATATAGATACTTGAGACTCTTGTGGTCATAGTATAGTTCTACCATCACACCACACAAATAGTGCTGCCAAATTTTCAAAGCAAAAACACAATGGCCGCAAGCTCCAGATTATAAGTGAGATAATTCATTTCATGAGGTTAGAGCTGTTGAAATGCATAGGCTATCACACGTCCCTGATGTATAAGGACACACCCCAATCCCTGGTTACTCGCAACAATGTACACAATATAAGTTAAGCTAGGATTAGGTATAATCAACATTAGTGCCATAGTCAATCTCTCTTTCAACTCCACAAAGCAATTTTCACATTTCTTATCCCACACAAACAGTTGATCCTTTCTTGTGAGCTTGGTCATCGACAAGGCAATATGGGGGAAATTCTGAATAAATCTCCGATAGTAACCAGTAAGACCCAGAAAACTGCATACCTTAGCAATAGTCTCTAGCCTCTTCCAGTCCAGTACTACTTTCACCTTACTGGGATCCACATAGACCCCTTCTTGTGAGATAACATGACCTAAGAATTTTAATTCTGGTACCCAAAACTCACACCTACTTAATTTGGCATAAAGTTGCTTCTCATGCAAGATGTTCAACACAATTCTCAAATGATGCTTATGCTCCTCCTTACTCTTGGAGTATATCAGAATATCATCAATAAATAATATGAGAAATTGATCAAAATACTGTCAAAAGATGTGGTTCATGTAATCCATGAATACCGCAGGTGCATTGGTCAGGCCAAAGGGTATCACCAGAAACTCATAGTGCCTATACCTGGTCCTGAAAGCAGTCTTCAGAACATCTTCCACTTTAACACACAGCTGATGATACCCTGACCTTAGATCAATCTTCAAAAATACACAAGAACTAGAAAATTGATCTAAAAGGTCATCAATTATTAGGAGAGGGTACTTGTTTTTACAGTAATCTTGTTTAACTTTCTGTAGTTAATACACCAATGAAGACTCCTATCTTTCTTTTTAACAAATAGTACTGGAGCTCCCCAAGGCGACATATTGGATCTAATAAACCCTTTCTTGAGTAAGTCTTCAATCTTCTTTTTCAACTCCACCATTTCATTTGAGGTCATACGATATGGGGCCTGTGATATCGAACCAGCTCCAGGCACAATCTCTATTAGGAACTGAACTTCCCTTTCAGGAGGTAATCCGCTAAGATCATCGGGAAATACTTCAGGGAATTCATTTACCACGGGTATTCTACTCAGCATTTCTTCTGTCTTTTCTTGCACGGAAAAGAACACCATATACCCCTGGTAACCCTTCTACAAATATTTCTTAGCTTGGGCTGTTGAGAGGAAGTTCAGGTTTGCATTCACATCATTCACATTTTGCAAAGCAGGATACACTATCCTTTTATTGCCACAATCTAAAAGCATGTTATTTGCCATCAACCAGTCAAAGCTCAAAATGACTTCTAGTTGATGGAGCGGCAGATAGATTAAATCAACAACAGATTCGTGCCCCTTAACAGTAATCACACTATTTAAGCAAGCTTCAGTGGTCAAAGCTTTAACACCCATCGATGTCAACACAATCAAATCAAAAGGCAACTTATACACATACAATCCCAGGCGCTTCACACAATCATAAGCAATGATAGAGTGACTGGCACCCGAATCAAATAACGCTTGTAATAAATTACCTTTGAGAATGATATTACCTTGAATCAGGTCAAGAGATTTTTGAGCTACCTCGTGAGTCATAGCAAATACTCTCCCCTGATTCCTAGGTCTCTGCTTTGGAAGTGGCAGGTTGTATTTATTAGACATATGCCTGACCTGCTTACAATTAAAACATGTTACTAAACTATCACAAGTTTTACCATGATGGGATTTGTTACAACAAGGACATATTCACCCTATGTAAGATCTCTGTGGCTCTCGATTCCCAAGCTGATAGGGCTTTTTACCACTACCCTTAGATGAAGAAGAGAATCCTTGACCTTTCCGCTTCTGGGAAGTATTACCCTTACCAGGTTCACTACGGTTGCTAGTAGCTTTGGTAGGATACAAATCTCATAGGTTGTTCTTAGTGATTCTACATTCCTCTATCGCTTTGTTAAACTCAGTGAACATATGGGTAGCTAACCTCTTTCTCAGTTCTCGCGTCAACCCACGTTTGAGCATATCCGAGCTCCATTCCTCATCATCCATCCTCCGAAGATAAGAGGAATATCGAGACAAACGGATGAAATGGGACGAATAATCATCAAATGTTGCTGTGTCCCCTTGCTTGATAGATAGGAATTCTATTTCCTTCTCCAGCCGCACTAACTTGGGAAAATATTTCTCATTAAATTGTTGTTGGAATAGCTCTTAAGTCAATGGCATATTTTGACTCTTCAATGTTAGGGCAATATTCTGCCACCAATGATCTGCATCACCCTCGAGCATGTATATGGCTAGACGTGCCTTTACCTCAGACGGGCACTCAAGAACTTCAAAAATCTTCTCAAGACGGTTCAACAAATCTTCAGCTTCTTGAGGATCAAAACTACCTCTGAACACTAGAGGCAGGTGTTTACAAAATTTAGAGACCCAAAACTAAAGATCCCTTTCCTCTCTAGCTGGCACCCTATGTGATTCTTGGTTTGGTGCAGTATGAAATAGGGACTCTAGTGGTCATGCTGACCCTTCTGCAACCTCCTCATAGCGTGTTTCTTCTTGGGTCTCTTCCAGAGTGGATTGAACCAGGTCTTCTTTATTCTTTGCTTTCTCTACTCTAAGCTCTTCTCTTAGCTAATCAATTATATCCCGCTGATCCTTTATTAGACCCATTAATTCTCATATCAAATCTGGTGGATTGTTATTAACTACCTCCACCTCTGGGTCCACTTGTTATACTCTATGATGACCCTTTATCTTTTTCATTGTACAAATCATTAACAAAGTTAGTTTCACAAATAATGTATACACCTTGTCCACAAATCTCATGTACATCCACAATCACAAAGCATACATGTGTATATAATAACCAATCATAATCATATTCTATCACAAAGGCGAAGAACTAAAAGAGCTATCCTAGCAAACTATACCCTTGCTAGGAACTACAGCTTTGATACAAAAAATATAACCCCTTACCTTGATAATTGTAATTATAATTCAAAATTCATAATTAAAATGTAATAGGGACAAATAATCATCAAATGCTTTTATAATCCCTTCCTTAAGGAAAGGTTTTTACAAATTCTTTCAAAACTTTTGTCCTTATCTTGGTCTCAAATTCACATTTCGAATATAATTACCCTGTGCAGTTCAATCACATTTATACATATCAGAGTGTAAAACAAAAATCCCGACAACCCCTAGGTTTCATATCAACCTAAAAGGGTTTACAGAGCATATTCAGCCCTTACAGTTTCCCAATGAGGGGATTACATCACCTAATCCAAAATAAGATTTACATATCAAAGATATACAGTAATCCCAAACCAAAATGGATAACCAACAACCCAACATCAAATATCCCTACAAATTCCTAGCCTCTCCTGGTTGTTAGCTTCAATTTGGAACCACTTGGCCTGTTTGAAGGTTAGTCAAAGGAAAGAATGAGATTTAAAAAAACCCCAGTAGTAACAAATCACTCATACAATGTATAAACACATAGTATGTAAGCATATAATTAATAGTAGATCAACAGCAATAACATAATAAATAATGATTTATGATGTTCACCATAAACCACAGCACTCATAGCTGTAACACTATGTGACACTTTTCGTTGTAATCACTATGACGACAGCCCTCTCAGCTGTGTCCGTGGCAGCATCAGATATCATCACAAAGCATGATAAACATACATACAATATTTTACACATGGTATAAGAGAAAGAATCACTACCTTGTTTGTTCCTGACGTCTTCAAGCACTGCACATCTACAATCAGGGAAAACGTTGAACCCTATAACAAAAATCAAGAACAACAGATTAATTCTCTACTCTAAATTCTTATTGTTATAACACTTAGGGTTGGTTATCATTTGAACTCTTTAGGTGGCTACTAAAAGTCTAAACACATATCTAAAGGGTTGGAAGAAACTACCCTAAAGATCTCTTTTCCAAAGTAAACACGTTGATTTTTGACTCAGACACTCAAGTGAAGAAAACCTTACTCGAGTGATGGAGCGATCTATACTCGAGCACTGAAGATCACTTGTTCGAGTGTTTGGCCAAGAGCACAATTTGAGACAGATAGTTTTTACAACACTCGAGTCCTGAACCCAGTACTTGAGTATTGGCCTCATACGCACCTAAGTCCTATAAAGTGAGATACAGAAAGTGACAACCTGAGAGCAACAAGAACCCTAGAAAGAGGAGTGCACTCGAGCACTAGCTCTAGCACTCAGGTGATTTCCCAATACCTACGAGTGCTGAGGCACACTCTTGAAAAATGGCCTGTGAGTGCTAACCCGTGACACAGCCTCATAATCCGAAACACCTTTACACCCGAGTGAGACATAGGTCACTCGATTAAAGACCTATATCACTTACAAGTGAGGAAGTTCACTCATGATCTCTATCTAAGAACTTAACCAAAACACTGAATAGGAAAGGAAAATATCATACTGCACTTGAGTAAGACCTAACCTCACTCGAGTAAGGCTTATTAGAAGCCAAAAATGCAGTAACTGATAGCATTTCACAGAATTGACCAATTTATTTCTAATGTATACCAAACTCAATCAAAGCCTATTCCCATATAAGGAAAGCAAGATGAAACAATATAGGCTATTATATATGACATGTGAAGGCAATTTGACCAAGTTGTAAAAGATGATGACTAACTCAACAATTTCAAATAAAGAAGTAATATTTGAAGAGTTGAAATTATAATTAATCCAAGAAGCCCTTTTGGCTATTCCAAGGGCTACAATCCGTATGGCATGAAGAGGAAAAGAAAATATGTTAACATTGGACAAATATTGTAACTAAAGTAATGTATTTAAAGAGGAAAAATTTATGATAAATTAAGAAGTATTTTTAGCTCTTTAAGAACCATTTTTAGTAACAATAAAGAGAGAAAGAGAAACACATTAAAGACCATGTAAGGAGATGAAGACTTGGTCAATAATTGCAACTAAAGTAAGGGGGTAAATATTGATAATTCAAGAAGCCTTTTTTTGGTTGCTTTAAGGGCTATATTCGTATGACATGAAGGAAGGAAAGAGAAAGGTGATGACTTTATCAAAAACATGCAAAATTAATATAAGATATAATTTTTTGTGCAGGTGGATAATGATAACTTATTTAAAGCCTTATCTTTTTCCTTTGGCCTCATTTTAATGTGAACATATCAGCCAAGAGAGAGAGAGAGAGAAAGAGCTAATCAAAATAAAGAGGCAAAAGGATGAGCAAAAGAGCAAAGAGTAGAGGTGAGTTTTCTTAAGCCATTTTCACCTTCAAGATCATACTTCTAGCTCAAAGTGTCTTAATAAACATTGTTCCTCTTGATAAGAGCTTCATTTATATGGTTTTAAAATTTGAAAAGGAGGTGTTTTGAGCCCTCTATCAAGAGTCAAAGTTGTAGAATCAAAGAAAGGAGCTAAAGAGGAGCAGGAAGTGAGAATTAGCTTCATTTTGAGCTAATGGTTGTGTTGGTGGAATGAGTAATTTAGCATGTGTAATTCTATCCTAATTTTGGTCAAGTAAGGGTTTAGAGGATTCATGGTGATTTGATTGTGTTTATGGTGTGTTATGATCATTAAAAGGTGTATGACACTAGTTTGATGATTAAAATGGAAGTTTGGTAATTGTTGGAATTTATGTTAAAATTCTGACATGGATAGAGCAGTATAAATCAATGGGAATTAGATCATTTTGATGATTCCATTGTGTTCTACATGAAAAAAGGTGTGGGAATAGCCTTGGGTTGTGAATTTTGGGTCATTGAAACTCAAAAATCAAAACTGGATTTTCTGCCTGAACAGGATTCCAGTGAGGTACCCTAACTGTATAGTGTTTTTGGATAACCAAATGATGTTTAATGAATGTGAAACTTTCTAGAATAAAAGTAGACATATCAAGCTTTAATTTGATAGTCATTTGCATCATTTTGATTTGTACACTGAGTTATGAATTTTTGAATTTAGGTCATGAAAACTGGGTTGAATTCTGGCAGGGTGCAATAAATGACAATTTTGGGAATGTTGTGCATCCAACTGGCTATGGGTGATATTTTTCCTTGAAAATAGACTAAATAAGGGTCACATATCCTTTATAATCACTACAATTAGATTTTTGTACATAAAGATTGATTTTTCAAAGTTGATGAAAAATCCTGATGGATTTAGTCACTTGTGCAAAAATTGAAGATGTAGTTGCATAATGTAATATTGCTAAACTCTGAGGTTAGAAATTCGTCTTTTGGGTTAATTGTCCACTTTAACTCCTTAGTTGACTTGATTAAATATTCCTAATAATAACCAACTTGAGTGATTGAATTAAAGAACAATTGGATTAAGTAATAACTTGTCACCCATAATTCTAATTATAGGAGTCGATATCTACCCTGAGCGCAAGAAATCTGTGGAAGAACAAGATCAGAAAGACCAAGGTAGTGACTCTTTTATTAGAATGGGCTGACACCCAAGAAAGGGGTGAATTAGGTGCAAGATAAAAACTTAATAATTTTGAAAATCTTTTCGTATCTTAGTGGAAGTAGTAAATATGAAAGAAATGATTCATAAATCATAGTTAGGTATTTAAATGATATATACTGGAAATATAAGAGCTTAGGGAAGAGAATATGCAAACTATGATTCATCATGGTTCGGTCTAATGACCTAGGTCCAGTCCCTAGGCTCCTCCTGAGATTTTCAATCCACTATCTTCCTCAAGTTTAACTAGGTACTCGAGAACCGCTACAATCCCAAAAGTTTAGTTAGGCGCTTGTGAAATCTTCTACAAATCTCTCGCTCGATTACTCCCCCTTAAACCCTGTAAGGTTACAACCGAGTTACTCCTCCTTACACACTATAAGGATACAACCTTGATGATGAAGGAATACAATCAATCTTCTCTCTTAGAAGTGAATAAAATAAACACTGAGGTACAATACAAATAATCTCTCTCTCTCAAAGGTAAATGATATAGAAACTAGAGAAATAGAGAGTATGTGTGATGAGCATTGATGTCAGGATATTGGCATTTAGACTATGTATTCACTGGTTCTCTCTTCTATTTTGGATGATCTTTTATTTATAGTTGATGAGGATTGATGACCGTTTAAGCATTTCAACTTGTCCGTTAGAATCCTATTGCTTTGTTTGACCATTCTTCATATTTAAAAAACTAGCTATTACGCTCGATGGACGTTTCGCTTTCCTAAAGTTAACTTTTGTCCCTACGTATCATCACTTCATTGTATTCCTGAAGAAACACATTAAATACTAATACAATGAAGTGTAAGAGTGATTGGAAGCAAGAAGAGTGAGTTTCATAATTAATCCCATGATTTTTGAAAGCTTTAATATGTTGTTCTGTTCACTTAGGAAGTATTATTCGAGTGGTCACTCGAGTAAGCCTGGGTTATTACTCGAGTGATCCCTCAAGTAATCACCTTTAAAATCTAGCTGAGAACATTTCTATCTTCATTACTCGAGTGATCCCTCGAGTAATGTTTCAAATAACTTTACAGATTACTCGAGTGATCTTTTCAAGTAATGTTTTCATTTTAATTCTAAACATAGTAAATAATATATTATCGAAAAGCTCTCATCATATAGATTCCATTGCAACAAGAATCAGCTCCAAACGTTGTATATAGAAAGCTACAATCTAAAGAGTTTCTACTGTTCTTAGACAATCTCTTAAATCACGAGTAGCAACTTTCAGAAGGCATAATTCTTTGTATATAGTTTCAAATATGACAAACTACCTATCCATGGAAATATCTTTAAGTCTACTTTTTATGGCACTGGTTTCGTCACAATTTGATATGTAATTTGGGAGTTATGTCAAAAATACCGAAGCTGTCTTGTACTGTGATGTGATTTTAGTGTCAAATTTCAAAGCTAATATCTCACACATTTGAACTCCTTTGAATGTGATATTTGGTCAAAATGACGCATTAGGAGTCTAGGTTCATATGCTACTAGTTTCAGTTCAATTCGATATGTGGTTTGAGAGATATGACCAAAATACAGAAGCTCTATCATGTTGCGCAAAAACAAATCACGTCAAAATGCTCATCACTCTAGTAGTCACTAGAGTAATTCTGGGTCATTACTCAAGTGATCACCTCCAAAATGAGGCAGTGGCATATCACTCGAGTGTTCACTTGAGTAATCACCTCTAGAGGTAACACAACTTCGGTATAAATCATTTTAGCTTCATATTGACCTATTCCAACTTCCATTTAACCATAAAAACCTCTGATATCACTTCTAATAGCTTAGATCTTGATATTCCCATTAGTTCTTGCAAGTTCTTCTTCTATCTTCAATATCTTTCTTCACTATTTTCAATCTTCTTCTTTCTTTGCATGGCTAATGTATAAGATATCTTATTGTTTTTCCTCTTGATGATGATTCTCCATTTATGAGGCATTATAAGCAAAATAACATCAACCCACCATTGGGTTAATGACTAATCTACAAGATATACAACATTAAATATAGTAGTTAGTCAATGTAGAAGACAAGTATATTATACAAACTTTTTTCTCTTAATACTTGACATATATAGTTGACATCATCAAATATATCTACAACATATACAACATTAAATATAGGTATATTATCCAAACTTTTTGCTCTTAATATTTGACATCTATATTTGACATCATCAAAACTATTCATATATAACATTCCCCCCTTTTTGATGATGTCAAATCCTTTATGAAAAATATGTATAAATTATAAAAGCAAAGTAAGAGCAACATACAGCAACATATTTTTGTTGCCTCTCTCTCCCCCTATTCGGCATCAGTAAAAAGTTTGAAGTATAAAGAAGAAAGACTTGTAAAGAAGTATATATGTAATCAAATTAGAAATGTCCTTCTCTCCCCCATTTTGAAGGTAATTTGATGCAAATGAAAAAATAGTTTTTATGAAAATAAATTTGAAACAATTTGGAGAGATTTTCATGTAAACTTTCATAATCAAGGAAAATTAAAGTCAAATATAAGAAAAATATTCTCATAATATAAAGAGAGGGTTTAGAAATGCTCATTTGTATTTAAGAAGCTAATGATTGATCTATGAAATCCATTGCCTACTTTTCTTATTGTGTTAGATCCAAGATGTTATGTTTACCACACTTTCACTATGCAACTGTGATGGATCTTGTTCATAGGAGTTAACTATGGCTGGCACAATGGTAGGCTTTGAATTTTGCTCAATAAAAATCTTAGGAATATCCTTTGAGATATGGAAGGGAATTGAAGCACTTGCTTTTCAAGTGGTGTCTAAACTCTTGTTGCTTGAAATATTGTTGGCCCTTGATTAAGCATTAAAGTATATGTCCTCAAGGCTGATATATTCTCCTTTTAGTGTGTTGAGGAACGATCTTGCATAGAGCAAATTCTCTTGCTATAAGTAAAAGTATTCTTGCAAGGAGAATGGTTAATGCCATCAGGTATTAAATTTAATGCATAAATTAATGTCATCCTTTCTATATGATATGTTAAAAATTAAGATCATGAAAGGAAAATATAAGAGTATCTCATCATCAAAACTAATTAAAAGATAGTGAATTCAGATGAGTATGTTAATAGGATTTTCTGAGATGAGCTTTTAAAATATAAAACACATGTGAATGTGAAGCTCCCCCTAAATGAATGCATGGCTTAAAAGAAAATCATTGTAAATAATAAGTTAATAAGTCTCTTGAATTTGTAAAATCATTGGAAATTTTGTAGAGAGAATGAGTATGAAAATATGAAGATTAGAGAGAAATCAAGTTTTGAAAATGATGATGTTATTTAGGATTTTAAGGTTGTAATCATGTATCCTTTGAGTAGTTACTTGAGTGATGCAACTCAGAGAATTTTAATTAAGTAAGAATATAATACCTCACTTGAGTAATAATGTAATCACTCAAGCCATAATCCTTTGAAGTTCATTGGTGCATCATTGGATACTCACTATCTAATGATGTGATCAGTAATGAGATATTCTAAAGGTGTAGTCTCTATAAGCATTTAGTATACCAAGTTGAGCTCGGAATAAGGCCTTGAAGTTATTGTTCATAGCAAGCTCTGTGTGATTGTTGAAACTCTACCCTCAAATAGCCTAGACAAATAGATAAAAGAATGAATGACCAGGGGGATCAGCCTAGCATAGTGTTGTATCTCATTTAATCTTGAAGTCTTAGCTCTCATCCTCTGCGCCTCTTGTGTTAACTTAGAGTGATTGCAAATTACTTTGAGTAATTATAGATTACTTGGAGTAATTATGAATTACTTGAAGTGATATCAGATTACTTGAATTGATTATGGATTACTTGAAGTTAACACTAATTACTTGGAGTGATCCTCAGATTACTTGGAGTAATTGCTGATTACTTGGAGTGATCCTTAGAATTACTTAGAGTAATCACCGATTACTTGGAGTGCTTGCACATTATTTGAAGTAATTATCATAATCACTTGGAGGTCTAGTGTTTAGTAAACAACATTTGGAAGTTTTGATTCACAGTACATAACTTTCTAACTCTTTTATCCAGAACCTTAATGAGCTTCTAATTGGTAACATCAAGTAAAACTCAATTTGTTTGAATGGTGGATCTAATGAAAGAGTCTCCAGGTGATCTAGCTCCTTAACCATAGTAGTCCTCACAAGCGGTTCATTTGGCTCTTGGTACCATATCTTGTTGGCCTTAGAGATACCAAACGAGGGTATGTTGTTGGAGTATGCCTTGTAAAAGTATATATGTACCTCTTGTTCTTTGAAAGACATAATCTCTCTAGCATTCCTTTCCTTCTTGCTAATGATGGAGGCCATTATGTGATATTTCTTCTCTATAAAGTGAGTAAAGTTATTGGCCTTGTTCACCATAACTCTAGTTTAGATGTATCATATAATTTTGTGAAGATTAGATATAAAGCTAGGATGGTAGTTGAAAATCCTCATAAGCTCACCAAGCTTGATAATTCTGTACATATCAGTGTCTTCCTCTGAACATCTCTATTGGCTTCATATCATAGTGGAAATGTCTAATTATCTTGAAATGATAAGGAAGATGGGAAGCCAACAAAGATTCATACTGGCTAAACTTGTTCTTGGCCTTGAGCTACTTTGAGATGAATCTCATCTAGGTTCACTTAAGAGATTTTCCTCTTCTTTTTCTTTCTCTGGTTGCATCACTAGCTAGGTACTTGCTAGTGATGTGGTGTCACTTGAGTGATACTACAAATTTTGCTTCTACTCACATTACAATGCTCCTAGTTACACTTACTTTTTCAGCCTCTATTCTTTGAAAGTAGAGCATCTTGATTAGCTACTGCAAAAGTATAAATGCATGCTCTTTGGTGCCCAACTTCTCTTGGGTCCATATAATATTAGTCATAATAACTCTTTTGCTCTTATATAATTAACTACATGATTATTGAGCAAAGAGTATAACAATTAATAAAGACTAGAATATAATTTTACCCAAATAAATAAATTCAAGCAGTTGAATCATAAAGGGTAATAAGTGATATCAATGTTCAATAACATTTTGTAAATATATTTTATATAGAAAATATGTTATTGATAAAATTTTCATGCAATTGATGTAAGTCAGATCAAAGAGAGCTGCAAGTCTATTCATAATGACAAACTATTATGAAATGATAAATCATGAATGAAATCAAGTTTTTCAAGAATGATAATGATATATGCAAATTGTTTCAAATCTCATATGTAATTTCAAATCATAACAATGCATTGTAAAATAGAGATTTTGAATATATGCAGAACTGATCTTTGAAATATGTCTATAATCAATGTTTATATTGAAAATGGTCGAAGTCAATAGTTATAAAATATATATCAAAAAGCTTCACTAAGATAACATGTTAATCATCAGAGTTAAAATGTTGGACAATTTTTCAAAGAGCAAGAGTCATATAGATAACCAAAAGTATTAGCTTGATAGACATATATGAGCATCATCATGACTTTGCTATTGATCCATAAGTTATCTTGACGTTTAGAGTTGTGTCTTGAAAGATATGAATATTCAACTCAAGGATTCAAAAACATGATATTGGTTACTCAAAGAAAGATCATATCAATGGTCAATGTATTCGATCAATAAGAACATGTGTATGGATTTATTAAATACAGCACAGACTCATTAGTCTAAATGACTAGCTTGCTGGAATTAATGCATTAATGAACATTCATAATGCTTGGAATAACTCGGCCAATAAGGATTTATGCATTAGGCATAAGACTTTCACAAATTGAATTCTTTTCTAGGAAATAGACTTGAGCCTCATAGATGATAGTTAACATTTAGATATAAGGTCTAGAAAGTAAAGACAAAGGAGTACAAGTACAAGATAACCAATAATCAAGATGTTAATAATGGGAAAAACTTTGATAGATGAATGTGAAGCATTTTTTTTGTTTAGTACATAAAAATATTAATTTCCAATTTTGAAACCAATTTAAATGCAAACAAAATATGAATAATTTTTAAATAATGTGTATGCATTTTTATAAACAAGATGGATTAGAATCCAAGTGCATGATTGAAATGTGCATTTCAAGACTTAAATATATAGAACTATTATGCAGAATTTTACTTTCAGTCCATTTAGCAATCTAAAAACATTTTGAAAAACCATAAATGATTGATTGCTAATGGTGTGCAATAATGAGCAAATTATTCATTATCCAAATAAATAATTTATATAAGCAAGTATCAGGTAAGGATAAAAAAGACAATACCTTACTCAAGTAATCTCGTAATTACTTGAGAAATTATCCTTTGAAGTTCATTTGTGCATAATTCCTTGACTTTTGCCTTCCAATCTTTCAGTTGGTCTTATCACTTGAACATTGACTCCCAGTTGTTATGCAATGATGATGATCACTTGATTGGTTACCTGAGTGATTCTTCACTATGCATCTTTTCTTTCTTCATTGCTAGCTAGGCACTTGTAGTGTTGCTTAAATAATGCCTCCTTTTGTTTACACATTTAAAATGTAGCTTCAAAGTCCAACTTCACCAAGATTTGAGTTAAATTCTATGTAGTCATAATCTTGAGATGAAGCTCTTCTTTTCTTCTTTCTACAAAACCATATAGATCATTTTCTTCCTTTGGTATCCAGTTTTACTTGGATCTACTCATGGTTACCTTGTAAGAATCATAATTCACATGTTCTAAGAATATAGTCAATTCGAAGAAATTAGGCATAGTGAATGAAACATGACTTTATGCATAAAAATATTTTCTCTTGAAGTATGCATATATACATAAAGTGTTAAGATATTAAACATTGCGATTCTTTATGAATAGATTTTATGAAGATTGTGAAAACATATGTGCAATGCTCATTCCTAAGGTAACAAGGTATAAACCTCAATAAATATTACAAACAATAGTATAGGAGGTTTTATCATTGTGTACCTTTGCCTTAGATACTTGGAGGATTGCTTTTGCTTACCCACTGTATCTTTCTATGATGTTGATACTTTGAATATCTTGCTTTGGGTTCTGGAAACCCTCGCTTAAAATATATAGACTCCAGGAGTTTTCTACTTGATGCTTGAAAGATCTTCCTTTTCTTGTTCTCCTATTTGTAGTTAAATGGTACTCTATGGTAGCTCTTCCTTAAGGTGGAATGTACTCCTTTTATCCATTGCTTCTCTTCATAATCACATTGTATAGTTCTAGCAATGGGTGCTGCGAGAGTTCTTCTTTTCGATATAAATGATATGACCTCTTTCTTGGTGCATGAGAAACTCTTGGTTTCTTCTTCATCATCTCCGTACCCTTATGTCCATTTTTCTTATATTCAATCTGCATACATAAAGTACTAGATGGACATTTTGGTACCCACTTATACTTGGGTCTTTGATTGTTAGCATTAGACCTTACTTGCCTTTTAGGGACCCAAACAAATTTATTTCTTGTTAGATATGATTAGTTTTGATGATGTCAAATATAGATATTAAGTGATAAGAGCAAAAAGTTTATATAATGTATTTCTTTGACTAACTACTATAATTAATGTTACATATTTTGTAGATTAGTCAAGCAAAGATTGAAGAAGATTGAATTAATGAAAATGAACAAGAGGAAGAAGAAGAAAGAAATTGAAGATAATCAAAGAGATGCTTACTTTGGTTATGGAGAATTATTATCAAGAAGAAAACCAAGAAGAAAGATATTGAAGAATGAAGAACTTGGTAGATCTATCATGAATATCAAGATTCAAGTTGTTAGATGTGATATTGGAGGTGTCTATAATGATTCCGGAGGTTTCTATGATCAAATAATGGTTGAAATATGTTAATATGAAGCTAAGATGACTTATATATGAGTTTTGGCACTTCTAGAGGAGTTGTGCTCGAGCACAAGGTGTTATGCTCGAGCACAGGAAGAACATGCTCGAGCACAGGCTTTCTCACTCGAGCACGGGTGCATACTCTGTTCTACTCTGTTTTACGTTCAGCGTGAGCGAGGTCTGGTATTTTGATCATATCTCTCAAACCACACGTCGGATTGACCCGAAACTGGTGGCATATGAAAGAAGACTCCCAACACGTAAAATTGGAACCAGAATCACATTGAAAGAAGATCAAATGAAGGAGATATGACTCGTAGAAAATGAAATTGAAATCACCGTCTTTTTCTGACACAGGTTCGGTATTTTGAGTATATCTCACAAACCACAGATCGGATTGAGACGAGACCAGTGCCAAATGAAAGTAGACTCAAAGAGCTTTCCATGGATAGGTAATTTGCATCATTTTAACGTATATTCTAGGAGCTATACCTTCTGGAATTTGATGCTTGTGCAGACTAGCGAAATATACACTCCTTCGATCATAACTTGCAGAATACAAGGAGTTTGGAGCTGATTCTTGTTGCATTGGAATGCATATGATAAGAGCATTCTTATGATACATCATTTGGATCAAATGAATCAAATTTTTCTAAAGGGGCCCCACATCACCCGCGAGTGAAAAAACTGACTCTCTGAAAATGTCGTGCGAGTGATGTCCAGAAGCAGCTGAAATGTGAAGATAGTTGCAACACTCGAGCACAAGGTATGCACTCGAAGCAGAAAAGTCATTCTCACTCGAGCACACATGCGAGTGAGGGCATGCGAGTGTTTGGCCGAGAGCAAGTAAAGGCATGCTTCCTTCATTCACTCGAAGCAGAGACGTCAGTGCTCGAGCATGAGCATTCTGTGCTCGAGCAAGGTACTGCGAGTGCTGTCCAGAGAAGAGCTTCCCAGTGCAAAATATAAGATCACTCGAGCAGAGGTATGTGTGCTCGAGTGAGAGACCACATCACCCGCGAGTGGGAATTCTGTCTCCCTAAAATCTTATGCAAGCACAGACCGTGAACTGAAGCATATAGAGGAAAATAGGAAGATCACTCGAAGTGAGCCATTCATGCTCGAGTGATATTCTGCAGAAAACCAAAACGCCAAGTCTCACAGCGAACAATCCGAACATGATTACATGTTATTAAATCAGTGTGTTTTCACTTGTTATTGATTCTAAATGTTAGCTAACATATTTTTCAAGTGTGAAACAGGATATTAAACGTTTGGATTACAGATTCAAACAAATAAAATATTACACACAGAGGTTACCAACAACGACAAGCAAAGGACCCACCATGAAAAATTGTCTGAATCATAAAACACTCCACAACGTGAAGTACAGCTCAAAATGAATTTCTTTGCTGTCCAACTAGACGCTCCACTTTGCTCCACAACGGACAGAAGCTTATTTTTCAAATAAACTCAAACGGTCAAATGAAGCAGTGGGACTCCAACGGACGAATGTTCACAACGGTCATCATCCTCATCAACTATAAATGAGATAGCATTCAACCTTGATGAGGAGCAGAGGAAGAAGAGTGAACTGAGAAAAACGGAAAAAGACAGAGAGGAAAACGGAGAAAAACTGAAACAGCGAGCAACTACATAGAAATGTGAATTCTCTTCTTCTACCCATACACTCTCTATTTTCAGTTTCTGTATTACATATCATTGAGAGAGTGATTATTTGTATTATACTTCAGTGAGATTATATCCACTCTGTGAGAGAATCTGTAAACATCTTCATCTATATTTCTGAGTTGATCTCAAGGTAGAGGGACCTTGAGAGAGTTGATTTTCTTACGGAGAAGCAGTAGAGAGAATTGCCGTAAGACATTCTGCTCGTAAGACTTACAAGGTGCAAGCAGTAGAGAACGTTGCTGCTCATAAGACTTACAGGGGTGTAAGCAGAAGAGAACGTTGCTGCTCGTAAGACTTGCATAAGTAAGCAGGAGAGGAAGATCTTCGGGATTGCTCTGCTCGTAAGACTTGCCGTAAGGGGAAGTATTTCAGTGAGAGATTTGTAAAAGGTTTCACAAGTACCCGGCTAAACTTGTGGATTGTAAAGGCTTTTCTTGTGCCCGGATTAAACAAGAAGATAGTGGATTTGAAAATCTCAGGAGGAGCCTGGGGACTGGACGTAGGCCATCACAGATTGGACCGAACCAGGATAAATCACAGTTTGCATATTCTCTTCCCTAAACTCTTATATTTCCAGCATATATTATTTAACATAACTGTTGATTTATAAACCTTCATCTTACCACCTTCGTTAAGATACGAAAAGTTTTCTAAAGTTCTTAAGTTTTTATTATACACCCAATTCACCCCCCCTCTTGGGTGATAGCCTGTTCTAACATTTGGTATCAGAGCCTGGGCTCTTGTTTAAAGGACTTAACCGTCTCAAGAGTTACAATGGCTAATTTTGGGTGTTTTATACTTTCAGAAGGTTTTGATTATACAATTCCACCTCTTTTGAAAGATATTGATTTTTGGTTTTGGAAAGCTAGAATGACTAGTTTTATAAAAGCTTTCGATTTTGATATGTGGAATGTTTTTACAAATGTTTTTTATTTCAAACCTAGAAAGGATTGGACAGAAAGTGAAAAGAAAATGTTTTCATTGAACATTAGAGCAATGAAAATTCTGTATAGTGCTTTAACCGAAAATGATTTTGAGAAAATTAGATGTTGTTCTAATGCTAAACATATCTGGGACACTCTTGATTCTATTTATGCTTCTAACAATTGTGTTGAAGTTGAAAGTGTTGACAGTTCATGTGAAACTACACGCTATGCATCTACTATGCATGAACAATTGGAAGTTGATGATGAAGATGGAAAAATCATAGAACACTTCCATACAGTCAACATGGATAAACAAGAAGAAGAGGATTCCCGAAAAGAGCTCAGTATGGATAAACATGAAAAATCACTCTCCGGAGCTCAAGATGAACTTAAGGTAAAAAGTTCCAATTCTTTGTGTGATTTTCATAAAAATGATTTTCAGAGTTTACAAAAGTTTGTTTCTCAACCAATTGTTGATTCTATTAAGAAAAGAAAAAATGTTTTCAAATATGCTGGAAAGTTTGTTGGGAAGAAAGAAAGTTCAAATCAAATCCATTCGAATTTCTACTCTTATGATCGACATAATACTTGCATGATATCCCATAATGCTTATCTTGATACAATCTGCAATTATTGTGGTAAATCCGGTCATATTTCTCACACATGCTATATTAGAAGAAATTCCCATGTGAGAAATAAGTATATTTGGGTACCGAAGAAACATGTAAGGTTTAATACTAATAATCAAGGACCCAAGTATATGTGGGTACCAAAATGTCCATCTAGTACTTTATGTATGCAGACTAATCATAAGAGGAATGGACATAAGGGTACGGAGAAGATAAAGAAGAAGCCAAGAGTTTCTCATGCACCTAAATGGAGATTCACATCTATTAGGAATACTCTCGGATCACCCATTGCTGGAACGGCAAAGTTTAACTACGAAGAAAGGCAATGGAGAAAAAGGAGTACGTTCCACCTCAAGAATGAACTACCATGGAATACCATTCAACTATCTTGAGGAGAATAAGAAAAGGAGGATCTCTGAAGCATCAAATAAAAGACTCCTGGAGTCTATATATTTTGAGAGAAGGTTGCCAGCACCTAAAGCAAGATATTCAAAGTATCAACATCATAGAAAGATGCAATGGGTAAGCAAAAGCAATCCTCCAAATATCTAAGGCAAAGGTACACAATGATAAAACCTCCTATGCTGTTGTTTTTAATATTTATTGAGGTTTATACATTGTTACTTGTTACCTTAGGTATAAGCATTGTACATATGTTTTCACAATCTTTAGAAAAATCGTACATAAAGAGTTGCAATGTTCGTTAATCTAACTTGTCATGCATATACATACTTCATGAGAAAACAATGTTTATGCATAAAGTCATACTTAATTCATTATGTTCAATTTCTTTGAAGTGATTATATTCTTAGAGCATGTGAATTATGATTCTTTTAAGCTAACCATAAGTGGATCCAAGTAGAATTGGATACCCAAGGAAGAAAAATGGTTATATGATTTTTGCAGGAATAGTTTGAAAAAGAATCATGACATTCGAGTGCAAGGCATATTAACACTCGAGTACTGACACTCTTGTGTTAATCAAGAATAATGTCACACACTCGAGTGAGACGGGAGCACACTCGACTGCATAGAGAACTCACTTGAAAGTGCAATAAGAACTCATGAAAGCCACAGACACAAATGCATAAATTAGCTTCAAAACATGGATTACTCAAGTGATCTTGGAGGACTTGAATACAAAGATACAAGGAGACGGAAATTAACTTGGGTGTCTACAAGTTACACTCAAGCCAGGTACGCTGTATCAGTAATTTCAAAACTCAACCATCGTACTCATTCTTTCCAATTCATTTTGAGTGGTTAATTCTTGCTCATTACTATATATCATTAGCAATCAATCATTTATGGGTTTTAAATTGTTTTTAGATTGCTAAATGAACTGAAAATGAAATTGTGCATAATCTTTCTATGTATTTGAGTTTCGAAATGCATATTTCAAAAATGTACCTAGATTCCAAATTATGCATAATTTTTCTATGAATTGGAAATTTGAAATGCACATTTCATAAATTTACTTGGATTTCAAATTCATCTTGTTATAAAAATGCATACACATTATTTGAAAATTATTCATATCTTGTTTGCATTCAAATCGGTTTCAAAATTGGAAGTTAATATTTTTATACTGGAAGTCAGAAATGCTTCAAATCCATCCACTAGAGTTTTCCTCATCATTCACATACTTGTTTCTTAATCTTAAACCTGTTACTACTTGAACTCCTCAATCTTTATTTTCTAACAAGTTAGATCTTATGTCTAACAAGTTAACTATCTATATGAGTGTCAAGTATATTCCCTCGATAAGAATTCAACTTGTGAAAGCCTTGTGCCTAATGCATAAATCATTAGTTGGCCATGTTATTCCAAGCATTATAAATGTTCATTAGTGCATTGAATCTTAATGCATTAACCATTATTGTGGAATAACTTATCGGGATAATATTCTAGAACTCTAGTCATTTGGATCAATGAGTATGTGCTTCATCATCCATAAATTCATATACTCATATTGTTGCTCAAATACATTATCATTTTTCTTCATTTTTTTGAGTAACTAGAATCTTGCACTTTAAATCTTGTTGCCTTGAATATTTATCCATTTTAAGATGCAACTCTAAGAGGCAAGATTATCTCTTGATCAATACTAAAGTCATCATGCTTATATATGTCAAGATAAGCCATTTTGGCTAATTGATTCTTCATATGACTTTTGTTCTTGAGAAAATTCTCCAACATGTTAACTCTTATAATTAACATGTTATCTTAGTTGAATTCCTTAGTGAAGCTTTCGGATATATATTTTATAACTGTTGACTTCCATTGTTTTTGGCATAAGCATTGGTATTTAACAAGCTTCATAAATGAGTTTTCATTCAAAATCTTATTGTCAAAATGCATGTTTATGATTTGAAAGAACATTTGAGATTTTGAAACAATTAGCACATCTCATTATCATTCTTGAAAATTTGGTTTCATTCATGATTTATCATTTCATAAAAGTTGGTCATTATGGATAGATTCTCTACTCTATTTGATCCAACTTACATGGATTGCATGAAAATCTTATCAATGACATATTTTTTAAAGTGTATTTACAAATTGTCATTGATCATCATCATTCTTGGTATCACTTATTCATCATGCTTCATGTCTCAATGGATTGATTTTACTAGGTAAAATTATATTTTGATATTTGTTGATTTATCATACTCTTTGCTCAAAATTCATATGATTAATTGCAAAAGAGCATAAGAGTTGTTATATCTAATATTGTACGGACCCAAGAGAAGTTGGGTACCAAAGAGCATATAATTATATTAGTTTGCAGGAATTGACCAAAATGCTCTACTTTCACATACAAAGATCAGAGGCTAACAAAAAGGCATGACTGATAGTGTTGCAGCGTGAGATGAAGCAGAATATGTGATATTACTCAAATGACATCCTGCCACTAGCAAATAACTAGCTAATGATACAATCAGAAAGAGAAAGAGAAGGAAGATCTCTTAGTAGACCTAGTGGAGATTGTTTCAAAGCAGTACAGGGCCAAGAATAAGTTTATCCAATATGAATCTTTGTTGCCTACCCACCTTCCTTATCATTTCAAGGTGATCAGACATTTTCACTATGATATGGAGCCAATAGAGATGTTCAGAGGAAAATGCTGAGATGTACAGAATCATCAAGCTTAATGAGCCCATGAGGATTCTTAACTACAATCCTAGCTCTATGTCTAAATCTTCACTGGATTATCTGCTATACCTATACTAGAGCTATGGTGAACAAGGAGAGACAACACTTTGCTAAATTTGGTCTCCATGATTCTTCATGCTTTGGTCCATTTGTCTAAGGCTTTCTGAGAGAGGAGCTTCAACAATCACACAGAGCTTGCTACAAACAATGCTGAGATCATCAGTCAATGATAAGATGAAGTAGCTGTGTGATTTATTGAACCAGAACTTCAAAGTTCTATTTGAGATGATGGATGACAAAATAAGGGTGTTATGTGCTGTGGTGAAATTAAAAGTTCTCAATGATGTTTGCTAAGCAAGGGGCACATACTAAGCCAATATGCGCATAAAGCCTTACTCCGAGCTCATCTTGATATCCTAAAGTGCTCACAGAAGACTACACTTCAGAATCCCTCAGTACTAGTCACATCATTCAATATTGACTAGGACATGATGCATCAATGGACTACAGAGGATTATGACTCGAGTGATTACGATATTACTCGAGTGAGGTATTGTATTCTTGCTTAATTCAAAATCCTTGAGTTGTATCACTTGAGTATACAATCGAGTAATGATTGAGTAGAATCACTCAAGTAACCACTCAGGTGATATTGGGTTATATCTCTTCAAAACCCTGATTAGCATTGCCATTTAATTTCCCTCTAAATCTTCATACCTTCAAAATCATTTTCTCTATAAAGTTTTCAATGGTTTCTCAAATCCAGGAGAGTTATTAACTGTTTTTCTAATAATGTTTAAAACCACGCATCAATTAAGGGGGAGCTTCACATTTACATGTGTTTTATATGTTGAAAGTTCATCTCCTATTTGAAAGAAAATCCTTTTAATATACTCATCTGTATTCACCATGTCTTGATTAGTTTTGATGATGAGTTATTCTTACATTGTTCTTTTCATGATCTTAATTTTAATATATCATATGGAAAGGAATAGTTTGTTACTTGATTGAACTAACAATTCTCTTTGCAAAGAAAGATTTAAATTTTATGACAGGAGAATTTGTTTTGTGCAATAGCATTCCTCAACATTCTACAAGAAGACTCTATCAATCTTGAGGATGTCTTTAACGCTCAGTCAAGGAATATATATTGGCTATAACATTCAAAGCAATACAACTGAGCATTGAACATGTTAAACAGAAGCTCAACTCAATTGGAGAATCCTGGCAACCACATGAATATATATTGAGTTGCATAACAGAAGTGTGGTGTACATCATCATGACCTAGCATTGCCAAAGGATAAATCAACGGACTTCATGGAGTGCTTCATCAATTTTCAAAATCTACATGAGCATTTCTAAACCTTTTCTCTTTACATTTCAAGAATACGTTTCATATATTCCATTTATCTTGATTATAAAAGTTTTCTTGAAAACCTCTCCAAATTTTTTTTTAGTTCCAAATGAAAGTATTTTCACATAGGGGGAGTGTAAATTGTTCATTCATTTTGATTAGAGTAATTTCTACTCTATTTACTTCTTCACAAGCTTTACTTCTTTATACATCTCAAACTTTTTGCTGATGTCAAATAGGGGGAGAAAAATGTAAGAAAAATATGTATGTTGCATTATGTTGCACTCTGCATTATATATGTATGTTGCACTTCATTCAGACATATTTTTCTTAAAGGATTTGTCATCATCAAAAAGGGGGAGAATGTTAGATATGATTAGTTTTGATGATGTCAAATATAGATATTAAGTGATAAGAGCAAAAAGTTTATATAATGTATTTCTTTGACTAACTACTATAATTAATGTTACATATTTTGTAGATTAGTCAAGCAAAGATTGAAGAAGATTGAATTAATGAAAATGAACAAGAGGAAGAAGAAGAAAGAAATTGAAGATAATCAAAGAGATGCTTACTTTGGTTATGGAGAATTATTATCAAGAAGAAAACCAAGAAGAAAGATATTGAAGAATGAAGAACTTGGTAGATCTATCATGAATATCAAGATTCAAGTTGTTAGATGTGATATTGGAGGTGTCTATAATGATTCCGGAGGTTTCTATGATCAAATAATGGTTGAAATATGTTAATATGAAGCTAAGATGACTTATATATGAGTTTTGGCACTTCTAGAGGAGTTGTGCTCGAGCACAAGGTGTTATGCTCGAGCACAGGAAGAACATGCTCGAGCACAGGCTTTCTCACTCGAGCACGGGTGCATACTCTGTTCTACTCTGTTTTACGTTCAGCGTGAGCGAGGTCTGGTATTTTGATCATATCTCTCAAACCACACGTCGGATTGACCCGAAACTGGTGGCATATGAAAGAAGACTCCCAACACGTAAAATTGGAACCAGAATCACATTGAAAGAAGATCAAATGAAGGAGATATGACTCGTAGAAAATGAAATTGAAATCACCGTCTTTTTCTGACACAGGTTCGGTATTTTGAGTATATCTCACAAACCACAGATCGGATTGAGACGAGACCAGTGCCAAATGAAAGTAGACTCAAAGAGCTTTCCATGGATAGGTAATTTGCATCATTTTAACGTATATTCTAGGAGCTATACCTTCTGGAATTTGATGCTTGTGCAGACTAGCGAAATATACACTCCTTCGATCATAACTTGCAGAATACAAGGAGTTTGGAGCTGATTCTTGTTGCATTGGAATGCATATGATAAGAGCATTCTTATGATACATCATTTGGATCAAATGAATCAAATTTTTCTAAAGGGGCCCCACATCACCCGCGAGTGAAAAAACTGACTCTCTGAAAATGTCGTGCGAGTGATGTCCAGAAGCAGCTGAAATGTGAAGATAGTTGCAACACTCGAGCACAAGGTATGCACTCGAAGCAGAAAAGTCATTCTCACTCGAGCACACATGCGAGTGAGGGCATGCGAGTGTTTGGCCGAGAGCAAGTAAAGGCATGCTTCCTTCATTCACTCGAAGCAGAGACGTCAGTGCTCGAGCATGAGCATTCTGTGCTCGAGCAAGGTACTGCGAGTGCTGTCCAGAGAAGAGCTTCCCAGTGCAAAATATAAGATCACTCGAGCAGAGGTATGTGTGCTCGAGTGAGAGACCACATCACCCGCGAGTGGGAATTCTGTCTCCCTAAAATCTTATGCAAGCACAGACCGTGAACTGAAGCATATAGAGGAAAATAGGAAGATCACTCGAAGTGAGCCATTCATGCTCGAGTGATATTCTGCAGAAAACCAAAACGCCAAGTCTCACAGCGAACAATCCGAACATGATTACATGTTATTAAATCAGTGTGTTTTCACTTGTTATTGATTCTAAATGTTAGCTAACATATTTTTCAAGTGTGAAACAGGATATTAAACGTTTGGATTACAGATTCAAACAAATAAAATATTACACACAGAGGTTACCAACAACGACAAGCAAAGGACCCACCATGAAAAATTGTCTGAATCATAAAACACTCCACAACGTGAAGTACAGCTCAAAATGAATTTCTTTGCTGTCCAACTAGACGCTCCACTTTGCTCCACAACGGACAGAAGCTTATTTTTCAAATAAACTCAAACGGTCAAATGAAGCAGTGGGACTCCAACGGACGAATGTTCACAACGGTCATCATCCTCATCAACTATAAATGAGATAGCATTCAACCTTGATGAGGAGCAGAGGAAGAAGAGTGAACTGAGAAAAACGGAAAAAGACAGAGAGGAAAACGGAGAAAAACTGAAACAGCGAGCAACTACATAGAAATGTGAATTCTCTTCTTCTACCCATACACTCTCTATTTTCAGTTTCTGTATTACATATCATTGAGAGAGTGATTATTTGTATTATACTTCAGTGAGATTATATCCACTCTGTGAGAGAATCTGTAAACATCTTCATCTATATTTCTGAGTTGATCTCAAGGTAGAGGGACCTTGAGAGAGTTGATTTTCTTACGGAGAAGCAGTAGAGAGAATTGCCGTAAGACATTCTGCTCGTAAGACTTACAAGGTGCAAGCAGTAGAGAACGTTGCTGCTCATAAGACTTACAGGGGTGTAAGCAGAAGAGAACGTTGCTGCTCGTAAGACTTGCATAAGTAAGCAGGAGAGGAAGATCTTCGGGATTGCTCTGCTCGTAAGACTTGCCGTAAGGGGAAGTATTTCAGTGAGAGATTTGTAAAAGGTTTCACAAGTACCCGGCTAAACTTGTGGATTGTAAAGGCTTTTCTTGTGCCCGGATTAAACAAGAAGATAGTGGATTTGAAAATCTCAGGAGGAGCCTGGGGACTGGACGTAGGCCATCACAGATTGGACCGAACCAGGATAAATCACAGTTTGCATATTCTCTTCCCTAAACTCTTATATTTCCAGCATATATTATTTAACATAACTGTTGATTTATAAACCTTCATCTTACCACCTTCGTTAAGATACGAAAAGTTTTCTAAAGTTCTTAAGTTTTTATTATACACCCAATTCACCCCCCCTCTTGGGTGATAGCCTGTTCTAACATTTCTCACATTAAAATTTCTCTTAATATAGCATGTGTGAGAAAAATGACCTAGTTTACCATAATAATTGCAAATAATAGAATGATATGCATTATGAGATTTTATGCAAGTATTGAGTTGGTCATGAGAGTAGAAACTCAAATGGATTTTATTTCAACATTCTTTCTTCCCAACAAACTTTCCAACATATTTGAAAGATTTTTGCTTTTCTCAATAGAATCAACAATTGGTTGGAAATAATTTTGTGCAAACTTTGAAAATTTGTTTTCAAAATAACTCCAAAAGAATTGGAATTATTTACCATATGTAGATCTTGAGCTCTGGAAGATGATCCATCAAATTCGTCCATAATGAGCTCTTCTTGGGAATCATCTTCCTCTTGTTCTTCTTTGTTGACCAGATCATAGAAGTGTTCTATGATTTCTCCTTCTTCATTATCAACTTCTACTTGTTCATGAACCGTAGATATGCAGCTTGTAGTTTTACATGAACTGTCAACACTTTCAACTTCAACACACTTGTTAGAAGTATACATAGAATCCAGTGTATCCTAAATATCTCTAGTAGTATAGCAAAGTCTAATTTTCTCAAAATCATTTTCGGTTAAAGCACCATACAGAATTTTCATTGCTCTAATGTTTAATGAAAACATTTTCTGTTCTTTTTCTGTCCAATCCTTTCTTGGTTTGAAATCAGGGACATTTATAAAAACATTCTACATATCAAAATCATATGCTTTAATAAAACTAGTCATTCTAGCTTTCCAAAACCAAAAATCAATATCTTTTAAGACAAGTGGAATTGTATAGTCAAAACCTTCAGAAAGCATATAACACTCAAAATCAGCCATTATAAACTTTTGAGACTGTTAAGTCCTTTAAACAAGAGTCCAGCTCTGATACCAAACGTTAGAACTGATTGACACCCAAGAGGGGGTAATTGGATGTAAGATAAAAACTTAATAATTTTGAAAATCTTTTCGTATCTTAGTGAGAGCAGTAAATATGAAAGTAATGAATCATAAATCAAAGTTAGATATTTAAATGATATATGCTAGAAATATAAGAGCTTAGGGAAGATAATATACAAACTATGATTTATCCTGGTTCGGTCTAATCCATGATGACCTACGTCCAGCCCCTAGGCTCCTCCTGAGATTTTCAATCTACTATCTTCCTCAAGTTTAACTGGGTACTTGAGAACCACTACAATCCCACAAGTTTTGTTGAGCACTTTTGAAGCCTTCTACAAATCTCTCACTGGATTACTCCCCTGTACACATTGTAAGGTTAAAACCGATTTGTTCCTCCTTACACATTATAAGGATAGAACCTTGATGATGAAGGATTACAATCAATCTTCTCTCTTAGATGTGAATAAAATAAACACTGAAGTACAATACAAATAATCTCTCTCTCAAAGGTAAATGATATAGAAACTAGAGAAATAGAGAGTATGTGCGATGAGCATCGATGTCAGGAGTTTTTCATTTAGACTATGTATTTATTGGTTCTCTCTTCTGTTTTGGATGATATTCTATTTATAGCTGATGAGGATTGATGATCGTTTCAGCATTTCAACTTGTCCGTTAGAATCCCGTTGCTTCATTTGACCATTCTTCATATTTGAAAAACTAGTCGCTACGCTTGGTAGATGCTCCGCTTTCATAAAGTTAACTTTTGTCTCTACGCATCATCTCTTCATTGTATTCCTGACGAAACACATTTAACACTAATACAATGAAGTGTAAGAGTGATTGGAAGCAAGAAGAGTGAGTTTCATAATTAATACCATGATTTTTGAAAGCTTCAGTACATTGTTTTGTTCTCCTGGGAAGCATTACTTGAGTGGTCACTAGAGTAAGCCTGGGTCATTACTTGAGTGATCCCTCAAGTAATCACCTCCAAAATCGACCGAGAGCTTTTCCATCTTTATTACTCGAGTGATCCCTCGAATAATGTTTCAAATAACTTTATAGATTACTCGAGTGATCCCTTCAAGTAATGTTTTCACTTTAATTCTAAACATGGTAAATAATATATCATCAGAAAGCTCACATTGTCTATATTCTAATACAACAAGAATCAGCACCAAACTCATTGTGTACAGAAAGTTATGATCCAAAGATCTACTATTCTTAGACAATCTCTGAAATCACAATCAGCAAATTTCTGAAGGAATAATTCTTATTATATAGCTTCAAAGATGACAAACTACCTATCTACATAATCCCTTTAAGTCTACTTTCGTATGGCACTAGTTTTGTCGCAATCCGATGTGTAGTTTGGGAGTTGTATCTAAAATACCGAAGTTGTCTTGTACTGTAATGGTGATTTCAATGTCAAATTTTGAAGCTGATATCTCTATTTTCTGAACTCCTTTGAATGTGATATTTTGTCAAAGTGATGCATTGGGAGTCTAGTTTCATATGCCACTAGTTTCAGATCAATCTGACATGTGGTTTAAGAGATATGACCAAAATACGGAAGCTCTTTCATGCTATAAGACAGCAAAGCATGTCTGAATGCTCATCACTCTAGAAGTCACTAGAGTAATTTGATATGTATGTAGATGATCAATTAAATAGTGCAAGTGTACATTGTTGTAATCAAGTAATATAGAAGTAAGTAGAGTATCGTTCCCACGAGGATTGAACACTAAGTACCAAAATAGGTAATTTTAATTCTATTTAGTCGATCGATTAGTTGGTGATTGAGAGTACAAAATAAAAGAAAAACAATTAAATATGAGTGCAGATGATAAGAAAGCAAATATGAGAAAAAGCCCTAGGGATTAGATTTCACTTCACAAATTCCAGATGGAATCGTTTATCTATTCTAGCTTGATTTATTCCATATGATTGATAGTCGAGTTTCCCTAATTTAATTACTAGCCTCTTCAAAGGTCAAGCAATTCTATAATTAATTGTTAATCCAATATATTCCTATATGAATTTAAGCAATTAATTATGCATTAAGATTTATGGAACTCAGTAAGACTATACAACTCATATGAATATATTCCTATTTCATATGCAAGTCATGGTTTTAATTATAGGATCTACATGCATGTATCTCCTTCCGGTCTCAACATACATATTGGAATCATTCAAAAGATGGCCAGTCAAATGAAAGCATTAAGAATAATAATTAAAACTCAATCATGAATGAGAAATTAAAACTAGATTTAATAAATTAAGATTCAATCCGTTATTAGTAAGCTACGTCATCACCCTAGGAAAATAGAAATTTTAACACTTGATGAAATTAAAAACAAAATAAAAATAAATTAACATTACATAAACCTAGAATGAAATCCTCATAAATACTGCATTAAACTTGAATATTAAATTCTTAAACATAAATATACAACCAAAAGATGCATGAAAAATGGAGAAATCTAGCCGTCCATTTAGGAGGTAAAACCTTCCATGTAGGCGGCATGCAGAATGTGATACAATCATAAGCCTTCCAAGATGGAGGCATGCAAAATGTGCATGAAATTAAATCTAAAAAATTAAAACAATGAACTCAGAAATACTAGAGAAAGATCTTTCCCGGTTAGAGAATGACCTATCCCTGTCGGAGAAGGAAACCTCTGCTTCTCTTCCTTTCCTCCCCTCTTGAGCTTGGCCTTGTTATCTATTTATAGGGGAACAACTTTGTGCTATAGTACTGCTACAGTGATCTGGCGGTTGCTACAATGACTGACAGCTGCTACAGTGATTGTCGGCAACAACTACAGTATCCGACAGCCACTATAGTGCTTGCATTGCTACAATAACTTCCATTTTTTTTATTTTTAAATATTATTTATTCCAAAAACATTATTCATTTATTAATTACATCCAAATTTATTATATTAACCTCAAATATCCTCCATAAAATCATCATATAAGGGAAAATAAACATGCAAATATTTTACGTATCAAATTTCCCAACACTTAACGCTTGGACGTTGTTGGACAAGAAGTAACTAATAAGTGCTTCTAACAAAATCAGAAGTGTCAAGTCATAAGTAAGAACACAATTGGAAAATAAAGAGATCATAGTATTAAAGAATCAGCGATAATATAAAATGTTAACTTTAATTGAAAATGAATAAATCGAATTCATACTTGTAACTCATTCTCTCAATCTCTCAAGTATTTAAGGGTAAGTGTTTCGCTCAAATTCAACCGAAAAAATTGCACTACCATGGACTTGCTAAAATTCTCAATCTCCAATATCTTGTTCACATGCATAATTCAAATCAAAAGGACTTATTAAATGTTGTAATAAGGTTAAGGTAAAAGGAATGTAAAACATAGTATGAAAGGCTAAAGAAATAGAGCAATTGAAAAATGGGCTACTTATAAATATATTTCATCACAACAACCCACAATTCAAATACTTAATATCTTTTTCTTTTCTTTTCTTTTCTCTTTTTCTCTTTTATTTTTAAAATTGAATTGCAACTATAAAGTTGATGATAGATATACCCCCATACTTTGTCAAAAGCCTATTTCATAAGAATTTCAAATGCTCCACTAATCTTCCAAATAAGGTAAGAGCACTTGATATATCATTAAAGCACATGTTAATGGGTTGTGAACAAAGAAACAATCAATTAGGCTCAAAGGGGTTTATCAACAGTATAATTGCAAGGTTGACCATTTGACTATGGCTAAAGAAAATGAATGCCTTTATCATTTTTGAATGTGCATGTGAGATGTAATTTCAACAGCTTTAAAGCAAGTTCTAGAGTGACAACTTAATAGATGAATATCACACACAAGAGAAATAATCATTATAGGCTCAGAAGCTCACGGCTAGGGTTTTTTTAACTCAGTTCATTCAATCTCAAAATTCATCACTAATTGCAACAATCAATTGTTCGTTCATGCTATAAAATCTCTAAATTCAATTGATCCATACTTAAAACTTATATATCATTACAAAGCACTTGAACAAGATGATTTTTTTTCTTTTTATTTTACTTTTTTTTAACTTTTACTCTTTTTTTTCTTTTTTTAAGAAAAAGATAAAAAAAACATGCAACTAATAAACTGCAACAAATGAAATGCGTCTCAAGAGTTAAGAATGACTCCTTACTCTGCCATTTTTTTCCACACCCCATACATCTAATGGTTTTACTAACTAACAAAAGAAAAAAAATTTCTCCTCCCCCAACCTAAATTAGACATTGTCTCCAATGTCTTGTTGAGCTCAAAGGAAATGTTTTTTTAACATAAACACACAATAAAGTAAAACCAAGAGATTAAGGAAAGTTACAACTGAAGAGTGGTATCTGGGCTTTATTTCTGACTGCTATATGAAGATTGCCCACCTATTTGCTTGACGAGTAGATCTAGTTTAGGTTTATAGGTTTGCAGTTGATCTAGCAGCTGATCAGCAGTTGGTGTAGAAATTATGAAATGACAAGTCGCTTGGGGTATGAATCCTGTTTCCACAGCATGATCAAGAAAAGACAACAAATTATCATAAAAACCATTAACATTTAACAATCCTAATGGCTTTTTGTGATAGTTTAACTTAGCCCAATATGCAACACTAGAAATGCCATGCAACGTCTCCAAACCATCAGGTAGAGCAATGAAAGCTTGAGCATAGTAGAACATTAGTCTCATTCGTTCAGGTAAGCTTGAAACCTGTAACTCTTGTCCTAAGGAAAAAAATGTGATCTTCCAACTACTTTACCTTTACACTTAAACCCTTGCTTCCATTCATGTATGCAGAAATGGCTACACTTCCCTTTAGGCCCTAGATGCCTCCCCCGTACACAAAGTTGATTTTTCTGGCAGCTAATGCAATTCCAAGTTCGTTTGCTGTTGTTATAAACTCTCCTTTCTTGCCCAAATCAGTTTCACTAAAAATACAAATAGATGTAAATCTACATTTTTGTGAAATACCCTTTTTCTCTTTCTTTCTCTCAGACCATGTATGCTTACAAGTAGAAGAGTGCATATTTATAAGTAAAGAGTACATGCTTACAAGTAGAAGAGTACATATATATATAACATTAAAACAGTGACAAAAAAATCACACAAATCACACATTTTCCAAAAAAGTTTGAAAAACATTTCTGACATAAATAATCGGTGGGCCATTGCGTAAAGAAATTAAACAAAAAGAGGAAAGAAAATCAAAAGATAAAGTAGAGTAGACAAAAGCTGCCGAAAAGATAAGAAAGATTAGACAAAAGCTACAGAAAAGATAAAACAAATTAAACAAAAGCATGATTATGTACAGTAGTTATGATTTTGGCTCACATCTTCCTCTTGTTTTACGTCCAGTAACGGCTTAAACACTTTCTATGAATCGAGGATATGCTTCCCATCCAATTTTCTTATAAACTGGCAAACATGGTCTTTTAACATTAGATTCCCAAGACAATAGCGCTCTTTTTCTCTATTGAATATGTCTGCTAAATCAAGAAGAATACGATGAATATCACCACTCGGATGCATTTCAAGAGTTTGAATGATATCATCTAGTAACTCCTTACTTAGTCCATCCTTTATAAATTTAATTTTATCTTCTCGATTTATAGAAACCATACCTTTACTCCTACAGCGCTGATCACAATTCCACCTTGCACATTTATTGCATACCTTGCACAATTCCACCTGCTAAATGTACCGTAGCTTTAATGATCCAGCGTACATCCACAGGAAGTCCTAAACAATTGAATATCATCATCCTTTCAAGTTGACTGTTATAGATCTTCCTGAGCACATCTTTGGGAAGAGTGGGGAATCTGTTCTTAAGCTTTACAAGAGATTCCTCCATGGTAACTTAAAATGAAACTGGTGAAAACTAAAATCTCAATGTAGTGCAGTATTTTTCGGGGAGTAGGAAAGAAAATTGAGATAGTAGGAAGGAAAAATGAGTGAGTAGGAAAGAAGTTTTGGGTTGCCTCCCAAATAGCTGCCCTTCTTTAATGTCTTTAGCTAGACAAAGACCAAACCAAAATTTTTTTAAAATTTTTAATTTGTTTTCTTTTTCTTTTTAAACTATTAAAGTATAATACATTATCAGGAGCTACCAGAAGTACTGCAAAATCACAACAAAACATCAAACCAAACCTTGGGTTGCCTCCCAAGCAGCGCTAATTTTATAGTCTTCAGCCAGACTTCTCAAACACAAACAACTAATCAAAAGTATTAAACACCAGGATTACCTCCTCTTCATTTCTTTTCAAGCAGCATTGTTTCAGACACCAATAATGATCATTCAAAGTAATTAATTGTACTTCTTCAATCATAGACAATTTTAGAGTACAATTATTTACTGAATTCAAATAAAGCACAACATGCATGTATTTGTAAACAGATTTAGGAATTTCCAACATTTTAGAGTATCCCATAAAATCCACTTGACTCTCATCAATAAGAGTCAATACTTCAATAGGAGAGACATGAACAACATCTTTTGGAATAACCACATTAGTTTTAACATCAAAATGACAGGAATCAAGTTCCACAACCGGAACCTCATCTAGACTACACCTACTAATCTCTCCAAAAATGATTTCAAGTTCCTTATCACATACCATAAGAGCTAAAGTTCCATTCAATTCCATATCCTCAACTTCCTCACAATAATCATCATCAACACAAGGAGTGGTCATCATGCTCAAAGAGTTATCTTGCCTTATAGTTTCAAGTGAAGAAATAATTTGACTCACATATATTCCAATATTTTGGACACTTGACTTAACTTTGGTGGCACTTTCCTTTTGCTCTCTACAAAATCTCTTTGTTGATTCCACAAACTCCTCACATAATCTTTCTAAATCAGCTTTTCCTTATACGCAAGGGTATGTTCTTCAATATATGGATAAGAGTAGAAAGGAGGATTAGGAGAATACCTGACATATGGATCCAAAAGTTCTTGTTGCTCCAAAATTCCACAAGGATAAAAGGAATGATCAAAATAAGTTTGGTTCATATTGAAATCATCTCTCATTAATGACTGGTATTGCTATATGGACAGTGCTCATAAGAATGACACTCTCCATAATAAGCACAAGAAAAACAATTATAAGGAGAAGACTTCTCAATCCAACTAGCATTTATATTTTCTTGTCTCATTCCATTCACATGCATTCTAGAAAAAAAACCAAGATATGACAAGTTATCACTAATTAAACCAAATGAATGCTGTGAATAATCTATTCTTTTTATTTTTTGAAATTTTTACATGAAGACTAAATTAGTATTAAAATTACTTGGTATTGATATTAATGACAATAATCCCCGGCAACAGCACCAAAAACTTGACACATGTGTAGATGATCAATTAAATAGTGCAAGTGTACACTATCGTAATCAAGTAATATAGAAGTAAGTAAAGTATCGTTACCATGAGGATTGGGCACTAAGTACCAAAAAAGGTAATTTTAATTCTATTTATTCGATCGATTAGTTAGTCATTGAGAGTACAAAATAAAAGCAAAACAATTAAATATGAGTGCTGATGATAAGAAAGGAAATATGAGAAAAAGCCCTAGGGATTAGATTTCACATCACAAATTTCGAATTGAATCACTTATCTATTCTAGCCCGATTTATTCCACTTGATTGATAGTCAAGTTTCCCTAATTTAATTAATAGCCTCTTCAAAGGTCAAGCAATTCTATAATTAATTGCTAATCCAATATATTCCTATATGAATTTAAGCAATTAATTATGCATTAAGATTTATAAAACTCAGTAAAACTACACAACTCATATGAATATATTCCTATTTCATATGCAAGTCATGGTTTTAATTATAGGATCTACATGTATGTATCTCCTTCCGATCTCAATATACATATTGGAATCATTTAAAAGATGGCCAGTCAAATGAAAGCATTAAGAATAATAATTAAAACTCAATCATGAATGAGAAATTAAAACTATATTTAATAAGTTAAGATTCAATCCGTTATTAGTAAGCTACATCATCTCCCTAGGAAAATAGAAATTTTAACACATGATGAAATTAAAAACAAAATAAAAATAAATTAACATTACATAAAACTAGAATGAAATCCTCATAAATACTGCATTAAACTTGAATATTAAATTCTTAAACATAAATATACAACCAAAAGATGCATGAAAAATGGAGAAATCTAGCCGTCCATTTAGGAGGTAAAACCTTCCATGTAGGCGGCATGCAAAATGTGATACAATCATAAGCCTTCCAAGATGGAGATATGCAAAATGTGCATGAAATTAAATCTAAAAAATTAAAACAATGAACTCAGAAATGCTAGAGAAAGATCTTTCCCGGTCAGAGAATGACCTATCCCTGTCGGAGAAGGAAACCTTTGCTTCTCTTCCTTTCCTCCCTTCTTGAGCTTGGCCTTGATATCTATTTATAGGGAAACAACTTTGTGCTATAGTACTGCTACAGTGATCTGGCGGCTGCTATAGTGACTGACGGCTGCTACAGTGACTGTCGGTAACAACTATAGTATCTGGTGGCCGCTACAGTACTGACATTGCTAGTCACTTCCATTTTTTTATTTTTTATTTTTAAATACTATTTATTCCAAAAACACTATTTATTTAATAATTATATCAAAATTTATTATATTAACCTCAAATATCGTCCATAAAATCATCATATAAGGGAAAATATATATGCAAATATTTTACTTATCATAATTCTAGATCATTACCAATTCATGTCTTATTTTAAACTTATGTAGTTGGTTATCTTTGCTTAAAACTGCAAAATGACCAAAATGGCCCTGAGGACCTGATTTAAATCCTTTTATATTCGGTATAAGGGCCCGTTTGGTAGGATGGAATTGATTTTAACAGAAATGGAAATGGAAATGGATATGGATATGGAAATGAACTTTAAAAGTATGTTTGGTATGATATGGAAATGAGACTTAATTTTTAAGTCAAAAGACCAAAATACCCTCCTAAATAAAAAAAGAACCTTCCCGAAATTGCAGATCCCATCGATAAAAAAAATACTATGCATCCATCTTCATCTTCGGAAAAAGCATCTCCCCAGAATCATCATTCTCTCTCCTCCCTCTCCTTCTTCATCTGGATTCTCTCAAAAATGGGAATAGTTTCAAAGCATAAAGCTATCAGCATCATAAATTTCCCCCTATCTTCACTGCAAATCAATTGAAATTCCAGTTACCCACCCAAAGAGTTAAGAACTTCAATATGCCCTGAATTTAAAAACCATCCCTCTCCCTCCAATTTCCCAGCTACCATCTTTATTTCATTCACATTTCAAAACACAGTAAAAAGACTAGCAGTGAAGCCTATTTCGTAGGGGAAAACTAGACGAGAAGAAATGAACATAAACGAAAAGGTAACAAGACAAAGCTAGGGTTCGAAACAAGAATCTACCGAATTGGAATGAAGGAAATGGTGGAGAAGACGATGAAGAAGGTAGAGTTGGGCATCATGAATGTAGATGATGAAGAAGGTGGAGATGAGTCACCAGCGCCATCTTTGTCGAAGCTCCAGCAGTTTTACTGTTGAGCTTCTTGCAACACAAAAAAAAAGGGCAAATATGAAATCTACCCACATGGAATTACAAATCTTAGGGGATGAAGATGGAAATGAAATCCAGTTTTGATAGATATGGAATTGAAAAAAATTCCAATTCCATCATACCAAACAAACTCATACATGGAATTCAACCACAATTCCATTTCCATACCTCGATTTCCATCATACCAAACAGGCCCTAATTGTACTTTACCAAAAATTATTACCTGGGCTATTTCTACATAATTTAACATATAGAATCCATTTTTTACCTCAATTTTTTCAAAATCATGCTCAAATTACCAGAATACCCTTGGCAGCCGCAAATTAGGGTTTTCGGGGCAAAATTGTCATTTAACATCCTAAAGCCTTTATACTTCATCTTTCACCTGTTCTTTACATAATTTTTCATTCTAAACATAATGGAATGATCAAATCCATGAAATTCCAGCTCAAACTCTCAGAATTATCCCTAGTCGAAAATCTGGAATTTATTGGAAAAATTTGGAATTTCATGTTTTATTCTGTAAAACACCTTCTTTTATTTCTCATTACTCGCTTAACCACTTAAACACCTCTTAAACATAATTAATCAAAATTTGGACAACACCTCCCTTTAGGGTTTATGCATCCCAAATCATAAAATCAAGCCAATCAAACCAAGAATTCAACCAATTTCATCATCAACAACAACTAATCAACAAGTTAAGTAAGATTTCATGATACCTTTAGCTTCCTCTTCTTTCTCTTCCAAAACCGCCACCCTCTCCTCCTTTTTTCTCTTGGTTTTATTTTTCCTTCATAAGATTTCAAGAAGGATTTAAAGATTAGAATAGGTTTTCAAGAGATTAGAGACAAGAACATGTGAATTTTGCAACCAAACTTACCTAGTTTGCTTCTTGATTTCCTTCTCTCTCTTCTTTGCTCTTTGTGTTCTTGAAACTTGTCTCTCCCTCTCTTCTCTTGTTTTGGAAAAACATTTGGCCTTTTGGAAGAGGTCAAATGGCTTCTTCAAGAAGCCTTTCCACCTCCTTAAAAAAAGTATTATTTTATTATAATTTTTGCAGATGTCACATTATTTTATTCTTTTCTTTTTCCACTTGGCTTGATATCCTTCCACATGTCATCCTTGGTGTAAAATCTCATTTCCTCGTCCTCTTTTCTCTCTTGGACGAAATTGGCCATCAATTTGTAGAAAAATCAAGAGCCTTCTTGATTAACCAACAATTGACCATTTTGCCCTTACATTTTTCAACTTTTTGTAAATAAATGTTGTCTTCCTTTTTCTTGTTCTTTTTGGCTGAATTTTACACATAATATTGGGCCAAAAATGGTGCTCTTCCATGCTCCATCTTAGGTTATTTTTATGGCCCTTTAATGAGACAAAATTAAAATTTTATGTCTCAACTTAACCAAACTTCTTGTAACCTTTATTTCAAATATTTTGTCATTACAAATGCACCAAAATTCACCATTTTATTCCATTTAATATAACTAATATGCAAGGAATTTTGGTGATTGAAAATTGGGATTTTATAGCTCTCCCTCTATCAATAAAATTTCATCCCTAAAATTTGTTATGTGAACATATTCATAAATTCTGGGTAACGCTTGCGCATGTCTTCCTCTTTTTCCTAAGTAGCTTCCCTAAGAGATAACTCTTTCTAGACTACTTTTACAAATGGGATAATCTTGTGTCTGAGTTGTTTCTCCTATCGATCAATAATTTGTTCGGGCTAAACCTCATACGTAAGATCATCCCGCATATCCTCGTCTTCATATTCAATTATGTGTGCTAGACCAGGTTGATACTTTTTTAACTGTGAAACGTGAAGACATCATGCAATCTATTCAAATTTGGGGGTAACATTATCCGGTACGCTACTGGCCCAATTCTTGATAATATCTCAAATGGTTTAATGTACCTTGGGCTCAATTTCTTCACTTTTAATGCCTTACCAACACAAGTGATAGGTTTTCACTTTTTATCGGCATAACCCTTTTGTCTGCTTGAGCAGCCAATAATCTTTGCTTTATCAACTAAATCTGCTCCACTATTGATCTACTATATCTAGCCAATATAATTTTCTCTCAGACCGTTATGTCCAGCATAAGGGTGATTGGCACTTCCTTCCACATAAAGCCTCATACGAATGATAGTTGTTGTTGGAAGTAAATTCTGCAAGTGGAAGCAATCGATTCTAGCTTCCTTGGAAATCTATTACACATGCCCTTAACATATCTTCTAACATTTGTATTGTTCTTTTTTTAATCCTTTTGTCTGAGGATGATAGGGCGTACTAAATATGAGTTTGGTACGCAAAGCCTCGTGTAATGATGTCCAGAACTTAGAAGTAAATCAAGGATCTCAATAAAAAATTATATTCTTAGGTGTACCATGCAACCATATAATCTCCTGATATAGATCTCTGCAAGCATATCAGGAGATTAGTTGATACCAATGGGTAGGAAATGAGCTGTCTTCATGAATCGATCGATAATTACCCATATTGAATCATGATTTCTAATCTTGGGTAATTCTATCACGAAATCCATGGTAATACTTTCCCATTTCCATTCAAGAATCTCACGGTTTTGAAAAAGCCTTGATGGTCATTGATGCTTGACTTTCACTTTCTGGCAAGTTAGGCAATGAGCTACAAATTTTGTTATATCTCTTTTCATCCCTGGCTACCAATACATGGACTTCAGGTCATGATATATTTTAGTTGCTCCTGGGTGTAAAGTATACTTACTCTTGTGTACTTCACCTAGGATTTGTAGTTTCAGTTCTATTTGTGGTGGAACAAATATCTGCTTTCTATATCTAACTAGTCCACTCAGTGATAGATCATATTCTTAAGTTTCTCCCCTTTCAATCATGTTTCTGAGAGACTGTGCTCTTTCATATTGCATCTGAGCTACTTTAATTATTGTTCTTAGATTATTTTCTGTTTGATTAACACTACTGCCACTAATTATAATCTGATTAGATAGATTAAGATCTTTGAAATGCTCAATTAGTTTTTGTTCTTGAATCATTAGGGTTGCCACCTATACTATTTTATGGCTTAATGCATCTGCTACTACATTAGCCTTTCCTGGATGATATTTAATTTGTAAGTTGTAGTCTTTAAGAAACTCTATCCATTTGAGCTATCTCTTGTTTAACTCTTTTTGATCATATAAATATTTCAAACTCTTGTGGTCGTAGTACAGCTCTATAGTTGCCCTATAGGGATAGTGTCTTTAGATTTTCAATGTAAATACAATTACTACTAACTCAAGATTATGAGTAGGATAATTTAATTCGTGAGGCTTCAGCTGACAAGAGACATATGCCACAACTCTACCCTGCTATATTAGGACACAACCCAATCCATGCTTGCTGGTATCACTATAAACCATATAGGTTAAGTGTAGATCGAGGATTGTTAACACTAGTGTTGTTGTTAATCTCTCCTTTAGTTCTATAAAGCTCATCTCAAAATTATCATCCCACATAAAAGGTTGAGTTTTCCGTGTCAACCTTGTCAATTACAAAGCAGTTCTGGAGAAATTTTTAATGAATCTTCTATAATAACTGGAAAGACCTATAAAACTACATATTTCAGCAATAGTCTTTGGCCTCTTCTAGTTCAATACTGCTGCTACTTTACTAAGATCTACCGATACCCCTTCTGATAAGACTACATAGTTTAGAAATTTAAATTTTGAAAGCCAAAACTCGCATTTGCTTATATTGGAAAAGAATTATTTACTTTTCAATATGCTAACACCATTCTTAAGTGCTCCTCATGTTTTTCTTCGCTTGTGAGTATACATGACTATCATCAATGAAGACTACTATGAACTGGTTCATATACAAACAAAAAATTCAATTCATATAGTCCGTGAATATTGTAAGTGCATTGGTTAGCCCAAATGGCATTACTAGGATTTCTTAATGATCATATCTGGTTCTAAAAGCTGTCTTTGGTACATCTTATGCTTTTACTCTAAGCGATGATACCCTAACCTTAAATCAATTTTTGAGAATACATAGGATCTAGATAACTGATCAAGCAAATAATCAATTCTTAGAAGTAGGTATTTGTTCTTGAAAGTCACCTTGTTTAACTCCCTATAATCCATATAAAGTCATAGGCTTTAGTCCTTTTTAACATAGAGTACTAGAGCTCCCCAAGTGAGACATTGGGATTGAATAAACCCTTTCTTTAATAGCTCCTTAATCTTCTTTTTCAATTTTGTCATATCATTTGGAGCCATCTAGTATGGGGATTTAGATATTGGTCCCACTCCAGGCTTAGTCTCTATTACAAACTCTACTTCCTTTTTCAGAGGTAATCCACTAATATCTTCTAGAAATACACCTCAGGAAATTCATTTACTACAGGGATATTTTCAAGTGATGTTCTATCTTCTAACTTCATAGAGAAGAATACTATATACCCTTGACAACCTTTATGTAAACATCTCTTGGCTTCAACTGCTTAGAGAAAATTAAGATTAACCTCTGTATTGCCATTTGTTGCGGATTAGGATAAATAATTCTTTTGTTTCCATAGTCTAACAACATGTTATTTGGTGTTAATAAGTCCATACCGAGAATTACCTCCAGTCTATGCAATAGTAGACAAATCAAATCCACCTTTGATTCGTGTCCTTTGGCATTAACTATACAGTTTAGACAAACATTAGCTGAAATGGATCTGACACTAATGGGTGTAGACACAACTAGATCATACAGTAATTGATGCACACTCAGGCCTAACCGTCTCATACTGTCATATGCAATGAATGAATGACAAGCACTCGAATCATACAATACTTATACTGAATTACCATTAAGGATGATCATACTTTGAATTAACTTAGGAGATTTTCTGGCTTCTTTTATCATTGTGAAAAGTCTTCCCTAAGCTCTTAGTCTAGACTCCCCTATTTGTTGCTGCTGTAGGCGATCTCTAGCAAAATATCCCAGTTTCTAGCATAAATAATAGATTATTTGCCTTATTGGAGCCCGCTTTACTGAAAGACTATATGGTTTGCCAGGATGGAATAGCTGGTCACAATGCCAGCACATTCTGTTTCCAGGAGATTTATGGTTACTACGGCCTTTAGATTGATACAGCTTCTTGTTATTTCTTCTGAATAAACCTCCCTAAATTTTATGTTTATAGGATGAACTCCCACTGCTAAAAGCACCCTTGTTGTTAATATTTCTACCAGAATATAGATTCATCAAGTTGCTTTATGTGATTCTGCATTCTTCTATTGTCTTATTGAATTCTATAAAGTTTTTAAAGACTAACTTCTCTTTCAGCTCTAGATTCAATCCCTATATCATCATATCTGAGCTCCATCCCTCATCATCCCAGTATCTCAGATAAGAAGAATATAAAGACAATTAGTATATCGGTCTAAATAATCGTCAAAACTTTCTTTCTCATTTTACTATATTGTTAGGAACTTTATTTCATTTTCAATTCTGATTGAATGGGGAAAATATTTCTTATTGAACTATTCTTGAAATAAATCCCAGGTTATTGAAATATTTCATGCTTGTACAGTCATCTCAGTATTCCTTCACTATCTGTCTGGATCACTTTCTAATTTGTAAATAGCTAGCTAAGATTTGATATCATCAAAACATTCTAAATTCTAAAAATTTTCTCTTGCAGAGATAACCAATCCTCTGCTAGCTAAGGATCAAATCTTCCTCAAATCCTCCAGATATGTTTGCAAACTTCCTTTGATAACATGTTACCTATGTTTGCAAACTTTCAACCTCAACAACAAGTCTAGGCGAAGGCCTCTGATCAGGTCGCTGAGGCTGTGCATGTTCATCTTTATGTCTACCAAGATTATTGTGCATTTTCCTATCTGCATTTTGTTTTTGCTGCACTTCTCGCAACTCAACCCTTAAATCTTGTATCATAGTTCTCTACTATGTTAACATGCCTATTAATTCCTGTATAGGGTCAGGTCCAGCTGCTTGACCTTGCCTAACACCTCTAGCTCTTGGTCTACCTTTTGTTCTCACCATCTTTATGTTTCACTATATTGAAATAAGGAAGAGGTAAATTTCACATAATGATAAGGGCATATTTGTCATTTCACAAGATCTTGATACATATGTACCTTAGATATAACATATAACAGTCATTTATAGCATTTAGGGAAAGCTTTTATCGATATACAATCTATAGCCCACTGTATAACATGTTTTACATAACATATCCTAACATGTACATATGACTTCTCGGGGGTCACCCATCATAATATTTCCCTAGGCTAAGCATGTTAACATTAATGTGTTTATGCAAAAATACTTGTATCGGCTCCCACTACATCCGAACATCAGTACCCCGTAACTGTCCATGTCCTATTGTTGCATGCCTGTTGTCTCCAAATGACTAGATACTAGGTAATAATCATATATTAGTATTGATGCATGTAATCCTTTAGTATCTAATAATATGCTCCATAAAAGCCATGAAATTGTCATTTAGACCTCATTCTATAATCTCATTTTCTTTCGTGCTTAAAATACTGTATCTGGGAAGAAGCATAACGTTGTGTGGATCCAAATATCATCTGGAATCTCCAAATCAAAATATCTTTGACCCAAGTATAATGTGTCTATTTCATCCAGGTACGCTATTGTACTAGGCTAATAGGGTATCCTTATCATGCCAAGCCTGTAGGTATACTTTCCTGACGTACTCCTTTAACTCTTGGTCTGGTTGTAAATCATGCCTCACATTTATTGGCTTAACTCTCGATTTGGTGACAAAATCCGGATCAGTCTTTATTTCGTTTGTCAGTGGTTGCTCACTATCTTCTACTGACAAACTTGTAGATAATGTGGGTTTAGAGTGAGATCCGTACATAGGCCTTGATCATACCTGCTCCTCGGCATTTGCATCATCAGTGCTCCACCCATCGTACGATAATATTATACTCATTATCCCTCTGCTATTTGATGACTTTCCAAAGATTGATTCATCGACAGTGGTGACTCACTACTTTGGTGCTGTCTTCTATATATATCTCATGTCACCATATAATTAAGACCATATCAGTATACTATTCTGATATTACAAGAACCACTGATCTGTTACCAAAAATGTCAAACCTCTTATTAATTCGACATTTATATCAGAGTGACGTCATACAGTTCAGTGGGCAAACAGAAATAGCATAAATAATGGTATAAAATACTTGATTACATTACAGGAGATCCTAAAGGATTTGAAATAAAATATTTATGGTATCCAAAAATTTCGAAAAGGTACTACAGATAACCAACGTTTATACTCTAACTGGACCAAAACCCTTAGTTGTCGGTCTTTACACCTTTACCCTTTGAGTTGGTTCTTCCAGAATAATTTAAATTTTATGGAAAGGGGTGAGATTCATACGAATATCAATAGTAACATACAATCAATCATATAAACTGTAATAAATAAACATGCAATGCACCATATCATGTAAAAGAAATAAACACTGCAATATGTCTGTTTGTTTTGCATTCAAGATCAAAATGACTATTTTGTCCTTACTAACCATGTTGTGTTCACTGTTCAAGATCAAATGACTATTTAATCCCTACTTGTCTTAATACCTCAACTAGGTCCTGCTTGGCCAGATGGTACTTGTGCTTTTCCCATCAGGAGGTACTTTTGATTTCCCCCACTACAAGTGAGGATTTATAGCAAGCTTGTACTTCTACCTAGTTTGGTCCCACTAGGCTTGGTGGTACTTGTGCTTTTCCCACACCACAGCTAGGTATTGTAATATGTATTTCACATCACAAAACATGGCAATACAATGCATATAACAATCACATAGCATATCAAAGATATAGATACTACCTAAAATCCCTTTTCAGTGTAATTATCGGTCCAATACCTTTGGTCTGGCTCGACAGACAACAAGTCCTAAAATCCCAAATTTATAATAGATGAGTTATTACTAATTCATGTCTTATTATAAGCTTATGTAGTTGGTTATCTTTGCTTAAATATGGAAAATGATCGAAATGCCCCTGGGGATCTTGTTCAAGTCCCTTTATACCTAGTATAATTGTACTTTACCAAAAATTATGACTTGGGCTATTTCTACACAATTTCACATGTAGAATCCATTTTTTATCTCAATTTTTCCAAAATCACATTCAAATGACCAAAATACCATTGGCAACCACAAATTAGGGTTTTCGAGCTAAATTGTCATTTAACATCCTCAAGCCTTTATACTTCATCTTTCGCTTGTTCCCTCAATTCTCCCTCTCTTCTCTTGTTTTGGCAAAAAATTTGGCCTTTGGAAGATGTCAATCGGCTTCTTCAAGAAGCCTCTACTACCTCCACAATAAAGATATATATATATATATATATATTATTTTATTAGAATTTTTGCACAAGTCACATTATTTTATTCTTTTCTTTTTCTACTTGGCTTGATATCCTTCCACATGTCACCTTGGTGTCAAAATCTCATTTCCTCTTCCTCTTTTCTCTCTTGGCTGAAATTGTCTGTCAATTTGTAGAAAAATCAAGAGCATTCTTGCTTAACCAACAATTGACCATTTTGCCCTTACATTTTTCAAATTTTTGTAAATAAAAGTTGTCTTCCTTTTTCTTCTTCTTTTTGGCCGAATTTGACACATAATATTGGGCTAAGAATGGTGCTCTTCCATACTCCATCTTAGGTTATTTTTGTAGCCCTTAATGAGACAAAATTAAAATTTTATGTCTCAACTTAACCAAACTTCATGTAACCTCTATTTCAAATATTTTGTCATTGCAAAGGCGCCAAAATTCACTTATTTATTCTATTTAATATAACTAATGCGCAAGGAATTTTGGTGATTCAAAATTAGGCTATTACAGAATACACTTAATTAATCAAAGAATTGAATAAATTGCCACCTTGGCAATGACACCAAAATTTGATCACGCTTGTCGTTATCGATTAAACTAATTACTAAATTATGCAACACAACGGCACAACCTAGGTCATATTCTCTTGAGCGAAGTTAATAGTATTTAATTCTTAAACCAATTAGATGTGCAAGACTCAAAATAAATAATGAGCTATGAATTTTTAACAATAAAAACAAAACTAAAAATAAAAATAGAAAAGACAGACATACTCAAAATATGATGAATCCTCTTGAGAACATATCAGTGCCCATCATAGTTCAGTAATGGATATTGAGTGTATAAATACCCTAGACAACCGCCATAGGTTTGAATTAATTAATTAGTTATTACACCTAAACCCAACATATAATAACCTTTCAATAAATTGTTTAAGCATTACTTAGCATGCAAATTTATATTGAAATTATAAATGAATTTTGTAATGAACAATCAACTGATATGCATAGAGTAAGAGTAAACACATAATGAATTAAGACCTTGAAGAAAACATGAAATAACCATACTCTTGAAATATAATTCAAAACATAAGTTCAACTAATAAATTGTAAAGGTTTAATCATAAAGATTATCCAACTAGAAATGAAAGTCTTGAAAATAAAAATTCAATCCTAGACCTAGGAAATCATAAAATGCATATAATCAAGAAAAGACTAAACTAATACAACTCCCTAATAAAGAACATAGAACTCAAGCTACCAGATCCTTCCTCAATAAGAGGATTAATTAAGTGCATTTGGTGATGGAAGAAGAGAACTGTAGTGTGTGGTCATGCTTCAAATGAAGCCTTAGGGTCCCTTTTTTAGATTCCTCATGCATTTGAATTTGAGTTTTGGATAAGATCTACTTTATCTTTCTATCTAGAATTTTGATAAGCTTGTGGTGTCTTCTTCTTCTTTGACTAGAGGAATTCAAATTCTTGATAAATGTTACAACCACAGAGAATCTAGCAACCCTTGGCTTTTCGCATGTCTTTGCATAATTTCAATTACACTGCATATTATATCATATTGTATAATGATATTTACATGTCTTTTCGCAATAATATGGATTGTAAAAGAAGTATAAAAATTTAATTGAAAGCTACTAAAAACCACTCAACTTGGTGCTCTTTACAGCCTCTATGCTATGTAGGCAGTTGATGTGATATTCCCACTACAGGTCAAACGTTGAGATATATGTGGTGGTGTTAGTTGGGCAGAACTAATTATTGTGAATGCAATGCAACTTGTGAACATGTGTTGTACATAACAGAAATACTGTATTTGTAATGTATATAGGTTAATAAGTGTTAGAATCGGTTGACACCCAGAAGGGGCTAAATTGGGTGTAAGATAAAAACTCTAAAAATCCTTTCGCATCTCAGTGAAAGAAATAAGTAATAATGAGTATGAAGATAATGATCTAGAAACGCATAATCAAATATCTAAAACATTCATGATGGAAATGTAAGGGATGAGGGAAGAGATATGCAAACAGTGATTTATCCTAGTTCGGTCCAATCATTGATGACCTACGTCCAGTCCCTAGGATGCTCATAAGGTTTTCATTCCACTATCTTCCTCATATTTAAACTGAGTATTTGAGAACCACTAAAATCCCAAAATTTTAGTCACACACTTGTGAAGCCTTTTATAGTTCTTGCACCGAGGCAGGCACTCCCCTTTACACACTGTAAGGATACAACCTCTCTTGATGATAACATATTACAATTGATCTTCTCTTACAAGTCAATTAAGATGAAAAATGAAACACAATATAAATAATTTCTCTCTAAAGTAGATTATATAAGCATAGAGAAATAGGGAATATGAGTTAGAGGTGAATTCAAAGTTTTGGCATTTTGATCTATTAAGCACTTGCTATCTTTTTTTATGTTGTTATTTATAGTTAATGAAGAGTATTTGACCATTGAGATTTTTTTTCTTCCCTTTAAGAATATGATTGATGGAAGTCCATTGGAGGTAGTCGTTGAGGTTTTTGACACAAAAGCAACTTTAATGTAATTTGGACGTTAGAGCTTAGTCCATCACTTTATCATCTGTAATGCTCATATCAACTTGATTAGTGATGATTATGAATGGTTAGGAATAAGGTAATCAAGATTTAAACGAGTTTGGAAGAGTTTTTGAAAAATCCGAGAAGTTGATAAAATCTATAAAGAACTATCACTACCTAGTGACTACGTAGTAACTCATAGAACTCAAGTGAGCTTTCCAACACTCGAGTGATATGTTATAAAAAGTCACAAAATTACCTCATAACTACATTACTACATGGTGCCTTAATAGTGATCAAGGAAAAATAGGATATTACTCAAGTGGCCATTTATTACTCGGCGATCCTTTAAAACTTTTGAAGAGATTACTATCTAGTGACTATATAGTGATGGATTTTTTATGGGATCACTCAATTGGCATTATCATCACTCAAGGAATCTAATAAATTTAAAAAAATCACTCAATTACTATATAGTGACTTATTGGTGATAGATGATAAGTAAAATATTTGCATATTTATTTTCCCTTATATGATATTTTATGGGTGATATTTGAGTTTAATTTAATGAATTTGGGTGTAATTGATAAATAAATAATGATCATGGCATAAAATAGAAGTTTTCAAAAAATACTAAATTGTAACCTATTTTAGTTTTTAGGCAATATCTGGAGCTCTAGATGTTAGATTGGGATGTTCTTTGTATGGATAAAAACCTAAGAAAAAGCTCTATAGCTTTTCTGTTGAGGCCAAAACCCAGTTCTATCTTTAAAGGTTTTGAACTTTGCTTGAAAGTTAAGAATGTGAATTTGTCCCAATCTGATCTTTGCCCACTAATTTGACCATAACTTGAGCTGTAAATGTTGAAATAAGGAGCTTTCATATGTGTTTTCAAGCTAAAATCTAGATCTACAACTTTTATGAAGACAAAAATGTGAAAATCCATCGTTTTGACTGTCAAAATTAGGCTGCAATCAAGAGAATAGTTGCTATCAGGTCAACATTGGTGGCTTAAGGTCAAAATTCATGCCTAACAAGTGGAAATCTTTTCACCCCATTCATTTATAAAAAGAGGAGTGGAAGTCACAAGGAGAACACACTATCTTAGAGTTTAATTTCTTGCATTGTATTGCTTCTTGTATGCCTCCTTCATGGAAGGCTTAGGTAGTCCTCCTTTGTGGATGGTATAGGTTGGCACCTACATGGAAGGTTTTACCTCCTATATGGAAGGAAAGAATTTTTCATTTTCGTGCATCTTGTAGTTGCATCCTTATGTTTTAGAATTTAATAATTAAGTTTTATGCAAAGTTTATGAAGTTTTTAATTTATTTTGGTTTTGTTTTTAATTTCATCATGAGCTAAATTTCCATTTTTCTAGGATGATGATGTAGCTTACTAATGATGGATTGAATCTTAACTTATTAAATTTAGTTTTAATTCTTCCTTCATGATTGAGTTTTGATTATTGTTCTTAATGATTTCAATTGATTGGTCATCTTTTGAATGATTTCAATATATATATTGAGACTGGAAGGAGATGCCTGTGTATAGGTCATATAATCAAAACCATAACTTAGACATGAAATAGGAATATACTTAATGAGTTCAATAAATCTTAATGTATGATTAATTGCTTTAATTTATATGGGGATATATTGGATTAGCAATTCATTATAGAATTGCTTGGCCTTGAAAGAGGATAGTAATTAAATTAGGGAAACTTGACTATCAATCATGTGGAATAAATTGGACTAGAATAGATAGGTGATTCAATATGAAATTTGTTAAGTGAAATCTGTTCCCTAGGGCTTTTTCTCATAGTTGTTTTCATATCAATTACATTCATATCTAAACATTTTTAATTTTTGTAATCTCAATCACCAACTAATTGATTGACTAAATAGAATTGAGATTACCAATTTTGGTACATAGTGATCAATCCTTGTGGGAACGATACTCTACTCACTTCTATATTACTTGTTTACAACAGTGTACACTTACACTTTTTAATAAATCTTTTACACTTTAACAAGTTTTTGGCGCCATTGCTGGGGATTGTTGTTATTAATATCAATGCCAAGTAACTTTAATACTAATTTGGTCTTCATATTACATTTATCTTTTTTTGTGTCTTGTGTTTCTTATCAGGCTTTTGCTTAATGCATGACCATATCAAAGGAGACTAAACTACAACCTTTTGATTCTGAGATCGAGAGAACTTGTCAAAGAAATTGAAGAGTTAGAAAGTAGTTTACTTCAATCCTAAGCAATTTGATGCAAATCTAGGGGAAGAAGCAACATATACCAAAACACTCTATGACTATGCAATACCAACAATCATAGGGACAAATTCTGGAATCATAAAACCACCAATAGGTGCCAACAATTTTGAAATTAAGCCTACAATTATCCATATGGTGCAAGAAAATAAGTTTGGTGGTTTACCAACAGAAAATCCTAACACACATATAGCCAATAGCCTAGAAATTTGTGACATATTCAAGCATAATGGTCTTACTGATGATACCGTTAGTCTTAGACTTTTTCATTTTTGACTCAGCAATTAGGCTAAGAGCTGGTTGCACTCGCTACCTGTCGGAAGCATAACTACATGGGACGTCTTGGAACATAAATTTTTGGCAAAATACTTTCCTTAAAAAAAAGCTACTAAATTGAGGAATGAAATTGCCTCATTTACCCAGCATGAACTAGATAGCCTTTGTGAAGCCTGATAGAACCGGCTAACACTCAAGAGAGGGGTGAATTGGGTGTGTGATAAAAACTTAAGAACTTTGAAAATTATTTCATATCTTAACGAAAGTGGTAAGTATGGAGATAATGAATTATAAATCAACAGTTTGATTAAATAATATATGCTGTAAATATAAGAGCTTAGGAAAGAGAATATGTAAACTGTGATTTATCCTGGTTTGGTCCAATATGTGATGGCCTACATCCAGTCCCCACACTACTATAAAAAATCAAAGTTGTGGCGCTTATAATTGCAATAGCTGTGGCTCTAGAGAAATGCCACCTATTTGGACGCTACTAAAAAAAGCTGTGGCGCTTGGAAGGCCACAGATTTTTAAAATTTTTTTTTTAAATAACCTCCTGTGGCGCCTGGCCAACCAGGCCCCACAGGAGGCATCCCTCCTGTGGCGCTTGGTTGGCCAGGCACCATAAAAGGCCCCCTCTCCTGGGGCGCCTGGTTAGCCAGGCGCCACAGGAGCTAACGCCTCCTGGGGCGCCTCCTCACGTAGGCGCCACAGGAGGTGTTTTTTTTTTAATTATTCATATTGGTTTTTTTTAGCATATTTTTTCCTCATATTTTTTGGGTTCTTCGTATTGGTTTTTTTTAGCATATTTTTTCCTCATATATATCTCCCATCATATATAATTATAGTCTGCAAGGTTTAATAAGAACAATGATAGATAACTTTAAAATGATACCAACAAATGATTAATTAGCTAAAGTAGTACTGAAAATTGTTATACAATATATTGTAAACGTAGCTGAATGAAATACAACAAATTCAACTTCAACAAACATGCATGACACAACAATTGGCAATTAGAAACAACACAAAAAAGACCAGCTAGTGAATTTAATAGTATATATAGCTACCCAGAGTTTGCCTAAACAAATATTCACACCATTCATCGATCACTTCATTAACCTGATGGTTTGTCAAAGCGTCACAACGTTGATCTTCATAATACTATAGATATATACAATCAGACACAAGTTAGAATGAATTAAAATCAATAAAACATAATTGTCAGGCACTAATTTCATTTCATTAAAACACAATATGAAGTGCAACTAAATGACTTACTTTTTGAGGAATAAATGGCTGATCATATATAATAACATCCTTCATAAATTTCATGATATAGTACCCACAATCATTGTCATTGGGTTGGAAAGGGCACTGCAAAAATATAATGCAATATTTAACTCTGTTCATGAATAAAAATTGTTTACTAATAAAGTCTAAGTAAAGTCATATATCAATACCTGTATCTTCTTCCAAGGATAACTAAGGTAAGGGTCGGCAACTTTAGAATAGTTTAACGAGACAGACGACCGATACTTAGTCAATGCGCTAACAAAACAAATAGAAACTGATTACTTTTGGTTATTCAATCAAGTACGCAAATATTTATATATAGGCACATATACTTACCTATTGATCAATAGTAACATATCAAAACAGTTTTATGGAAGACCATTTTTAAGAGGATCCACATAGTAAATGCGAGGGCTTGAAGCTTCCGCTGGATTGAAAATGATCAATATCCAATGGCGCCTAAAATATATTTTAAAAATTGTTTTTGAACAATCATTTTATGATAGAAGTTAAACAATAAAAACAAAAATTGTACCAATAATAACTTACCCCGCATTATACGACACTAAAAATAATGTATTTGGTGTCGCTTTCTTGCTAAAGTAATCTTTCAGCTCATTAGACTGCGCATTTATATCTACTTTACCCTCATGATAACCAACGAAAAAAGGGTTGACAAATGCGAATTGGACCCTGTGTGTATCCATTAAAACGTCATGGTCCAAATGCCTAGTATAAAACATACAGTGTCATGAGAAACAAAAGAAATGGAATGAGAAATATTTATAACAATGATAAACGATGATAGTGAAGTACCTTATCCAGATGTTGATAGCCAAAGCACTAACCCAATCACGAGCACATATGTCCTGCACGACCTCGGCAGTAACATAATCAACTAGACCACTAACACTGTAGATATGTCTTGGAATACGTAATTGCACTCTTCCCTCACCGATCAATTATGGTGTAATCGATATTAATTGATCAAGAAATAAGGTCTGTCTTCTTCTGCTCTGTTGGCTAGCCGATGCTTTTGACTTGGGTTGTGTTGTTGAACACTTTGAAATCTTACCCTGCGCAAATTAGAAAATTAAATCACAGTTTGAGATGAAAGTTCGAAGGAAAAGTGCAGGGAATTTTGAATGAACGACCTTTTCATATGGCTCGATAAGACCTATTGGCCAAGCAACATTGTAACCCCCTGCCTCAAATAGCGTAATTATAATTCGATATTATGTAATTAAATTGGTTTAGAGACCGTCGAATAGTTCAAAACTCATTTAGAACTCCCTGTGAAGTAGGGACTTTATAAAATTTTCAAAACTTCTTTCCTATTCCGATCTCAAGTTCAATTATCGAATATAATCACCTGTGCAGTTAATTCACATTCATTCATATCAGAATATCTAATAGCAATCCCGACAACCCCCGGGTTCCATTCATACACAAAAAGGGTTTACAACCTCCATATAGGGGACTACACAACTACGTTCAACTATTCTTTACAACCAACATAACATACAGACACCCTGTCCAACAGGTTTAACCAACATAACCAAAATAAATGTCCCTACAGGATTCTAACCGCTCCGGGTTGTACGCTTCTCCTTAGAGCCACTCGTCCTGTCTGAAAGGTTAGTTAAAGGAAAGAATGAGATTCAAGAGAATCCCAGTAGTAACAAAACATTTATACCACACATAAGCACACAGCATGTAAGCAAATCATCATACAGCAGCACCACCACAAATCACACTCCACCCTCATCCCCTTTCTCCGCCGGGAAGGCACACCACCTAACCCGAACCGTTGTTAGCTACTCAGGGACTATTGGCGTGGCAATGCATACATATAGCCTTATAGCCCATACAGCTATTCGGCTTTCACAAATGGCCCGTCGGCCTCCACAAATAGCCTTTCGGCTCACATAATCACATATATCACACCTCATCCTCATCCCCTTTCTCCGCCGGGAAGGCACACCATCCTAACCCGAACCGTTGTTAGCTACTCAGGGACTATTGGAATGACAGTGCTAACACAAGTCCACAGATGTCGCAGCATACAAATTCATTACAAGTCAACGATATAACACACATACAATGCATCATATATGGTACAAAAGAAAAGTCACTACCTCGTTCCTTCCTGACGTTTGCAGGCTCAGTGGGCTCACGAGGACGGCAAATGTCGAATCCTATAAACCAAAGTAGGGACAATAAATCAATCTCTTTTCCAAGTTTCCTAATTTCATAATACTTTATGTTGGTTCTCAATTAGACTCTTTAGGTGGCTATTTTAGGCCTAAACATATGCCTAAAGGGTTGGGAAAAACTATACCCAAAACCACCTTTCAAAAGTGCAAAACACATATTTTTGGGGGTGGGCCGCGGCCCAAAATCCATGGGCTGCGGCCCAAAACTGTCCAGACATGCTCAGAAACATTTGGGCTGCGGCCCAGAATCCACGGGCCGCGGCCCAAGAAAATCCAGTTTCTGACTGAACTTCCAAAAATCATAACTAATTCAGGAAAAATCGAAATAAGATGATTCCAAAGCCAAATGAAAGCTATTTAAATCCTCTTTCAAGGAAAAATATTGGCCATTACTGGAAATCACCACAAAAACCCAGATTTACCAAAAACCTAACGTTGTGCCAAAACTGGGTCCAGTTTTGATGCCAAACTTTGGACAGTTCAAACTCCCAGCTCAAAAAGCGAAATGACACAAAGTTTATGTCCATTTTGAAGCTTGAGATGTGAAATTTAAGACTGGAAAGTTTCATAATTTTTCAACATCATTTGCCCAGTCAAAATGTCCACACCATCTGACTGTCCAGAACAGACTTACATTGACCAGATTTTTCCAGATTTTGCCAATTGGCTTCCAATGGTCCCTAATTTCAAATCACATACCATTTTTACACAATTTGGCTCAAGGAACACATTGGAGCCATCAAAATGACCAAATTCATTATCCATGGGCAAGTTCTACCACTATCACCACACATCACCTTGACATCTCCAATCAACACACACATTGCAATCCATTCCATCCCAAAATTCCAAATCAACTCCCATGGCTCAAAGACACAATTTAACACCACATTCTCTACCACACACTAACCAATTCAAGCATTCAAATTAGACCAAAAATCAGGGCAAAAATTCGAAATTCCCAAAACCAAACCAATGACCACAACAATTATACCAAAAGGTATCACATATTCATTACAACTTCTTTCCAAAGCTATTTCTTTGATTCACCAACTTTCAAATCCCCACAAGTTCTCAAACTCCACTAATCAAAAATATGAAACCATAGGAATAAAGCTCTCAACCCCTTGAACAATATTAATAAAGGTGAGTTGAGCATTTAGGGACAAGACCTTACCTAAAACTCAAGCTCCTTCTTTCCCTTTCTTGCTTGTTCTTGGCGAAAATAGAGGAGAGGTGAGAAGTGAGAAGATGATGATGGAATCAGAATTTTTTTGGTGCACTTAGGCCCTTGGCCGACTTAAAATGGAAAGGAGTTGCAATTGTTGACTCTTTGACCTCAATCCATGGTTCTTGTGTTGACATGTGTCAACATCTTGTGCCCCCTTCAAAACCCTCACGTAAGCACATGCACACACAATCCCACTCCTTTGCTTATTCAATCTTAGCCATTGATATCAATTACCAATGAGTTTCCTCTTCGGTAACTGTCCAATCGGTCGGTAAATTTACCGTTTTGCCCCTGATTGTCACAATGCTTAATAAACCATCATCAAACACATTTGCATCATAATTCACATTATTTACTTCAAGAGTGTTTAATTAGCATTAATTACATCACTTTGAAGTTATTAGCCCTTAATTACAATATGGGATATTACAAACATAGACACCTACAACATCTGCCACCTTTTTTTGCTCATCCCGAGACAGGATCGGTAGGAGGGCGTCTTCGTTCGTGCAGACGTCAACCCTTACCTGGAGTATGTTGTCGGGCAACGGTGAATTGTGCAGTATGTCCTCACCAGTGTTGTAGGCAGTACCCACTGCAACCACGTGCTTGGATGCTTGTTCGACATATAGCTTGCACTGAAATTCACCCTACAGAAAATAGAGTTAATATTTTAAAGTTTGCTTAATTATAATTTAACATAAAGTTAAGTAGAAAAGAAATTAATTACCGAAGGAAAAGGGACTTTAGGCATGGAAGTACAGCTATCTCTGAAACTTGGGCTATCACAGAACGGAACATTTGGTGTTGGCCTACCCTGGACCAACTGTTGTATTTGTGTTGTTAACAATGCATTCTGTTCTTGCATCAACTGCATTTGTTCTATGAATTGTTCTTCTCGTTGTTCCTTGTAGCGCATTTGTTCTTGAAGTTCTTGCATTTGATGCTTAAAGCTAGCCAACTCATCATGCAGGAGGGAAACGTCACGTCTATTCAGGCACTTCTGACGTCTGGAGTATGCTGATGGGGTGACTACAAAACCAGTACCCCGAACACGACCATCATACTCAGGTACTGCTAAAGCTCTGCTCAATAAATCGTCCCGACCAACATAGGTCACCAATGCAGGATCCTCCTGTGTCATTTGTCGCTTTCCCAAAAAGAATTACAATGAAAATTAGTTATTATAAATCGAGTTCATTTAAGTAAAGCCAATTATTTATTATACACATAATATAATTGAATACTTACACAATATTCGGCTACTCTTCTTACTTCCTCACTACGAATTTCACCTTTTTTATTTGTGACACCGGCTACCCATAGATCATGTCGTGAAACCTGTGTAATATCTTAGCCTGATTCTTGTATCTGCACATCAAAGTTAGTCGAAGTTAAATGATATTCATACAATTTTTATTACGAATGAAATAATCATTAGTTCGTACCATTTTCTTTCTAACCGTGCGTATGAAACAGGTCCTTGTGTGTACCGGTATGCCATGTTGGTCGCGTTAGCTCGATTTTTCTCGCTCAACTCCTAGTTAGATCAAAATGATTCATATAAATATATAAATGTTAATTACAAATACGTATATTTCATGTAATAGGGAAAGACAAACAAATCCCCTTACCAGGAATTCAGGAGTTGTATGTGTTATGATAAACTCATCCCACATTTCTTGAGTGATGATTCCTTTGTACAATGGATAAGGTGGTGTAGTAATGATATCATCATTATCATCCCTCAAGAAATATTTGACAAGAACAGAATGAAACTTTCACATAAGTTTTCAGGCTTTTCTTATTACGAAGTTCTTCCAATCATCATCAATAATAAAAATACTCTGTAAACAAGTCAAAAAAGATATATAATATGTAAGATTGAAATGAAGTGAAACAAAGCAAACCGAACAATTATATAATTAAGGTGTTACCTGTACTTCAACCCAGATCTCATCCTCATAATTTTTCTTTACCATTTTCCAATTTTGAACTGTAATAGGGACTCTGTCTCGAACCGTAATCTCAATCAAGTTATTTAAGGAGGTACTGTTCTCGCCGAACGGGTTTCCATTTTTATTCCACTCCAGTTGTAACTTGATTCCGTTACTTATCAGTCTGATCAACCTCACCATAATTGTCCTGCCACGTTTGATGTTCTCCTCAAATCTTTGTCTACCAATATGCCTGGGAACATCATCAATGTCATCATGTGGTGAGTCCATACTCCTACAAGTGAAATAAACCAAATCAAAACATCAGTGCACAATGTCAACCATGTCAACGAAAGCAAATTATTTTGAAATTTATAAAAATATACGTACAAGTAAACAAGTCAAGGCAATCATTATCTTTTCCTTTTTCTTGTCTGATTTAAAATTTTATTCTTCAGAATTCGTGTTGGATTGAGAATTGTGTTTCTCTTGACCCAAGTTCCCTCTTCATGATCATGTCTCACGTATACGCGTTCATCTCCATCTTCATCTTCATCTGCATCTGCATCTATATCAATCTCTGTTGACCACAAATTCTCAAACGAAGGATCATCATTATTGATGTTCAAATATTCATTACTTTCAAAATCAACTTATGCTTGACGATTCTTGTTGGATGGAAGTACAATAGATCAATTCTTCTTAGCAGGATCAGGAATGTAAAATGCTTGTTCTGTCTGTGCTGCTAAAATAAAAGGATCATCTTCATACCAAACCTTAAAAAGGTCCACTTGCACAAAGCCTAAGTCATCTATCTGCAATCCACTGTTGTTGTTAACCTACTTACATTTGAAGACAGGGACCCTGAACATAGAGTAATCTAACTCCCATATGCGTTCAATGACACCAAAGTATGACATTGATGCATAGACAGGGTGTGTGTATTTAGCACTGGATCTATGCCAAGAATCAGCAACAAGTGTTACCCCACTATTCTGCATCATGCTCTGTGTATCATGGTCTTGTGTATAGAATGTGTAACTGTTGAATGCATAACCATTGTAAGATAATACATGTAAGCTCGGTCCCTTCGATAGGCACTTCAATTTTTCAGAAACTGAATCAGGATTCCTCTCCATCTCATCATTAATGCGATTTTTCAACTAGCCTGAAAATTGTTTATTGTGTTCTGTTGTTAATAAATTTTCATTCCTATCACCATATACCAATCGGAGAGCATCCTTGTGTTCTTCTACATACGGTTCCTCATCAGTGTTATGTAGGACATACAACTGGGCTTGGTCCCATTCAGTCGCTGATATCATTATTACAATGCTCCCCGTTGTTCCTTTCCCTGATTTTCGGCCATCATGACGGGACTTAGGGATCCCTATAGGGTCAACATTTGATAGAAAATTAGTACAGAAGTCACTTGCTTCTTCAACCATGTAACTTTCAATGATACAACTCTCTAGGCGATATCTATTTTCACATACCCTTTTAATATTTTCATGAATCGCTCATTTGGGTACATCCATCTCAAGTACACTGGACCGCACAATTGAGTCTTTTTGACCAAGTGTACAATTAGATGTACCATAATGTCAAAAAAAGAAGGTGGAAAATACATTTCAAGTTCACACAGAGTACACACAATCAGCCTTTGCAAATCTTGTAACTTGGTTGAATCAACCACTTTACTGCAGATCAACTTGAAAAACACGCAAAGTTTCTTGATAGTGTTCCTAAATTTTTTGGGTAAAATGGATTGTATACCAACCGGTAGGAAATTTTGCATGAGCAGATGACAATCATGAGATTTAAGGTTCTTTAACTTCAACTCTTTTACCGATACAAGGTTCTTTATATTTGAAGAGTAGCCCTCGGGAACTTTAATTCCTTACAGAAACTCACAAAACAATTTCTTCTCTTTCCTCGCAGAGTATATGCCGCTGGCGGTAGATAGGTACGAGACCCTTGCTCAATCGGTGCCAACTCTTCTCTAATTCCCAAGTTCACTAAATCCAACCTCGAATTGACACTGTCCTTGCTTTTTCCTTGGATATTAAGCAACGTGCCAATTAGACTATCACAGATATTTTTTTCTATGTACATCACATCAAGAAAATGCCTCACATATAAAGACTTCCAATATGGAAGTTCAACAAAAATAGACTTTTTCTTCGAACCGCTTGTCTTGATTTGTTTTACAAAAGGCTTGCCAAAATTGTTATCCAAGTCTTTTACCTTAGAATACACCTGGGAACCGATCAACATCTTCGATGGGCTACCTTCTTCTGCATAACCATTGAAAGGCTTTTTCTACTTCATCCAACGATGTTGTGATGGTAAGAATCTTCGATGCCCCATGTAAACATTTTTCTTACAATGATGAAGTCACACTGAATAAGTGTCATCTTCACAAATAGGGCATGCACCATATCCTTTGACGCTGTATCCTGACAAATTTCCATAAGCAGGGAAATCTTTAATTGTGCCAAACAACATGGCTTTCAAAGTGAAACTTTCTTCCGTGTACCCGTCATACACACTAATGCCTTCATCCCAAAGTAGCTTCAAGTCATCAATTAAAGGAGCCAAGTATACATCTATATCATTCCCAGGTTGCCTTAGCCCAGAAATTAACATGGACAACATCATAAACTTACGTTTCATGATTAAGTGTGGAGGAAGGTTATAAATCATCAATATCACCGGCCACGAGCTATGTGTGCTACTCTGAACACCGTGCAGATTAATTCCATCAGTTGACAGTGCAAGGCAAAGGTTCCTAAATTCATCAACAAAGTTAGGGTACTCATGATCAATTTTTTTCCATTGAGGAGCGTCTGCAGGGTGCCTAAGCTTCGTATCTTTAATCCTTTCATCTGCATGCCATGTCAACTGCTTATCAATCTTTGCATTACTATACAGTCGCCTGAATCTCAGAACAATAGGAAAATACCATAGCACCTTCAAAGGAATTTTTCCTTTCTTCTTCCTATATCGAGATGCGTTGCATTTAGGGCACTTCTTCAACATTGCATACTGATTTTGAAATAATACTCAATTATTAGGATATGCATGTATCTTCTCATATCCCATACCGGTTGTAGAGCAAAGAATTTGCTTTGCCTCGTATGTCTTGGTAGGAAGTACATTTTCTTCTGGAAGCATATCTTGCAATAGTTCAAGCAATGCGGTGAAACCCGAATCACTCAATCCGTAGCGAGCTTTAAAGTTGTACAACTTCAACACTGCTAGCAATCTTGTGTATTTAGTACTTCCGACATATAATGGTTTCTCTGCATCACCTTTCAACTTCTCATATTCGTTAGGGCAGTTATGAAGCACCCCTTCAACCATATTTACCATTTCTTTAAGACCATCATCTTCATCAAACATGCTTTGATCAAATTCATCCGAGGCACCACGCGTGGTATGCACCCGATCACTATATGCATCGTTGGTCTCACCATGCCTTGTCCATAGTATATATGTTTGATCAATACCATAACACACTAAATGATCTAGCAAATCAAGTTGACTAATCCACTTTCCAAAACAACAAGATAATCAAGGACATAAGATTTTGCCAGGATCTTTTGTGTGCAAAGTTGCAAATGAAATAAAATCCTTCACCCTATCTATATATTCCCTTGAACATCGATTAGATGACATCCATTTATGATCCATCTATGGGCTTCAATCTATTTTTTAAAAAAGTACGTGGTTAGTTGTATGACTATTGCATTTACTAATTACTTTTATATTCTCTTACCAATTTTAATTTAAAATAACATACACCACATGAATCTTCATAATTGAAGCTTTCTAAGTCTTAAACTGAATGTTTAAATTGCCAAATAATTCATTAATTATTCCCAGGCATTATAATAATTTTTTACAACTCATAACAAAAGAAACCATATTTGCCACAATATATCATAGTTAAATTAGAAAACATTACAAGTTAATAAATAAAATACAAGTGTTAAGAATATATAAATAATTATTTGGCTTATGCAATTAATCAATAACAATCATTAGAACACCTACAAATTATAACTATTAAATTCAACTAAAATCACATTTGTAAGCTCAAAATTTAAAAAACATACCGTAAATAGAAGCTTCAATAGACTGATGAACTAAAACTACAAACACAAATTAAACATAAAAAAAACAATAAAATATTTGAGGTTCTAAGTTATTTTTTTTAATAATAATATGTGTAATAAACATCAATATATAATAAAATCAAATATGATTAGCTTAAATCAAAAAATATGATTCAGAAAAAAAATTAAAGAAAATAAAATAAAATAAAAAAGAAAGCATAATCCTAACATTAATTATCTCCTTATTGTACGTTTTTTCCCTTACGGTTTTAGTTAATATATTTAAAGTTAAACAATATAGACAAATTATATTTTATTTTATTAAATATTAACATTGATATATGTTGATATATTAAAGTCATTTTATCCATATTTTAAAATCCTTAAATAAGTTAATGACTCAATTGACGAATTATTCAATTTATTATCTTGATTTCAAATTTTCCTAGTTTAATTGGGTTTATATGGGATTTTCTCTATTATACTTTAATAAGATAATACAAAAAATTATTTTCTTACCTTTACAAAATAGCACTAATACAAATATATATGACATATAAATATATACACTACAAAATAGTTTAATAAGATATATATTTGTATATGACACATACAAATATATATGACATAAATATAAATTAATTAATTGCATTAATAAATTTTGTTGACCACAAACTATTCTTGGAACCTAATCTAAAATTGTTCTGAATTAAAAAAAACATATAAGAACTAAGATGTTTCAAAATATATAATCAAAAGTATTTATTAATATCTTTGTGAATCACTCAAATTAATTCAAACGCTTACCGAACAGCCTCTTAAGTTAAGCGCAATATTTGACATACTCTACAACATTGTCAAAATAATGTAGTGGGCGATAGAATTATTGGAAGACTATAAATCTAATATATTATGACATTTGTGCTATCTAATAAAATATATTGTTTGAAGTTTTAAGTGACTCGAAAAAAGAAAAACATAAAAATTACCGCGTCTACTACATACTTGTTTGAGTCTGCAGTTGTCTTATTTCCATTCCTTTAAAAATCATTCTTCTTCTTTTTTCCGTAATTAATAAATATTTTCCCAAACAAATTTGAAATTAACTTCATCGATGATGCCATAAAATGAGAAACGACACTATAATAGAGGCTTTATTTGCTAAATCTCAGTAATTCAGATAACGATGGACAAAACTTCATTAATGAAATGAGTACATACAATGGGTAAACTTCATCACATCAATTCATTATTTAGCTTCAAGTGGATAGCAATTTCCAAGAAACTTTAAGAAAAACACTACAGTATTTTTTTGTTCCATAACATATCCGTTCGCATTGCATTTAACAATGATGGGTATTACCTCAACAAAATAGAACTAACACAAATATATATATGACATATAAATATACATGTGTGTCATAACAAGGAAAAAAAAGCATCGCATGCCATAAAAAAAAGCAGAACAACCTGAAAAAAAAATAAAAAGAAGAAGCAAGTTGAACTTACAGGTTGATCAGTGCAGTGGAGTGGGGGACCACGTAATTGCCATTGGTGACGCAATCTTGAGTGAGGGGAGGAAGAAATTTGAGCTACCAAATGGAGTAGTGGGGACCAAAAGTTGAAGACAATACAAAGAAAAGGGAATAATAGGGACAGGAGTGGGGATGACAGTTGGAAAAAAACAAAGACGTGAGCGTGCGTGGGTGTACTTTTAAGATGTGAAGAGGAAAATGGAGGGATGGGGTGCACGCAGCGCATGCAGATGAAAGGGAAAGTGAGAGAGGGAATAATTAAAGGTAGGGAAAGAGATAGGGGGAGGCGGGAAAAGGAAATGATAAGGGGGTGGGGGAGGGATGGGTTCTGATTGGTGGGGAAGGGATAGGAAATTTTAATTTTTTTTTATTTAAAAAAAGGGTCAAGTGTGGCACCTGACCAGGCAGGCGCCACACTTGACCAAAATTTTTTTTTAATTTAAAAATTACCTGACCATAATTTTTTTTTTAAAAAAATGGGTCAAGTGTGGCGCCTGGCCAGACAGGCGCCACACCTGACCATAAGATAGTGTGGCGCTTGGCGTGCCAGGCGCCACAGCTGGTCCCACCTGGTGATGTGTGGCGCCTGTCTTGGCAGGCGCCACACTTAGCCTCCCCAGCTGTGGCAAATACCCTCCCAGGCACCACAGCTGGTAAAAAAAACATAAAATATAAAAAAATAAATAAATAAGCAGCTGTGGTACTTCATTAAGGAAGGGCCATAATATGTGCGCCATCTTTCAACCTTTTTGTAGTAGTGCCAGGCTCCTCTTGAGATTTTCAAATCCATTATCTTCTTGTTTAATCTGGGCACAAGAAAAGCCTTTACAATCCCACAAGTTTAGTCAGGTACTTGTGAAACCTTTTACAAATCTCTTATTGAAATACTCCCCATTACAGCAAGTCTTACGAGCAGAGCAATCCCAAATACCTTCCTCTCCTACTTACCCTGCAAGTCTTACGAGCAGCAACGTTATTTACTGCTGGCACCTTATAAGTCTTACGAGCAGAAAGTCTTACTAGCGATTCCCTCAACAGCTTCCCCCATAAGTAAATCAACCCTTTCAAGATCCCTCTACCTTGAGATCAATTCAGAAATATAGTTGAAAGTGTTTACAAAACTCTCTCACAGAGTAGATATAATGCTCACTAAAGTATAATACAAATAATCACTCTCTCAATGGTAAGTAATATAGAAGCTGTAGAATAGAGATTGTTTGGGTAGAAGCAGAGGATTCATGTTTCTATCATTTTTCTCGTAGTTGCTCACTGTCTTGGTTTTTCATCGACTTTGAATGTTCTCTCATTTATAGTTGATGAAGATGATGACTGTTGTGAACATTCATATATTAGAGTCCCATTACTTTATTTTGACCATTGAGCACATTTGAATATCTACCCACTCTGAAATATCTGTTGCAAATTTGAGCGTCCCATTGAAGAGCAGGATGTTTCATTATGAGTTGTACGTCAAATTGTGGAGCATTTGTGTTTCAGAAATTCGTTCATGGTAGGTCAATCTTTTGTTGTGGTAGGTAGCTGATACTCAATGTGTAATGATGCTACCCACCATAATTGACTCTTTCATTTGAATACGTAATCTCAATGTTAAATTTCCTGTTTCACACTGCAAAATGCTTAATCACTAATATGATGAAGTGTTAGTCATGGGTATATTGGATCATTAGTCAAAAGCTAAATTTCTGGCTTCTGGGGCTCATCACGTTGAGTGACAATATTTGCCATAAATGACCTCCGTTCTTGAAGATGCAATCCAAATATTTAATCTCCTGTTTTATACTTGAAATATATGTTAGTTAACGTTTAGGAACAATAACAAGTGAAAACATAATGAATGTATAACATTTAACCATGTTTGGATTGATGGCTATGAGAGTATGAACTTTTTGTGTTTTAGTTTTGTCAGGACGTCACTCGAGTGCAAAGAAGTCCCACTCGAGTGTATGTATAATTTTGCACTATGGAACTGAGCCTCTGGATAACACTCACATCATTTTTATGAAGAGTGTGATTTTGCAGTCGCGGGTGATGTGGGCCTTCACTCGAGTGTATTGATCATTATTCGAGTGCATCAGTATATCTCCGCTTCAGGCTTCGTTTCTAGACAACACTTGTAGCTAAAGATTCAACAGTGCATTTTGCACTTCCAAAGTGTTACGTTCTCACTCGTGTACATTTCATATTTTCATGTTCTGGCTTTCTCTCGGGCAAAAACTTGTTGTTCTTCACTTATAGGACTTGAGTGCAATCCTTCTTCTCACTTGAGTGTTACCAGTCATGCTCGAGTGCTCTTCACATTTCTCTGGTCATATTTCTTCTTGAGTTAACACTTTCATGTCAACACTTGCGTTAACTCGGGTGCAAACATTCACTTCACGTGAGTGCATTGACATTCACTTGAGTGTATCTGAAATACTTCCACTTTACAGCCACTTCTGGACAACACTCGTACCAAAATATCAAGAGTGCGTTTTACACTTCTGAAGTAATGTGGGGCTACAATAGACTCAATTTATTTAATTGATTCTAAAATGGAAAATGATGTATCATAAGAAAAATTTTGTCATAAGCATTCCAATGCAAAAAGAATCAGCTCCAAACTCCTTCTATTTTGCAAGTTATGATTGAAAGAGTGTCTGTCGCACTAGACTGCAAAAACATCAACTTCCAGAAGCCATAGCTCCTAGAATATAACTTGTCAAATTACATATCCATAGAAAACGCTCTGAGTCTAGTTTCATATGGCACTAGTTTCATCTCAATTTGATATGTCATTTGTGAGTTATATCCAAAATACTGAACCTGTCTTGAAAAGTGATAGTGATTTTAGTGTCAACTTCCATGGATCATATCTCCTTAATCTAAACTTCTTGTAATGTGATCTTGGTGTAAATTTTTCATGTTGTGAGTCTTCTTTTGTATGCCACCTATTTCAGGTTAATCTGACATGTGGCTTGAGAGATATGGCCAAAAAATAGGACCTCCATCAAGCAGAACATAAAACAGAGTAGAACCAAGTGGCCCGACACTCGAGTGTATTCTTCCTTCACTCGAGTGCTACAGTGCTACACTTGCTACTGTGAATCTGCACTTCCTCTTTGCACTTTGAGTGCTATATTGCTACAGGACCTACATGTTACAGTGCCATACTCGAGTGCTATAGTGCCTCACTAGAGTGATTGCTACAGTACCGCCTCTATAATGCCAACTGCTACAGTGCTAAACAATGCCTTAAATTTCTAAAATCTCCAGAATTACTTCTAATAACTTGAATCTTGATATTCTCATAAGATCTTACAAGTTCTTCTTTCTTCCATATCTTTCTTCTTGATTTTCCTCTTGATAATCATTCTCCATAACCCAAGTAAGCATCTCCTTGAGTATCCTCAATTTCTTTCTTCTTCTCCCTCTTATTCATTCTGATTAATTCAATCTTCTTCATTTCTTGCTTGACAAATAATCTACAAGATATGCAACATTAAATATAGTAGTTAGTCAATGTAGAAGATTTATATATTATGTAAACCTTTTGCTCTTTTGGCATCTATATTTGACACCATCAAAACTAATCATATCTAACAAAGCCTAGGAAAGATACAAGGAGTTGTTAAGGAGATAACCTCATTATGGTTACTAGATTGGTGGCAACTGTAAACTTTCTATATTGGGATGACGTATACCTTAAGAATTCTTGTAGATGCTATAGTTGGAGGATCTTTAATAGAAAAAAGTCTAGATGATGCCTACAATCTACTTGAGGAGATGGTGGCCAATGCATACCAATGGCCTTCTGAATGTAACATTTCAAAGAAAGCACTTGGAGTGCACGAGCTAGATATCCTTACAACTTTAATTTGTCTTCTCAAGTTGCATCTATATCCAAGATAGTGAGCTCATTGACAAACCAAGCAAATATAATCAGCATTCCTACTGAATCCTGTGATCGATATAAAAGACCTCATGTGAGCACGCAATGTCAAGAAGGACACCCAATTAACCCAGAGCAAACTCATTACATCATAAATCAAAGAAACAACCTATTCTCAAACACTTACAATCCAGATTGGCGAAATCATCCAAACTTTAGTTGGAGGAATAATCAAAATATGTTCAAGCCACAAGGGAACTACCAGTAACAAGCTCTTCAACCACCAAATCCTTCATAACAGAAAGTAAATATGGAAGATGCACTAGCTCAACTAACTATGAATACATCTCAAGTTATGGTTGGAACAGAGGCAACACTCAAAAGCCAAGAAGCCTCAATAAAGAACTTAGAGATCCAAATGGGCCAAATTGCTAATATGCTGAATTCTAGATAACCAGGAACATTACCAAGTGACAGCGAAAGCAACCCAAGAGAGCATATAAAGGCCATTGCAACAAGGAGTGGAAAAGAATTGAAAGATGTTGTAATTAAAAGGAAGAATGACAGAGAAAAGAAAGAAAACAAAGAAGAATAGAAGGAGGAAGGACAAAAACCCAAAGAGGATGAGGTACTACCATAAAGAATCAGCTTTCTAGATAACCCTCCTTTATATGTACTACTAGTTCCATACCCTCAGAGACTTGTAAAGGGAAAGCTGGACAAGCAGTTTTGAAAGTTTGTAGAGGTTTTCAAAAAGTTACATATCAACATCCATTTCTCAGATGCTCTTGCCTAAATGCCCAGTTACAAAATTCATGAAGGATATTCTCTTAAATAAGTGCAAGGAGGAATTTGAGATAGTGGCACTTACTGAGGAATGCAGTTCCATTCTACAAAAAAAAATACCACCAAAGCTGAAAGATCTAGAAAGGTTTTGCATACCTTTAATCATAGGTCAATGTAACTTTGAAAGAGCACTTTGTGACCTAGGAGTAAGTGTAAATCTCATGCCTCTATCTGTCTATAGAAAATAAGGTCTTGGAGAGGTGAAGCCTACGACAATTTCATTACTTCTAGTTGACTGATCAATAAAATATCTGAGGGGTGTCTTAGAAGATGTTCTGGTTAAGGTGGACAAACTCATATTTCCAGCTAATTCCATAATGCTCGATATGGAAGAAGACAAAGAACTTTCTATCATTCTTAGGAGGCCATTCCTAGCAATTAGGAGAACTTTAATAGAAGTGTAGCAGGAGAGTTAACCTTGTGAGTTCAAGATAATCAAGGATCTTTCAACATTTTTAAGCCTTTGTCCTTTCTAGATGAAGGTGACACCTGTTACAGAGTAGATGCATTGACCAGCTATGCAAAAGATATGGTGAACGAAATTTGCATATTAGGATCGGGAGGCATAGCGGAATAATTTTAAAATTATCGCCGATACTAATCGAGGATCTATCTACAACGTTTAAACCAAGTTAGAAAGATTCGTACCTTTCTGAATCCAGGGTTTTCGATCTCTAAGAGACAACATGTTAGGTCTACTCTCTCTATCGGTATCCACATGAATGCTCTCCAACAGAGACTACATGCTAGTGCCTCCAATGTCTCCTAGGGTTTCCCTTGCGGCTCTGAATTCTCATACGTGTATGAGTATAACTACTCAATCAAGTTTATAAACTATAAGGGCTATATTCGAATTTCAAAATTAAATTTTATTAATTTTGAAATTAATTAACAATTATTTATCTTGATGAACTAATTAAATAAATTCAGTTTAAATTAAATATGTTCAATAGTTTTAATTTAACCTATTTATTTAATTCAAATAAAGATCCATTAGATTTAAGTTATCTTCATAAATTAAATCTAAGATACTATATATCTATCATATTAGTTATTAAATTTAATTTATCTTAATAAATTAAATTTAAAACTAGCACAATATAATAATATCATATAAAATATATACACCTATATATATAATATGTATTTCGAAAATACATATATATATATAATATTATTAACGAATTATATTATATATATATAGATATAAAATTTATCCACCCAAGATTAAATATTATCTCGTGTTGGGCCATTCTTGTGTGCGACCCTGTAGGCCCATATGAAGTTGATAGTGGGCCAATAACTGTACTAACCCACAAGTTACAAGCGGCCTCTAGCAAGACATTACGACTACCTAATTCATATAAGGATCGTTAACACGATGCAACCTATCGTACAACCATGTCACGTTCCTTTTGTCACACGATATATCGGTCAAGGATGAGGCATGGATAATGTCATCCTCTTGTTCTTGACCATTACTTTCTCAATTCCTGAGTAATTTCACAATAGAAATGGAAACTCCTTTCTTTCATAGTATGGCCATACATTTCTTAGACTCACTTATCGAGGAGCCCAGTAATATCTCTCTACTAATGTGAGGGACAAATTCCATCTTGATCATTCATATTCCTCTGCATTAAAAACTACCAAGTCCAATCGTAGCCTTTATCATCACCTTTTTAAAAGTGACTTTTGACTAGTTCAAAGCTTAGCAATTCTCATGTAGGAATCCATGATAACCTCAAGTCAAAAGGCATTGTGATGTGGTTATACATGAGAAAAGCTTATGACTTAATCCATGTACCTTTCTCATAGTAGGTCGGTCCAGCACGAGGTACTCTTACAAGTGTTAGATCTCATGTTTTGATGATAACAAAAGCATGGTTTGAAAAGGAAATGTTTAATAATCAAGGTTGAACTAAGTAATGACAGGAATAAGATGTACTTGAGGAAAGCATGGAAGTAGTGAAGATTGGCCAAGAGAGAATGCTAAGGAACTTAATCAAAAGTGCATTTTCTAAGGCATTACTCGAGGAGCTACTCGAGTAATGACCCAAAACTTGAAGTAACATAGGAGAACTTCTAGTAACCTGCCACCATTACTCGAGGCGCTACTCGAGTAACCAGGTAAAACTTCAAGGTTGCTCTCGGCCTGCCAATGTTACTCGAGGAGCTACTCGAGTAACCATGTGAAAACTTCCAGTTGGCTTCAAGTTTTCCTCATGATACTCGAGGAGCTACTCGAGTACCTTTGTATCCTAAAATATGGACCTCTCGGCAGTTTGTACCACTGCTAATGTTACTCGAGGAGCTACTCGAGTAACCAGATCAGAAACTCCCAGTCAGTCTTCAAGTTTTCAGTGATACTCGAGGAGCTACTCGAGTAACTGTGTATTTGAAAATGTGAAGCTCTCGGCACTTTGTACTACTGCCAATGTTACTCGAGGAGCTACTCGAGTAATGCACTAAGGTAAATGAAAACTTGAGGTTTGTACCAGATTAACTTGATTTCTTCTTATATTATCATCCTCGAGTACTTACTCTAGTATACAAGTTTTTTTTTTATGATTTATATTAAGTGGATTCCTCGAGTATGAACTCCAGTATGCTCAAATATTTTCAAAGGAAACTTCAAGTCATTACCCGGGTAAGTCATGTTCAAATGTCTCAGTTACTCGAGGCACTACCCGAGTAACCTATGCAAATATGTGTGCATTACTCGAGGAGCTACTCGAGTAATGAGGTAAGTGCTCTCGGCATTTTAATCCTGCCAACATTATTGGAGTAGAGCATCGAGTAATCAAAAGCTTTTCAAAGGATTACTCGAGGTGTTACCCGAGTAACTCATAAGGTTGTGAGTGGATTACTCGAGTACCTACCCGAGTAAATAACTATTCCAAAGGTTTGAAATATAGCTTACTCCATGCACTACCCGAGTAATCATATACTTGTTCATTAACTTGCAGTTGATAAATGATTTCACGATGTTACTCGAGGAGCTACTCGAGTAAACTTCAAGTGTTACTCGAGGAGCTACTCGAGTAAGCAGACCCAGAAATTTAGAAATCATTCAAACGTTCATTGATTTGTTTTCTATATGATTAACCTTTCATTGTATTAGTATTCTTAGTCTATTTACAGATAAACAATGAAGGAATCACTTCAAGAGATGAAAGTCAAATCAAACGTTCAAATGCCAACCACCGCCAACGGATATTTTTTCAAAAACTTGAAAAGTCAACAGTGGCTGCGCACTCACCAACGGACGAAAGAAAAACGTTCCAACGGTCATCACCAACATATCTATATATATGGGAACCTTCAAACAGAGAAGAAGAACCAAGCATCCACACAAACGATTCATTAAGTTCATTGCTCTGGTTTTACGTTGAAATTGTATTCATATGCTTCAGTAATTATCATCTACTCTTTGTGAGAGATATTTCATTCAAACTCAATATTTGTTATTGAGATAACTTAAGGTTGTGGAACCTTGAGTTGGGATTGGATTACAACCTGTAAGGGGGAGCGAGTGTCCAGGTGTAAGGAACTTGCTTGTACTGTGGTGCCAAGAACCCACTGAATCTTGGAAGTTATAGTGAAACTCTCAGAGAAGCTCTGAGGACTGGACGTAGATCAAAGTGGTTGTGACCGAACCAGTATAACTCCTGGTGTACACTTCGGTGATATTTCTCCTTACTCATTACTGTTTTAATTCTTTTGTCAAAGTTTTATATTTTCGAAAGAAATTTCAGTTTCACCCAATTCACCCCCCCCTCTTGGGTGAAACGCATGATCTTACATTTGGTATCAGAGCATAGGTCTTCTTGTTAAGGTATAACAACCTAAGAAGGATCCAATGGCAAGCATGGGTGAAGGAATTCTTCCCGACGGAGCATCCATCACTAGACCTCCCGGTTTCAATGGAGAGCACTTTTCTTTCTGAAAAGCAAAATTCAAAGTGTTCGTGATAACTACTGAATATGGGCTATGGGATGTAATCGAGAGTGGAAATTATCAACCTACAAAGACTGTAGATTCTCAGAAAATTCCAAAGACGCCAGTGGAATATGATGAGAATGACAAGAAACTGATCACTCTCAATAGCAAGGCAATTCTGATGTTACAAAGCTCTTTGAGTCAAAATGAATACTTCAGAATTTGCACACTCCCAACAGCAAAGGAAATATGGGAAGCTCTGGAAATAGCTCATGAAGGAACTTCGGGAATAAAGGAGAATCGAATCAACACCTTGATCACTGAATTCGATCTACTTCGAATGAAATCAGGTGAGTCAATTTCTGAATTCGAACTTAGATATACTCATCTTGTTAATCAACTTGCAGCACTTGGTAAAGTCTATGATCAAAATATCCAAGTACGAAAGATTTTGAATATTCTTTCTAAAGAGTGGGAGGCCAAAGTCACTGCGATAGAAGAGGCAAAAGGAGAATCAATGAGATCAGTTGCTTCTCTATTTGGAAGCCTTTCTGAATATGAAAGCAAGTTAAAGTTCAAACGGGAACTAGACGATATCAGTGACAAAAGAAAGAAAGGTCTAGCTCTAAAAGCAAAAGAAGAAAATCAAGATGAAGATGAGGAGTTTGATGATGATGAAATGGGTTTAATCATAAAACGATTCAGAAAATTCTACAAGAAAGGTCAAGGCTTCAAACACTTTCAAAAAGGAGGAACTAGCAACAAAGACCATATCATTTGCTATGAATGTGGTAAACCAGGACATATCAAATCAGAATGTCCAGAGCTCAATCAAAAGAGCAAAGAAAAGAGAAAAGGCAAATTCTTTAACAAAAAGAAGGCCTTTGTATCTGCTATATGGGGAGATAGTTCCTCAGACGAAGAAAGTGATGAGGAAGAAGTAGCCAACATATGTCTTGTTGCTCAAGAAGAGACAAAAGAAGAGGTAAATGATTCTGACCCTACCTATGATGAATTATTATCCGAATATAATGCTTTACATTCTGAATTCATCAAAGTAGTTAAAGAACTAATTGTTTTCAAAAAGAAAAACAAAGCTCTAGAAATTGAACTTAAAGAGAGTTCGGAAAAGAATTGTGAAAATTGTTCTTCTTTGAAAAAGAAAAACACTGATCTCACAAAAACTCTTGAAAAATTTACCAAAGGAAGTGAGATGCTAAGTGTGATTTTAAAAGAACAACGATTTGTAAATGACCGATCTGGTATTGGATATGATCCAAAATCAGATAAAAGGAAAGGTAGAAAGAAAGCAGGAGGTAAGTCATATTTGAATTATTTCCAGCATTCTGTACATATATCAAATCCTTTTGCATTTTGTAATTACTGTAATAGAAAAGGCCATTATACCTCCTCATGCATTCATAAGAAGAAAGGAAACATAGGAACCTACAAATGGGTACCTAAAGGCACATATGTTCAGAAAATCATTTATACTAACCCAAAAGGACCCAAAAAGAAGTAGGTACCTAAGACTTAGTCATTTAATTGCAGGTATGTCTTAAAGCATCCAAAAATAACAAGTGGTTCATAGACAGTGGATGCTCTAGACATATGACCGGAGATTTCGAAAGTTTTACCACATTACAACCTAAAGAAGGTGGAAAGGTAAAATTTGGAGGAAATCAATCCGGAAAAATAGCAGGAATTGGTGAAATCAAAAATGACAAAGGCATACAAATCAGAGACGTATACTACGTTGAAGGCTTGTGTCATAATTTGCTGAGCGTAAGTCAAAGTGCAGATAAAGACAACTGGATAATCTTTGATTCAGAAGAATGTCTAATTGTCAACAAGAAAGACTTACTACTTGATAAGAAGAATATCAAGGCTAAGCTCAGAGCAAAAAGGGAAGGTAACTGCTATACCTTAGATATTAGTAAAAATGAATCTGAAAACTGTTTTCTGAGTAATGCCGATGAAAGTTGGCTATGGCATAAAAGATTAGCTCATGTCAACATGCATCAACTAGGCAAACTACTCAAAAAGGATTTAGTTCTTGGATTACCCAAAGTAAATTTCAAAAACGATTTGATTTGTAACGCATGTCAAAAAGGTAAACAAACTAAATCATCTTTCAAATTGAAAAATGAGATTTCAACAAATAGACCACTACAATTATTACATATGGATTTAGTCGGTCCAGCAAGAGTAAAGAGTCTTGGTGGAAACTTATATTCATTGGTTATTGTTGATGATTTCTCTAGATTTACATGGGTTATCTTTCTATCATCAAAGGATGAAACCTTTGAAGAATTTATTGTTTTTGCCAAGAAAGTGCAAAATGAGAAAGGTATGTCTATTGCAGGTATTAGGACTGATCATGGTGGAGAATTTGAGAATCAAGCCTTTGAAGAATATTGTGATACAAATGGCATTGATCACAATTTCTCTGCTCCAAGGATGCCTCAACAAAATGGAGTTGTGGAACGCAAGAATAGAGTGCTTACCGAAATGGCTAGAACAATGTTAAATGAAAAGAACATGTCTCAAGTTTTCTGGGCTGATGCTATGAGTACAGCATGCTATATTTCAAATAGAGCCTATATCAGAACGAAACTTGGAAAGACACCATACGAGCTATACAAAGGAAGGAAGCCAAACATTGCTCACCTACATATCTTTGGTTGTAAGTGTTTCATTCATAATAATGGTAAAGATAACCTAGGAAAATTTGATTCTAAAACTGATGAAGGAATTTTCTTAGGATATTCTAACCGAAGTAAAGCATATAGAATTTTCAATAAAAGAACTTGTGTTGTTGAAGAATCAATTCATGTTGTATTTGATGAATTTGAATCCTCTGACAAAACCATTGATGAAGAACAGGAAGTTGTTTTAAATCAAGAAAATGGTCAATCTATTTCTAAGTCTCTTGTTCCAGAGGTTGATGAAACTAAGGATGAAGAGCAATCCCTAGGTCAACCTAAAGCTTGGAAATACAATAGAAGTCATCCCTTAGATCAAGTCATAGGAGATGTGAATGAAGGGATCAAAACCAGAAATAGAGTTTTCAATGAAATAAGTTTTTCTGCATTCATTTCTGAAATTGAACCTTCTAACATTAATGAAGCCCTATCAGACAATGATTGGGTCATAGCAATGCAAGAAGAATTAAATCAATTTGAAAGGAATCAAGTCTGGGATTTGGTACCCCGACCCAAAGATCATACGATCATTGGTACCAAATGGGTATTCAAAAACAAACTTGATGAATCTGCAATTATTGTCAGAAACAAGGCAAGATTGGTGGCCAAAGGCTATAATCAGGAAGAAGGAATTGATTATGAGGAAACGTATGCTCCAGTGGCTAGATTGGAAGCTATATGTGTACTCTTAGCCTTTGCATGCATCAAAGGATTCAAACTCTATCAAATGGATGTTAAGAGTGCTTTTCTAAACGGTTACATCATGGAGGAAGTATATGTAGAACAACCTCCAGGTTTTGAAGATGTAACTAAACCAGACCATGTTTTCAAACTTAAAAAGGCTTTATATGGTTTAAAACAAGCTCCTAGAGCCTGGTATGAAAGGCTTAGTAAGTTTCTCATCGATCAAGGTTTTGTACGAGGAAAAGTTGATACAACATTATTTATAAATCGAAAGCATGATGATATTTTAATTGTTCAAATATATGTTGATGATATTGTTTTCGGTGCTACTAATGAAACTCTATGTAAGGAATTTTCTGAGATAATGCAGGGAGAGTTTGAGATGTCAATGATGGGAGAATTGAATTTCTTTCTTGGTTTGCAAATCAAACAAAGAAAGAATGGAATCTTCATATCTCAAACAAAGTATTTAAAAGAGCTATTGAAGAAGTATGGAATGGATGAAGCAAATGGCTCAGATACACCTATGAGTTCAACAACGTTACTTGATGCTGATGTTAAAGGGAAAGACTACAATATCACAAAATATAGAGGAATGATTGGATCATTACTCTATCTCACGGCAAGTAGACCAGACATCCAATTTAGTGTTGGCATATGTGCAAGATATCAATCGGCGCCAAAGGAATCACATGCTGAAACGGTCAAACGAATCTTTAGATACCTTGCTGACACATCAGAATTGGGTCTGTGGTATCCCAAAGGAAGAAGTGAATATTTAATTGCTTATTCAGATTCTGATCATGGTGGATACAAGACAGACAGAAAGAGCACCAGTGGACAAGGACAATTCCTTGGAGGATCTCTTGTATCATGGTTCAGTAAGAAACAAAATACAGTGTCTCTTTCGTCAACAGAAGCCGAATATGTTGCAGTCTCAAGTTGTTGTGCACAAGTGATATGGTTAAAACAACAACTACAAGACCTTGGTATTTATCTCAAAGAAATACCAATCTATTGTGACAACACTAGTACGATAAGCTTGGCAAAGAATCCAGTTCAACACTCTAGAACCAAGCATATCGATGTCAGACATCACTTCATCAGAGATCATGTCCAAAAGAAAGATGTGAAAGTGATATTCATTCCTACTCATCTTCAATTAGCCGATATCTTCACAAAACCCCTTGCAAAAGAGCAATTTCTATACATTAGAAGAGAATTGGGAATGGTAAATCCCAATGAGTTATAAGTAATTTCAGCATTTCATAATATTAGATGAAGTCATTTAATAATGTTTTGATGATTACTAACTTAAGCATCGGAGTATGTAGAAATGTGTTTTGCAGGAAGAAAGAAACTCTGTTTTGAGAAACAAAAACAGAGGTAATCAGAGGATACCATTACTGGAGTACCAACTTGAAGTTTTGGCTAAGACAGAAGCAATACCCGAGGAGCAACTTGAGGTAAAGAAGCATGTTACTCGAGTATGTACTCGAGTAATGGCCCACAAAACTGGAAGTAACGGATCAAGTTACTTGATTTTCAAATGTAACGGTTCAGATTTCAAAGAAATGAAGAGTCAGAAGTGGTAAAGCTATTTACTCGAGGCAGGCCTCGAGTAAACTTGAAGCTTACTCGAGGAAGGCCTCGAGTAATGACGGAGTTCAGATTCTCAAAATGCTCAATAATGACTCAAATCTGAATCAAATGGACTATGAATGATCGAGGGAACATCCATGGATAATTACTATATTATTCATGCCAGGTACGCAATTTAAATGAATTATTTTTGAATTTTTCTGTATGATCACCCGAGGAAGGCCTCGAGTAACGTTGAATGTTACTCGAGTAAGGCCTCGAGTAAAGTCGGGATTTAGGTCTTTATCTTGCGCAAACTTGGTCATTTCCACAAAATCTCCTCGAGTAAATCACTATACACCCTTTCAAAACTTTTTCCAAATCACTTCCTTGGTTCATTTCCGTCAAAACCCAACTAGTTTCAATATCAAAAACTTCCTATTTTGTTCAAAATCCCTCTGCCCTATTCTCGCGTCAGTAACTCTTTTTCTGAGATTTCTGATTCTCTTTGATTCAAAATGGTTAGAACCAAGAATCTCAGCTTCACTGATTCTGATTCTGAGCAAAATCCTGATCTTCTTTCTCCTCCTCCAACAAAAAGAAGAAAGTTGATTCCTAGACCAAAAGCCAAAACCCCTCTTAAACCTCAATCACAACCCAAAGCCAAAGGTGTGGTGATCAAAGAGCCCATTGTGACTAGGGCTCAATCTAAAAAGAGCACATCCACAGGAAGGAGTAAAGGTGTCAAAACTCCCTCACCTTCTCTCTCAGACTCATCAACACCATCTTTTACTCCAAAACCTCCCAAGAAGCCAAAGTATGACAAAAATGTGGCTAAGGCAATGGCTGGGATCATTGACCAACTGGAGAAGGGTCAATCATCGAAGAAATCCAAGATTCCAGAGGCTGAAATCACTACCCCTCCCAAAGGATTCAATGTGGGGAAACTGGTGGAATCTCCCAAGTATCTGACACAGTTCTCCAGAAGGAAAGTGTGTAAAACACACTATGTTGATCTGAAGCTTCTACAAGAGGTAGTGAAGTTTGACCTTAGTCCTTATCTTAATCCATTTATGCCTTGGTTGTCTGTGAGATTGCCTTTTTGCACAAAGGTAATCACCCACTTTTATTGCAACCTAGAAATCACAGATGAACCTAACCGTACCTCAGTTGAGGAAGAGATGACCACCACTGTTAGAGGTCAAAAGATTCTGATATCACCCTCTAAAATCAATTTGTGGTTGGGAATTGAAAACCCCCCAGATGATATTTATTCTGAGCTTGAGCCAAACCAAATATTCACTTTGTACTACTGCCAGATCAGAAACTCCCAGTCAGTCTTCAAGTTTTCAGTGATACTCGAGGAGCTACTCGAGTAACTGTGTATTTGAAAATGTGAAGCTCTCGGCACTTTGTACTACTGCCAATGTTACTCGAGGAGCTACTCGAGTAATGCACTAAGGTAAATGAAAACTTGAGGTTTGTACCAGATTAACTTGATTTCTTCTTATATTATCATCCTCGAGTACTTACTCTAGTATACAAGTTTTTTTTTTATGATTTATATTAAGTGGATTCCTCGAGTATGAACTCCAGTATGCTCAAATATTTTCAAAGGAAACTTCAAGTCATTACCCGGGTAAGTCATGTTCAAATGTCTCAGTTACTCGAGGCACTACCCGAGTAACCTATGCAAATATGTGTGCATTACTCGAGGAGCTACTCGAGTAATGAGGTAAGTGCTCTCGGCATTTTAATCCTGCCAACATTATTGGAGTAGAGCATCGAGTAATCAAAAGCTTTTCAAAGGATTACTCGAGGTGTTACCCGAGTAACTCATAAGGTTGTGAGTGGATTACTCGAGTACCTACCCGAGTAAATAACTATTCCAAAGGTTTGAAATATAGCTTACTCCATGCACTACCCGAGTAATCATATACTTGTTCATTAACTTGCAGTTGATAAATGATTTCACGATGTTACTCGAGGAGCTACTCGAGTAAACTTCAAGTGTTACTCGAGGAGCTACTCGAGTAAGCAGACCCAGAAATTTAGAAATCATTCAAACGTTCATTGATTTGTTTTCTATATGATTAACCTTTCATTGTATTAGTATTCTTAGTCTATTTACAGATAAACAATGAAGGAATCACTTCAAGAGATGAAAGTCAAATCAAACGTTCAAATGCCAACCACCGCCAACGGATATTTTTTCAAAAACTTGAAAAGTCAACAGTGGCTGCGCACTCACCAACGGACGAAAGAAAAACGTTCCAACGGTCATCACCAACATATCTATATATATGGGAACCTTCAAACAGAGAAGAAGAACCAAGCATCCACACAAACGATTCATTAAGTTCATTGCTCTGGTTTTACGTTGAAATTGTATTCATATGCTTCAGTAATTATCATCTACTCTTTGTGAGAGATATTTCATTCAAACTCAATATTTGTTATTGAGATAACTTAAGGTTGTGGAACCTTGAGTTGGGATTGGATTACAACCTGTAAGGGGGAGCGAGTGTCCAGGTGTAAGGAACTTGCTTGTACTGTGGTGCCAAGAACCCACTGAATCTTGGAAGTTATAGTGAAACTCTCAGAGAAGCTCTGAGGACTGGACGTAGGTCAAAGTGGTTGTGACCGAACCAGTATAACTCCTGGTGTACACTTCGGTGATATTTCTCCTTACTCATTACTGTTTTAATTCTTTTGTCAAAGTTTTATATTTTCGAAAGAAATTTCAGTTTCACCCAATTCACCCCCCCTCTTGGGTGAAACGCTTGATCTTACAACAAGTGCCTATGACTTTGATTCATATCTCCATATCTTATTAAAGTCATATTGGTCTCATTTCATCTCTGCTCCTGTATAGATAACCAACTAGGGACATTTTAGGACAATCTTTATGATTTATCCAAGGATACAATTATCATAGTCAACATGCAAATAATATGAGAACAGAATGGAGAAATTTCATTAAATTAATAATGCTCAAAGTATAATGATTGGCCCTTTGGGCACAATTTCCAACATCCTCCTACTTGCCTTAGGTACAATCATTAATTTGCCTAATTCCCATTGTCCTAACATGACGCTCATGCTTTGCTTGTGCAAGCGGCTTAGTAATAGGATTAGCAACATTGTCTTCTCCTGCTACTGTACATATCTTTATATCACCTCTATAATTGATTTCTCTAATAAGATAAATTCGCCTGAGTATATGCTTGGTCCTTTGATGTGACCTAGGCTAATTGGCCTGTGCAATAGAACCGCTATTATCACAAAACAATTCTATTGGATTTGAGATGGTAGGCACCACCCCTAGTTCAGTAATGAACTTTCTGATCCAAACGGCTTCTTTAGCTGCATCTGAAGTTGCTATATACTCAGCTTCTGTTGTAGAATCTACTACAGTGCTCTGCTTGGAGCTTTTCCAGGTTACTGCTCCACTATTCAGAAGGAATACATATCCAGATTGTGATTTAAGGTTGTCTTGGTCAGTCTAGAAGCTTACATATGTGTAATCGGTTGCCCAGAGCTCATTATTGAATCCACCATAGACAAAAAATAAGTCCTTAGTCTTTCTTAAGTACTTTAGGATATTCTTGATGGCAGTTCAATAACCCTCATCAGGATCTTGTTGATATCTACTGGTCATACTTAAGGAAAATGAGACATTTAGTCAAGTACATAACATGGCATACATGATGGATCCAATGGCCGAGGCATATGGAACCTTACTCATGCATCTCGCTGATCAGGTGTACTAGGACATAGATCCTTACTAAGATGGATGCCATGACACATGGACATGTAACCCCGTTTTGAATCCTGCATACTGAAGCTATACAGTATCTTGTCTAGGTATGTGCTCTAACTTAGGCCTATTAGTCTTTTGGATCTATCTCTATAGATCCTAATTGTAATATCCCAAAAAGTGATTAAGGGCTAATGACTTCAAAAGTGGGTGTAATTATTGTTGAATAAACACTTTTAGAGAATATGTGATGGGAATTTGGATATTTTAATGACTCCAATGGCTTCCTTGTGAAAATTCACATGGGGAGAGTGTTTATTGTAAAATTGGAACCATTGGAAACAATTGTGCAAAAGTTGAAACTTTGTACAGGGCAGCCGATTTGTATGGACGTTTTAAATATGTAAATTGTGTCTAAAAATTCTGAAATTTTCTAGTCTTACTTTTCACATGTCAAGCTTCAAAATGGACATATAATTTGTATCATTTTGAGTTTTGAGCTAAGAGTTATGGATTTTTGAAGTTTGCCCAGCGAAATTAATTATTTTCTGGGACAGCATGCAAAGATTGAAATTCTGGGAATTTTTTGATTACATGCAGAAAAATTATATATTTTTTCCTTAAAACTAGACTCAATAATGGTTCTATAGGCTTTGGAATCACTCCATTTTGATTTTTCTAGAATTAGTTATGATTTTTCAAATTTAGGGCAGAAAATCTGCCAGAAATCTCATTAAGTCCGAAAATAAAGAAAAAATGTGATGGCAAGTTTTGAAATTATGAGGTACATGGAAAACTCATTTGGGCTGATGGAAGGACCTTCTTGGACGTCTTTATCATGGGCCAAGAAGAGAAAATATTATGCACATGTTATTTGGGCTTACAACATTATGTTTATGTACATAAAGTGTGACTTTTGGAATTTTACTTTAATGAATAATTAAAGTAAGACATAAAATATTATAAAATCATTTCTCCATCTTCCTCCTTAGCTCATTTCGTGCTGAACCAGCAGCCAAGAGAGAGAGAAAGTTTGAGAGCTTTTAGAGAGAGAAAGAGAAGAGAACTTACAAGGTAGGTCGATTTCTTTGGTGAATTCGTACCTAATGCGTATAACCTTGTTCCTAAGCTTCTCTTCTATGTTATTTAAGGTGTTTGAGAAGAAAATTTGGTGTTCAAGGGGCTAGGGTTTTCAGCCACTCTTGAGAAAAGCTAGAAGGAGCTTGAGGTAACTTCCAAACTTTCATATATTGCTTATTCTGGCTGCTGTGGGCAATTTAATCGGTGAAATTTTGCCGGATTGCCATTGCTTTTAAAGTTTGGAAATGATATGGCCTAGGGGTTATGCTGCCGAAATTGGGTCTTAATGTTAGTTGTAACCTAATGTAATGGTTAATAAAGTGGTTTGGAGTAGAAAGGAATGCGTTTACAGAGCCGAAATCATAAAACCCCGATTTTCTTTGGAGAGCTCATAAATTTTGGCCAGCTCTAGAAATGGGTCTTAGAGTTGGTTTTTCAATGATTTGATTGTTCCATTGAGTTCAAGAGCGAAAAATTAGGTGGGGTAACAGTTGGCCACTTTTTCGGAAAAGGCCGAAAATGCATAATTGTGAAAACGCCCCTAAAACCCTTGAAGTAGGGCTACCAAGGGTAAATTTGTAATTTTACATTGAATTTGATAATTTCGAGTCCAGAAATGGATTCCTTGCGTGGAAATATGTTAGGATAGCCCAGATTAGAATTTCGTGAAAAGTGCAACTAGACCGGGTACAGCGGGCTCGGGTCGGGTCCCCTGTGGCATTTTTGTAAATTTTCATTATAGACTCATATAACCCCAAGAAAAAATATGGAAGTGTCTAAATGGTGCATTTGGAATTGTAGAATTCGATATTTTCCCTGTTCGTGAACCGCTTGCGCTAGAGCACAATCGGAAAGAACAAGGTAGTGACTCCTCTCTTATACTTTGTGTGAAACATTGTATGTATGTTTGTCGTGCATTGAGAATACATTGTGACATTCTCACATTGTGACATTGTGATGCTTTGTGATCGCAGTGAAAGCTGACGCCTAGTGAATACTTTGTGAATACATTGAGATCGCAGCGAAAGCTGACGCTTAGAGTTTACAACCATGAGTACTGTCGTTTGTGGCGTGAACCATGTTACATTGTGATGCTACTAACATGACCTTATATACTTTATGTTTATGCACTGTATGAGTGATTTGTTACTACTGGGATTCTCTTGAATCTCATTCTTTCCAATGACTAATATTTCAGACAGGGCTAGTGGCGCTAAAGAGAAGCGAGCAACCAGGAGCGATTAGAACCCCTTCGGGGTATATTTGATTGTAGGGTGTTGGTTATCTTCTTTTGAACTTGGGATTACTGGATATTGTGGAGATGTAAATATTACTGTTGATTTTGGTTATGTAATCCCCTAGTTGAGACTTTTAAACCCTCAGATTATATATGTATAAAACTCGGGAGTTGCCGGGATTTGGTTATACACTCTGATGTGTGTGAATGTAAACTAACTGTGCTGGTAATTATATTCGAATTTTGAAATTGAGACCAAGATAGAGAAGAGTTTTTGAAAGTTTTTGGTGAAAACCCTACTATAGTGTAGGAACTTGAAATGAGTTTAAGCTATCTGACGGTCTCTAAACCAATTTAATTATGTGATATCGAATTATAATTACGTGGTTAAAGGCAGGGGGTTACATTTTGCTATCATAGCTGTAGTTCCTGGCAATGGTAGAGTTTGCTAGGATAGATCCCTTAGTTAGGTTTAGGGATAGGAGATCATCTGTGGATAATTGTTGTGTATGCACATGTATGTTCTAATGATATGGATGTATATATGAGACTTGTGAATATATGTGCATACTATCTCTGTTATATTAATGGTGTAAGTTATTTGTAGAATGAAGAAAACTAGAGGACGCCCCAATATTCCGCGTTTAGACCCAGAGGTGGAGGTAGTCAATGACAATCCACCGGATCCAATACAAGAGCTGATGGGTTTAATCCGGGATCAAAGAGATATGATTGCTGAGCTAAGAGAAGAGCTCAGAGTAGAGAAAGCAAAGAATAAAGAGGACCCGATTCAGTCTACTCCAGTGGAAACTCAAGAAGAAACTCATCATGAGGACACTGCTGAAGGGTCAGTACAACCGCTGGAGTCCCCACCTCACACTATTCCAAACCAAGAGTCTTATGGAGTACCTGTAAGAGAGGGTAAGGATCTTCAGTTTTGGGTTACCAGATTTTGCAAACATCTGCCTCTAGTGTTTAAAGGGAGGTTTGATCCTCAAGTGGCGAAAGATTGGTTGAACCGTCTCAAGAAGATATTTGAGGTTCTTGGATGTCTGGATGAGGTGAAGCTACGCTTGGCAGTCTACAAGCTCGAGGGTGATGCGGACCGTTGGTGGAGAAATATCTCTCTTACACTGTGTAGCAAAAACGTGCAATTGACTTAGGAATTGTTCCAGCAAGAATTCAATGAGAAATACTTTCCCAAATCAGTGTGGCTTGAGAAGGAGACAGAATTCCTTAACATTAGACAAGGGGACACTGAGAGCTTTGATGATTATTTGTCCCGTTTCATCCGTTTATCCCAATATTCCTCCTATCTCCGATACAAGGATGACGAAGAATGGAGTTCAGATATGCTCATTCGTGGCCTGAGGCGAGAGTTGAGGAAACGGTTGGTCACTCACTAGTTCACCAAGTTCAACAAAGCGGTGGAACAATGTAGGATTACAGAGAACAACTTAAGAGAAGTATATCCTACTAAAGCTACTGGCCACCGCAGTGAACCCAGTAAGAGTGGTACTTCACAGAAGCGAAAGGGACAGGGATCTTCATCTGGGAGTGGTAAAAAGCCCTACCAGTCTGGGAGCCATGATCAGCAAAGAACTCCTTTTACACCTTGGATCTGCCCTCGTTGTAATCAGTCACATCATAGTAAGACTTGTGAGGGTCGAATAATATGCTTCAATTGTAAACGTGTGGGGCATACTGCTGTCGAATGCAAAGAGACACGACCAGACCAGAGGCCGAAAACTTAGGGCTGAGTATTCACTATGACCCACAAGGAGTCCCATAAATCTCCTAAGTTGATACAAGGTAAAATTCTTCTTAATGGCTATTTATTGCAAGTTCTGTTTGACTCGGGTGTAAGTCACTCCTTCATTGCCTATGATTGCGTGAAGCGCCTCAGATTGCATGTGCATAAATTTCCATTTGATCTGATAGTGTCAACTCCGATGGGTGTTAAGGCCTTGACTACAGAAGCTTGTCTGAATTGTGTCAGAACTGTAGAAGGGCACCAATCTACTGTGGATTTGATTTGTCTGCCGCTTTACCAATTGAAAGTCATTTTGGGTTTTGATTGGTTAACGGCGAATAATGTGATGCTTGACTGTGGGAACAGGAGGATAGTATATCCTGCTTCTCAGAGGGTCGAAGTTGTAAATGGTAGTATGAATTTCCTTTCTACGGCTAAAGCTGAAAAATATCTTGAAAAGGGTTGCCAGGGGTATATGGTATTCTTCTCTGTGCAAGGGGAGATTAGTGAAACTGTGAGTAGTATACCCGTGGTAAATGAATTCCCTGAGGTATTTTCGGATGATCTTAGCGGATTACCTCCAGAAAGGGAAGTTCAGTTTCCCATTGACATTGTGCTTGGAGCTGGTTCTATATCTAAGGCCCCATACCGTATGGCCCCAAACGAAATGGCGGAGTTAAAGAAACAAATAGAAGACTTGCTGGAGAAAGGGTTTATTAGACCCAGTGTGTCGCCTTGGGGAGCTCCGGTGTTGTTTGTGAAAAAGAAAGACGGGAGTCTTCGTCTATGTATCGATTATAGAGAACTGAATAAGATTACTATCAAGAACAAGAACCCTCTTCCCCGAATCGATGACCTTTTAGATCAACTATCCGGTTCGTGTGTATTCTCAAAAATTGATCTAAGGTCAGGGTATCATCAGCTACGAGTAAAAGCAGAAGATGTTCCAAAGACTGCTTTTCAGACCAGGTATGGTCATTATGAGTTCTTGGTGATGCCATTTGGGCTAACCAATGCACTTGCGGTTTTCATGGATTACATGAACCGTATCTTTCGACAATATCTGGATCAATTCCTTGTGGTATTAATTGATGATATTCTGATATACTCTAAGAGTAGAGAAGAGCATAAGCACCATTTGAGAATTGTATTGAATATATTGCATGAGAAGCAACTCTATGCCAAATTGAGTAAATGCGATTTTTGGCTATCGGAAGTAAAATTCCTAGGCCATGTTATCTCACAAGAAGGGGTCTCTGTAGATCATAGTAAAGTGGAAGCAGTACTGGACTGGAAAACTCCAGAATCTGTGGTAGAGGTACGCAGTTTTCTGGGTCTTGCTGGTTACTACCGAAGATTCATTCAGAATTTCTCACGTATTGCTTTGCCAATGACCAAGCTCACGAGGAAGGATCAGCCTTTTGTGTGGGATGAACATTGTGAAAAATGCTTTGTGGAGTTGAAAGAGAGGTTGACTACGGCACCTATGTTGATTATACCTGATCCTAGCTTGACCTACATTGTGTATAGTGATACGAGTAAGCAAGGATTAGGATGTGTCCTTATGCAGCAGGGACATGTGGTGGCCTACGCCTCTCGACAACTCAAACCTCATGAGATGAACTATCCTACACATGATCTGGAGCTTGTGGCCATTGTATTTGCCTTGAAAATTTGGAGGCATTATCTGTATGGTGTGACGGTAGAACTGTACTGCGACCACAAGAGTCTCAAATATTTGTATGATAAAAAAGAATTGAATATGAGACAGCGACGGAGGATGGAGTTGCTTAAGGACTACAACCTGGAAATCAAATATCATCCAGGTAAAGCAAATGTAGTCGCAGATGCTCTTAGTCGAAAGACAGTGTTGGTGGCAGCAATGATGATTGAAGAGGGGAAGTTAATAGGGGATTTTCGTGATTTGAATTTGTCAAATCAGATCCTCTGTGCTAATTATACTATTTCCCAAGAGGAAAGTGACTTGAGAATTGAGATTGAAGAAGCTCAGAGGCAAGATGGCTGGATACAGCGTAATCTAGCTCGGATTAAACGGGGAGAAGCTCAGGGCTATGATCTATCATCTAGAAGATTGGTTCGCTATCAAAAGAGAATCTGTGTTCCACTTAAGGCGGAGTTGAGACAAAAAATTTTGGATGAGTCGCACAAGAGCCGTTATACTCTTCATCCTGGTATGACCAAAATGTACCATAATCTGAACTCTATGTATTGGTGGCCTGGTTTGAAAAGTGATGTAACGAAATACGTGGCACGGTGTCTTACTTGCCAGAAGGTAAAGATCGAGCACCAGAGACTGCCTGGGTTGCTTCAAAGTCCTGAGATTCCGGAATGGAAATGGGAAAGTGTAACCATGGATCTAGTTGTGGGATTACCCAGGATCAGGAATTTTGATGCGATCTGGGTAATTGTGGACCGATTAACAAAGTCAGCATACTTCATACCAATCAATGATGGTTACTCTCCTGATAAACTAGTAGAGATTTATATCCGAGAAATTGTGAAACTCCATAGTGTACCGAAGAATATCATTTCCGATCGAGATCCCCGATTCACTTCAAGATTCTAGAGGGCGTTGCATGAGGCCCTAGGTACTCAATTGAGATTTAGCACAGCTTATCATCCTCAGACAGATGGACAGTCATAGAGGACTATTCAGACTCTGGAGGATATGTTATGAGCTTGTGTTCTGGACTTCAAAGGAAATTGGGATCGCTTTCTTCCACTTGCTGAGTTCGCCTATAACAATAGCTATCATGCGAGCATTCAGATGGCTCCATATGAAGCGTTGTACGGAAGGAGGTGCCAATCACCTTTGTGTTGGAATGAGTTATCAGAAAGGAAGCTGTATGGACCGGATCTTGTTGATCAAACCTCAGCACAGATTCGTATCATTCGTAAGAGGCTTCTTGCAGCGCAGAGTCAACAGAAAAGCTACGCTGACAAGAGGAGACGGCCTCTAGAGTTTGAAGTTGGTGATCATATATTTCTGAGAGTATCACCAGTCATTGGCATCGGGAGAGCTATTAAGCGAAAAGAGCTAAGCCCAAGGTACATAATCCTTTTGAAATCCTTGAGAGGATTGGGCCTGTTGCTTATCGAGTAGCCCTACCCTCAAACTTGAGCAGGCTCCATGACGTGTTTTATGTTTCCCAACTGAAGAAGTACCAACCGGATCCATCTCACATTGTTGAATATGAAGAAGTTGAGTTACAAGACAACTTCACATATGCGATAGAGCCAGAACAGATCATTGATAGAGAAGAACGATGGCTCAGACACCGAAGCATCCCATTTGTGAAGGTGATATGGAAGGGAATGACTCAGAGGGAAGCAACTTGGGAAGCGGAAGTGGATATGCGAAGACCTTATCCAGAGTTTATGGCTCAAGTTTTGTGACAAATTTCGAGGACGAAATTTAATTTACGGGGGGAGAAATGTAATATCCCAAAAAGTGATTAAGGGCTAATGACTTCAAAAGTGGGTGTAATTATTGTTGAATAAACACTTTTAGAGAATGTGTGATGGGAATTTGGATATTTTAATGACTCCAATGGCTTCCTTGTGAAAATTCATGTGGGGAGAGTGTTTATTGTAAAATTGGAACCATTGGAAACAATTGTGCAAAAGTTGAAACTTTGTACAGGGCAGCCGATTTGTATGGATGTTTTAAATATGCAAATTGTGTCTAAAAATTCTGAAATTTTCCAGTCTTAATTTTCACATGTCAAGCTTCAAAATGGACATATAATTTGTATCATTTTGAGTTTTGAGCTAAGAGTTATGGATTTTTGAAGTTTGCCCAGCGAAATTAATTATTTTCTGGGACAGCATGCAAAGATTGAAATTCTGGGAATTTTTTGATTCCATGAAGAAAAATTATATATTTTTCCTTAAAACTAGACTCAATAAGGGTTCTATAGGCTTTGGAATCACTCCATTTTGATTTTTCCAGAATTAGTTATGATTTTTCAAAGTTAGGGCAGAAAATCTGCCAGAAATCTCATTAAGTCCGAAAATAAAGAAATAATGTGATGGCAAGTTTTGAAATTATGAGGTACATGGAAAACTCATTTGGGCTGATGGAAGGACCTTCTTGGACGTCTTTATCATGGGCCAAGAAGAGAAAATATTATGCACATGTTATTTGGGCTTACAACATTATGTTTATGTACATAAAGTGTGACTTTTGGAATTTTACTTTAATGAATAATTAAAGTAAGACATAAAATATTATAAAATCATTTCTCCATCTTCCTCCTTAGCTCATTTCGTTCTGAACCAGCAGCCAAGAGAGAGAGAAAGTTTGAGAGCTTTTAGAGAGAGAAAGAGAAGAGAACTTACAAGGTAGGTCGATTTCTTTGGTGAATTCGTACCTAATGCGTATAACCTTGTTCCTAAGCTTCTCTTCTATGTTATTTAAGGTGTTTGAGAAGAAAATTTGGTGTTCAAGGGGCTAGCGTTTTCAGCCACTCTTGAGAAAAGCTAGAAGGAGCTTGAGGTAACTTCCAAACTTTCATATATTGCTTATTCTGGCTGCTATGGGCAATTTAATCGGTGAAATTTAGCCAGATTGCAATTGCTTTTAAAGTTTGGAAATGATATAGCCTAGGGATTATGCTGCCAAAATTGGGTCTTAATGTTAGTTGTAACCTAATGTAATGGTTAATAAAGTGGTTTGGAGTAGAAAGGAACGCGTTTACTGAGCCGAAATCGTAAAACCCCGATTTTCTCCGGAGAGCTCATAAATTTCGGCCTGCTCTAGAAATGGGTCTTAGAGTTGGATTTTCAATGATTTGATGGTTCCATTGAGTTCAAGAGCGAAAACTAGGTGGTGTTACAGTTGGCCACTTTTTCGGAAAAGGCCGGAAAAGCATAATTGCGAAAACGCCTCTAAAACCCTTGAAGTAGGGCTACCAAGGGTAAATTTGTAATTTTACATTGAATTTGATAATTCCGAGTCCGGAAATGGATTCCTTGCATGGAAATATGTTTGGATAGCCTAGATTAGAATTTCGGGAAAAGTGCAACCAGACCGGGTACAGTGGGCCCGGGTCGGGTCCCCGGGGGCATTTTTGTAAATTTTCATTATAGACTCATATAACCCCAAGAAACACTATGGAAGTGTCTAAATGGTGCATTTGGAATTGTAGGATTCGATATTTTCCCTGTTCGTGATCCGCCTGCGCTAAGGCACAATCAAAAAAAATAAGGTAGTGACTCCTCTCTTATACTTTGTGTGAAACATTGTATGTATGTTTGTCGTGCATTTAGAATACATTGTGACATTGTGACATTGTGATATTGTGATGCTTTGTGATTGTAGCAAAAGATGACACCTAGTGAATACTTTGTGAATACATTGAGATCGCAACGAAAGCTGACGCTTAGAGTTTACAGCCATGATTGCTGTCGTTTGTGGTGTGAACCACGTTACATTGTGATGCTGCTAACATAACCTTATATGCTTTCTGTTTATGCACTGTATGAGTGATTTGTTACTACTGGGATTCTCTTGAATCTCATTCTTTCCAATGACTAATATTTCAGACAGGGCTAGTGGCGCTAAAGAGAAGTGAGCAACCCGGAGCGATTAGAACCCCTTCGGGGTATATTTGATTGTAGGGTGTTGGTTATCTTCTTTTGAACTTGGGATTACTGGATATTCTGGAGATGTAAATATTACTGTTGATTTTGGTTATGTAATCCCCTAGTGGAGACTTTTAAACCCTTAGATTATATATGTATAGAACCCTGGAGTTGCCGGGGATTTGGTTATACACTCTGATGTGTGTGAATGTAAACTAATTGTGCTGGTAATTATATTCGAATTTTGAAATTGAGACCAAGATAGAGAAGAGTTTTTGAAAGTTTTTGGTGAAAACCCTACTATAGTGTAGGAACTTGAAATGAGTTTAAGCTATCCGACGGTCTCTAAACCAATTTAATTATGTGATATCGAATTATAATTACGTGGTTAAAGGCAGGGGGTTACACTAATCCTTAGGATGTAGGTGTCTTCACCTAAGTCTTTCATTGAAAAGGACTTTCCTAACCAAGACTTGACACTCTACAAGGTAGGAATGTCATTCCCAATGAGTAGGATGTCATCTACATAAAGCACTAAAAATACAACTATGCTCCCATTAACCTTCTTGTAAACACAAGGTTCATTGATGTTTTGAATGAATCCAAACTCATTGACTACTTCGTCAAAATGCTGATTCCAGCTCCAAGATGCTTGCTTCAATCAATAAAAGGATCTTTGAATCTTGTAAAGTTTACCAGAGTCCTCTAGATGCACAAAACCTTCAGGTTGTTTTATGTACACATCCTCATGGAGCTTTCCATTAAGGAATGCTGTTTTGACATCCATCTGCCATATTTCATAGTCATAATATGCTATAATGTAAAGAAGGATTCTGATTGATTTTGCCATTGCAACTGGGGAAAAGATTCACCTTCAGGTGGATCGACTAAGGTTTATACCTGATTCTCATTCATGGATTGCATTTCAGACTTCATGGCATTTAGCCATTTCTCAGAGTTTGGTCCCATTATGGCTTCTCGATAGGTTGTTGGCTCATTTTGCTCAATAATCAACATATCATAGCCTTCAGTAATCATAAATCCATATCACTAAGGCTAATGCCATGTCCTATCAGATCTTCGTGGACCTTGTGTTACTTAAGGAGGCTCAGTAACTTGTTGTGAGTTTTCTCTAATTTCCATATGTGTTTATGTACTATCTTGTGACTCTTGAATTTTTTCGAATGTACCTTGCTCCCACTGGTTATTTTAGAGACAAACTCTCTTTCTACAAACATACCATTTCAAATAACAAACACTTTGTTATTAGTAGGATTATAGACATAGTATCCTTTCATTTCTTTAGGATACCCCATGAAAAGGCACTTTGAGGATATGGGCGCTAATTTATCAGAGGCTTGTTGCTTAACATATACCTCACATCCCCAGATCTTGAGAAAAGATAAACTTGGTTTCTTTCCAGTCCATATCTCATATAGTGTCTTTTCAATTGCTTTAAATGGAACACGATTTAGTATGAACACAACTGTCTCTAGGGCATGTCCCCAAAAGGACGGTGGAAGATTTGTTTGACTTATCATAGATCCAAACATATCTAATAGTGTTTGATTCTTCCATTCAGAAATGTCATTCCATTGTGGTGATCCTGGAGGAGTCAATTATGAGATTATCCCATAACTCCTAAGATGGTCAATGAACTCTTGGCTCAAATATTCATCATCTCGATCAGATCAAAGAGCTTTAATTGCTTTGCCAAGTTGGTTTTGTACTTCATTTTAGAATATTTTAAACATTTCAAAAGATTCATATTTATGTTTCATAAGATAGATATAGCCATATCTATTAAAGTCGTTTATAAATGATTCATATTTATGTTTCATAAGATAGATATAGCCATATCTACTAAAGTCGTTTATAAATGTAATGAAGTAGACATAACCTCCTCTGGCAGCTGAATTTAATAGTCGGCATACATCTGTATGTATAAGGCCCAATAATTCAATTGCCCTCTCACTGTGCCCAGTAAAAGGTGTCTTTTTCATCTTTCCTAATAAGCAAGATTTACATGTATCATATGATTCAAAATCAAATGAGTTAAGAAATCCTTCTTGATGGAGTTTGGAAATGCGTTTCAATTTATATGGCCTAAATGACAATGCCATAGGTAGGTTGGATTCAAATCATTTGATTTTATCCTTTTAGTAGTTTTGTTATAGATATTCCCATTATTAGGATGTTCCAAATTTAATATACAATAACCAACATGGAAATCACCATCAGCATAGAAAATGTCATTACGATAAATAAAACATTTACCATTCTTAGTAATGGAAGTATAACCTTCCTTATCCAAATAAAAAAGAGAAATAATGTTACTAGTCAAAGCAAGAATATAATAGCAATTGTTCAAAACTAACAAAAGCCCACTGGGCAGAACTAATTCATAAGTGCCTATGGCTAAAGCAGCAACTCTTGCTCTATTTCCAACTCGTAGGTCCACCTTACCCTTCTTCATCTTTCAACTATCCTTTAGACCTTGCACATTTGTACAAATGTGAGAACTATATGTGGTATCTAATACCCATGTAGAGGAAGTAGAAAAATGAATGTCTATAACATAAATACTTGAAGCGATAGCCTCGATATCCTTGTTGTTCTTTTTGAGATCTTCGAGGTAGAGTCTGCAATTCCTCTTCCAATGACCGGGTTCATTGCAAAAGTAGCAGACTCCTTCCTTTGGAGGCTTTGCCTTCTTAGGTGCAAGCTTGGTTTCGGGCTTGTTTGACTCTTTGGTCTTACTACCTGAGCCATTACCCTTCAATTTCTTTTTCATACCCTTTCATTTATGAACATCAAAACAGTACTGGGCTTTTTCTTAATGCTTTGCTTAGCAGTTTTGAGCATCCCATATAGCTCAGAAATTGATTTCTCTATGTTGTTCATGTTGTAGTTCATGACAAACTGGTCATAACTCTCTAAGAGTGAGTTTAGGATTAAATCCGTAGCTAACTCCTGGCTTATGGGAAATCCAAACCTCTCAAGGTGATCAATATAGCCTTTCATCTTTAACACATGAGTACTTACTGATGCACCTTCAGCCATCTTGCAGGAATGTAAGGCCTTTGTGGTCTCATACGTTTCTTGCCTTGCATATTGTAACCCCCTTCACGATTAAGGTTGAGATTAGTTCATAAAAACATAATTGATCTGGAATTAGAGATCGTAATTTATTTGGGACTTAAACAAAGTCAAGCTTCCCAAAATCAGGGTTCACAAAAATTTTACAAAACCTGTTCAATAATGGTCTCACATTTACATTTCAATACAAAATGGCCTGTACAAGTTGATTCCATTTACAAATATCAGAGTGCAAAGTAAATTCCCGACTCACTCGGGTTCCATTCATTTAATAAGGGTTTATACAAAGTCATAAAGCCCATAATTCATACCCTTTACTTGGGGATTGCACAAAACTACATCACAAATCCCAAAATATACATATACTTCCCACAAAATATCCAATAATATACAATGATAACCAATAACCAAAAAGGAACTCCTAACACGGAGCTCTACCCGCTATTCGACACCCATTTGCCTTTCGATCCTTCAGCCCTGTCTAAAATATTTAAATTTTGGGAGAGTGAGATTCTAAAGAATCCTCGTAGTATCAAATCAATCATATGATGTACAATAATAAGGCATGAAATCAAATCATTATCTATACAAGAAACTACAACGACAGTTCAACGGCAATAGTTAGTATGACACATGTCATCCCTGACGATTGCTCACGCTGTATTGCATCATAACAATCCACATAATATAATTCACCACAGCTAGGATCCATATAAAGCATTTCATAATGCAAGCCACACAGGCAAGATACACACAGCCCATGGCTGGTTTCACAAACGTCGCCCCCACGGGTCGGATTCACAAAGATCCATGTCGATTACGACGGCAGTTCAACGACCGACCTAGAGATGACCAACGTCAATCCCTATACGGCTCACGTTGAAGTGCTAACGCCGTAATGTACCATGGCACACATTTCACAAATGCAATGATAAGTTATGCATACCAAAACATCATACACAATATGAGAGAAGAGTCACTACCTTGATACTTCCAGGCGTGTCCTAGCGCTGGTCTCTCCCGTGTAGGGCAAATGTCAAATCCTATATTCATAATTAGGGACGAAGAGTTATACTCTATTCCAAGACTTAATTCACTTCATAATACTTAATTGGTTATCATTATTGCACTTTTAGAGTCATTAAATTCCCCTAACAAAACTCCTAAAGGATAGGAAGAACTATCCCAAAGATTCCCTTTTGGAAGAACAAAAACTGATTTTTGACGGCCTCACTCGAGTGAAGACGACCTCACTCGAGTGATGGTACAGATGACACTCGGGCACAAGAGAGTGAGAGACAGCGAGTGCATACCCGAGAGCACAACAAAACTTTTCAGAGATAGGATCACTTGAGCACACTGGACCTCACCTGAGTGAAGGCCAAATGCCTCACTCGAGCACCCGCGAGTGAAGTCCAGGAAGTGAGAACCCGAGAGCATAAGAGAAATGGCAGCAGCCCAAATGGCTCTCTGCACTAGAGCAGATACCCTATACCCGCGAGTGAGAAGGCACACTCTTGCACTATGCCCGCGAGTGACAACCCAAGAAGCAAGTCGTTGGTGTCAAATACATTAGTCACTCGAGCATAAGGAGGCTCACTCGAGTGATATTCATCCCTCACTCGTGAGTGAGACTATACTTGCCATGACCAAGGAAGTGCAATAAGAACATAGAGAGTAGAAAATGAAACTCGCACTACTGCACTTGAGCAGAGTTCATCCCTTCTCGGGTGATATTCATCCTGCACTCGCACTCAAATATCAGAAAACGCAGAGAACAGACCAAACTTCCTAGCAGTTGCCCAATTGATTCCTATAAACACAAAACCTTACCCAAAGCCATCCCCACCGAAAAACACCCAATAAACTCAATGGGATCATCAAAATCATCAAACTTCTACTCCATTATCATGCTTTGGGTTTTGGGCAATAAAATCCATAATATACCAATCTCATCCAAACATCACATTTCAATCACCAACCAATCTATCTATCCTAAACTCATTCTAAAATACCATTCTTATGCCAAAAACATACCAAATGAACAGTGGCACTCATTTTCGGATTCAAGCCAAAATTTCCAGAAATTACAAACTACTTTAAATGACATGAAACATAGATAGAAAGATTGGTCTCACATACCTCTTCAACTTCTCTAAAAACAATCTTTGATTCTCCAACAACCAGATTTTCGTGATTCTTGAAATCACCACCAATGGGCATACTATACATACCAAAATGAAGCTCATCACTCAAGGATCAACATTTATGAATGGTGTTTGAGCAATGGAGGCCATTTACTTACCTCAAAATTCAGCTTTTCCTTCTTCCTTTCTTGCTTGTTTCAGCGAAATAGAGAGAGAGAGAGAAGAGAGAGAAAATGATGAGATGAAATGATTGTGATGAGCAAGCCTCCCCTTCCCTCCCATACACACTTCCACCGAATAGGAAAGAGAGGAGAGAGGAAAAAGTGGACTTTTGTCCTCTTGTGACTTCATCCAACAACTCCCACAATGAGCTCGCACAAGCTTAATACACTGGATTCCAACCCATGTGCAATGAATCTCAACCCTTGATCTTAAATACCACACATATATACACCAAATTCATATTACATTAATTCCAAAAGTGCTTAATTACACACTTACAATTAACCTCAAAGTCATTAGCCCTTAATCCTGAATTGGGATATTACACATATTGCTAGAACATTTCCTTGAGATAGACAATCATCTCATGAGCCTCCATAAGTTCCAGATCTCTTTAGCTTTGGAACTATAGTGGCAAGGATCAGGCAACCTACATCCATAAAGTCATCTTTATTCTTCGTGTAAGCATCTCTCTGAGCTCTTGGAGCATTAGCTGCAGGCTCCTCAAGAATGGGTTGATCTAGGCTTTCCTGCTTGAGAACAATTCTCAAGTTCCTGAACCAGTCAAGAAAGTTTGTCCCATTGAGTTTGTTCTTCTCAAGGACTGATCGCAACAATAGTGTAGCAGTATTACTAGTTGACATGATTCTACAATTAAAATATGCAAAGTTAGTTAGTAATCTCCCACTAAATTAACAACCCTCAATCCAATAATTAGTGGGCTAAGATCCATATTTGGCTTAAACTTAATTTCACTTTGGCAAGACGCTTAAATTCAAGTTATTTAGGTAGGTAACCTTTTACCAATTACATCACATATAACTCTTAGATCTTTATGGGATTTAATCATCATATGATCCGGTATGTTTAACCCCATCTAATGCCGTGAGATTCAAAACCATTTTGTTAATCTCAATTAAGTCAAAACAATAATGAATATTATGAGCAGCAACATTAGTCAAGCTTGTCTCATCAAGATAACTCAAGTGCATCCACTTTGGTGGTTTCCATAATTGAGCGATCTAGGTTTTGACAAGTATTCATTAATTGATGGCATTATGACTTAAGATTTGATTCAGAGGGCTTAATTAATTAGTTTTGTTTATATGGATGCAATCTTGGTCGTATCTTATACAGATAAATACATATAAACGTAAAAGTAATCATGCAATGATCTTATCAAAAGCATAATTTAAACGTGACACAAAATGGCTTACCTAATCTAAAATCCTCCCAAGCCAATGAGAGGACTTTTCTAAATAAAAAAGAAATACATTGAGAGAAACCTCGTTTAAACATTCGAGGGGAGTGAGGTGTGAAGAGAATGTACATCGAGAGTATTTAGAGAAAGGAACAGCATGCAGGCCGTATTTAAATATTACAACCTTTGTAAAATTCTAAAGCCATGTTGTTCACCATACCCAAACAAGGATAAATAATAAAGCACAACAAGAATTCATACAATATGAAAAGCAATAAATGTCGTGATCAGATTATATTGCGCTACGCAGAGGTGGTCACGGCGATCCTGCTAGCCGGTTAAAATTTTGGACCCAAAAATTCAAAAAAATCATCTAGTCCAATTTTTAAGGGATTTCAGCCCAATTTCAAAAACAACGGCCCAGAGAGCTTCTGATCCGGATTGTCTACCCCAAAGTTTTGATCATCTTATGATATGGCATATTTAATCCTATCTAACGCCTTAAGATTCAAAATCATTTTGTTAATCTCAATTAAGTCAAAACAATAATGAATATTATGAGCAACACCATTACTCATGCTTGTCTCATCAAGATAGCTCAAGTGCATCCACTTGGTAGTTTCCATAATTGAGTGATCTAGTTTTGACAAGTATTCATTAATTGATGGCATTATGACTTAAGATTTGATTTAGAGGGCTCAATTAATTAGTTTTGTTTATATGAAAGCAATCGTGGTCATATCTCATATAGATAAATACATACAAATGCAAAAGTATTCATGCAATGATCTAATCAAAAGCATAATTTAAACGTGACACAACATGGCTTACCTAACCTAAAATCTTCCCAAGCCAATGAGAGGACTTCTCTAAATAAGAAAAGAAATACATTGAGAGAAACATCGTTTAAACATTCGAGGGGAGTAATGTAATACCCCAACTTTTGAGACTTGAGCTTAGAGAATAAGCCTAAGATTAGTGGATTGCTATGCCCCAATTTAGCAAGATCCCAAATTGTGATTAAGGGTTAATGACTCCAAAAGTGAATGTGGTTAGTGATAACTAACCCTTTTGAAGAATATGATGTGATTTGGCACTCGAATGTGATTCATGTGTGTTGTGAGCAGCGCCAAAACCCTGTATTTGAGTTCAATTGTGGATTAACATCCAAATTGACTTAGAATAGAGAGAAGAATTGAATGGGGTATTGTGTTGGAAATGGTGTCATAGTGTGTTTTGATGTCATTGAAATTGGTTTGGAACTTTGGAATGGAAAAGTTGCAATGTTAGGTTTTGAAATGTGAATTGTGTTGACATGTTGAGATTGTTGTGAAAACATGTTAATGTGATGTGAATTTGATTGATTTGGTGTTTCCAATGGATTCCTTGTGAAAATTTATGTGGGAATGATGTTTGGTATGAAAATGGGACCATTGGAAGTAAAGATGCAAAATCTGAAATTCTGTCCAGTGAAACTCTATTATGGGCAGTCAGTTTGTGTGAACGTTTTAAATGAACAAATGGTGTCTAAAAATTATGAAACTTTCTAGTCTTAAATCCCACATCCCAGGCTTCAAAATGGACATATAATTTGTGCCATTTCGTTTTGTGAGCTAGGAGATATGACTGTCCAAAGTTTGGGATGGAAACTGAACTCTGTTTTGGGGCAGCGATGAGTTTTATGTAATTCTGTAATTTTGTGGTAATTTTTGGAAATGACCCATATTTTTCCTATAAATAGGACTTAAATACCTTTAATTTGGCTTTGGAATCAACTCATTTCAAGTTTTCTAGAATTAGTTATGATTTTTCAAAGTTTGGAAAGAAAATCTGACAGAAAATCCGAAAATGGGAATTATGACATCAGCATGGAATTAAATATTTTCTCATCATCTTCAGCTCTCATTTCTGATGTGTTGAACCAGCTAAAACTAGTGAGAGAAATTTGAGAGCTCTTAGAGAGAGAAATAGGAGAAATCTCACAAGGGAAGCCAATTTCTCCGACGATCTAGCTCCTAAAGTGTATAACCTTGCTCCTAAGCTTCTCTTTCATGTTCTTTAAGGTGTTGGAAGCTCAATTTTCATGATTAAGAAGGGCTAGGGTTTCATCCACTCTTGAAAAAAGCTAGTAGGAGCTTGAGATAAGTTACAAACTCTTGTGTATTGACTATTATGGCTGCTATGGACAATTTAATCGGTGAAATTTTGCCGGATTGTCATTGGTTTCAAAAATGGAAAATGGGTGTGTGGGGCTATTATGATGCTTAAATTGGTACTAAATGGTAGTTGTAACCTAATGGAATAGTCAATGAAGTGGTTAGGAGTAGAAAGGAACGCATTTATGGAGTTTAAACCGAGAAACCCCAATTTTCCCCGGAATACTTGACAATTTTGGCCAGCTCTAGAAATGGGTCTTAGAGTTGGATTTTCAATTCTTTGATGATTCTATTGAGTTTAGGAGAAAAAATTAGGTGGGATTGCAATTGGGCACTTTTTCGAAAAGGGCCGAAAAAGCATAATTACGAAAATGCCCCTAAAACCCTTAAAGTGGGGCTGTCAAGGGTAATTTTGTAATTAACATTGAATTTGATAATTTCAAGTTTTGAAATGGATTCCTTGGGTGGAAATATGTTAGAATAGCCCATGTCAAAATTTCAGAAAAAGTACAGCCGGACCGGGTACGATGGGGCCGGCCCGGGTCACCGGGGGCATTTTTGTAAATTTTCAAAATAGCCTCATATAACCCCCAGAAACAATATGGAAGTGTCTAAATAGTACATTTGACATTGTAGGATCGAATATGAAGCCTCTAGCTGTTTGCACGTAGATTGAGGCGCATATTTCGAGGCATAAAAGGGTTAAGGTAGGGAACTTATCTCTCTTGTATGCTCTGATAACTTTATTAATGCGTTGATACATGTTATTGCTTTGCTTGATTATGTGGAACATGTATGAATGATTTGAAGCTATGTTTCAATATATGATATGGGCATATGTGTATTATTCGAAGCATTGAGCTTATAGATTTGTCATTGTATTGTGTATGAGTTATGTGATGCAAGCATGTCATGTATTAAACACATATCTTGCCTGCATATTGATAATATTTCCCTACTGAGATTCTCTCAAATCTCACCCTCCCCTACCAACAATTTCGATAGGGCAAGTGGCTTATAGAGGGAGCGGCTAGGACTCCTTCAAGATGAGAGTTGGTAGTTGGTTATCAATGAGTCGTGAATACTGTATATGATTCGGTTGAATATAGGGTTATGAATTTGAGATGAGATTGTGTTATTCCCATTTGAAGAATTGTAATGGGCAATTGTGCCCTATGTATCTTTAGCGAAGGTATGTACCCGGGATTGCCGGGATGATTATGTTGTGCACGCTGATATTTATATGAATGTGATTTATCTTCACGTAGTAATTGTATTCAAAATGTTAATATGAGACCAAGTTTATAAATGATTTCGAAAGGTATTTGTGAAAACCCCGTCATGTGATGGGTTAGTAAATGTTAATTGATTATTATTGGTCTTTATTTCATTTTAATCGTGTATTTCGGATATAATTACGGAGGGAGTTACAAGTAAGATGAGAAGATATGTACATTGAGAGTATTTAGAGGAAGGCATAGCACACAGGCTGTATTTAAATATTACAACCCTTTGTAAAAAATCTAAAGCCATGTTGTTCACCATACTTAAACAAGTATGAAGAATAAATCCCAACAAGAATTCATACAATATAATAAGCAATAGATGTTATGATTACGTTATATCATGCAACGAAGAGGTAGTCACGGCAGTCCCTCGTGGCTCTGAATTCTCATATGTGTATGAGTATATCTGCTCTATCAAGTTTATAACCTATGAGGGTTATATTCGAATTTCAAAATTAATCTTTATTAATTTTGAAATTAATTAACAATTAATTATCTTGATGAGTTAATTAAATAAATTCAGTTTAAATTAAATCTGTCCAACAGTTTTAATTTAACCTATTTATTTAATTCAAATAAAGAGCTATTAGATTTAAGTTATCTTCATAAATTAAATATGAGATACTATATCTCTATCATGTTAGTTATTAAATTTAATTTATCTTAATAAATTAAATTTAAAACTAGAACAATATAATAATATCATATAATATATACATATATATATAATATGTATTTTGAAAATACATATATATAATATTATTAACGAATTTTATATTATATATATAAATATAAAATTCATCCACCCTAGATTAAACATTATATCGTGTTGGGCCATTCTTGTGTGCGACCTTGTACACCCATCCAAAGTTGGCAATAGGCCAATAACTGTACTAACCCACAAGTCGCAAGCGGCCTCTAGCAAGACATTATGGCTACCCAATTCATATGAGGATCGTTAACACGATGCAACCTATCATACAACCATGTCACGTCCCTTTTGTCACATGATATATCGGTCAAGGATGAGGCATGGATAATGGCATCCTCTTGTTCCTGACCATTACTTTCTCGATTCTAGAGTAGTCTGACAATAGAAATGGAAACTCTTTTCCATCGTAGTATGACCATACATTTCTTAGACTCACTTATCGAGGGGCCCAGTAATATCTCTCTACTAATGCAAGGGATAAATTCCATCTTGATCATTCATATTCCTCTGCATGAAAAACTATCAAGCCCATTTGTAGCCTTTATCATCACCCCATCAAGAATGACTTTTGACTAGTTCTAAGCTTAGCAACTCTCATGTAGGAATCCATAATGGCCTCAGGTCTAAAGGCATTGTGACATGGTTATACATGAGAAAATCTTATGACTTGATCCATGTAGCTTTCTTATGGTGGGTCTGTCCAGCACCTTGTACTCTTACAAGTGCCTAAGACTTTGATTCATATATCCATATCTTATCAAAGTCATACTGGTCTTGTTTCATATCTGCTCTCGCATAGATGACCGACCAGGGACATTTTAGGACAATTTTTATGATTTATCCAAGGATAGAATTATCACAGTCAACATGCAAATAATATGATAACTGAATAGAGAAATTTCATTAAATTAATAATGTTTAAAGTATAATGATTTGCCCTTTGGGCACAATTTCCAATACTCTATGGATTAACCATTAGCAATAGGAATGGTATATGTATCAAAATCTACTGATTTATATGTCTTGAAGATGATTAGGTATGTTGAAGCAAATCCCCCAATTTTTTCAAGAAACCATTTGAAGATTTGGGAGCAAAGCCAATAGGGAAACCACCAGTACTAGAGTTGAAAACAATACCATCCCACTTAAAGTATGCTTATCTGAGAGAAAATTCAATGTTACCAATGATCGTCTCTGCAACTCTTACTCTCGAGAAAGAAGAAAAGTTATTAAGAGTACTAAGGGAGTATAAAACAGCATTTGGATGGTCAATTGTTGATATAAGAGGAATTAGTCCTTCAATTTGTATGCATAAGATCCTAATGGAAGACAACTACAAGCTAGCAGTCGAGCACCAGAGAAGACTCAATCCGAATATGAAGGAGGTGGTGAGAAAGGAGGTAATAAAGTGGCTAGATGCTAGTACAATCTACCAAATCGTTGACAGTCAATGTGTAAGTCCAAGTAATAATGAAGTATGAATCGAGCGAAGTTGATATAACATTCATCTAAGGCACTTTAACTTCCAATGAAGCCATTCCAACTTCCAATTTAGCATAACAACCTCCAATACCAAATCTAAGAACTTGAAACTTAATATTCCCATTATATTTTACAAGTTCTTTTTTCTTTAAACTCTTCTCTTCTTCTTATTGATTATTCTCTACAATCAAACTCAATAACTTGTTTCTTTTCTTGACTTACTCTCCCTCTATTTGATAACTCATTTCTTCAATATCATCTTATTCTTCTTCTTGATCATTCTCCATAATCCAACTTGATATCTTCTTTTTTTTCTCAACTAATCTACAAGATATTCATATTAAATATGGTAGTTAGTCAAAGTATAAGATAAATACATAATGCAAATAGTTTGCTCTTAATATTTAGCATTTATATTTGAGATCACCAAAACTAACGATATCTAACAATGAGTGTCAAACCCCTTAACATTTCAATATTTGCTAAAGTAATAAAGGCATAGTTCCACGGGCATATAGAATAGCACAAATATATTGATAATAATACTTGTTTACAATATAGGAATCCCTATTGGGTTTGAAAAATATATACAATCCTCCACTAACAAAAACCAATGGTAGCCTTTGCTTGAATTGGTACCCTCATATGCCCATATTTATTGTTTTGCTCTTAGAGCAGCTAGCTATTGCTAGAATAATTTTCAATATTGAAAAGGGTAAGATTCAAATAAATCTTAGTAGTAACATACAATCAGTCAAATAAATTAAAATGCGACAAATAAATATGCCAAGCACCATATAATGTAACAGAATAATAATACTATAATCATCACAATTAGTATGTGCACATGTTCAAGGCTAACCATTGTTAGAATCCCTACTTGTCCGTACCTCAGCTAGGCTCAGGACCACAGACTAGGCACTGTGGCCCTGGCATTGTGTATCATAATTGGGTCCCTTTTGGGCTGTTAAGGTACTTGGGCTTTTCCCCTAGACAGTACTTGTACTTTTCCTGCACCAGTTAGATATCATGTGTGCATTATACATATTACAAAAGATGGAAAACATAAAGCATATACAACTTCACATAGTTAATGAAAGATAGAGTTACTACCTAGAATTCCCTTTTCCACCTAACTGTCTAAATGTCCTGATCTGGCTCGGGCACAATTGTCTAGTCCTAAAATTCCAAATTTACATGAATTGTGTTCTTACTCGTTCATGTACTTTTCCAAACTCATTTTGTTGGTTACTTTAGTTTAAAACTACAAAATGACCAAAATACCTGTAGGGACTCAGTCAAAGTCTGTTTGTACCTAATCCAATTGTACTTTTTCAAAAGTTATGACCTGGGCTAATCCTACACAATTTCACGCGTAGAATCTATTTTTGACCTTGGGTTTTTCCAAATCCACTGCCAAGAGATGAAAATGCCCTTGGCATCCCCTAACTTAAGGTTTTAGGGTAATTTTGTCATTTCACATTCTAAGGCCTTTGTACTTCAAACTTTACATGTTCCTTACACAATTTTGCATTCTAAATGCAATGGACGCATAAAAAATGTAAAATTCTACCTCCTACCCCTTAAACCAGGTCTGGCCAAAACTCACTATTTTTTGGGAAATACTGGATTTTCATGAATTAAATCCATAAAGCACCTTCCTTTCACTTGTTATTACTTTTTTAACCACTCAAACTCCTAATGAACATGATCAATGTAAATTTAGGTAGCATGACCCCTTATGGTTTGGCATCCCTAAAATCATAAAACCATGAAACGTAAGCCTCAAATCTAATCCAAACAACCACAACAAGTAATAATCATCAAGGGACAACCAGTATTCAAGCTCACCTTGATTTATCTTGACTTTCTCTCTCTAGCTGTCCCCTCCCTCCTCTTCTTGCTCTTGCTTTTGCTTGCTACAAGTGTTATTCAAGATGGCATAGAGATTAGGGAGAGTCTTACTTGAGTTTGGAAGCATGAACACATGAATTTCACACTAACATACCTTGATCTTTGCTCTCAAACCTTTGCTCTTTCTCTGGTTCTTGTTTTCTTGAACAACTCTTTCTCTCTCTATTTATTGATAGCTGGCCGGAAATGATAGCCAAATGGGCTAAAATGTGTTTATAAAATATCTCTTCCACCTCCTTAATTTATATTCTTTAATTGCCTTTTTGGCACATGTGGTTTGTGAAGCTTTATCGCTTTAATTTTGACATAAATGTTTTTCTTTTTGTCTCTCCCTAAATGAAGTATAAATGGCTGTCAAGGGAACTAAATATGCCTCTTCAATTAGCTTTATCCATTCTATTGCAACTAATTTTAAGATGACCATTTATTACAAACTCAACTTTTTGACTTTTTAAACTTTCACCTTTTTGCTTGGTTTAATTACTTCAACTTGGCAATTGTATTTCAATCATGATTTCCCTTTGCTTCTTGCCTAAAAATGACAAAATGAAGGCCCTTGAAATATCCAAGTATGCTTTTTTAATTTTCACAATTTACCTACGATTGTTGACTTTTCAACTTTAAGTTTACTTGGCCACAATTTGTTCCAACTCTTGCCATATTTATCTCAAATATTCATTTTTCCTTTTTGGACGTCCCACACAGAAGAAAAAGGGAAAAATATGGGGTGTGGATTTAATTTAGCCAAATGACTATTTTGCCCATACATTTTTGCCATTGCCTTATTAATTTCACACCTTGCCTAAAACTTTGAAAATTCATATCTTTATTTATAGATATCCAATGCAGTGGTTCCAAAGGCTATGTAACCTTTATTATGTCTACTTTGAAGGAAAAATACTGCCTTTAGCCACTAGACACACAGCATTTCAGAATTACTATTTATTAGACACTGCCACACTAACTTGCCTGTTTTACTTGGCTAACTCCAAAAATGCATAACTCTCAGTGTATAGGTCTAAATAACATATATTACCTAAGAAATTAAAGCTTGACATATCTACTCTCATTCTAAGAAATTTCATAGGCATTGGATATTATTTGTCTACTTAAAAGCATCACACAACTAGACTGCCACGCTGGAAATTACACTGGTGGCAAATCCCAATTCTTACAATTTGTGTTCCAAACTTAGTCATATTGTGTGTGACAACTATTTTCTTTATTTTTTACATTTCTTGTTCACCAAAATTCATTATTTTATTCCATTGAATGTCACAAATCTACAAGAACTATGGGTGAATAAAATTGGGATGTTACAATAAGTACATCACATTTGGTCCAAGGAGTAAAGTAAGTAGTCTTAGTCTACAAACATCACCACATGTAACACATATCAAACACTTCTGAAGCTCTTCATACTCATTCCTGTACATTTTGCAATTATGGCATATGAAAATAATTTTCACTACCATATGAATAGAAAATGGCATGCAACAACCAAAGAGAATATGATCAAGCAGAAAACTTTCATTTATGTCGATGTAAGATAAAAAATTTGAAGTTTCTATTAGGGTTATGCTTCAAGTTACTCATAAATATATGGTCTGTTTATTACTCATCTAGCCTCTGTGCTATATATACTCGTCTAACTTCTGTACTATATGTTAGTGTCAACGTCTCACCCAAAAAGGGGTAAATTAGGTGGTTAACAAAATTTAAAAGTAAAATGCTTTGTTAAATAGATAAGAGTTGGAGAAATACCATTGAAGTGTACATAAAAATTTATATTGGTTTAGTCTCAATAACTTGACCTATGTCCAGTCCTAAGAGCGCTTCTGAGATTTTCATTATACTTCAAAGATTCGATGTGTTCTTGGCACCGCAGTACAAAATACTAGCAAGCTCGACAGGACACTCACTCCCCCTTATACTTTACAATATGATCCCTCTCAAGGTCCCATACCTTGATAATCACTTTATAAATACTGATTGAAGGTATTTAAAGCTCTCTCAAAGAGTAGATAGATGAAAACTGAGGAACGAAGAGTATATCAGAGAATGACAGATGGACAAAGAATAGAGAACTTAATGAACAAAATTAAAATTGTCGTTGGTTATTTGCTCTATCTTGAATGTCTCTGTACTTATAGGTAGAAATGTTTGAAGAATGTTGTGAGCATTCAAATTGGTTCGTTAGAGAGTAATTGTAGCTGTTGATGAAATATAATGTTTCCGTCGCTTCTCTCTGCTACACATTTAATGCTTCTGTTAGATTTTTACTTTTCTGAATTTTTGAAGTTAATCCATTGCCTAAGCTCCTAAAACTTATTAAGAAATGAGATTAATAACATACAAGAGTAATATAGAAGTTCAGGAAGTAATTCAAGCTGTAAATAATGTAGTTTGATTTTTTGAGACAATGATTTTTGGTTTCTAGTGATATCACTTGAAGTAATCTTTAATCACTTGAGTGTTGGTCATAGTCACTTGAAGTTTTCTCCAATCACTCGAGTGTTGTTCACATTCAGCCAAAGTTATCTCCAATTGTAACATCCCAAATTTCAGTCACCAAAATTCGTTTACACCTTTATGGTATTAAAGGGAATAAAATAGTGAATATTGACACACTTGAATTAGCCAAACAGTGTAATTAGTGATCACACGAAACTAGGCCATAATAAGACAAAATTTAATTTGTGTCTTCATAAAAGCCCATTCTTGTAGCCCAAATAATAGAAGAACACAATTTTTGTGCCTAAATATAGTGAATTTTGGCCAACAATAAATTATGCCATGTGGGAGGATTATTGGCTAAGTGCAAAAGATGGAGTCAAAAGTCAAAATTTCAGCCAATAAGAATAAAAGGCAAGGGAAAATATTTATTTAGCCATAAATTATGCCATCTAGGAGGATTATTGGCCAAGTGAAAAAGATGGAGTCAAAAGTCAAAATTTTCAACCAAAAGTAATATTTGAGGAGTGGATGATGATAAGTCAAGAAGCCATTTTTCCTCTTCAAAGAGGACATATTTCGTCCAACTGGAGGAAAATAATACTTGGCCATAAATGGTGCCTTTTGGAGGCATTATGAGCCAAGTATAAAAAGATTATGGCTTTAGTCAATTGACACATGCAACATTACAATTAAATATTATATTTTTCAGGACGTGTAAGAGGATATTCTTATAAGCTCTTTATCTCTTTCTTTGGGCATTATTTTGGGCAAACATCAAGAGCGAGAGAGAGAGAGAGAGAGAGAGAGAGCTAGTATGAAATACAAGAGCAAGAAGGAGCTCAAGAAGTTCAAGAAGCAACCAAGGTAAGTTGGTTGTGAAATTTCACGAGTTATGTCTTCTAATTCATGAACAACTCTCTAATCTCTATTCCTTCTTGAAACACATATGTAGCAAGTAAAATAAAGAGCAACAAGGAGAAGAGATAGGACGGTTTTTAGAGAGAGAAAGATTCAAAGGTGATCTCAAGAACCTTGTTCCTCTTGTGGATTATGTTTGTTGTTGGTGGAAGTTGTTGATTTATTCTCTTGATTTGCTTTGTTATGTCATTTGGGATGCTCAAACCTTAAGGGGTTATGCTACCCAAATTAACACTAATCATGATTAATAAGTGTTTAAGTAGTTAACCATGTGATTACAAGAGGAAAGGAAGGTGTTTAAAGGTATTAAACAAGAAAATATCATTCTCCTTAATTTTCCCTAAATTTTTGGCCAGTAGTTGTTAACACGGTTAAAGCTAAAATTTGGTTAATTTGATGTTTCTATTTTGTTTTGAATGGAAAATTTTGTAAGTAACATGTATAATATGAAGTGTGAAGGCTTTAGGGTGTGAAATGATAATTTTACCCCTAATACCCTAATATAGTGGTTGTCAAGGGTAATTCTATAATTTGAGCATGAATTTGTCAAATCTGAGGTCAAAAATGGATTCTACATATGTAATTGTATAGGAATAGCTTGGTCATAATTTTTGGTAAAGTATAGTTGGACCAGGTATAAAGGGGCTTAGACTGGGATCCCAGGGTTTTTGGTCATTTAGCAATTTTGAGTCAAGATAACCAACAATATGAGTTTAGGATAATACATGAATAAGTAATGATTTATTTATTCTACATTTGGAAATTTTAGGACATATTAATAGCCCAAGCTGGATCAAAGGTATTGGACAGCCAGTAGAGTAGGAAAGGGCAATTCAGGTAGTAACTCTATCTTTTATACACTCTATGGCAGTATATATGTTGTATGTTGCTATATTATGTGACATGAATAATGAGCACACTATCTAGTTGTGGTGCGGGAAAAGAACAAGTACCATCCGATGGGAAAAGCACATGTAGCATTTGGCCTAGTAAGGACCCAGCTATGATACACCGTGCTAGGGGGCATATTACCAGTTATAGTCTAGGACCCAGCTGAGGTACATAGACAAGTAGGGGTTTAGCCCTGAATTGTGTACACAAACACACCAATTTACACTGTTACTGTTATATTTTCACTATGTGGTACATTGCATATTTATTTATTGCATTTTATGTGATTCATAGATTGTTACTTATGAGGTTCTTTCAAATCTCACCCTTTCCATAAATGTATAAACTTTTCAGCAAAAGGACAGTGGCTCAAGGGGTAAAAGTATAACTACCGGCAACTTGAGGTTCTATGTAACCCCCTTTCTTGATAGCTGTTAATAAGATTCGAAAATGTGATATAAAATAAATGAGAGAGCAAAGAATAGTTTAAGACTCATTATAGGCCCAAACTTCAAGACAGGGTTTGGTCCTGTGATAAAGCGGATTTTCAAAAATCACAATCTATTTAATACGGTCTCACTTCCACTTTTCAAATCTATTGGGCCATATTGGTTCTATTCCATTCATAATATTAGAGTACATACCAAAATTTCCTAGCAAATTTTTGAGGTTTATTCATTCACTAACAGGGGTTTACAGGGTATGATCGCCCATTCTCAATTTCCCATGCCCGGGATTAATAAATTGATACAATTCTATGGTAGATACATCCACCATCACTACATAGGACTTATAACTACAATATATACATTTATCCAAAAGTATGATAACCAACTAACAAAACTCTAATCTCCTTGCCAGGAGTACTAGCCGTTCTTGTTCACCTACTTCTCCTTTACTCCGCTTGCCTAGATATAGGTTAGTCATTGGAAAGAATGAGATTCATAGGAATCTCAGTAGTAACGTTTTCACTCATATGATATATAATAAACAAAGAATGTAAGTAATTATCACAAAACAACATCCCCAGCAGCAATCACATTTGTTACTTTCGTCACATAAACACAACTCTTATAGCTGTATTCATAATAATGACAGCTTTCATAGATGTATACACATTTTTCTCACTACGTGACCTTCACGATAGTTTTCGTTGTATTCACAATGATGAAAGCTTTCATTGTATACATAATACTGTATCTTTTGCTATATTTACAATCATGATAGCTTTTGTTGTATCCACAATCATGACTACTTTCACTGTATTCACGGCACCCTTCACATTCGTCACAATTCAATGATAACCATAAACATATAAGCATTATACATGACATAAGAGAAAGAATCACTACCTTGTTCTTTCTGTTCATGCTTAGGCATAGGTTTCTCACGCTCAGGGCAGATGTCAACTCCTATTAATCAGAATTAAGGACAATAAGTTATTCTCTATCTCAATTCTTAACTCTAAAACACTTAGTGTTGGTTATCATTTAGGTCCCTTAGGTGGCTATGAATGGAACAACATTCATCCTTTAACATAAAGTTGATCCTTTCACATAAGCTTGGTCTTTGGAAAAATGATCTAGGAGAATTCTAAATGAATATCTGATAATAACTAGCAAGACCCAGAAAACTGTCTATCTCAACCAAGTTTCTGGCCTCTTCCGTCTTATACTGCTTCCACTTTACTGGGATCCACTAAGACCCCTTCTCGCGAGATAACATGGCTCAGAAATTTACTTCCAAAAGCCAAAACTAGCATTTGCTTAATTGGAAAGTTGCTTTACACACAAGATTTCCAACACTATTCTCTTACTCCCACAATCTAGCAACACATGATTCACCACCAACTAATCAAAACCCAGTATGAATTTTAATTAATAAAGCGACAATCAAAATAGTCAATCGTGGGCTCATGCCCCTCAACGGTTATCTCACAATTTAAGTAAGCATCAATAGTCATAATATTAACACTAGTTAGCTTCGACACAACCAAGTCAAATGGTAGTTTATTAACATGCAAATCCCAAGTGCTTCACACAGTCATAAGCAATGAAGAAATGACCGATACCCGTATCAAATAAAGCTTGCAGTAAGCTACTATTGAGAATGATTTTACTTTGAATCAGGTTAGGAGACTTTCATGCTTCTTCTTGTGTCATGGAAATTACCCTACCCTAATTCATAAGCCTTTGCTCTACCAACCATTGCTTGCATTCACTGGACATGTGTCCTGTCTACCTACAGTTATAACAAATGACACGTTCTGCCACTATGTGCCCTGCCATAATGAGGACATGACCATATCACTGGAGACCTTTGGTACTCATGATCCTTAGGCTGGTAGGGTTTCTTATCCCTGCCCTTAGATGAGGATTCTTGCCCCTTTCGCTTTTAGGAAGAATTTCCCTTATTAGGGTCAACACTGCTACTACCACCCTTAGCTGGGTATAGATCCCTTAGATTATTCTCTATAATTATGCACTCCTCCACAGCTTTATTGAATACTGTAAACTATCAGGTGTCTAACCTTTTTCTTAACTCACTCCTCAAGCCTCGGATCAGCATATCAGAACTCCTCTCCTTATCATCCATGAGTTACAGATATGAGGAGTATCTGGCCAGTCGAATGAATTAAAATAGGTAATCATCAAAGGTCACCATATCACCCTACTTTATAGACAAGAATTCTAATTCTTTTTCAATCCTCACAGATCTCAAAAAATATTTGTCATTGAATTTCTCCTGGGACAGCTCCTAGGTCAAAGGCTCATTTTGGGTTTGCAATGTTATGGCAATGTTTTGCCACCATCTGTCAACATCTCCCTCTAGCTTGTAGATGGCTAGTCATACCCTCACCTTGATCGGGTAATCTAACACTTCAAAAAAATTTTCAAGCCTGACCAACCAGACTTCCACTGCTTAGGGATCAAATCTTCTTTTGAACGTTGTAGGCAGATGCTTGCAGAATTTGGTGACCCAAAATTGTAGATCTCTATCATTTCGGGCTAGTGCCCTATGGGATTCCTGGTTTGGCTTAGTATGTGGTGGTGGCTCCGGTAGTCGAGTTGACCCTTTTGCTATTTTTCGTGAGCCGTCTTTTCTTTTGTCGATTGAACTCTATCTGTATTCTATTTCGCTTTCACCTCCAGAGTTCATCCCTAAATTCATAGATCATTTCCTATCATTCCATCAGTATAGCTATCATCTGTTGTATAGGATCAAGTAGATTGTCGTTTATCTCTTCCACCTTCGGTTTTACCAGTATAATCTTAAATCAAACCATAGTATTTTTTCACTCTCTACAAATGATTCACCATATCAATACCACATTGAATATATACACATATTCCTTAAAACTTATATCAACAAATAGCAAGAACATTCATGCATATACAATAAACAATTATACGTCATCTATTATCACTAAGATAAGGAACTATGACAACTAACCTAGCAAAACCTACCTTAGCCAGGAACCTCAGCTCTGATACCAAAAATGTAACCCCCTTCCTTGATAGCCGTTAATAAGGTTCAAAAATGTGTCATAAAATAAACAAGAGACTAAAGAATAGTTTAAAACTCGTTATAGGCCCCAACTTCAAGATAAGGTTTAGTCCTATGATAAAGCGGGTTTTCAGAAACATTTCACAATCTATTTAATATGGTCTTCCACTTTTAGAATCTATTGGGCTTAATTGGTTCTATTCCATTCATAATATTAGAGTGTATACCAAAATTTCCTAGTGGATTCCTGAGTTGTGTTCATTCACTAACAGAGGTTTACAGGGTATGATCGCCCATTCTCAGTTTCCCATATTGGGTATTACATACAACTATACAATTCTATTGTAGATACATCCACTATCACTACATAGGACTTATAACAACAATATATACATTTATCCAAAAGTATGATAACAAACTATCAAAACTCTAATCTCCTGGTTGGGAGCACTAGCTGCCCTTGTTCATCTGCTTCTCCTTTGCTTGCTTGCCCTAGCTATAGGTTAGTCATTTAAAAGAATAAGATTCATAGGAATCTCAGTAGTAACATTTTCAGTTATATGATACATAATAGATAAAGCATGTAAGCAATTTTCATAAAGCAGCAACACAACAACATCCACAGCAGCAATCACATTCATGACTTTAGTCACATAAATGATAGCTCCTATGGCTGTATTCACAATAATGACAGCTTTCACAGCTTTATATACATTTGTCACACCACATGGCCTTCATGATAGTTTTCAATTGTATTCACCATCATGACAGCTTTTGTTGTATACACAATATAATAGCTTTCACTATATTCACAATCATTACATCTTTCATTGTATTCACAATCATGACCGCTTTCACTGTATTCATGTTCATGATAGCTTTCATTGTATTCACAATAGCCTTCACATTCATCACAATTCACTGATAAGCACAAGCATACAAGCATTATACATGTTATAAGAGAAGGAGTTACTACCTTGTTCTTTCTGTTCGTGCTTATGCACATGTCTCTCATGCTCAGTTCAGATGTCAACTCCTATCTCAATTCTTAGCTCCAAAACACTTAGGTTTGGTTATTATTGGGGTCCCTTAGGTGGCTATGACAAGATCAAACAAAAGCCTAAAAGGGTTGGGGAGAGCTATATCATAAACCACCTTTCAACATTTCAAAATGCTGAAATTAGGGGTTGGCCACAGTAAAAAATTCCCTATCCACGGCAACAATAGGTCAGAAATGTTTGGACCGCGGCCAAGACCCTTCTAGTTGTGGCCAAGAAAATTCCTGTTTCTTGGCTAGACTTCCAAAAATCATAACTAAATCTAAAAGAATCAAAATGGGGTGACTTTAAGTCTACTTGAAATTTTTTATGTCCCCTATATAGGAAAAATATGAGCCGTTACTATCCACCACCAAAAATACAGACTTAAATGAAATTCCATATTGTTCCAAAATGTCTTCTAGTTTCAAACTCAAACTTTGCAAATACATAACTTCTAGTACACACATCAAAATGACTCCCATAAAATATCAATTTAAAGCTTGGCATGTCTACTATTAGACTAGAAAGTTTTAGAATTTTTACAAACCATTTAGTCATTCAAAAATGCCATGGAAATAAGTTGCCCCGAATAGAATTTCAAATTTTTCAACAAATGTTTCCAATGGTTCAAAATTCACAACCATAACTACTCCCCACACAATTTTTCACATAGAATCCAATAGAAACATCAAAACAACCAAATTCCAATTCCTTTCACAAGTTCTATTTTGGGGTAATGATTCAACACAAAACTCAAAACTTCCAAACTTCACATTTAAGCCTCCAATCAAGTGTATTCATCCAATAGACAACACAGACACCATTGTAATCATCAAAACATTAGAAACCCTCTAAAACCCTAAATCACGTGAAAATAGGGAAAAATTCTAGAAATTCAATTTCTCAACCAATGACCACAATATACATGTCAAAGAGTTGCCTTTACTCACCTCCATCACTTCCACCAGCTAATTCTTGGATTCTTCACCCACTAGATTTTTTGAGCGCATAAAACGCCTCCTCTTGAAAATATAAAACCATATGATTGAAGCTTTCATCAAGAGAAATAGGATTAAAGAAGCGTTTTTGAGCATTAGAAGTCATCTACAAGGTCAAAACTTAAGAATTAGAGCTCACCTTCACCAAAAATCTTCTTTCTCTTTCCTCTTCCTTACTTGGACGTTTTGTGAGCTTAAGAGAGAGAAAAATATGGTGAATGATCAGATTGTTTCTACCGTCCCATGCTTTAACCAACTTAGAGAAGAGAGGGGGAGCGAAATTAGTTGTTTGACTTTCCTTGCTTAGCTTATATGATGCCAAGTGTCACCCTCCTATGACTTCTCCCAAAAGCAAGTAACCATATGATTATTCTAACTAATTCCATTAGCCATTTAGTCACACCCCTTGTTTTTTTAACTATTAGTCAATTTCCTCTTCAGTTGCTAACTAATTGGTCGATCAATTTCTTTCTTCCCGTTTTGCCCCTAACTATGGAATTTAAGTTAGTTTGCCACATTGTTCATTATTTAATTTCTTTTCCTCTTCTATGTGCCATTCCCCCCTCTTTTATTTCAATTTAAGCTTTGTCACCACAATTAAGCTTAAATACTGGGTTAAGGCACTTTCTGCTGCTAATTCAGGTCATAATTCACGTTTTATTCCCCAAAGGATTCATCTAACGTTCCTTTCATTAACTTTTGATGTCATTGAACCCTTATACATATTTTGGGGCATTACATTCCAGACCAGTGTAGTCCCTTATGTTGGTTATTTGAATACATTTTTATTATTTTAAGGTATGTAATTTTTATGAACACACCTTATGGGGGATACCTATAATATAATCAAACGCTTTATATCAATATATCAGTATATTAATGCTATTTCTATGTGCCCACTGAACTACATATTGTTATTATACAAAGTGTCAAAATAAATAAGAAGTTAGACACCAGATACTCAAGTATTTTCACAGTCACTCAAGTTATCTTGATCTAGCTCTCTTGACATATTCAAAGAACTTGGTAGTAATAATTTTGAAGACTAAGCATCAATTGAGTGTATAGAGTAGTCACTCAAGTGATCTTGTGATATACTGAAACTTTGTAACCCTAATGCTTTGTGTGTATACGATTTAGCTAGATGAATGAGCCAGTGCAATATATATATATGTGCTTCTATTTGGGAAAGTCTAGTGGATCCTTGGAAGCATCTACATGGCTCTATTATAGGAGACTTATAGACAAAAATGGCACTATGGCTAAGTGTGGGTGCTGTACAAATACCTGATCTTCATTACAGCATATCAGCTTATAGACTCGGCAATTTTGTAAGACATAGGTGTAGGTGGCACCATTTTATGGTCTCCAGGGACATATGGCACTCTTTGGGTTGCCACCAAGACATATGGTAACAATCAGGCAAAAGTATGACATGTGTCACAAAAATAAGTGGCCTTATATCAAAAAAGTAGTTTACTAAAGTAACTTTTTGACTTCTTCCCTTAATTAACCAATCATATGATGACATTTATAGTTATATATTAGAGACATGTAGAATAGCCAATATAATTCACCTATGTCTGATCTGGTTATATACTTGATTTTCACGAAACTGCACTGGAAATCAGATGAATTCATTAGACTACCTTTCCCTTGGCCAATGAAGTCAGCCAAGCATGAGAGAAGAAAAGAGAAGATAGATTTTAGAAGGTGCATGGACACCATATAGTTCCAAGAAAGAGCATCCGGTACACTAGATCATCGGACACCCTGTAATTCCCGAAAAAAGCACCCAACACCTGGGATTTTTAAGCATGCGACATATGTCATTAAAGCATCTTCCAACACCTCCAAACCCTTATGAATTTTAGCCAGCCATAAGAAAATAGGGGGAAATCAGAAAATTCAAGAGAAAAAGAAAGAGGTGAGAAGTTTTATGCTCTTGAGTTTAATCACCGATTACAAGCCTGAGATCACATTTTCAGCCACCGGAGCCCTTAAAAACCTTCTTCTACTTATTGACAGCTGTACTTCTATAGTTTGAAATTTTTGATCAGAGGTGTTTGGTGTCATCTTGTTTGTGGAAGTACTGCCAGAATCCAGAACCTATCGTAGAATTGAATAGAGGTAATCGTAAGCTTCGATTTGAGTATAGTGTCTTAATGTTTTGATGAGCATGTTTAGAGTTAGGGACCCCTATGGTTTTAGCCAAGTGGGGAATTTAGAGTGTTTATGACGATGAGTATGATGTTAGATGAGGTATTATGATGATTAGTAACATGTCTTGAGTTTGAAATTGCAAGAATACAATTTGTGGCAATTAGGGTTCATATTCGGTCTACCTTAATTCAAGGGGTTGGATCTATTTTTTTGTAAAATTGGGGTTTGAAATGTATCCTATTGGCCAAATTATGTAGGAGTAGCTTGTGGATATGATTTGTGGATGATTGGTTAGAAAACCCTAATTTTGAAACTTAAAGTGTTAGTGTTCAATTCTGCCAGATTCGAGTTAGATTAATTGTAGGTTTTTTATGAATGGACAAACCTTATCAAATGACAATGATATTTTACATGATGATATTACCAATCCTAAGCTTTCATTTGATATATAAAATGTGCCATTTGGCTTTGTAAATTGTGAGTTATGATCTGTTGAAGTTAAGGTACAAACATTGGATTATATTCTGAGGTAGTAATGTTGGTCAAGGATTCTTAAGGTTTTACCCCTATAATTAGCACTGAGTAGTATTTTTACTTTAAATACAACTTAAAGAGATTTCCATAGGACTTAGAAACACCACATTTATAATTTTCTAGATCAAGTTATAAATTTTCAAAGTTGGATGTCAAATCTACCATATTAAGGTATCATATGGATTTGAGCTATCTACAGTAAATTAATATAAGTTTGATCTCAAAGGGTAGAAACATATACTAAAAGCTAGTATATACCTCATTTGATACCTTTTTTTGACATAATATAGTAGACTTAGAAGATAATTAACCAAGTAATGTAACGATAAGAATTGGAATAATTAATAACATGTTTGATTGAATGCTTGTAAGTCTTATATACCCTCTTGTATGATCCAATGCTTGTTACTACTGAGATTCTTCTTAATCTTACCCTTTCGAAATCATTACATAGCAAAGACAAGTGGCACAAAGGGAAAAGAGGTAAGCGTTGATGAGTGAAGGAAGGCGCTAAACATGAAGAAGTTATTTTGTTGATTATCTCTATAGTTTTGTAATATATTGAGTAGTCTTATATCACTATACACTATGTATATATATGAATGATTGTATATGTAATAGTAAAGATAGTAGAAGGTGGTACCATAACACTTGGTTATTTTCCCATAATCTTTACATATTTTGTAATATTGACCCACATAAAAGAAAAATAGGGCCATAAGATAAGGTTATCAGTACCTAGGTGTGATATCAGAATTATAAGAAAGTCGTGGTATCAAAAGGTGTAACTAAGATGATTGTGTCAGTGTCGATGTTATATTAATATATACAAATAAATTAAGTAATAATTCATATGTATGCATTAATTGAAGTATGCTTAACATATCTTATAGTATATTGTAACATACTGGAATATGAGTGCCCGATATTGCTTGTAAATATGATTAGTTGGAAGAAAATTCACAGGTGCCAAGTATGTGTGTATGACACAATTTTCTAATAAAATGGACATTTGGCAAAATTCTATTTGTTAATTTATATAGTAATAATTAAATAAATTAATTGTACTTTATGTGGGGACCATACAAAATGACACCTCGTGGGTGGACCAGGGAAAAATCCCCAGACTTTCCTTCCCCGATAAGGTGGACAGTTAGGTGAAGCATGGGAAAAGAACGCGGGTCCCAAAGAATTGTGACACTTGGCACGATATAAAAGGGAGAAAGCATAAAGTTGCTTTTCACTTTATGGCTTGACCAACCAAAAGATGACACACATCCTCCTTATCTATAAAGTGACGTTTGCCTTTTGAGTTGTCACCACCAGAGGGTGCCACCTTACTCCAAACTGGGGAAATCCACCGGCCCCCAGTCCTATCACCCGACTAACTTTCCTACACACTAAACTTGGGAGTCAGGGAAAACCATCAGACCCTTACTTCCTTGACAAGTTGGATGGCTAAAGGCCCGAGAAAAGAGGCAAGACGTATTTTATTAAATCAAGTGACATGTGTCACAGAACTATTGGATCACCGGATAAATGGCACTACAACATGCTGATACGTGGCATAACCTTTCAATACCCTCTCTAGGCCATATATTTTGGCCAACAACAGAAAAAGGGAAAAATCCGATTAAATCAAGAAAAATTGTTAGAGGTGAGATAGAAGGTCAATAGTAACTTTTCATAACTTCAATCCTCCAAAACACTATAGAATCGACATTTTCTCTTAAAATACCATTCAAAAACCTTCTTTTACTCATCCGAAGCTTCATTTCTACAGGTTCGGATTATTCATTTAGAGGGGTTTGGTGCTGCTTACCGCTCGAAATACTACTGGATTTTCAAACAGGTTGTCAAAACGCGTAGATTTTGAATCGATTGGTTTGTTGTTTGGATGAGTTTATATGAGGGTGAGGTACTATTTGTTTTTTGGTTAGGGGTATTTTTGAGGTTTAATAATGTGTTTATGGCTAAATGATGATTTATGATGATATTAGACCAAGTTGTCTGACAAAATTCTCTTTTAGTGATTTTGGTAAAATTGGGTCTGTTTGGTTAGTAGGTGTAGAGGTTGAGCTTTCTGATTTTGATAATTTTGATTGTTCTATTGTGTTTAGAATGAAAAAATGTGTGGGAATAGCCTAGTTGTAAATTCTGAACCACTGGAAATATATACTGCAAAGTTGAGATGCTACTAATGGGTGTTCTGTTCTGGACAGTTTATTTGCATGACATTTTAAATAAGTAAATGATATCCAAAAATTGTTAAAATTTTCAATCCAAAGGTAGACATTTCCAGCTTTAATTTGATATGTCATTTTGTATGATTTAGATGTCTGTGCTGGGAGTTCTACATTTTCAAAATTTGGTTCTGAAAACTAGCTAATTCTAGGGGCAGTGATCAGTTAAGTGAGATACTACATTGATATACGTCCAGAAGTGTAATGGCTATATTTTTCCCTGAAACTAGACTGATTAGGGGTCTCTTAGCCTTTAGAATGATCATAATTGAACATCGGTACAATTAGTTATGAATTTTCAAAGATTAAAGAAAATTTTTGCAAATTTGAGTACAAGTGCAAAATCAAAAAATGTAATGGCACTAGTAATTAAGTTGAACTTTTAAGGGTGAAGTTAATCAACTGGGGATAGTTGAACCACTTTGACTTTGCTTTTGGCCTAGTGTTTTAGCCTTAATGACAACTAACTTGACTAATTGGATTATGCAAGTATTGGACGGAATAATAACCTATCATTCGTAAATTCTAATTATAGTACCTAATAGCTATCAGGAGCTTAAGACTTGCCTGAGCTCAGAGAAATAGTTGGATATTGCTCAAGGGAAATGACCAAGTAGTAACCTTGTCTTTCATATGTTATATGATACATTGCATGTTTATGGATTCATCATGAATTGTTTGACACATTTTGACTATACGAGGTTGTCACCCGGGCCTATTGCACAAGTGCATGCTTAGGCCAATATAATGTTCTGTGATGCATGAGTGGATACCTAGGCCTATTGCATAGGTTATACTTGGGGCCATGTGATATACCTAGCTCTATGGTGATATGTTGAATTGCATGTTTTGTACTGAATGTTGTTATGATAATTCTGTTATGTGATAACTATATGGCATGCTCTATGATTTGATATCTATATGATTGACTATATGTTACTACTATGATCCTTATGAATCTCACTCTTTTTTATAAATAAATATACAGTATAAGCTAGCAGCTCGTAGGGTAAGAAGGTAAATACGGACAGCTAGAGAACGAAGCTGAAAGACTTTAGTTTACTGTTGGTTGTCTGCTTTTGGGTATAAAATCTGAAACTACCTATCATAATTTACAATATGAATTCAATGCCATACACTTAGATTTTAGGAAAGTAGTTAAATAATTGATTAGTTTTAAGAAAAAGGTGAGTCAACTAGAAGACAAAGCTCTGGCAGAAAGAATAAGGTCCATGTACTAGTTGAAAACAAGCTAGTTGTGAATTTTTTAGTTGACCACTTAAGTGACCACTAAAGGGATATGTTTTGAAAAAGACCCATACCATAATAGATACTAGAAGTGATCAAGTAACTTCAACGAAGATCACTTAAGTGACTACTCGAGTAATGCATGAATTCCTAATCACTTCTACTGTAGTATAGTGTCTCTGATAGTGATCTTATCTCTTAAACACAATTTTCAAGTAGATCACTCGAGTGACTAATCAAGTGATGTGTTCTAAATCTTATCACTTTTAGTTCACCATAGTGAAGGCAGTTAATGATCAATTTCTAAAAAATAATTTTAGAGTTAATTACTTGAGTGATGTACTAAAACTCATTTCACTTCTACTTAACCACAGTAAACCCATCTAGTGATCAATTTTTGAAAAAGGATTTCAAACTTAATTACTTGAGTGACTACTCAAGTGATGTATTTTATTTCACATCACTTCTTACATACCATAGTGATATATCGAAGTGATCAAGTTTTCTAAAACTAACTTTAAAAAGATCATTTGAGTAACCACTTAAGTAACCCTGATATTTTAATATCACTTACACAACATCACACTAACACAAGTAATGCTTAGTATTTTTAAAAATATTTTGCAAAGAGTTCACTTGAGTGATGTGAGAAAAGTACATCACTTCTACTACCATAGTAAGCTAGCTGGTGATCTATTTGTCTTTTAAACTAAAATGAAGCATAATCACTCAAGTAATCCTACTGATGCTCATCACTCTCACATCACCATAATGAACTAACAAGTGATCTATTTTATTTCAAAAGTCAATTTTCTGGGCAGAACGAAGATCACTCGAGTGACCACTGGAGTGATGAGCCTTAGAAATATAACAACGCTTCAGAAATCTCAATACTCTTTCAAAAAATCTCTAAGCTTGTTCTTTTTGCCTCTAACTGACTTCATTCATTATTATTTCATTGTCTGAACATATTACAGGTGCTTAATCAAGGACTAACTCAAGATTAGTGAAAAGTGCTTTTGTGTTATAAGTATTTAATGCTCCATGCTTCAACCTCTTCAAATCCTCTTTGTCTCTAATGGTTACTTCAAAAGACAAAAAGAATGATCTGACACATTTAATGGACATAAGCAATGACCTCACTTTCTCTCAATTGCTAGATTCAAAAAAGCAATAGTTATCAACTACCATTACACTATAAATAGAAGAGCATTGAAGAAGAAGCAACTAACTCTATGCACATATTTACTATTGCATTCATTGCTAAGTCTTGAGTTCTATTTCTATGTGATTCTAAACTTCATTGATTATTCATTTACTCTTGACATTACTGATCATTTATTACGATAAGTTACTTAAGGTAGTAAGACCTTAAGTGTGGGCATAGATTACAAAGTGTAAGGGGGAGCGAGTATTCTTTGAAGAAGAACTTACTTGAACTAAGGCATTAAGAGCCGTATAAATATTGGGATGATAGAGGAACTCTTAAAAGTGATTTTGAGGACTAGATATAGATCAAGTGGTTCAGACCGAACAAGTATAAATCTTCTGTGTCTTCCATTGGTATATCCTTCTAACTCTAATCTCTTCATTAAGTTTGTATTTGAGTTTTTAAAATTTTTAAATATCACCCACTTTACCTTTTAGGTGAAAGGCTTAAACTAATACTTGCAACACACTGTTCATACTTCAAATGTTTTCTTGGGTTATAATTATCATAATAGAAAAGGCCATAGTACTACAACTTGCTATCATAGGAAAGAAAAGATCCTTGGTACTTTCAAATGGGTTCTTAAAGGATCTCATGTGCCTATAGAGAGCAAAACTTGTCATACCCTACTTAATAAGTTTTAGCTGAGTTTTTTTACAATCAAAGATAAAATTTTCTAGAGGAAGAAACATGCATTCATACTTTTAAGAGTACAACAACAAGTGTTTAGATGTAATACTTAAAACAATACAAAAATGTTGCAACTGAAGTTCATTTCCATACAAAGCAAAACAACGATATCATGTTATAAACTTATATTCATACCCTACTTTACAAGTTCTTGTTTACTTATTTCCAATTAGATATAAGAGTTTCTAAAGGAAGAAACATCCATTCATGCTTATAAGATTACAAAATTGCTTACAAGTCATACTTAAAGTATACAAACATTACAAATGGGTTACAACTAAAATTCATTTTCATATAGATCAAAATAACAAGATCATGTTATAAGCTTCAAAACATGATATCACAGACATCTTAAGTCATCACTTTTTTATCCTTACCCCCGCTTGTACTAGCACTAATGGAGGTTAAAGTTGAAAGGGGTGAGATTTTAGGGAGAAATCCCAATAACAACAGGAAGCCATTCTTAAACATGGAAATAACTCAAGTAGTAGTCATAAGCAAAGCAACACATAATTATCATACTAGCAAATAAACATAAAAATCACACACAATACAACTCATTGGCCAATAATTTGTGTGAGGAGAATTACTATCTCCTTTCTCACTTAGGGCTAGATCGCCATGTCCAAATCCCCTATAAGGGAAGGATCACCATGTACAATCCCTTATTTGGTAAGGATCGCCATATTTTAGCCTTTATTTTGGAAAGGATCACCATATATAAGCCTAATAGGGAGGGATTCCCATATCCCAACCCTATGTTAAGTAAGGATTGCCATGTCCCACCCTTAACTATTACTTCGAGAACAACAATAAATCAAATACAAATACAACAATTCATAGAACATTGTCATGCATCATTATAAGCAATAGTATACTAGTGCAACAAACAAACAAAAGGAGGGGGTCGTATTGCTAAATCAATTCACAAAACATGGTCATTCAGCATTATAAGTAACAATATACTTAAGCAATAAACAAGGAAAATGAAGGGCTAGTATTTCTACAATTAATTCATAGAACATGGTCATTCAGCATTACAAGGAATAATATACTCAAGCAATAGATAAGTAAAATAAGGGGGTAGGATTGCTACATAATATTCTTAACTTAGACCGATACCTTCTCTAGGCAAGACAACCTGCACTAGAAGCTTAAGGCATTACTAACCAGCCTTACTACCTAACTTTATATAGCTAGACTTGATCTTTCAAAAGAGAGAAATCTTAAGGAATAGGAGGAGAAAGATAAAGGATATGAGTGAAGAAAGTAGAAGATGTAGGGGGTTTTTATAGGTAGAGGAAATCAATAAAATATTAGCATGCAGCTAGACATGTGTCCCATAGAGATCGACTCACTATTCATTGTTCGATACCACAAGACACATCTTCATGTTGTATGTATGCATAAATTACGTGATGTCTCTTTGCTTAAATCCTACCAGCTGTAATGCCACAGGATAGCCTCATTGTGACACCTCAAAAGTGTAATTACCAAACTTCCTCTTGCGCTAACACCTTACCCCTATACTTTTAAAAAAGTATATTTTATTTAGCTGAGTAAGTAGCATACTCTGAGTAATTACAACACAGGTGAAGTAGGGTACACCGGGTAAGGCTTGACTATTCTGGTAACTCCCCGATTTCGACAAGTCTCTTTGTTTGATAACTATAGACCACTAATAATTGATGGGATGACCCATATCGTCTTAGTCTAAGATGGACAAATCATATTTCCTATTTTGAACTTTAACTTTTACTATTATCTTAGGGTGAAAAACTCTTATAGATAAGCACCTAAATTCTTTTCCAATTTTATATCTATTTTTCAGGAATCTAAACTCAAGGTCTCTAAATACTATCTTCTAGATCTCGAGTGTATCTATCAAGAAACTTTTGTGTGATTTTTCTATCCTACATTCTACCGATAAAATTTACAATCCAACAAAACAATAAAATCTATTTAAAAATAGTTTCAATTTAATCCTTAAAATTTTATTTACATTTTAGTCCTTGAAACCATTTTCTAACATACTACATATACCAACCTATCATATTTAACAAGTACATAGGTAGAATTTTTAGGATGTGACATTTCCCCCTTGTTATAGAAATTTCCCTCAAAATTTAGACTCTTACCTCATGGAAAAAAGTATGGGTACAATTTCTTCATTTCTTCTTCTAGTTCCTATGTTGCTTTCTTTGGAGACAATCCTTTCCAAACCACTTTGACAAAAGGAATGATTTTATTCATGAGTTTCCTTATGTCAGTCCTGATGATTCTTTTTGGTACCACTCTAAAAAATAAAATATCTTACAAATGCATGTTTTCATATTCTAAGACATGTGATGGATCCTGATGATATTTCTTAAGCTGGGAGACATGAAAAATGTTACGAATTTGGCTTAAGTTGGGAGGTAAGGCAATTTTATAAGCAACAGGTCCAACTCGATAAAGGTTTGGGAATTGTCCAATATACCTTAGACCAGGCTTCTTCATCTTAATAGACTGACCAACCCCAGTAATTGGTGACACTTTAAGGAACATATGATCTCCAATATAAAATCTAGAGGTATCCTCTTATCTAAGTAGATCTTTTACCTCGTTGTGTTGCCATTAGTTTCTTTCTTATTAACTCAATATGCTTAGAGATTTGATATACTATTTTAGGACCCAAACGATTTCCTTCTCTTACTTATATCTAACAAAAGGGTGATCTATACTTTCTTCTGTATAAGGCTTCAGAAGGTGCTATTTGAATACTTAAATGATAACTATTGTTGTAAGCAAATTATGCTAAAGCTAAATATGTATCCCAATTTCCCTTCATTTCTGAAAGACATGCCCTCAACATGTCTTCGAAGGTTTCAATGGTTCTTTCTATTTGACCGCTAGTCTGAGGGTGGTAGGTTGTACTAAACCTTAATTTTGGTCTTAGTTCCTTATGTAGAGATGTCCAAAATTAGTTACCTCCTAATTTAAGCCAAATTCATGATGTCTTTCATATCTCCCAGCTTAAGAAATATCATCCAGATCTATCATGTAATATTTTGAATTTTGGGTCTAGAAGCTTGAGAATAAACCTAAGTCAAGAAGACTATTAAACCCAGTTTGGCAAGAGTCCTAAAGATAGAATGACTTTCATAAGACTATATGATTCAACCCTCTGAGTTGAGATCGAGTCTCCTGATTCCATAAGGCTCAGTGTGTATAAATAGTCGAATATAAGATTCGGGTGTATGGGCACTTAGGCATATTCAGCGCTATTTGGTGGTACCCAGAGGCATATGTGACACCATCTGGGTCCCACGTCCATAAAGTAGGTTTTAAGGTAGCTTGATGAGACGTTACCTTATGTGTCGGTAGTCGAATGAAAGTTATTGGTGTCTATGTATACTTGTTGTGCCATAAGGCATATAGGCTTACAAGTTACAATTTTTGAGGTATGTGGCGCTAGCTTATGCCACATAAGCACATATGTGGCACATTTTGTAGACATAGACACATGTGACTAATTAGTCAGATAAAAATGCCGGTATAGGTGTGCACATGGCATTTTCAGGGAACATGCATATATCATACGTTTTTAAAGACACCAACTCGGTGTCAGTTGTCTACACACTTAGGCATGTATGTGGCAAAATCATGAGGCACAGGGGACATGTGGTGAAAAGTCGAGTAACTCTGTATAAAAGTAGCTTTATTAAAATACCTTTATTAAAGAAACTTTAATAAAGTAACTTTTGCTTTTTCACCCTAATTAACCAATCATGTGGCACCATTTCTAGTTGCATATTACACACATGTTGAATAGCCGGGATAACTTACTGGTCTTTGGTCTAGCCATATACCCAGCCAAGCCTGAGAGAGGGGAATTTGGCACCCTATAATTTCAAGAAAGAGCGTTTGGCACCTCAAAGAGTTAGGCACCCTATAATTTTTAAAAAGAGTGTTGGGCACCCTGAGGTTTGTACAACTTGACCAATAAGATTAATAGAGCATCCATCACCCTTCCATGTCTTTAAAATTCAATCAGCCTATATAAAATAGGAAAAAATGGAGAAAAAAGAAAGAAGAGAGAAGTTTGAGTGTTCTTCGTGTTATTCCAAATTTCGTCACCAAATTCACATTTTTAGGCAATAAAACCTTCACAAATCTTGTTTTACTCGATGAGAACTACATTTTTATAGTTTTGGATTCTTGAATAGAGAGTTTTGTGCTACCTATAAAGTTAAAGAGCTGCCAGAATCACAAACCGATCATAGAATTGAGAAGAGGTAAGCGTAAGCTTCGACTTAAGTATAATATCTTGAGGTTTTGTGAAGATTTCATGAAGTTATGATGACCCTAAGTTTTAGCTAAATAGTAGTATTAGAGTTTAGATGTTCTTGTGATCTTGAATATGTTGTTAATTGAGGTTAGATGATGACATTTAGTAAGTTGTGTGGTTGAATTTAAGAAAAATCAACTTATGGTAACTTAGGGAAAATAGCCAATAAAGCCTTCACAAATCTTGTCTACACGATGAGAGCTACATTTCTATAGTTTTGGATTCGTGAATAGAGGAGTTTTGTATTGCCTATAAAGTTGAAGTACTACCAGAATCGCAAACCTATCATAGAATCAAGTATAGGTAAGCATAAGATTTGATTTATGTATAATATCTTGAGGTTTTGTGAAGACTTCATGAAGTTATAATGACCTTAAGTTTTAGCTGAATAGTGGTATTAGGGTTTAGAAGTTCTTGTGTTCTTGAATATGATCATGTATAGATATATGCAATTGCTTTTCTTGATTGAGTGAAACATATATGAATGATTGAAACCCTGTTTCTACTAAATGCTATGCCCATGAGTATATGGTTTGAAACATCAAGCATGCAAATATGTCATTATGTTAGCATGATGAGTTCATGTAAAGTAAACATGTCATGTATTAAGCATTTATCTTGCATGCATAATTTGTAGTGTTTACTACTGAAGCTCTCCCGAATCTCACCCTCCCTTACCCAACTATATAGGTGTTGTAAATTGTGTACTAGGGGTAATCATTATGCTTTGAATAGTGTTATTCAATGAATTTCTCTATTTTGTTTTCATATTATTTGCATGTTCACTATGATAACTATTCTTGGATAAATCATACTGATTGTCCTAAATGTCTGTGGTCAGTCATCTATGCGAGAGCAAAGATGAAATAAGACCAGTATGAATTTGAAGAGGTATGGAGATACGAATCAAAGTCCTAGGCACTTGTAAGAGTTCAAGGTACTGGACCAACCCACTATCAGAAAGCTGTATGGATCAAGTCATAAGCTTGTCTCATGTATACCATGTCACTATGCCTTTTAGACCAGAGATCATTGTGGATTCCTACATAAGAGTTGCTTAGCTTTGACCTAGTCAAAAGTTATCTTTTGACTGGGTGATAATAATACCTATATTCAGGCTTGGTGGTTTTCTTGTAGAGGAATGTGAATGGTCAAGATGGAATTTGTCCCTCACATTAGTAGAAAGATATTACTAGGCCCCTCGATGAGTGAGTTTGAGAAATGTATGGTCATACTACAATGGGAAGAAGTTTACATTTCTACAGTCAAACTACTTAGGGATTGATAAGGCAATGGTCAAGAATAGGAGGATGACATTCTCCATGGCTCATTTTTTACTGAAATATCATGTGACAAAAGGAATGTGATATAGTTGTATGATAGGTTGCATCAGTTTATCGATCCTTATATGAATTGGGTAGTCATAATATCTTGCTAGAGGCCCCTTATGACTTGTGGGTTAGTATAGTTATTAACCCACTACCAACTTCATATGGGTCTACAGGGTCACACACAAAAATAGCCCAACATGAGCTATAATATCTAGATTTGTTGAATCTAAGATATGTCTAGATTTAATGGATGTAATTATTACATCCATTAAATCTAGACATATCTTAGATTCAATGAATCTGGAATATATATATTCAAAAAGAAAATTAATAATATATATATATGATAATATTATTATTTTGTGTTAGTTTTAAATTTAGTTTTATCTGATAAAATTAAATTTAATAACTAACATGATAAAGATATAATATCTCAGATTTAATTTATAAACATCAATTAAATCTATTTCCATTGGCTCTTTATTAAGATTAAATAAATAGGTTAAATTAAAACTATTGGACAGATTTAATTAAACCATATTTATTTAATTTTCTTATCAAAAAAAATTAAGTGTTAATTGCTATGATATGGATTTTGAAATTAATTAAGATTAATTTTAAAAATATAATATATATCACAAGATAGAAACCCTTGACTAGTTATTTAAAGGGTGAGCTAAGGTATTCTACGGGTGATGAAATGATAGATAGAGATCCGTGAGAAAAGAAAAATCTAGAGAGGGACGTTGGTGGCGCTAGCACACTGTTCATGTTGGATTCCTATTTGTGTGGATACCAGTAAAGGGAGCTAATTCAAGTTGTTAGCTCCTTGATATCGAAAAAAAAGACTGATCACATAAGAAAAGTATGTTTCCCTACTACCTAATTTAAACGTTGTTGACAAATTTGTAGTAAGGATTGGAAAACTTTTGAACATGTTTTGTTGAGAAAATCTTTAGAATGAGGCCATTGTGAACATGCATATGTGTTATCAGTAGTAGGACATTACAACATGAGTAGTTCAGCATGGGCAATCGTAGGGGGTGATAGTTATGATTCCTACACCTGCCATTGTAATTACCAAGGATGCATTGTGGAATCATGGATTCTTGTTTGATTATCCAGCCAATGTGGCCGTGTGTATGTGAAATATTTTATATGGATCCCAGCTGTAGTGATATATGTGATATGAACATGTGGTTGTGCAATACAGTGTGAGCACTTCAGCGTGAGCAAACTTAAAGGTGATGCAAGTCATACCTGCCCTTACCACTGTAACTACCGTTGTAGTTGCTATATGTTGTGTGATGATTTGCTTTCATGCTTTATGGTTGTACATACTATGAGAGATTTGACACTACAGGGATTCCTTAGAATCTCACTCTCCCAAAAAAAATTTCATACAAGGCTGGAGGTTTAAAAGAGAAGCAGGTGATGAAGGGCAGATAGAACTATGGGATAGGAATTTTATTTTGGATAATTGGTTATCATGTACAAATTATTTGGATATTTTGTTGGGAATTACATGTATGTTTTGGATTATAGAATAGTATTTGTGTAATCCCCTTATTATGGGAAACTGTTTGTGGGTATTATGCTCTAAAAACCCTTATTCGATTAATGGAACCCGAGTGTGTTGGGAATTTACATTGTAATCTGATATTTATGGATGAAATCTTACTGTACAGGCCATTTGTGTAATTGAAATTTAATTATGAGACCATTGTTGAACAGGTTTAGAAAGGTTTTTAAAAACCCTGATTTTGGGAAATTAAATTTTATTAAGTCCTAAATTATCTTATGGTCTCTAATTCCACATAATCATATATTTACGAACTTAATCTCGGCCTTGATTGTGAAGGGGGTTACATTTATTGGTATCAGAGTTGTAGTTCTGGCAAGGGTAGGATTGCTATGATAGTTGCCATAGTTAGTTGCGTTAGTCATAAATGATGACTTAGGTTGATTGTTGTATACACAAGAGTATTTCTGCTATTTGAGGATATATATAAATTTTAAGGACTATGTGTATACATTTGTGTTACGAATGTGAATGATCAATTAAATAGTGTAAGTGTATACTGTCGTAATCAAGTAATATAGAAGTAAAGTATCGTTCCCACGAGGATTGATCACTAAGTACTAAAATGAGCAATTTTAACTCTATTTAGTCGATCGATTAGTTGGTGATTAAGAGTACAAAATAAAAGAAAGACAATTAAATATGAATGCAGATAATATGAAAGCAAATATGAGAAAAAGCCCTAGGGGTCATATTTCACTTAACAAATTTCGCAATGAATCACTTATATATTCTAGCCCAATCTATTCCACATGATTGATAATCGAGTTTCCCTAATTTAATTACTAGCCTCTTCCAAGGTCAAGCAATTCTATAATCAATTGCTAATCCAATATATTCCTATATGAATTTAAGCAATTAATTATGCATTAAGATTTATGGAACTAAGTAAGACTACACAACTCATATGAATATATTCCTATTTCATATGCAAGTCATGGTTTTAATTATCGGGTCTACACACATATATCTCCTTCCGGTTTCAACATGCATATTGAAATCATTCAAAAGATGGTTAGTCAATCAAAACCATTAAGAATAATAATTAAAACTCAATTATGAAGGAGAAATTCAAACTAGATTTAATAAGTTAAGATTCAATCCGTCATTAGTAAGCTACGTCATCACCTTAGGAAAATGAAAGTTTAGCACATGATGAAATTAAAAACAAAACCAAAATAAATTGACATTATATAAAGCTAGAATGAAATCCTTAGAAATACTGCATAAACTTGAATATTAAATTCTTAAACATAAATATACAACCAAAAGATGCATGAAAAATGAAGAAATCTAGCAGTCCATTTAGGAGGTAAAACCATCCATGTAGGCGGCATGCAAAATGTAATACAATCCTAAGCCTTCAAGATGGAGGCATGCAATAAGTAATACAATCCTAAGCCTTCCAAGATGGAGGCATGCAAGAATTGATACAATGTATGAAATTAAATCTAGAAAGTAACACACTTTATTTAGAACTGTCAGAGAAAAGATCTCTCCGTGTCAAAGAAAGGCCTCTAATTGTCAAAGAAGGACCTTTGATTCTCTTCCTCTCTTCCCCATTTGAGCTTGGCAATGATCTCTATTTATAGGGGAAAAAATGTGTGCTACAGTACTGCTACAGTGTCCAGAGACTGCTACAGTGATCTGGCGGCTGCTACACTGACTGTCGGCAAACAGCTACAGTGTCCGATGACTCTACAGTGCTTCCTCGCTACAGTGACTTCTATCCGCTATAGTGTAACTTCCATCCGCTATAGTCTAACCATCTGCTACAGTACTTTCATTTTTTAAATTTTATTTTATTTTTTTAAATGTTATTTATTCCAAAAACATTATTTATTTATCAATCACACCCAAATTTATTATATTAAACGCAAATATCGTCCATAAAATCATCATATAAGGGAAAATAATTATGCAAATATTTTACTTATCAATTTGCTATGGTACTAACATGGTGAATTATTTATAGAATTAAAGGACAACATAGTTCGCCCTAGACTCAGACTGGACCCAGAGGTGGAGAGTTGAATGACAATCCACCTAACCCTATGCAAGAGATGATGGGTATAATCCAAGAACAAAGAGATATGATTGCTGAGCTAAGAGAGGAGCTCAGGCAGGAAAAAGCCAAGCATAATGTTGAGAGGGGTCAATCCACTCAAGAGGAAACCCAAGCAGAGGCTCGTCACGAGGAGATAGCTGAGGGTCCAATTGGTCTTGAGATACCCCATCTCGCACGGTGCCAAATAAAGAGTCGCAAAGGGTACTTGTCCGAGAGGGTAGAGATCTATAATTATGGCTCTCAAAGTTTTGCAAGCATCTACCTCTAGTGTTCAAAGGGAGATTTGAACCCCAAGCTGTTGAGGACTGGTTGAATTGATTAAAGAAGATTTTTGAAGTCCTTGAATGTCTAATAGAGGTGAAAGCGAATTGGTAGTGTATAAACTATAAGGGGATGCAAACTGGAGGCGGCGAAATATCACTATGACATTGCGAAGCTAGAACATACCACTAACTTGGGATGTGTTTTAAGAAAAGTTCAATGAGAAGTACTTCCCTAAGTCTATGAGACTTGAGAAGGAATTCGAATTCCTAGCCATCAAGCAGGGGGATATGGAGAGCTTTGATGAGTACTTTCCTGCTTCATCCGGCTATCCCGATACTCTTCCTACCTCCAGCATAAAGATGATGAGGAATGGAGTTTTGATATGCTTATCTAGGGGTTGAGGAGTGAGCTGAGGAAGAGATTGTCCACTCATCTATTTTCTGACTTCAACAAAGTGGTAGAAGAGTACAGAATAACTAAGAATAAGCTGAGGGAGTTATACCTAGCTAAGGGTAAGGACAACCGCAATGAACCTAGCAAGGTAAATACTTCCCAGAAGAGGAAGGGACAAGGGTCCTCATCTGAGGGTAATAGCAAGAAGCCCTACCAATCTAGGGGTTTTAGTGATCAAAGACCTCCAGCGGGACCAGTATGCAATCAATGTAGAAAGTATCATCTAGTAGAAACTGCACGGGGCAAGTGATTTACTTTAACTGCAAATAGCTGGGTCATCTTTCTACTCAGTACCCATGATAGCCAGTAAAGCAATGGCCCAGGAATCAGGGTCGAGTGTTCGTAATGACACATGAAGAGGCTCAGAACTCACCTGAATTGATCCAAGGTAATTTTCTTCTCATTGGTAATGATTTACAAGCTTTATTTGACTCGGGTGCAAGTCATTCTTTTATTGCCTATGACTGTGTAAAGCTCCTGGGTTTGAATATGCATAAATTGGCATTTGACTTGGCTGTGTCAACGGCAATCAGTGTCAAGGCTGTGATGGTCAAAGCTTGTCTTAATTGTGTGATAGTTGTTGAGGGTCTCGAGTCTGTAGTTGATTTGATTTGTTTGCCGCTTCAACTACTAGAAAATATCTTGGGTTTTGACTGGTTCACAGCGAATAATGTGCTACTTGATTATGGTAATAAGAAGATAGTTTATCCTACTCCACAGAGGGATGTTAACGTGAATGCTAGTTTGAACTTTCTTTCAACGGATAAAACTGAGAAATATCTTGAGAAGGGATGCTAGGGGTATATGGTGTAGTTTTCCGTACAAGGAGAGACATGTGAAACTCTAGAAAGTATATCCGTGGTAAGAGAATTCCATGAGGTATTTCCAGACAACCTTAGTAGGTTGCTTCTAGAAAGGGAAGTGCAGTTCCCAATTGAGATTGTGCCTGGAGTTGGTTCGATATCAAAGGCCCCATACCTTATAGCCCCGAATGAAATGGTGAAATTGAAGAAGCAAATTGAAGAACTGCCTGAGAAACAATTTATCTGACCTAGTGTATCACCGTGGTGAGCTTCAGTATTGTTTGTGAAAAAGAAATATGGGAGTCTGTGGTTATGTATTGATTATAGGGAGTTAAACAAGATTACTGTCAAGAACAAGTATCCTCTCCCGATAATCAATGACCTATTAGATCAATTATCTGGTTTGTGTGTATTCTCCAAAATTGTTCTAAGGTCGAGGTATCATTATTGAGTGTGAAGGCAGCGGATGTTCTGAAGACTACTTTCAGAATGAGGTATGGGTACTATTAGTTCCTTATGTTGCCCTCCAGGATGACTAACGCACTGGCAGTATTCATGGATTATATGAACTACGTCTTCTGACAACATCCTAACCAGTTTGTGGTAGTGATTACCAACCACATTCTGATATACTCTAAGAGTAGAGAAGAGCATGAGTAGCATCTGAGGATAGTTCATATAATCTTGCGAGAAAAGCAACTCTATGCCAAGCTGAGCAAATGTGAGTTTTGGCTTACAAAAGTGAAATTTCTTAGCTATGTTATCTTACAAGAAGGGGTCTTGATAGATCCCAATAAGGCTAAAGCAGTACTTGATTGGAAAAGGCCAGAAACTATTTTTGAGATTCGTAGTTTTCTAGGTCTTGCTAGTTATTATCAGAGGTTTATTCAAAACTTCTCCTGGATTGCATTACCGATGACCAAGCTTAAAAGGAAGGATCAACTGTTTTTATGGATGAACGTTGTAAGCAGAGTTTCACTGAGCTAAAGGAGAGGTTAACTACGGCACCAGTGTTGATTATACCTGATCCCGGTGATGCTTACGTGGTGTACAGTGATGTGAGTAAGCAGGGGTTAGGGTATATCCTGAAGCAGTAGGAAGAGTGGTGGCCTATGCCTCTCGACAACTGAAGCCACATGAGATGAACTACACCACTCATGATCTGGAGCTTGCGATAATAGTATTTGTATTGAAAATTTAGTGTCATTACCTGTATGGTGTGACAATGGAATTGTACTATGACCACAAAAGTCTCAAATATCTCTATAATCTGAAAGAGTTAAACATAAGACAACATCGGTGGATGGAGTTGCTGAAAGATTATAACCTGGAAATCTAATATCATCTGGGTAAGGCTAAGTTGTCACTGATGCTTTGAGTCAGAAGGTGATGCTAGTGGCAATGATGATGATCCAAGAGAAGAAATTGATAGAGGAATTTCGGGATTTGAATCTCTCAAATAGTATTTTGTGTGCTAGTTATGGTGTGGTCCAAGGGGAGAATGACCTGAGGACTGAAATTGAAGAGGCTCAGATGCAAGATGAGCGAGCCTAATATATCCATACTATAATGAGCAAGGAGGGACTTGGGATTATGATTTGCCATTTAGTGGATTGGTGCATTACCAGAAGAGAATCTATGTTCCACTGAAGGCTGACTTGAGACTGAGAATTCTTGATAAGGCTCATAAGAGTCAGTACACTCTTCACCCCGGTATGACCAAGATGTATCACAACTTGAAATCTATATACTGGTGGCCAAGGTTGAAGAGTGATGTGACTAAGTATGTGGCGCGGTGTCTTACATATCAAAAGGTGAAGATAGAACACAATAGACTGTCAGGATTGCTTCAGAGTCTGAAAATTCTAGAATGGAAATGGGAGAGTTTAACAATGGCTCTAGTGGTGGGTCTGCCCAGGATCAAGAACTATGATGCGATCTAGGTGATTGTGGATCAACTCACGAAGTCGGTGTACTTCATACCTATCAATGCTAGCTACTCTCCTGATAAGCTAGTTGAGATATACATCAAAGAGATAGTGAGACTCCATGGTACACCGAAGAACATTATCTCCGACAACAATCGTCAGTTTACTTTTAGATTCTGGAGGGCTCATCATGAAGCTATAAGTACTCAATTGAGGTTTAGCACAACCTAGCATCCTTAGACAAACGGGCAGTCAGAAAGGACTATTCAGACACTGGAAGATATGTTGAGAGCATGTGTCCTAGACTTTAAGGAAAAATGGGACTACTATCTTCTATTGGTTGAGTTTGCTTACAATAACAGCTATCATGCGAGCTTTCAGATGGCTCTATTTGAGGCATTGTATGGAAGGAAGTGCCAGTCACTGTTGTGCTGGATAGAGCCGTCTGAGAGGAATTTGTATGGGCCAGATCTTGTTAATCAAACCTCAGAGCATATCAAAATCATCAGGAAGAGACTCCTTACAACATAGAACAGACAGAAGAGCTATGCTGACAAAGGATAAGACCTCTTGAATTTAAAGTGGGGGATCATGTTTTCTTGAGAGTATCTCCGGTCACATGCATCGGTAGAGCAATCAAGTGGAAGAAGCTAAGTCTGAGGTATATTGGTCTATTTGAGATTTTGGCAAGAATCAGACCGGTAGCATATCGAATAGCACTACCCTTGAATTTGAGCAGATTGCATGACGTGTTCCATGTCTCGCAGCGCAAGAAGTACCAACCATACCCTGAGCATATTATTAAGTATGAAGAGATTGAGTTGCAAGATAACTTCACTTATGCGGTAGAGATAGAACGAATAATTGATCGAGAAGAGTGATGGCTCAGACATCAAAGCATACCGTTTGTGAAGGTGGTTTAGAAGGGAATGTCCCCAAGGGAAGCAACTTGGGAGGCGGAAGTGGACATGAAGAAATGATTTCCTGATTTTATGCCCTATGATTTGTAGCAAATTTTGGGGACAAAATTTATTGAATGGGGGAGAATTGTAATGCCCCAAAATTTTGATTAAGGGCAAATGATGATTATTGAGAATAATTTCTGTATTTAAACTTGAATTATTATGTGTTTTGTGGCAATTTCGGTGAATGTGCCAAAATCAGTGGGAAATTTGAAAGAATGGAAAATTATCGAGTAATTAGTCAGTGATTAATGAGGAAATTAATTACTAACTAAGAGAAATGAGATTTGTGACCAAATGGCTAATGGAGTGGTTAGAGTAACTAATTAGTTACTCATTTGTTAAGAGCCAATAAGGTTGAGACAATTGGCAAACTTATATCATGAGAGAGAAGGGAGAAAAGTCAAATGGAAATTTTAATTATATTTTCTCTCTCTTCTTTCCTCCATTTTAGATGACACAAGGCATGGGGATGGGAGTATGATCATTGCTTCATCTTCTTCCTTACTAATCTCTCTCATTTCTTTCTCTCCTTTTCCGACACCATTGTTGAAGAAGCAAAAGGAAGAAAAGCTTAAGATTAAGGTGAGTAAATGACCTCAAATGCCAAAACTCACTTCATTAATTTTGATCTTTAGATTGAGGGCTTCATTTTGGGGGTTATAGATTGTCCATTGTGTTAGTTTGTGCCCTTAAGGAAATTTAGAGTTTGGAGAATCAAGAAACCTCTTTGAGAAAGTTGTTGAGGTAAGTGAAATAAACCTTTCTATCTATGTTTTGTGCCAAATGATGAATCTTTGAATTTCGGGAATTTTTGGAATGATTTTAGAAAATTAGGGTCATTGGTAGTTTGGCATGATATGGTTATGGAAATGGTGTTTTGGTATGTGTTTTGAATAGATAGAATTGGTTTGAGGTTAAAATGTTAAGTTTGGTGATTTTGAGATTTGGTGTTCTATGTGGCCTAAAACCAAAGATGAAAATGGAATAGGAATTTGGTAATTTTGTTGGTTCCATTGGAATCCTTGTGCAATTTTATGTGGGAGTAGATTTGGTTTGGTATTTGGGATCAATGGAATACTTGGGTAAAATTTTAGAAATTCTGTCAGCTTTGCTACGTTTTTTGTTTCTGATAAGCCTTACTTGAGTGCTCTCAGGTGTCACTCGAGTGCAGGTTTATATCTTCATTTTTCCTTTATCTTTTCACCTGTACTTCCATGTTAAAAAGGCAAGAGTGTTGTCTCATTTACGAGTGTTGTGGGTTCTCAGTCGAGTGAACCTTGTCTGACTCGAGTGAAGGTGTATCTGACACTACATGAACTTGCATCTCAGGTTGTCACTTGTAGTTGAGTTTCAAGAGTGTGACTTAGCACTCGCGGGTTTTAAGCCATCACTCGAGTGCAAAGAGCCCTGATCAAGTACTCATCTCATTTGGAAGTTCCTTTTTGCTCTCAGGTTAATACTTTTTGTATCTTACTTTGTGGAACTCAAGTGAGCATTAAGCTACTACTCGAGTGATTCAGTTTATGCTTGAGTGTAGCGAGCATATTGGTTTCTGTAATTCCTTTCTACTCTCGGGTGAGCATTTAGATACAACTCGAGTGTTGCTTTCAGGACTCAAGTGTAAGTCCAATATCACTCGAGTGAGGACTTCTTCACTGGAGTGAACAGTGGAAAACCAGTACTTGTGCTTCCAAAAGGGGATCTTTGGGATAGTTCTTCCAACCCTTTAGGGCTTTTGTTAGAGGCATTTATAGCTTCCTAAAGGACAATAATGATAACCAATATAAGTATTGTAAAGTCATTTAAGTGTTAGAATAGAGAATAACACTTTGTCCCTCATAATGAATTATAGAATTCGATATTTGCCCGACTCGAGAGAGACTAGTGCTAGAGAACGCACGGAAGGACTAAGGTAGTAACTTTTCTCTCATGTTATGTATGATGCTTGGTATGCATGACTTATCATTATTTTGTTGAGAAAATCTTTGGCATGAGGCCATTGTGAACATGTGTATATGTTATCGGCCGTAGGACATTATAGCGTGATAAGTTGTAAGGTGTGATAGTTATCACACCTACCCCTGCCATTGTAATTGCCGAGGCTGCGTTGTGGAATCACGGATTCCTGTTTGATTATCTGGCCATTGTGGCTTTGTGTATGTGAAATATTTTATATGGATCCCAGCTATGGTGATATATGTGATATGAACATGTGGTTGTGCAATACAGCGTGAGAAAACGTAAGGGTGACGCAAGTCATACCTGCCTTTGCCGCTGTAACTGCCGTTGTAGTTGCTATATGTTGTGTGAAGATTTTCTTTCATGCTTTTTGGTTGTGGATACTATGAGTGATTTGACACTACAGGGATTCCTTAGAATCTTACTCTCCCAAAACAAATTTCAAACAGGGCTAGAGGTTCAAAAGAGAAGCAGGTGACGAAGGGCTTATAGAGCTCTGGGATAGGAGTTTTATTTTGGATAATTGGTTATCATGTACAAATTATTTAGATATTTTGTTGGGAATTACATGTATGTTTTGAATCATAGAATAGTATTTGTGTAATCCCCTTGTTATGGGAAACTGTTTGGGGCATTGTGCCCTGAAAACCCTTATTCGATTAATGGAACCTGAGTGTGTTAGGAATTTACATTGTGCTTTGATATTTATGGATGAAATCGTACTGTACAGGCCATTTGTATAATTGAAATGTGAATATGAGACCATTGTTGAACAGGTTTAGAAAGGTTTTTGAAAACCCTAATTTTGGTAAATTAAATTTTATTAAGTCCCAAATTATCTTATGGTCTCTAATTCCACATAATCACATATTTACGAACTTAATTTCGACGTTGATCGTGAAGGGGATTACAAGTAGCATAAATATACTGATAAAGAGTACTTGTTTACATTACAGGAGTTCCCTGTAGGGTTGAAAATATATACAAATTTTGTCCAAAACTCTCAAAATAAACTAACTATAATAACAACTCTACCTTCTTGACCAGAATAACTCAATTGCCAGTATTTACTATTCTTCCCCTAGAGCCACTGGTTTCTGTTGGAATATTTCTAAATTTGAAAAAGGGTGAGATTCAAACGAATCTTAGTAGTAACAGACAATCAATCATATACAATGCAATAAATAATTATGCCAGGTACCATATAATGCAACAAAATAAATACACTGTAATAATATTCATTGGTATGTGCACATTTTTCAAGGCCAACGACTGTTAGACCTCGAGTTAGGGCCAACTATTGTTAGTCCTTGACTTCGTTACCTCAGCTGGGCTTTCAGTTATAGGCTGAGCAATGCACCCTCTTGGTACTAAATTCTTAGAACTGGATCCCCTTTTGGGGCCATTGGGGTATTGGTGCTTCTCCCCCGGACGGTACTTGTGTCTTTCCCTCGCCATTTAGAAAGTGCATTATACGTATCATAAAAGATGGCACACACAAAGCATAAACATGTTCACCTAGTGTATGTGGGATAGATTTACTACCTTAGGTTTCCTTTTCTAGCTCACAACTGTTCTTGAATTTTGTTCTGGCTCGGGGTAATTGTCTAGTCTTAAAATTCCAAATTTTACAATAATTGAGTTAATAGTCATTAATGTGCTACTCTAGACTCTTCCAAACACATTTTGTTGGTTATCTTAGTTTAAAATTGTAAAATGACCAAAATGCCCTAAGGACCCAGTCCAAGTCCCTTTGTACTCGGTTCAACTGTACCTTTTTCAACAATTATGACCGGGCTAATCCTGCATAGTTTTGCATATAGAATCCATTTTTTACCTCAGAATTGCCAAATTCACTGCCACAAGATAGTTTTTCCTTATAAACATATACCCTACCCAATTTTCCCTTCTAAACAATATGGAACCATCAAATTGATGAAATTCTAGCTTCTTCCCACAATTCCAGTGTTGGTCAAAACATGCACAAAGAAAAGGGAAAATGTGACTTTCTTGATTTAACCTATAAAGTTCCTTCATTTTCACTCCTAATCATATCATTAACCATTTAAATACATTTGAACATATTTGTAGAGATTTGGGTAGCATAACCCCTTAGGGTTTCATCATCCCAAATTTACAAAACATCCAAAGCTACCGCAAATCAAGCCAACAATAACAACAACTACCATAACAATAACATATTAACCAAGAGGATCAAAGTTCTTAATATTACCTCTTGATTCTTCAACTTTCTCTCTCTATGCGTCCTCCCTCCTCTCTCTTCTTGTCAACACCCATTTCCATTTTGATAATTGAAGAGTAATAAAGACATAATTCTATAAGCATACAGAAAAGTACAATTATACTAATAATAGTATTCATTTACAATCCAAAGTCGTCATCAACAAATTACAGAAATACATCAGAAATTCTAATATATACAAGATTCCTAAAATATCTTAAGATTAGACTAATTATAACCACTAGCTTTGACCTTGCCTCATGAAACGCTCCAATCACTTTTCTATATCTGCACCTTTGCCTTTCGTCCCACTGGCACCCGTTGAGATACTTATTCTTTTTACAAAAAGGGTGAGACTCTAAAGAATCCCAGTAGAAACATGTTATCGTTAATAGAAAATGCGGAAAGTAAATATGATTTACGCCAAGGTATGCACCAATTAATGAATAATATAAACACATCATCGTAACATATCATCATAACACATCATCATCATGTATACATGAGTAGGCCCAGCCCCACTATCTACACCTGGTTGGACTGTCACCAACTCCCAGTGTAAGTGCACCTCTGGCACTAACTGCCCTTCTCTAGGCAAATCATGTTGATTAAGAAAGCGCATTTACAAACAATTGCATCCATATAAGCATATAACTATGGCATGATGTATGAAGGATAATATTTCTACCTTAAAGTCTTTTAAATCCCTTTTTAGTGTGCCTCATAAAACGTGAGGCTTCTGGCATTCGACTCGGTCCTAAAATATTAAATGTATAAGGAATAGGTCATAAATATTCAAGTATCATTTTAGACTCTTCCATAGTGTTTCTTGTGGTTATATTACTTTATGGTGAAAATTTACCAAAATGCCCCTGGGACCTTTGCCCGGCCCCGCCGTACCCGGCCCGATGGTACATTTTCCCAAAATTTAACTAGGGCTATCTTGAATTATTTTTGCCCAAGGAATCAATTTCCAAGCTCAGAATCACCAGTTTTAGTTTCAAATTATGAAAATACCCTTGACAACCCTGAATTAGGGTTTTATGGGTGTTTTCATAATTATGCTTTTTCGTGCTTTTGCGGAAAAGTGATCAACTGTAACCCCACATATTTTTGCCTATTGAATCTAATGGAACCATCTATTTCATGAAAATCCAACTCCTTCCCCTATTCTAGTTTTGGCCGAAACTTAGGTAAAAAAAATAGAAAAATGCTCTTTTGTGTTTTAACTTCCAAAACTTGTACTTTTCCACTTCTAATCCTTTATTAACATATTTAAACAAATCTTAACATGATTTAAAGAAATTTGGGTAGCATATCCCCTTAGGATTAGGACTTTTCCAAATTTACAAACTTGACAAAAATCACCAAATCCAACAACATTCACCAACAACAACTTCATACTTGTATACATCTAAGATTTATGAAGTTATCTCATGTGATCTTGGATTTTCTCTCTCTAGACATCCTCTCCTCTCTCTCCTTGAGCTAAAGATGTGTCTTCAAGATCATGGATTCCATGAAGATAAAGGTTTAGAGAAGGTTTTCTAAGCAAGATTACAAGAAAAAGGCATAAGAGATCACTACATACCTTAAGCTTTCTCTCCTTCTCTCTAGAACTTCAAGACTCTTTAAGCTCACTATCTCTTCTTTCCTCTTGTGCTAGTCAAAATGTATGAAGGAAAGACGAAGGAAGAGCCTTCATAAAATTGCTCACTTCATCCTACACCATTTGATTTCATCAAGGGTTATTATTGTGACACTTGTCACAATCCTCTCCTCCTTCAAATTTATGTCATGATGGCTCCATTTGGTTTCCCTTAGCATGGAACTAATTTTTCTCTCCATTTGGTTGGCTCAAAATTGTTCCCTCTCACATACTCCACTAACCAAATTGCCTCTTCCAACTAAACTGACCATGCACTCAAGTAGTGAAATGAGTTTTCGCCAATCTTACACTCAACCTTGCACTCAAGTAGTCCAACTAATCCAACTTCACACTTAAGGTAGTATACCATTTCATCATTAACCATAATTACTATGTCCATCTAGCATTATTTTAATGCAATTTGACATGTAATCATACAAATCAATTATAATTTAATCCCCTCCTCATATGATCATGACACTTGGCATCTTTAATTCCATTAATCAATTTCTAACACACTTTATTTTCAATTTTCAAAATAATGCAAATTCTGGCAAATTTTCTGCCCTAAATTTGAAAAATTATAACTAATTTTGTAGACATCATTTTAGAGTGATTTCAAAGGCTATGGAACCTTTATTGAGTCTAGTTTCAAGAAAAATTATGGTCTTTAGCCAAATGGAAGCATATCATTCCCAGATTTCATTTCTTTGACTGTTGTTCTAAAGGCTTTCCATATTTTCTAGACTAACTTCAAAATTCATAACTCTTTGTACATAGCTTCAATTGATTCATAACCTATCAAATTAAAGCTTAGAATGTCTACTTTTACCTTGTAAAATTTCATAATTTTTGCTCATTATTTGGTCTTCCAAAACAACATGACAAACTCACTGCCCCATAGGCGATTTAACTGAAAACACTATTCAACTTTCAATTTTCAATATTTAATTCCTTTGGCCTTAATGTTCATTATTTTATTGAATATATAAAATAATCACAATATACTCTTGGTGAATAAAATTTGGGGCGTTACACTTCCCTTGAAGTTTTGCTTGTTAACATGATATTCATGACGAAGAAGAGATTACAAGAGGCTTCTATGGATTTTATGAGCTTAATCACACTACAACAAACAACGCTTTAACGTCCCTTTTTTGAGCCTTTTAACGTTTGAAAACAAAGGGACGTCTATCTTAGCGACATAAAAAAATTGTTAATAACATCTGTAAAATAGGGAACGTCTATAGTCTGGACTATAGACGTCCCCACTTCAAACTAGGGACATTTAAAGTAGGGTAAGATTCACTTTAGATGCCTTTAGACGTCCCCACTTCAAACTGGGGACGTCTAAATTGTGTCCCCCCCAAATTTAGACGTCCCCATTTTAATGTGGTGATGTCTAAACTAACGTCTAAAGTGTTTTTACGTCCCTTTTTTATTTAAGCATGTTAAATTTTTTTAAATGGCCTTCTATATATATACTCCACTGTCTGAAAAATTTAAACTGCAGAAATAAGATAGAAGAAAATATTGCATAAACCAAAATGGAAACAACAACAATTCAGCACTATCTAATAAAAAATGTTATCCAATAATCTAATACTACATACAACAACAACTCTCATTATATGTACAATATATAGAACCACCACAAAGTGTGTCCTCTACGTACACAAACTACTAATTAATTAACTAATAAATAAAAACTTTACTTGGGTATACGTTGAAGAAGATGTCCAGCCAAAAAGTCTCTGATCAAATTAATGTCTTCATATAAGTAGACATCTTCATTGTCAAAAATCTGCAACTTAGAAAATAAGCTTAGATGAAATAATGAATCAAGTTAATGAATTAATTTGCAATTGAATTACAACAGCAAAAATATTATCCTTTGAGAATGAAGAAGCGATCACTTGTTCAAAATCTTTCGTAATGCTACTCTGAATGATGTTATATATAAAGTAAGACAAAGTATCTACATTCCCAGCTGCCAGGTTGTCGAGGGCACTATAAATCAAAAGAAAATGGTTAAAATCAATAAAGTCATATCTACAGCGACCGTCAATCAAAAGAACTTGATTTAAAACTACGTACCTTTGGATACAACCATTTCAGGTCTCTGCCACTTCTACGATCGCGTGGCCCGCTAAGGACTCGATATGTCTAGGTTGCCCTATCATTAAAATGAAAATCAACAGAAATTAGAATGATTCATTAATGTCAAGAATCATGAATCAATGAAATACAAATAAAATAACTTACGTGTTGAAGACATTTTTTGTTTCTGTGTCCGGCCTTTTACGTAAGGAATCAAACTAGTAAACTATGTTGAACTGAGGATAGAGAACACATAAACACCAGTGGTAACTATAACAACATATACAGATTAAAATGAAGTTAGATGGCAAGGCAATTATTTATTAAAAATCTTAAATAGACAAAATTAAAATGCGTACCCTTGAACAATCAATGCTAGAAAACAATGATAGTTGTTCTCTCCTATTGTGTAGCCCGCATAGTGAGTCCTTGCTTGCACTGTATTCTTATCCCTTGTCATATTTGCAGGACACAAGAATCCATATATGTCATGTCTTTGTATGTCAATGCATATACGCCGAAATAAGCTATAATAGAATTAAAATAATGAATGTATTAGCTAGTGAATATATGAAACCAAAAAATACTTCACTAAATGAGGGAAAAAATGGAAATAAAAAACTTATAGGATTGCAAATTTGACCCATCCTACATCTATCTCCTCCAACTTAATTAATTGTTTAAGGAAATCTTTATCAATTGTGAAGGGATACTCTAATTTCTGGCCCATAATCCCGAGAGGCATATGCAAATCAATTTGGCGAATGCCTTTATAGATGTGCTATAGTCGTGCTAAAAAGGACCATTTTCCTGCTTCCTACTCATTCTTTTAAAACATAAAAAAACATATTGTTAGTAGGATACGAACAGATCTCAAGTAAAAGTGAGGTAGTTCCTACCATTGGAGATATTGCCACTGAGCCAATAAGATTTATAGGCTAAAGGATGAAAGATTCTCTTGCCTAACCTATCGTGGCAACCTCGTCATCAGGAATAGGGATGGCTATACCTTTTTCCCCTTCTCAAACACACATCACAGTCACTCTACATAAATGCTGTAGAATTAGCTGATGATGGTGGGTGGTAACTTGTGTGTAAACAAGAGCATATGACTCTACACGCGGCAGTAGGGCATCCAAATAAAGGATGGAAGGTTCTCCTGGCGCTGGAGTGGGAGAAAGGTCGCCAAGCGATTCCTCCAACGGGTTGTAACTTCCTTTGGTGCTTTAGAGGGTTGGGGATAAATGGGTTCTATGCTCGGAAGTTGCCATCTGTGATTCAAACATCTTTATCATTTCAGCTTATAGCTCAAGCAATAGCTCAATACGTAGCTCTAGCAATAGCTCTTATCAGAGCTTGTCGTGAAGGTTAGCCTCGATCTCTTGTGAGACTTCCTGGTGAATCATGGTCACAAGCTCTCTACTGGGTTCAGCTAGTGACGAATAAGAATGTGAGGCTCAGCCAAAATACTTCATGACATGAACTCCCCCTGCCTCCCCTCGAACAAGACTAGGGTGATTGACTTCCCAATCGCCGTTGACAAAATGTCCATCTGTCTACTTAGAGTGAACAAAACCTTGGCTACTATGATCTTCCAGTTCATCCTGTAGTATAAAAGTTATCGTAAATGAAAATTAAGCACTTCCAATATAAAAAAAACTTTATACTTATGCTCTAAATACTTACAATCCTTGCGGTAACCTTAGTAACAATCAAATTTATGTACTTCCTACCCTTAATCCTCCCTGCTTTCCATTTTTTGTGATATCGATGAGGTGGCGGGGCCTGGACTAGAATGCTAGTTTCTGATGTGGCTGCTTCCATCATTTTCTCTAACTCTTCTGCATCATCCTTCGCTCAAGCTTCTGATAACCACCACGAGACATGCAATGCTGATACTTATTAGCTGCTTGCCTCTCTATATTTGCTACTCTTAATTCCTGTGAAAATAAAACAATGAATACCGAATCAATAATGTCAACTATATTCAAATAAAATACTATGAGGAAAGAAATTTTACCAAAAAGTTAGGATCTTCTCGTGATGCCACAAACAACCTCCAGTCGTCTAGAGACAAATATGAATAATACTGACATGGATCCTTACGCCTCAGGTCCCCTTGAATATACTTTCCTGTAAGGTTGTTCTTGAAATCTTTCCATCATAAATGAACCTCCAACATCCACTCCTTATACATCACCGCGATGTCAGAGGCACCGAAGGTTTGCTGTAAGGTAAAAGCATATGATAACTATATTTAAAGCAATAGGAATAAAGCTATAAATGCATATGTATTAAAACTTTTATACCAAAAGTTGTTGCCAAATCATGTCTTTCATTTTTTATAGAACCAACTTCCAATTATCATAGATAATGCGAACTTTGCTTCGACCCAAATAACCTAAATAGCTAATGAAATGGTCTTCCTCTGGACCAAATGGTTTCATATTGTCATCAAAGTCAATATTCAGCCTCTCCTGTTGATGTTGATGACGTGCTACCAATGCTCCCATTTTTGTGCTGCCTCTAACCCTTATTCTCACAAAAGGTTTATGGCTATCCATTTCATTGTCCCTATCACTTTATGAGTCATGATAATTGTCCATATTCTTGTAAGCACAAAAATCATTGTCAGATAGGTGAATAAATTATAATTAAATGAATAAACTAACTGTTATAAAACACACACACACATTACTATTTTCTAAGTTAAGCTCTTACTCTATATTATTTCCTATATTCCTTCACCATGATCATTTTTTGCAGCATATTCTTTATCATCTACCAATTCTACTTCACTTGTTGTAGGTGGATTAATTATGAAAGGTTGTGTGTCATCAAGGTTGAAGTTCGGATCACCATGCTTCTGTTTTTTACTTTGAAGTACAATGAAAATTTTTTTATTTACTGGACCTGTGACATAAAACACTTGTTTCACTTAGCTTGCTAGAATGAAAGGCTCATCCCTGTAACCTACTCTTTGAAGATCAACTGAGATAAATCCAAATTGTTGATATATTACCACAACATTATTGCTAACCTACTTACATTTGAATAAAGCAACTTTGAACTTGTTTTAAGTAATTTTCTATATTTCTTCTATTATTCTATAACAGGCCATGGATGCTAATATGGGGTTTTTGTCTTTTAAATTGGAAAAGTGCATGGCTTTAGCTTCTACCATTACCCCACTATTTTGCATAGTACTTATATCATCATGTTATTCAGGATATACAAGTGTGCTTGCAACACCTCTTTATGAGGCATATTCTTCACTTTCAGTCCTCATGTTCCCTTGCTTCTCCCCTCTTTATACCGTGATTGTTCCTTCTTCCCTGATAGATAATCGCTACAAAAGTCTATAGCCTCTTCAACTATATACCTTTCCACTATTGAGGCTTATGGTCAATAGGGACTTTTAGAATACCCTTTTAAGATCTTCATGCATCGCTTGAAAAGGTACTTCCACCTCGGGTAAACTGGACCCAGAGCCTTACCTCCCATACAAATGATCTATCAAATGGACCATTATATCAAAAAACTAAAGGAGGAAAGTGCATCTCTAATTAGGACAATAAAATATAACCCTCAACTTCCAGTTCATCCAACTTTTTAGTGTCAATGACTTTGTTATAGATAGCATTAAAGAAAACGTACAATCTTGTTACAGTGGTTTGAACTTCATCTTTGATAATGCCTCTAATAGCTACTGGTAATAGTTGTTGCACCAACACATGATAATCATAGGACTTCATTCCCACTAACTTCAAATCGTACATTGACACACACCTTCTCACATCCAAAGAATACCCTTTGGTACCTTAATTTCATGCAAACACCCATACAAACTTCTTTTCTTAGCTTTTGATAGTGTATGCACTGCTGGCTCCATATATGCCCTCCTACCATCATCTCTTAGTTATGGATGTAACATTCTCTTATTCCCATATCAACAAGATCTAGTCTCATACTAATCCCATCCTTAGTCTTCCCTGGTATGTGCAAAAGTGTACTGACTAGGCTATCACAAACATTTTTCCCACATGCATAACATCAATAATGTTTCTCACGTTAAGACTACACCAATATGGAAGATCAAAGAAAATTGATCTCTTCTTCCATATGTTCTTCTCACCAGCAATCTTCTGATTCTTATCGAATAAGACATTGATACGTTTGACCCGACTATAAACTTCCTCTCTGATTAATGCCTTTAGAGCCATTCCATACTCCAGAAAGCCGATACAATGCTTTCGTAACCTACAACATGAGTGGAACCTATGAAAGAACCTCCTGTGACCAAGGTAGACCATTTTTCTTCTATGCTTAAGTTAATAAAAGTAAGTGTTTACTTGTAGATCAGACATGCTTTATGCCCCTTTAAATTATACCCTAACAAGTTTCTGTATGCAGGGAAGTCATTTATCACGGTGAAAATCATTACACGTAGCTTGAAGGACTCCTTCTTATATGCATCAAACATATTTATGCCTTCCTCCCACAACTTCTTCAAGTCCTCAATCAAAGGTGCCAAGTAGACATCAATATCATTCCCTAGTTGTTTTGATCCAGAAATCATCATAGAAAGCATTACATACAGATTGTGTATGCTATTAAGAGTTCTATACGGATTGATGTCATCTGTATAAAGCCCAAGCCGAAGGTTTCTCAGCTCACTGCCAAATTCAGGGAACATTTCATCTATTTTCTTCCACTGTGGAGAGTCAGCCGGGTGTCGAAGATATTTTCTGTCAGATATTCTCTTATCCGAATGCCATCTCAACTTCTTCATTTTTTTTCAATCCCAAACAAACGCTTAAAACGTGGTATTATTAGAAGATACCACAAAACCTTTAAAGGTTGACTTTTAGTTGTCTTATTGCCATAACCACCATCTTTCTTCACTTTGTATTATTAGATCCCATATGTTTTAATGATAACAAAGATTGAATTAATAATATAAAAGGATTTGATAACAAACAAATGAATTTGAACAAAGTAAATAAATGCTAGATAAAACATTACTTGAAGTAAGCACTGGAGGAGTAAAGAGACAACAGTAGTAGATTTTATCATGGTTTACTCGAGTGACTACTTGAGTAAGGGACTCGAGTAGTCACTCGAGTAATCATGAAGAATATCATCCAGTGAAGCACTGCCAAAATTTGGAAGCAGTTACTCGAGGGATAACTCGAGTAATCTATAAAGTTATATGAACCAATACTCGAGTAGCCACTCAAGTAACCAGGGAAAAAATCTTCCAGTAGCTCTTGGCCAAGAAATGCAGCTATTTACTTGAGTAGCCACTCGAGTAACGAGGTGAGAAAAAGGCATTACTTGAGGGAGCACTCGAGTAATCTGCAGAGTTATTTGAGCCATTAATCGAGGGGTCACTCGAGTAATCAAGTAAGCAAACTCTCAGCCAAGATTTGAATGACATTACTCAATGGACCACTCGAGTAATCTGCAACCTTATTTGATAGCTTACTCGAGGGACCACTAGAGCAACTTGTAAAGAAAAGACATGGCCACTCAAGTAGCCACTCGAGTAATTAGGTATTTCCAAGGTTTGTGATGTATCTTACTCCATGTTTTACCCGAGTAATATTTTATGAAAAATGTTGAATTACATCCTGCTATGTTTTTGATAGGTTTACTCGAGGGACTACTCGAGTAATGAGCATGATCACTCGAGTAGCCACTCGAGTAAGGCAGTCCAGAAATCATGTTATTAATCTAATGTTTATTGATTGGTTATCTATATGATTAACTCTTCATTGCACTAGTATTCTAAGTATGTTTATAAAGAAACATGAAGAAATCATGACAAAAGAGAAAAGTCAAATAAAACATCTGAGATCTCACCTACCGCTACCTACCGCAATGGTAGTTTTCAAATTTGAAGAATGGTCAACCATTGCTGCGCGACTCTAACAGACATATTTGAAATGCTTCCAATAGACACTACAAATCATCTATATATATGGAGCATTCAAAGAGCAGAGTACAACAAATGAGAACAAGCAATCACACATCGATCAATATACTCTTTGTGCTCTATTTTCTTATACTCGTTCATTGTACTTCAGTGATTATATATTTGCTCTGTGAGAGAGTTTTTCATTACAAACTCAATATTTGTTATTGAGACAACTTAAGGTTGTGGAACCTTGAGTTGGGGATTTGATTACAACGTGTAAGGGGGAGCGAGTGTCCAAGTAAAGGAACTTGCTGTGTACTGAGGTGCCAAGAACCCTTTAAATCTTAGAGAAAATAGTGAAACTCTCAGAGACGCTCTGAGAACTAGATGTATGTCAAAGTGGTTATGGCCGAACCAGTATAACCCCCGGTGTACACTTCGGTGATATTTCTCTTTGCTCTCAACTGCTTTAAAAATTCTGTTAATTTTCTTATATGCAATGAAATTTCTGGTATCACCCAATTCACCTCCCTCTTGGGTGAAACGCTTGCACTGACATGTATCTGTAGTTTGTCACTTAAGGCACTCACTCAGACCTTTATACTCCTTTCAGTACAGTACACAATCATTAGGGCAAGCGTGTGTCTTTTTATACTCCATACCTATCGTAGATAGGATTTTCTTGGCCTCATACATACGATTTGGAAGTACATTATTGTCTAGAAACATATTAGACAACAATTCAAGCAGCAATGCGAAACTACTATCAGTCCACCCATAAGTTGCTTTTAAGTTAACCAAATGTAATGTTCTTGTCAGCTGTGTGTACTTACTCCAGGGTACAACGGTGTCTCTGCATCACTCCACATACTGTCATATTTATGCGATTGCGCAAAGGATTCTCCTCAACATCATGAATTATTCTCTCCATTGTATCTTCATCTATGACATATATAGCCTCCTTCTTGTGCGACAGACAATCAGTTACTTCCTCACTATGCCATATCCACCTTGTGTATCAAAGATTTATTCCATCATAAAGTAGGTGATCCCTTATAACTTCAACATCCTGCCTTCTCTCATTTAAATAATTGGCACAAGGACAAAAATACATCCCATTTTCAGCTGGAGCGTTCCTTCTAGCAAATTCAATAAACTCTTCAACCCCATTCTCATATTCTTCACTTGTTCTCAAAGCATCCATCCAACTATGATCCATTTTATTACCACCTATGCCATTCCCATTAACACTCAAGTTTATAATAATTGTCAAACTGGGATTGCCTTTTACTATTTTCTTTTACAAAATTTTGGTAGCATTTTCCCTTAAAAGTAAGACATCCCAAATCAAAATAATAAACCATCTCGACTTAATTTAAGTGAAAATAAGCTTATTAAGGCAATTCATACATATTTAGGACAATGTCAGCCCGTCAAATCCAACAATTTCACTAAAGCAATGAAACTTTGAAGTCAAATTAAATACATGTTTTTCATTTGAAACTAAAAAGAAAAAAATGAAACAATAATAATTAAACAAATAACAACTTTAATTTCTAATTATGTTTATGTCTTCTAACATTTATGTTACAATTTAACTTTTACTTCAAATATTGAGTAGGCTTACATATGTACAAGCTTATAATTATTCACATTTAACCATATTATCACTTATCTTCTCATATTTAAAAAATGAGCAAGTTCAAAAATGAAGAAACCTATTGCCACCAATAACTAACTTAATGTTCTTAATTGATCCAGAAGTAAAAGAAATTAATACAAAAATTTACCAACAAGCAAAATTAATAAATTACTCTTCAACTAAAGTGTCCAATTTACTTTTTCTGGTTTGCAACAACTTGTTAAACAAGAGTACTATTTTAGTTCCAATGACTCGACAATTGACTTTTGAATATAACTCACTGGCCAAAAAGATTCTTACAACTCTACTTGTTATGATCATGGAACATATTTGTCAAGATAAGTGTAGACTACTCTTTAACAAATTGCAAAATCTGAACAGATAATAAACAAATAATTTTCCCCTACAAAGTTATAAATATGAGAAGATAAGTATATTTTAACTTTTATTAATTCTAAGGCATCAGTAACAACACATTTAAAGTACCAATTATACAGACTAATTTTATACAGAATAAAGATGATCTATGAAGGCGGGATTGGAAACTAACCTTTAGCAGATAGTTTAGAGAGAGATAACCCAAAGTGGTGAGAGGGAGGACGACGGTGATGAGAATGATAGCAAACCTATCAACGGTACAAGCCTAGCAGCAGCGACAGTGATAAGCAGACATGATGGTTGAAACAAAGGGAAAGATGGAGAAGCAAGAACAGAGCACATTTAGGAAATTTTGGAGAAAGAAAATGGAGAAAGGAGAGGGAGAATGAAAATAGAGAATTGAAGGGAGTTGTAGACTTTTTAGAGAAAGAACACGAAGAAAGGAGAGGGACATATGGATAATTGAAGGGGGTTTTAGAATTTTTTAAGAAGGAATACGGAGAAGTGAGAGGGAAAACAAAGATGAAGAATTGATAGGCTTGGGTGGCTACCTTTAGGCTTCCCCAGTCAAAATTAGGGATGCCTAAACTAACCTTAGATGTCCCCATCTCGGCTGGGGATGTCTAAGGTTCTGACACCACCTGCACTGGTCATATCGACCAGTGCATGTGAAGCAACCTGGGCTGGGGACGTCTAAAGAACATTTAGAAGTCCCCAGACCAGCTAGGGATGTCTAATGTTAACCTTTAGACATCCCCAGCTTGGATGGGGATGTCTATACATAACCTTTAGATGTCCCCTGCCCATCTGGGGACATCTAAAAGTCCCCAATTTCTGATAGACCACATGCACTGGTCATGTCGTCGAAGCAAGACAGAAGGAGTAGGGACACGGTTACTTAGGAGAAGCTGCCACCCATTCTTCCCAATGTAATTGCCCTCTCTCTCTTCTTTTTCTTTCTTTATCTCTTTTGATGTTTTGCCTTTCATTTCATTTCTCTCGGCTTTTGAACGACCCATTCTCATCACTTCCCCCTTTCTTCTTTTCTTTTATTTAACTCCTTTGGCCTAGCTTTTTTCCTGCCATTTTTTAGATTCTTCAATCTTTAAAGAGATGAGAGAGAGAGATAAAGAGAGGACACATATATGATATAATATAGAGAGCCATTCAATCTTAAGTTTGAATCACATATATTTTTATTTGATCTTGCATATCTTATAAAGATTGGTGTTGCAGTATATTATATTATCATCATGTATGATTTCTTTTATTTTTTTAACTGTCCAATATAAAAAATACTCATAAAACACTTTAATGGAGATTGACAGTGCATGTGATTGACCTTTAGATGTCCCTTTCCCAAATAGGGACATCTAAAGGTTAACTTTAGATGCCCCCAGATGTTCTGGGGACATCTTAGGGAGATTTAGATATCCCCATTTTGATTGGGGATGTCTAAAGCCATATGAATTTGTCTTTTGGCACGAGATTCAATTATTTTTTAGCGTAAAGCTGTCTAATCTCACCTATACTTACAAATATGCCACCGGCTATATTTTGAGCATCCCTTTTTAAAAAAGGGATGTCTTTTACAGTAGTAATATGTATATTCTATAGTAGTGTCACTTGAAATCACAAGCGCTTACCTTGATTTTTCCTCTTGCTTCTCTCTTAGCTCTCAATTTCTCTCTCTATTTTCTCTAGTTGGATGAAATATGGATCTTGGAAGAGGATGATGATGATTTAAAAATATCCTCTTAGAAATATTATATTTTACTATCAATTTACCATGTGATTTTGCTTTTTACTTCTTCATATTTTCACTTGGTGCAAGATGATGACACATGGCATGTTTAATATCCAAGTACATATTTTCCCTCCTATTTTCCTCAGCCGAAATTCACAAGAGAAAAGGAGAATAATAATTGTTTCCTGCATTTCCCATAATTCCCTTCTTCAATTAATAATCAAGTACATTATACTTTTTAACTTTTCAAACTTGATTTTACTTGGCTAAGAATGCTCTAAAATTGCATTTTTATCTTGAAAGATAAATTTTCCCCTTTATTTTCCTTAATTAACCAAAATTGGCTTCAATTAATTAGGAAAATAATTAATTCAGTGCTTTGTTTTCAAATTATCATTTTGCCTTTACATTTTTTAATTTAATTTGGGCCTTCATCCTTTTCTTCTTTCCATGGCTGAAATTAACTTTTAATATTGGGCCAATATTATGCCCTTTATTTCTTCAATCTTTGGCCTTTAATAATGGGCTTTTTGGAAAAACCAAAAATTAGCTTTATGTCTTACTTTAGCCCAATTATAATGAAAATGGAAATTTACTAGCTTCTTCAATTCCATTGAATGCCATAAATATTGACAAGGCATGTTGGTGAATAGAAATAGGGTGTTATAGCTCTCCCCGTTTAAATAAATTTCATCCCAAAGTTTGCTACATATACATAGCCATAAAATCTGGGTAACACTTTCGTATATCATCTTCTATTTCCTATGTTGCTTCTCTAAGAGTCAATGATGTGATTAGGCTTGACCTCATACATTAAATCCTCCCACATATCCATATCTTAATATTCAATCACATGTTTTGGATCAGGATAATACTTCTTTAACTAGGAAACATGAAAGACATAATGTAATCTACTCAGATTTGGAGCTAAAGTTTTATGGTATGCTACTAGCCCAATCTTCGACAAAATCTAAAATGGACCAATGTACCTCAGATATAGCTTCCTCACTTTCAGTGCTCTGCCAATACTTGTGATCGGTGAAACTTTCATAAACACGTGATCGCCGACCAAAAACTCTAAAGCTTTTTACCGCTAAACAACATAGCTCTTTTGTCGGCTTTGAGTAGTTAACAATCTTTGCTTGATCGGCTTGGTTTCTAATTAACTATGTCTGGCACCAATAAGCAACTCTCAGATAATTCTATCCAGCACAAGGGCGATTGAAGTTGCCTTTCGTACAATGCCTCATAGGGTGCCATCTTAATGCTCAAGTGATAACTGTTGTTATAGGAAAATTCTGCCAATAGAAGGAATTTGCCCCAACTGCCTTTAAAATGTATGACACATGCCCTAAGCATATCGTCTAATGTCTGTATGGTTCGTTCTGTCTGTCTATCTATCTTAGGATGATATGCTGTGCTAAATCTCAGCCTGGTACCTAAAGCCTCGGGCAAAGCTTTCTAGAAAATGGAAGTGAAGTGAGGATCTCTGTCCGAAATGATATTCTTCAGAGTACCATATAGTCGTTCACACAATCATATGTAATAAATGAATGCTAGAACCTAAATCATACATTACTCTTACGAATTGTCATTAAGGTAAACCGTAACTTATATCAGCTTAGAAGATTTTCTGGCCTCCACCTGAGTAATCGCAAAAACTCTACCCCGAGTTCTTTGTCTAGGCTCCACAAGTTGTTACTTCTACTATGGACAATCCTTAGGATAATGCCTTGGTTTCTGGCAAATGTAATAGGTTATTTGCCTGGCTGGAGTTTGAGTCACTGGTGAAGCCTATGGTAATGGGGCACTACTACATGTCCTGCTAGGATGATGTGGCTTATTGCAATACCAGCATGTTCTACCTTGAAAGGGTCTTTGATTTCCACCGCCCCCGGCCTGATACGTCTTCTTATTTTTGCCTCTGGGTAGTCTACTTGGTTCTTTATACTTCTAGAAAGAACTCCCATTACCAGACGCACCCTTATATGGTTGCTTTTATCAGAATACAAGTTCAAAAAGCTATTCTCAGTGATTTGGCACTGTTTAACTTCTTTGTTGAACTCTGTGAAGTGCTTAGAAACCAATTCCTCTCTCAGCTTTGGTTTTAGCCCCTATATCATCATGTCTAAGATTTGCTCTTCATCATCCCGATATCTAAGGTATGAAGAATATCGAGGCAACTAAATATAGCAAGCTAAGTACTCTTTAAATTTTTCTCTGTCCTGCTGCTGTATGTTGAGAAACTCTTCCTTTTCTAGCTTAACTGAATGGGGAAAGTATTTATCATTGAATTTCTCTTGGAATAATTCCCATGTTATTGGAATATTCCATCCCTGAAGAATAAGATCGATATTCTTCCACCATCTATCAGCATCACCTTCTAGCTTATAAATTGCTAACAGGACCTTAATATCATCAAGGCAAGCCAAGATTCTGAAAATTTTCTTTAGCAGTGATAGCCAGTCTTCAGTTTGCTGAGGATCAAACTTCCTTCTGAAGACAGGAGGTTGTTGTTTACTGAATCTTCTTACCCAAATCAGGAGAATATCAGCCTCATGACTAGGTAAAGGATCTTTTCATTTAGGTTATTCTGGTGGATTAAGTCACCGTCTCCCCTTACTAGATCTTCTAGAAGATCCTATCTTTGCTGCACTTCCCGTAGCTCCTCCTTGATATCATTTTTTATCACCTATTGCTAGTTAGCACACCCAGTATATGTTGCATTGGGTCAGGTTGAGGGTATGTTACTACATTATTGTGTCACCTTTGTGGTCTACCTCGTGTTCCATCTTTGTATTTCACTACATGAAAATAGAGAAGAAATAAATTCATATGAACACAAAGGCATTTTTGTAATTTCTCAAAAAGTTAGGTACACAGATATGTCATATATATAATATATAATATATTTACAACAGTTAAGGAAAGCTCTTAACATCACACAACCTATAACTACTGTATAATATGACTTTGTCATCTTTTACACATTATGACATAACTATACATATGACTTCCCAAGGGGTCACCCATTTTAAGACTTCTCTGGGTTAAGCATGCTTAGCTAATGTATACCCATGCCAAAACACAGATAACGACTCTATTTTCTTCTATCCATTGGTACCCTGGGACTGCCCTTATCTCAAAAGTCATGCCGGCCGCCTCCAGTAACCAAAATACTAGGTATAGACCCTCTACTTGCTATTGTACATGACTTCACCACATACGGTGTCATGTTATCCATGAACTTGACAAAATGATTGTTCAAGCTCCACTCTACTATGTCATTCTTTTTCCTAGCCCAAAATGCTGTGTCTGGAAAGATGTACATCATTGTGTAAATCCAAACCTCGTCCGAATAGTCTAGTAGTCATGGAACTTGATCCGAGTAGAGTGAATCCATATAATCCAAATATGTGAGGTATAGGGCTATAGGTGTGCTATACTTCCCGAAAGCCCATAAATACCTACGTTTGGCATTGTCCCACAACCTCTGGTCTGGTCATAGGTCATATCCCACATGCATTGGCTCTGGAGAGAGTATCAATACAGAAATAAGACTTTGATTTATTAGAAGTGGTTGCTCAGAATATCCCATCTATTCTCTGGGTACTAGCTCATGTATGGGCTATAGCCCATATATCGATATGACTCGGACCTGATCCCTAGATGTCCACGTCTCTACAGAATACTGCCCCTCGGGAATACTCTGACCTGGTTCCAGGTTTCCCTGGTTCACTGAAGATGATGATCTATCTCGCTATCGTTGTCGTCCACGTATCGATCCTGTCAACCTGTAAACAAGACAATATCAGTATACTATTCTGATAATGCTAGAACCAATTTAAACTCTGTTACCAAAAATTTCAAACGCCTAAACATTTCGATATTTGTAAGAGTGATAACAACATAGTTCCACAGGCATACAGAAATAGCACCAATATACTGATAAAGAGTACTTGATTACAATACAGGAGTTCCCCGTAGGGTTGAAAATATATACAAATTTTGTCCAAAACTCTCAAAATTAACTAACTATAACCAACAGCTCCACCTTCTAGACTCGGATAACTCAATTGCCAATATTTACCATTTTGCCTCTTGAGCCGCTGGCTTCTATTGAAATATTTTTAAATTTGAAAAGGATGAGATTTAAATGAATTTCAGTAGTAACAGACAATCAATCATATAAAAAGCAACAAATAATTATGCTAGGTACCATATAATGCAATAGAATAAATACACTATAATAATATTCATCGATATGTGCACAGTTTTTAGGGAAACAACGATTAGACCCCGAGTTAGGGCCAACTAATGTTAGTCCCCAACTTCCATACACCATTTGGGCTTTCAAACACAAATGGGCAGTGTACCCCTTGGTACTGAATTCTTATAAGTAGAACCCCTTTTGGGGCCATTGGGGTATTGGTGCTTCTACCCCAGACGGTACTTGTATTTTTCCCACACCTGTTAGAGAGTGCATTATACGTATCACATAAGATGGCATACATAAAGCATGCACATATTCATATAGTGTATGAGGGATAGAGTTACTACTTTAGGTTTACTTTTTCAACTCACAACTGTTCCTGAATTTTGTTTCGGCTGGGGGAAACTGTCTAGTCCTAAAATTCCAAATTTTATGAAAATCAAGTTAATACTTATTCATGTACTACTCTAGACTCTTCCAAACTCATTTTGTTAGTTATCTTAGTTTGAAACTGCAAAATGACCAAGTACTTATTTTTCCCTCATATTTTCCTCCCTTAGCCAAAATTCATAAGAGAAAAGGGGAATAATAATTGTTTCTTGCATTTTCCATAATTCCCTTCTTTAATTAATAATCAAGTACATTATACTTTTTGACTTTTCAAACTTGATTTTACTTGGCCAAGAATGCTCTAAAATTTCATATTTATCTTCAAAGATACATTTTCCTCTTTATTTTCCTTAATTAACTGAAATTGGCTTCAATTAATTGGTAAAATAATTAATTTTTTGCCTGATTGGCAAATTACCATTTAGCCCTTAAGCTTTTGGATTTAATTTGGGCATTCTTCCTTTTCTTCTTTCTAGCTTCAAAATTAACCCTTAATATTGGGCCAATATTAGGCCCTTTATTTCTTCAATCTTTAGGCTTTAATAATGGGCTTTTTGGAAAAACCATAAATTAGCTTTATGTGTTACTTTAACCCAATTCTCATGAAAATGGAAATTTACTAGCTTCTTGAATTTCATTGAATGCCATAAATCTTTGCAAGGCATATTGATGAATAAAAACAGGGTTTTACAGCTCTCCCTCCTTAAATAAGTTTCATCCCTAAAATTTGCTACATATACATAGCCATAAGCTCTGGGTAACGCTTTCGCATATCGACTTTAGTTTCCCATATTGCTTCTCTAGGAGTTAATCCCTTCCATACAATCTTTATAAATGGGATACACTTGTTTCTGAGCTATTTCTCTTGCCGATCAATGATTTGGTCAGGCATGACCTCATACGTGAAATCCTCCCCGCATATCCACATCTTCATATTCAATCACAAGTTCTGGATCAGGTTGATACTTCTTTAACTGTAAAACATGAAAGACATCATGTAATCTGCTCATATTTGGAGGAAAAGCTATTTGGTATGCTACTAGCCCAATCTTAGACAAAATCATAAATGGACTAATACACCTCTGACGTGGCTTCTTCACTTTCAGTGCTCTGTTGACACCAGTGATCGGCAAAAATTTCATAAACCTGTGATCGTGGACCTTAAGCTTAGAGATTTTTGCCTCTTATCAGCTAGGTATTTTGTCAGCTTTAAGTAGTTACAATCTTTGCTTGATCACCTTGATATGCTCTGTTATCTAATCAATTATATCTGACCCTAATAAGCAATTCTCAGACAATTTTGTCTAGCACAAGGGTGATTGACATTGCCTTCCGTACAATGCCTCATAGGGAGCCATCATATGCTTGAGTGATAACTGTTGTTATAGGCAATTTCTACTAATGGAAGGAATTTGTCCCAACTGCCTTTGAAATCTATGACACACTCCCTTAATATATCCTCTAATGTTTGTATGATTTGTTTTGTCTGTCTATTTATCTGAGGATAATATGATGTTCTGAATATGATGTTTTGAATGAATCCAAACTCTTTGACTACTTCATCAAAATGATGATTCTCACTCCGGGATGCTTGCTTCAATCCATAAATGGATCTTTGCAGTTTGCACATTTTACTAAAGTCCTCTGAAAGCACAAAGCCTTTAGCTTGTGTCATGTACATATCCTAATGCAGCTTTCCATTAAGGAAGGCTATTTTGACATCTATCTGCCATATTTCATAGTCATAATATGCTACAATGGCAAGAAGGATTCTAATTGATTTGTGCATTGCAACTTGGGATAAAGTTTCATCATAGTATACACCATAAGTTTGAGTAAATCCTTTTGCAATCGATCATGCCTTAAAGACATTTATATTGCCATCCATGTCAATTTTCTCCTTGAAAACCCATTTGCACCTGATGGTTTTTACACCTTCAGGTGGATCGACTAAGGTCCATACCTAATGTTGTATATGGATTGCATTTCAGACTTCAAGGCATTTAGCCATTTCTTGAAGTTTGGTCTCACTGTGGCTTAAAAATAAGTGGTTGGTTCATTTTTCTCAATGAGCAATGTAAGGCCCTTACCTTATTTCCACATTTTTAGAGTGTTTACATGTAGTTCGGTGGGCACACAGAAATAGCATAAAAATACTGATAATAAGTACTTGATTACAAGAATTCCCCACAGGGATTGTACATAATAATTACAAATAATATAGCCGCATAGGGCTACTAGAGTGTCTAAACCCATTATAATGAACGCAGACATCTTCCTATCTTCGTTCCACCACTACATTCCTTTCGTGCAGTTCTCTTCTCGGTTCTCAGCACACCTCATATTTTCACAGGTTTGAATGGTTAGTTGGGGAGGATGAGATTCGGGGAATCTCAGTAGTAAACAGTTACTATAATGCATGTAAGATATATGCTATGTGCATAACATGTTAGCTTTAACTAAATCCATGCCCCATAATGACATTTTTGCATGCTCAATGCTTCATATACTATACTCATGGCCATAGCATAATAGAAACAGAGCTTCATTATTCAAATATGCATCACTACACAATCAAGTAAAGTAATCACATACATCACTACACAAGAATAAATATCAAAACATGCAAGTAGGGTAAGTTTACTACTTGGATTGCCCTTCCTTCCCTGTCTATCGGTCTAACTGTGTCCGGCTCAGGCTACTATCCAATCTAAAATCCTAAATTTATAATAAATGAGTTGTTACTCATTCATGTATTATTCTAAACTCATTGTGTTGGTTATATTTGCTTAAAACTGCAAAATGACCAAAATACCCCTGGGGACCCAGTATAAATCCTTTATACTTAATCTAAATATACTCTTCCAAAAATTACGACCTAGGCTAATTCTACATAATGTCACATTTAGAATCTATTTTTTGCCTCAGTTTTACAAATTTCACTAGCAAAAGATGAAAAATGCTCTTGGCAGCCCTAACTTAGGGTTTTAAGGGTAATTTTGTCATTTCACATTCTAAGGCCTCTGTACTTCATAATTCACATATTCCCTACACAATTTTCCATTTTAAAAACAATGGAATCATCAAATCAACCAAATTCGAGCTCAAACATGGAAAAAATGCCCCTGGACTAAATCTGGAAGTTAAAGAAAAAAAATGGACTTTCTTGATTCCATTCAACTAAACACCTCCTTTTCACTTCTATTTACTAGTTTAACAATTTAAACACCTAATGGACATGATTAATCACAATTTGGGCAGCACCTCCCTTAAGGGTTGGCATTCCCAATCACAAAACAAGCCAAAACAAAGCCACAAATTAGCTATAACATCAACTATAACCTTGAATCCAACAAGATAATCAAGGTTTATGGTTTACCTTTGCTTTTTATTCCTCCTCTCTCTAAAACCATCCCCTCTCTCCTCCTTCTTGATCCTGCTTTTGCCTTACTACATGTGTATTTCAAGAGGGCATAGAGAATAGAGGGAGTTTTCAAGAGATTGAAGACAAGAACAAGTGAATTTACTTGCTAACTCACCTTGATCTTGCTTCATGAATCATTTGTGTTTCTTTCTTGTTCATGCATCTTCAAAGCTCTTTCACTATCCTTGTTCATGTGTTGGACAAAGATATAAAGGCTTGAGGAGGGTTAATGATCTTTAAAAAATCATCATCGACCTCCTAAAAAGATAATATTTTATTACAATTAAGCACATGCCAATTTTTTGACTTATGCCTTCATCTTTTTCGTTTGACCACTTCCTTTCTCCTTTTTCTTGTGCTAGGACGTATATTGTGGCCTTTAGAAGAGCTTAATTAGCTCTTAAAATATCATGTTCCACATCCTAGAAATATATTTGTTTATTGCCATTAAACACATGTTATTACTTTTGACTTTTCCACCTTTACTTGGCCAAAAATGCTCCTATTTGAGTAAATGTGAGCCAAGTATAAATTTTCCTTTGCCTCTCCTCTTGTTAGACGTCATGTGGCCCTTAATTATTGAAAAATAAGAGCTTTTGTTTTAATAACCAAAAAGACCATTTTGCCCATACATTTTTTTTGCCACTACCATTTTAATTTCGAACATTGATTAAAAGCTGATCGAATTTTCATCAAACTTTGAAAATTTATATATTTATTCATAGATGTCCAATTGCAATGGTTCCAAAGGCTGTGACCCTTATTAAGTCTATTTTTAAGGAAAAATATTGCCTTTAGCCAATTAGACGCACATCATTCAAGAATTTTCATTTATTGGATACTCCACAAAAACTTGCCAATTTTACTTAGCTAACTTCAAAAATACATATCACTTTGTATATATGTCCAAATGACTTCTATGAACTATCAAATTAAAGTTTGAGATGTTTACTTTTATTCTAAAAATTTCACATCCATTGGATATCATTTGGTTATTCAAAAACACATGTCAACTTCACTACCTCGTGGGAAATCACACTATTAGCACATTATAACTTTGCAAATTGTGATCCAATGACCTGGAATTTATAACCTAGGACTAGTAGGCCACCTAATTCAGGCTTATTCTTAAGACTCAAATCTGAGAATATAGGATACTACATTTCTCACCCCATCAATAAAATTTCATCCTCAAAATTTCAGATATCATATAACATTGATTATCCTCAGGGAATCCTATCTTAATATGCAATTCATCCCCTGTTGGATGCATATTCTTCAAGCATGTATAACCAATAACCTAACGTGTGTGTGTGTGAAATGCCTATAGCACTCATACTATCAGGCTGCTGAGTGCTCAAGGGTCACCTAACCCAGTACTGGACTATTTGTCCATTAGGCCTTACTGTCTAGGGATACTACCCCATGCAAACATGCGTATCAGGCTTACTGCCTCTGTCACTATTCGGCATAAAAATCTGATAGCCTAAAGACATACTAGTCTAACAAGAGTTATTATCCCAGGCCTCATAGTCCACTAGTAGCTCTAGGCCTCATTTCCTTGTAGGGATGCTACCCAGTGTATTTAGCCTTATAGATTATGTCATTCTATTCTCACAAAAATGAATATTTTGGTCTTACTGCCTAGTACAAACACATACAGAGGGACTTATTACTAATATGTCTTCCTATAAACATAACCATCTGAATCTATGCTTGCCTATTCGGTATTTGGGACCAAATGACTAGCTGACCCTACTGGCTGTACTGTGTGCACTATTCAGGATGAAATTACTATTTGAACCTTCCTTATCATACTGTGTGCACTGTAACATGAGAGGATAATTGATTATGTGATGGTTAGCTATTGAGAGGCATCCACTCCAGAAACTTGCCATTTTCCTTGGCTAACTTCAAAAATACATAACTCTCAGTGTAATATCCCAAAAAGTGATTAAGGGCTAATGATTTCAAAAGTAGATGTAATTATTGTTGAATAAACACTTTTGGAGAATGTGTGATGATAATTTGGATATTTTAATGATTCCAATGGCTTCCTTGTGAAAATTCGTGTGGGGAGAGTGTTTATTGTGAAATTGGAACCATTGGGAACAATTGTGCAAAAGTTGAAAACTCTGTCCATTGATTCTCTGTACAGGGCAGCTGATTTGTGTGGACGTTTTAAATAGGCAAATGGTGTCTAAAAATTATGAAAATTTCCAGTATTAAATTTCACATCCCAAGCTTCAAAATGGACATATAATTTGTACCATTTCGTTTTGGGAACTTGGAGATATGTCTGTCCAAAGTTTGGGATCAAAAATGGACTCTGTTTTGGAGCAGTGTTGATTTTTGTGTAATTCTGTATTTTTGTGGTGATTTCTAATAATGGTCCATATTTTTCCTATGAAGAGGACTTAAATACCTTTTATTTGGCTTTGGGATCACCCCATTTAGATTTTTCTAGAATTAGTTATGATTTTTCAAAGTTTGGGCAGGAAATCTGCCAGAAAATCCGAAAATGGGAATTATGACATCATCTCAATAAAAGATGACATCAGCATGGAATTAAATATATTCTCATCTTCTTCAGCTTTCATTTCCTGTCGTGATGAACCAGCTGAAACTAGTGAGAGAAAGTTGAGAGCTCTTAGAGAGAGAAAGAGGAGAAATCTTGCAAGGTAAGCCGATTTCTCCGACGATCTAGCTCCTAACGCGCATAACCTTGTTCCTAAGCTTCTCTTCTATGTTATTTAAGGTGTTTGAGAAGAAAATTTAGTGTTCAAGGGGCTAGGGTTTTCAGCCACTCTTGAGAAAAGCTAGAAGGAGCTTGAGGTAACTTCCAAACTTTCGTATATTGCTTATTCTGGCTGCTGTGGGCAATTTAATCGGTGAAATTTCGCCGGATTGCCATTGGTTTTAAAGTTTGGAAATAATGTGGCCTAGGGGTTATGCTGCCCAAATTGGGTCTTAATGTTAGTTGTAACCTAATGTAATGGTTAATAAAGTGGTCAGGAGTAGAAAGGAACGCGTTTACGGAGCCGAAATCGTAAAACCCCGATTTTCCCCGGAGAACTCATAAATTTCGGCCAGCCCTAGAAATGGGTCTTAGAGTTTGATTTTCAATGATTTGATGGTTCCATTGAGTTCAGGGGTGAAAATTAGGTAGGGTTACAGTTGGTCACTTTTTCGGAAAAGGCCGAAAAAGCATAATTACGAAAACGCCCCTAAAACCCTTAAAGTGGGGCTGCCAAGGGTAAATTTGTAATTTTACATTGAATTTGATAATTCCGACTCCGGAAATGGATTCCTTGCATTGAAATATGTTAGGATAGCCCATATTAGAATTTTGGGAAAAGTGCAACCGGACTGGGTACGGCGGGCCCGGGCCGGGTCCCCGGGGGCATTTTTGTAAATTTTCATTATAGACTCATATAACCTCAAGAAACACTATGGAAGTGTCTAAATGGTGCATTTGGAATTGTAGGATTCGATATTTGCCCTGTTCGTGAACGACCCGTGCCAGAGCACGTTCGGAAAGAACCAGGTAGTGACTCCTCTCTTATACTTTGTGTGAAACATTGTATGTATGTTTGTCTTGTATTGAGAATACATTGTGACATTGTGACATTGTGATGCTTTGTGATCTCAGCAAAAGCTGACGCCTAGTGAATACTTTGTGAATACATTGAGATCGCAGCAAAAGCTGACGCTTAGAGTTTACAGCCATGAGTGCTGTTGTTTGTGGCGAAAGCCATGATACATTGTGATGCTGCTTAACATGATCATATATGCTATGTGTTTATACACTGTATGAGTGGTTTGTTACTACAAAGATTCTTTTAAATCTCATTCTTTCCATTGACTAACATTTCAGACAGGGCAAGTGGCTCCAAGGAGAAGCGAACCACCAGGAGCGGCTAGGATCTTGTAGAGTGTGTTGTTAGGCTGTTGGTTAACTATTTTGGACTTAGGATTACTGTTTATTTTTGGAGATGTAAATATTACTGTTGATTTTTGTTATGTAATCCCCTAGTGGAGACTTTTAAACCCTCAGATTATATATGTATAGAACCCAAGAGTTGTCGGGGATTTGGTTATACACTCTGATGTGTGTGAATGTAAATTAACTGCATAGGTAATTATATTCGAATTTTGAAATTGAGACCAGGATAGAGAAGAGTTTTTGAAAGTTTTTGGTGAAAACCCTACTATAGTGTAGGGACTTGAAATGAGTTTAAGCTATCCGACGGTCTCTAAACCAATTTAATTATGTGATATCGAATTATAATTACGTGGTTAAAGGCAGGGGTTACACTCAGTGTACAGGTCTAAATGACTTATATGACCTATCAAATTAAAGCTTGATATGTTGACTTGTATTCTAGAAAATTTCACATCTATTGGACATCACTAGTTATTCAAAAACACATGACAACTTCAATGCCTCACAAGAAATCATAATGGCAACACATTATGACTTTGCAAATTATGTTCCAATAACCCATAATTTATAACCAGGGGTTGGCAGACCACTTGATCAAGCTTATTCTCAAGCCTCTGATCCTAAAATTTAGGATTTTACATGCAACATATCACGACTTTCAGTAATCTGAAATCCATATCTCTGAGGTGGATGCTGTGTCCTATCAGATCTATATGAACCTTAGGTTACTTGAGGAGGCTTTACAACTTGTTGTAAGAATTCTCTATTTTCCATCTGTGGTTTTGTGCTATCTTGTGACTCTCAAACTTCTTCAAGAAGTACCTTGCTCCCACTGGTTCTTTTAAAGATAAATTCTCTTTGTAGAAACATACCGTTTGAATAACAAACACTTTGTTATCGGTGGGATTGTAGACATGGTATCCCTTTGTTTCCTTATGATACCCCACGAAAAGGCAATTTGAGGATTTGGGCACTAATTTACCTGAGGCTTGTTCCTTAACATATACCTCATATCCCTAAATTTTGAGAAAAGAGAAACGTAGTTTCTTTCTAGTCCATATATCATATGGTGTCTTATTAATTGCCTTAGAAGGGAACACGATTTAGTGTGAACGTAGCTGTCTCTAGGGCATGGCCCCAAAAGGATGGTGGAAGATCTATTTGACTCATCATAGATCAAACCATATCTAATAGTGTTCGATTCGTCTATTCAGAAATACTATGCCATTATAGTGTTTCTGGAGGAATCAATTGTGAGATTATCCCATAACTCCTAATATTCGCTACCTCGATCAGATCAAAGTTCCTTAATCATTTTGCCAAGTTGGTTTTGTACTTCATTTTTATTTTGAACATTTCAAAAGATTCAGGTTTATGTTTCATTAGATAGATGTATCCATATATGCTAAAATCATCTATAAATGTAATGAAGTACATATAACCTCCTCTTGCATTTCCTTTTCATATCCTTTCCTTTCTGAACCATCAAAATAGTGTTGGGCTTTTTCTTAATGTTTTGTTCAACAATATTAAGCATCCTATATAGTTCAAAAATTGATTTCTCCATGTTGTAGGTGATAACAAACTGGTTATAACTTTCTGAGAGTTCAAGATCAAATATGTAGCTAACTTCTAGCTCACAGGAAATCCAAGCCTCTTAAGGTGATCAATGTAGCTTTTCATCTTTAACACGTGAGCACTAACTAATGCACCTTCACCCATCTTGCAGGAATGTAAGGCCTTTATGGTCTCATACCTTTCTTGCCTTTCCTATTGCTAGAACATTTCCTTAAAATGCGCAATCATCTCACGAGCTTCTATAAGTTCCAAATCTCTTTAGAGCTCTAGAACCATGGTGGCAAGCATCAAGCAAAATACATCTACAGAATCTTCCTTATGCTTCATGTAAGCATCTTTCTGAGCTCTTGGAGCATTGGCTGCAGGCTCCTAAGGAATAGGTTGATCTAGGATATATGCTTTTCTTTTTAGCTTGAGAACAATTCTCAAGTTCCTAAACTACTCAAGAAAGTTTGTCCTATTGAGTTTGTCCTTCTCAAGGATTGATCGCAATAATATTGTAGCAATATTACTAGTCAACATGATTCTATAATAAAATATGCAAAGTTGGCTAGTAATCTCCTACTAAATTAACAACCCTCAATATAATAATTAGTGGGTTAAGATCCATATCTCACTTAAATTTAAGTCTACTCTGGCTGGACGCTTAAATCAAGTTATTTAGGTAGGTAACCTCTTTACCAATTACATCACTATAACTCTTAGATGTTGATGGGATTCGATCATCATATGATCCGACATGTTGTAACATCCCAAAAAGCGATTAAGGGCTAATGACTTCAAAAATGAATGTAATTATTGTTGAATAAACACTTTTGGAGAATGTGTGATGGGAATTTAGATGTTTTAATGATTCCAATGGCTTCCTTATGGAAATTTGTGTGGGGAGAGTGTTTATTGTGAAATTGGAACCATCGGGAACAATTGTGCAAAAGTTGGAAACTTTGTCCATTGAAACTCTGTATAGGGCAGTTGATTTGTATGGACGTTTTAAATATGTAAATGGTGTCTAAAAATTCTGAAATTTTCCAGTATTAAATTTCAAATTCCAAGCTTCAAAATGGACATATAAGCTGTGCCATTTCAATTTGTGAGCTAAGAGTTATGATTTTCCAAAGTTTGGGATGGAAACTGGAATCTGTTTTGGAGCAGTATGGACTTTTGTGCAATTATGTATTTTTGAGGTTATTAAATGCAGTGATCCATATTTTTCCAATAAATAGAACTTAAATATATTTCCATTGGCTTTGGGATCACCCTATTTTGATTTTTCTATAATTAGTTATGATATTTCAAAGTTTGGGCAGAAATATGCCAGAATTTTGTAAAAATCCGAAATTGATGGAAATTTAGTAAATAATTAGAAAATAATATTATATTATATTAAATTGTCATCCACCTTCTCCATCAGCCCAAAACCGTGACATTCAGCTGCAACAAGAGAGAGAAGGTGTGAGAAATTCTAGAGAGAGAAGGGAAGAGAACTTGTACGGTAAGTCGATTTCTTCGATAAATCCTTTCCTAACGCGTATAACTCCGCTCCTAAGCTATTCTTCTATGTCCTTCAAGGTTTGTGGAGCACAAATTTGGGTGTTCTAAGGCTAGGGTTTTCATCCACCTTGAGGAAAAGCTAGTGGGAGCTTGAGGTAACTTCCAAACTTTCGTATATTGCTTATTCTGGCTGCTGTGGGCAATTTAATCGGTGAAATTTTGCCGGATTGCCATTGGTTTTAAAGTTTGGAAATGATATGGCCTAGGAGTTATGCTGTCCAAATTGGGTCTTAATGTTAGTTCTAACCTAATGTAATGATTAATAAAGTGGTTAAGAGTCGAAAGGAACACGTTTACGGAGCCGAAACTGAAAAACACCGATTCTTTCTAAAGTATACCAAGATTTTGGCCAGGGCAAGATCTAAGGGTTAGAGTTGGATTTTCAATGATTTGATGGTTCCATTGAGTTTAGGAACAAAAATTAGGTGGGGTTACAGTTGGTCACTTTTTTGGAAAAGGCCGAAAAAGCATAATTACGAAAACGCCCCTAAAACCTTTAAAATAGGGCTGTCAAGGTTAATGTTGTAATTTGACATTGAATTTGATAATTTTGAGTTTGAAAATGGATTCCTTGGGTGAAAATATATCAAAGTATCCCATGTCAAAATTTTAGGAAAAGTACAGCCGGACCGGGTACGGCCGGGCTGGGTCCCCGGGGGTAGTTTTGTAAATTTTCATAATAGGCTCATATAACCCCCATAAATACTATGGAAGTGTCTAAATTGTATTTTGGAATTGTAGGACCAAGTTGTGAGCCCAGTGGTTAGCACGTTTTACGATGCACACTAAAAGGTAGTCTTTGAGATAACACTCCCCAACCCTTTAGGCAAGTGTCTAGGCTTCTAGTAGCCACCTAAAGAGACCAAGTGATAACCAACTTTAAGTGTTCTGAAGGTGAGAATTTGGAATATAGAATAACCTGTTGCCTTGACTTTGGTTTATAGGGTTCGACATTTGTCCTAATCACAAGCAACCTGTGCCGGCGCACGTCAGGAAAGAACAAGGTAGTGACTCTTTTCCCTTATACTATATGTGATACATGGTATGTTTGTTTGATCATTGTTTGTGTGTCTATCACCTACGGCCCATCGGTGTTGACGGTAGGAGGATCGTACCTTCAGGACAGTGGAATCCGGGGGATGAGACTATGTGAAAGCCGTAAGGCTATTTGTGAAAGCCGAAAGGCTATTTGTGTAACCTTCAACCGCGGCCCATCGGTGTTGATGGTGGGAGGACCGTACCTTCAGGGCGGTGGAATATGGGGGATGAGATTATGTGATTATGTGCATATGTGGCAGCCGGCGTGCTGTGCTTTATGCTATATGCTGCTTGATGATTTTCTTGCATGCTTTGTGATTACATGTGCTATGAGTGATTTGTTACTACTGGGATTCTTTTGAATCTCATTCTTTCTATTGACAAACCTTCAGACAGGGCAAGTGGCTCCAAGGGAAAGGAGACGACCAAGGGCGGATAGGGCTCCTTAGGGAGATTTATATTTTGGTGTTGGTTATCATGTTTTGTTGGGAGATCACCGTATATCTTATAAATGTTGTTTTGAAGACAGTGGTGTAATCCCCTAATGGGAATTTATAAACCCTTGGTTTATGTATGAAACCCGAGGGTTGCCAGGATTTTGTTGTACACTGCTATGTAAATGTGATGTAACTGCACAGGGTAATTATATTCAAGTTATGGAATTTGAGACCAGGGTAAGGCATAAATTTTGAAAATATTTGTGAAAACCCTTCCGTAAGGAAGGGATTGTAAATGAGTTTGATTATTATTGGTCTCTATTTCATTTTAAAATACGTATTTCGAATCATAATTATGAAGGTGGTTACACATGTTTAAAGCCATCCAATTCTTGGAGATCCAAAACCATTTTGTTAATCTCAATTAAGTCAAAACAATAATGAATCTTTGTGAGTAGCACCATTACTCATGCTTGTCTCCCCAAAATAACTCAAATGCATCCACATTGGTGGAACCTACAATTGAGCGATCTAGGTTCTTACAACTATTCATTAATTGACGGCATTATGAGTTAAGATTTCATTTGGAGGGCTTAATTAATTACTTCTTTATATGAATACATATATCACGGTTGTATCTCATACAAATAAACATGTATATGTAAAATATGCATGTATTGATCTAATCAAAAGAAACATAATTTAAACGTAACATAATATGATTCACCTAACCTAAATCCTCTCAAGCCAATGAGAGGACCTCTTGTTGGGATTAGTAGGCATAGCGGAAACATTTAAATTGAAAAAGTTTACTAATCTCAATTGTGGATCTATGAATGGTGTTTAAATCGGGTAGTAAAAATCATACCTTTTATATGTTTTAGGCCTTTCGATCTCTAAGAGCTAACACTCATATTAGCTCCCTCTACCGGTAGGTATCCACACGAATACAACACCAACACGAACTACATGCTAGCACTTCTAATGTCTCCCTAGGGCTTTCTTGTGGCTCCTTATTTCTTATCTGTACTAGGATTTCCTACCCCTTCATTTTTTTATAACTAATAATGGTTGTATTGGATCTTTAAAATTAATCATAATTATTTTTGACATTAATTAACACTTAATTGTTTTGATGAGCTAATTAAATAAATTCACTTTAATTAAATCTATCTAATAGTTTTAATTTAACCTATTTATTTAATCTGAATAAAGAACTAATAGAAATATATTTAATTTATCTTTTATAAATTAAATCTGAGATATTATATATCTATCACTGTTAGTCATTTAATTTATCAATTAAAATTAAATCTGAAACTAATACCACATATTATTATTATTATTATTATTTCACAAATTTTATATCAATATATTATATATGTATAAAATTTGTCCACCCTAGATTAAACATTATATTCACTGAATCTCAGACACATCTTAGATTCATGAACACGGACATTATAGCTCATGTTGGGTTAATCTTGTGTGTGACCTTGTAGGCCTATACGAAGTTGGAAGTGGGCCAATAACTGTACTAACCCACAAGTCGCAAGCAGTCTCCAGTAAGACATTATGCTACCCAATTGATATGAGGATCATTAACACGATGCAGCCTATCATACAACCATATCACCTCCCTTTTGTCACATGATATTTCGGCCAAGGATGAGGCATAGATAAAGTCTTCCTCCTATTCTTAAACATTATTTTCCCAATTCCTGAGTAGTATGACAATAGAAATGGAAACTTCTTTCCATCTAGTATGGCCATACATTTCTCAGACTCACTCATCAAGGGGCCCGATAATATCTCTCTACAGATGTGAGGAATAAATTCCATGTTGACCATTCACATTTCTCTGCATGAAAACCACCACCAAGCTCGATTGTAGTCTTTATCATCACCTAGTCAAAGGTGACTTTTGACTATGTCAAAGCTTAGCGACTCTTATATAGGAATCCATGATGATCTCAGGTCGAAGGTCTTACTGACGTGCTTATACATGAGATAAGCTTATGACTTGATCTATTCAGCTTTCTCATAGTGGGTCGGTTCAGCACCCTATACTCTTACAAGTGCCTAAGACTTTGATTCGTATCTCCATACCTTATCAAAGTCATACTAGTCTCGCCTCATATTTGCTCCTGCATAGATGACTGATCAAGGACATTTAGGACAATCTTTATGATTTATCCAAGGATACATTTATTACAATGAATATTTGAATAATATGATAACAAAATAGAGAAATTCATTAAATAATAATGTTCAAAGTACAATAATTGGCCCCAAGGGCACCATTTCCATCACCTTTCTAGTAAGAAAATAAAATACATTGAGAAACCTCATCTAAACATACAAAGGCAGTGAGATGAGAAGAGAATATGCATCCAGACTATATAAGGAAGGAACAGCGCACAAGCCATATTTAAAAAAATCTGTAACCCTTGTAAAACTAGAGCCATATATTTCACCATACCTAAACAATTTTAGAAATTGAAACCACAACAAATAACAATTAATGCAATATGAAAAGCAATAAATATTATGATTATGTCTCGTTATGAATAGTCAGCCACGACGGCCTAGCTAGATGGTTAGTGCGTGGGGTTAAGGGGTAGTAACCCCTGGAGATTTTTTTTTGTCTTGGCCCAAAACACTTTCTGCCCTAAAAAATCTCAACTTAAAAAAATTATTTGTTTTAGCCCAGTTCAAAACAAACGAGCCTAGTTCATAAACCCTACCGACTCCTAACCCATGAAGACCTGGCTCCCTTACCATGACCTATGATCTTAGGTGAAGTCTTTAGGCAATCAGAAAGTGTGAAACAATGATTTTCAATAGCAAAAATCATGGGAAAATGAGCCTAAGTAGGATCTAAGTGATAATTTTGCATAATCTAACAAAAAATGCAAGATTCTACTGAAATAAAAAATATATCCATAATTAGTGACAAAACCAGAGAATGTCAACAACCTTTATTCAGGCTATTAATCACCATCAATCGCAAACCCTTTTATGAACAAACACGATCTCTCGCAATAGGGTTATTCACAATCAAATCCAAAGTAATAACGAAAAATGAAAACAAATACAGCAGAGCAGTAATCAAAACAAAAATATATGCTTCTCAGACCCTTCAAAAATCATATACAACCTATATACCACATATACAAGCACACAATAAGCTCTCAAACTCAACTTAAATGCATAATTGACATAGCTCTAATGGCACTATTTGGATTGGTAGGCACTATGGAAAATTAAAATTCAAAAAATTTTCTAATCCTGATTGTGGACTTGTCAACGACATTTAAATTGAGTAGTAGAGAAATGTGTCATTCTTATGTGTTTAATCTTTCTGTTCGATCTCAAGGAGCTAACAACTCAAATTAGCTCCCTCTACCGGTATCCACACGAATAAGAATCCAACACGAACAACGTACTAGCATCACTAATGTCCCTCTCTAGAGTTTTCTTTTCTCACGGCTCTCCATCTATCTTTCATCACACGTAGAAAACCCTAGCTCATTCTTTCTAAATAATTAGTCAGGGCTTTCTATTTTATGATGGATATTGGATTTTTAAAATTAATCTTAATTAATTTCAAAATCCATATCATATCAATTAACACTCAATTGTCTTTTGATAAGAAAATTAAATAAATATGGTTTAATTAAATCTATCCAGCAGTTTTAATTTAACCTATTTATTTAATATGAATAAAGACCCAATGGAAATAGATTTAATTTATCTTTATAAATTCAATCCAAGATATTATATCTTCATCATGTTATTTTTTAAATTTAATTTTTCAAATAAAACTAAAATTAAAGCTAACACAATATAATAATATTATGATATAATATATATATATATACATTTCAAAAATACATATATGTATATATAATATTATTAATTTTCTTTTCAAAAATATATATATATTCATTTACCCTAGATTCACCATACATTCATTAAATCTAGACATATCTTAGATTCAATGAATCTGGACATTATAGCTTGTGTTAGGGTATGTTTTTGTGCAACCCTATAGGCCCATATGAAGTTGGCAGTGGGGCAATAACTATACTAACCCACAAGTTGTTAGTGGCCACTAGTAAGGCTTTACACTACTTAATTCATATGAGGATGATAAACCCATGCAACTTGTCATACAACCATATGACGTTCCTTTTGTCACACAATATTTCGGTCAAGGATAAGGCATGGAGAATATCATCCTCCTATTCCTAACCATTACTTTCTTGATCCCTGAGTAGTCTGACTACAGAATTGGAAACTCCTTTCCATCATAGTATGGCGATACATATCTCAGACATACTATTGAGGGGCCCAGTAATATCTCTCTACTAATATAAGGGACAAATTCCATCTTGACCATTCACATTCCTCTGGTTGAAAACCACCAAGCCCAAAGATAGCCTTATCATCACCTTGTCAAAGGAAACTTTTGAGTAGGTCAAACCTGATAGACTCTCATATAGGAATCCATGATGATCTTAGGTTAAAAAGGCATAGTGACGTGGTTATACATGAGACAAGCTTATGACTTAATACATGAAGCTTTCTTATAGCAGGTTAGTCATGCACCTTATAATCTTACAAGTGCCTAGGACTATGATTCGTATCTCCATACCTCTTCAAAGTCATACTGGTCTTATTTCATCTTTGCTCTTGTATAGATGACCGACTACAGACATTTAAGACAATCATTTTGATTTATCCAAGGATAGTTATCACAGTGAACATGCAAATAATATGATAACAAAGTGGAGAAATTCATTGAATAACAATGTTCAAAGTACAATGATTGGCCTTTAGGGCATAATTTCCAACATAAGCACCATAAGAAGTATGGCAATTACACTACTAGGGTGTCACGATGAGGCTGACTAGTGACATTGCAGCTGGTAAGGTGTCAAGCAAAGAGACATCGTGTAAGTTCTACATGACACATCACATAATGAGGTGTTTCATGATATGCTCTCAGCATGACACATGGCAGATGAGGTGTCAAGCAACAAATGGTGAGTCAATATCTGCATGACTCATATCTAACTACATGCAAATATTTTATTGATTTCCTATGCCTATAGATATGCCTTCCAGCTTCATTATTCTTCATCCATCTCCTCTAGCCCTCTTCTATTCCTCAAGGTTTCTCCTCTTGCTATCTGAAGTTAGGTAATAAGACTGGTTAAGAATTCCTTAATCTTCTAGTACAAGTTATGTTTCTTTGAGAAGGTCTACTAATATCGGTTTAAGTTAAGAGTATCATATAGCAATACTACCCTCTCATGTTACTTGTTTATTACTTGAGTATATTATTGCTTGCATTACTCCATAACCATGTTTTGTGAATTGTTGTATTTGTATGTAATTTATTGTTGTTCTCAGACATAATAGCTAAAGGCAAGACATGGTGATCCTTCCTTAACATAGGGTTATGACATGGTGATCTTTCCTAATTGGGCTAGGGCATGGTGATCCTTCCCAAACCAAGGGCTAGGACATGGCAATCTACCCCTAAGTAGGAAAGGACATGGCGTTCCTCCTTTACAAGTTATTAGCTAACAACAGTCATGTTGTATTTTATGTGATTTATATTTTTATTTGTTGGTATGTCATACTAAAAGTATACAAAAATTTACAAAAGTGTTGCAATTAAAGTTCATTTCCATACATATCAAATCAACAATATCATGTTATAAGCTTGCAGACATTATATCTCAAACGACTTAGGTTATCACTTCTTTAACCTTGCCTACATATGTGCTAGCACCTGTGGATGTTAGGGTTGGATGAGGTGGGATTTTGGGGAGAAATCCAAGTAGCAATAGGAAGCCTTTCTTAAACATGAAAATTACTCAAATAGTAGTCACAAGCAAAACAACACCTAATTATCATGCCAGTAAATAAACATATAAATCACGCACAATACAATATTACTGTCATTGGCCAATAACTGTACGAGGAGGATCGCATATCCTTTCTCACTTAGGGGTGGATCACCATGTCCATAACCCTTATAAGGGAAGGATCCTCATGTCTAAGCCCTTGGTTTGGGAAGGATCACCTTGTCCTAACCTTTAATACCCCACTTTTTATTCACCAATATTTTTTATAAATATTTATTCCATCTAATAGAAAAAATGATGAATTTGGTACATTTGGAATGACAAAAAATACCTCTAGTTGTGGTCACATGAAATTTGAGCTAAATCAAGCTGTAAAGCCAATTTTTGTTTTTCAAAAGGTCTATTATTAAAGCCTAAATTTGAGAAATGAAGAGAACAATTTTTGCCCCAATCATAAGGGTGAATTTTGGCTAAAAAGGAAAGAAAAAGGAGGAAGAAACACTTGTTAGATTCCAAATTTTGATGATAACAAAAGATTGTTGTGAGATATAGTAAGAATATAATGTTTTGCAAGTTTAAACAATAGTTGAAATTATTACCAAAGTATTACCAAATCCATATCACTAAGTTCAGAGGTCATTGCTGCTATATTAACTGATATACTCGAGTGATAGACCTAGCACTCAAGCATCAAGCACTTTTGCACTCGAGCACATGCAAGTGTTGGACAAAAAGTATTAGACAGAAGCAAGCTTTAGCTGAAAATACCAGGACAACTCGAGTGATAGACATAACACTCGAGTGATGATGAGATTTATACTCGAGCATAAAGGGACACTCATGCAAGTGTTTGACAGAGAGCACTAACAGAGATAGGATATCATAATCTCACTCGAGCACAGAACCTCTACTCGAGTGATAATCTCAAGTGCACCCGAGTCCTTGCAAGTATGGTAGAGAAGTGTTTACCCAAGAGCAAGGTAAACTCAAAATGTAAACTATACTTGAGTCTAAGTGAGTAAGGGACAGGAAGTGTTTGCCCGAGATTTACGAAGTGCATGGAAGAGAAAGTATGCTATAGTAGAGGACATTGCACCCGAGTGATACCTCAGCACCTGCGAGTGTGGAATCCAACTCTCTCCATTCTGATACAAGTGCTGAAGTAAAAGAGTATCTTTTACAAGAATATATTGTTCACTCGAGTAAGAGTAAGTATGCTTGAGTGAGGGCCCATATTACTTGCAAGTGCAAAATCTCAATCTTGATAAAATGGGATGCTAGTGTTATCCAGAGACGTGGGCTCATAGTGTAAAATATAGGTGTACTCGAGTGAGGGGATTTGAACTCGAGTGAGGTCCCACATCACTCGTAAGTGTGAAAATGCACTCTCTCAAAATCATGTAGAAGTGAAATACAAAAGCTGAAGTAGAAGTGCATATATGAAGATTCACTCGAGTGAGCCCTAGTGCACTCGAGTAATCCTCTGTCAGAAGCCAAAACGTCACTGACTCACAGCGATCAATCTGAATATGGATTAATATTTTTTAATCACTTTATTTCCACTTGTTATTATTATTTAACATCATTTAACATATATTACAAGTGTGATATAGGTGGTTGGTTATTTGAATTAGAAAATCATAAAGGAAGTCAAAGAATGACAGACAGAATCATTACTACCAAACAAGCACGTACCTATCATGTTCAAAGATTTCAAACGTACACATGCTATTCCACAATATAATGCTCCGCTCCACAATGATTATTATTCAATGGGAAAAATCAGCTTGTCATAAATGCAGAGATTCAGAGATAATCAAATATAACGAAGTGCAAGAATTCAGACAAGCAAATTCACGAGTCTCTGTTATTCACATTTTTTCTGTATTCTTATTATACTTCATTGTTTATCATATTTGCTCTATAAGAGAGTCTGTATACACTTCATATTCTATTTTCATTTGATCTCAACATACTGGGACCTTGAGAGGGAAGATATCCTTATGAGAGAAGTAGTTGAGAGAATTCCTAGTAGAACTTTATGCTCATAAGACTTACAAGATACAAGCAGTAGAGAATGTTGTTGCTCGTAAGACTTACAATGGTGTAAGCAGGAGAGAACGATGCTGCTCATAAGACTTGTATACGTAAGCAAGAGAGAAAGGTCATAGGTTTGTTTTTCTCCACATAAGACCTATCGTAAGGGGGAGAGAAATTTCTAAGTGTTAGAATATTTCTGCTCATACTCCATTCAAGGATGATTATTGTTTTATGGCGTTCCAAGAGCCCATTGAATCTTGAAGTATAGTGAAAATCTCAGTAGGTCTTGATCTCTGAGGACTGGACGTAGGCCTGAGTTTTGGGCCGAACCAGTATAACTCTCTGTGTGTTAATCTTCTCAACTCTACTCTATTTACAGTTAAATTCATATCACTGTATCAACCAAAAATTTGTGACATCACCCTATTCACCCCCCTCTTGGGTGAAGCTTGCCTCTTTCATTTGGTATAAAAGCAAGGTCTTCTTTGAAGAGCCTAACGGCTTGAGAAGAATCCAGTAAATGGCAACAATGGGTGAGAACATCCTTCCAGATAAAGTTTCTATCATTGGACCACCTGGTTTTGTTGGAGAACATTTTTCGTTCTGGAAAGCTAAGTTCAAAGTGTTCGTGATGGCTAACAAATACGGTTTATGAAGTGTGATATAAGATGGTGACTATGTTCTAATAAAGAAAATCGAAGATAGAGTCATTAAAAAGAGCCAAGAGGAGTTTGACGAAGATGTCAAGAGATTAGTAACGTTAAATAGTAAAGCTATTTTAATGATATAGAGTACCCTCAGTCAAAAGGAATATTTCTGAATCTGCACTCTACCAACAGCTAAAGATATGTGGGATGCTCTTGAGATCGCTCATGAAGGCACATCCAGAATCAAAGAAAATATAGTCAATACTCTAGTTATAGAGTATGATATATTTTGTATGAAACCTAAAGAAAGAATCTCAGAATTCAAACTTAGATATACTCATCTTGTTAATCAACTATCTACACTTGGGAAATCATTTGACCAAAATTCATAAGTAAGAAAGATCTTTATCATTCTTATGAAAGAATGGGAAGCAAAGGTAACAGCTATCAAAGAAGCTAAAAGAGAGTCAATGAGATTCGTAGCTTCTCTCTTTGGTAGTCTTTCTGAATATGAAGGAAAGCTGAGGTTTAAGAAGGAGCTAGAAGAATTTGATGATAAAAAGAAAAGAGGAGTTGTACTTAAAGCAATTAAGGAAGAAGAGTCTTCCAAAAATGAAGATGTCCCTAATGATGATAATATAGGAATGATCATGAGAAAATTCAAGAAGTTCTATAGAAGAGGCCAAAAGAATTTCAAGAATTATCAGGTGGACCAAGCAAGAAAGAAAACAAGGACCAACGGATAGTATGCTATAAATATGGAAAGCCTAAACACACCAAATCTGAATGCTTCAAAAACAAAGACAAGAAGAAGCAGAAGAAGAAAGCATACATCTCATCTGTATGGGTTGATAGCTCGTCGGATGAAGAAAGTGACAACGACGAAGTTGTAAATCTATGCTTGGTAGCCAAAGAAGAAGAATCGAATTCCAAGGTAAGTGATTCTGAACATACTTATGATGAGTTATTATTTGAATATAATGCATTACATACTGAATTCATCAAGGTAGCTAAAGAAATGGTTAGTTATAAGAAGAAAGTAAAAGAATTAGAAAATACTGTCACATCATCATGTGCATTATGTGAAGAAAAAGATAAGAAAATAAGTTATTTAACAAAAACTGTGGAAAGAATACAAGCAGTTGAGAGAATTCCTAGTAAGAGTTTTTGCTCATAAGACTTACAAGATATAACCAGTAGAGAATGTTGCTGATCGGAAGACTTATAGTGGTGTAAGCAGGAGAAAATGTTGCTACTCATAAGAATTGTATACGTAAGCAAGAGAGAAAGGTTATAGATTTGTTTTTCTGCACGTAAGACTTGTTGTAAGGGGGAGAGAAATTTCTAAGTGTTAGAATATTTCTACTCATAGTCCATTCAAGGATGATTGTTGTTTTGTGGTGTTTTGAGAGCCCATTGAATCTTAGAAATATAGTGAAAATCTCAGTAGGTCTTGATCTCTGAGGACTGGACGTAGGCCTGAGTTTTGGGCCAAACTAGTATAACTCTTTGTGTGCTAATCTTCTTAACTCTACTCTATTTACAATAAAGTCATATCACTGCATTAACTTAAACATTTATCACATCACTCAATTCACCTTCCTCTTGGGTGAAGCTTGCCTCTTTCAATACTTTGGTACAATAAATCACAAAAATGTATGGCAAAGTAGTAATTTACTAATAAAGCAAAAATTTAATTATTTTCCCATTTTCTTTCTACAATTTTTGGTTAAATAAGAAAATAGAAGGGAAAAATAAAAAATTTGAGATAAATATCCAATTGGGAGCACTTGTGGCCAAGTAAATGAAGTTTAAAAAGTCAAAAAGTAAATATGGAATTAATTAATTAATTGAGGAGATGGAATTATAAGAATTCAAGAAGCATCAATTATTTCCCTTTGAAGTCAAAAAAAATTTCACATGGTCAAATTTACGTTAAAATATATTATTCAAAGAAAGATGAAGATGGTATTTTAAGCTCTTCTCTTTCCATTTTATGACTCAATATTTCTCTTAAGTGAGGACAAATAGCGAGAGAAGGAGAGCTTTGAAGAATAAGAGCTAGAGAGAAGCAAGAAGCAAGAATCAAGGTAAGTTGCTGGTGATTTCAAGTGTTAAGCTCACAAAATCCATGGAAACCTCTTGTAATCTCTTTTCCCTCTTGAATATCATGTTTAGTAAGAAAAATCCAAGGGAAAAGAGAGAGGAAGAGGACACTTAGAGAGAGAAAGAGGAGGAATCGAGAGGTAATCTCAAGAACCTCTTGTGGTTGTTATTGGCTTGGTTTGAGGTTGTTTCAATTGCCTTTGTAATATTTTGAGTGATGAAAACATAAGGGGTTATTCTACCTAAATTTCTACAAATCATTATTAATAAGTGTTTAAATGGTTAAACATGTGATTAGGAGTGAAAAGGAAGGTGTTTGAAGGGTTGGATCAATAAAACCACATTTTCCCATTTACAATGTTAAGCTTCGGCTAGCAGCAAAAATAGGGGTAAGAGCTAGAATTTCATCAATCTAATGGTTCCATTGAGTTTAGAAGGGAAAATTGTATAGGGTACATGTTAGGTGTGAAGTGTTAAAAGCATTAAATGTGAAATGGCAAAACTACCTCTAAAACCCTAAGTTAAGGGCTGCTAAGGGAAAAATCATCTGTTGGCACTGAATTTGGCAATTCCGAGGTCAAAAAAGGATTCTACACTCGAATTGAGTAGGAATAGCCTGGGTCAAAATTTTTGAAAAAGTATAGTTGGACCGGTTACAAAGGGACTTGGACCGGGGAGTTTTAAGCTAAGATAACCAACAAAGAGAGTTTACAAAAGTATATGAAGGAGTGATAACTCATTTCTTTGTAAACTTGGATTTTTAGGACCAGACAATTTGCTTAAGCCGGGATAGGGTTCAAAACAGTTGTGAGCCGAAAAGGGATTTAAGGTACTAACTTTATCTTTCATATACTATGTGAACTTGTATATGCTTTGTGTATGTCATCTTCTATGATATGTATAATGTACATACATTATCTAATTAGTGTGGGAAAAGCATAAGTACCCCAATGGCCTAAAGGGAACCTAGTTATGATACACAGTATCAAGAAGGTATATTGCCCAGCCTATGGTCTTGAGCCCAGCTGAGGTACAGACAAGCAAGGGTTCTAACAATAGTTTGCCCTGAATATGTGCACATACCGATTATTATGATTACAGTGTTACTATTTTGTTGCATTATATGGTGCTTAGCATATTTATTTATCACATTCGTGTAGATACCGGTAGAGGGAGCGAACCTGACGTGTTGGCTCCTAGAGATCATGAAAACTCTGAATCATCAAAAAGGTATGAATCCTTCCAACTTGGTTTAAATGCCGTTAATAGATGCTCGATTAGGATCGGTGAAAATTTTTAAAATTCTTCTGCTGTGCCTACCGATCCTAACAGTGGTATCAGAGCCAGACCAATTATGCGTTTTAATTGAGTTTATGATTCTTATACATGTGATATATATGGGATGTGTACGTATGTTTATAAGAAACACTCAAATATGCATGTGATTTGGTTAATACGAAACGAAATTATTTAGAAAGATGTGATCTTGTAATTCCGTTGATTTTCGTTTTTGTTTAAATTGAATCTTGAAATTGTTTCATTTTCGGTTTTGAAACATGTATGTGATTTTCGTTTTGAACAAGCATGAAATTGGGTAGGGTACCTAAGATCGTAGCGCAATATAATCTGATCATGACATTTATTGCTTTTCATATTGTATGAATTCTTGTTGTGGTTTATTATTGATCCTTGTTTGTGTATGGTGAACAACATGGCTTTAGAATGTTACAAATGTTGTAATATTTAAATACAGCCTGCGTGCCGTGCCTTTCTCTAAATACTCTCGATGTACATTCTCTTCTCATCTCACTCCCCTCGAATGTTTAAACGAGGTTTCTCTCAATGTATTTCTTTTTTATTTAGAGAAGTCCTCTCATTAGCTTGGGAGGATTTTAGGTTAGGTAAGCCATGTTGTGTCACGTTTAAATTATGCTTTTGAAAAGATCATTGTATGATTACTTTTACGTTTATATGTATTTATCTGTATGAGATACGACCACAATTGCATCCATATAAACAAAACTAATTAATTAAGCCCTCTGAATCAAATCTTAAGTCATAATGCCATCAATTAATGAATACTTGTCAAAACCTAGATCGCTCAATTGTGGAAACCACCAATGTGGATGTACTTGAGTTATCTTGATTAGACAAGCTTGAGTAATGGTGCTGCTCATAATATTCATTATTGTTTTGACTTAATTGAGATTAACAAAATGGTTTTGAATCTCAAGGCATTAGATGGGGTTAAACATGCCGGATCATATAATGATTAAATCCTATAAAGATCTAAGAGTTACATGTGATGTAATTGGTAAATAGGTTATCTACCTAAATAACTTGAATTTAAGCGTCTTTCCAAATCGGACTTAAGTTTAAGCCAAATATGGATCTTAGCCCACTAAATTTTATATTGAGGGTTGTTAATTTAGTAGGAGATTACTAACTAACTTTGCATATTTTAATTGTAGAATCATGTCGACTAGTAATACTGCTACACTTTCATTGCGATCGGTCCTTGAGAAGGAGAAACTCAATGGGACAAACTTTCTTGACTAGTTTAGGAACTTGGGAATTGTTCTCAAGTAGGAAAGAAAGGCTTATGTCTTAGATCAATCCATTCCTGAGGAGCCTGCAGCCAATGCTCCAAGAGCTCAGAGACATGCTTACACAAAGCATAAGGATGACTCTGTGGATGTAGGTTGCCTGATGCTTACCACTATGGTTCCAGAGCTCCAAAGAGATCAGGAACTCATGGAGGCTCATGAGATGATTGTACATCTCAAGGAAATGTTCCAGCAACAGGCAAGGCAAGAAAGGTATGAGACTACAAAGGCCTTACATTCCTGCAAAATGGTTGAAGGTGCATCAGTTAGTACTCATGTTTAAAGATGAAAGGCTATATTAATCACCTTAAGACACTTGGATTTCCCATGAGCCAGGAGTTAGCTACGGATTTGATCCTCAACTCACTCCCGGAGAGTTATGACCAGTTTTTTATGAACTACATCATGAACAACATGGAGAAATCAATTTCTGAGCTACATGGGATGCTTAAAACTGCTGAGCAAAGCATTAAGAAAAAGCCGAGCACAGTTTTGATGGTTCAGAAAGGAAAGGGTATGAAAAAGAAAGGGAAGGGCAAATGGAAGGGTAATGGCTCAGGTGGCAAGACCAAAGAGTCAAACAAGCCCGAAACCAAGCCTGTACCCAAGAAGGCAAAGCCTCCAAAGGAAGGAGTCTGCTACTTCTGCAATAAACCCGGTCATTGGAAGATGAATTACAAACTCTACCTGGAAGATCTGAAAAAGAACAAGAAGGATAGCGGGGCTATCGCTTTAGGTATTTATGTTATAGACATTCATTTTACTACTTCCTCTACATGGGTATTAGATATTGCATGTGGTTCTCACAATTGTATAAATTGCAGGGTCTAAAGGACAGTAGAAAGCTGAATAAGGGCGAGGAGGACCTACGAGTTGGAAACAGAGCAAGAGTTGCTGCTTTAGCCGTAGGCACTTATGAATTAGTTCTGCCCAGTGGGCTTTTGTTAGTTTTGAACAATTGCTATTATGTTCTTGCTTTGAGTAGTAACATTGTTTCCCTTTCTTATTTGGATAAGGAAGGTTATACTTCCATTACTAGGAATGGTAAATGTTCTATTTATCGTAATGACATTTTCTATACTGATGGTGATTTGCATGTTGGTTATTATATATTAAATTTGGAACATCCTAATAATGGGAATATCTATAACATAACTGCTAAGAGGATAAAATCAAACGATTTGAATCCGACCTACTTATGGCATTGTCGTCTAGGCCACATAAATGAGAAACGCATTTCGAAACTCCATCAAGATGGATTTCTAAACTCATTTGATTTTGAATCATATGATACATGCAAATCTTGCTTATTAGGAAAGATGACTAAGGCACCTTTACTGGGCACAGTGAGAGGGCTAGTGAATTATTAGGCCTCATACATACAGATGTATGTGGACCATTAAATATAGCTGCCAGAGGAGGTTATGTCTACTTCATTACATTTATAGATGACTTTAGTAGATATGGCTATATCTATCTAATGAAACATAAATCTGAATCTTTTGAAATATTCAAAATATTCCAAAATGAAGTACAAAACCAACTTGGTAAAACAATTAAAGCACTTCGATCTGATCGAGGTGGTGAATATTTGAGCCAAGAATTTATTGACCATCTTAGGAGTTGTGGGATAATCTCACAATTGACTCCTCCAAGAACACCACAATGGAATGGCATTTCTGAACGAAGGAATCAAACACTATTAGATATGGTTCGATCTATGATGAGGCAAACAGATCTTCCACCGTCCTTTTGGGGACATGCCCTAGAGACAGCTGCGTTTACACTAAATCGTGTTTCATCTAAGGCAATTGAAAAGACACTATATGAGATATGGACTGGAAAGAAACCAAGTTCATCTTTTCTCAAAATCTAGGGATGTGAGGTATATGTTAAGCAATAAGCCTCTGATAAATTAGTACCCAGATCCATAAAGTGCCTTTTCGTGGGGTATCCTAAAGAAATGAAAGGATACTATGTCTACAATCCCACCGATAACAAAGTGTTTGTTAATCGAAATGGCAAGTTTCTAGAAAGAGAGTTTGTCTCTAAAACAACCAGTGGGAGCGACGTACATCTCGAAGAAATTCAAGAGCCACAAGATGGTATAGAACCACATATGGAAATTAGAGAAGACTCACAACAAGTTGCTGAGCCTCCTTAAGTAACACAAGGTCCACGAAGATATGATAGGACACGGCATCAACCTCAGAGATATGGATTTCTGATTACTGAAGGCCGTGATGTGTTGCTCATTGAGCAAAATGAGCCCACCACCTATCGAGAAGCCACAGTGAGATCAAACTCTGAGAAATGGCTAAATGCCATGAAGTCTGAAATGCAATCCATGTACTACAATTAGGTATGGACCTTAGTCGATCCACCTGAAGGTGCAAAAACTATTGGTTGCAAATGGGTTTTCAAGGAGAAAACTGACATGGGTGGCAATGTAAATGTCTTCAAGGCACGACTGGTTGCAAAAGGATTCACTCAAACTCATGGTGTAGACTATGATGAAACATTTTCCCTAGTTGCAATAGCCAAATCAATCAGAATCCTTCTTGCCATTGCGGCATATTATGACTATGAAATATGGTAGATGGATGTCAAAACAGCCTTCCTTAATGGAAAGCTGCTTGAGGATGTGTACATGACACAACCTGAAGGTTTTGTGCGTCCAGAGGACTCTGGTAAAATTTGCAAGCTTCAAAGATCTATTTATGGATTGAAGCAAGCATCTCAGAGCTGGAATAATCGTTTTGATGAAGTAGTCAAAGAGTTTGGATTCATTCAAAACATCGATGAACCTTGTGTTTACAAGAAGATTAGTGGGAGCATAGTTGTATTTCTAGTGCTTTATGTAGATGACATCCTACTCATTGGGAATGATATTCCTACCTTGCAGAGTGTCAAGTCTTGGTTAGGAAAGTCCTTTTCAATGAAAGACTTAAGTGAAGCCACCTATATCCTAGGAATTAGGATCTATAGGGATAGATCCAAAAGACTTATAGGCCTAAGTCAGAGAACATACATAGACAAGATACTACATAGGTTCAGTATGCAAGATTCAAAAAGGGGTTACATGCCCATGTCTCATGGCATCCATCTTAGCAAGGATCTGTGTCCTAGTACACTTGATCAATGAGATCGCATAAGTAAGGTTCTATATGCCTCGGCCATTGGATCCATCATGTATGCCATGTTATGTACTCGGCCGGATGTCTCGTTTGCCTTAAGTATGACCAGCAGATACCAACACGATCCTGGTGAAGGTCATTGGACTGCCGTCAAGAATATCCTAAAGTACTTAAGAAGGACTAAGGACTTATTTTTTGTCTATGGTGGATTGGATGATGAGCTCTGCGTAACCGGTTACACAGATGCAAGTTTCCAAACTGACCAAGACGACCTTAAATCGTAATCTGGATATGTATTCCTCCTGAATAGTGGAGCAGTAAGTTGGAAGAGCTCTAAGCATAGCGCTATAGCAGATTCGGCAACAGAAGCTGAGTATATAGCAGTATCAGATGTAGCTAAAGAAGCCGTTTGGATCAGAAAGTTCATTACTGAACTAGGGGTAGTGCCCACCATCTCAAATCCAATAGATTTGTTCTGTGACAATAGCAGTGCTATTGCACAGGCCAAGGAGCCTAGGTCACATCAAAGGACCAAGCATATACTCAGGCGATTTCATCTTATTAGAGAAATCAATGATAGAGGTGATATAAAGATATGCAAAGTAGCAGGAGAAGATAATGTTATTTAAGCCACTTGCACAGGCAAAGCATAAGCGTCATGTTAGGGCAATAGGAATTAGGCAAATTAATGATTGCACCTAGGGCAAGTGGGAGGATGTTGGAAATTGTGCCCTAAAGGCCAATCATTATACTTTGAACATTTTTATTTTAATGAAATTTCTCCATTCTATTATCATATTATTTGCATGCTAACTGTGATAATTGTATCCTTGGATAATTCATAAAGATTGTCCTAAAATGTCCCCGGTTGGTCATCTATACGGGAGCAGAGATGAAACAAGAGCAGTATAACTTTGATAAGATATGGAGATGCGAATCAAAGTCTTAGGCACTTGTAAGAGTACAAGGTGCTGGACCAACCCACTATGAGAAAGCTACATGGAACAAGTCATAAGCTTTTCTCATGTATAACCACGTCATAATGCCCTTAGACCTGAGGTCATCTGGATTCCTACATGAGAGTTGCTAAGCTTTGAACTAGTCAAAAGTCACTTTTGATCGGGTGATGATAAAGGCTACGATCGGGCTTAGTGGTTTTTCATGCAGAGGAATATGAATGATTAAGATTGAATTTTTCCCTCACATTAGTAGAGAGATATTACTGGGCCCCTCGATGAGTGAGTCTGAGAAATGTATGGCCATACTATGATGAAAAGAGTTTCTGTCTCTGTTATCAGGCTACTCAGGAATCGGGAAAGTAATGATCAGGAACAAGAGGATGACATTATCCATGCCTTATCCTTGATCGATATATCATGTGACAAAAGGGACGTGACATGGTTGTATGATAGGTTGCATCGTGATAACGATCCTCATATGAATTTGGTAGTCGTAATCTCTTGCTAGAGGCCGCCTGCGACTTTTGGGTTAGTATAGTTATTGGCCCACTGCCAACTTCATATGGGCGTACAGGGTCCCACACAAGAATGGCCCAACACGAGATAATGTTTAATTTAGGGTGGATGAATTTTATATTTATACATATAAAATATAAAATTCATTAATAATATTATATAGATATATATATTTTCAAAATATATATCTTATATATATATGTATATATATTATATGATATTATTATATTTAACAATATTATATAGATATATATTTTTTCGAAATATATATCTTATATATATATGTATATATATATTATATGATATTATTATATTGTGTTAGTTTTAAATTTAATTTATTAAGATATGTTAAATTTAATAACTAACATGATAGAGATATAGTATCTCAGATTTAATTTATGAAGATAAATTAAATCTAATGGCTCTTTATTTGGATTAAATAAATAGGTTAAATCAAAACTATTGGACAGATTTAATTTAAACTGAATTTATTTATTTAGCTCATCAAGATAATTAATTGTTAATTAATTTCAAAATTAATGATGATTAATTTTGAAACTTGAAAATAGCCCTCATAGGTTATAAACTTAATAGAGCAGATATATTCATACACACATGAGAATTGAGAGCCCCAAGTGAAACCCTAGGAGACATTAGAGGCGCTAGCACGCAGTCTCAGTTGGATAACATTCGTGTAGATACTGGTAGAGGAAGCGAACTTGACGTGTTGGCTCCTAGTGATCATGAAAACTCTGAATCATCAAAAAGGTATGAATCCTTCCAACTTGGTTTAAACGCCGTTGATAGATCCTCGATTAGGATAGGTGAAAATTTTTAAAATTCTTCTGCTGTGCCTACCGATCCTAACAAAAAGCTGTTCTAGTATTATCAAAATAATATACTGATATGGTCTTATTTTCATGTTGATAGTTATGATGCACGAAAGGCTGCAATAGCAGGATAGATCACCACTGTTGGTGAACCATCTTCCACATATAAGAGAATTCTTGAAGGATAGAATCACATGCAGCATCGGGAACCTTGTAGCCCCAAAATGATGAGGACACCTTGAAAGAGAGTTAGAGTTAGGCCAGTGTATAGGCCACAGCTGAGACCAGAGCCGATACATAGTGCATCTATGGGAGATACTAGCAGCCACTATCAGAAGGTACTAGTCAGACCTGAGTATCATTGACATTTCCAGTGCAAAGACTATGCATGTAACATACGACCAACAATTGGATGAGGTGTTGTGGGTGTATGTCCTGGGTAGATACTGGAGGGCTATACGAGCACATAATGCTCCAATTTATCAATACCTTCTATATTTGGATGCTCTAGATTCACTATACTTGAAGCAGGTTTTGTTGGAGCTAGATTATCTAAATGAGTTTTAGATCTTCACCATGAGAAACTTCTTCCCAGATACATCGTTTTGGAATTGGAAGAAGAATGAGATTGTTAAGCAGGACCTGAATGATGATTTTGGAGAGTTTATGGGACACATAATGGACTATGTGTGGAGGTACATGTACTGGGAGTGATTATCAATTTAGGCATGGTATTTTGGTGACTGGAGGCTGTCAGCAGTACTTTTAAGGCAAGGGCAGTCACAGGGTATCGGTGGTCAGGAGTATATAGAGCTCGTATCTGTGTTTTACACAGTTACATGAAAGTTAAGCATACTTAACCCAGGAAAATCATGGGATGGGTGACCCCCTGGGAAGCCATATGTATAGTTATGTCATGTTATGTAAAAAGGACAAAGTTATATTGTACAGTAGTTTATAAGCTGTATGGTGTTAAGAGTTTTCCTTAACTACTGTAAATATCTATTGTATGATACATATGACATACTTGTGTACCCAACATTTTGAGAAATGACAAAATTGCCTTTGTGTTCACATGAATTTATTTCTTCTCTCCTTTCATATAGTCAGATACAAAGATGGTATGAACACGAGGTATACCATGAAGGGGACATAATAATCAAGTACCAGAACCTATACCTAACCTAATGAAATAGATATTAAGTACGTTCACACAACAACAAGAAATAATGAACAATATCAAGAAGGAGCTGTGAGAAGTGAAGCAAAGACATGATCACTTCAACGACTTGGTAAGCGGAGATGGTGAGCCTAATTTAACAGAGGCACCTCAACGTCAACTTCAACTTGAGCCATAACCTTTACCTGATCGTGAGACTAATATTCTTCTGACTTGGGTTGGAAGGTTTAGTAAGTAGCAACCTTTTGTCTTTAAAGGGAAATTTGATCCTCAACAAGCCGAAGACTGGCTATCATGATTAGGGAAAATTTTTAAAATCTTGACATGCCCTGATGACATCAAGGTCCAGTTGGCAATCTATAAGCTAGAAGGTGATGCTGACAGATGGTGGAAGAACACTGAGATTATTCTATAAGGAAGGAATATTTCAGTAACGTGGAAAATGTTCCAAGAGAAATTAACAACAAATACTTCCACCATTCAGTAAAGCTTGAGAAAGAAAAAGATTTTCTTAACATATAGTAGAATGACAAAGAGAGCTTTGATGAGTACCTGGCTCATTACATCTGATTGTTTCAATACTCTTTATACCTTAAGTATTGGGATGATGAGGAGTGGATCTCAGACATGATGATATAGGGGTTATAACAAGAGTTGAAAGAGAAAGTGGTTTCCAAACATTTTACAGAGTTCAATAAGGCAGTTGAGGAGTGCTGAATCACAAAGAATAATTTTGTTGAGCCTGTATTCCGATAGAAGCAACAACAACAAGGGTACGTCTGGTAGTGGGAGTTTCTCCCAAAAACGTAAACATCATAGTAGACCAGCTAGAGGCAAAAATAAGAAGCCGTATCAGGCTAGGGGTAATGGTAACCAAAGACCCTCTCTAGGCAGAACATATTAGTATTGTTATAAGCCACACCATTTTGGCAGGACAGATCTATAAATCAAGCTTCAGACAGGCAAATAACCTATTACATATGCTAGAAACTAGGGCATTATGTTAAAGATTGCCCACAACATCAACAACAACTTGTGAAGCCCAAACAGTGAATTCAGGGTAGAGTTTATACAATTACCCAGGAGGAGGCCAGAAAATCTCCTGAACTGATATAAAGTACAGTTTCTCTTAATGGCAATTCTGTACAAGTAATGTATGATTCAAGTGCTAGTCATTCAATTATTGCATATAACTGTATGAGATGATCAGGCCTTCGTATACAAAATTCCTATATGACCTGGTTGTGTCTACACCTACAAGTGTCAGAGTTGTCACGGATGTCTGTCTGAATTGCATTGTAAATGCCGAAGGACACGAATCAATAATGGATCTAATCTGTCTACTGTTGTAAAGCTTAGAAGTAATCCTCATATTGACTAGCTGGCAAAAAATGGTGTTTTGGTAAACTGTAAAAAAAAAGGATTATTTATCGTGATCCATAATCAAAGGCCTATATAGAAGTTAGCCTTAATTTTCTTTCAGCAGCTGAAGCTTAGAGATGTTTGCATAAAGGTTGTTAGGGGTATATAATGTTCTTCTCCATGCAATCAAATGCTGGAACAACATTTGAAAGTATCCCTGTAGTGAATGAGTTTCTAGAGGTGTTTCGGGAAGATATCAACGGATTACTCCGGACAGGGAAGTGGAGTTTACAATTGACTTTAAGCCTGAAGTGGGACCAATATCTAAAGCCTATACAGAATGGCTCTAAATGAAATGGCAGAATTGAAGAAGCAAATTGAGAAGCTGTTAGAAAAAGGGTTCATTCAACCAGTGTCTCACTTTGGGGAGCTCCAGTGCTTTTTGTCAAAAAGAAAGACGGAAGCCTACAACTCTATATTGATTACAGTGAGCTAAACAAGGTAACCGTCAAGAACAAATACCCACTTCCTAGAATTAATTATTTGCTCGATTAGTTATCTGGTTCTTGCTTGTTTTCAAAAGTTGACTTAAGATTAGCGTATCATTAGCTCAGGGTAAAAGTAGAAGATGTACCGAAAACTACTTTCAGGACCAGATATGGCCATTACAAATTTCTAGTAATGCCATTTGGGCTGACTAATGCACCTGTCATGTTCATGGACTACATGAATTGAATTTTTCATCCGTATTTAGACCAATTCGTCGTACTCTTTATTGATGATATTCTAGTATGCTCACAGAATAAAACTAAGCATGAACAACATTTGAGAACTAGAAGAGGCCTGAGACTGTTTTTGAAATACGCAGTTTTCTGGGTCTTGCGAGATATTATAGAAAATTGATATAGAATTTCTCCAGGATAGCCTTGCCTCTAATAAAGTTAACATGAAAAACTCAACCTTATCTATGGGACCATAATTGTGAGAGGAGCTTAATAGAGCTTAAACATAAATTAACATCAACACTAATATTAACAATCCCAAATCCACAGTTGACCTTTGTTGTCTACGTATATAATAGTAGGCATGGATTGGAATGTGTTTTGATGCAACAAGGCCATGTATTGGCATATGCATCTAGAGTGCTAAAGCCTCACAAACAAAACTATCCCACACATGATCTTGAGTTAGTGGCAATTGTGTTTGTACTAAAAATCTAGAGATACTATCTTTATGGGGTGACCGTAGAACTGTACTGCGACCACAAGAACTTGAAATATTTATATGATCAAAAAGATCTAAACATGAGACAGCGCAGATGGATTGAGCTGCTTAAAGATTACAACCTGAAAATCAAATATCATCCAGGCAAGGCTAATATAGTAGCAGATGCATTAAGCCATAAAACAGTGCAAGTGGTAGCCCTTATGATTTCTTAGCAGAAATTGATTAAAGATTTTAGAGATCTCATTCTGTGTAATCAAATCTTGATTTATGCAACAATGTCAGTCAGGAAAAGAATGATCTGAGAGTAGCATTAGATGAAGCTCAGATGCAGGATAAAAGAGCACAGTTTATCTGGGACATGTATGACAAGGGTAAAACTCAGGAATATGACTTGTCATCAAGTAGGCTAATCAAATACAGAAAGCAATATATGTTTCTCAGTAAATAGAGCTTAACCAGCAAATCCTGGATGAAGCACATAGAGTAGGTATACTCTGCACCTAGGAGCAACCAAAATGTATCATGACTTGAAGACCATTATTAGTGGTCAAGGCTGAAAATAGACGTGTTAAAGTTTGTTGCTTGTTGTTTCACTTGCCAGACAGTGAAAATTGAGCATCAATGACCATTAGCGCTCTTATAAAACCCTGAGATTCCTGAGTGGAAATGGGAAAGTATCATAATGGATTTCATGACAGGATTGCCCAAAATCATGAATCATGATGCAATATGGGTAATTGATAATCGATTCAAAAACATAGCCCATTTCCTACCTATTAGTATTCATCACTCTCCTAATAAGCTAGTAGAAATTTATATTAAGGAGATTTTATGATTATATGGTACATAAAAAAATATCATTTCTGATAGAGAACCTCACTTTACTTCCAATTTCTAGAAAGTGTTGTTGAGGCTTTGAGTACTGAGCTCAGATTCAACACCACTTATCATCCTCAGACAGATGGATGGATAGAACGAACAATACATATATTAAAGGATATGTTAAGGGTGTATGTCTTTGATTTCAAATTTAGTTGGGACAAATGCCTGCCACTTGCAGAGTTTGACTATAACAATAGTTATCACTCGAGCATTCAAATGGCTCCCTTTGACGCATTGTACGAAAGGAAATGTCAGTCACCTTTATACTAGACAAAATTGTCTGAGAAGTAGTTACTTGGGCCAGACATAGTTGATCAAACAATAGAGTAGATCAAGTTGATCAGGCAAAAATTATTAGCCGCTCAAAGCTGACAGAAGAGCTATGTTGATAAGAGGTAAAAACCTCTAGAATTTGAGGTTAGCAATCTTGTGTTTATGAAAGTTTTGCTTGTGACAGGTATATGAAGGCACTAAAAGTGAAGAAGCTAAGCCCTAGGTACATTGGTCCATTTGAAATCTTATCAAAGATTGGGCTAATAGTGTACCAAATAGCTTTACTACCAAGCTTGAGCAAATTGCATGATGTCTTCCACGTTTCGTAGTTAAAGAAATGTGAACCCGACCAGAGCATGTAATTGAATATGAAGATATGGTTGTACGGGATGATTTTACATATGAGGTCGGACCTGACCAAATCATTGATCGGCAAGAGAAATATCTCAGACATAGGAGTATCCCATTTGTGAAAGTTGTTTTAAAGGGATTATCACCCAAAGAGGTAATGTGGGAAATAAAGGCAAAAGCGATACCCATAATTCATGAGATTGTACATGCAACAAATTTTGGGGACAAAATTTATTTAGGGGGAGAGCTAGAACACCCCACTTTTATTCACCAATATTTCATGTAAATATTTGTAGCATCTAAGGGAATAAAATGGTGAATTTTAGTGCATTTGGAATGACAAAAAATACCTTTAGTTGAGGTCACATGAAAATTAAGCTAAATCAAGACATAAAGCCAATTTTTGTCTTCTAAAAGGTCTATTATTAAAGCCCTAATTTGAGAATGAAGAGCATAATTTTTGGCCAAATAATAAGGGTGAATTTCGGCCAAAAAGGAAAGAAAAAGGAGGAAGAAACACTTTGGTACAATAAATCACACAAATTTATACAGAAAATGGTAATTTGTCAATAAAGCAAAAAGTTAATTATTTTCCCTTTTTCATGAGACAATTTTTGGTCAAATAAGAAAATAAGAGGGGAAAATAATAAATTGGAGATAGATTTCCAATTAGGAGCAACTATGGCCAAGTAAATGAAGTTTGAAAAGTCAAAAAGAAAATATGGAATTAATTAATTAAATGAGGAGGTGGAATTATAAGAATTCAAGAAGAATTAATTATTTCCCTTTTCTCTTATAATTTTCGGCCAAGAGGGAAAATAAGGGGGAAAATAATTACTTGGAAGATAAAGGTGCCATGTGTAAGGGGAATGTTGGGGTAAACCAGAAAAATTTGGGTAGAGCCAGATCTAAATCTTGGCTAGGTAAGCGTCTTGTAGTAAGAGGAGTAGTTATGAACCTTGTAGACCATCCCCATGGGGGTGGTGAAGGGAGGGCCCCAATTGGTAGAAAAGTATTTAGGGCCAAGTAAAAAGATGAAGTCGTAAAATAAATTTCACATGGTCAAATTTGCATTAAAATATATTATTCAAAGAAAGATGAAGATGATATTTTAAGCTCTTCTCTTTCTATTTTATGACTCCATATTTCGGTCAAGTGAGGAAAAATAGTGAGAGAAGGAGAGCTTTGAAGAACAAGAGCTAGAGAGAAGCAAGAAAAAAGAATCAAGGTAAGTTGCTTGTGATTTCAAGTGTTAAGCTGACAAAATCCATGGAAACCTCTTGTAATCTCTTTTCCCTCTTAAATATCATGTTTAACAAACAAAAATCAAAGAGAAAAGAGAGAGGGAGAGGACACCTAGAGAAAGAAAGAGGAGGAATCAAGAGGTAATCAAGGCTATGACTGCTGAAGCCTATTTGAATTGTGTCATAACTATAGAACGGCATGAGTCCACTATGGATTTGATTTGTCTGCCGCTTTAATAATCAAAAGTTATATTGGCTTTTGATTGGTTAACGACAAACACTGTGTTGCTTGATTGTGGGAACAAAAGGATTATGTATCCAGCTTCTGAAAGTGTTGAGGATGTGAATAGCAGTTTGAATTTTCTTTCAATAGCCAAGGCTGAGAAATATCTAGAAAGAGGTTGCTAGGGGTATATGGTGTTCTTTTCTGTTCGAGGAGATATCGGAGAAATTTTGAGTAGTATACCTGTGGTAAATGAATTCCCTGAAGTATTTCCTGATGATCTTAGCGAATTGCCTCCCGAAAGGGAAGTTCAATTTCAATTGAGATTATGCCTAGAGCTGGTTCTATTTCAAAGGCCCTATACCGTACTACCCCAAATGAAATGGTGCAGTTAAATAAAAAGATTGCAGACTTACTTGAAAAAGGGTTCATTAGACACAACGTGTCAGAGCTCCAATTTTGTTTGTTAAAAAGAAAGACGGGAGTCTACATTTGTGTATTGACTATAGAGAATTGAACAAGATTACTGTGAAAAATAAGTACCCTCTTCCAAGAATTGATAACCTTTTAGATCAACTGTCTAGTTTGTGTGTGTTTTCAAAAATTGGTCTAAGATCGAGTTATCATCAGCTGCGAGTGAAAGCAGAAGATATTCCAAAAACTGCTTTAAGAATGAGATATGGGCATTATGAGTTTCTGGTGATGCCATTTAGGCTAACCAATGCACCTACGGTATTCATGGATTACATAAACCATGTCTTTCAATAGTATTTGGATCAGTTTGTTGTTGTGTTTATGAATGATATTTTGATATATCCAAGAGTAGGGAGGAGCATGAGCATCATTTGAGGATTATGTTGAATATATTGAGTGAGAAGCAACTCTATGCCAAGTTGAGTAAGTTCGAGTTTTGGCTGTCAGAAGTAAAATTCTTAGGCCACGTTATCTCACAAGAAGGGGTCTCTGTGGATCCTAATAAGGTGGAAGTAGTACTGGACAGGAAGAGGCCAGAGACTGTTGCTGAGGTACATAGTTTTCTAGGTCTTACTGGTTACTATTGAAGATTCATTCATAATTTCTAGCGTATTGCTTTGCCAATGACCAAGCTCACAAGAAAGGATCAGCCGTTTATGTGGGATGACAAATGTGAAAATTGCTTTGTGGAACTGAAGCAAAGGTTGACTATGGCACATGTGTTGATTATACCGGATCCCAGCTTGACTTATGTTATGTATAGTGATGCGAGTAAGCAGGGATTGGGGTGTGTCCTTTACAGTAGGGATGTGTGGTGGCCTATACCTCTCAACAACTCAAACCTCATGAAATGAATTATCATACTCATGATTTGGAGCTTGCGGCAATCATGTTTACTTTGAAAATTTGGCGACATTATTTGTATGGTGTGACGGTAGAACTATACTACGACCACAAGAGTCTCAAGTATCTGTATGATCAGAAAGAGTTGAATATCAGACAGCATCGCTGGATGGAGTTGCTTATGGACTATAATCTGGAAATTAAATACAATCCAGGTAAGGCAAATGTAGTCACATATGCTCTTAGTTGAAAGACGGTGCTTGTAGCGGTAATGATGATACAAGAGGGGAAATTAATAGAATATTTTCGAGATTTGAATTTGTCCAACCAGATTGTCTGTGCCAATTATACTATTTCCCAAAGGGAAAGTGATTTGAGAGCTGAGATTGAAGAAACTCAAAGGAAAAATGGTTGGATACAACATAATCTAGCAAGAATTGAATGGGGAGAAGCTCAGGGGTATGATTTGTCGCCTAGTGGATTGGTTTGCTACCAGAAAAGAATGTGTTCCACTTAAAGCAGAGTTTAGGCAACAGATCTTTGACGAGGCACACAAGAGTCGATATACTCTTCACCCCGGTATGACCAAAATGTACCATAATTTGAAATATGTGTTTTGGTGGACAAGATTGAAAAGTGATGTGATAAAATATGTGGTGCGGTATCTTACTTGCCAGAGGGTAAAGATTGAGCACCAAAGACCGCCAGGGTTGTTATAGAGTCTTGAGATTCCAGAATGGAAATGGGAAAGTGTAACCATGGACCTTGTTGTGGGATTGACCAAAATCAAGAATTATGATGCAATCTGGGTGATTATTTACCGGTTGACGAAGTCGGCACACTTTATACAGATCAATGCTAGCTACTCTTCGGAAAAACTAGCAGAGATTTATATTCGAGAGATTGTGAATCTCCATGTTATACTGAAGACTATCATTTCTGACTGAGATCCCTTCTAGAGGGCTTTGCATGAGGCCCTAGGTACTTAGTTGAGATTTAGTACGGCCTATAATCCTTAGACAGATGGACAGTCAGAGAGGACTATTCAGATGCTGGAGGATATGTTACTAGCTTGTGCCCTCGACTTCAAAAGGAATTGGGATTACTTTCTTCAACTCGTCGAATTTGCTTACAACAATAGCTGTCATGTGAGCATCCAAATGGCATCATATGAGGCATTGTATGGGAGGAAGTGCCAATTACCCTTATGCTGGATGAATTATCTGAGAGAAAACTATATGGGCCAGAACTTGTTGACCAAACCTTAGCACAGATTTGAATCATTCGTAAGAGGCTCCTTACAGCGCAAAGTCAACAGAAAAGCTACACTGACAAGAAGAGAAGACCTCTAGAGTTTGAGGTTGGTGATCCTGTGTTTCTAAGAGTATCCCCAGTTACTAGTATCGGGAGAGATATCAAACGAAAGAAGTTGTTTTGAGATTCTTGTGAAAATTGGGCCTCTTGCGTATCGAGTAGCCCTATCCTCAAATTTGAATAGGCTTCATGATGTGTTTCACATTTCCCAACGGAAGAAGTACCAACTAGATCCATCTCACATTATTGAGTATAAGGAAGTTGAACTACAAGACAACTTCACCTATTTGGTAGAGCCAAAGCAAATCATTGATCGAGAAGGGCGACGGCTTAGACACCGAAGCATTCCATATTTGAAGGTGATATGGAAAGGAATGACTCAAAGAAAGGCCACTTGGGAAGCAGAAGCTGATATGCATAGACGTTATATGGAGTTTATGGCTTAAGTGGTGTGACAAATTTTGAGGACAAAATTTATTTTTTGGGGGGAGAATTGTAATATCCCAAAAAGTGGCTAAGGGCTAATGACTTCAAAAGTAGATGTAATTATTGTTGAATAAACACTTATGAAGAATATGATGTGAAATTTGATCTAGATGTGTTGTGATCAGTGCCCAAACCTTATATTGAAGTTTAATTATGTGGTAAAGCTTAAAATGAACCCTAATAATAGGGAAGGGTGCATGAATGGTGATATGCATTATATAATTGTCTTTAGTGGTGACTCAAGTGTAATTGCCATAATTAGGGGCAAAATAGGTAAAAAGGAGAGTACTGACTGATTGGTTGGTTACTGGAAAGGAAGCTCCTTGGTAATTTAAGGATCAATGGCTAGGATTAGGTAATTAAGAAAATGGAATTTTTTGTGTATGAGCTCATGTGTGTGTATGGATGGAGACACAAGATCATGCCACTTGTCACATGACAGCCATGGATTAAGTCAAAAGTTCAAACCACTCATTCCTCTCTTCTCTCTCCCTTTAAGGTCGGCTAGGCACATGGTTCAAGAGAAAAATCTGTGTTATCATCATCATCACTTTCTCTCTCATAAACCTCCATTTTCGTGTGAGCTCAAGAGGAAAGAAAAAGAAGAAAAGCTCAAGGTTAGTGCTCTAGGTGACCTCTAATGATCAAATGATCTTCATTAATATTATTCATAGTGATGATAGCTTCATTGCTATGGTTTCAGAATTTTGAAAAGTGGTGTTTGAGTGTTTGAAGAAAGTTGGAAGTTGTGAAAACAAGAAACCAACCTTGAGAAGAGGAAGAGGTAAGGAAGAGCTCTCTATTGACATGTTCATTTTGATCATTAGTTAAGTTTTGGAAATTTATGGTTTTGCCCAGATTTTGGTATAGTTTTGGAATGCATGAATTAGCTAATGTATGGTGGTGAAATTGGTGGCATAGTGTGTCTTTGTGTCATTGGAATGGGTTTGAAATTTTGGAAACCAAAGTAGTCATTTAGTGGTCTTAGGTTGTAATGTGTTTGGGAGTATGGAATGTATTGATAGAATGAGAATTTGGTTGTTTTAGTATGTCCATTTAGTTCCTTATGAAAACTTGTATGGGGAAAAGGTTATTTGTTGATCTTGAGGGTCATTGGACACTTTAGACAAAATATGGGGAATACAGTCAGTTGCTGCATTTTGGCTTCTATAAGCTTGACTCGAGTGCACAAGGGTATCACTCGAGTACAGCATCCTGCTTTCTCTTTTTTTTTCAGTGTTTGTTTGCACTTCTATGCCAAAATGCAAAAGTGCAATTCCTCACATGTGAGTGGTATGGGTTATCACTCGATTGCGTCGGGTCTCACTCGAGTGAGTATGTATTTTACACCTTCTAGTCGATTCTTGGGGAAACACTCATGGTCAAAGTGTCAAGAGTGTACCTTAATACCCGCAAGTGTTATGACATCACTTGAGTGCCAGAGCCAGTGCTCGAGTGCACTTCTCATTTTAGGGTTTCGATTGCTCTCAAGTAGTCACTTCCTGTGCCTCACTCGGTTGAATTAGGGTGAGCATAAACACATCACTCGAGTATTAGGGTCAAGACTCGAGTGATGTGATCATTTTCTGTCTCAGTGGTTGCTCTCGGCAAAGTACTAGCATGAGTGAGCCAACCTCACTTGAGTGCAAACCATCTCATCACTCGAGTACATCATCTATCACTCAAGTGAAAGCTGAAAATCAATGTTATACGTTTGGAAAAGGGGTGTTTGGTTAAGTTCATCCCAACCTTTAGGCTTGTTTTTAGGCTTTTAGTAGCCACCTAAAGAGTTCAAATGATAACCAACTTTAAGTGTTATGAAGATAAGAATTTGGAACAGGGAATAACCTCTCATCCTTGATTTGGTTTATAAGCTTTGATATTTGCCCTACTAGAGAACAGACTATGACAGAGCACGCCAGGAAAGAACAAGGTAGTGACATTTTTCCTTATACTATATGTGATACATTATATGTTTGATTTATCATTGATTTTTGAAGACTTCATATGCTGTAAAGCTTGTGGATGTAAGCTGAAAGGCTATTTGTGAAAGCCGAAAGGCTATTTGTGGGCCGGAAGTTGTGAAAGCCAAAAGGCTATTTGTACGCTGAAAGGCTATTTGTGAGGCCAAAAGGCTATATGAGCTACAAGGCTATGTGTACGGACCTCCACGCCAACAGTCCCTGAGTTGCTAACAACGATTCGGATAAGGACTGTGTGCCTTCCCGGTGGTAAAAGGGGATGAGGGTGGGCTGTGATATGGGTTTGTGTTGCTATATGGTGAGATGATTTACTTACATGCTACATGATTACATGTGGTATGAGTGATTTGTTACTACTGGGATTCTCCTGAATCTCATTCTTTCCTTTAACTACCCTTCAGACAGGGCAAGTGGCTCCAAGGGAAAGGAGACGACCAAGGGCAAATAGGGCTTCTTAGGGAGATTTATATTTTGGTTGTTGGCTATCAATTTTGGTATTGGGATTATTGTATTCATTTGGGATGTAGATATTGAAATGATTTTCTGTAATCCCCTAAATGTAAATTTGTAAACCTTTAGTCTTTATGTGAAACCCGGGGGTCGCCAGGATTTTTGTTGTACACTCTGATATAATAATGTGATTTAACTGCACAGGGTAAATTCGAATTGTGAAATTTTGAAACTAGGATAAGGCAGAAAATTTTGAAAGAATTTAAAAAAAACCCTACAATAAGGAAGGGATATTAAATGAGTTTGATTATTATTGGTATCTATTTCATTTTAATCACATATTTCGAATCATAATTACAGTTTTCGATACAGGGGGTTACATGCAACAACAAATAGTGAGTCGATCTTTATGCGATACGTGTCCAGCTGCATGTAAATAATTTATTGATTTCTTCTACATATAAATACCCCCTCCAACTTCCACATTCTTTACCCATCTCCTCTTACTCCTTAAGGTTTCTCTCTTTAGCAAGAACAAGTCTTACTATCTAAAGTTAGTTAATAAGTTCAGTTAGGAATTCCCTAAGCTTACAGTGTAAGTTGTTTTGCTTAGAGAAAGTCTACTAATATCAGTATGAGTTAAGAATATTAGGTAGCAATATAGCCCCTTCTTTTACTTGTTTATTGCTTGAGCATACTGTTGCTTGCAATGTTACATGACCATATTCTGTAAATTATTGTATTTGTTTATGATTGATTATTGTTCTTGGATATAATAGTTAAGGTGATCCTTCCTTAACATAAGGTTGGGATATGGCAATGCTTCCCTATTAGGCTCAGACATGGTTATCCTTCCCAAACCAAGGACTAGGACATGGCGGTCATCCCCTATTAGGCTCGGACATGGTTATCCTTCCCTATTGGGCTAGGACATGGTGATCCTTCCTAAACCAAGGGCTTGGACATGGCAATCCTTCCCTTATAGGGGATCTAGACATGGTGATCCACCCCTAAGTGAGAAGGACAAGGCAATCCTCCTCACTAAGTTATTGGCCAATGACAACAATGTTGCATTGTGTTTATTTATATGTTTATTTGCTGGTATGATATTTATATGTTGATTTGCTTATGACTACAACTTGAGTAATTTTCATGTTTAAGGAAGGCTTCCTGTTGTTACTTGCTGCTTGGATTTTTCCCCAAAATCTGACCCCTTCTAACTCTAACATCTATAGGTGCTGGTACAAGCAAAGGCAAGGTTAAAGAAGTGATGACTTAAGTCGTTTATGATATCATGTCTTAAAGCTTATAACATGATCATATTATTTTGATATGTATCGAAATAACTTTAGTTGCAACACTTTTGTAATGTTTTGTATACTTTATATATGCTCTTAAAAGTATGAATGTATGTTTATTCCTCTAGAAACGTTTATCTTTGTTAGAAATAAGTAATCTAAAAATTATCAAGTATGGTATGATGATTTTCGTATTAGGTTTTATTGGTACACATAAGCAACTTTTCCTTCTCTTACTTCAATGTATGTTCTATCCTCTCTTTTGCCTACTTTGATACAAAAAATTGTCAGACACTACTTAATAGGTTATTGTTTGCTTGTTCCCATGAAAGATAAAATTTTCTAAAGGAAGAAGCATACATTCATACTTAAAAGATTACAAAACTATTTATGTGTCATACTTAAATTATGCAAAACACTGTGAAAGTGTTACAACTAAAATTCATTTTTGTACATATCAAAACAACAAGATCATCTTATAAGCTTCACATGATATCATAAAGAGCTTAAGTCATCACTTCTTTATCTTTGCCTCTGCTTGTGATAGCATCTGTGGGGGTTAGAGTTAAAAAAGGTGAGATTTTGGGGAGAAGCACAGTTAGAAAAAGGAATCCTTCATCAAATATGCATTATACCAATAAAATCCACAATATGGCAAAACAACACATAATTATCATACCAACAAATAAACAAATAAGTCACACACAATACAACATTACTGTCATTCACTAATAACTTGTGTCAGGAGGATCGCCTTGTCCTTTCTTACTTAGGGGTGGATTGCCTTATCCAAATACTATATAAGGTAAGGATCACCATATCCTAGTCTAATAGGGAAGGATCACCAAATCCTAACCCTATGCTAAGGAAGGGTTACCCTATCCTACACTTAACTATCATGTCTAGGAATAATAATCAACCACATACGAATGAAGCAATTAACATAACATGGTTATGTAGCACTGCAAGCAATAATATACTCAAGTAATAAACAAGTAAGAGGATGGGATAGTATTGCTATCTAATATTCATAACAAAGTATGATATTAGTATACCTTCTCTACAAAAGACAACTTATATTGGAAGATTAAGGAATTCCTAACAAGCCTTATCGCCTTACTTTAGATAGCAAGACTTGTTCTTGCTAAAGAGAGAAACCTTAAGGAATAAGAGAGGTCAAAGGAGATGGGTGAAGAATGTGTAAGTGAGAGGGGGTATTTATAGGTAGAGGAAATCAATAAAATATTTGCATGCAGTTGGACATATGTCGTGTATAGATTGACTCGCCATTTGTTGCTCGACATCTCATCTTCCATGTGTCAAGTAGAGAGAATATCACGAGACACCTCTGTGTCATTTAAAAATTACATAATGCCTCTTTCCCTTGCACCTCACTAGCTACAACACCAACAGTCAGCCTCGTTATGGCACCTCAAAAGTGTAATTGCCACACTTCTTGTGGCATTGACACCTCACCCCTATGCTTTTCAAAAATTATATTTTATTTAGCCAAATAAGTAGGGTGCTCCAAGTAATTGACACATAGGTAAAGTAGGGTGCACTGGGTAAGACTTGACCATTTTGGTAACTTCTAGGGCAACTTATCTCATCCACTGACTATGCAACACATTAATTGCTGGGTTGACCCCTAACCTCTTAATCTAGGGAAAACTAATCATATTTCCTATTTTGAACTTTAGCTTTTACTATTACCTTAGGTTGAAAATGTCAAACCCCTTAACATTTTGATAATGGCAAAGTAACTAACGCATAATTCATAGGACAAGCAGAAATAGCGTAAACATACTAATATTAGTACTTGTATTACATTACAGAAAAATCCCTATAGGGTTTGAAAAATATATACAATATCCTTAAAATTTAACTAATACTAGGATAACCAATGTAAGCTCCTGAATCTTCACTGAGACCCTTAATCGCCTGTATTAACATTTTTGCCCTTTAAGCCACTACCTTCTACTAAGAGATTTTTAAATTTGGAAAAAGGGTAAAATTCAAATGGATCTCTATAGTAACATAGCACCAGTCATATACTTTGCGACAAACAAATATGCTATGTACCATATAATGCAGTATAACAATAACACAAAACAATACGGCATGTACACATGAGTTAGGGCTACTCCCCCACTATCCATAAACCTCAATTTGGTTCTTACTCACAACCAGATAAATGTGCCTCCTTGCATAATGCCTACTTAGCAAAATAGTGTTCATCATACATATTATACAAGATGGCATCCCAAAGCATATAAATATTCACACAATTTATGAAAGATAGAGTTACTACCTAAGTCCTTTTTCAGTGCAATTGTCTGTCCAAAATCTTGGTTTCGGCTCAAGCTATTGCAAATTCCTATAAATTAAAGTTACAAGTAACTAGTTATTACTTAAACTATTACTACCTTTAATCATATTATACTAGTTATCTATCACAGTTTCAGCAATTTCTGCACAATACAATTTTGCACAGTGCGGTTTCATAGTTTTCTAAAAAAACTGGCAGATTTTCAGTCAACTTTAGAAAATCATAATTAATTGTAGGAAATTCCAAATTAACTTGTTTAAAAGCTTAAGTGAATCTTTAAGTGTATTTTGACAAAAAAAATACCTAAATCTGGCCAGTTTAACCACATTGTTTCCAAAAATTCCCCAACCTTCCACTGGTCCATATTATATTCCAGAAACAGGGCTCAACTTCAAAAATATATCCATATCTTTTAATCTACTAGTTCAAAAATTATGATCCACCTATCAAATTAAAGCTCTACATCTCTACTTTAATCCTGCCAAATTTCATAATATTTTGACTAGGCATGACCCACATAATCCATTGCACAATAACATTGCCTCTAGTGAAACAAATCAAACAACATATCCCTTAGCTTCAATAGTTTCCAGATTTAAACATAAGCATCAAAAAATCATGAACACATGTATTCCTACACAATTTCCCTTCTATATCCAATGGAATCATCAAAATTACAAAATCCCAACACAAACCTCCAATTTTGTATCTGACCGAAAGTTAAGGAATTTTAAGGAAAATGTGTTTTTGTGATTTCATTTAACCAATCATCTCCCTTTCATTTCTAATAACTTATTTAACGTCTTAAACACCTCTTAAACATGATTAATGGAAAATTGGGCAACATAACATTAAAGGGTATCATCATCCAAAATTCCAAAAGAAAGCAAAATCAACCAACCAAATCACCAAACAACCAATAACAACCATTGTTCATCAAGATAAGCTAAGTTTCTAAACTCACCTTGAATTTTCTCTTCTTCCTCTCTCTAGGCTGTCCCTTCTATCTCTCTCTTCATCATGTTTTTGCCTTGCTACAAGCCTTATTCATGAAGATATAAAGGTTAGAAGAGGTATTACAAGAGCTTGAAGGCTTAAACTCCAAGATTCATCCTACTTACCTTGGATTTTCTTCTTGAGCTCTCTTCATGCTCCAACTTTCGTATAACTCTCTCTCTCTCACTTTGGTTTCAGCTGGCCGAAAATATAAGCTCAAATAGAAAGAGAAAGCTTATAAAATATCTCCTTCATCCTTCTATTTTATTATATTTTTGGTTTTTGGCTAAATAAACATATGCTCATTTAATTGATCATAATTTTTTATCTTCCCTTATTATACTTGGCCAAAATTGAGCTTTGGGAAGGATAAAAAAGATGCCTTCAATTATCACAATTAACTTCTTCCACATAAATTATCTAAGTTGTAAATTTTGACTAAAGGACTTTTCCTTCATTATTTTTTTTTGTTACTTGACCAAAAATGCCTCCAAATGGATATTTATTCACCAATTAATTATTTTTCCCCCTTCATATCTCTTTTTGGCCAAAATTGACCAAAAGAATTGGTGAAAATAATTGCCTCCTGCTTAATATGGCAAAATACCATTTTACCCTTACATTTTGTGATTTTCACACAAGCTAACAGAATTTTCATCAAACTTTGAAAATTCATATCTTTATTTATAGATGTCCAATTGCAATGGTTCTAAAGGCTTTGTGACCCTTATTAAGTCTATTCTTAAGGAAAGATATTTCCTTTAGCCAACTGGATTCACAACATTCCAAAATTTTCATTTATTAGACACTGTCACTTGAACTTGCCAGTTTCGCTTGGCTGACTTAAAAAATACTTAACTCTTGGTGTACAAGTCTAAATAACTTATATGACCTTGATAGCGCTCAATATTTATATATTTTTATTAATTAATCTTAGACTTTTATGGGACTTAATTAAATATTTTGGGCATGATTAATGTTAATGTGAAATTTTAGTGAAAGAATAATTTGGGAATTAAAGTGGTTAAATTGTTATATTTCTTATTGATATTTTTTATTTCCATTATTTATAATTGTAAGCAAAAGATATTATCTTTATGAATCTAACTTTATAGGTGATGATGTGGCACAACTTGAGTCATCAAGGTCAAAGATGTTATTTTGGAGCTTAATGAAGGATAAAAGTCGAACGTCACAAGTACATAATTTATTTTCACATTTTTTCTAAGAAGAGGTTAAATGAGTAAGGGCCTTGTTTGGTAGTTGTAATTTTATGTCTAATGCCAAAACAGATTTTCACCTCTTATCCAAACATGGTATAACTTTCTATTTAACCTAGGTGAATTGAATTGAAAAAGGAGTAGATCGAAATTGAAGAATGAATTTGAGCTGCTGAATTGAGATGAAGAGAGGAAATAGCGTGAATAGGAGCTGGGCTAAGCTAGACAATTGAGAAGAAAGCTGGGAGTAATTGGAGGAGGCTGGACCGGATTAGGTGAGGATTAAGTGTGAAAAGAGGAAGGACTGAATGTGAAAGGAAAAGGAGGGTGGCGGCTGATTAAGGGAGCAGACCGAATGGATTGAAGGAAAGGAAAAGGGGTACACTAAAATAGCAAAAAGGAAGGAGCTGAAATCGTTGACTCAAGAGGTCTTGAAGAGGAAAATTAAAGAATGAGGGGAGGCGCCTATAAAGAGGAGGACACATGATACAAGAAAATAGAAAAAGAGGAGGCACTAGACTATTGGAAATTATGCCCAAAGGACCAATCATTTTACTCTAAAAATTATTAATTAAATAAAATTTCTCCATTCTGTTATAATATTATTTGCATGTTAACTGTGATAATTGTATCTTGGATAAATCATAAAGATTATCCTAAGATGTCCCTGGTCGGTCATCTATGCGGGAGGAAAGATGAAACAAGAGCAATATGACTTTGATAAGATATGGAGATATGAATCAAAGTCTTAGGCACTTGTAAGAGTACAAGGTGCAGGACCAACCCATTATGAGAAAGCTATATGGATCAAGTCATAAGCTTTTCTCATGTATAACCAAGTCACAATGCCCTTAGACTTGAGGTTATCATGGATTCCTACATGGGAGTTGCTAAGCATTGAACTAGTCAAAAGTCACTTTTGACCGGGTGATGATAATGGCTACGATCAGGCTTGGTGGTTTTTCATACAAAGGATATGAATGATCAAGATAGAATTTGTCCCTCACATTAGTAGAGAGATATTACTGGACCCCTCGATGAGTGAGTCTGAGAAATGTATGGCCATACTACGATGGAAAGGAGTTTCCATTTCTATTGTCAGGCTACTTAGGAATTGAGAAAGTAATGGTCAAGAACAAGAGGATGACATTATCCATGCCTTATCCTTGACCGATATATCGTGTGATAAAAGGGACATGACATGGTTGTATGATAGGTTGCATCGTGTTAACGATCCTCATATGAATTGGGTAGTCATAATGTCTTGCTAGAGGCCGCTTGCGACTTATGGGTTAGTAAAGTTATTGACCCACTGCCAACTTTATATGGCCCTACGATGTCACACACAAAAATGGCCTAACATGAGATAATGTTTAATTTAGGGTGGACGAATTTTACATATATATAAAATATAAAATTCGTTAATAATATTATATAGATATATATTTTCAAAATACATATCTTATATATATATGTGTGTGTGTGTGTGTGTGTGTTATATGATATTATTATATTGTGTTAATTTTAAATTTAATATATTAAGATATATTAAATTTAATAACTAACATAATAGAGATATAGTATATCAGATTTAATTTTTGAAGATAACTTAAATCCAATGGCTCTTTATTTGGATTAAATAAATAGGTTAAATTAAAACTGTTAGATAGATTTAATTTAAACTGAATTTATTTAATTAGCTCATCAAGATAATTAATTTTGAAATTAATGAAGATTAATTTTGAAATTCGTATATAGCCCTTATAGGTTATAAACTTTATAGAGCACATATACTCATATGTGTATGAGAATTCAAAGTCGCAAGAGAAACCCTAGCAGGACTGCCGTGACTACTTGTTCATAATGCAATATAATCTAATCACACCATTTATTGCTTTTCATATTGTATGAATTCTTGTTGTGGTTTATTTTTTAAACTTGTTTGGGTATGGTGAACAACATACCCAACATGGCTTTAGATTTTTACAAAGGGTTGTAATATTTAAATACAACCTGCATGCTGTGCCTTCCTCTAAATATTCTCAATATACATTCTCTTCTCATCTCACTCCCCTTGAATGTTTAAATGAGGTTTTTCTCAATGTAATTCTTTTCTTATTTAGAGAAGTCATCTCGTTCGCTTGGGAGGATTTTAGTTTAACTAAGCCATGTTATGTCACATTTAAATTATGCTTTTGATTAGATCATTGCATGAATACTTTTGAGTTTATATGTATTTATCTATATAAGTTACGACCACGGTTGCATTCATATAAACAAAACTAATTAATTGAGCCCTCGGAATCAAATCTTAAGTCACAATGCGGTCAATTAATGAATACTTGTCAAAACCTAGATCGCTCAGTTATGGAAACCACCAAAGTGGATGCACTTGAGTAATCTTGATGAAACAAGCATGAGTAATAGTGCTGCTCATAATATTCATTATTGTTTTGACTTAATTAAGATTAACAAAATGGTTTTGAATCTCAAAGCATTAGATGGGGTTAAACATGCCAGATCATATGATGATCAAATCCCATAAAGATCTAAGAGTTACATGTGATGTAATTGGTAAAATAGCACTAGTAGAAAAATGACTTTTTAGACCGGTTAAAAATGACTTTTTAGACCGGTTCTATATTAGGTCTTGATACAGCAGGTCTAAAAAATCTGTTACTTTTTAGATCGGTTGTGACCACAACCGGTCTTAAAAGTATGACCTTAAGACCGGTTGTGCCCATAACCGGTCTTAATGTCATTTTTAAGACCGGTTGTGACTACAACCGGTCTTAAAGCTTCATTTTTTTTAAAAAAACGCCCTTTTATTATGTACACGCACAGAATGCTCCAAAAACAGTAATACATTAGACAGTCATACATTAAAATGGTAGTAATACATTAGACAGCAATACATTAAACAGCACAGAATCACTGATTTCAATTTCAAAATTCAAAAGCCAGTACAGTCTATAGGCAGCAACAAATTAATGTTCATACAAGCTAGTACAGTCATACATTGATTATTCATTTGGCCATTAGACAGTAAGGATGACCAAATGGCAGTAAAACAAAAGCTTCTTCTTTTGAAGTTGATTGTACCCAGTGTCCCTTTGGTTGCCTAGCTAGTCCCCAGTGTCCCTTTGGTTGCCTACACCAAACATGAAGTTTTTGGGAAAAGAACCAAGCAAAGAAATGAACATGCCATAAAAAACGTGTAAACTGTGTCCTGTACAAAAACCCAAATATGAAGTTTCTGTCTAAGGATCGGATTGAGAATGAAATAGAGCAAACACGCAAGAACTAACAAAAGCTAAATGACATTGACCTCAATTCCTCTTTGCTTCAAATAGCCCTTGGCGTCAATTATGTCCTGTACAAAAACCCAAATAATCAAGCAACAGTATGATTCATCAAGAATCCTATTCTAGGAGCAATATCTTGCCACAATTAACCCATCATATAGATGCAAAAACACCAGGACACAGCCATCACAATTCAATAATGTACAATGTAACGTTGGATTCAAAAACTCACTATTGTGTAATAGCTCATAGATGAATTCAGCACAACATGTGCGAATGAAATCAATATCTTCTTCCGGAAAGGGATCAGCAAGATCAAACATCTGTAACACCAAAACCAGATGAAACATTGACTTAGTAACTTAAAAACAATAAAGTAAAACAAAATTTCTGAAATATAAATTTACCTCTTCAGTAAAATCAGTCGTGCTTAGAGTAATAATATTGTAAATGTGTCTCAAAACATAAAAACCACATAAGTTGGACCCCTTTGGTTGCCTACGGCTCTGAGAAAAAACATGATATCATTAAAACAAATATAAAGGCATGTCTTATTACATTCTTTAAACAAATCCATATGTACTAACCTTTGGCATGATCCATGTAGGGTCCTTTAAATCACGAACATGCTTACCACAAGCACTGTGTAGCAATGTCTGCATAGACCTATGATCATGACAATGACAAAGGTTATTGGTTTTACACAAATTCCATATACTTTGCATACAAAAGGTAAGAATGCAAGAAAACTAACGAATTCATAGTCTTTTTCAAATCATTCCCTGGTTTGAAGTGGAGGGAACATAAGAGGATGACAGTGTAACTACTCTTGCATAAAAGAAGCAACTGCCAATGATCACTGAAAAGAACATAAGAATATTAAGCAAACATAAAACATTATATAAATTATAAAACATTATATAAATTATAAAATATCAATTTGTTTCTTACCTATGCACATATGGAGCCAAGAAACACTCAGTTCCAGTTTCACTAAGCCTCTCTGACAAGTATCTATGTCTAGTAGCAGCAGTGGTCCCTTTCTCTTAGATGTGATGGGGCCATAAGAATCCAAATTTTTTGCTTTTGCCAGAGGAGATCAACCTACGATGCATGTACCTACAATAACGCAAGCACATAAATAAAAGGTAAACGGTAAAACTTTTAAAATATTTAGTTTGAATTGTAGAAGCTACTTATATTAAGAACAGTTAGACAATCCCAATCGTAAGATTTTGTCCAGGAGCTACCAGGGACATCGAATCATCCCTCTCAAGATAGCATGTCACTCCTGACTGTCCAACAACTGAATCCGTAGGCCACTCTCTTGTTTTGAAGGGTGTATCATATGCCATCAGAATCACTTGTTGCATGATATTCAATGGAGGCTGTGATTCTTGCTGAGTGAAGGGAGCTGGACTTGGTGGGGCTTTGATCGGACTTGGTGGTAGGGCTTTGATCAGACTATCCTTGGCTCGACCAGAAACAAGGTTCGTTGGCCACAAGATGAATGCGCCCAAGACATCGCTAACGATCTTGAATTCATCAGAAGGGATAGGGATAGGTGCATCTGCAATAATCACCTCGTCAACTGACACTCGGACTTGATCACCTTCCATTTGTCGGTGGTGGACAGTTGATCCTAGGTTATGCACACGACCCCATGCAACTAACCGTCTCAGAGGATCCTCATCAAAAAGATCACAAAGCTCAGTAATTTCCAGGTTAGGACCCTCTGATAACTGCCTGATGTTGCAACAACTACCTTTAATGCTCTACTTATTAGGATCAATCGATTGTGGCTGGGGAGCACTGGTATCTTGTCTTGAGCTCATAAACACTATCATTTCCTCTTTCATCTTGCTCAATCGGGTCTCTAATAGTGCATCAAATGATGCTAAGCCTCAGCCTTTGCTTCTGCTCTTGCAATGGCCAACATAGTCTCGAATTCCTCCCTAGTCACGATGTTTGAGGCGGAATGGCGTATGGGGGCTCCAAAGTAATCCCGTATCCCTACCCCTCCTCCAACTCCTCTGACACGGCCTGGATACTCATGTTTGCCAGTAGCAACTGTTAGAATGTCATTCCTGCCCTCTGACTTAAAAGAGCCCTCAGCTTGTTGTTTTCTAAGTTCATCCTGTAACATAATACAAAATAACAAACATAAGTAATAATGTACGTTTCTTATGTAATTAATTACAATAACGATATATACTTACAATTCTTTCACCAACTATACGAGATTGTTCACTCGTATAAGTCTCACTCCTCTTTTGGTGGGCAAATTGCCATTTTTCTTCTCGACGAATCGGGGAAGGCGGAGAAAGAAGAACAGAAGGATCGGATTGAGATGCTTCTTCCAATCTCTTCCGTTTGGCCGCCAACAAGTCTCTTTCAGCCTTTGCATAACCCCCACGAGACATTGTATGAGGGCAATCATTCTTTCTTCCACTTTCTTGTGCTTTTTGCCTTTTTGCCTACGAATAAGAAATGATACAAAAGGAAAGTGTTAGAATCAATTAAGATAATTGCTAAGTAAATAAAACAAAAAATAAGTCAACTAACCAAAGATTCTGGAGTAGTCCGAAGCCTAACAAATTCTTGCCACGTCGCTTGATCAAGAAATGTATACTTGTCTCACGGATTAGGACGAGGCTTACCATCTTTCACCTCAATATGAATGTAATTGTTGGTCAGATTTGTCTTAAACTTGCTCCAGCGCTCATAACAATACGTCATCGTCTTGTTGTACAAGATCTCACTCTGAGGAACGTTGTAGGTGAGCTGAAATGCATGTATTGAAGGAGTAAGTGACAAATTTGTGACTTTTGATAATGATTAATTACATACAGATGAGAATTGTATACCTGAATAGTGTCCCAAATATGCTGCTTCACCTTTGCATCGACATTTCTCCACTCCTCTATCAAGATGCTCGGCTTGTTACGTGCAAGGAGGCCAACGAAACTCCTATATCGTTGTGCATTAGGCCCAATTGGTTTCCAATGTCTATCAAACTCAATCGGTATCTTTTCGCCTGCACTCCGACTGAGGGAAACATCTGTCAACTGTGTGCCACGTTTACCCCTCCGTACAGACTGGCTACTGCGCTCACTATGACCCTGGCTCGGAGCTTTGCTAGGCTTGCCCTGGTTAACACTAGCTGGCTGACTCTGCTGAACACTACGTGGCTGACTCAGAGGTGGAGGACGTGGCTGATCCTCTGCACTAGGCACTGGGGATTCGTCATTTGTCTGTAACAACAACAAAGAAAGATAAATCCTAAGCTATGACATGTAAAGCCTATATCGATAAAATAACTAAACATATTCTTCGGATATAAGTCATAATCATAATTACTTTAGTTAGTTAAGGTCAAAGTAGTATTATAAAGAGATATCCTCTCATATTCCCTCGTGATGATCATTTCTTGTGCCGTGCGCATTATCTGCTTCATCTTCTTCGTTCAGTTCTGGTAGACCCTTGGAAAAAGAAGGAGTCTCAAGAAGATCATAATTTGAGTAACTTTTCTCGTCAATATCAACGATCCTTTTTCCTTGGAGAGCTACAGACCACATTTTATTTGCCTGATCAGTGATATAGAACACTTGTTGCGTCTGATCTGCCATAATGAAAGGTTCATCTCCAAAACTTCTACTAATGTAAATCCTAACCTATCGATCTTCACACCATTATTGACATCAACCCACTTGCATTTGAAAATGGAAATCTAATTTTAACATAGTCAACCATCCAAATCTCTTCAATCACCCCATAATAAGGTATGACAGCCAATGTAGGGTTCTTATCTTTCGAACTAGAGAAGTGCATAGATTCAGCCACTAATACAACACCACTGTTCTGGACGGTGCTCTTATCATCTAGGGACTTCGTGAAAAAGGTATAACCATTGATCACAAATGAAGTCCAACTTATGACCTCAACTTCAGGACCACGTGCTAACCAATTTATTGTATCAAAAACACATTCTTCTCTGTCAACCTTTTGTTTGAACCAATGTGCGAAAGCTCTGTTATGCTCCCTGATTAACCTTTGTTCAGTCATTCGACTATTTTGTTTCCGTACAATTTCTTTATGGGCATTCATGTAATATTGAATTTCATCAACATTGTTCAAGATGTACAAGTGGACTTGTTGCAATTCATCAGCATCTATGCTCTTTACTGTTGCCCCGCGTCTTCCCCCTTCTTGATCATGACGTTTAGGAAGGCCAATATGTCATACATTTGACAAATAGTATTGACAAAATTCCATAGCTTCTTCAGAAACATATTTTTGAACAATAGATGCTTCAGGCCGATTGGGGTTCTTCACATACCCTTTTAGTATTTTCATAGTTCTTTCGATCGGGTACATCCACCGGAAATAGATAGGGCCACACAATTTTATCTCCATCACTAGATGAACAACCAAGTGTACCATGATATCAAAAAAGGAAGGAAGAAAAAGCTTCTCAAGCTAGCATAAGATCATATATCCTTCATTTTCCAATTCCTCCAATCTTTCCGTGTCAATGACTTTACAATAAATGGCATTGAAGAAGAAACAAAGTCTGTTCAATATGTGTTGAAGATCATATTCGGCAATGCCTCGAATAGCTACTGGGAGTAGTTGTTGCATTAAGACATGACAATCATGAGACTTTAGCCCTATTAACTTCAAGTATTTCATCGATACAAGCTTTTTAAAATTTAAACAATACCCTGAAGGAACTTTAGCGCCATGTAAACACTCACAAAAGCTTATTTTCTCAATCTTAGACAAAGTATGAGCAGCTGGAGGACAAAAAGTTCTATTACCGTATAGCCTTGGATGTAAATCTTCTCGTATTCCTATTTCTTGCAAGTCTAATCTTGCCTTCACGCCATCCTTAGAACTTCCTTGTATGTTGAGCAGTGTCCCAACAATACTATCACATACGTTCTTCTCCACATACATGAAATCAATACAGTGTCTGACGTCAAGATTGCGCTAATATGGAAGATCGAAGAAGACGGACCTTTTTTCCCATATATTTTTCTCATTCTACTCTTTGATGACTTACCAAACATAGTATTGATATTTTTTACCTTTTCATAAATTTTCTCCCCAGTCAATGCCTCTGGAGCATCTTCAAACTCTTGGCCACCAAAAAAAGCTTTTTTTAATCACGATAAGGGTGGCTTCGTCTTAGAAATCGCCTATGGCCAAGGTAAACCGTCTTTCTTCCATGTTGAAGTTGATGGTAGCATGTGCCTTCTTCACATATCGGACAAGCTTTGTGGCCTTTAACGCTATATCCTGACAAGTTTCCATATGCAGGGAAGTCATTTATAGTACAAAAGATCATTGCTCGCATATTAAAAGTCTCCTTCTTGTTCGCATCAAAAACATCGACACCTTTATCCCACAACTCTTTCAAGTTTTCGATCAAGGGTTCTAGGTAAACATCTATGTCATTTCTGGGTTGCTTTGGTCCCGAAATCAACATAGACAACATAATGTACTTTCGTTTCATACATAACAAAGGAGATAAGTTGTAAATTACCAACAGAACAGGCCATGAACTATGTATACTACTTAGGCTACCATAAGGATTCATACCATCTGTGCTAAGCCCAAGCCTGAGATTCCTAGGTTCTTCACCGAAGCTAGGAAATAATTGATCGATTTTTTTCCATTGAGAAGAATCAGCTGGATGTCAAAGCTTTCCATCAGAAATCAGCTCATCTGCATGCCATCTCAAATTTTTGGCATCAATTTCATTAGCAAACAGGCGCTTGAACCTTGGAATGATTGGAAGATACCACAACACTTTTGCAGGGCCCTTATTTGATTTATACCTCGGAGTTTCACATATCGGACATTGCTCCTTCTCTTCATGATCTTTTCTATACAATATGCAATCATTAGGGCAAGCATGGATCTTTTTATACTTCATCCCTAGTGGACACAGTATTTTCTTAGCATCATAGTATTGACAAGGCAACACATTATCATCAGGAAGCATATCTTTAAAGGCCTCAAGCGTTTCTGAAAAACTCTTGTCGCTCCATCCATGCCGTGCTTTCAAGCTTACCAATTTCAATATAGCATTCAGCAATTGGTATTTTTTACACCCCGGGTACAACGGCTTCTCAGCATCACTGCACATATTACCATATGCATGTGATTGTTCAAAAGCCTCTTCTCCTACATCACGAATAATGTCCTATATCCGATCATCCATATCCATGTCATTATCATCACAAGTCACTTCCCCCTGTTGAGATACACTTGGCATTTCTAATTGTTCACCATGCCATACCCATACTACATACGTCTTACAAAACCCTTCACAAATTAAATGTGTATATATATCTACAACACTTAATCGCTTCTCATTCAAACATTTTACACAAGGGCAATAAAACATCCCACTATCATCATCGGCATTTCTTTTTGCAAAGTCCAAAAAACCCCTCACCCCAATATCATATTCAACACTCGTCCGTTTAGCTTGTATCCAACTACGATCCATATATTCCAACAACTTTTATTTTTTGTTTTCTACTTTTTCCCCTAGAAAAGGAAGGAGTATAATGAGAGTAGGCAATCATTACACCCAACTACCTAGTTTAACTACTACATAATGAACAAGTAGAAGAGAGTAGAGAGATAGAGATAGAAGAAGAGTAATCTGAATAGTACAAGTCTCATTAACAATGCAAATCTGTCCAATACAATGGGTTGATTGCCATATATATTACCATTACGAATAGTAGAAATAGAATAGTACCATAGGGATTAGGGGTTCAGTAATTACTAATTGATTACCCGTCAATCACTCTAACAAAGTCTTTGAAGGCCAAAAACTACACGGGAAAGATGAGCTTGGTATGATGTGGGGTAGATTGCACGCTGGAAGAAAGTAGGAAAGGTGGTTTAACCTTTTGGCCTTGACCTACTCGGCTTTAGCGATGGAGGCACCAGATTTGTGGCTTCATTCTCTTACAGTTTTCTGTGCGTCTTGTGTGTATATATATGCATTTACTATTTAGGAAGGAGTACGTCCTTCACATTCTCATGTGACTCCAACCAGAAACAATGAATCATTTAAGTATAGATAGTCCCAGCAGCACTCAAATTATTTGGTATTCTTTCATTTAGAATCCACCCTATCACTTTAATTAACCATCTATCACTTGTAATGCATGTATAAAACTTTTGCTTTGTGTGTGATAGAGAAGTCCAAAGGATAATCTGAGGTTTAAATATTTATGGGGTGCCTTTATAACTTTTTAGTAAAAGAAACTGAACCTTTATTATTAAAGGCGATCGACCCCAATTTCTAAATCACTGATGAATTATGAGCAAATTCTTCTCTACACTCTTGTGTACAGAACAAAATAAAATTTCATAATTCATCTGTGCAAATTTCATATCATGTTTATATTGAAAATACAGTTTATTAATAATAGGCCACCAGAGGCTTGAACACATTCAAATTAGTATCAGTCATAGAATGTAACCACCAAACAAGATGGAGTACTTACGTCCATCATTATTAACATATCCAAGAAAAATCTAATGGATAAGAGTGTGATGTTTGCGAATTTTACCCAAAAAAATAAAATTCTGTTTATTTTTTAAGATTTCACTAAATAACTAGAGCAGCATTCCTGTATGTATTGAAGAACATCACTATATCTTCTTATGTTAACTCTAAAGAAGATTGCCACTCAAGTTTTGCTAATGAGACAACCAGGTAGGCACGGGCACATGGCCTTGCCTTCTCTAACTGATGATGCTTCCATAAGGCCGACAAATGAAGCTTACTAAACCTTCAATACTTAGCTATTTTAAGGTTATCAACCACCTATTTTCAAATCATACCCATATGTATGGTTACCTAAACTTATGCAACTGAATATATTTTTGCTAAAGCAGCATAAGCTTGTGATTATGTTTACAGAGAAATAAAGGAAGTGATTCATGTAACCTCCTGTGCTGATGAAGAAAGCAATATCAGGACCCTTTGGAAAAATATACTAGGAAATAGGGGAACCATTATGACGAGTTTGGTTGAGAGAGACAGAGGAACAAATCAATAAAAATGCATAAGAATAAGGAAGACAGAAGTTATCATAACGCAGCAACATAATAAGGATCAGAGAAGCTACTATAACGCAGGAACAGAATAAGGAACATATAAGCTATCATAATGCAAACCAATGTCTCATACAAAAGAAAGACCAGTAATGTTTCAAAAATCAGAACCAGAACGCCCCCACATTTCTAATATCCTAAATCATACCCAGGCCACAACCTTCTTTGTCGGCAATCACACAAAAAAATATTAATAGACGAAGTAAAAAACTACCTGGTAGAGAATTAGGCTTCAACAAGTTGATTATCCAACATTCGTAGATTGAGGGTGAATAAAAATGAGAATAGGGTGTGTTCAGCGCCGTCAAATGTCGACACTCAACGAAGAGACAGAGCACCAGTACGCGCGCCCTAACACTGAGCAACAGGGATGCTTGCTCCAAGATCCCATTTTCATAGCGCAAATGCAAAACGAGAACAAGGTGAGACACTAATTCCGCTCTTGATTTGACGAATTTGGAGTTGTTGTCCGTCCTTGACCGTTGCTGTTTAGCTTTGAAGAATTAGAATGAAGAAAGGCGCGGAGCGTGAACCGTGATAGGGATTTGGGGAAAGAGTTTTAAGACCGGTTATAAAAATAACCGGTCTTAAAAACATTTTTAAGACCGGTTGTTCAGAACAACCAGTCTAAAATATATCTTTTAGACCGGTTGTTAGAACAACCGGTCTTAAAAACCTTTATTTTAGACCGGTTATTATATTAACCGGTCTAAAATAAAATACTTTTTACACCGGTTATATCTATAATCGGTCTAAAAACATTTTTAATTTTTTTAATTTTTTTCCTCTGATCCTTTTAGACTGGTTTAAATCCAAGCAGGTCTAAAAGGTTTAATATTTTAGACCGGTTAATGTAGAACCGGTCTAAATAATATTTTTTAGACCGGTTCAGAGAATAACCAGTCTCCCAATTTGTTTATAATTATAAAAATGCCAACACACATTTCTTTTAGACCTCATCCGCTGCAACCGGTCTAAATGTGCCGGTCTAAAACACCCTTTTTGTACTAGTGTAGGTTACCTACCTAAATAACTTGAATTTAAGCGTCTTGCCAAAATGGACTTAAGTTTAAGCCAAATATGGATCTTAGCCCACTAATTATTATATTGAGGGTTGTTAATTTAGTGGGAGACTACAAACTAACTTTTCATATTTTAATTGTAGAATTATGTCAACTAGTAACATTGCTACACCATCATTGCGATCGGTCCTTGAGAAGGACAAACTCAATTGGACAAACTTTCTTGACTAGTTCAGGAACTTGGGAATTGTTCTTAAGCAGGAAAGAAAGGCTTATGTCCTAGATAAACCCATTCCTGAAGAGCCTGCAGCCAATGCTCTAACAGCTCAGAGAGATGCTTACACGAAGCATAAGGATGACTTTGTGATTGTAGGTTGCCTGATGCTTGCCACTATAGTTCCAGAGCTCCAAAGAGATTTGGAACTTATGGAGGCTCATGAGATGATTGTCCATCTCAAAGAAATATTCCAGCAACAGGAAAGGCAAGAAAGGCATAAGACCACAAAGGCCTTACATTCCTGCAAGACAGCTGAAAGTGCATCAGTTAGTTCTCATGTGTTAAAGATGAAAGGCTATATTGATCACCTTAAAAGGCTTGGATTTCCCATGAGCCAGGAGTTAGCTACAAATTTGATCCTTAACTTACTCTCAAAGAGTTATGACCAATTTGTCATGAACTATAACATGAGCAACATGGAGAAATCAATTTCTGAGCTGCATAGGATGCTCAAAACTGCTAAGCAAAGTATTAAGAAAAAGCCCAGTACTATTTTGATGATTCAAAAAGGAAAGGGAATGAAAAAGAAAGGGAAGGGCAAATGGAAGGGTAATGGCTTAGGTGGTAAGACCAAAGAGTCAGACAAGCCCGAAACCAAGCCTGTACCCAAGAAGGCAAAGCCTCCAATGGAAGGAGTCTGCTACTTCTGCAATGAATCTGGTCATTGGAAGAGGAATTGCAAACTTTACCTTGAAGATCTGAAAAAGAACAAGAAGGATAGTGGGGCTATCGCTTCACGTATTTATGTTATAGACCTTTATTTTTCTACTTCCTCTACATGGGTATTAGAAACTGCATGTGGTTTTCACAATTGTATAAATGTGCAGGGTCTAAAGGATAATAGAAAGCTAAAGAAGGGTAAGGTGGACCTGCGAGTTACAAACAGAGAAAGAGTTGCTACTATAGCCGTAGGCACTTATGAATTAGTTCTGCCCAGTGGGCTTTTGTTAGTTTTGAACAATTGCTATTATATTCCTGCTTTGAGTAGTAACATTATTTCTCTTTCTTATTTCGATAAGGAAGGTTATACTTCCATTACTAGGAATGGTAAATATTCTATTTATTATAATGACATTTTCTATGCTCATGATGATTTGCATGTTGGTCATTATAAATTAAATTTGAAAATCCTAATAATGGGAATATCTATAACGTAACTACCAAAAGGATAAAATCAAACGATTTGAATCTAACCTACCTATGACATTGTCGTCTAGGCCATATAAATGAGAAACACATTTCCAAACTCCATCAAGATGAATTTCTTAACTCATTTGATTTTAAATCATATGATATATGCAAATGTTGCTTATTAGGAAAGATGACAAAGGCACCTTTTACTGGGCATAGTGAGAGGGCCACTGAATTATTAGGCCTCATACATATAGATGTATGTGAACCATTAAATACAACTGCCAGAGGAGGTTATGTCTACTTCATTATATTTATAGATGACTTTAGTAGATATGGCTATATCTATCTAATGAAACATAAATCTAAATCTTTTGAAATGTTCAAAATATTCCAAAATGAAATACAAAACCAACTTGGTAAAACAATTAAATCACTTCGATCTGATTGAGGTGGTGAATATTTGAGCCAAGAATTCATTGGCAATCGTAGGAGTTGTGGGATAATCTCACAATTAAATCCTCCAGGAACACCACAATGGAATGACATTTCTGAACAGAGGAATCGAACACTATTAGATATGGTTTGATCTATGATGAGTCAAACATATCTTTCACCATCCTTTTGGGGATATGCCCTAGAGACAGTTGTGTTCACACTAAATCGTGTTCTATCTAAGGCAATTGAAAAGACACCATATGAGATATGGACTGGAAATAAATCAAGTTTATCTTTTCTCAAGATCTAGGGATGTGAGGTATATGTTAAGCAACAAGCCTCTGATAAATTATCACCCAGATCCTTAAATTGCCTTTTTGGGGGTATCCTAAAGAAATGAAAGGATACTATGTCTATAATCTCATCGATAACAAAGTGTTTGTTATTCAAAATGGTAAGTTTCTAGAAAGAGAGTTTGTCTCTAAAACAACCAGTGGGGGTAAGGTACATCTCAAAGAAATTCAAGAGTCACAAGATCGTACAGAACCATAAATGGAAATTAGAGAAGGCTCACAACAAGTTGCTGAGCCTCCACAAGTAACACAAGGTCCATGAAGATCTGATAGGACATGGTATCATCGTCAAAGATATGGATTTCTGATCACTGAAGGCCGTGATGTGTTGCTCATTGAGCAAAATGAGCTAACCACCTATCGAGAAGCCATATTGGGACCTAACTCTGAGAAATGGCTAAATGCCATGAAGTCTGAAATGTAATCCATGTACAACAATCAAGTATGGACCTTAGTCGATCCACCTGAAGGTGTAAAAACCATTGGGTGGAAAAGGGTTTTCATGGAGAAAACTAACATGGATGGCATTGTAAACGTCTTCAAGGCATGACTGATTGCAAAAGGATTCACTTAAACTCATGGATAGACTATGATGAAACCTTTTCCCTAGTTGTAATGGCCAAATCAATATAATCCTTCTTGCCATTATAGCATATTATGACTATGAAATATGGCAGATGGATATCAAAACAACCTTCCTTAATTGAAAGTTCCTTAAAGATGTGTATATGACACAACCTGAAGGTTTTGTGCATCCAGAGGACTCTGGTAAAGTTTGCAAGCTTTAAAGATCCATTTATGGATTGAAGCAAGCATTTTGGAGTTGGAATCATCATTTTGATGAAGTAGTCAAAGAGTTTGCATTCATTCAAAACATCGATAAACCTTGTGTTTACAAGAAGGTTAGTGGGAGCATAGTTGTATTTCTAGTACTTTATGTAGATGAAATCCTACTCATTGGGAATGACATTCCTACCTTACAGAGTGTCAAGTCTTGGTTAGGAAAGTCCTTTTTAATGAAAGAAGGTAAAGCCACCTACATCCTATGGATTAGGATCTATAGAGATAGATCCAAAAGACTAATAGGCCTAAGTCAGAGCACATACATAGACAAGATACTACATAGGTTAAGTATACATAATTAAAAAAGGGTTTACATGCCCATATCTCATGGCATCTATCTTAGAAAGGATTTGTGTCCTAATACACCTAATCAGTGAGATTGCATGAGTAAGGTTCCATATCCCTCGGCCTTTGGATCCATCATGTATGCCATGTTATGTACTCGATCGGATGTCTCATTTGTCTTAAGTATGACTAGCAGATATCAACAAGATCCTGGTGAGGGTCACTAGACTGCGGTCAATAATATCCTAAAGTACTTAAGAAGGACTAAGGACCTATTTTTGGTCTATGGTGGATTAGATAATGAGCTCTATATAACCGGTTACACAGATGCAAGTTTCCAAACTGACCAAGACAACCTTATATCACAATCTAGATATGTATTCCACCTGAATGGTAAGCCAGTAAGTTGGAAGATCTCCAAGTAGAGGACTATAGCAGATTCTACAATAGAAGCTGAGTATATAGCAGCATCGGATGCAACTAAAGCCGTTTAGATCAAAAAGTTCATTATTGAACTAGGGGTGGTGCCTACCATCTCAAACCCAATAGATTTGTTCTATGACAATAGCAGTGCTATTGCAATGGCCAAGGAGCCTAGGTCACATCAAAGGACCAAGCATATACTCAGGCAATTTCATCTTATTAAAGAAATCAATGATAGAGGTGATATAAAGATATGCTAAGTAGTAGGAGAAGACAATGTTGCTTATCCTTTTCCAAGCCGCTTACACAGGCAAAGCATAAGCGTCATGTTAGGACAATAAGAATTAAGCAAATTAATGATTGTACCAAGGGCAAGTGGGAGGATGTCGGAAATTGTGCCCAAAGGGCCAATCATTGTACTTTGAACATTATTAATTAAATAAAATTTCTCCATTCTGTTATCATATTATTTTCATGTTAACTGTGATAATTATATCCTTGGATAAATCATAAAGATTATCCTAAGATGTCCCTGGTCGGTCATCTATACGGGAGTAAAGATGAAATAAGAGCAGTATGACTTTGATAAGATATGGAGATACAAATCAAAGTCTTAGGCACTTGTAATAGTATAAGGTGCTGGACCGACCCACTATGAGAAAGCTACATGGATCAAGTCATAAGCTTTTCTCATGTATAACCAAGTCATAATGCCCTTAGACTTGAGGTTATCATGGATTCCTACATGAGAGTTGCTAAGTATTGAACTAGTCAAAAGTCACTTTTGACCGGGTGATGATAAAGGCTACGATCAGGCTTGGTGGTTTTTCATGCAGAGGAGTATGAATGATCAAGACAGAATTTGTCCCTCACAATAGTAGAGAGATATTACTGGGCCCCTCGATGAGTGAGTCTGAGAAATGTATGGCCATACTACGATGGAAAGGAGTTTCCATTTCTATTGTTAGGCTACTCAGGAATCGAGAAAGTAATGGTCAGGAACAAGAGGATGACATTATCCATGCCTTATCCTTGAGCGATATATCGTGTGACAAAAGGGATGTGACATGGTTGTATGACAGGTTGCATCGTGTAAACAATCCTCATATGAATTGGGTAATTGTGACTTATGGGTTAGTAAAGTTATTGATCTACTGCCAACTTTATATGGCCCTACGGGGTCACACACAAAAATGGCCCAACACGAGATAATGTTTTATTTAGGGTGGACGAATTTTATATATATATATAATATAACATTTGTCAAAAATATTATATAGATATATATTTTCAAAATACATATCTTATATATATGTGTGTGTGTGTGTATTATATGATATTATTATATTGTGTAAGTTTTAAATTTAATCTATTAAGATATATTAAATTTAATAACTAATATATAGAGATATAGCATCTCAGATTTAATTTATGATGATAACTTAAATCTAATGGCTCTTTATTTGGATTAAATAAATAGGTTAAATTAAAACTGTTGGACAGATTTAATTTAAACTGAATTTATTTAATTAGAACATCTAGATAATTAATTATTAATTAATGAAGATTAATTTTGAAATTCGAATATAGTCCTAATAGGTTATAAAATTGATAGTGCAGATATACTCATATATGTATGAGAATTCAAAGACGTAAGGGAAACCCTATGAGACATTGGAGGCGCTAGCACGTAGACTGTGTTGGAGAGCATTCGTGTGGATACCGGTAGAGGGAGCAGACCTGACGTGTTGGTTCTTAGAGATTGAAAACCCTGAATTTTGTTTTAAAAGGTACGAATCTTTCTAACTCGATTTAAACGCCATTGATAGATCCTTAATTAGGATCGATGAAAATTTTAAAATTCTTCCGCTGTGCCTGCAATCCTAACATGGACAACAATGAGGGAACTGATCAGTACTGCAATTTTGATGGCTAATTCCTTCTCTATTCTTCAAGCTTCATTTTCTTCCTCCATGAATGGCTAAGCTTTGGTGATTTCATTGAGTTAGGTAATGGTTTGAGCTTCTAAACTTCAATAGAATTCCTTTAAGCTCTCTTTCTATTTCATACTTATATGGCTTCGTTAAGTATGTGATTGTGATCTAGATTGTTCTATGGCAAGTGATAGACTTGGTGGTTGAGCTAGGAGTTGATTAATTAAGCTTTGTATGATTCAAATTAGGAGTAGGTTGAGTTGTTTATTCCAACTTGGTTAAGTGGATTGTAAATGACTAAACTGAATGCTTTGAATTTTTCTAATAGTAATTACAAGCTAGAATTGGAAGTTGATTATTCATCTCCTTAAGTCTAAATTATTTGGTGGTATTCATTTAATTCCTTCGGTACAATGAATTAAATGATTATTGCAAGTATGGAGCTAGTGGTAGCTTAGTTCCATCCTCCTGACTCATATTATGGAATTTATATCACTAGCAAGCAAGGAAGACTATACCTCAACTCAAAGGAATATTGTCTCATCATTATACTAGTCTATTGAATTTAGCTTGTTTATTATTAATTTTAATCCTATTTGCTTCTTTGTTTTGAAAACCAAAAAATACAAAAATATATAATTAGATTGGATTACTTCATTAGTTTAGAACGAAATTTCCCTAAATGATTTCTCACAACTTTAAGGTATTTATCACTTTACTATTTAGTACCTTGGAAGTTAATATCCTTACGAGAATGACTTAGGTTGAGCTACTATTCTACATTTTCAAACCTAGCTTTTTTGGAGAACTCACACGATATGGGTTCATCAGACTTATCAAATTAAAGCTTGATATGTATACCTTTATTTTGAAACATTTCACATTCAATAGACAATCCAAAAACACATGACAAGTTCACTACCTTGCATGAAATCACACTGGCAGAATATTCCAGTTCACCAAAATTCACCATTTTATTCCATTTATTGAGATCAATATACACTAGATTCTTGGTGTATGAATTTTAAGATATTACAGAAAAACTCACACATACAAGAACCTAAATTCTTTTTCTAATTTTATATCTATTTTTCAAAAATCAATACTCAAGGTCTCTGAACACCATCTCATAGATCTTGAGTGTTACTATCATGGGAATTTTGACCACTTTTTCTATCCTTGTATTCTATTGATAAAATCTACAATCTGATAAAATAGTAAAAATCTATAGAAAAATATTTTAAAGTTAGTCCCTAAAATTTTGTTTTCATTTAGTCCCTATATCATCTTGAACCCTTAATCTAACATATTAGATATACCAAGCTATTAAATTTGCTTAGCATACAGGTAACAATTTTAGGATTTGACACCCAAAGTAATTCATACTAACCACAAAGGACCCTAAAAGAATATGGGTACCTAAAACTTGATCAATTTTTTTGTGGGTGTGTCTTAAGGCTTCCAAAAGCAAAAATATGGTATATTGATAGTGGTTGATCAAGACACATGACCAAAGGCAAAAAGAAATTCAATAATTTGAAACTTAAGGAAGGAGACAAAGTAAGCTTTAAAGGAGATCAATCTAGAAGAATTGCTAGAATAGGATAAATTGGACAAATGTATGGGTTACATGTTAAAAAGACAATAGAATATTATTACTTTGTAATTTTTGCTAATATGAAGAATGTGATAAAAAAAACTCATTACTTTGGTGCTCGAATATAGTTGATTCCTTAAATTGTAAATATCTTTATCCAAAGATAATTCTATGATTTATGACTTTGACTTAGAGTGAAAAGGTTTAAGTGTGGGGCATTTGATATATCCCTATTTTACTTTATATTTTTATATCTACTTATGGGATTTTATCATCATTAATGTGATCAAATGTAAATTATAATGATTATTTTGTATTCAAGTGTTGCACAAATGAAATAACAAAAATGGTGAAATTTTCATATATTTATTTCCCTAGATAAAACTGATTAGGGTGACGGTACTTTTCATTGTATTTATTGTAAGGAAATTAAGGAATCTATATAATCAATAATACTATTCCACTAAGTCCCATCTAGAAGCCATCTCCAACATGCCTAGCGGACAAATTGCTATTCACAATAGTAAAAATGACACACAATAAAAAATTATAACACATGCGGCTTACCAACAATATGTTAAACGACTTATACTTACTGTTGGGCTCCATGCCAATGCCCTAAACTCTTCAGCTTCAAATTCCCATCTCTTTTCCATAAATTTTAAAATTTTTCAAACCTTCTGTCTTTTCTCACATCTACATATACATGTTGTAAAATGCAAAACTCTGTTATTAGTTAACATCTAAACTTACTATTAGATATGATTAGTTTTAATGATGTCAAATATAGATGTAAAATGATAAGAGAAATTTTTTTTTTATAATACTTTGAGTAATTACTGTATTTAATGTGAAATATCTTGTATATTAATTAAGTTGAATTATGGAGGAAGAATGAGAAGAAAAAATTATCAAGAATGGGAAATGAACAAGAGGGAGAAGAAAAAAGAAATTGAAGATAGTCAAGGAGCTGCCTACTTGGGTTATGGAGAATGATCATCAAGAAGAAAATCAAGAAGCAATGGATTGAAGAAAGTCATAAACCCAATGTTGGGTTGATGCTATTTTGCTTACAATGCCTCATAAATGGAGAATCATCATCAAGAAGCAAGGTATTGAAGAAATAAGAATTTGCAAGAACTAATGGGAATATCAATAGTCAAATTCTTAGAAGTAATTCTGGAGATTTCTATGGTCAGAAGAAAATTCGGGGTGACACTCTAGCGGCAGGCACTATAGCAGCTGACACTGTAGCAAGTGCAAATAAAGTATAGGAAGAACAGCACTATAGCACTCAAGTGAAGGAAGAACACTAGAGTGTTGAAAGTACTCTGTTCAGCTCTATTTTTCGTTCAGCCTGACAGAGGTCCAGTATTTTGGACATATCTCTCAAACCACATGTCGGATTGAACTGAAACTAATAGCACATGAAACTAAACTCACAACACAAAAAATACACACCAAGATCACATTCAAAAGATTTTAGATGGAAGAGATATAAATCTTGGAATATGACACTAAAATCACTATTATATTTTAAGACAAGTTCAATATTTTGAACATACCTCACAAACAACACATATGATTGAGGTGAAACTAGTGCCATATGAAACTAGACTTAAAGAGCTTTCCATGGATAGATAATTTGTCAACTGTGAAGTTATATGGTGAGAGATATGTTTTCTGGAAGTTGACATTGAAAACTTTGAAGATTGTCAGGAACAGTAGACACTCCTTTGATCATAACTTGCATAATAAAATGAGTTTGGAGATGATTCTTTTTGCATTCGAATGTAGACGACAAGAGCTTTCCAATGATATGTCATTTGCCATATTTAGAGCCAAATGAATAGATCAAGTCTGACATGGTACCTAAACACCTACGAGTGAAGAATCTCACTCTTGCAAATACTAGCACAAGTGTGTTCCAGAAGCAGTTGTGAAGTGGAAGAATGTCAGTTACACTCAAGTGAATGGCATTGCACTCAAGTGAGGAAAAGGATTTCACTCAAGTAAGACACAGAAAGTGTTTAGCTGAGAGTCAGCTAGAACGTTAAAACTTTAAATGCACTCAAGTGAGGAATGTAGCACTCGAGTGAACAGCTCAACACTCGCAAGTGCAAAATCTCACTCTTACAAAACTTGGTGCAAGTGCTATCCAAAAATGAAGTTTGAAGCTTAAATATACTGATGCACTTGAGTGAAACACAAGCACTTAAGTAAGGATCAGTTACACTCATGAGTGAGAAAACACACTTTTGAAGAAAATAGTGCAAGTGTTGTCCAAAAGCTCAAGTCCATAGTATAAAATGCACATGCACTAGAGTAAGGCTTTAGTGCACTAGAGTGAGACGGTGATAGAAGAAGAATGCATTACAGAGTCATAGCGTACAATCCAAATATAGTTAAATGTAATGTTATTTATTCATTATGTTCTCACTGGGTATTGTTCCTAAATATTAACTAACATATATCAAGTGTGAAATAGGAGATTAAACATTCAGATTGCATCTACAAGTATAGAGGTCAGTTATGGCAAATATCGTCACTCGATGGGAGCATCTAACGTAACAGCTAGTTTTTCAAATACAGTCAACGATCAAATAAAGTAACGAGACTCAATGAATAGGTTGAAATACTCACAACAGTTATCATCTTCATCAACTATAAATAAGAGAACATTCAAAGTCGATGGGAAGCAAAGACAACGAGCAACTAATACAAAATGATAAAATCATGAATTCTCTGCTTCAACCTAAATCCTTTATGTTTTTCTTGCTTCTATATTACTTACCATTGAGAGAGTGATTGTTTATATTATACTTTAGTAAGTATTTTATTCACTCTGTATAAGAGTTTTTAAACACTAATATTTCTGAATAGATCTCAAGGTAGAGGGGTCTTAAGAGGGTTGATTTCCTTATAGGGGAAGTAGAGAAAATTATCGGTAAGACTTTTTTCTCGTAATACTTACAAGGTGTAAGCAGTAGAGAACGTTGCTGCTTGTAAGACTTGCATAGGTAAGCAGGAGAGGAAGGTCTTCAGGATTGCTCTACTCATAAGACTTGCCGTAAGGGAGAGTATCTCGGTAAGAGATTTGTAAAAGGCTTCACAAGTGTCAGGCTAAACTTTTGGGTTTATAAAGGCTTTTCTTGTGCCCAGATTAAACAAGAAGATAATGGATTTGAAAATCTTAGGAGGGGCCTGAGGACTGGATGTAGGTCATCGCAGATTGGATTAAACTAGGGTAAATCACAGTTTGCATATTCTCTTCCCTAAGCTCTTATGTTTCAAGTATATATTATTTAATCTAACTATTGATTTATGATTCATTACTTTCATACTTACTACATTCACTAAGATATGAAAAGTTTTTCAAAGTTTTTAAGTTTTTATCTTACACCCAATTCACCCCCTCTTGGGTGTCAACTAGTTCTAACACTTACTCCTATCTTCAAGGATTGTGATCTAAGGGGTCTATTCAATTGAATATGGCAAGTTTTTGTGGCTTCCTTATGCTTTTCTTTTATTTTATTAGTTATCAGTATAATTCTAATATAGATGTTTTCCTCATTCTTAGATATGTCTTTACATGTATTTGCTCTATAAAATATTGCCGTCACCGTTTCCATCTCTAAGAGTTTAAGGAGAACATCCACTTCATTTACATTATTATGGACTACGGTCAAATTTAGACTATAGGTTGCTGAAGCTGGATCTTCAAGGTTGAAATATGTTTACTAAACTGAGTTTTCCCTTGCTCGTAACACTACATTCGTATTATTATTTAAAGGCATTGACTTTATGTTCAGGTTAAGCAAAGCAATAGTAGAAGCCATCCCTTAAAGTTGGTGAGCAATAGAATAACGGCCTACCAGTAATCAATTAACGCCTTTATAGCCGTAAATGATAGAATCACGTTTCCCTCAATGTTGTTGTGTATTAATTAAAGAAATTGCATTTTGACCTGATGATTAATATTTGGCATTTGTTTCTCCTATATTGCCTTGTATAAGTAGGTGAGTGAATTAATGGGAAAAATTGTTACACTCCTTTATTAATATATGTCCAAAACTAGATGCTCCTCCTACTCGCCTCAACTTGCATATTCTCCTTACCATTTCCCTCCTTCATATTTCTAAACATCGCCTCTATTCATAAATCCTACTTTTATGCGCTATCGGCCATGGAACTAAATGATAGTGTTGTGAGTTTGCAGAACTTATCTAAAGGAGTGTGTGAAGGCATCACACTAGTAAAGGTGGACAAGATCATTTCTAAGGAAGTTGTCAATTATCCACTTGGTCATTCATATCTGATGAAAGAGTTGGTTGCATTGCAGTTGGTTGTCTTCGATGAATCAATTATCCTTTAATTTTGAGTTTTTTCTATCTGATTTTGATTATTAAGTTCTAGTTTGTTTGTTTGGGTTGATGTTTTGGTCTCTGCAACACAAACTTTAGGTGTACCATATGATAGTTTCCTTAGATGAGTATCCTATTATCGATCATTTTGCTCCCATTCTTAGGGAAGATCACTGCTACAGGATCTCCAACTTTGGAGTACTCATAAATAGATAGGGTACAAGAAATAAATGCCGTATCAGAGTCCTCCTTTCCAACCATCTCGAACACACCTTTGGATCATTAATTGCCAAAACATTGATTTAACATCTATAATGTTTCCCATGTTTTGAGTGGAGTGATAAGGCTTGGTTGTTTAGTTGGTATATAAGCACCATCATTTAGCTTCTTTCCATGGATTATTTTTCACTCTTTCATAATTCGATATGCCTATGTGTTCAGATGTGTGCGGTGTCCTGACAACAATGTTTGAACGAGGTATGAGTAAGTTTGGAGAAGTTTATTATAAGGAGGTCATTTTAGTTTTGCATGACAGTGGAGTGTTGTCAACCAGGTATAATTTCATTTTATTTTTGGATGAAAATTTTTGAACGTTTTTATTTTTTCATTTTTTTATTTGTTGTTGACTAAACACTATGTGATGTTATAATTGTTAGAGCAAGCGTTTCACCCAAGAGGGGGGGTGAATTGGGTGATCTTAAAAATTTCGTTGCAAATATAAAATTTGATGTTGAAATTAAAACATGAAAGAGTAAGGAGAAATATCACCGAAGTGTACACCGGGAGTTATACTGGTTCGGCCACAACCACTTTGACCTACGTCCAGTCCTCAGAGCTTCTTTGAGAGTTTCACTATAACTTCCAAGATTCAGTGGGTTCTTGGCACCTCAGTACAAGCAAGTTCCTACACCTGAACACTCGCTCCCCCTTACAAGTTGTAATTCAATCCCAACTCAAGGTTCCACAACCTTAAGTTACCTCAATAACAAATATTGAGTTTGAATGAAATAACTCTCTTACAGAGTAAATAAGAATCACTGAAGCATAGAATCACAAGTATAATGGAAAACAGAGTAATGAACTTGATGATACGTTCGTAAGTGTGTTCTTGTATTTTTCTCTGTTCAGATGTCCACATATATATAGATACGTTGGTAATGATTGCTGGAACATATTTCTTCATGTCCGTTGGAGCGTGCGCAGCCATTATTGACTTTTCCAGTTTTTGAAAAACATACGTTATAGTAGGTGACGGTCGATGACATTTGAGCATTACTTTTGACTTTCCTTATTTGGTAAGATCTCTTCATTATTTACCTGTTGAAATGCTAAGTACACTAATATAATGAAAAGTTAATCAAATAGGAAACAGAACAATGACCGTTAGAATGATTTCAAACTTTCTGAGTTTTCTTACTCGAGTAGCTACTCGAGTATCACATGAAGGTTACTCGTGTACTTACTCGAGTATCATCAGGAATTCTTAAATTAACTTCAAGTCAATGAGCAAATACAAGAATACTCGGGTAGTGCATGGAATAACCAATTTTCAAACCTCTGGAAATGTCAATTTACTCGGGTACCAACTTGAGTAAGGCACTCATAACTTTATGAGTTACTCAGGTACCAACTCGAGTAAAGCTTCAAATAACTTCTGATTACTCGATGCCCTACTCCAGTAATATTGGTAGGATTTCAAGGCCGAGAGCACTTACCTTGTTACTCAGGTATGGACTCGAGTAATGCACTAATTTTTCCATAGGTTACTCGGGTACCACCTCGAGTAATTGTACTTCATGTGCATGACTTACCCTGGTATTGACTGGAAGTTTCCCTTGAAAATATTTCAGCATACTCGGGTATTTAGTCGAGGAATCCACTTAAAATACAACATTAGATACTTGCATACTAGAGTAAGAAATCGAGGAAAATGAGATAAAAAGATATGAAGCTAATCGGGTACTACCTTCAAGTTTTAACTTACCTTAGTGAGTTACTCGAGTAGCTCCTCGAGTAACATTAGCAGTAGTACCTTGTGCTGAGAGCTCCACATTTTCAGAAACAGAATTACTCGAGTAGCTCCTCGAGTATCATTGAAAACTTGAAGGCAACTGGAAGTTTTTCACATCGTTACTCGAGTATCGCCTCGAGTAATATTGGCAGGCCGAGAGCAACTCCAAGTTTTTACCTGGTTACTCGAGTAACTCCTCGAGTAACATTGGCAGGCTGAGAGCACCTTGAAAATTTTTGCACTATTACTCGAGTACCTACTCGAGTAATGTTGGCAGGTTACTGGAAGTTGTCTCTGGTTACTTCAAGTTTTGTCTCATTACTCAAGTAGCTCCTCGAGTAATGACTTAGTAAACTTGCTTCTGATCAAGTTCTTCAGCATTTTCTCTTGGTCTATCTTCATTAGTCCAATGCTTACTTCAAGTGATGCTTGTTCCTGTCATTACTTTGTTCAAACTTGTTTATTAATCATTTCCTTTTCAACCCATCCTTTTGTTATCATCAAAACATGGGATCTAACAATAATTTCATTTAGTTGTAATAAGGTATTAACTTATAGCTTGCATGGTGTTTGTACTAATTCAATAATCATAGAATATGAGACTATTTTGAGTGAAGACCCTATATGATTTTGTCATCCAGTATGCTATGCTGACGGGAGTAATCCAAGTGAAAGTTAGTGCTTTTGTATTTTACTAGTTGTATAGATGCTTCGAGAGCATTTTCATTGACATGTTTCCTTTATAGGTGTTCCAAGCCTAACATCCAATCATAAATGCAATAATAGTTTTCTTCCACCAACCTTCCTAAAAGTGCTTGGACAAAGGATTTCCATGCTTGGACAACTCCATCCTAATCCGGCATCTTCTTCCTTCGCCACCCTTCCTATCCTTTAGGATTTAATCCTTTTGGTTCAAATATTTTCCTAATACAGCTCTATAATTCTATAATATGTTATGTTTTTTTCACATTTTTTTTTCATTTCTGTTTGTTTGTTTGTAATCTAGAAATATGTCTACATCCATTTAAATTAATATGTCATCTATGTTATAAAATAGTTTGTAGTTTATGTTGTGCTTCGACTAATATGTCCAATGTAAAACTCTTAATTCCATGACTATCATATGAGTTTAACGATATAGTGAATTGGACTACTAAGCCAGGATTCAAACCTAGAACAAACATACCTTTGACAAAATGTGTAAATCCTAACTTCACAACAACGTACAAACTTGGAATTGAATGGGTTTTTCCAAAAAATTTTAAAAATTTTCGAAATAGATTCATAATGGTTTATCACTTCATCATAACTTATCCATTCTCATTTCCTTTTATTAATATATGAGTGTTTCTTTGCTTATATATCTTATATCGTTGTTTAGTTAATGAGCCTTTAGTGCATGGATGCTCTATTCTATTTCATTTACCACGTTAATGGGCAGCTATTGATTTACTAAATGTTTGTGTGGCTACCATCACTACTACTAGTAGTAGTAGTACTGTAGTTATGTTCTCATAGGTATATGTAATACATATAATATACAAAATAGTTAACCAACAAAATCTCAGTGCATTAACCGCATATTTTATCCTTCTATGATTACCTTCTTGTCCTTCAAGCCTCTTGCCCTTGCTGTATGTTAGTTATATGAAAGGGATAAGATTTACAAGAATCTCAATAGTAACAACAATCACTCATATAATATATAAATTCATAAAGCATGTTAACAATCATCACATAAGCATACTCATTATAACAACAACCAGAGACATCCATATACAGCAATAATATCAATCATAGGACCCATTAGTCTAATACCATATCACTTGGTACCTAGTCTTATAGCCCAGGGCCTCTGCCCTACACAAGAAGCACTCATGGGTCTCATAGCCTCAGGTTACTACCTAGCTCAGGTCTTATAGCCCAAGGTCACTGCTCCATGTAAATCTTGTACTCACGGGTCTTACTACCTTAGGACCCAAAGTCCCCACAATCCCGATAATAGAAATATACATGCAAAGCAATGCATACGTTATAAGAGAAAGAGTTACTACCTGAATGCCTTTCTAGTGATTTATCCAACTTCATCTTCAGGCTCAAGCAAACATTAGATTCAAAACAAATGTCAAATCCTATAAATTTAGAATAGACAAAGATGAGCGATTGCTCAATCCAATGCTATTAGCATAATGAACATTATATTATTCTTGACCCATTCTTATCTTTGTCTTTAACTTAACTTTGTTGGTAATCTTTAAGACTGTTAGATTATGTCAAGTGAGTGTCTAATCTAAGCCACATTATATGTCTATTATCCCTTGGGACTTGAGTATCTAATGTGGCCTCATTACTCTATAAGTCACACCTCTATTCCCTATGATCCCTCTTATCACAATTCATTCCAAATTCTACAAATTCGTAGGTCAACCCTAATCTGCCAGATTTCATTGATCAACTTTAAAAATTCATAAATTAATATAGGAAATTCCAAATGGGGTGATTTAAAGTCCTATATAAAGCTCTCTAAGTCCTATGTAAGGAAAAAAAGTTACCCACTGCCAATTATAAGCACAAAAGTCCAGAAATCCTAGATCAACAATATTGTTCCAGGATTCATTCTAGTTTTAATTCTGAAACTTCAACTGATTATAACTTACAATCCACTAACCTAAATTGCAAATTCTATACCTCATTTTAAATTTTAGGATGTCTACTAACACCCTATAATATATCATAGTCATTGGACATGATTTTTCAATCAAAATCAACCTACAAGCAACCTGACTTGATCTGGCAACATCTAACCTTAGCACGCTTAAATTCCAAAATTAGGGTTTTCTATCCAATCATCCAAAAATCATAACCATAGGCTACTCCCACAAATTTTTTCGTATAGACTCCATTAGTAACCTTAGAAATACCAAAATCACATTCCTTCTCAATGTTCTACACTTGGCCGAAAAAACCACTAAGCCAACATCAAGCAAGTTTGCAATTTCAACCACTAAACTAGTCAAATATCATTATTAAACCTTATTTATAATCATGTTCATAATCATAACAACATCAAACCCTAAAATTACACATTGACCCAAAATTTGGGCAGCTACATAACTTTGAGAAAACTTCATCAAACCTCAAGATATTAGGCTCAAATTGAAGCTTAGACTTACCTTTACGTGATGCTATGGTCTAATATGAGTTTTAGTAGTATTTCCACCAACTAGATGGCAACAAACACCTCAGATCAGAAATCTAAAACCGTAGAAGTGTGGACCATGACGAAAAGAGTAACATTAGTGGAAAAATCACTTTTAAGACTGGTTAAAAACAACATTTTAGACCGGTTTTGGATTTGGTCTTGATACAGCCGGTCTTAAAAGTTTTCTATTTTTTAGACCGGTTAACAAAACCAGTTTTAAAATCACTTTTTTAGATCTGTTGCTCGAAGACCATGTCTAAAAAGTCCAAACTTTTTAGATCGGTTGTTTAAAAACCGGTCTAAAAACCTTTTTCTCAAAACTTTTAAGACCCGTTATTAAAATAACCGGTCTTAGAAAAGGCCGGTTATTTTAATAACGGGTCTTAAAAGTGATATTTTTTTAAACAAAATAAATAAGGCCTTTTTTTTGGTAATCAAATGTACAGATGAGTAGAAGGGATTACAGTGAAAATTTGATTGTGAATACTTCCAAGCAAATTACCACCATCAGATTTCACAAAAACACCTTCCCTGTGAATCCCACTGCTAAAATTTCTAAAAACCTGAATTCCTGTATCGTTCACTAAGAACATCAAACAATGTAGAAAGATAATGAATAGCTCTTGTAACAAAATTCAAGCACACCCATAAGTTTAACTTTGTATTCATATTCAATTTCTTAGTTGGAACTATGAAACTATTTTGGCACAACCATAATGAAGAAGAAAACCAGAGATGAAATTAAAAAAAGCAAATAGTGCAATTTCACATATAGGATCCCCCAGAGACCGACCACGCACTCAACTCGGTATATATCAGTATGTATACCATTTACACCTACAATAAAACCCTAAAAAAACAAAAATCCAAATAGGATCTCTCTTCTCTTCGCAACCTTTGTTCCTTTGGTAAAGAAAGCAAACGAGGAACTATTTTAAGTGAGGCACTTCGCTTAGCACCTTCTTCTTCCTCTTTCATATATCACCACCTTGCAATAAATACTCAAAACTTAGTTTACAAATTAATTAAGCATTTAAGGAAAGTTTATTCAAACCTCATACATCAGTTGCATCTTCTTCACACATCTCTGTGTCAAAGCAAAGGAGTAAGCAGCTTATGGCAGTAAAGAAGTGAGGTTTCCAAGGTAGGTTGCGATGAAGGATGGATGTCACAGGGAAAGAGAAAAGTCACGATGAAGGAGATCATAGCAAGCGAGGTTGTGGCAGTGACAAACTCATTTAGTGCAACGGTGAGAGCACCGCAACAACAAACATGAGAATAAGATCAAGCGAAGAGCTCACAGAGTGATCGCACCAAGAAGAGAGGTTTTAAATTTAGAAAGAGAAATTTAGGCGCAACAAAGAAGAGATTAAAAAATTTAGGGTCAATTTTTTAGACCGGGTATATATAAAACCGGTCTTAAAAGGGTGGAAAAAAATAATTTTTAAATTTTTCCTATTTAAGACCGGTTTTTATTAAAACCGGTTTTAAATGTCAAACATTTAAGACCAATACTAACCAATCTTAAAATTTTAAAATTTTTAACAGGTCTAAATAATTTTTTTAAGACCGGTTTTTTTGAGAACCGGTCTTAGAAATTCTATATAATTACAAAACTGCCACCGTTAAAATTTTTTAGACCTTATCCGCTATAACCGGTCTAAATATGGTGGTCTAAAAAGGAAATTTTGTACTAGTGTAAAACTCGTGAAGGTTCTATTGGCTAACTACATGAGTTCGGCGATGAAATTTAGCAAGATCACTTTCTCTTTCCTCAAGAACTTCAAGAACACTCACCTTCTTTCTTCTATCGTTTTCTTGCTATTTTCTCTCTTAATGTTTCCTTCTTTCCTTGCCATGGTTGAATTATAAGGAGCTTGAGGTATTAAGACTTTAATTCCACATGTGTCTATGTCTTATGGTGCTATGTGTCTAAGTGTTTAATCTTATGGTGCCATGTGTCCATTATTAATTTTGGTTCTCTCCACCTTTTAGGCCTTGGCTGACTTTAATGAGTCAGGGGAAGAGAGGTCTAATGATTTACTCCAACTCTCATGGTCGGTGTTTGGGAAAGTTAGACATGTATCCCGACTGGAGACTGGTAAGTTGCCCTAGCAATTAAAGCCTATGTCTCTTTCATGGATTAGGTGTCACCTCCTTAATGCGCTAATACAAAAGTAAAAAGTTGATGGGGCTTAGGTGGCGCCTTGTCATGGTGCCAACCCAAACGCAAAAAAAAAACACTTTATTAAAGTTACTTTATGAGTGTCCCCTAAAATTGCACCAAGTGTCTATGTGGCCTTAAGATGGTGCCATGTCTCTATATTGACACCGGTAGATTATATCTGACTAATTACATATATAGAGCAATACCAATTACAAATTGCAGTATTTTACATTGATGAACCCATGTCGTGTGAGTTCTCAAAATAAAACTAGGCTTAAAAATGTAGCATAGTAGTTCAACCTAGGTTGTTCTTGTGAGGAGATTAATTTTTAAGTTTCTAAATAATAAAGTTATAAATACCTTAAAGTTGTAAGAAATCATTTTGAGAAATTGATTTTAAAACTAATGAAGTAATCTAATCTAATTCAATATTTTTGTATTTTTCGGTTTTCAATACAAAGAAACAAACAAAATTGAAATTAACACTAACAACAAGATAAATTCAATTAACTAGTATAATGATGAAACGAGATTCACTTGAGTTGAGGTTTTAGTCTTCCTTGCTTGCTAATAATATGAATTCCATAATGAATCAAGATGATGGAACTAAGCTACCACTAGCTCTATACTTGCAATAATCATTTAATTCATTCTACCGAAGCAATTAAATGAATATCACCAAATAATTTAAACTCAAGGAGATGAATAATCAACTTCCAATTCTAACTTGTAATTACCATTACAAAAGTTCAAAGCATTCAATTTAGTCATTTACAATCCACTTAATCAAGTTGAAATAAACAACTTAACCTACTCCTAATTTGAATCATAAAAAGCTTAATTAATCAACTCCTAGCTTAACCATCAAGTTTGTTCACTTGGCATAGAACAATCTAGATCCTAATCACATACTTGACCAAGCCATATAATTATGAAATAGAAAGAGAGCTTAAGGAATTCCATTAAAGTTTAGAAGCAAAAACCATTACCCAACTCAAGGAAATTACCAACACTTTAGCTACTTATGGAAGAGGAGAAAGATGAAGCTTGATAAATGAAGAAAATATTATCCATGTAAATGTTGCAATCGTCTCTTTAAATTCTACTTCTTCACATGCCGCTGAAACCCTCTAGGATGCCTCCCTTCTTTTTCTATTTCACGTCACTGCAACACCTTCCTCCAGCCGCCAAACCCTCTTTTCTTTAATTACTCAACTCGCTCTTTAGCTGCAATTCGGCCCAGCACCTCCATGTCAATACTCTCTATTCATTTAGGCCCTCTTTTCTCTTTTTAATTTGGTCCAGCCGTCCTTTATTCCCTTTAATAAGCTTTTCTCCTCTTTCTTTTGTCATTCAGTTAGCTGTTCTTTTTCCCCTCTTTGTTAATTTCAGCTACTTCTCTTTCAATTAGGCTGCTCCACGCTGTTATCCTTCTCAGTCTACCTCTCTCAATTCAGTCAAGCCCTCCTTTTCTCATTTAACTATTTTAGCCCACTTCTCAAATTGGTCCAGCTCATCTATTATCCATTCCTTTAATTCATTTTGGCCAGCTCCCTCATATATTTTATTCATAGCCGTCTTTTATGCCTTTATTCAATTAAATCCAAGATGTCCATTATCCATACATTCCCTCTTTTCTATTACACAGCTGCCATTTCATTTTACTTTCTCTTTAATTATCTTCCCTTAATCTCCTCTTAGAAAAATTGTGAAATTAAATTATGCACTTTTAATATTCCACTCTTATCCTTCATTAAGCTCCAAAATGACATCTTTGAACTTGACCGCTCGAGTTATGCCACATCATCACCTACAAAATTAGATTCACAAAGGTAATATATATCTTTTGCACACAATTAAAGAATAATTGGAATAAAAATATTAATTAAAAATATAACAATTTAACCACTTTAATTTTAAAATTATTCTTTCACTAAAATCTCACATTAACACTTGATTATGCCCAAAATATTCAATTAAGTCCCACAAAAACCTAAGATTAATTAATAAAAATATATAAATCTTAAGCTCTATCATACTTCTAAGCCTACTGATTCATGGTGAAACATTATTGGGTTGTTTTTTAGAATTTGTCTTGTCATTGTTGTTTATATTCTTGTGGGCTATTAAGATGGAAACTGAATTGACAAAATTTTTCTTTCACGCAATTTAGACAACATAATTTTACAACATAGGACTAAATATAATTTGTCATCAAAAAAGAATTTGGGTATGATAAGATTAAATTGGTAGGCCAAGCATGTGAGTAAGACAAGGCTTGATGAGTTCATGTGAAAATTTTTAGTTTATGAAAAAACCATATAATGTTCAACTTTATTTTTTTTGGTTTTGTGATGGAAACTCAATCAACTTGAATAGAAGCAGCCCAAAAAATATGCGAACTTGCTCTTAACAATAGACATGTATTTTTTTCCTATTTCCTATGGATTTAAAAGTTAAACACTTAAAATCATATTTAGCATAGTATTACTATTAGTACGCATATAAAGTCCATTTATGGTGGCCTACTTTGCAGTGCAAAACACAAATATTGAAAGAAAATGATGTTTTTAATCTAGGCAATAAACCAGATACATTAGATGATGCAATAAATAGAATTAGAGGCGATGGGGGATTGGGGAGTTAGGCTTTTCAATGAACCTAATACAGACTTGGTACCTAATTAGAGGTATTATTGTTATCATTGTCATCTTCGCTAGTAATGAAAATAAGCTTCGAATCAAAGTCCGACAAAGAAGGTAAAGATGGTATTTCGTTGGACTCATTTAGTTGTAACCCTTCATCCATTGTTAGTTTATCGGAGGTGGGACAATCCAGTACAATTCTATTCCATGCACAGTTTGCTCTCATTATCCTACCAATGTTGATTACTAGAATGACCTTCATATAAGTCTTTGATCGCATACTGTATATCCAGAGTAGTTTGTGATTTCTCCATAGGATTTAAACATATAGGTATGGGGTGTGTTCCATTATCACTTCAGTGTATGATAAGTAACATTGGAAATTATATGTGTCTGCACTTTCCAATTTCTGGCAGTAGAATGCTTGCGTCCTTATGATGCTATATATGTACATGAAGATAAAGTATCATTAATGATAGCAACACTCAAAATCAACAAGTTCATGGGATATGACGTATGTGTTTACTGTCCTTGCTGAAGTTTCAGCATCCTATGTTACCAGCACTAAAAGTTGTCCATAAAAGATATGAAGGGAATTGACCCCATCATTCTTCTAATAGGTAAGCAAGATGAAGAAATCCAGCTCAAAGAATTCTTCAGACCCACTCATTCTTTTGTGTGGTCAAATTAATCATCATGTTGTCTAATTTATATCCTAAGGTGAGATGTTTATAAACTTAATCCGCTTAAGCAATTAACCTTAATTGGTTGGAAATAGGTTAACCAACAATATTGCAGATTAAGGGCAGTCAGGAAACATAAATGCCCTTTGATATGATTTAGTGTTGTCATGTTGCCCTTCATATATGCTTGCTTTGAAACCTTAAAATTGAGTCTGCTCATAGTTAACCAAGTGACAACCAGATGGTTAAGAACTGCAATATCTTCGTAATGAATTATTATTTTTTGTTTTAGCATTTTAAGGTCCAATTTCACTTATTCATATGCTGTATATGCCTAACAATTTAAAGCTATGGTTGACTCTACTATATATTTCTATATAAAATCTTTATTCAATTTTAACAATGCTTGCATAAAGAAGATTCATTATATAAATATCATGTTATGCATTCTCTGATGCCATTCTTAGCCACAAGAAGTTCCTAAAGTATGATAGTTTCCATACTCTACTTTCTGGATGCTTTTGATGTACTCCCTTTTTTATGAATCCATTAGTCCTGTGGTTTTTTAACGGTCTTTTTTAAATTAATCTTTCCTCTTTTTACATGCATACATGTATCTTAATAATGTTTACTTTTCTCTATTTTCTATGGCTAAGCATTTATGTTTTCTTTCATATTGTGTTTCACCTTCTTGGGTGCAGTTATTGTGTACATAGAAAAGGGAGGTGCTAGAACTTTCGTTAACCCAAATTTTGTCTCATTGAAGCTAATTCTGCTTACATGGTTATGGGTATTGATAAATCCTCATTTTAGCACGTATTTTCATTGACTTTAGAGAGATTTTGTTGAGATAATCATGCTTGGAATGCATTCATTATAACTAATTGTGACTATATTAAAAGATAACATAATTGCACATTTTATAGTTGTTTTTAAGTAATTGATGTAAGGGATAAATGGTATTACATTAGGATTATTTGGTTTTGTAGGAAACCTAGGAGAAAGTGTAGTCATGGAGCTGCAAATGGCAAGAGGGACTAAACTAAAAATCATGGAAAGTTCACAAGCTCTGTGTGGAAGACAGAAAAGGACCTAAATACAAAGACTAGAAAGTTGTACAAGTTTGATCATAAATATCTCTGAAGCCAGAATTTTCAGCTTATATCACTTTCCCAGCTTCAAATATTGGAGAACACAATCAAACTTGACATCCACTTTCCTCTCCATTCATTTGGTCACTTCCAATCTCTTTCTTTCCCTTCATCTTCTCAACTATTCCAATTTAGAGGGAAAGTTTAGAGATTGATTATGCTCTCTAACGATTCCATGGCTACATCTGGAGTGAAGCTCAGTGTTGCTAAACCTCACGACATGTGTGGCTGATGTATCTCCTTCCCTAGAGCCATGGTGATACGGAGCTATTGAGCTAATCAAGGAGTTTCTTCTCTTGTATTTATAGTTGGTATATATATGTTTGGATTCAGAGCTGTGGATCTTGAGTAAATGATTTTGTATTCAAATTTCTTGAGATGTACACAGATTCGATAGTGATTGTAACAGATGGTGTATTCCTTATTTTTGAGTGGATTTAATTACTTTCTTATATCTGGTTTGATGTTTGAATATGATTAGATGGATAAATTCAAGGTATGAATTGGTATATTGTATCTTTGGAATTTTCTGTCTTGTCACATCTAATTTGTTGCACTCATGAATTTGAATATGAACTTGCTCCATATCCTATTTAGCTATGAAGGCAAAGTCATTATTTAAGGGAAGTCTCACTCATCTCATCTAGATAACTCAAAAAATTACAAACATTAGGATTAGTCTTAATGCAGAAAATAAACTAGGAAGTGTTCTTCCCTGTGTTGTGATTACTTTGTTAATTTATGGCTCATAGGATTAGGAATTTTAACATCTCTTTGGCTCCTTAGTGAACAATTACCTAGGCTAGATATACTGTACTATATTTTAGCTTAGTATTTTTAGTAGGCATAACGACATGTTTATCAAAGTAGAGATGTTGCCGGGAGGTTCCCTAGTAATCTATTGACTCTGGGGAAATACATAAAAAAGGGAGAAAACATAAAACTCAAATAAAAATTAGTGGATAGAAATTTTCAGGTTTGGTAGTGATTATAGTTAACTTAATTTTGTTGCTGTGACTAATTTTAAAATGGGCAAAGGCGCAAATTTAGCGATAATAATATCGCTACGTGTATGCATAAGAACTAATCTATTTTCAGTTCACAAAGTACAATAATCAATTGTTTTTGTAGCAATTTTACCGACGACAATACCCAATTGTAATGTAACCCCCTTCGATAATCAGGCCGGGATTAGCGTTTAAGCTCATTTAATTATCGAATGAGAAATCCGGAACAATTAAAAACTTTTTAAAAACACCTGTACAAATGGATCTCCATTCATTTCATTCATTAAAACAAATGGCCTGTTTGGTCTGTTACATATACAATATCAGAGTAAGCACAATTCCCGACGATCGCCCGAGATAATAACATTAATCCAAAGGTTTATACAGGGCATCATTGCCCATCTCAGTATCCATACCGGGGATTACACAAAACTATACTACTATGATCTATACAATATATTTACAATGATCCAAAATGATAACCAATTCGATTTAAAACCAAAATATATAACTAAGACTACCGCTGTCAGTCCTAATCGTCCTTTGCCACTTGCTTGCCTTTCGATCCACTTGCCCTGTCTAAAAATGTTATTTGGAAGGAATGAGATTCTAGAGAATCCCAGTAGCAACAGTTTATTTATATGATGCATATATACAAAGCAAGTAAACATATATCACAATGCAGTAATCAATATTCGAGACCGGGCTTCCGCCACGTTCCCTTCACTTTAAACAAGGTCGGGCTTACGCCACGCCCCATCACTTTATCAATATTCGAGTCCGGGCTTTCACCACGTCCCCTTCACTTTCACTATAATCGAGTCCGGGCTTTCGCCACGTCCCCTTCACTTTCACTATAATCGAGTCCGGGCTTTCGCCACGTCCCCTTCACTTTCACTACAATCGATGACTAATGCAAACAAGCAATGCAATACACATGATATAGGATAAAGTGTCACTACCTTTGTCTTTCGTTCCTTGAGCAGGCACAGGCCTTCTATGCTCCGGGCAGATATCAAAGCCTAAAGTCATAATTAAGGACGAAACATTATTCTCTATTCCAATACTCAATTAACTCTTCAACTCTTAGATTTGGTTATCAATAATGACTCTTAAGAAGCCACAAATGCCTCTAATAAAACCCCTAAAAGGTTGGGAAACAATAGGGTGAAGATCTCTTTTCGAAAACAACAAGTGCTGGAATATAGGGGTGGGACGCGGCCCACCATTCCTTGGGCCGCGGCCCAAAACAGGTCAGAAAGGCTTGGGCCGCGGCCCAGAGATTTCCTGACTCTGGGCTGAACTTCGAAAAACCATAACTAATTCTAGAAAATTCGAAACGGAGTGATTCCAAAGCCAAAAGAAAGGTATTTGAGTCTTATTTCAAGTAAAAATATGGCTTATATCTTAAAATCATCACAAAAATACAGAATCACCCAAAACCCAACATTACTCCAAAACAGAGTTCTGTTTTTGCACCAAACTTTGGACAACCATAACTCACAGAATACTCAACGAAATGACACAAAATATGTGTCCGTTTTGAAGCTTGGGATGTGAACTTTAAGACTGGAAAGTTTCACAATTTTCTGAAATCATTTGGTCACTCAAAACGTCCACACAAATAAACTGTCCAGACAGAGTTCACATTGACAGCATTTTCCTACTTTTCTACCAAAGTGTTCAATGACTCCAAAATCATTAACCAAGCTTATTCCCATACAATTTCACTCAAGGAACACAATGGTAACCTCAAAATGACCAAATTCATACTCTAACCACATGCCCTGTTTTGACTAATACACCAAAACCAACACAAAGATCCCAAACTTTACTTTTAATGATTCAAACCAATCCATTTGTCCAAAAGACATCACAATATACCATTTCCATTATCACAACATGCCAAACTCACTAAGACCCTAATTTTCGAAAATAGGGCATAAATTTCCAGAAAAATCAATGCTCACCAACATCCACAATATATATATCAAAAGGGAGATAACACTCACCTCTTTCACTTTGCCAAAGAGATTTCTTGATTCTTCAACTTTCACAATCTCTTGAGGTCATAAACTATCACCAATGAACACATTTCAACCATCACAATGAAGCTCTTCATTCAAGGATCAATATTAAAGAAGGAAGTTTGAGCAATAGGAGTCATTTTCTTTACCTTTTTGCAAGCTTTTCTTCTTCCTATTTGCTGCAAAAATGGCGAGAGAGAGAAGGGGAGAGAGGACGAGAGAGAGATGGAGGAGGAGGAGTGAAGAAGAAGCACAAATGATTACAATACTCCCTCCATTCAGATTTTGCTGCGCACAAGAGGGAAGAGAGGAGAGAGAAACTATAAAAAAATTGCATTTGACTTTCTCTTATCACTCCCACATGTGAGCTTGCCATGTGTCATTTCCCCATTGGTTCTCACACACTTAATCACCAATTATCCTCTCTAATCCTTCCATTAGCCATTTTAATTACACTTCTCATTTTCTTTTAGTTAGTAATTAATTTCCCCATTAATTACCAACTTATGCCAATAATTCCATTCTTTCAATTTTCCAACAATTATGACATATTAAATAATATTGCCACCAATATACATTAATTCAACTTCAATCCGATAATTATCCTCAATAATTATCATTAGGCCTTAATCTAAAATTGGGGCGTTACATGTAACTTATGGATGCACATAGCAATATTTTTTATTGCTATAAAAATAAAGGATAGGTAACATCATTGTTAAAATTGCTACCAAAATAATTGATTATTGCTACTATGTGAACCAAAAATATGGATACATATAGCGATATTGTTTATTGCTAAATTTGCACCTTCACCTATAACACCTTCATTTTCAAAGGGTATGGATAGCTTAAATGCAATAATATCTTTGAAAAGGGAGGTGATAATCTTTTGTAAATAGCGTGGGTACCAACTTCAAAGTAGAGTTTAGACTTGCACTTAAGTGGGTTTTGAAAAAAAATTTCAAAAACTTTTTCAAATTGGTTTCATATTAATTTTTGATTGATTTATAACCCATCGATTTTAGTTTCATTTCTTCATATCAGAGTTTTAACGATACATTCTCTTCTAGAACCCAAATTACTGCGGTTAATTATTGGCTCTAGATAGACTGTTGTCCCCTACTAGTTCGTATGTCACTATTCATTGCCTAGATACAAGCACTTTACTTATATGTCAATAGTGTTAGATCTCATGTTTTGATGATAATAAAGAATGGTATGTAAAAGATTTGATAAACAAATAAGTTTGAACAAAGAAATAACAGGAAAAATCATCTCTTGAAGCAAGCATTGGAGTAATGAAGAAAGGCCAAGAGAAAAAGATGAGAAACTTGATCATTGGCAAGTTTTCTACAGGGTTACTCGAGTACGTACTCGAGTAATGGACTTAAACTTGAAGTAACCAGAGTCGACCTTCAAGTAACCTGCCAACGATACTCGAGTAAGTACTCGAGTAATAAGATAAATGACTCCAAGTTGCTCTCGACCTGCCAATGTTACTTAAGAAGATACTCGAGTAACCAGGTAACTCACTGGCAGTTGCTCTCGGCCTGCCAACGTTACTTGAGTAGCTACTTGAGTAACCAGGTTTTCAAGTTGCTCTCGGCCTGCCAATGATACTCGAGTATGTACTCGAGTTACTCTATTTCAAGAAATGTGTTGCTCTCGGCATTTTCAACCCTGCCAATGTTACTCGAGGCGCTACCCGAGTAACTCACTGTGGTAAGCAAAACCTGAAGGTATTACTCGAATAACATGAAATGTTTTTCTCACCCTTTACTTCAAGTTACTACTCGAGTATGCAGAGTTATTTAGAAGAAAAACCTCAAGCCACTACTCGAGTATTCAGAGTTCCTTGGAAGAGAACTTCAAGTTATTACCTGAGTAAGCTATGCAGAAAATTTATGTTTACTCGAGTAAGGACTCGAGTAACAAGGTAATCAAACTTGAAGTGCTCTCGGCCTTGAAATCCTGCCAACATTACTGGAGTGAACCATCGAGTAACCTAAAATTGCAATTCTATGCTTCAGTGATTCTTATTCACTCTGTGAGAGAGATATTTCATTCAAACTCAATATTTGTTATTGAGATAACTTAAGGTTGTTGAACCTTGAGTTGGGATTGGATTACAACTTGTAAGGGGGAGCGAGTGTCCAGGCGAAGGAACTTGCTTGTACTGAGGTGCCAAGAACCCACTTAATCTTGGAAGTTATAGTGAAACTCTCAGAGAAGCTCTGAGGATTGGATGTAGGTCAAAGTAGTTGTGATCGAACCAGTATAACTCCCGGTGTACACTTCGGTGATATTTCTTCTTACTCTTTACTACATTATATTCACTATCAAGTTTTCATATTTGCAACAAAATTTTAGTATCACCCAATTCACCCCCCTCTTGGGTGAAACGCTTGCTCTAACATTTGGTATCAGAGCATAGGTCTTCTTGTTAAGGTATAACAACCTAAGAAGGATCCAATGGCAAGCATGGGTGAAGGAATTCTTCCAGATGGAGCATCCATCACTAGACTCCCAGGGTTCAGTAGCGAACACATTTCTTTCTGGAAAGCAAATTTCAGAGTATTCGTAATGGCTACTAAATATGGGCTATGGGATGTGATTGAGAGTGGAAACTATCAACCTACAAAGATTGTAGATTCTCAGAAAATTCCCATGACGCCAGCAGAATACAATGAGAATGACAAGAAACTTATCACTCTCAACAGCAAGGCAATTCTGATGTTACAAAGCGCTTTAAGTCAAAGTGAGTACTTCAGAATTTGCACACTTCCAACAGCAAAGGAAATATGGGAAGCACTGGAAATAGCTCATGAAGGAACTTTAGGAATAAAGGAGAATCAGATCAACACCTTGGTTACTGAATTCGATCTACTTTGAATGAAATCAGGTGAATTAATATCTGAATTTGAACTTAGATATACTCATCTTGTTAATCAACTTGCAGCACTTGGGAAATTTTATGATTAGCATACCCAAGTACGAAAGATTTTGAATATTCTTTCTAAAGAGTGGGAGGCCAAAGTCACTGCAATAGAAGAAGCAAAACGAGAATCAATGAGATCACTTGCTTCTCTATTAGGAAGCCTTTCTGAATATGAAAGCAAACTAAAGTTCAAACTAGAACTAGATGACATCGGTGACAAGAAAAAGAAAGGCCTAGCACTAAAAGCAAAAGAAGAAAATCAAGATGAGGATGAGGAGTTTGACGATGACGAAATGGGCCTAATCATAAAACGATTTAGAAAGCTCTACAAGAGAGGTCAAGGCTTCAAACACTTTCAAAAAGGAGGAACTACCAGCAAAGATCATATCATTTGCTATGAATATGGAAAACCAGGACATATCAAATCAGAATGTCCAGAACTGAATCAAAAGAGCAAAGAAAAGAGAAAAGGCAAATTCTTTAACAAAAAAAAGGCCTTTGTATCTGCTATATGGGGAGATAGTTCATCTGACGAAGAAAGTGATGAAGAAGAAGTAGCCAATATATGTCTTGTAGCTCCAGAAGACACAGAAGAAGAGGTAAATGATTCTGATCTTACCTATGATGAATTACTCTATGAATATAATGCTTTACATTCTGAATTCATCAAATTAGTTAAAGAATTAATTGTTTTCAAAAAGAAAAACAAAGCTCTTAAAGTTGAACTTAAAGAAAGTTCAAAAAAGAATTGTGAAAATTGTTCTTCTTTGAAAAAGAAAAACACTGATCTGACAAAAACTCTTGAAAAATTTACACAAGGAAGTGATATGCTAAATGTTATTTTAAAAGCTCAACGATTTGTAAATGATCGATCTGGAATTGGATATGATCCAAAATCAGATAAGAGGAAAGGTAGAAAGAAAGGAGGAGGTAAGTCATATTTGAATTATTTCCAGCATTCTGTGCATACATCGAATCCTTTTGCATTTTGTAATTACTATAATAGAAAAGGTCATTATACATCTTCATGCATTCATGAGAAGAAAGGAAACATAGGAACCTACAAATGGGTACCTAAAGGCTCATATGTTCAGAATATTATTTGTACTAACCTAAAAGGACCCAAAAAGATGTGAGTACCTAAGACTTAGTCATTTGTTTGTAGATATGTCTTAAAGCATCCAAAAACAACAAATGGTACATAGACAGTGGATGCTCTAGACATATGACCGAGGATTTCGAAAGTTTTACCACATTGCAACCTAAGGAAGGAGGAAAGGTAAAATTTGGAGGAAATCAATCCGGAAAGATAGCAGGAATTGGTGAAATAAAAAATGACAAAGGAATCCAAGTCAAAGATGTATATTATGTTGAAGGTTTGTGTCACAATTTGCTGAGCGTAAGTCAAAGTGGAGATAAAGACAACTGGATAATATTTGATTTAGAGGAATGTCTGATTGTCAACAAAAATGACTTACAACTTGATAAGAAGAATATCAAGGCTCAGCTCAGAGCAAAAAGGGAAGGTAATTGTTATACTCAAGATATTAGTAGAAATGAATCTGAAAATTGTTTTCTGAGTAATGCCGATGAAAGTTGGCTATGGCATAAGAGATTGGCTCATGTCAATATGCGTCATTAGGCAAACTACTCAAAAAGGATTTAGTTCTTGAATTACCCAAAGTAAATTTCAAAAATGACTTGATTTGTGACACATGTCAAAAGGGTAAACAAACTAAATCATCTTTCAATTTGAAAAATGAGATTTCAACAAATAGACCACTACAATTATTGCATATGGATTTAGTTGGACCAGCAAGAGTAAAGAGTCTTGGTGGCAACTTATATTCATTGGTCATTGTTGATGATTTCTCCATATTTACATGGGTTATTTTTCTATCATCAAAAGATGAAACTTTTGAAGAATTTATTGTTTTTGCCAAGAAAGTGCAAAATGAGAAAGGTATGTCCATTGCAGGTATTAGGACCGGTCATGGTGGAGAATTTGAAAATCAAGCCTTTGAAGAGTATTGTGATACTAATGGCATTGATCACAATTTCTCTGCTCCAAGGACACCTCAACAAAATGGAGTCGTGGAACGTAATAATAAAGTACTTACTGAAATGGTTAGAGCAATGTTGAAGAAAAGAACGTCTCTCAAGTGTTCTGGGCTGACGCTATGACTACAGCATGCTATATTTCAAATAGAGCATATATTATAACAAAACTTGGAAAGACACCATACGAGCTGTACTAAGGAAGGAAGCCAAACATTGCTCATCTACATATCTTTGGTTGTAAGTGTTTTATTCATAATAATGGTAAAGATAACTTAGGAAAATTTGATTCTAAAATTGATGAAGGAATTTTCCTAGGATATTCTAACCAAAGTAAAGCATATAGAGTTTTTAACAAAAGAACCTGTGTTGTTGAAGAATCAATTCATATTGTATTTGATGAATTTGAATCCTCTGACAAAACCATTGATGAAGAACAGGAAGTTGTTTTAAATCAAGAAAATGGTCAATCTATTTCTAAATCTCTTATTCCAGAGGTTGATGAAACTAAGGAAGAAGAGCAATCACTAGGACAACCTAGAGCTTGGAAATACAATAAAAGTCACCCCTTAGATCAAGTCATAGGAGATGTGAATGAAGGGGTCAAAACTAGAAATAGAATTTTCAATGAAGTAAGTTTTTTCTGCATTCATTTTTGAGATTGAACCTTCTAACATTGATGAAGCCCTACAGACAATGATTGGGTCATAGCAATGCAAGAATAACTAAATCAATTTGAAAGAAATCAAGTTTGGGATTTGGTACCCCGTCCCAAGGATCATCCGATCATTGGTATTAAATGGGTATTCAAGAACAAACTCGATGAATCTGCAATTATTGTTAGAAATAAGGCAAGATTCGTGGCCAAAGGCTATAATCAGGAAGAAAGGATTGATTATGAGGAAACGTATGCTCCAGTGGCTAGATTGGAAGATATACGCGTACTCTTAGCCTTTGCATGCGTCAAAGGATTCAAACTCTATCAAATGGATGTAAAGAGTGCATTTCTAAATGGTTATATCATGGAAGAAGTATACGTAGAACAACCTCCAGGTTTTGAGGATGTAACTAAACCTAACCATGTTTTCAAACTCAAAAAGGCTTTATATGGTTTAAAACAAGCTCCTAGAGCATGGTACGAAAGGATCAGTAAATTTCTTATTGATCAAGGTTTTGTACAGGGAAAAGTTGATACAACACTTTTTATAAAACAAAAACGTGATGATATTTTAATTGTTCAAATATATGTTGATGACATTGTTTTTGGTGCTACTAATGAATCTCTGTGCAAGGAATTTTCTAAGATAATGCAGGGAGAATTTGAGATGTCAATAATGGGAGAATTGAATTTCTTTCTTGGTTTGCAAATTAAACAAAGAAAGAATGGAATCTTTATATCTCAAACAAAGTATTTGAAAGAATTGTTGAAGAAGTATGGAATGGATGAAGCAAATGGCATGGACACGCCTATGAGCTCAACTACGTTGCTTGATGCTGATGTCAAAGGAAAAGACTACAACATCACAAAATATAGAGGAATGATTGGATCATTACTCTATCTCACGGCAAGTAGACCGGACATCCAATTTAGTGTTGGCATATATGCAAGATATCAATCAGCACCAAAGAAATCACATGCCGAAACTGTCAAACGAATCTTTAGATATCTTACTGATACCCCAGAATTGGGTCTGTGTTATCCCAAAGGAAGAAGTGAATATCTAGTTGCATATTCAGATTCTGATCATGGAGGATACAAAACAGACAGAAAGAGCACCAGTGGACAAGGACAATTTTTTGAAGGTTCTCTTGTCTCATGGTTCAGCAAGAAACAAAATACAGTGTCTCTTTCATCAACAGAAGCTGAATATGTTGCAGTCTCAAGTTGTTATGCACAAGTGATATGGTTAAAACAACAACTACAAGATCTTGGTATTTATCTCAAAGAAATACCAATCTATTGTGACAATACCAGTACGATAAGCTTGGCAAACAATCCAGTTCAACATTCTAGAACCAAGCATATCGATGTTAGACATCACTTTATCAGAGATCATGTCCAAAAGAAAGATGTGAAAGTAATATTCATTCCTACTCATCTTCAACTAGCTAATATCTTCACTAAACCCCTTGCAAAAGATCAATTTCTATACATTAGAAGAGAATTGGGAATGGTAAATCCCAATGAGTTGTAAGTTATTTCAGCTTCTCATAATATTAGATGAAGTCATTTGATAATGTTTTGATGATTACTAATTTAAGCATCGGAGTATGTAGAAACTTGTTTTACAGGAAGATTGAAACTCTGTTTTGAGAAATAAAAACAGAGGTCATCAGAGGACACCTTTACTGAAGTACCAACTTGAAGTAATAACTGACAGTGAAGCATTACCCGAGGAATAACTTGAAGTAAAATAGCACTTTACTTGAGTAACTACTCGAGTAATGGTCTTCCAAAACTAGAAGTAACGCATCAAGTTTCTTGGAATTTGAATCAAACGGTTCATTGGTGAGAACTGAACAGTTCAATCTGAAAATGAAAGGTTACCTGAGGCGAGCCTCGAGTAAACTTGAAGCTTACTCGAGTAAGGACTCGAGTAACTGCAAGTCTAGATCACCAATTTGATGAGAAACGACTCAAATCTGCTCTAGATTGGCTACAAAATGATCGAGGGAACATACATGGATAATTACAATATTATTCATGCCAGGTACGCAACTTAAATGAATTATTTTAAAAAAATTTTATATGATCATTCGAGTAGGGACTCGAGTAATGTCGGGTTTTAGGTCTTTATCTGTCGCAAACTTGGTCATTTCCATAAAATCTCCTCGAGTAAATCACTCTGTCCTCTCACAAAAACTTTTCACAATCTCTTTCTTACATGATTTCCAACAAAACCCATTAAATTTCAGCTCCAAAAACTTCCTAGTTTGTTCAGAATCCTCCAGCCCTAACTCGCGACTTATTCCTCTATTTTTCTGAAATCTCAAGCTTTATTTGATTCAGAATGGTTAGAACCAAAAACCTCACTCCTACATATTCTTCTGGATCCCCTCAACTTTCTAACCCTCTTTCTTCTCCTCCCAAAAAGAGAAGAAAACTCACACCGAGGTCAAAAGCCAAAGTCCAACTCAAACCTTAACTGAAACCAAAAGGGGTTGTTATCAAAGAGCCAGTAGTTACAAGGGCTCAATCCAGGAAGAGCACCTTTACTAGGAGAGGAAAAAGTGCAAAATCTCCCTCTCCTCCACCTTCTGATTCCTCAACTCCTTCCTTCACACCAAAACCTCCTAAAAAGCCCAAATATGATGTGAATGTGGCTAAGGCAATGGCTGGCATTCTGGATCAGCTTGAGAAGGGGCAATCTTCAAAGAAATCAACACTACCAGAAGAGGAGATCACCAAACCTCTAAAGGGTTTCAATGTCAACAAACTGGAAGAGTCCCCAAAGTACCTCACTCAATTCTCTAGGAGAAAAGTGTACAAGACACACTATGTAGATCTCAAAGTACTTCAGGAGGTATTGAAGCATGATCTTAGTCCTTTTTTAGAACCATTTATGCCTTGGCTTTCCATTAGACTTCCTTTTTGCACAAAAGTGGTCACCCATTTTTACTGCAACCTTGAGATTCTAGATGAACCAAATAGAACTTCAGCTGAGGAAGAAATGACTACCACTGTGAGAGGCCAAAAGATTCTCATCTCACCTTCTAAGATAAATTTATGGTTAGGGATAGAGAACCCCCCAGATGATATTTACTCCAAACTTGACTCAAACCAAATATTCTCTGTCCTTAAACCTGGTGAGCTTGTTGGCTCTTTAAATTTCAAACCTAGTGATATGTGTGATCATCACAGGGTTCTGTGGTATATTTACTCTAGATCCCTTGTGAATAAAGCCAACAACAATACCCACTTCTCTGATAGGGACTTTAGATGGTTTTTCTTCCTTACTCCTGAAGGAACAGAAAGATTTGGGCGAGTATATCTTTTCTGAAATGAAAAGGAACAGAGTAGACGGGAAAGCTACCACACCGATGCCATATCCTCATATTGTTTCACTCATTCTGAAGGAAAATAAGATATGGTATCTGGAGAGTAAAGAACACATTGAGAGGATTACTCCAGTTGGGAGAAACCAAATTAGCAAGCTCAACATTAACATTCCTCTCAAGGGTCCTCTGGAGTCTGGGTCGAAGAAGAAGAAGAAGACTGAGACTGAGACTAGCAAGATGGATGACACTCAGTCGTCGGCTCCAGCTGCCACTACATCATCACCATCTTTCCTCAATGCCACACTTCAGCATTTCATGGAGAATATGCTCAGAGGATTCTATGTGGATATTGCCAATACCAATACCGAATTGATAACCCACATAAATCACAAGATGATTGAGCTGGTTGAGAAGATGGATAAGAGGCATGAAGAGTTACTAGCTGAGCAACGTGCCCAAGGTGAGACATTGAGATTGATTCTAGCACGACTAGATTCTTTGGGTCCCGGACCTTCTGCCAGTCCATTATCTTCTGCACATGACACTTCTTCATCTCCAGAGCACATACTATCCCCAGAGCATATACCACTACCTCCATAGAACATTCCTTCTAATATTCATCACTCTGAGGTTGAGCCACCTATCCCTCCAGTTTCTAGCCCACCTGAGCCAAAACCCGAAGATATCCTATGCTCGGTGGATAACCCTAAAACAAATGAGACCATCCATATCATCATTGATGATTCACCACCTAAACCTCAATCTGAACCCTCTCCTAAACCTATTCCATCTCCTGCCCATACAAAGGAAATCTCTCCCTCCTCATCTTCTGATCATCATACTCCAGAGGTTGAGACCACCACTATGATCATCCACCAGCCTTCTCCTATTCCTCCCAGAGATGACATCCATATCCCTCCACTTAATCTTCCTGAACCAGAATCTTCTAGTTCATTTGACTCTTCTGGTTCAGATGCTTCTGTGGTTTTTCCAGTAAAGCCTATCTCCATGGTCAAGCCTTCTAGTCCTCCACTTGATTGATGAAGACAAAAAGGGGGAGAAGAGATTGAGTGTGATTTTGTGGAGTATCTGTGTTTCTTTTTGGGTATATGGGTGTATATGGGATTTAGGGAGCTTTTTAATTTAAATTTTCATCTTGTAATTCCTTAAGTTTAATGCAAGTTTATTTAAGTTATGATTTCATTTCAAGTCCATTTAAGTTTTAAATTATAATACATTGTGGGATCAATGAGCTTGTTGTGTATGCAAGGTGTATGTTATGATTTCAAGAACACTTTGAATCTAAATTCAAGAAGTATTTATTTGAGAACTTAGTTTCAAAATTCTTGTTCAAAATCACCAAGTTTTGTCATCATCAAAAAAAGGGAGAATGTTAGATCTCATGTGTTGATGATAACAAAGAATGGTATGTAAAAGATTTGATAAACAAATAAGTTTGAACAAAGAAATAATAGGAAAAATCATCTCTTGAAGCAAGAATTAGAGTAATGAAGAAAGGCCAAGAGAAAAAGATGAGAAACTTGATCATTAGCAAGTTTTCTAAAGGGTTACTCCAGTACGTACTCGAGTAATGGACTTAAACTTGAAGTAACCAGAGTCGACCTTCAAGTAACCTGCCAACGATACTCAAGTAAGTACTCGAGTAATAAGATAAATGACTCCAAGTTGCTCTCGACCTGCCAATGTTACTTAAGAAGATACTCGAGTAACCAGGTAACTCACTGGCAGTTGCTCTCGGCCTGCCAACATTACTCAAGTAGCTACTCGAGTAACCAAGTAAAAGTTTTCAAGTTGCTCTCGGCCTACCAATGATACTCGAGTATGTACTCGAGTTACTCTGTTTCAAGAAATGTGTTGCTCTCGGCATTTTCAACCCTGCCAATGTTACTCGAGGCGCTACTCGAGTAACTCACTGTGGTAAGCAAAACCTGAAGGTATTACTCGAATAACATGAAATGTTTTTCTCACCCTTTACTTCAAGTTACTACTCGAGTATGCAGAGTTATTTAGAAGAAAAACCTCAAGCCACTACTCGAATATTCAGAGTTCCTTGGAAGAGGACTTCAGTCATTACCTGAGTAAGCTATGCAGAAAATTTATGTTTACTCGAGTAAGGACTCGAGTAACAAGGTAATCAAACTTGAAGTGCTCTCGGCCTTGAAATCCTGCCAACATTATTAGAGTGAACCATCGAGTAACCTAAAATTGATTTGAAGGTTTAGTAGAGTTGATACTCGAGTAACTAATGAAGAAAAGTTTTCCATACCCGAGTAAGTATCCGAGTAGACAGGTATTTCCAAAGGTTTGAAATTTTGTTTACTCTATGCACTACCCGAGTAATGTTATGTTTGCTTATTGACTTGCAGTTTAAGAAAGTTTTCCCTATGATACTCGAGTATGTACTCAAGTAAACTTTAATGAATACTCGAGTATGCAAGTCTAGAAATTTAGAAATCATTCCAACGTTCATTGATTTGTTTCCTATATGATTAACCTTTCATTGTATTAGTATTCTTAGCATATTTACAGATAAACAATAAAGAGATCTTACCAATTAAGGAAAGTCAAAAGCAACGTTCAAATATCACCTACCGCCACCTACCGAAAACAGATATTTTTCAAATAATGGAAAAGTCAACAGTGGCTGTGTACTCTCCAACGGACGAGAAGAAAATGTTCCAACGGTCACTACCAACACTTCTATACATATAGGAACATTCAAATAGAGAAATACCAACAAGAACACACACACGAACGTATCATCAAGTTCGTTACTCTGTTTTGCATTATACCTGTAATTCTATACTTCAGTGATTCTTATTCACTCTGTTAGAGAGATATTTCATTCAAACTCAATAATTGTTATTGAGATAACTTAAGGTTGTTGAACCTTGAGTTGGGATTGGATTACAACTTGTAAGGGGGAGCGAGTGTCCAGGCGAAGGAACTTGCTTGTACTGAGGTGCCAAGAACCCACTTAATCTTGGAAGTTATAGTAAAACTCTCAGAGAAGCTTTGAGGACTGGACGTAGGTCAAAGTAGTTGTGATCGAACCAGTATAACTCCCGGTGTACACTTCGGTGATATTTCTCCTTACTCTTTACTGCATTATATTCACTGTCAAGTTTTCATATTTGCAACGAAATTTTAGTATCACCCAATTCACCCCCCTCTTGGGCGAAACGCTTGCTCTAACAAATAAAGTTGCCAGTACAAGACTGACTCTATACTTAGGTACAGATTAAGTACAATTTCCAAAATAGAGAACCAACAGGAAATTTAAATTCTAAGTCCTTTACTTTACTCACCTGTGATTACCTTCTTGCCTGGGGAACTACCTGCTCGAGCTGAAAATTGGTTTTTGGAAAAATAGGATGAGATTCAAAAGAATTCCAGTGGTAACAGATATCACTCATATAAAGTATATACATGTAACATGCCATGTCAGCCAAAGTTTAAATACAAGCAGTAAATTCAACATTCAAAGATAAATTCATGATATGCAGAAAGCATAAAGCTACCAATTCAAGGATAGCCGTCCCTTGTCACAGCATTAGGAAATTCTACTAGGCCTGAGCCCTTCTCATCTGAATGCTTTAAATTCATGATGATACAAGTATGCATATAACATATCACATAGTATGTGAGGGATAAGTTACTACCTGACAATTTTTTCCAAATCTTGACCTCAGTTGACGTGCTTCTGACGTCCCGGGCAAATATCAAATCCTATAAGTTATAATTTACGGGCGAGTTACTACTTATTCAATTCTTTGATTACTTAAGACACTTAGTTGGTTATTAGTAGGGTTAGTGCCTAGGCACAAGTTCTACTATTTACCCTTATAGTTCATGTAATACCCCAAATTTTGAGACTCGAGGCTAGAGAATAAGCCTGAGATTAGTGGATTGCTAAGCCCCGGTTTAGCAAGATCCCAAATTGTGATTAAGGGTTAATGAGTCCAAAAGTGGATGTGGTTAGTGATAAATAACCTTTTTGGAGAATATGATGTGATTTGGCACTCGAATATGATTCGTGTGTGTTGTGAGCAGTGCCAAAATCCTGTATTTGAGTTCAATTGTGGATTAACATCCAAATTGGCTTAGAATAGAGGGAAGAATTGAATGGGGTATTGTATTGGAAATGGTGTCATAGTGTGTTTTGATGTCATTGAAATTGGTTTGGAACTTTGGAATGAAAATGTTGCAATGTTAGGTTAGGTTTTGAAATGTGAATAGTGTTGACATGTTGAGATTGTTGTGAAAACATGTCAATGTGATGTGAATTTGATTTATTTGGTGTTTCCAATGGATTCCTTGTGAAAATTTATGTGGGAATGATGTTTGGTATGAAAATGGAACCAATGGAAGCAAAGATGCAAAATCTAAAATTCTGTCCAGTGAAACTCTATTCTGGGCAGTCCGTTTGTGTGAACGTTTTGAATGACCAAATGGTATCTAAAAATTCTGAAACTTTCCAGTCTTACAGTTCACATCTCAAGCTTCAAAATGAACATATAATTTGTGCCATTTCGTTTTGTGAACTAGGAGATATAACTGTCCAAAGTTTGGGATGGAAACTGAACTCTGTTTTGGGGCAGTGATGAGTTTTATGTAATTCTGGAATTGTGTGGTGATTTTTAGTAATGGCCAATATTTTTCCTATGAAGAGGACTTAAATATCTTTCATTTGGCTTTGGAATCACCTCATTTCAATTTTTCTAGAATTAGTTATGATTTTTCAAAGTTTGGGCAGAAAATCTGCCAGAAAATCCGAAAATGGGAATTATGACATCATCAAAATAAAAGATGACATCAGCATGGAATTAAAAGCAATTCCTTCATCTTCATCAGCCATTTCCTGACGCCATTTGAGAAACAAAAACGTGAGAGAGAGCTTGGAGAAAATAGGGAGAAGGAAGGAGAAAACTCGCGAGGTAGATCGATTTCTTCGGTGAATTCGTACCTAACGTGTATGATCCTTCTCCTAAGCTTCTCTTCTACATGGATTAAGGTACTTGAAGCTTAATTTTGCTGTTTAAAAGGGGCTAGGGTTCAGCCAAATTGAGTAAAAGCCAGAGGGAGCTTGAGGTAACTTCCGAAACTTCAATCTTTGATTGTTCTGGCTGTTGTGGGCAATTTAATCGGTGAAATTTCACCGGATTGCCATTGGTTTTAAAGTTTGGAAATGACATGGCCTAGGGGTTATGCTGCCCAAATTGGGTCTTAATGTTAGTTGTAACCTAATGTAATGGTTAATAAAGTGGTTAGGAGTAGAAAGGAACGCATTTACGGAGCCGAAACCGAAAAACCCCAATTTTCCCCGGAATACTTGAGAATTTTGGCCAGCTCTAGAAATGAGTCTTAGAGTTGGATTTTCAATGATTTGATGATTTCATTGAGTTCAGGAGTGAAAATTAGGTGGGGTTACAGTTGGGCACTTTTCCGGAAAAGGCTGAAAAAGCATAATTACGAAAACGCCCCTGAAACCCTTAAAGTGGGGCTGTCAAGGGTAATTTTGTAATTGACATTGAATTTGATAATTCCGAGTCCAGAAATGGATTCCTTGGGCAAAAATATGTTAGAATTGCCTATGTCAAAATTTCAAGAAAAGTACAGCCGGACCAGGTACGGCAGGGCCGGGCCGGCCCCCGAAGGTATTTTAGTAAATTTTCATTATAGCCTCATATAACCCCCAGAAACACTATAGAAGTGTCTAAATAGTACATTTGACATTGTAGGATCGAATGTGAAGCCCCGAGTTGCTGGCACGCAAATCGAGGAGAAAAGACTGGAGGTAGGGGACTTACCTTACTTGCATGTATTCGATATCTTTGCTTGTGTAGTGATGTATGTGATTGCTTTACTTGATTGTGTAGAGCATATTTGAATAAATGAAGCTCTGTTTCTGTTTTGCTGTGGCCATAGTTTTGTTACATGAAATACTGAGCATGCAAAAATGTCATTATGGGGCATGCATCTAGATAAAGCTAACATGTCATACACATAGCATCTATCATGCATGCATTATGGTATCTGTTTCCTACTGAGATTCTCTCGAATCTCACTCTCCCCTACCAACAATTTAGACAGGGCAAGTGGCTCGTGGAGGGAGCGGCTAGGACTCCTCCGAGATGAGATTGTGTAATCCTCATTTGAAGAACTGTAATGGGCAATTGTATCCTGTGTATCTTTAGCGAAGGTATGTACCCGGGATTGCCGGGATGATTAAGTTGTGCACTCTGATATTTATATGAATGTGATTTATCTTCGTGTAGTAATTGTATTCGAAATGTGAATATGAGACCAAGTTTATAAATGATTTCAAAAAGTATTCGTGAAAACCCCGTTATATGATGGGTTAGTAAATGTTATTTGATTATTATTGGTCTCTATTTCATTTTAATCGCATATTTTGGATATAATTACGGAGGGGGTTACAGTTCACAATCATGACTTTTGGCCCAAAGCCCACTACATTCGCACTATTCCATAAAAGTTGGCAGATTTTTCTCTTAACTTAGAAAAATCATAACTTTGTCTAGGAAACTCCAATTAGGGTCGTTCAAAGTCCTATATGGCCCTTATTAAGTATATTTTAAAGGAAAAATGATTACTTCTGCAGCAAACGGGCATAAAATCCCAAATTTCATAATTACCCACTTCTATCGTAAGACAACTTCCAGAATCATTACCAAACTTCAAAAATTTGTATCTCCCAATGTACTTTTCCAATTATTACAAATTACCTATAAAATCAAAGTTTGTTGGGTCTACTTTAATTTTGAAAAATTTTGTTGACATTGGAACTCATTTGACTAGACGCAACCATGTCACAATCAATCTGTCATAGATTAACCTCTAGATTCAATTCCCAGTTTTCAGAAAACATAATTAATTTTATAAAACTTCAAATTGGCTGATTCCAAATACATTGTAAAGCTCTTAAAGTCTATTTTCAAGAAAAAATTTCATTTTTGGAAATAGTAGCTGTAATCCCCTTCCAACCAAGGCTGAGATTAAGTTCATAAATACATGATTATGTGGAATTAGAGACCATAAAATGATTTGGGACTTATTAAAATTAAACTTCCCAAAATGGGGTTTACAAAAACCTTTCTAAACCTGTTCAACAATTGTCTCATATTCACACTTCAAATTCACAATTGGCCTGTACATTCGATTCCATTTATAAATATCAGAGTACAATGTAAATTCCCAACACACTCGGGTTCTATTAACCAACTAAAAGGTTTACAAGGCAAGAATGCCCATAATTAGTTTCCCAAATTAGTGGATTACACAAATATTATCCAATATCTCTAAAATATACATGTAATTTCTGACAAAATATGCAAATGATTTACATAATGATAACCAGTTATCCAAATATTTTACATAATGATATACATCAAATATGGAATTGTTTGGAAGTTACATGTGTAGACTTGCGTTACATATTAGTTATAGGTTGGGAGTTGTCATGCAGAATTTGAGTTGTGCTTTTGAATGTGATTTTAAAAGAAAATATTAAGTGTAGGTGCTGAAACCTTGAACTTTTATTGAGATTTGTGTTTAACAATCATTACTGCCATTATGTGATATCACTTGTATGGAAATTATTGGGTTTATATTGCAATTATTTTAAAAAACTTCTGTTGTCATATCTGAATTGACTGTCAAAAGAGTGATAGTGAGGCATTGCTGGACTTAAAAGTTGATTAGATATTGTTTAGAGGTATTTGGCAGCCGGTTTGAGTGATTTTGCTCTAAAATTTATTGGATGTTTTGCTCACAAAATTGTTGATATATTTGCTGATTTGCTATTCCCTAAATGTGATAATCTTGGTCCTTGGTTTTGGTAAGTTTTTCATTGATCTTTGATCCATTTGATTTTGGGGTCTCATTTGCTCTTTTGGATCAGATTTTGTGATCTAAATCTAATTCAAACTAGGAAAAATTCTTGCCTCTTCAATTCGCTGAAAGTTCCTCACTGCTGCACTTTAATTCTTAATCAAGTGTCTTCACTGAAATTGTTGTCTTCTTGGCACTACAGTTGAAGTTTCCACTTGGACTGCTGATATCCTTGCATTCTTATATTGAGTGTTTTTGCTGTAAGTTGTGAACTTAATTGAATGATTTGTTGAAGTTACTTACAGGTCCAAATTCTTTGCTGAAAAAAAAAACACAACCTGCTCTAATTATTATAAGTTCATTAGTTGAAACACTCATTGCTTGAAATGAACTGCTGCATAGTGAAAAATTAACCTTGAGTTGAGTTGCCTAATTTTCTACTTGATTGAAAGAGAGCTATAGTCATAAACTCTTGATTTGTTGTCAAAATCAGTTTTCTAAGTGAAATTTCTCTACGTAAGACCATGTTGCTGTCATAAATTCATTTTATTGGCATTTTGGTCTTATATAACTTTACTACTGTTAGTAACCATTTTCTGAAATTGCATTGAACTTGACTTAACTAGTGCATTTGACTAATTGATCATGAAGGATTTTTAGCATTTCACTCTTTTCTTGTGTGACTTGACTCATGGTTTTCAATGCTCTAATCTCTTTTGGCTACATAGTTAAACTTTAAAAGAATGATTTGAAACTGATTTGAAATCTTTAGGAAATTTACATTGAGGAATTGAGCTGTTGTGTTCTGAATCTAGCCTGCATTAGACTTGGAATTTGCTATCATTACTGCTGAGCTTAAATTTTGAGAGAAAAACTTGTGCATTTGAACTCTTTAATGTTGTTTAATTCTATGCTGAAAAGTGGATTTTGAGAATCCTTTGCTGTCACAAATAACTCTATTTTTTATGCACTTGTTTAGATTTTGAATCTAACTGCATATATCTGATTTATAAAATTTGATTTTACCTTGTGGGCATCAAGTTGCTTGCTGGTTTTGTACTTGCCATTGACTGAAAGAATTCTGCACATTAGGATTTGTTACGGATCTTTCATTGTCTAAGATTTATCCTTCGCCTTATATCTCATGGCTTAGAATAATCCTTATAATGATTTTAATCATGATTCACCCATGCTTACTTAGTCTTTTACAAGGCAAGTAGCACCACCACCTCTTCAATCTTTTGTAAGCTATAATGGGGCTTTCTCACTACCTCTTCCTCAACCCAGAATACCACATTAGATACCCAGATTGTCTAAGGGACTCTATTTTGTGTATTGTCAATCTCAATGCCATGAGATTTAGGATTTTCATTATAGGATAGAGAATGAGAGTTTAGGTCTATCTAGGCTTCACTAAGGGGCTTTTAAAACTGGTGACATGAGTGACTATTACCCTCCCTTTCCACCAAGCTAGTTGGATGGATTATCCTCCCTATAAGCCTTATTAAGAACCTTCTCCTCCACCAAGTCAAGAGTCACTAGTGATGAGTTTAGGAGACTGTTACTAGAAAAGACCAAAACACTAAGTAGTTGTAAGAAGGAGCTACCTAGTATAACCTTGGATGATAGAAGTACCATTTTAACAAGCGAATTGGAGCAAATTGAATCCTTGCTTGTAGAAGTTGATCCTACTCTAGTTACTTCCTATTGGACTTTGGGTCCAAGTTCACCCTTGAAGGGTCAGACTATTTGATTAGGATATAAGTAGCCTAATCAAATAAGAATAAAAATCAGCATTAATTGCAGATTAGGGAATAATTTAGTAATAATTATGGTTTTGTTAATTAAGGAACAAATCACCATAATTAGGAAATTAATTGAGAATAAATTCATTTAATTGCTATCTTGGAGGGTAAGAAGGACTGCACACGTTTCCTAATTTGTGGCCTCCATAAACCACTATAAATCGGGTGTGCCTCCTCAATTATAATTCACCCCGCCATTGAGCTTTCTGGCAATTCTCTTCTTTCTTACCATCTTTCTGGTTCTGGTGATCTGGTGTGTAAATCACAATTAAGCTCCAGTAGTCTAATAATTTGTGGGAACAATTATGGAGCATTAGAGCTTTGACCCAGATCCAAACATGGATTTGACTCGGTACGCTGTTGTCTCTCCCTTTATATTTTTCCCTTCATTGGCATCAGAGCTGGTTGATCCTGTGGCTGTGATTATTCTGTGAATAATTTTGTAATATAATTATTTATATGTTTCATCATGCTTATTATTTTCTACTGCGCTAAATCATAATTTTGGGTATGATTTTGTTTGGGTGTCAATATGAGATGAATTTCCGCTGGGTAATCATATATAATGATCTTTATATATGAATGTGCCATCTGGTGTTGCTAAAAGTATTTGGTTTTTGGAGACATATGCGTTAATTGAATTTGTTAGGGAACCTTTAAATAATGTTGGTTTTTATTACCAGTCTATTCGATGCTTCAGTCTTGCCTCTACATGAATATGAAATTGTGACATAAATGTATATATTGAACAGTACATGCGTCTGTGTTCTATGTGCTTCTATTCTTCTTCCCAGATTTGCCATTCGATTGAAGCTCCATATACACACAAATAATACTGAGTTAATGATTGTTGGCCGAATATGTTCGCTCCTCTGGTCATTTTTCATATATACATATGCATACTTCCTCTTCTTCCTCATATCTTTAATCTGATTAAAGGTGAGTCTTTGGAACCTAATGGAACCAAAAGAAAAAGAAACTTTAACCCTCAAAATATAAGAAAACTTTTGAAACATAGAGGACACACATCCAGGTCATATTACGCAGCGCTATCAACATCAAGCAAAAAATTGGATGTTTGAAACTAATTGTTTTTGCCTAAAGTAAGGTTATGGATGTGTAGAGCTTAAAGAGATGATTCCAAAGATGCTTATAACGCGTCAAACGGAGTTCGGATGAGGGAGAAATGAAAGAAAGAAGTTGGCGGGTCATTTGTCATCACCACCATTTTACTCATGATTTGATCAATCAAACAGAGGTTTTAAGATCAAATAAAGGCCAATGACACCAAGAACGTGAAAAATGTAGCTAAAACAAGGGAGATATGGCTTCCCAAACTTAGTAGATCACAATGACCCATCAGAGCTCTAACCGGGTCAGGTTGACCTAGCTGGAGGTTGAAGACGATGATGTGGCAGTCAATGCCACGTCATCAGTCAACCCAAGCCACGTTGCACCAATGAGAGCGCACTACATCAGTGTCCATCACCATATCAGCAAGTCTCGGTTAAGCGCTAACCGTTGACCGTTAAAAAAAAGAAAAAATGAGGAAAAAAAAGAAAACTAACATATGGCGCGTGGGGCCCACAAGGATCTCCGTTTGATACATGGCAAGTACCATCTGAGAGAGGACGGCTTAGAGATTCCCAAAAATATTGAAATTAAGTCAATGATGATTATATCATTTTTTTAGGATAGGTTTGCTTACTTATTAAGAATATTTCATCTGCAACATAAGGTTAATGCTGAAAGATTCTTTAAAAGTGAGGGATTATTCAAATGAGTTTTTGAATATAAAATCCTATCCAACCTTGACTTAAACTCTTAGAGATAAAAACCTAAAACTTGCAGCAACTTGAAATTATTAAATAATTATTGAATAATAACAAGTCTTCCCATGCTTCTAACCATATTGATTCAATTAGGATTGAAGCAGTGACTCTAAATTCAACCCTTTATCACAAGTGTTGTGACAAAGGACAAGACAGATAGAGATGTGAGAATCATCTTATCAAGTGGGAGGTATGCTGCAAATACATCCAAGAAAGTGGATGTAAACATGGCAAAGAGGAGCTTGACATTGTAGCTAGATGCTAGATGAGTTCATATAGTCAGAAGGGCCTATGAGAAGGGGAACCTAATTAAGAGACAACAAAATGAGGCAAAATTTTTTTAAATGTTCTTTATCATTGAATTTATGATTAAATTCTCTATTTTTTAGAATTTAATTAGGCACATTCTCTTCTTGTTTTCATGAACATTCATGTTGATTAGATGATATAGTATTATCTTCTTTGTATAACTATCTTTTGATTGAGTGGGAGTTTCTAGAATGTGTCTAGAAATCCAAAGGGGAAAGTGTTCATTAAAGACTATGGTTAAAAGGGTGAAGAGCTAACTAGCATGCTTGGGATGGGAGTCAACCTAGATGTCTTCTGAACATGAAACTAGTGAACTTATTATCTAATTATCCTTTATCGCATTTGAACAAATATGATTTGTATACCATAATCGTTTAAGTGACCAATTATGACAAAGTCTATTTGACTAAGCTTATGAAGACAAGCTCAATAAAGATATCTGTGGATTTAGAACTCTCAAATCTCTTTCATTCAAGAAGAATGAGATGTCAGGGACATCCTACCAACTAGTCTTGAGCATTTAGAGGCTGAAGCAACTAAAGGATACAAAAATTTTATGCTATCAAGCATAGAAAGAACAACATTGCTCAAACTTATGTTGGTACAAGCAATGTAACCTTAAACCTTATCCAAGTCGTGTTGATTGTATTAGAAGATAGTGAAACAGATGATCTTCTTCCATAAAGTTAAAACTAAGTTAAGTTTTAACATAGTGTATTAAGTCTTAACATGTCATTTAGGCAACACTTAAGGCAAATGTCAAACTAGAAAGTTGAGACAAACTAAATGCCAAGTTCTTTCTAACAAACAACAAGTGTATGTTGTGACAAGACATCTTCCAGTGAGTGGGAGTAAGCTATGTCTACCAATAAGTGGGAGTAAGGCACGACTTCCAATGAGTGGGCATATACAAAAGTAAATATTTCCCATGATATGCTTATTATGACCTTTAGCAATGTGATTCACCACATTGAACTTTAGCATGAAAGACTGAAGGATCTAAGATCCATAAGTCAGTCGAACTTAGCTAAAAAGTGGGAGGATTCATCCTCTAAGCCTAAGGGCAAGAAATCTATGAGGTAAACTTGATCTAAAGGAGGTCAAATGGTTTCTACAAAGATGAAAAGCTACATTGATAATCCTTAAGGGTTGTAAAAAGTAGCAATCCACTTGAGTTGTGGATGTTTCACAGAAGCATATGGCTTCATGTCAAATGTAAGGCAATAAAGAGATAGAATCAAGAGATTGGAATTGCACGTTAACTCTACATAGATAAACCACCCTAATTCACTCCATGCAATTATAACTGATAAAATCACATCTTTATTATCTCTTTAGTTAAGGATCAATGGGACTATGATTCTCAAATCCTTCGTTGGATTTTGATGTTTCCCTTTAGGGATAAAAGATTCCATTTCTTGCCATATGTACACATTGATCAAAAGACATGATCAAATTAGCAAAAGAGTATTTGCTAAATAATGTGTGCTAAAGGGTTAATACCCTTATGAATAAGTTAAGAACTTATTGTACCTGGTAAAGAAACATTTTTAAGAAAATCCACTACAATTAGCAAATTATGACTTTAGTTAACCAATGAACGTGAGGGCAAAACATAGAGCTTAGTATTTCGTTAATGTTAAGGATGTTTACTCAAAATACAGTAATGTTTACTTGATTTTTGGCAAGTTTGAAGCTGTTAGATAATGGCTAAACTAGTCAGGAATCAGTTAAACTAAAAGGATAAGACCTTTCGAACTAACAAGGGTTAAAGACACTCACGTGATTAGTTCAAGCTGCTCTATGTACAAGAAAGGCATTGTTTGGAAACTATCAATACCTAAAAGCCTTCAACATAATAGAATTGTTGAAATGGAGAGATAGACCTCTCCTTGACATGGTTAGGTAGATAATGGCATAAGTGAGGCCATCAGCCATATGTTGGTATGTAAGCTCACAGCTATTATCTTCATACTTGATCAAATGCCCTCTATGTCAGTCACGACCTTACCCTGTGAATCACATATAGGCCTTAGATCAAGCACAAGTTTGTTAAGACTATAAGGGTCAGCAACTTTATATCCATAATTCTTCTTATGAGTAAGGAAGATTGGGGTCAAGGTATCAATTTGTGAGATAACCTGAGAACTTGACAAGACACATTTTTCATTAGTAAAAATAATGGCAGCTCAGTGACTACAAGAGAACCGAGGGATGCAACATTCATAAAACCCAGATTTCCTAGCAGGAAATGAGCATTAATCATATTGAATCTCTTTAAGAGGCTCAAAAGTGACAACGAATAACCAAGTGTTCCTAAGTTCATTGATATGAGTGGGAGGATTGAGACCATTTTCACAACGAAAGAGGTAAGAGGTAAGTTACAAGAGAATTACCTCACTCATGCATAGGAAAAGAATCCTATGAAATCCACCTCGGAGTAAATTATCATCTAGCGAATGACTATAAGGGGATAGATTCCCTAATGGATTAAATGCTCCATTTATCATTTAGAAGGTAATGAAAACTACCTATAAGTGTCTGAAAGACACTAAAAGGACCTGCTAAAAAGGAATGCAAAGTGTTATGCAGGAGGATATGGATTCTTTTTTGGGAACTAGCCAAGTATATGTTTTTGGCAATTTGTCACCAAGCCAGGAGGCGATTGGGAACAAGTAGGTTCTCAAATCTATTGAGGGCATATAAAACCTAAAACACTTAATAGCAAAGGGGTACTATAATAGAACGTTGTATATTATACATTTTAACTCTGCACTTTGGCAATGATAGCAAGCTTAGTCTTGAAATTACATCAAGATGATGTGAAGGCCGCTTTCCAATTTAAAAATTTTGGAAATTAGATGATACACTCTACATGAAACAGCTTAAGGGCTTCGTAGAAACAATCACCCAAATAGTAGTATGAGGTTTCACAAGGTGAAAGCCTCACCAACTTTGAGATAATTGAAGAACACTACATGAGTTCCAAACGGTCTAGTGATGATTCTTTATGAAGTCATCCTATGTCAAATGACATATGTTTAGCTGAAACAAGTGTCAAGGGAGTCAAAGGAATAAAGGATCGGAGAATCTTTAAATTCTGAGTTGAGAAAATCATGGGTTGTACAAATATCTTGAATGTCAAGGTAAACGGAGATTGTACAAGGAAGATACAGTCTTTAGTACCTAAGACATGTACAAGTGTGATCTTTAGGCATCCTAGGATGCCAAACTACAAACCCTTGGACACCCCTAAAGTCTAAGGCACAAACCTAAAGAGGTTACATGTCCTATGAGGAATCCAACATAGAAAAGGTGGATAGAGTCCCATAGTAAGACTATGGTTGGTAATGTGCACATTGGTGTGTATAAGACCAAAACGTTTTAGTAGGACTTGGAAGTTTTTTTTGGTCCTGTTGTGAAATTGATTATGAATAACTATGGATTAAGTTGTCAAGACAACAACTTTTTTTTGAAAGGATACTCTAATACAAGACATATGCAAATAGTGATGGAGTAAGGAAATATACAAAGTATTTTTCTTGTTGTCCATGAAAATAGAACACAGGGCGTGTTCTACCATAATTCAAAATGCCATATGGCTAAAGTAATTCCTATGAGAGATTAGGAATGAATGGTGGATAGAAGAATCCAAATGATAGCATCTTATGATGAGGATCCTAAGTATCACAGCAAGGCAAAACATACTTTTTTTATATATCTCTATAAGAGATATGCTTTCAAAGAGGGAAAGCGACAGTTCGATGACCTTCTACTGACAGAATATTGGTAGATCCCCTTATTGAGCCCATAGCTTGATTTTCATTGAGTTAGTAAATATCTGGGGGTGCAAATAAAATGTAAGTTCGTGAACTTCTTTTATATGAAGATAAAAGAAATAGTTTGTATGTTATGAGTAAATACATATAAGGTATACAAGTTTGTATGTCGTACAGGTCAGAAGATGTTGGTTTACTCACACAAACAACCATCTTCCCATGTTTCGCGATGGCATGGGAGGGTAAAGCGAGCAAATGATCACCATCATATGGTTAAGAAGAATCGTTGCGCTTGAGTCGCCTCAGTTAGACTGAGATGAGATCTACATGTGTGCATATAGACCTATAGCCAAGCAAAGAACTCTTTTTCACAAGTAAGATTGTAAAAGAGATATTGTGAAAAAAAATTTCTGGTTCAAATATTGAGTACATTTTGGAACTAATGTCTGTACGGTGAAAGAGAAAGAAATTGATGTTCATCATAAACCATTCACCATAGCATGCAATTCATACTACATGTGCTTGAGAGTTAGACTGCAACATGGGATGTGGATGAAAGATTCCTAGTTCACTACAGTGTGAGTCCCAGGAAGGAAGAATCCTTCCACGATACCCTTAAGACTTAGGCGGCATCATGAAAGCTTGGTTTGGTGACAGCTACTTTAGCTGAAGCTCCATGATCACACTCAATTCGATCAAACAAGTGAAAACTAGGAAAGTGACAAAGTCAAGATGGACTGATGTTTAGTCAAAAAGGAAGATTTACTCCTATATACATAAGATATGCTAGTGTCTATAGTTGACCCCTTACTAGCTCTATGTGAAGCTTGTAAGTGTGGATTCTATGTGTGTGAAAGGAAATATGAGTTAATCAACATATTAACTCGAGAGGGATTAGATATGCCATGAGTAATATGTATGGGAGAATATGGGGCATATGAGGAAATGAATATATAGCTTACAGTTATATATAAAGGGTGTCCTTGGATGCTAATCCGGTATGAGGGATTTCTAGTATCACAAGCACCAAATCTTAAAGACGTTTTTGCCCACTCGATATAACGCACGCACGATGTAACCCCCTGCCGTAATTATATCCGAAATAAACGATTAAAGTGAAATAGAGACCAATAATAAGCAAATAACAAATTGCAAGCCCATCTACCAGACGGGGTTTTCATAAATGCCTTTCAAAATCATTGATAACTTGGTCTCACAGTCACATTCCGAATACAATTACTACGCGGAATATCACATTCATGGGAAATCAGAGTACACAATATAATCCCGGCAATCCCGGGTTCCATACATTAACTCAAAGCCTTATAGGGCATATTCGCCCCTACAAGCCCTCATATGGGGATTACACAAATTCTCATATCAAATACATACTCGAATATACATTCCAACCTACACAATTATATATCCAAATATACTTAATCCCAATCATGCATTGATAACCACCTATCACAAGATTACAACCCGAACGAGTCCCGTCGCCTTTGATTGATTACTCCATCCTCGATCCACCTACCCTGTCTAAATTGTTGGTAGGGGAGGGTGAGATTCGAGAGAATCTCAATAGGATAACAATATCAAAATGCATGTATGATAGATGTTTAATGCATGACATGCTTGCATCACACAACTCATGATAACACAATGACAATTTGCAAGCTCAATGCTTCGAACAATATACCTATGGCCATAGCATAAATTGAAACATAGCTTCAAATTACACATAATTATGCAAAGCTAAGACATGCACCAACACACTAACACATATATCAAATACAAGCAGAAGAGATATGTTCCCTACCTCCAGTCTTTTCTCCTCGATTTACGTGCCAGCAACTCGGGGCTTCACATTTGATCCTACAATGTCAAATATACTATTTAGACACTTCCATAGTGTTTCTGGGGGTTATATGATTCTATCTTGAAAATTTACCAAAATACCCCCGGGACCCCGGCCCGGCCCCGCCGTACCCGGTCCGGCTGTACTTTTCCCGAAATTTTGACATGGGCTATTCTGACATATTTTCGCCCAAGGAATCCATTTCCGGACTCGGAATTATCAAATTCAATGTCAAATTACGAAATTGCCCTTGGCAGCCCTACTTTTAGGGTTTTAGGGGCGTTTCCGTAATTATGCTTTCTCGGCCTTTTCCGAAAAAGTGCCCAACTGTAACCCCACCTAATTTTCCCTCCTGAACTCAATGGAATCATCAAATCATTGAAAATCCAACTCTAAGACCCATTTATAGCCCAGACCGAAATATACAAATACTCCGGGGAAAATTGGGGTTTTTCGGTTTCGGCTCCGTAAACGCGTTCCTTTCTACTCCTAACCACTTTATTGACTATCCCATTAGGTTAAAACTACCATTTAGTATCAATTTGGGCAGCATAACAGCCCCTACAACCCATTTCCATAAATTAAAACCAACAGCAATCCGGCGAAATTTCACCGATTAAATTGCCCACAGTAGCTAGAATAGTCAATATACAAGAGTTTGGAAGTTACCTCAAGCTCCCACTAGCTTTTCTCAAAGATGGCTGAAACCCTAGCTCTCTTGAACACCAAATTTGAGCTTCCAACCCTTGAATCACATAGAAGAATAGCTTAGGAGTGGAGTTATACGCGTTAGGAGCAAGATCGTCGGAGAAATCGGCTTACCTTGCGAGATTTCTCCTCTTTCTCTCTCTAAGAGCTCTCAACTTTCTCTCACAAGTTTCAGCTGCTGTGTGCGACAGAAATGAGCTGAAGAAGATGAGCAATTTGATTAATAATCCATGCTGACATCATCTTTTAATGAGATGATGTCATAATTCCCATTTTCGGATTTTCTGGCAGATTTTCTGCCCAAACTTTGAAAAATCATAACTAATTCTAGAAAAATCGAAATGAGGTGATCCCAAAGCCAAATGAAAGGTATTTAAGTCCTCTTCATTGGAAAAATATGATCCATTACTAGAAATCACCACAAAATTCCAGAATTACACAAATTTCATCACTGCCCCAAAACAGAGTCCATTTTCGACCTCAAACTTTGGACAGTCATATCTCCCAGTTCCCAAAACGAAATGGCACAAATTATATGTCCATTTTGAAGCTTGGGATGTGAACTTGAAGACTGGAAAGTTTCATAATTTTCTGACATCATTTGCCTAGTCAAAATATCCACACGAGAAGACTGCCCAGACAGAATTCACACTGGACAGCATTTCCAATTTTTTGCAACCAATGTGTCCAATCCAATTTAAATCAATTCCAATGATTAAATACCACAACATGACACCATTTCCATCACAATATCCCATTCAATTCCTCCCTCTATTCTAAGTCAATTTGGATGTTAATCCACAATTGAACTCAAATACAGGGTTTTGGCGTTGCTCATAACACAAGCGACTACAATCCACTTTATATTCTCTAAAAGGGTTCATTAATCACTAACCACGTCCATTTTTGTAGTCATTAAACCCTAATCACAATTTAGGATCTTGCTAAACCGGGGCTTAGCAATCCACTAATCTCAGGCTTATTCTCTAGCCTCGAGTCTCAAAATTCGGGGTGTTACACACGATGGTAGGCCCATCAAGTATGAGTAGGAGATGTTGGACTTTGGGTCCAAGTTTGCCCTTGATGGGCCGGACTATTTGATTAAGATATAAGTAGCCTAATCAAATAAGAATAAAAATCAGCATTAATTGCAGATTGGGGAATAATTCAGTAATAATTATGGTTTTGTTAATTAAGGAATAAATCACCATAGTTAGGAAATTAATTGAGAATCAATTCATTTAATTGCTATCTTGGAGGGCAAAAAGGAGTGCACACGTTTCCTAATTAGTGGCCTTCATAAACCACTATAAATAGGGGTGTGCCTCCTCAATTGCAATTCACCCTGCCATTGAGCTTTTTGGCAATTCTCTTCTCTCCTACCATCTTTCTGGTTCTGGTGATCTACTGTGCAAATCACAATTAGGATCTAGTAGTCTAATAATTGTGTGGGCAAAATTATGGAGCATTGGAGCTTTGACCGGATCTAAACATGGATTCGCCCCGGTATACTAGTTCTCTCTCCCTTTATATTTTTCCCTACACTTCCAAATCTAATGAGGCAAGTAAGGACTTGAGTAATGAAGCGATTGATGAAGAAATTATAGTTGAGTCACCCCACACGTTTAAGCATGAAATGTGTCACATCTCCTACTTCTAGTCCTCATCACTTGAATGAATATGTTGATTGCACTTCTTCTACTTCTATGGGTATTGATGTGAAGTTAGTATGGATGTCACTTCTTGCATTAATCTACTAGTCATGACATACGTGAACCTATTGATTGTAGTGAGCAATATTTGACTACCAGTTTAGAGAACTAGTGTGATGAGGTTAGAAGTGATACTAATTCTCTTGACTATGGCTGTGATGTACTGGACAAACCTAATGCTATAATTGTCTCTACTAATTATGATATTCTTGGGAAAGGTGCTTCTGGATTTTCCACAGGTGAATTTGAGCTAACTTCACTCCTTGCTATTTTGAGCTTTAATGATCTCTTGCTTGCTTTTAGGGAAGAAAGTAATAAATTGGAGGCAAAACATCAACAATTGTTCAACGCTGTATTGGAGACTGACACTTTAAGTAAGCAAATGGATGAGCTCAATGCAATGGTTGACCGCTCAAACTCTTTTAAACTTCATATATGTTGGGAGAACTCTGGCGGTGAAGTGGGGGCTCCAATCTTCCCAAAACTGCATGAAGAAAAAAGGAGGCAGTGCAGAAAATGTTCAACACCTTACTTGGGCCCAATCTAAAAAGAATTTGGAGCCTTATGGAGAGATCCTTGTAGCTAGAACCAATCTAAAGCAACATGATATTCTCTTGTAGCTGGAACCAATATGGAGCAATATGATATTCTCTTTCTAGCAACTCAAGAGCTAGGAGAGACACACCAAGAAGTTGAGGCTATGCAGTTAAACATTGGAAAGGGGAGTATTTTTGCTGTCACATATGCTGACATTGATTCTCATTCATTAAATTCTGTGCCCTACATGATTTGTGATGATCTTAATAGTGATTCTAAATGTGTTGCATGTATTGAAATTGAGAATGTTTTGCAATCTTTTAAATTCACTCTTAATATCGATTCTAGTTGTCTATCCAAGCTTATTGATGACCATGTGAATGATATTGAGTGTATTGCATCTCTCTTGAACACTACTTTTGAGGCTGACTTTCAAAGATTTTCATATCAGATTTTAACATGTGATTTGCTTCCGACATAGATAAGTTTGAAACTGATTTTATTCTACCTGAATTTTCTATTGGTGATTCTACTACCCATGATAGTCACACTAATTTCATTTGTTTCTCTAGATATTTAAGGTTTCAAAAGCCAATTTGTCTAATTCTAATTTGAAATCTTCTTTCTCTAGTGATTCCATTCCATATGTACATAGTTGTTTACAGGAGATCCTCTCTTATGACATCATTTCAGATTTAAGAACATGTGTGCGTACTGAAATTGCAATTAATCGTCTTGAGCATAATGTGATACCATTTGACTTAGTTAGGTCTTATTTAGTTCCTAAAAACTCTCTCATTGCTATGCTTAGTCACATTGTTATTCATAAAGTGTTTTCTTGTAATTTGACCCCGAATTTATTTACACATATTTGTGATCACTTGAAGCACTTAATTTCGATTGGGTAATGTACTACTAGTTCTAGTTCTCTCTTACAGAAAATTAGTGGCAAACAACTTCAAAGAAGTCTAGACATTCCATACATCTTGAAGCCCTAACCAATAGATCAAGAATCACTACCAAGGAAGGATGTGTTGGGATCGACAGGCACAACGAAAGAATTTAAAAATTTTTGCCAATCCCAATCAAGGATCTATCAATGATGTTTAAACAGGGTTAGGAAGGATCATACCTTTTCGATTTAGGATTTTTCGATCTCTAGGAGCCAACACCTCAGGTTCGCTCCCTCTACCGATATCCACACAAATGCTCTTCAACACAGACTATGTGCTAGCGCCTCTAATGTCTCCTAGGGTTTCTCTTATGGTTCTAAATTCTCATTCGTGTCTGAGTTTTTCTGCTCTATCAATTTTATAACCCATGGGCCTATATTCGAATTTCAAAATTAATCTTCATTAATTTTGAAATTAATTAACAATTAATTATTTTGATAAATTAATTAAATAAATTCAATTTAAATTAAATCTGTCCAATAGTTTAAATTTAACCTATTTATTTAATCCAAATAAAGAGCCATTAAATTTAATTTATCTTTATAAATTAAATCTAAGATACTATATCTCTATCATGTTAGTTATTAAATCTAATTTATCTTAATAAAATTAAATTTAAAACTAACACAATATAATAATATCATATAATATATAGATATATATACATATATAGATATATATATGTATGTATGTATTTTAAATATACATATATATATATATATATATAATATTATTAATTTTATTTTCATGAATTTTATATTATACATATATAAATATAAAATTCGTCCACCCTATATTAAACATTATCTCGTGTTGGGCTATTCTTGTATGTGACTTTGTAGGCTTATACGAAGTTGGCAGTGGGCTAATAACTGTACTAAACCACAAGTCATAAGTAGCCTTGATAGAGCTCAATATTTATATATTTTATTAATCTTAGGCTTTTGTAGGACTTAATTAAATATTTTGGGTTTAATCAAGTGTTAATGTGAGATTTTAGTAAAAGAATAATTTGAGGATTATAGTGTTTAAATTGTTATATTTTTAATTAATATTTGTTATTCCCATTATTCTTTGATTGTAAGCAAAAGATATTACCTTTGTGAATCTAATTTTGTAGGTGATGATGTGGCATAACTTGAGTGGTTAAGGTCAAAGTTGGAGCTTAATGAAAGACAAAAGTGGAACATCACAAGTGCAAAATTTATTTTCATATATTTTCTAAGAGGAGGTTAAATGAGTAAGGGCCATGTTTAGTTGTTGCAATTTTATGCCTAATGTTAAAACACATTTTCATCTCCTCATCCAAATATAGCAAAACTTACTTATTTAACCTAGATGAATTGAAGAAAGAAGAGAATGTGAGGACCATTGTTTTGTGTGTGAGAGTGGTAGTTGTGTAGTAAAATGAAAGCTAAACTGAAATGAACAATTTGAAGGGGCTGGATCAAATTAATAGAAAGGGAGAGGGCTGACGTAAGGAGCCTAAAGAAGTAAAGTAAGCTGGACCAACATTGGGGGAGGATTGAATAAAGAAAAGAGAGATGGCTGTGAAGAGGAATTGGAGAAGAGATTGAATTGAATAAAGAAAACAGAGCCAGCCAAAATTATTGAACAAATTAAAGATGGGTTGGACTAAAAAGGAGAGTGGACTGAATGAGATTTATTGAAGGAAGAGGAGAGTTGAACCGAAGGTGAAAGGAAAAAGAAAAGACAGTGGAGGCATCCAAAATTCTTGACCAAATGGAATTAAAAAAAAAAGCATAGCTGGATCAATTTGAATTGGTGGTCTGAAAGGGTTACATGAAAAAGGAGACCAGCATCGAAGGGAAAGAGGGCAGCTGCACGATACAAGAAAGGAGAAGGAAGAGGAGACTGTGTGAGAGAAAAGAGGAGGAGGCACGTGACTTAGAGGAAGGAAGGAGGAGGCGCTAGGCAAAAAGAATTGGAGCGGTTGTTCGGTGTTCTCCATTATTCTCTATAGCCAATCTCTTCATTATCCATCAAATTTCATCTTCCTCTTCCATGAGTAGCTAAAGTATTGGTGATTTCCTGCAGTTGGATAATGGTTTGAGCTTTTAAACTTCAATGGAATTCCTTTAAGCTCTCTTTCTAGTTCATAATTATGTAGCTTGGTTAAGTATGTAATTGTGATCTAGATTGTCTATGCCAAGTGAATAAACTTGGTGGTTGAGCTACGAGTTGATTAATTAAACTTTGTATGATTCATATTAGGAGTAGGATGAATTGTTTATTCCGACTCAGTTGAGTGGATTTAAATGATTAAATTGAATATTTTGAATTGTTGTAATAGTAATTACAATTTAGAATTGAAAGTTAATTATTCATCTCCTTGAGTCACAATTAATTTGTGGTATTCATTTAATTGCTTCGATTGAATGAATTAAATGATTATTGCAAGTATCGAGCTAGTAGTAGCTTAGTTCCATCCTCTTGGCTCATTACGGAATTCAAATTATTAACAAGCAAAGAAGATTAAAACCTCAACTCAAGGGAATCCCATTTCATTATTAGTCTTGTTTATTAAATTTACTTTGTTGTTAGTGTTAACTTCAATTCCGTTTGCTTCTTTATTAGATTACTTTATTAGTTTAATAATGCAAATTCTCAAAATGATTTCTAACAACTTTAAGGTATTTTTCACTTTACTATTTAGAAACTTGGAAATTAACTCCTTACAAGAATGACTTAGGTTGAGCTACTACGCTACATTTTCAATCCTAGTTTTATTTTGAGAACTCACACAGCATGGGTTTATCAAATTGGCATCGTTCTCAAGTTTTTGATGTTTGGGGCATTGATTTTATGGGTCTATGTCATGCAAATTTGTATATTTTGTTGGCTGTTGATTACCTTTCAAGGTGGATTGAGGCCATTCCTACAAGGAAGGATGATGCCTCTACTGTTATTAAATTCCTACATACTCATATCTTTTGTAGGTTTGGTGTGCCAAGAGCAATTGTGAGTGATCGTGGCTCACATTTTTGCAACAAATTGATGGACAACTTGCTATCCAAATATGATGTTCTCCATAAGACTTCTATCCCATACCATCCACAGACAAATGGGCAAGCTGAGGTGTCTCATATGGAAATCAAGTATATCTTGGAGAGAATTGTCAAGCCAAGTAGGAAAGATTGGAGTCTCCGATTGGACGATGCTCTTTGGCATATTGTATAGCTTTTAAAACTCTCATTGTCAAGTCTCCTTTCCGGTTAGTCTTTGGTAAGGGCTGCCATCTACCTGTTGAGCTATAACATAGAGCTTACTGGGCTGTAAAGACTTGTAATATGGATCTTCAAGGTTCTGCTGAGGAAATGATGATTGAGATACAAGAGCTTGAAGAGTTGTGGTTGGATGCATATGAAAGTTACCGTATCTACAAGGAAAAATCCAAATTGGTTCATGATCAAGGCCACTTACGGAGACAGTTTCATGAAGGAGAGCAAGTACTTATGTTCAAGGCAAGATTCAAGCTCAAAAATAGGAAGCTTAAAACCAAATGGCAAGGTCCCTACAAAGTGGTCAAGGTGCATAGCTTTGGGTTAATAGAGCTCGAAGATCTTGCAAGTGGTGCAAAGTTTCAAGTGAATGGTCATTTGTTGAAGCATTACCATACTAGTCATCAACTACCTTGATTACATGGTAGTCTCTTTCCTTACCTTATTTCTTGTTTTATTTGATGATATATACTATTAAACAAGTGTGGTAGAGGGACTTATCAGTAGTCAAAGTAGTTTGTTAGATTGCATTTTTCAATTCAATAAATTCTATTTTGAATCATACTCTTGTGCTTAGCCTTATCCTACACTACCCTTTTCTCTATATCCTTATGCCTAATTTCTAAGAACTATTTTCACTTATGTCTTCCCTTCTCTCTCTCCTTGTGACGATGATGTGTTGTGCTTTAATATTGAATTGGACTTCACAACATTCACTTTACCCAAGAGATAACTGTGTCCAGGTTCTTTGTTTTTGTGCATCACATTGAGAGCAATGTAAGGATTGAGTGTGGGGGTATGTTTATTATCATGATGGATTTCATGGTGATATCATATGCCTCTATTTCCTGCTTATATCCTTTATTGTTTTTGGTCCAATTCACTGAGATTTTTGAAGCCTTTAGTCATGATCAAGTATCTCAATTACTGTTAGTTGGATTCATGATTGAAACTTGCTTTAAATTAGTGAATTGCCACAAAATTCAAGTATTTTAACGATTGATGATTTAATTTTGATGAGTTTGTTAGGGAACAAAAAGCCTAGTTGGAAGGTGTTTTGGGCCTAATTGTTCATTTCATTGTGTGATTTATCCACCAAGATTATTGCTCTCTAGAACTTATTTTGTTTCTTGCTTGAGGCTACATTTTACAATGATATGGATAGAGATGACATTGGCATTCATTTTTAAACCCATTGACCTAAATACAAACCATTAATCATTTACCTTTGTTTACCCCCTTGAGCCCTTCACTTTTGTTTCTATTTCATTATATAAATGTTATGTTTGCATCCTTTATCAAGTTTTTCCTAGCACTATTGAAAAAAGGAGTATTATTATATATTAGAAAAGGAAAAGAAAAAAAATGCAATTTGAATTGTCAAAAGAAAGAAAATAGAAAAGAAGAGAAAGAGGAGAAAAAGTATGAATAAAAAAAAGAGAGAAAAATTCAAACAAAGAAATAAAGTCACAATGGTAAAATATGTGAATTAAGTTAGTCCTATAGTACTAAGTGATCTAGCAAATTATTTTGTGCAAGCGTAGTGTTTATTACATTTTCCATCATTTGGCCTATTTAACATTACAACCCTACAAAGTCCTTTGGATTTATTTATGTCATTGTTGCAAGTAGTGGACAGCCTAGAAATACTACAAGCCGATGGTAGAGTGTGGTCAAAGTGGATGTGAGTGAAAATCTACCCTATATGAGAGAAGAGTATAAACACTTATCCTAGTTAAGGTTTCCAATTAAGCTCATTGTAATTAAACATTGCATTGCTTTAACAACTTCAATTTTTTGTATATTCATTGAATTTCGATTGGAGGGTGATACCTTGTTATTTGGCTAACTATGATTCTTGAAGCTTGATCTTATCTATTCTTTCAACTTTCATCCCTCTTTGCCTAGTGTTGAGTTTAATGTTTTGCTCAAGCCTCTAGTAAGACATTTACGACTACCCAATTCATGTGAGGATTGTTAACATGATGCAACCTGTCATACAACCATGTCACGTCCCTTTTGTCACATGATATATCGGTCAAGGATGAGGCATGGATAATGTCATTCTGTTGTTCCTGACCATTACTTTCTCGATTCCTGAGTAGTCTGACAATCCATCGTAGTATGGCCATTCATTTCTCAAACTCACTTATTGGGGGGCCTAGTAATATCTCTCTACTAATGTGAGGGACAAATTCCATTTTGATCATTCATATTCCTCTACATGAAAAACCACTAAGCCCGATCACAGCCTTTATCATCACCCGGTCAAAAGTGACTTTTGACTAGTTCAAAGCTTAACAACTCTCATGTAAGATCTCAGGTCAAAAAGCATTATGACATGGCTGTACATGAGAAAAGCTAATGATTTGATCCATGTAGCTTTCTCATAGTGGGTAGGTTCAGCACCTTGTACTATTACAAGTGTCCAAGACTTTGATTCGTATCTTCATATCTTATCAAAGTCATACTGGTCTTTTTTCATCCCTACTCCTGCATAGACGACCGACCAGGGACATTTTAGGACAATCTTTATGATTTATCCAAGGATACAATTATCACAGCTAACATGCAAATAATATGATAAAAGAATGGGGAAATTCATTAAATAATAATGTTTAAAGTACAATGATTGGCTCTTAGGGCACAATTTCTAACACCCTCCCACTTGCACTAGGTACAATCATTAACTTACCTAATTCCCATTATCCTAACATGATGCTCATGCTTTGCCTGTTCAAGCGGCTTAGTAAGAGGATCAACAACATTGTCTTCTCCTACTACTTTGCATATATTTATATCACCTCTATCATTGATTTCTCTAATAAGATGAAATCACCTGAGTATATACTTGGTCCTTTGATGTGACCTTGGCTCTTTGGCCTATGCTATAGCACCGCTATTGTCACAAAACAATCTATTGGATTTGAGATGGTAGGCACCACCCTTAGTTCAATAATGAAATTTCTTATCTAAACAGCTTCTTTAGCTGCATTTGATGCTGCAATATACTCAGCTTCTGTTGCAGAATCAGCTACAATGCTCTTCTTGGAGCTCTTCCAGCTTACTACTCCACCATTCAAGAGGAATACGTATCTAGATTGCGATTTAAGGTCGTCTTGGTCAGTTTGGAAACTTGCATCTGTGTAACCGGTTACACAGAGCTCATCATCCAATCCAACATAGACAAAAAATAAGTCCTTAGTCCTTCTTAGTGTACTTTAGGATATTCTTGATGGCAGTCTGATGACACTCACCAGGATCTTATTGATATTTGCTCGTCATACTTAAGGCAAATGAGACATCCGGTCGAGTACATAACATGGCATACGTGATAGATCCAATGGCTGAAGCATATGGAACCTTACTCATGCGATCAAGCTGAACAGGTGTACTAGGACACAGATTCTTACTAAGATGGATGCCATAAGACATAGGCATGTAACCCCTTTTAAAATCCTGCATACTGAACCTATGTAGTATCTTGTCTATATATGTGCTCTGACTTAGGCCTATTAGTCTTTTAGATCTATCTCAATAGATCCTAATCCCTACGATGTATGTGGCTTCACCCATGTCTTTCATCTAGAAAGACTTTCCTAACCAAGTCTTGACACTCTACAAGGTAGGAATACCTTTCCCAATGAGTAGGATGTCATCTATATAAAACGCTAGAAATACAAATTTGCTCCCACTAACCTTGTAAACACATGGTTCATCGATGTTTTAAATGAATCCAAACTCTTTGACTACTTCATCAAAATGATGATTCTAGCTCTAAGATACTTGCTTTAATCCATAAATATATCTTTAAAGCCTGCAAACTTTACTATAGTCCTCTGGACGCACAAAACCTTCAGGTTGTGTCATGTACACATCCTCTAGGAGCTTTCTATTAAGGAAGGATGTTTTGACATCTATCTGCCATATTTTATAGTCATAATATGCTGCAATGGCAAGAAGGATTCTGATTGATTTGGCTATTGCAACTGGGGGAAAGGTTTCATCATAGTCTACACCATGAGTTTGATTGAATCTTTTTGCAACCAGTTATGCCTTGAAGACATTTACATTGCCATCTATGTTAGTTTTCTCCTTGAAAACCCATTTGCACCTGATGGTTTTTACACCTTCAGGTGGATCGACTAAGGTCCATACCTGATTGTCATATATGGATTGCATTTTATACTTCATGGCATTTAGCCATTTCTCAGAGTTTAGTCCTATTATGGCTTCTCAATAGGTGGTTGGCTCATTTTGCTCAATAAGCAACACATCACAGCTTCCAGTAATTAGAAATCCATATCTCTGAGGCTGATGCCATGTTCTATCAGATCTTCGTAAACCTTGTGTTACTTGAGGAGACTCAGCAACTTGTTGTGAGTCTTCTCTAATTTCCATCTATGGTTCTGTACTATCTTGTGATTCTCGAACTTCTTTGAGATATACCTTGCTCCCACTTGATGTGTTAGAAATAAACTCTCTTTCTAGAAACTTACAGTTTCAAATAACAAATAATTTATTATCGACGGGATTGTCGACATAATATCTTTCCATTTCTTTAGGATACCCCACAAAAAAGCACTTTGAGGATCTGGGCACTAATTTATCTGAGGCTTGTTGCTTAACATATACCTCACATCCCCAGATCTTGAGAAAAGATAAACTTGGTTTCTTTGCAGTCCATATATAATATGGTGTCTTTTCAATTGCCTTAGATGGAACACGATTTAGTATAAACGCAGCTGTCTTTAGGGCATATCCCTAAAAGGACGGTGGAAGATCTGTTTGACTCATCATAGATTGAACCATATCTAATAGTGTTTGATTCCTCCGTTTAGAAACGCCATTCCATTATGGTGTTCTTAGAGGAGTCAATTGTGAGATTATACCACAATTCTTAATATGGTCAATGAACTCTTGGCTCAAATATTTACCAATTTGATCAGATCGAAGTGCTTTAATTGTTTTGCCAAGTTGGTTTTGTTCTTCATTTTGGAATATTTTGAACATTTCAAATGATTCAGATTTATGTTTCATTAGATAGATATAGCCATATCTACTAAAGTCGTCTATAAATGTAATGAAGTACATATAACCTCCTCTGGCAACTATATTTAATGGTTCACATACATCTATATATATGAGGCCCAATAATTCAGTAGCCCTCTTACTATGCCCAGTAAAAGGTGTCATTGTCATCTTACCTAACCTAAAATCCTCCCAAGCTAATTAGAGGACTTCTCTAAATAAGAAAAGAAATACATTAAGAGAAACCTCGTTTAAACATTTGAGGGGAGTGATATGAGAATAGAATGTACATTAAGAGTATTGAAGAAAAGGCACGGCATGCAAGCCGTATTTAAATATAACAACCCTTTGTAAAAATCTAAAGTCATGTTGTTCACTATACCTAAACAAGTATGAAGAATAAACCACAACAAGTAATAGTTCATACAATATGAAAAGCAATAAATGTCATGGTTAGGTTATATTGCGCTATGAACAGGTAGTCACGGCAGTCCCGCTAGACTGGCCTAGTTTTCTTTTAGAAGAAATATTTGAAAATTTAAAAAATTTAAAAAATTTTGGCCCCATTTTTAAAATATTGGTTTTAGTCTAGTTCAAAATGATTTTGGCCCAATTTTAAAAAATGGCCTAGAACGGTTCTGATCCGAATTGTCTTCCCTACAGTTTTGGATCCTTACAACTTGAATAGAGATCCAAACTTAGTCCTGATTAAACCAGCCGGTACCTTCAACCAATTCGAAACCAAGAATGACGAATTCCAATTTTGGATCCAATCCAAAATAGAAATCGTGACACCAGCAACAAATTGTATAGGTTTGACTTTCTTAAAACCGAAATAGATTTCAAAATTGCATACAATATGCAACAGATCAAATACAATTCGACTTTCTTAAAACTGAAAACTAAATTAGATACATATTCGATTGTCTTCTTTTAAGCACACATGTATATCCCATATATATCACATATATAAGAACATAAACTCAATTGAAACGCATAATTAACCTGTCTCTGATGCCACTGTTGGGATCGGCAGGCAAAATGGAAGAATTTAAAAAATTTTGCCTATCATAATAGAGGATCTATCAATGGTGTTTAAACAGAGTTAGGAAGAATTGTACCTTTTCGATTTAGGGTTTTTCAATCTCTAGAAGCAAATACCTCAGGTTTGCTCCCTTTACCGATATCCACACGAATGCTCTCCAACACAGACTACGTGCTAGTGCCTCCAATGTCTACTAGGGTTTCACTTACTGCTTTAAATTCTCATCCGTGTCTGAGTTTTTCTACTCTATCAATTTTATAACCCATGGGGCTATATTCGAATTTCAAAATTAATCTTCATTAATTTCAAAATAATTAATAATTAATTATCTTAATGAGCTAATTAAATAAATTCAGTTTAAATTAAATTTCTTTGACTTCACTTACGATGATTGAGCCATATGTATTACTAAGCTCAATGTTAGTTTCCTAAGCTAACAAAGCTTGTATTCCTTGAAACAAATATGTTCCTCACATTCATGAGCACTCACTCATATCTCCATTATTACTATAGTTTTTAATTTGTCTGGAATTGCAAAATGCCTTGTGCAGATCAATTAATTAACCATAAATCATTAATTAGCGCACCCACACTCAAATCCATCATTCCCCCATACTTATCTATTCTATTGTCTCAATGAAAGAACAAACTCATGAATAATCAATGGAACCCAAACTGATTGTAAGAGACAAATGAGAAGACTAGCATTCCAATTGAATTCAATGATTATTTCTACCTTTTTCTACTAGTTTGGCATCTCCTCCACACTTATTATTAACAATCATATTCACAAAGGGTTTAACTAGTTCAAAACAACTTGAGTAAGGGAAAAGGACAACCTTGTGATGAAATCTTTTCAAACTCTTGTAGCAACAGTTCTCATCACAAATGAGAATCATAAATCTATCTAGAACTAGTGTGTCCTTTTGATCATCCTATTGGAAATTGTGCCCTAAGGGCCAATCATTGTCTTCAAGCATTATTATTTAATGAATTTCTCCATTCTGCTATCATATTATTTGCATATTAACTGTGATAATTGTATACTTGGATAAATCATAAAGATTGTCCTAAAATGTCCCTAGTCAGTCATCTATGCGAGAGCAGAGATGAGATAAGACTATTATGACTTTGATAAGATATGGAGATACGAATCAAAGTCTTAGGCACTTGTAAGAGTACAAGTTATTACCTTTTCCTATGTATAACCACGTCACAATGCCCTTTGACCTGAGGTCATCATGGATTCTTACATGAGAGTTGCTAAGCTTTGAACTAGTCAAAAGTCACTTTTGACCGGGTGATAAAGGTTTCGATCAAGCTTGATGGTTTTTCATGTAGAGGAATATGAATAATCAAGATGGAATTTGTCCTTCAAATTAGTATAGAGATATTACTGGGCCCCTCAATGAGTGAGTCTGAGAAATGTATGGCAATACTACGATAGAAAGGAGTTTCCATTTCTATTTTAAGACTACTCAAGAATCAAGAAAGTAATGGTCAGGAACAGAAGAATAACATTATCCATACCTCATCCTTGACTGATATATCATGTGATAAAAGGAACGTGACATGGTTGTATGACAGGTTGTATTGTGTTAATGATCCATATATCAATTGAGTAGTCCTAATGTCTTATTAGAGGCCTCTTGCGACTTGTGTGTTAGTATAGTTATTGGCCCACTGCCAACTTCGTATGGGCCAACAGGGTTGCATAAAGGATGGCCCAACATGAGATAATGTTTAATCTAGGGTGGACGAACTTTATATTTATATATATATGTAATATAAAATTCATGAAAATAAAATTAATAATATTATATATATATATATATGTATTTTCGAAATACATATTTTTACATATATATATATATATATGTATATATATTATATGATATTATTATATTGTGTTAATTTTAAATTTAAGTTTATTAAGATAAATTAGATTTAATAACTAACATAATAGAGATATATTATCCCAGATTTAATTTATGAAGATAAATTAAATCTAATAGTTCTTTATTTGGATTAAATAAATAGATTAAATTAAAACTGTTGGAGAGATTTAATTAGCCACCAAGAAAGTATATTTGAGCTTGTTTGATTTATTAAATATTATGTGTGCATGCTCCCCAGTCTTATAACTCTCTAAAACATGTCCTATCTCGTAATTGAGGCCAATTCGCACATAAGAGTACGTGGATATGATTGAGGCATTCATTTCACATCCCTAAGACCGAAACACAAACTTCTTGTATATTCTATCTTTTGTAAACCCCTTTGAGCCTAACACTTTCATTTCATTTTACCTTTGTGTAGTTTTGAATAGGTGTGCAAGATACTTGATGATAGCATACTAAGAGGCAGTTAACATGAAAGTCAACAAGCTTAAGAAGAATTTATCCAATTCGAGGCCCAACAAGCACTCCAAGATATCAAGGAGCCTATCAAGTCTAAAAAGTGCTTACATGAAGGCAAACATGGATTATTGCTTGGTTGATGACATACACAATTACATATGCAGCACTTGATGTGACACGTGACAGGGCACATCCAAAAGCCACCCCGGCATGTGCATTTTTGGTTTATACACTCTTGGATGCTAAGAAAGACAAGATCACAATTTAAAAGGCCTAACAAAGCATTTGGATTTGATTTCCACGTTTCTAAAGGCCAATACAATTATATGTGCAGGGAGGAGTCCAATGGTGCTCAATCTTTAAAAATAGGGCCCAAATGCATTGTGTAATAGACCATGGGAGTTCCACAATGTGATTCAGCCATATTCAAGCCCAAGTGGATGTCTAAAAGGCCCATACATGGTCATAAATGTGAAAAGTAAGATGAAGATCCACTTGGAAGGTCCAAGATGATTCTAGAAGCAACAAGAATGGTCTTATATTGAGTTAATCAGGATTCTATTTACTTTATTGAGTTTCCTTTTTTATAGTCCTATTTTGTATTGATAGCTACTTGAAGGGAAAGACTAACCTAATTTTATATTGCATTAACTAGTAGAGAGTCAAATAAGATCCATCTCATTAATGATGGGATCATCTAGGTAGTTTGCGTTATCTAGTTCATTCTATCTTGACTAGCAAGTTAGAGTATTCTAAAAGTTCTTTTGGTTTTTCTATTTTTATTGTTTTATTCACATCTATTTTTGGTTTATTTTATTTAGTTAGTGTTTTAGTCTCAAATAGCTTATAATGGGCTTTTGGGCTTAGGTTATCAATTAGGATTTTCATATTATGGCTTTTTGAGAGTCTTAGCTTATAAATACTTCATTATGTACCCTACTCAAGATAGAAGAATATAATGATATGAACAAGAACTTTGTTCTTGGAGAATTTTATTTCTCTTGTGTAAGCTTTGCTTGCATCCTTGTATTCATGTGAGAATACTTAATTGAATCAAGGAGTGGTCACCTTTGTGGTGTCTTTATGGCTAGGGTTATAAGAGACAGGTTCTCTTAAGGTCCTACCTTTGATCATCTGTTCCATTCATGTTCCCAACCTTGTTTTCTGGCCAATCTATTCCCCCTATCATACCAAGTGGTATGAGAGCTTAATATTTGCTAGATTTCAAGTTTTATCCGTCCGTTTTCCTTCTCAGCTTCCTTTTTTCTTCTTCCTTGTTTCCATAATCTTCCTTCCTTCTCTTGTTTTTACTATTTTGTTCTCCTTTGCCACCCATATATTTTGTGTTTGTTCTTCAATTACAAAAAAATTCAAGCAAAAAAAAAAGTGTTGTGCTAGAAGAAATATTGAGCAGAAAAAAAACAAAAAAAGAGAGGAAAGAGCGTGAGGTTTTTGGAAATTGAAAGATTTAATACAAGTTTCCTAATTTGAGATCTTCCATTGCAAGTCACAAAAAGTTTCTTAGATCTACAAATTTAGGCGGTAAGACTCCTACTTTCCTAATTCTTCCTTTTTTCTTATCTTGATTTCCATTCCCTTTCTTTTTCTAATTCCTTTATTTCCTTTCCTTGTTTATTTCTCTTCTTTCTTTCCATTATTCACATGTTTTTCCTTCCTTTCTTCTTTCATCAAATATTTCTATCATTTCTCTTATATTCTCTGGTTCTTACAATTATTGGTTGTGAAGATTACCACATACTAACATTGTCTCTTGATTTTGTTGAGTATCAATCAAGAATACTAATAGAGGAAAGCTTGAGTGGTAAATAGGGCCCAGCGTACCCGGCCCGGTTGCACTTTTCCTGAAATTTTAACCTGGGTTATCCTAACATATTTCCACTCAATGAATCCATTTCCAAACTCAGAATTACTCCCTCCGGTCCTAATTATAGGACATATTTACCTAACTTTGGAGAAATTAAGAATGGTAGTTAAATTAGCTAATCTTATTTATTTTCCTAAAATGCCCTTATTTAATACATACAATAAATCATGTTCTGTTCATGTTGATCACTTGCCTTGATGTAAAGCAAGTGATCTTGCCTGTCATTAAAATGGAGTTATACTGGTTTGGTTCGAGTGGAATTGAAAAGGAAAGTTACAATTTTAAAAAATAGAGATGATGACGTTAATAGTGTTAAATTGATTATCTTATCCTTTATTCTTATAAAATAAAAGAAACAGTAGAATTGAAGTGTATGTGAAATTAATGAATTGCAAGTATTACTTACTTTATAGAATACATAGGTGTATTATAAAATTATTATTGTGTTTCATTATTATTGAGAAAGTATCAATGGGGGTATTTTGGAAAGAAATTGACAAAAATTAAAACTTTGTCCTATAATTAGGACCAAGATCAACTCCCAAATATTGTCCTATAATTAGGACCGGAGGGAGTATCAAATTAATGTCAAATTACAAATTTACCCATGGCAGCCCCACTTTAAGGGTTTTAGGGGCATTTTCGTAATTATGCATTTTCGACCTCTTCTGAAATAGTGACCAACTTTAACCCCACCTAATTTTCATTCCTGAACTCAATGGAACCATCAAATCATTAAAAATCCAACTCTAAGACCCATTTCTAGAGCTTGCTGAAATTTATGAGTTCTCCGGGGAAAATCGTGGTTTTACGATTTCGGCTCCATAAACGCATTCCTTTCTACTCCTAGCCACTTAATTAACTATTACATTATGTTATAAGTACCATTTGAACCAAAATTGGGCAGCATAACCCTTAGGCAACTCAATTCCCAAAATTTAAAACCAACGGAAATCTGGTGAAATTTCACTAATTAAATTGCCCACAGCAGCCAAAATAGTTAATATATGAAGGTTTGGAAAATACCTCAAGCTCCCACAAGCTTTTCCCAAATATGGCTAAAAACCCTAGGTGTTCCACAAAATATTTTGAGGTTCCAAACCTTAAAGAATAAAGAGGAGTAGCTTAGGGTCGGAGTTATATGCGTTAGGAGCTAAATCGTCGGAGAAATCGGCTTACCATGTAAAATTTCTTCTCCTTTCTCTCTCTAAAAATCTGAACATTCTCTCCCTCTTTCAACTGTTGTTTTGTGCGTGAAATGCTAAATGAAGAAGATGAGAATGATATATTATAATATCATATATCATTTTAATGATTTATGGAATTTTCCAACAATTCCAAAACTAATTTTTATTACATAACTTCCTACATTCATGTAACCATGCCATCATGTCCAACCAATATTTCCTTATTTATGCCACATGTAGGAGAGACACCTAGGGGTCCCTCCCTATGGTCTCAATTGGCTTCACAACTTGTTTCGGTTACGTATACACATAAAGTCTCAATTTTGGTCAAAATTGCATTTTTGCTCAAATTTTCCATAAATTCATATTAAATTGACCAAAATATTCTAAATATACATTTTCTTTTATTTTCCTTAATTAATTGAAATTATCTTCAATTAATCAGAAAATAGTTAATTTTATGATAATTTAGCAAATTTACGATTTTGCTATTACCATTCTAATCCAATTTCTTTTCTTATTTTTCTTTGGCCAATTTCTATCTATTTTTGGACCAAATATTTTCTTTAATATTTCTTCATTTTTCAATCTTAATATTGGGCTTTTAAAATCACCCAAATTAATTTCATATTCATTTTTGCCCAATTTCTCGTGAAATTTAATATTTATAAAATTTATAAATTCCAAATTCATGAATATTCACCATTTTATTGAGTTTACCAAATAATTACAATATATTTGGTGAATATAAAATTTGGGGTGTTACACATTGCCTTCACCAAACTTGTTCCTCTCATTAAGAGCTACATTTTGGTTAAGTTTTCATAGAGTTGTCATGCTGCCCTAATTCTGTTTGAGAGGGGATCTTAGGGTTTTGATGATATTAAGAATATGAGCATAATGATAGAAATGGTTTACGCATAAAAGAAACAGAATTCGGTAAGTCTTGTGGTTAGAATTGCAAAATCATGTTGTGTTGGCCTTGAGGTTGATTTCAGCCAGACCTGAATCATGAGGAAATAATATGATTTTGATGATTTTGAGGTTTCTAATGGATTCTACACAAACAATTGTGTAGGCATGGCTTGTGGTTATGATTTTGGGTGGATTGGAATGAAAACCCTAAATCTAGAATTTAAGGTTATAGTACTGCCAGATTCATTTTCTAGAAGTCAATTTGATTTGGTTTACGTTTTGGTGGATCAAACCCTATCCAATGACTGTGATATTTTATATGTCAGTAGTAGACATCTTAAGCTTTAAAATGAGGTATAACATGCATTATTTGGGTTAGTAGATTGTAAGTTATGATTTATCAAAGTTTAGGTACTGAAGCTGGAAAGAATCCTGAGACAGTTTTGTTACTCGAGGATTTTTAAACTTTATGCTTATCAGTGGCAGTGGGTGATATTTTTCCTTTATAAAGGAATTAGAAAGCTTTCCATAGGAATTAGAACCACCCTAATTGGAATTTTCTAGATTAAGTTATGATTTTTCAAAGATAATTAATGAATTTGGCAGATTAGGGTTAACTTGCGAATTTATAGCATTTGGAGAGAACAAGTCATGTGCAATGGTTTTCTTTCATGGCTTTAATGAGTGAACCACATAATGTGATTATGTATCTAGGGCCATGAAATGTCAACGAAGAGCAGATGGAAGGATTGTCAAGCCACTTCAGTAGTTAGAAGTAAAGGAACAATAGAAGGACATAAACACAAAAGGTAGTGAACTTACCCTACTTGCATGTACTTGATATGTATGCTTGTGTATTGATGTGTATGATTGCTTTGCTTGATTATGTGTAGCATTTATGAATGATTGAAACTCTATTTCTATTGATGCTATGGCCATATGTATGAGATGTGAAGCACTGAGCAGGCAAATATGTCATTATGTGAGCATGGATTGAGGTAAGGCAAGCATGTCATGAACTAAGTATTTATTTTGCATGTATTTTGGTAATATTTGATATTGAGATTCTCCTCAATCTCACCCTCCCTTACCCAATCATATAGGTATGTAGAGTACAATAGAGGAATGCATGAAGATGTGCAAGAGGGAAATATGGTAGAGAATTGAAGATTGTTACACGATAATCTGTTGTGTCTAAATTATCGCATGTTTTGATTAATTGTAATAACAATGCCATGGATTATGCATGTATGTGTACAGAGTGGTATCAGAACACCTAGGAATTTGATGGTATCAGTGCATATAGTAGTGTTATCAATACATGTAGTATTGGTATCAGTGCACATGATAATGGTATCAGTGCCCGAATAGCAATATCAGTGGCATTAGAGAGCGGTGGTATCGGAACGTACAACTGCAGTATTAGTATCAAGAAGGGTACAGTAGCTAAGAAACAACATTCAAATTTACAACATAGAGAAATAACTCTGATAATTATAAAATGAGTTGACAACTGAAAGCAAAGTTTTTACCAAGTGAACAATTCCCTAAGGAAATAATTATGTAAGTTTTGGCTAGGAGTTTTAATTAACGTTTTTCGTAAGGCATAACAAGAATATTAGCACTTCCGTATATGTTCTAAAAGGGAAAAATTGAAGGGTTTTACAGTTATAATTGTAGTTTCACTTTATTTTGTAAATGCATGATTTCTATATTAACCGGTAAGGATGGGAAATATAGTTTATAAACTTGTGAAGATGATTAGATAAGGTTAGGAATATTGTAAGAAGTTGTTTGCACTAATTGGAATAGCTAGGAAAAAGAATCAATGCTTTAGATGAATTAATATAGTGTCAAGGGGTGGTATACACGTATAAAAAGAAGAGACTATAACTTTTCTTTTAATATTCAATTTTAATGAAATAAATGGTATTGAGGGGAACTAGATGAGAAGAAAATTAGAATAAAAATCTAGTTATCAAAGAGAATAAAAATTCCGAAGATCCTATTTATAAGCAACTTTCCCTTTGATTGCACAAAACGAACTGGTAGTTAAAAGAAAAGTGTGTCAAAAATGTCATATTTTTTCCATATATACCCCTATTTATGAAAAGAGTATAGGAGAGAGAATAGATAAAAAGTATGAGAGGTAATAAGTATAAGATATGAGAGAGAATGAGCATTAAGAAGGGTAAAATAGGAAAAAGAAGCTTACGTTTTTAGACAAAAAGTGAATGATGCTTATAAAAGGAATCAGTCCTATGAGAGAAAAAGTTGTTTATAAATAGGACCGAAGGGAGTATGATGCTTACTTTGACGGTAAAGTAAATAAAATATATACATGTTATGTATAGCTGATATTTTATAAGTTTTGTACTATTATTGTTATTAATATTATTTTCATATATATATATATATAAATGTTTATAATTTCTTTGAGAGAAAGTTGAGATTTTGTTTCTTGAAGGTTTATAAAATTTATTTATATATTTTATCCATGTAAACATTCATGAATTGAAAGAAATGAATTTTTACAAGATTGTGGACATTTTTATCAAAGGAACATATAGAAAGTGCCTGTTATTCATTACCTCTAGGTTGAGCCTGTTATTCGTGGCTATGTCTTTGGGTTTATTCGTGGCCTTTGAGCTATGCTTGCTATTCATGACCTTAGGGTTTATTTGTGGCCTTTGAGCTATGTATGCTATTCGTGACCTTCGGGTTGTGCCTGTTATTCATGACCTACGAGTTGCGCCTATTATTCGTAGCCTCTGAGCTACACTTATTATTTGTTTTGTGTTGGTTCCTCTGATGAAACAAGTTTTCAGGGAAAACATATAGTTTCATCATTGTTTATTATTATTGTATTTTTATTTGAGTTGACTCTATGATTATTTTCTTAAAATTTCTATTTTCTTTCCTTAAAAAAATACGAGCATATGATTATGATAAGTTTGAAAATGAGTGTTTACTTGTATAAATGATAATGTTTACCTCTTTTACATAGTAAAATTTGTTTCAACTAGTATGCCTTCGCATGTATTTATTTCAAGTATTTTAAAACATTTGGTTGCTTGAGTTGCAAATATATTGGGAAGTTCAACACTTAAAGAGATTTATTTATGTTTAATATTTATACAAAGTCTCATGAATGAATATTATATTGTTACTTGATATTCTACTAATTAAATAAATATTGTTGATTGTAAGTAGAAAATAGTAAATTAAAAGGGCTAATGAAGTAATATTGCCTTATATTTTGTGCCCATCACGCTTTAGTATTTTAGGGCATGACAATAATGGTCATAACAATTCACCTAAAGCATAAATGAGAAATATTATGTTTCTTAAAAAACAACTATCAGGTAACACTTTCAAATGATCAGTCTTTCCTAACTACTCTTATTTAAAGTACCTTTTTCATAAATCTATAATTAAATTCGCCTATTTTAATTTTTCTATAAATTAAAAAAATATGTGAAATAAATAATGGTTATTAAGAAAACTCGTCACTTATGAGAATACTGCTTCAAAATTACTAACGGTTATTAAAAAACAACCATTACCATTTATAAAATATAATGATATATAAAAATAAAGAACGCGACAGCTCAATAATCCATGAAACCCTCTCTATATAAACATCCGAAAAGGTGAAAACTGAACTCTACTTCTCTACTTCAATTTCGACTTCTCATAGCCAAATGCAAACTTTTGTTCTTCTTCACCAAAATTATGGACAAACGCAAGAGAACTTATGCTTCATCATCTGGGGATAAACTGAAAGATGAACTCCCCCCACTGACATCATATGCTCCATGTTTACCTGTAAGAGCAAGGACACATGGAATAATGCTTGAAGGAAACTCGTTCACTCTTTGAATAAGAATGTGGACAAGTTACTGGAGAAGAAGGAATATGATGATGCATCATATTCTTAAAACAGCTCCGTAACTTTTTATTTTTAGTTTGTTAAATTCTCTTTTTGTTTTATTTGTAAAGGCGGTTTCATAACCAACCACCAAATTTTTTTAAAAAAAGTGAAATACATAATGGTTATCAAGTAAAACTCGTCACTTATTAAAATACCATGCAAATAAATAACTATTGTAATTAGTAATTATCATATTTTGTCTCACAAGAATGACGGTTGTTATGCAAAAATTGTCTTGAAACAACAAATGTCATGATGGTTCAAAACCATTCCCCTTCCCATGTTGATGATAATAATACATGTTTCTTTATTCTTTGATGATTAGGCATGAGAACCAAGTAACATTTATTACCCACGACTACATGCGACTACTCTCTTCAACTTTCAATGTGTGCAATAATGGTTCGTACTCGTCACTTCCAATCTATTGAAACTCAACATTTGCTTAATTTTTCATACTATTTCTTCATCATTCTCCTTTGTTCTCTCAAGATGAAATGCCATGCCGTAGTCTTGCTAGAAAATCCACAATGTCTTCCTCTTCCTACACCTCCTTCTCCTCCTCCACAACCTCCACCTCCTTGTCCTCTTCCTCTATAACTTCCACCACTTCCACCTCCACTTCCTCTGCTCACTCAAGTGAAGATAATGATGTATCATACAGAATGCATTAACTACATTGTGAAGAGGCTGGCTAAATATTTATTGAGTATGAACAAGAAGGCCATCTCATTATAGATGAGTGTGAGATTGACCACCATAGTCCTGTCATACTCCCAAATGATTCAAGCCACTCCTCTGGTGATGACTAGCATCATGATGTGAAGTATACTGCTAATTTTTAAAAGTTTTGATTTATTCAAATTAAAGGAAACACAAATTTCAAAACTCATAGCAAACCTCATTCATTTATCAGAGGGTGATATTTTTTAGTTTTATTTTTATAAAATATAAAAATGTAATTATTTAGGCACTATTAGCCTTCAAAATTTTTTTAAAAAATATATATATCAAAGTTGTTAACAAGGAACCATGATAAATGTAAAGCAATAAATAACTATTCTTGCGAACGAATTGTGATGTAAAGTGTAACATAATTACATTCTATAATCAATTGATGAGTTTTACAAAATGAATTCGAATTACTCATCGCTATTCATTTGTAAAAACTTTCTATTCCCAACCTCAAGACAGGATTTGAACCTGTAATTGAGTGAGTTTTTCTGAATGTTTCAAAATCTTGTGGAAGCATCATATAGCGGTTCGTAAATTCATTATTACTCATCATTCTCATCTCTATATTCAATCAGAGTGATTCGATACTCATTTCTCTATTTATCCTTAACTAATTCATTTAGCCTTGAGTGCATACATTCATCATTCATGGCATGTTTATACAACAATGAAAACATGCAATAATTTATACATGAAAAATCACGTATAATTCTTCAATTTGCCATCACCCTTCTTTCTTGCATATCTTCATGCACTCTTCTCCTATACTCATCATACCTATATGGTTGGGTGAGGAAGAGTGAGAATCGAGAGAATCCTAGTAGGAAACAATGCAAACTATGCATGCAAGATAATATTTAATGTATGACATGCTTGCTTACATCAATTCATGCCAACATAATGACATTTACATGCTCAATGTTTTACAATACACTCATGGCATTAGCATAAGTACAAACAGAGCTTCAATCATTCACTTATGTTCTATAAAATTCATCAAAGCAATAAAACGTATCCTTACATAAGCATTAACATATCAAATACATGCATGTTAGGAGAGTTTAACTACCTCTTATCTTCATGTCCTCCTCTTGTACCATTTTTTCCAACTATTATAGCTTCTTGGAAGTTTTCCATTTCTTCTTCCTTGGCCTCTTATAACCCTAGATACCCAATCACATCATTAGCGACAAGATAGAGAGTTATTGGAAGTGTATATCAATGTCCAAGAAGTTAAGGAGGCTAAAAAATTAGACATTTTTCAGAAAAATATGAAATGTTGGAAGTTGGGGTCTTGGCTGCGACCAAGGAATCATTTGGCAGAGGCAAAAAATGGTCCAGAAACATTTGGACTATGACCAATCAATCTTCTGGCCGCGACCAAGAAATTCTCTGTTTCTTTGCTCAATTTCCAAAAATCATAACTTAATCTATAAAAATTGAAATGGAGTGGTTCAAAGTCCTATTCGAAGCTCTCTAAGTCCTCTATATAGGAAAATAATTAACCACGACCATGTACAACTACAAAAATACATAAATCCATGAATCCCCATATTGTTCCAAAATCAATTCCAATTTCAACCTCAAACTTTAACAATTAATATCTCCCAGTGTACAGCTCTAAATTGAGCATATTATATATCAAATTAAAATGTAGCATGTCTACTATTATTTTGGAAAGTTTCATGGTCATTGGGCAAGATTTGATCATTCAAAAACTCATCACAAGCAAACTTCCTCCAGAAAAATGAAATCTGGCAGTACTACTATTTGAACTTTAATCTTTGGGTTTTCAATCCAACCCTTCTAAAATCATGTTCACAACCTATTCACCCATACTTTTGCATTCTAAGCACAATGGTAATCTAAATATCATCAAAATAACAAAGCTTCCAGCCTCTACACCTATTGACCGAACAAACCCAATTTTGCCAAAATCACCAAAATAGAATTTTGTCCGCCAACTTGGTCTAATATCATCATAAATCATCATTTAATATAAACACATGATTAAACATCAAAAAGACCCCGTGACAAAAACATTAATAGTACCCTACTCTTATGAAAACTCATCCAAATAAGAAAGCAATCGGTTTAAAATGAAGGCTATGCTTATCTCTATGCGTTGACACAACCAGTTCAGTATTTTGACGGCACTCCAGCCAATTAGATAGCACCAAACACCTCTGATCAAGAATTCAAAACCACTATAATGTTGCTTTCACTGAGAGAAATAACATTACAGAAGACTTAAGGAGCTGGAAACACCGAATCAAAGGTGAAATCGACTCCGAAACTCTGGGATTTTCACTATTCATCCAATTTTCTCCTCTTCTATTTTCTCTTTGATTTTTCTCTATTTTTTCCTCTTCTTTCTTGGCTGGATGAAATGATCATAAAAGGGGGAGGGAAGAGCTTGATTTTTGCCATGTGTCTTACCTTTTTGATCCAATGGTCTCATGGTGTGACAAGTGTCATGTGATCAAGTCATAAGATGGCAAGTGTCCTTCTCTCTCCCTACTAGGAGTCCTTGATTGGTTAGGGGAATGACAGGATTGACAATTTCCCAAACTCCTTGGTTCGGTGTTGGGGAAGTGAAGTATGTGACAGGACCAGAGACCGACGGATTTCTCTGACTCGGGGTGAGGTGGCACCCCCTATGATGACAACTCAAAAGGCATAAAGGTGATGGTAATGATGAGGGATACTTGTCACCTCCTTACTCTTCCAACATGAAAGTGTCATTGTCCTTTGTAATGCTTAAGGGACTCTTGTCAGCCTCTTGCTTAGCCAACACAAAATTTAGTCATGATTGCTTACTTTATTAAAGCTACTTTAATAAAGTTACTTTATCAGTCTCTACTCGGGTTTCACTCGGGACTTACTCGAGATTTCTTCATGTATACCGAGGCTCGCTAAATAATGCCAAGTCAGAGTATATGTGTGTAGCCCCATATGGTGCCATATACCAGTATTTATTTAAAAAGAGCAGGGTACACATGTTTGCCCTAAAAATGCCATGTGCACACCTAAACCAGCCTATTTCGCCTGACTAATTCATCCCTTACCTCATGACATAGCTGGGTGGCATCTTCTACTAACCCAATGGCACCGTATATATATCCTATGCACATCTGTACCGACACTGTGATCATATTACCTACACGTACTAGGCCCTCTACTCAGTAGGGCCAGATCATATAGTCCCCGAGAGTCTTTCTATCTCTAAATATTCTTGGGATTCTTCCCAAACTAGGCTTAGTCTTCTGCCAAATATAGGCTTATCCTCAAGTCTCTAGGCTCAAAATTCAGGGTATTACAATTCTCCCCCCTTTCAATAAATTTTGACCTTAAAATTTGCTACTAGTTTGATTCTTAATATTTCTTCAAAAAGACCATTATAGCAAGGGTTTCATTTCTTTACTTCTACTCCTTTCTGACACCTCAAATTCTAGAGGTCTATGGATACTTCAAATTCTAGAGATTATCTCAAATTCTAGAGAACACTCCAAATTCCTAATACCTCAAGTTCTAGAGGTTTTTTCATTCAATTCTATTTCTATTTCTATTCTATTTTAATAAACCTTTCTCATCTATCCTATGCTTAAGCTTCTTCAATTCAAGTTCTCCAACTTCATTTTTCCTATCTAGCACTGCAACTAGCAAGTACTATCTAACTTTATAGTTCAGATTTCTAAGCCCTTAAATCAATTTCCGTTCCTGTTTCACCATGACCGCTAACTGCACCATTTTCAATTCAATGCATCGGTGACGATAATCACATCTCTACTTTTTCATTCATCTATGCTGTCTTAATTTACACTTTTCTGGTTTTCAAATATTCAAAATTCTTCTGGTCGTAGTATATTTTCACAATTATACTATACATAATAGTACTATTACATTTTTAAAGAAAACATGTCGCTGCTAGCCCAATTCACAAGTGCGGTAATTCATCTAGTGAGGTTTCAACTATTGATAGGCACACAACACCATTCTGTCCTACTTCACCAGGACGTTTCCCAATACTTTCTTTCTTTCTCATTCTGTTGCAAACTATACTGGTTGCTTTACTACAAACCTTACAGGTCACAATTCTTTACAAACCACACAGGTTGCCTTGTTTATTCTTTGTAGACCATACATAGGTTCCATTCAAGGATCGAGAATATTCAATACTGGTGCGAGTTTCAACCTATCTTATGGCTCTATGAAATCCTCTTATTAACATCATCCCACTTAAGAAATTCTTTCTGTAATTCTTTCTTTCAATTTTTTTCTTTCAAATGAGTGGCAGGGTTATTCAAGAAAAAATTCTAAATTCATCTGGCAAGACCTAGCAAACTGAGAATTTCTACAACAATTTCTGGCCTCTAACAATTCTGTACTGCTCCTACTATTCTAGGTTCCTCTGAGGATCTCTTCTTTTGAGACAACATAGTTCAGAAATGACCATTACAAACTGGTTATAAATTCTATTGAAAAAATTGTGTTCAAAATTCAGTTCTTACAAAAAGTTAGTTCATTATGTTCACAAATACAGCAGGTGCACTGGCCAGATCAAAGTTCAATTTTCAAAACTACATAGGAACCAAATAACTATTATAGAAGGTCATCGACTCTAAATTTCATTCCATGCTCCAACCCTTGCTACTTAAGCCATTTATACTCATATATACTGTTCACGAACCGTGTAAAACAAACCATCCATTCTCAAGCATTCATATTCATTTATAGGACACGTAGTCTATTGGGAAATTCTGAGGACACACAGTCCCTTCTATTCCAGCCTTCTGGCGATTTCAATTCTAGCCTTTCGGCCATTTCCAAGGCATTGCCCGTAATTCTTAGGCTTTGCAACCTCTTTGGGATACTACCTAACAATTCTTGGTCTTAAAACCGTGGGTATCTGCCCTTCTAATTCTAAATGCTTTTTGGGTCTGACTGCCTAAGGACACATTTTCCCAATAGATGTAACTGCCTACCATATAAATATATTCATAATATGAATACACTTGATGGTATATACATAGGTGCAGAACCATTACATAAATATGAGAGCAAGAGTTCACTTGACTTGTTCTGTCAAGTCTGTTGTTTCTTAATTCTTTTTTCTGTCCTTCTTTCCATAAAGTACTAGAGCACCCCATGGTGACTTACTAGGTCACAACCCTTTTCTCTAACAATTCTACATTTTGCCATCTCATCTGGGGTCATTTATATGGACTTTCAATATCATCTAGCTCCAGGCATCATTATACTTTCCTTACCTATCGAGGTAACCTACCCAGGTCGCACAAGGAATTTGTAAGTTACTTGTACATTCTATTCTTTGACACAACTATGAGATCATAATTCATGACTATTCTCATTCTTTCTATTACTCTGTTCCATCAGGGAACAACTTGCTCATTCATTCTTTCTAAGGGAATATTATATGATCAAGATCTTTCCCTATGCTAGATTAGCAACTACCAACCCCCAAAAACCTTAATTCATTCAATTCAATATAGTACCTCAATTCATTCAATTCATTCTGGTACATCAATTCATTCAATTCAATTCAATTACCTAGGGAATCAATTCAACTATCATTTGATTCTTAGGTTACAATTTACTGAGGTATATGGTTAGGCATCTAATACATTCTCTTGCCTCGAATTCAATTTGTCTTACAGAGGCTTCTAGATTCTAGCATATTCTTTAAATCATTCTCTTAATACTTGGAATCACCTCGAGTCATTATTCAGATTGCTAAAACAACATTATAGGAAAAAAAGCAATATATAACATTCTTTCATTCTTTTATTGCTTCTTAACCTCAAGGTTATGCCCAGTCATCAATTGAGCATCCTTAACTATAATCTATGCCTCAAACAACTCTAAGCCATTTCAGTATTCTTAAGAACCTATACTCAAAATAGATTATTGGATCACAATCCAGTTCTTAACTTCATACTAGATCTATCTAACTCTAGGTTCATCAACCTAATTATGGAACCTCAGCCATACCCAATTAGCATGCTTAACCATGGAATTCCATTGGAATCTGGTTCACAGGCCAGCTTGGCATCAAATTCTCTATAGGTCATATCCTTTTCTACTGGGTATACATCACTACTACTTCATTTCATTCTCTATATACAACTCTACCCCTTCCTTTGGCAGGGGATTCTACAATCAGCCGATTCACCAATGTACGGCTTTACCCTTTCTCTATACTAGCTGCCAATTAGTAGTTAGGGGAAATTCTATTTCCCTGGGTTCAACTATCACCCATACTTCTTAATCCTAGCATTACCCAGGATTATCCAAGTATTAACAAGGATACTATTCACATCAGCAGAGCATACTAGCCAAATGTTAGAATCTATACTCAGATACCAAAGTGTAACATCCTTACATTCTATAATCGATTTGATGAGTTTTACATAATGAATATGAATAACTTATTGCTATTCATTTGTAAAAACTCTTTCTATTCCCAACCTCAAGATAGGATTTGAACCTGTAGCTGAGTGGGTTTTTCTAAATATTCTAAAATATTGTGAAAGCGTCTTATAGCAGTTCGTAAATTCATTCTTACTTATCATTCTCATCTCTATTCAATTTAATCAAAGTGATTCACTGATCATTTATGTGTTCATCCTTAACTCATTCATTTAGCCTTGAGTACATACATTCATCCTTCATGGCATGTGAATACAACCATGAAAAGATGAAATAATTTATAAAGAACAAACTATCATGTATAATTATTCAATTTTCCATCGCCCTTCTTTCTTGCATATCTTCATGTACTCTTCTCCTGTACTCATCATACCCATATGGTTGGGTAAGGAAGAGTAAGATTTGAGAGAATCTCAGTAGCAAACAATGTTAACTATGCTTGGTTACAACAATTTATGCCAAAATAATGACATTTACATGCTCAATGTTTTACAATACACTCACGGCCTTAGTATAAGTACAAACAGAGCTTCAATCATTCATATATATTCCATACAATTCATCAAAGGAATAAAACATATCATTACACAAGCATTCATATATCAACTACATGCAAGTCAAGAGAGTTTAACTACCTCTTGTCTTCGTGTCCTCCTCTTATACCTTTTCTTCCAACTATTGTAGCTTCCTGGAAGTTCTTCCATTTCTTCTTCCTTGGCCTCTAATGACCCTAAATACCCAATCACATCATTAGCGACATGATAGAGAGTCATTGGAAGTGTATCAATGTCTAACAAGTTAAGGAGGCTAAACAATTAGAGGTTTTTCAGAAAAATATGAAATGTTAGAAGTTGGGATCTTGGCTACAGCCAAGCAATCCTTTTCCGCGGCCAAAAATAGTCTAGAAACATTTTGGTCGTGGCAAAGAAATCCTCTGTTTCTTAGCTCAAATTCCAAAAATCATAAGTTAATATACAAAAATCAAAATGGAGTGGTTAAAGTCCTATTAGAAGCTCTCAAAGTCCTCTTTATAGAAAAAATATTAACCACTGCCAAGTACAAATACAAAAACACAAAATTCCATGAAACCCCACATTGTTCCAAAATTAATTCCAGTTTCAACCTCAAACTTTAACAATTAATATCTCCCAATGTACAAACCCAAATTGAGTTTATTATATATCAAATTAAAACCTAGCATGTCTACTATTATTTTGAAAATTTTCATGGTAATTAGAAAAGATTTGATCATTCAAAAAATCATCACAAGAAGATTGCCTCCACAAAAACAAAATCTGGCAATACTACTATTTAAACTTCAATCTCTGGCTTTTCAATCCAACCCTTCTAAAATCATGTTCTCAACCTATTCCTACATAGTTTTACATTCTAAAAACAATGGTAATCTAAAAATCATCAAAATCATAAAGCTTCCAGTCTCTATACCTACTAACCGAACAAACTTAATTTTGCCAAATCACCAAAACAGAATTTTGTCCGCCAACTTGGTCTTATATCATCATAAATCATCATTAACCATAAACACATGATTAAACAATGAATAAGCCTCAAAAAGACCCCATGGCTGAAACATGAATAGTACCCTACCCTCATGAAAAATCATCTAAACAACAAACAATCGGTTCAAAATGAAGGCTACGCTTACCTCTATGTGTTGCCACAACTAGTTTGGTATTCTGGCGGCACTCTGGCCAGCTAGACAATAGCAAACATGTTTGAACAAGAATCCAAAACCATAGAATGTTCCTCTCACTGAGAGGAACAATATTACATAAGACTCCGGGAAGTGGAAAAGCCGAATTGAAGGTGAAATTGGCTCCGGAACTTAGGGATTTTCACTATTCATCCACCTTCTCTCCTCTTCCACTTTCTCTTTGATTTTTCTCTATTTTTTTCCTCTTCTTTCTTGGCCAGATGTAATGATCATAAAAGGGGGAGGGAAGAGCTTGATTTTTGCCATGTGTCTTACCCTTTTGATCCAATGGTCTCATGGTGTGACAAGTGTCATGTGATCAAGTCATAAGATGCCAAGTGTCCTCCTCTCTCCCTACTAGGCTTCCTTGATTTGTTAGAGGAAGGCGAGGCCTAACAATTTCCCCAGACTCCCTGGTTCAGTGCTTGGGAAGTCAAGTATGCAACCAGATCGGAGACCGACAGATTTCTCTAACTCAAGGTGAGGTGGGAACCCCCTATGATAACAACTCAAAAGGTATAAAGTTGTTGGTAATGATGAGGCACACTTGTCACCTCCTTATTCTTCCAACACGAAAGTGTCATTGTCCTTATAATGATTAAGGGACACTTGTCATCCTCTTGCTTAGCCAACACAAAAGCTAGTCATGATTGCTTACTTTATTAAAGCTACTTTAATGAAGTTACTTTATCAGTGTCTACTCGAGTTTCACTAGGGACTTACTCAGGATTTCTTCACAATATCATGGCCAGCCAAATGATGCCAGGTCAGAGTATATGTGTGTAGGCCCTACTTGGCACCACATATCGGTGCCTACTTCAAAAACATAAGGTACATATGTTTACCCTGAAAATGACATGTGCACACCTACACCAGGCTATTTCACTCGACTAATTCATCCCTTACCTCATATAGACTTAGTGTTAACATTTTGATCTACTCAAGGAGTAGAGAAGAACCTAAGATGTACTTATAAGTAATGTTGGGGAAATCAAATATAAGCTCTAGCTTTCAGAGCTTCACTTGTTAAGTGGTGATTTCTTATAAGATGGGATTTATCATATGCTAACAAAATAGACATAGTATTGGGTGATAGAGCCCATAAATTGTTACAAAGTTACACAAATGTTGGGTTTAGAAGGGTGTTATAGGAGGTTCTTATGGAACTCGTACCAAATCATCTTGACATTCTTAAAGCTCATATAAGGAAATCAAACATCAGAGTAGCACAGTGGAGGCCACTATGAGACACTAAATCATCTGAGTAGGATAGTAAATCTATGTGTAACTTTTAAGGACAATAGGAGGGGTTAATATTCACACCAGTGTTGATCATCCCAGATCATGATTAGACCCGAGTGGTCTACAGTGATTTGCCCTGTATGGTCAATGGTCAGGCAGCCCCATCAGAGTATGTTAATCAACCCCATATTCAGGATACACCCTCGACATGGCTAGGAAAGTACTGGTTTCATCGGTGAAAAGAACAAGTAGCCCAGTGGCTAAAAGGTGGTGCGTAAAATATGCCATTGAGGCAGCATGCTATATAGTTATACAGTATAGTGGTAAGCCAATGCTATCAAAGCATGTTAAACAACCCCATGTTTGAGGTATAACACTTACATGGAAAAGAAGTATCCTGGTTGTATAGGTGAAAATCACAAGTAACCTTGAAGCGGAAGGCCGGTGTATAAAACATGCTACTGAGGTGGTGTGGCCAATAGTACTACATCCTGTGTGGTGTACAGTAACATAAACCTATGTGGTTTATAGTGATATTCCTATGTAACATAAACCTATATGGTTTACAGTGACATGACCTGCATGGTCAATAGTCACTCAACCTATATGGTTTATAGTGACACATGTAAACAGGAATTGGGTGTTAAAACTAGCTAACACCAAAAAAGGGGTAAATTGGGTGTATGATAAGGAATTAAGAACTTTGACATTCTTTTCGTATCTTATGAAATCAGTAAGTATGGAAGTATGAAACCATAAGTAAGTATCTAAAACATATATGCTGGGAATATAAAAGCTTAAGGAAGAGAAGATGCAAACTATGATTTATCTTGGCTCGGCCTAATCCATGATGACCTACATTCAGTCCCCAGGCTCCTCTTGAAATTTTCAATCCACTATCTTCCTGAAGTTTAACCGAGTACTTGAGAACCACTACAATCTGACAAGTTTAATCCGATCACTTATGAAGCCTTTATAATTCTCGTACTGAGTTACTCCCCCTTACACACGGTTATGATACAACATTGATGATGAAGGATTACAATCAATCTTCTTTTTCAGAAGCAAATAAGATGAACACAGAAGTACAATACAAATGATAACACTCTCAAATACACATGATATAGAAAATAGATAAGAATAAAGAGTATTCGGGTAGAAGTGGATGCTTGATGATCTTAGTATGTTTTTTGTTGTTGTTGTCTGCTTGAATCTTCTGCATTTATAATTGAGTAGGATTTGACTGTTGTGAGTATTTCAACCTATCTATTGAGTCTCGTTTTTCATTTGATCATTTGCTTGAATTTGAAACCTAGTTATTCCAAACATTGACTCACCGCTTCCATAAAGTCACCTTTTGTCTCTTCACATCATCTCTTCATTGTATTCCTGGAGAAATACATTAAACACTAAAATAATAAAGTGTTTGAGTAATTGGAAGCAAGAAGAGTAAGTTTCATAATCATTCCCATGATTTTTGGAAACTTTGGAACATTGTCTATTGCATCACTGGAGTACTGACTCAAGTGATCCTGGGTCATCACTTGAGTGAGCCCCTTCAAAATGTGGCAGAGAGCATCAGAGCTATTTTCCAACTTTATCACTCAAGTTGTCACCTGAGTGAACCTTGGACATCACTCAAGTGATCACTTGAGTGATCTCTTGATTTTGATTCAAAACAAGGCAAATTACATATCATTGGAAAAGCTCTCATCGTCTACATTCCAATGCAACAAGAATCAGCTCAAAGCTCATTTTATACTACAAGTTATGATCCCAAGAGTGTCTACTATTCCTGACAGTTTTTAAAGTTTCCAATGTCAACTTTTAAAAGGATAACTCTCAGCATATAACTTCAAATTTGACAAATTACATATCCCGGGAAGGTCTTCAAGTCTTGTTTCATATGGAATTTTTCATCTCAATCTGATGTGTTGTTTGAGTGTTATGTCCAAACTACCAAACATGTCATGTAATGTGATGGTAATTTTAGTGTCAACTTCAGATAATCATATCTCTTTCATCAAAACTCCTTTGAATGTGATTTTGGTGCCCAATTTTTGTGTTGGGAGTCTAGTTTCATATGCCACTATTTTAAATTTAATCCAACGTGTGTATTGAGAGATATGGCCAAAATACCAAACTTCTGTTATACTGTACAAAAACATAGCACACTAGAATGCTCATCACTCAAGTGGTCACTCGAGTGATCATGTCCATCACTCGAGTGAAGCCTTCCAAAACTTGGCAGAGAGCTAAAACTCAAGGGAATACCTTAGGGAAGTTATATAACTTCCATATAAGTCATTTTAGCTTTTTATTGACCCATTTCAACCTCTGGTATTGCTTCTAAGAGTTTGAATCTTGATATTCTTATTTGATCTTGCAAGTTCTTCTTTCTTCAATCTCTTTCTTCTTGATTTTCATCTTGATGATTATTCTTCATAACCCAACTAGATATCTTCTTAAATTAATGATCATTTTTCATAACCCAACTAGATATCTTCTTGAATATCTTCAATCTTCTTCTTTCTTTGCTTGACTAATCTTGAATCTTGATATTTCCATTAGATTTTACAATTTCTTCTTTCTTCAATCCCTTACCTCTTTATTTTCTTCTTGATGATCATTCTCCATTTATGAGGCATTATAAGTAAAATAATATCAACCCACCATCGGGTTTATGACTAATCTACAAGATATACAACATTAAATATAGTAGTTAGTCAATATAGAAAATAAGTATATTATACAAACTTTTTACTCTTAATATTTGACATCATCAAAACTAATCATATCTAATATTCTCCTCCTTTTTTATGATAGCAAATGCTTAAAAAAATATGTGTGAATATGACAACAATTTGAATGCAACATTAAATGTAGTACATTGAAGAATGTTATTGCATAAAACAAATTCACCTCCCACAAGTATAAATCTTTCTTCCATAAAGAATGATTAGTACTATCAAGTTATCAAATTGATTGCACAAATCAAAGTTATCCTTTTTATATGATATGTTAAAATTAAGATCATGAAAGGAAAATATAAGAGTAGCTTGTCATCAAAACTAATCAAGAGATAAGGAATGTAGATGAGTATGCTAGCATTATTTTCTTTAAATAAAGAAGATGAGCTTCTAGAGATATAAAACACATATAAATGTGGAGCTCCCCCTTAATGAATGCATGGCTTAAAACAAAATTATTATGAGGAATACAGTTAATAATTCTCCTGGATATGTAAAACCATTGGAAATTTTGTAGAAAGAATGAGCATGAAAGTCTGAAGGCTTGGAGAGAAATCAAGTTTTGAAAATGACGATGCTATTCAGGTTTTAAAGCTATAACCCTGTATCACCTGAGTGGACACTTCAGTGATCCTACTCGACCATCACTCAAATACTCACTTGAGTGATGCAACCCAAAGAATTTTAATTAAGAATACAATACCCTACTCGAGTAATGTCGTAATTACTCAAGCCATAATCCTTTGAAGTCAATTGATGCATCGTTGGATACTCACTGTCTGGTAATGTAATCAATACTAAGAGATGCTGAAGTATAGTCTTCTGTGAGCACTTTAGAATACCAAGATGAGCTCAGAATAAGGCCTTAGAGTTATGGTTGATTACAGAGTTGTTTAAACTTGCCATTTGCAAAAGTGAGGAATTTAGCTTTATTTATAGCAAGCTTAGTGTGAAATCATTGACGCTCCTCTCTCAAATACCCCTAGATAGATGGACCAAATAATAAAGGACCAGGGAGACCAGCTCTAGCAAAGTGTTATATCTCATCTATCCTTGAAGTCTTAGCTCCCAACCTCTACGCCTCTTGTGTTAACTAAGAGTGAGGTTCAGTAATTTAAACAAAAAGTGGTTGTGAATTACTTGGAGTAAATGTAGATCAATTGGAGTGATCTTTAGAATCACTTGGAGTGATTGTGAATTACTTGGAGTGATCCTTAGAATCGCTTGGAGTGATTGCAAATTACTTAGATTGATTATATATTACTTAACGTGATTATCAAAATCACTTAGAGTGATTGACAGAAATATCTGATCACTCGAGTGAAATTATGAATCACTCAGAATGAATATTAAAAATAGGCATATCATTTCCAATGAAATCCCATTGCACTTGGGGGTCCAGTGTTAAGTAAACAACATTTGGAAGTTTTGATACAGCATACAACTTCCTAACTCACAACCTTAATGAGCTTCTCATCAATATTGGCAACATCATGTGAAGCTCAGTCTATTTGAATGGTGGATCTAATGAAGAAGGCTCTAAGTAATTTAGCTCTAGCTAAGGATTTTACTTCATTATCTCTTATTGTTGTCTCAATATCTGTTTAATTATTATGCCTTCCTTAAAGCATAACTCAACAGGCTCCATGTTGTAGTAGAGATGTCTAACTTCCTTTAGCAGTAGAGAAGATGACTGGATGGTGAAGGCTTATAGTATTAGAAGTATGAATCCAACTCATGAGTATCCTTCAATGTTTTCAAGTCAAGACAGACAGATGGACAAAAAGATCTTTTGGTATAATCAGTCATTTCTGTGGCCTTGTTCTCGACTTGACTTTATTGAGATGAATTCTACTATGCCCACTGAGAGATCATCCTACTCTTACTCCTCTTCTAATTGCATTACTAGCTAGTTGCATGCAAGTGATAGAGATACCGCAGATTCTACTTCTGCTCACACTGCAACACTGCCAGTCACGCTTACTCTATTAGCCTCTATTCTTTATACCTGAAAGCAAAGCATCTTGGTTAATTCCTGCAAAAGTATAAATACATACTCTTTGGTACCTAACTTCTTTTGGGTCTATCAATATTAGGCAGAACATCTCTTATGCTCTTATATGATTGAATCATATGATATTTGAGCAAAGAATATACTAATCAATAAAGACCAAGAAATAATTTTACCCAATTAAATAAATTCAAACCTTTAAATTATAAACGATAATAAGTGATATCAGTGACCAATGACAGTTTGTAAATACATTTTATATAGAAAATATGTCATTTATAAGATTTTCATGCAATCGATGTAACTTAGATCAAAGAGAGTTGAAAATCTATTCATAATGACCAACTATTATGAAATGATAAATTATGAATGAAATCAAGTTTTCCAAGAATGATAATAAGATATGCAAATTGTTTCAAATCTCATATGTAATTTCAAATCATAACAATTCATTGTAAAATTGAGATTTTGAATATATGAAAAACTCATTTTTGAAATATGCTTATAATCAATGTTCATGTTAAAAATGGTAGAAGTCAATAGTTATAAAATATTTATCAGAAGGCTTTACTTTGAAGTTCAACTAAGATAACATGTTTATTCTTTCATTTAAGCAATGATGCCAGTTCAATTGAGAAGGCAAATACCCTCTTAAGAAGCAATTAAGTTATGCTTCGGTGTTGTTCGTGTATCTATCTTTTTTTACACCCTTTTTTATGTCGGATCCTGCTTAATCTTCTTTAACATCTTTTTCTTTCTTTGAAAGGGATGCTTCAAGATTTAGTCGACTTGTATATTCTGTTTTATTCTTTTCTGTGATCTTTTTCTTTTCACTAACATTTTTATTTACATCAGAGTTAACATGTTGGAGAATTTTCTAAAGAAAAAGAGTCATATAGATAACCAGAAGGATTAGCTTGATAGACATATATGGGAATCATGACTTCACTATTGGTCCATAGACTATCTTGACACTTAGAGTTGTGTCACAAAAGAAATGAATATTCAACACAAGGATTCAGATACATGACAATGGTTACTCAAAGATAGATCATATCAATGGTTAATGTGTTTGAACAACAAAATGAGTATAAGAATTTATGAATGATGAAGCGTATACTTATTTGTCCAAATAGCTAGGGTACTAGAATATTATCCTAGTAAGCTATTCCACTATAATGGTTAATGCATTATTGAACATTCATAATGTTTGGAATAACTTGATCAATAAGGATTTTGCATTAGGTACAAGGCTTTCATATATTAAATTCTTTTCTAGAAAATACACTTGAAACTCATATAGATAGTTAACTTGTTAGAGAATAAAGGTTGAAGAGTTCAAGCAGTAACATGTTTAAAATCAAGAAATAATATCTGAATGATGGGAAAAACTCTAGTAGATGGATTTGAAGCATTTCTGACATTTAGTACAGAAAACACACTTTCAATTTTGAAAGTGATTTAAATGCAAACAAGATATGAATAGTTTTCAAATAATGTGTATGCACTTTTTATAAACAGGATGGATTGGATTGCAACAAATTTTTGAAACGTGCATTTCAAAACTCAAATACATAGAAAGATTATGCATAATTTCACTTGCGGTCTATTTAGCAATCTGAAAGCATTTTGAAAACCATAAATGATTGATTGCTAATAGTATGTAATAATAACCAAGTATTCATTACTCAAATTAATTCATATAAGTACAAGATATGAAATGACATAGTGAGAAGTGATGTTGCAATAGGGCTTTAACTTCAAGAACCTGACATCACTTGAGTGGGCACTCGAGTGATCGTTCCTGACCATCACTTGAGTGGTCACTTGAGTGATAGAACCCTAAACATTTTGATAGAGTGAGAAAATAATACCTTACTCGAGCAATCTTGTAATTACTCAAGAAATTATCCTTTGAAGTTCAGTTAAGGATAATTCCTTGATTTTTTTTCCTCCCAATCTTTCGGGTGGCTTGATCACTTAAACAATCACTCCCAGTTGTCACACAGTGATGACGATCACTCGAAAAGCCACTTGAATGATGTTTTATTGTTCATCATTTCTCCTTCATCACTGGCTAGGTACTCCTAGTGATGCCTCCTCTTACATGCTCAACATCAAAGTCAAGCATTACTTGTTCAGTTGCCTTAAGAAATATTTATTTATCTAAGTAGTCACACTCTTGAGAATCTTTTTCTCATCCTAAAAAACCATATAGATGTTTTTCTTCCTTTGGTATCCAATCGTGCTTGGATCTTATCATTGTTAGTTTGTAGGAACAAAAAAATTACATGCTATTAAGAATATAATCAATTCAGAATAATTGAGAACAATGAATTAGTCATCACTTTATGCGTAAAAGAAATACTTTCATTTCAAACCATCATGTATCCATAAAGAATTAACCTGTTGAGCATTGCAATCTCTTTATAAGTAAATCTATTAAGTGACTTTTTAAGGAATGTGAAAATGTAATGTTAAAGTTGTTTGTAATACTCATTCCTAAGGTTCCAAAATATAAAACCTCAATAAATATAACAGACAATAACATAGGAGGTTTTGTCAGTGTACCTTTACCTTAGATACTAGAAGGATTGCTTTCGCTTACCCACTACCTCTTTTTATGATGTTGATACTTTGAATATCTTGCTTTGGGTGCTGGCAACATTCTCTCAAAATATATAGACTCCAAGAGTCTTCTACTTAATGCTTAAGAGATCCTCCTTTTTGTATTTTCCTCAAGATAGTTGAATGGTACTCTATAGTAGTCTATTCTTGAGGTAATAATGTATTCCTTTTCCCATTTGCCATTCTTTGTGGTTAGACTTTGCTGTTCTAGCAATGGGTGATTTGTGAGTTCTCCTAATTGATGTAAATCTCCTTTCAGGTGTATTAGAAACTCTTAAAATCTTCTTCATTTTCTCTACACCCTTATGTCCATTCTTTCTAGAATCAATTTGCGCACATGAAATACCATATGGACATTTTGGTACCCACTTTACTTTGGGTCCTTAAACATTAGCATTTAAACTCACTTGCATTTTAGGAACCCAAACAAATTTATTTCTTACATTAGAATTTCTTCTAATATAGCGTGTGTGAGAAATATAACCTGATTTACCACAATAATTGCTAATAATAGAATGATATGCATTATGAGATTCTATATAAGTATTATGTCAATCATGAGAGGAGAAACACAAATAATTTCTACTTGAACATTCTTTCTTCCCAATAAATTTTCCAGCATGATTGAAACATTTTTGTTTTTCTCAATAGAATCAATAATTGGTTAGAAAACAATTTTATTCAGTCTTTTAAAATCATTTTTCTTAAATACACAAGAAGAATTGGAACTTTTTACTTCAAGTTCATCTTGAGGTCCAGAGAGTGATTTTTCATGTCAGTCTATAATGAGCTCTTTTTAGGAATCCTTTTCTTCTTGTCTAACCATGTTGACTGTATGGAAGTGTTCTATGATTTCTCTTTCTTCATCATCAACTTCCAATTGTTCATGCATTGTAGATTCATAGCTTGTAGTTTCACATGAACTATCAATACTTTCAACTTCAACACACTTGTTAGAAGTATACATAAAATCAAGAGTATCCCAAATATCTCTGTAGTAGAGCAAAATCTAATTTTCTCAAAATCATTTTCGGTTAAAGCACTATACAGAATTTTCATTACTCTAATATTTAATGAAAACATTTTCTTTTCTTTTTCTATCCAATCCTTTCTCAGTTTGAAATCCAAGGTATTTGTAAAAACACCCCACATATCAAAATCAAATGCTTTAATAAAACTAGTCATTCTAGCTTTCCAAAACGAAAAATAAATATCTTTTAAAACATGTGGAATTATATAGTCATAACCTTTGGAAATCATATAACACCCAAACTCAACCATTATAAACTCTTGAGACAGTTAAGTCCTTTAAAAATGAGTCTAGCTCTGATACCAAATGTTAGAACTAGCAAACACCAAAGAATTAGGTGTATGATAAGGAATTAAGAACTTTGAAATTATTTTCACATCTTATGAAATCAATAAGTATGGAAGTATGAAACCATAAGTAAGTATCTAAAAGATATATACCAGGAATATAAAAGCTTAGGAAGAAAAGATGCAAACTGTGATTTATCCTAGTTCGGCCTAATACATGATGACCTATGTCCAGTCCTCAGGCACCTCCTGAGATTTTCAATCCACTATCTTCCTCAAGTTTAACCGGGTACTTGAGAACCACTACAATCTCACAAGTTTAATCCAAGCACTTGTGAAGCCTTTACAATTCTCATACTGAATTACTCCCCCTTACACACCATTAGCATACAACATTGATGATGAAGGATTACAATCAATCTTCTCTCTCAGAAGTGAATAAGATGAACACTGAAGTACAATACAAATGATAATACTCTCAAATACACATGATATAGAAAAAAGATAAGAACAGAGAGTATTCGGGTAGAAGTGGATGCTTCATGATCTTATCATTTTTTTATGTTGTTGTTGTCTGCTTGAATCTTCTGCATATATAGTTGAGTAGGATATGACCGTTGTGAGTATTTCAACCTATCTATTGAGACCCATTGTTTTGTTTGACCATTTTCTTGAATTTGAAACTTAGTCATTATGAACGTTGATGCACCAATTATATAGTCACCTTTTGTGTAACCCCCTGACTTTAAACACGTAATTATAATTCGATAACACATATTTAAATTGGATTAGAGACCATTGGATGCTTTAACCTCGTTTTAAACTTTCTGTCTCACAGTAAAATTTTCACAAAACTTTCAAAACTCTTTTTCCCATCCTGGTTTAAATTTCAATATTCGAATATAATTACCTGTGTAGTTAATATACATTCAATCATATCAGAGTGTATAACCGCATCCCCGGCAACTCCCAGGTTCTATACATAAAAACCTGAAGGTTTATAAGTATACACTAGGGGATTACACAACCAAAATCGAATATAGTGTTCCTGATTCAAAATATACAGTAATCCCGAGTTCAAAATAAATAACCAACGTTTCCAATTCAACTATATACCCCCAAGGTTCCTAATTGCTCTGGGTTGGCCGCTTCTCCTTTAAGCCACACGCCCTGTCTAAAATGTTAGTCATAGGAAAGAATGAGATTCGAGAGAATCTCAGTAGTAGCAAACCACTCACACAATGCATAAACACAAAGCATGTACATAAATCACAAACATCAACAGCAGCAACAGTTTCAAAGATACATGGTTTTCACCACAAACGACAGCACTCACGGCTGTATACACAATACGACAGCTCTTGCTATAATCAACATCATGACAGCTTACGCTGTAATCACAATAACGACAGCTTACGCTGTAAACAACAGCTTGCACTGTAAACGACAGCTATCATCAGCTGTAACCATAGCAGCATCAGAAATCATCATAACACAGTGATACAACACACATATGGTGCATTACACAAAGTATAAGTGAGAGAGAGTCACTACCTTGTCCTTTTCTGACGTCCTTCGGCGCAGTTGGCTCACGATGGTGGCAAATATCAAAGCCTATAAACAAAATCAAGAATGGTGGATTAATTTCCTACCCCCAATTCCTACTTTCAAACACTTAGAATAGGTTCCATATGAGTCCCCTAAATGGTTATAACAAGCTCAAAGAGAACCTAAAAGGATTGGAGAGTACTAGGTTGGAAATTACTTTGCAATCTCACAAAGTGCTGAAAATTGGGTTCTGGCTGCAGCCAAGAATTCTCTGGCTTCAGCCAAAAATGGCTAAAAACATCACAGAAACATTTTGGCTGCAGCCAAGAATTTTCTGGCTGCGGCCAGGTCACACACAGAAAGTTTTGCGCTGCAGCCCAGATTTTCTGCTGCAGCCAAGGAAACTTTGAAAAATCATAATTAATTCTAGAAAAATCAAAATGAGGTGATCCCAAAGCCAAATGAAATCTCTTTAAGTCCTCTTCCTAGTAAAAATATTGGCCATTACTGGGAATCACCACAGAAGTACAGAATTACACGAAATTCACCACCACTCCAAAACAGATTCCAGTTTTAAGCCCAAACTTTGGACAGTCATTGCTCTTAGCTCAAAAAACGAAATGACACAAAATTTATGTTCATTTTAAAGCTTGGAATGTGAAATTTAAATCTGGAAAGTTTCAGAAATTTTAGACACATTTGCCTATTCAAAACGTCCATACCATCTGACTGTCCAGAACAGACTTACATTGGACAGATTTTCCAGATTTTCACATTTGATCCCAAATGATTCCCATTTCAACCCGAACACCATTCTCACACAATTTTTGCTCAAGAAAACCATTGGAATCATCAAAATGACCAAATTCTACACAACACATAAGCCAATTCATACCATTCAAAAATTGCACCAAAATCAGAGCAAATTCATAAATTCCCAATACTCAATCATTGATTACAACAACTATACCAAAATGCTTCTAATTCTTACCTCTTCTTCTTGCTAAAGCCAATTCTTCAATTCTCCAACTTCCAAATTTCCACAAGTTCTCAAACTTTACCAATCAAAATTCTGAAACCATAGGAATATAGCCCTCAACCTCATGAATAATATTAGTGAAGATGAATTAGGCATTCATGGTCATTTAGGGCACTAACCTTAGGTTTTCTTCTCCCTCTTTCTTGTTCAACTTGGACGTCAATGGTGGAGAGGAGAGATGAAGTGAGCTGCTGGAAAATGATGACGAAAGTCTTATTTTAGGGTGAGCTAAGTCACTTGGCCGACTTACATGGAAAGAGAAAGGAGAGATGAAAGCAAAATAATCATTTTTGACTTTTCTTCTTCTTTTTTTCTTTGCTTTTCATCTTGGTCAATGACTCAACTTGTTTTAATTTAATTCCTCTTCCCTTTCCTTTGTCTCCACCGAAATGTTGCACTTTGAAACACAAAGAATGTTGACCACTTGCTTTAAGGCATATGTGACCCATATGACCAAAGTTCCCTTGTAAAAGAGTTGAAATTTTGACCAAATTCCTCTTTCCTTCTCCTTTACCCTTTTTGGACGTTTTTAACAATATGAGGAAGGGTATTAATTTTTTTTCCCATTGGTCAATCTTGATCCTTCATTTTAAGCTTTATCCCACAATTAAGCTTAACTATAGGGTTTAGGCACTGATTACAACACATTCGGATCAAAATCCACATCATATACTTCAAAAGTGTTCATTTACAACAATTACATCACTTTTGGAGTCATTAGCCCTTAATCACATTTTTGGGTTATTACATTTTGTCTCTTCACATCATCTCTTCATTGTATTCCTGGAGAAATACATTAAACACTAATACAATGAAGTGTTACAGTGATTGAAGCAAGAAGAGTAAGTTTCATAATCATTCCCATGATTTTTAGAAACTTTGAAATATTATCTTTCACATCATTGGAATGGTCACTCGAGTGATCTTGGGTCATCACTCGAGTAAGCCCCTTCAAAATATGGCTGAAAGTATCGGAGCCATTTTCCAATTTTATCACTCGAGTGGTCATCCAAGTTATCCTTGGACATCACTCAAGTGATCACTTGAGTGATCTCTTTATTTTGATTTGAAACAAGCCAAAAATTACATATAATTAGAAAGCTCTCATCATCTACATTCTAATACAACAAGAATTAGCTCAAAACTTATTGTATACTGCAAGTTATGATCCAAAGAATGTCTACTGTTCCCGACAGTCTTCAAAGTTTCCAATGTCAACTTTTGGAAGGCATATCTCTCAACGTATAATTTCAAATTTGACAAATTACATATCCATGGAAAACTCTTTAAGTCTAGTTTCATATGGCACTAGCTTTATCTTAATCTGATGTGAAATTAGAGAGTTATGTCAAATATACCAAACCTATCTTGTAATGTGGTGGTGATTTCAATGTCAACTTCAAAAGATCACATCTCTTTCATCTGAACTCTTTTGAATGTGATTTTAGTGTCCTGTTTTCATGTTGGCAGTCTAGTTTCATGTCACTAGTTTCAATTCAATCCGACATGTGGTTTGAGAGATATAGCCAAAATACCGAACCTCTATTATACTGTGAGAAAACAAAGCATACCAGAATGCTCATCACTCAAGTGGTCACTAGAGTGAGATCATGTCTATCACTCGAGTGATGCCTTCCAAAACTTGGTACAAAGCCAAAACTTAAGGGAACACCTTGAGAAAGTTTCATAACTTCCATATAAGTCATTTTAGCTTCTTATTGACCCATTTCAAGCTCCAGTATCGCTTCTAAGAGCCTCAATCTTGATATTCTCATTTGATCTTGCAAGTTCTTCTTTCTTAAATTTCTTTCTTCTTGAGTTTCCTCTTGATGACTATTCTTCATAACCCAACTAGATATCTTCAATCTTCTTCTTTTTTTGCTTGACTAATCTTGAATCTTGATATTCCCATTAGATCTTACAATTTCTTCTTTCTTCAATCCCTTACCTTTTGATTTTCTTCTTGATGATCATTCTCCATTTATGAGGCATTATAAGCAAAATAACATCAACCCACCATCGGGTTTATGACTAATCTACAAGATATACAACATTAGATATAGTAGTTAGTCAATGTAGAAAATAAGTATATTATACAAACTTTTTGCTCTTAATATTTGCCATCTATATTTGACATCATTAAACCTAACCATATCTAATATTAGGATAAGCCCCAGTGTAGTAGGGCATAATGGTGATGAATACCTCTTAATAGATGTAGCCTTACAAAATCAATTACCCATTCATGTAACAATACACAAAGTAAATAGTGGACATAGTAAAAAATGCATAATATGATCAGTAAGGGTGAAATAGTCATTTGATCTTGAACAATGCATATAGTATAATCAACAAGGGGTCAAATAGTCATTTGATCCTAAACAAAGCACATAGTACAGCCAGTACGGATCAAATAGTCATTTGATCCTGAATGCTTGATAGGACAAACATCGCTATAGACGATCACATGTATAGACAGATATGGCTATAAATAGACATATATGTAGATAGACATACTTATAGATAAATCGTGTTTACAGATAGGCATAATGGTAGTAAGTCCTAGTATATATGTTTGTACCGAGCAGTAAGATTGAATATTCAGTGCTGTGAGAGTAGAATGACATAAGCCATAAGGCCAAACACACTCGGTAGTGTCTTGACAAGGCAATGAGGCCTAAAGTACTAGTGGACTGAGTGTCCTAAGATCACAAGTCCTGTTAGGCCAGTGTGTCCTTAGGCTAGCTGATTGCTATGCAATCAAGTTATGCCAAACAGTGACAAAGGCAATAACACTTGACAAACATGTGTTGTATTGAACAGTGTACACAGTAAGACTAGTAGGGACAAATAGACATTAATCTTAAATGCCAAATGATAGATATATTTGCAACATGAACAATCTAAATGCTTATAACATAAGCAATAAGACCTAATGGACAATTAGTACATTATTGGACCACGTGTCCTATGGGCGTCAAATAGGCAAAATATGTGAGTACAAAATGGATTGAAAGTGTAAGTGTTGTTAAGGCATTTAACACACATCTATCAGATAATTTATTATTCATGCTTTATGAGGACTCACAACGCAAGGATAAGTTACATATTAAGATGGGATTCTCCTGAGGATAATCTATGTGATAAGCAAAATTTTGAGAACAAAATTTTATTAAGAGGGGGAGAAATGTAACATCCTAAAATTTAGTCACTAAAATTCCTTTACACCTTTTTGGTAATAAAGGGAATAAAATGGTGAATATTGGTACACTTGAGTTAGCCAAACTATGCAATTAGTGGCTACACAAAATTTGGGCCAATATAAGACATAAAATTCAATTTTCATCTTCATAAAAACCTATTATTGGAGTCTACAGTGGAGAATAGAAGAGCACAATTTTGCGCCCAATATATTGTGACTTTCGGCCCAAATAAAAGAAAAAGAAGAAGGTCCAATTTAATTACAAAAATGTAAGGATAAAATAGTCATTTGGCTAAGTAAAAATTAAAATCCCATATTTTCCCTTTTATTATGGTGTTAGACGTCCAAACAAGGGAAGCAAGAGGGAAATAAATACTTGGTCTAAATTATGCCAAAAGTTGGTGCATAATTAGCCAAGTTAAAGAAAGGAGAAAAGTCAACAATTATCATGTGATGAATTAGTAAATAAAATAATATACTTCAAGGAGGTGGATGATGATAATTCAAGAAGCCCTTCAGTTCTTTCAATGGTCAAATTCATGTCAAGAAGGAGAGAGCAAAGAGAAGCATTGTGGCCAAGTAAACATGAGGAGAAAAGTCAAAAGTTAGACATGCAATTAATAGAAATTAAAATATTACTATTGCAAGGAGGTGGAATTGGGATATTTTAAGAGATCATTATTCCTTTCAAGAGGCCTCATTTTCATCCAACATTGGAAAGCAAGAGAGAAAAAGAGTGTCTTGAAAAATATAGAGAACAAGAGGGAAGGTACAAGTTCAAGAAGCAAATTAAGGTAGGTCTCCAAGAAATTTCATTTGTTTATGTCCTTGAAATTCTTGGAAACTACATTTAATCATTATGCCTTCCTTTAACACACATGTAGCAAGCACAAAATCAAGAGAAAGAAGGAAGGAAAGGGATGGTTTTGAAGGCCTTTTTATTATTTTATGGTATGTAATTATTATGAACACACCTTGTAAGGATTCCTGTAATATAATCATATACTATATATTAGTATATTTATGCTATTCATGTGTGTTCACCAATTGTGCATAAACACTCTGATGAATGTTGAAATAAATAAGAGGTCTAACAATTTTAGCCAATACAAAGCCAAAAATCATCCACAACAACAATAATCACTTTGAATCTAATAATCATCCATAATATTTTTAAGGCTACTTATCCTCTCCCAAAGGCCATTATTTTCGGCCAAGTAAGATCAAATAAAGAGAGAGAGAGTTGGAGAAAAGCATAAGTACAAAGAGAAAGAGCAAGAAAGAGAGAGAGGGACAATTTTTTTAAGCTAGAGAGAGAAACAAAGGTAAAGCCATAAAACCTTGCTTTCTTGATTGATTCAAGGTTATAGTTGTGGTTATGATTCAATTGGTGGTTTATTTTGGCTTGATTTGTAAATTGGGATGTACAAACCGTAAGGGATTATGCTGCCCAAATTAACACTAATTATGATTAATTAGTGTTTAAAGGGTTAATTATGGGATTACAAGTGAAAAGGAAATGCTTAATTGAATAAAAGCATGAAACTTCCATTTTTCCCAAAAATTCTAGAATTTTGGCCAACTCTGTTTCACAGTATTTGACTGGATTTTGGTGTTTTTTATGGTTCTATTGTGTTTAAAATGGAAAATTGTGTAAGGAACACGTAAAATTTGAAGTGTGAAGGTTTTAGGGTGTGAAATAACAATATTTCCTCTAAAATCCTAACATAGTGGCTGCCAAGGGTAAATCTTTAATTTCAGTATGAATTTGACTAACTTGAGGTCAAAAATAGATTCTTAGCATGCAATTGTGTCAGAATAGCCCGGGTCACAATTTTCGGTAAAGTATAGTTGGACTAGGTATAAAGGGGCTTTGACTGGGCTCCCAAGGGTATTTTGGTTAATATGTGATTTTGAGTCAAGATAACCAATAAGATGAGTTTAGAATGAGTTATGAATGAGTAATAACTCATTTATTATAAATATGAAATTTTAGGATATATCAGTAGTCATGAGCCAGAGAGACAATATCGGACAAACAAACAAACAAGGAAAGGGCAATTCTAGGCAATAACTCTAACTTTTATATACTATGTGGTGGTATATATGTTGTTTGTTGCTATATTATGTGATATGAATAATGAACACACTATCTAGCTGTGGTGCAGGAAAAGCACAAGTATCGTTCGATGGGAAAATCGCAGGTACTATTCGGCCTAGTAAGGACCCAGCTAAGATACATAGTGCTAGGGGCATATTACCTAGTTGTGGTCTAGGACCCAACTGAGGTACACGGATGTAGGGGTTTGCCCTGAATTGTGTACACATACCGTTATACAGTGTTAATGTTATATTACACTATGTGGTGCATTGCATATCTATTTATCGCATTTTATATGATTGATAGCTTGTTACAACTGAAATTCTTTCGAATCTTACCCTTTTCATAAATGTATAAAGTTTTCAGCAAAAGGACAACAGCTCAAGGGGAAAAAGTATAATTATTGGCAACCTGAGCTTCCATACCAATACAGGTACTGACATTGGTTATCTGAAGAATTTTTTATTATTTTAAGGTCTATAACTATTATGAACACACCCTGTAAGGGATACCTATAATATAATCAAGCACTTTATATCAATATATCAGTATATTAATGTTATTCCTGTGTGCCTACTGAACTGCCCATTATTATTCTGCACAGAGTCAAAATAAATAAGAGGTCTGACAAGACCGACTATAAACATAAGTAGGGTTATTTAATTATAATTAAAAATAATTATTTATAATAAATGGATTTATCATGTAAATTGGATTAAAAACGATTTATTTAAAATATGATTTAAGATAGTTAAACAAAGTATGAAATAATAATAATGAAAAAAGTAAAAATAATAGTAATATTTTATTGTTGTTGTTGTTGTTGTGGTTGTTTCTACTGTTAAAAAAAGAGGATTAAACAAAGAAAATAAAAGAAATGAAATGAAATGATATGTGTGTGTATGTGTCTATATAATATAAAGAAATAGAAGAGTGGCATGTGACCTTCTTTAATTCAAATTGTTGTGTGTGTGTGTGTGGTCACATGGGGAATTATTTTAAATTCTCCACATCTTGCCACCACTCAACACTCAATAGTAATTAGTGGTGGGACACATTTTCTTTTTTCCTTCTTCTCCAGTTTCACAATAACGCCATTTTTAGAGCTAATGGCAATCATTTGACACTACAAAAAAAAAGTGTATTTCTGACGAAATTAGTGACGTAAAACTATCAGTCACAAATGTCCGCAACTAAACCAATAGAAACATTACCAATAGACTTTGCGATGAAATTCCGTCACAAATTTCTAATGGAATAATTTCATCGAAAATCTAAGATGAAATTATGACAAAAAATCCATTGGAAAATGTATCAAGCAATTTTTTGATGGATTTTCCAATAGATGGACATCAGTAATTGCTGACAAAACCATTTTGTTGGAAATTCTGTCACTTAAATTACAAATTTATTTTTTTAAAAATTCTTAATTTTTTCTGAAGGATTTTGGATGGTTTCCTGATGGATATTATCTATGAACTTATTCTATCAAAAAATTTATCAATAAATTTGATTATTTTTCATTTGTAAAATTTGGAGAAAATTTATCAATAGATTTGGGATGATTTTTTGACTGAAATTTGTGACGAATTATTTTCATCAAAAATTCCGTTAGTAAATATGATAAATTAATGGCAAATTTTTTATGGAAGTTCTATATCTAATATTTTGCCAACAGAATTCCGTGGAAATTTCATTAGCAATAATAGTGATTTTTTATATTACTAATTGTTTTACAATTTTTCTAATATATTGAGTTATATGCTATTGTAAAATAAATTAATGATGATAAATCTTATTATTACACACTTTTTTTAAAATTAGTTAAAATTTTTGTTGTGCTAGTTTTTTAAAATTTGATATGGTTTATGAGAAATTTTTCTTGTTAGACTATATTGCTTTCTTCCTCTACATAACTCTAAGATAACTTTTATTGAAATATAATTGCATGTATTTATTTTACATGTGCTTATTAAATCAATAAATGTTTCTATGTGTATGCTATAAGGCTGAAGACTATATACCCAATTGGCTTAGTCGATTGAAGTACTTAGACCAATTGATATAAAATGAGTTAGGAAAAGTGAAGGAGAAAGAGAAGAAAAATGAGAGGAGATATAGGAGATAAAGAGAAGAGAAAGCGGACGGGCATAGGTTGATCAATTAGAGCTTAATACATATGAAAAACCTACCTCAATTATGGCACTAGAATTGTATCATTAAATGTGAGTTTGAGTAGCCACTACTACAGAAAAGGCCTTTTTATAACGATTATTGTAAGATCTCACCTTATATACCACCTATTATCGATATTAATCAGAGTAGCAATTGCGCAGTTTGGTGGGCGCATAGGAATAGCAAAATAATCAGCTTAGTTAGATGATTTAAAGAATGCTTAAAAGCATGGAGATGATGGTGATGTAAGTAGTGATTTTAATTCAAAATATTTATGTTTCGGTGAGTACTGCCCAAAAAGGTTCATTTGATAAGGTAATGGAAAACTTGAGGCATAGTGAATGTTTTGAGGTTTCTCCATGCTAAGTGATGATCCTTAGTAATACCGTGTTGTTAAAGAAATATATATATGATTTGTGGTACTATAGGATGAGTGGTAATTTACCATATATTGATCCTAGAGGATCCAAACTGATGACACTGAAGGTTGAGGATAAGTTTGAACCAAATCTAAGCTAAAATAATGCTTAGTCAAAATATGAATTGATTACAGTATAGTTCTATCCCATGATAGAAGTTTGAACCTTGTGAACTATGTGGATGTTGTTGAACCTTCCGTAATGTTTTAAGGATATTACCAGAATACCGTAAAGGTTAGGCACTATTAATTATGATCTTAGCATACCAATTTGGTATAATTAAGGAAAGTGATTTTTGAACTATAGTACCTACAGGTACACCGAACTATAGTGCCTACAGGTACACCAAAATACAATCTTTATATGTACACCAAAATATAGTGCAACAGGTACACCGAACTATAATGCCTACGGGTACACTGAAATATAATACCTACGGGTACACTAAATTACAGAGCCTATGAGTATACCAAACCACAGTGCCTATGGTTACACTGAAATATAGTGCCTACAAGTACACTAAATTGCAATGCCTAAGGGTACACCAAACTACAGTGACTACGAGTACACCGATATGCCTAGTTATAAGACTGAGGTATGGAGTAAGTAGGGGTTGTAATGGTGGTTGGCCTTGAATACATTTTTGACTAACTAAATTATGTACTATCATATTCTCTATGAATGATTGTCTGTTACTATAGAGGTCAAGTGGATCCAACTGAGGAAGTAAAGCAAGTGTGGGCTGATAGTGTAGTCCCACATATATTGTATTTGATACTATGAAATATTAGAGTGGTGCAGCAAAAGTGTAGCAGTAAGACAGTATGACCAATTGCTTTGGTGTGGCCTGGTGAGTTAGGTTTAATGCTTGTTATGATTGTTGCCTGGGTGAGTAAGGACCAATGCTTGTTTTGATTATTCCTAGGTGAGTGAGATCCAATGCCTATTACGATTACTAGGCGAGTTAGGTCAGTGTTTGATGTGATTATGTGATTCGGGCGGAGTCCCGAAGAGGCTAGGAGGCCTAAGGAACTAAGCACTGTGAGAATAGACCAATGGGTCCGTTGTTTGATTGCACGCTACATACTATATACTGAATGAATGCGAACGCTGTATGATGATTGATGAATATTATTTGAGATCTTTTATGAGAATATGATGATTGCGTTGCATGCTCGGTGAGCTTGCCTATAAAAGATATAGATTGAATATGATTATTGTGTTGCATGGCTTGTGAGTCTGCACCTAAAAAAGGGATGGACTGAGTGATAAGAAGTGATTCCCAAGTTGTAGACATTCAAATTTTGAGGACCAAATTGATTGAATAGGGGAGAAATTTATCATCCCAAATTTTAGGATTAGAGGCTTAAGAATAAGCCTAAATTAAGTGAACTGTTAAGCCCTGGTTAAGCAAGAGTACCAGGGATGTAACCTTACTGCCAGTGTATTTTTCCTATATGACAGTCTGGTTGTGTGATGGTTTTGGATAATCAAATGATATCCAATAAATGTGAATTTTGCTAGAATAAAAGTAGATTTATCAAGCTTTAATTTGATAGGTCATGTAAGTCATTTGGAGATGTACACAGAGTTATGTATTTTTGAAGTTTGCCCATTGAAACTACCAAGTTTTTGTGACAACGTCCAAAAATGGAAATTTTGGCAGATTATGTACAAGTGCAAAAATAGAAAAAAAAATGTATGGGCAAAATGGTAAATTGCTAATAAAGCAAGAAGCTATTTATTTTCCCTTTATTTGGGATAACTTTTGGTCAAAAAGGGGAGCAAGAAGGGAAATGGATATTTGAGATGAGTATGCCAAAAGCTAGAGCAAATTTAACCAAGCAAAAGTGTGGTTGAAAAGTCAAAAGTAAAGTAAGTGAATTATGGCCATTAAATCAAGAGATAGATGAAGATAATTCAAGAGCCCTTTTAGTTCCTCCAAGAGCCACATATACGTCAATTATGGAGAAAGGAAAGGAAAGCAAAAGATGTAGTCATAATGCAAGGGGCACATAGGAAATTAGCATTTAAAATATATTAAGTGGAGGAGGTGTATGGAGATATTTTTTAAAAGCTTCATATCTCTTTTATTAGCCCTCATCCAACACAAGAGAGATAGAGAGAGAGGAAGTGAGCTTGAAGAAAATAGAACAAAGAGAGCTCAAGAAGGCAAAATCCAAGGTAAGTGCTTATGATTTCAAGTGTTCTTGCCTTTTAGCTTGTGTAAAACCTCTTCTAACTTCTTCTTCACCTTGAAAATTATGTTTAGAAAGCAAAATCTCAAGGGAAGAGAGCGTGAATAGTGACTTCCTAGGGAGAGAAAGTGGTGAAATCAAGAGGTAATCTCATAAACTTAATCCTCTTTTGTTAGAAGATGTTGTTATGATTGCTATTGTTGAACTTGGCTTGGTTTTGCCTTATTTTGTGATTTTTGGATGATGAACCCTAAAATGTTATGATGCCAAAATGTTCCTAAATCATGTGATTAGAAGTGGAAAGGAAGTGATTAAACAAGAGAAATCAAGAAAACATACTTTCCTTCCTAAAACCCTAACTTTCAACAATAAGCAAAACAAGAGGAGGTAGTTGGAATTTTGCAATGCTGATGGTTCTATTGTATTTAAAGGGTAAAACTGTATGGGAATATAGGTGTTCATGATTTTTAGATGTTTGTATGTAAATTTGGAATTTATTGAAGTATAAAGTAAATGTTGTTTGATTGTTTCACTGTAGGCAGCGTTATTGTGCAATGAATTTCGTTAGTCAAACCTAGTCTAAATGCTATGCAACTTAGGATTAAAGTATAGATGTGGAGCTTTAAGTTGATAGGTGGTTCATAATTTTTGGATGTTTACACTAAAAGATATGGATTTTTGAAGTTGTACCCTATTTCTGGAATGTAATTTGGAACAAGGGATGTTTTGAGAATTTCAGGGAAAAATGTAATAACAGTGACTAGCTTTGAGTATTTTTCCATGAAAATAAATTTAAAGAGCTTCACATAGGCTTTGGAATCAGTCAATTAGAAATTTCCTAGAATTAATTATGATTTTCAAAATTCGACTGAAAATCTACCAGTTTTCTGGAAAATTGTGAAACTGCACTGTAGAGAGCTGTACTGCACAGAAATTGCTTAAACTATGATAAATAACCAACAAAATGTGATTAAATGTAGTAATAGTTTAAGTAATAACCAGTTACTTGTAACTTTAATTTATAGGAATTTTTTGCACTAGCCCAAGCTGGAACCAAGATTTTGAATGGACAAGTAGAGCGGGAAAGGGCAATTCCATATAGTAACTCTTTCTCTCATACATTATGTGAGTGTGTTATATGCTTTGTGTTATTGTTATGCTGCATTACATGGGGTTTGGCATATTTATTTGTTGTATCTTATATGATCGATTGCATGTTATGTAATGCCCCAAATTTTGATTAAGGGTTAATGATAATTATTAAGAATAATTTGTGAATTATTATGTGTTATGTGGCAATTTTAATTAATATACCATAATTAATGGAGAAATTGGAAGAATGATCATAAGTTAGTAGTTAATGAAGAAATTAACTACTAGCTAAGAGAAATGATATGTGTAACTAAATGGCTAATAGAATGATTAGAGTAACTAATTGGTTACTTACATATGGCAAATGGAGATGATTTAAGTATATTTTCTCTCTCTTTCCCTCTCATTTTCGCTGGCATGAGGCATGAGAATGCAAAGAGTGATCATTTCCCTTCTTCTTCTCACTTTCATCTCTCTCATTCCTCTCTCTTTTCGTGCTCCCATTAGAGCTCAAGCAAAAAAGAGAAAAGCTTGAGATTTAAGGTAAGAAGATGACCTCTAATGCCAAAACTCGCTTATATAAAGTTGTTCCTTGTGTTGTGAGCTTCAATTTCATGGTTTTAGATTTTCCATTTGGTGGCTTTTGAGCACACAAGGAAAACTAGAAGTTGGAGAACCAAGAAACACCTTTGAGAAAGTTGTCAAGGTGAGTAAGAAAAACCTTTCTACATAGGTATTGTGCCATATGATTGAGCTTTGACTTTCTAGGATTTTTGGCCTATTTTAAAAAATTAGAGTCATTGTGTGTATGGCATGTTGTGGTCATAGAAATGGTGTCTTGGGATGTATATTGAATTGATAAAATGGATTTGGGATTGAATTGTGAAGTTTGAGTTTTTTGAGAAATTGCATTGTGATGTTGCCTAAAACAGAGCATGATAATGGAATGAGAATTTGATTGTTTTGATGTTTCCATTGGATTCCTTGTGGAAAATTGTCCTGGAGTAGTGTTGGATGTGAATTTTAAACCATTGGAAACTTAGGTTTAAAAGTTTCAAGTTTTGGTTAGTAAGAACTCTATGCTGGCAGTGGTTTGCACGGACATTTTGAGTAGATAAATGGTGATGAAAAATTCTAAAACTTTCTAGTCTTAAAGTTCACATGCCAAGCTTTAAAATGGATATATAATTCATGTTATTTCGATGTGTATGCTAGGAGTTATGATTGTCCAAAGTTTGATGTTGAAACTGGGATCAATTCTAGAGCAGTGTGGACGTTTGTTGGATTCTGTATTTTTATGGTTATAAAAAACAATGATTCATATTTTTCCTATAAAGAGGACTTAAATAGCTTTCTATAGGCTTTGGAATCATCTCATTTCGATTTTTTGTAGAATTAGTTATGATTTTTTGAAATTCGGCCAAGAAAGCAGATTCTTGGCCGAGGCCCAAATGTTTCAGACCTGTTTTTGGCCACGGCTAGGTGATTTTTGGGCCGTAGCCAACCCCCAAAAATCAATATTTTGCACTTCTGAAAAGTGGTTTTCAACCCAGTGTTTTCCAACCCTTTAGGGCTATTGTTAAGGGCAATTGTAGCTTTGTAAAGGTCATTAATGATAACCAATCTAAGTGTTGTGAAGTCATTTAAGTATTGGAATAGAGAATAACGCCTTATCCCTAATCATGAATTATAGTATTCGATATTTGTCCTACTCGGGAGAGACCAGTGCCAGAGCACCTGCGGAAAGACCAAGATAGTGACTTTTCTCTCATGTTGTGTATGATGCTTGGTATGCATGACTTACATAGTGTTGTATGTGTTATCAACCGTAGGGCATTACAACATGAGCAATTCAACGTGAGCAGTCATAGGGGCTAATGGTTATCACACCTACCCCACCGTTGTAATTGCCGAGGCTGTGTTATGGAATTGTAAATTCCTGTTTGATTATCCAGCCAGTGTAGCTGTGTGTATGTGAAATATTTTATATGGATCCCAGATGTGGTGATATATGTGATATGAACATGTGGTTGTGCACTTCAGCTGAGTACTTCAGCGTGAGCAAACGTAAGGGTGACGTACGTCATACCTGCCCTTGTCGTTGTAACTACCATTGTAGTTGCTATGTGTTGTGTGATGATTTGCTTTCATGCTTTGTGGTTGTACATACTATGATTGATTTGTTACTACGGGGATTCTTTAGAATCTCACTCTTCCAAAAACACATTTTAAGACAGGGTTGGTAGTTCAAAAGAAATGCAGGTGACGAAGGGCGGTTGAAGCTCCAGGCTAGGATTTATGTTGGTTTTTGGTTATCATGCTATAGATTTAGATATCTGATGGGAAACAATTGTATATTTTGGAATTGTGGTATAGTTTTGTGTAATCCCCTAGTTAAGGGAAAATGGATTATGGGCATTAGTGCCTTGTAAAACCCTTATTTGATTAATGGAACCCGAGTGTGTTGGGAATTTACTTTGTACTATGATATTTATAAATGAAATCGAATTGTACATGCCATTTATGTATTGGAATGTGAATATGAGACCATTGTTGAACAGGTTTTGTAAAACTTTTTGTAAACCCTGGATTTGGGGAGTTTAATTTTAATAAGTCTCAAATCATCTACGGTCTCTAATTCAACATAATTACTTATTTATGAACTTAATCTCAGCCTTGGATGAGAAGGGGTTAAATGTTACAACTGAGATTCTTTCAAATCTCACCCTTTCCATGAATATATAAAATTTTTAGCAACAGGCAGCAGCTCAAGGGGCAAGGGTGTACTTACTACCAACTGATTGTTCTGGTGCGGATAAATCAAGACAGTTGGTTATTTGAAGACCATTTTATTATTTTGAGGTTTGTAGCTATTGTAAATACACTCAGTTGGGATATCTGTAATACAATCATGTGCATTTTATCAGTATATTTATGCTATTCCTGTGTGTCCCCTAAACTGCGCAATTGCTACTTTGATTAATATTGATAATAAGTGGTATGTAAGATGGGGCCTTACAATCCATCTCCTTAAAATATATTATTTTATTTACTAATTCATCACATGAAAATTGTTGACTTTTCTCCTTTCTCTTACTTGGCTAATTATGCACCAACTTTTGGCATAATTTGGACCAAGTATTTATTTCCTTCTTGCTTCCCTTGATTGAACGTCCAACACCATAAGGAAAGGGAAAATATGGGCTTTTAATTATTATTTAGCCAAATGACTATTTTGCCCTTACATTTTTGTAATTAAATTAGGCCTTCTTCTTTTTCTTTTGTTTGGGCTGAAATTCAAAATTTATTGGGCCCAAAATTATGCTCTTCCTTCTCTAATGTGGGCTCCAATAATAGGCTTTTATGAAAACAAAAATTGAAATTTATGTTTTATTGTGGATCAAATTTCGTGTGGCCACTAATTGCACTGTTTGGCTAATTCAAGTATGCCAATATTCACTATTTTATTCCCTTTATTATGAAAAAGGTGTAAAGGAATTTTGGTGATTGAAATTTGCGATGTTACAGGTCTCAAGCTTTAGTAAAGGAGGAGCGTTGCATTAAGCCCTAACAACTAATGTTAAATCCTCTCGAATCTCTTATGAACATGGTTCAATGAAGAAATTGTGCTAATGTTAGGTCATTGCTATTAAGTAACACGTTGTATAGATCAAGTATAGTGAGAAGTGATTGAGAGCCACTGCATTATCGCCTAAATGTAGTGTTAAATAAGCAAGGGCTATCACTCTCTTCTAAATAGAGGCAGCTAAAGAACTAGTTCAAAAGAGCAAGATCAGATTTGGCACTTGGAACATTAGGAGTCTAAATAACAAATCTCGGGAGGTGGTAGGCGTAATGAATGATCATAAGATTAATATCTTGTGCCTATAGGAAACTAAATGGGCAGGAGAAAGGTCTCAATAAATTAATGGTTTTAAGCTCTAGTACACAGGAAAGTTCAATGGAAGGAATGGTGTTGGTAGCATCACTGATAATGATGGAGGAAGAATGTGGTAGAAGTTAAGAGGGTTGAGGATAGAATCATTTTCTTAAAAATGATTGTTGGGAAGGATATTATAAACATTATTAATGCCTATGCACCTTAAATAGGGGCAAAAGCACATCTTAAGGAAAAGCTCAGGGAAGATATAAAGGGGCTAGTTCAGAGTATTCCACTAACCGAAAAGATTTTTATTGGAGGAGATCTTAGTAGACATGTTGGTGAGGAGACAAGACCTCATGCAGGGGCTCATGGTGGTTTTGAATTTAGGGTTCTCAATAATAAAGGTCAATCTATTATTGATTTCTCCCTTACATATAACCTCAAGATTATCAACACATGCTTTAAGAAGCAGGAGGAGTATTTAATAACATATAAGAGTAGAGCCTCCAGGACATAGATTGACTTTTTTTGTAAGGAATCCTGATAGAAGACTTTGCACTAACTTCAAAATGATCCCTAGGATGGTGTGACAACACAACATAGGGTTTTTGTCCTTGATATGATTATTAAGTGTCTAAAACAAAAGCACCGGCAAGTTTTAAACCCAAGGGTCAGGTGGTGGCAATTAAAGGGGGAGAAGCAAGAGATTTTTAAGAGAATTTTTTTGGAGGAGGGGGAGTAGGTGTTACAAGGAAATGCTAACATCATGTGGGAGAATATGTCTAAAAAGGTCCAGAAGGTCACTAAAGCAATTTTGGGAGAATCAAAAGGTTTTGTTAGGCAAGATAAGGAGACTTGCACAGGTGGAAAAATCATGTTATAGACCACATAAAAATGGCTTTTAGACCGGTTCTGGATAAGGTTTTGATATAGCTGATCTAAAAAATGTTACTTTTTAGACTGATTAAGCAATTGGTGGTGGGATGAGACTGTATAACAGAAAGTCAAGCATAAGAAAGATTGTTTTAAAGCCATACACTTGTGTAATAATGTTAAAAATTGGGGAAGGTATCATTTGGGTAAAAAGGAGACTAAGAAGGCAGTGAGTGAAGCTCGTAATAAAGCAATAAGGAGTGTTATAAGGAGTTAAGAAGATTTACATGATTGCAAAGAAGAAGGAGAGAAAATTGAGAAACATGGACCAAGTGAGATGTATAAAGGATGAAGAAGGAAAATTTTTGGTTACTGACGAAGATATTAAGAATAGGTAGGAAGCTTACTTTTATAAGTTGTTCAATGATAGAAGGGGAGGGTTGCCTTGTGACTCGAAAGATTTGGCAACTCGAGAAGGTGATCTCAATTTGTCATTTTACTGCAGGATTAGAGTTGGCGAGGTTAAGGAAGCTCTTAAGAAAATGGAAAATGGTAAAGCTGTTAGACCTGATGATATTCCAATTGAAGTTTGGAAATGTTTGGTTAAAGAGGTGTATTGTTACTCACAAAATTATTTAATGAAATTCTACGATCCAAGAAAATGCTGGATAAGTGGAGAAAAAGTACTTTGATTCCTATTTATAAGAATAAAGGGGATATTCTGAATTGTGCAAACACTGAGGAATTAAGCTTATGAGTCATACAATGAAATTGTGGGAAAAGGTGATTGAACACAGGTTGAAGTTGGAAACTGATATTGCTAAAACCAATTTGGATTCATGCCAGGGAGGTTTACAACAAAAGTGATTTATTTATTAAGGATGTTAATGAAAAAGTATAGGAGCAAAGGAAAAGATTTTCATATGGTTTTCATTAATTTGGAAAAAGCATATGACCGTGTGCCAAGAGATGTACTTAGGAAAGTCTTGGAAAAGAAGGGGGTGCTGGTTGCATATAACAAAGCCATTCAGGACATGTATGAGGGGGTTACAACCAATGTTAGAACAACTGGAGGTGTTACAAAGGACTTTCTTATAAGGATTGACCTACATTATGGATCAGCTTTAGGCCCTTATTTGTTTAACCTAGTAGTAGATGTTCTAACTAAGCCTATAAAAGAGGAAATCCCTAAATGCATTATTTTTGTGGATGATATAGTTTTATTAGCTGAATCTGAGGAAATTAATTCTAAACTTGAGATATAGAGACGGACTTTGGAATTGAAGGGCTTTCATCTGAGTATAATCAAATGTCATACCTTATAACCTGTAGACTCAGATAAGTGCAAAGAGCACTGAAATAAGTTATGGAACCAGAATTCGTTCCCTTTATTAAACATACTTTGAAAAATGTTCACAATTTCAAGCCTATCTCAGGAGGTGGACCTGGGATTGGAAGGGATTTTTTAGTAGAATAAATTTTTTCCCAAACAGCTTCATAAGCATTCACTGTCTCACTAAGTCCCATTAGTGCTTAAATCCATTTTATCAGAATATGTGAGCGTGTCTTCTAGGTTAAAAATGCAAGAGATTACCTTGATTTCTCTTTCTCTTTTCTCCTCTTGCTATGGCCGAAAATAAGAGCTCAAGTGAGAGAGTATGAGATGATAAAGATTAGCTTTTTTGTTCATATGCTCTTACTTGGCCGACTTAAAAGGAGAGGGGAGAGGGAAGAGAATTAAGTTGAAATTTTTGACTTTGATCAAGGGTGTTAGATGATATTATGTGTCAACATCTTGTAACTCCTTCTATGAGCTTGCACCCATGTGATTATTCTCTCTTGTTCGTGGAATCCCTCCTTTATTGCTGGCTAGTTGGCTAATAAATCTCTTTCTTCACATTTTGCCCTAACTATGACAACTCCTTTTGGATTACCACTTAACACATTATTTACTTCCATTTCTTCATGCCATACACCCTCCCCTCACCTTTAATTCAATTTATGTTTTAATATCACAATTGAGATTAAATACAGCATTTGGGCATTGACTACCACTCATTTAGATCATGATTCACATCCTATTCTCTGAAAGTATTTGTTTAACATTAATTACATTCACTTTGGAGTCATTAGCCCTTAATCATATTTTGGGGCATTACATTACAACCTCCAACTACTTATTTTCAATTACACGAAGTTATATATTAAATCATATTATTTAATACTCTTCATATGTCTATAAAAACATAAGTGATAGCTACAAAAAACTACTCAACTTGATGCCCTTCACATGTCTTTTTAGTGCTCTTCATACTCCATTCTATACACTATGCAATCAATTTACCAGTGATTATTACTAGAAAAAGAATAAATTTTTGATAAGTATATTAAATACAAATCATTTGTTAATAAAATAATCCTAGCCTACCAACACCACCACATATAACGCATATCAGAAACTTCTCAAGACATGAATATATGGTCTGTTTGGCACTCATCCAACCTCTATGCTAAGTATGCATGTCTTGTGTAGATTTCCTTCGCTAATGAACCTTGTGATATGTAACACCCTAAAAATACCATATACCCTCACATACCGGCATACTTTACTCGATTAACTTGTCCCATACTTTGTGACATAGCTTGGTGGCATCTTCCTACCAACCCAATGGTGCCATATATGTGTCCTGTGCACATCTGCACTGACATTTTACTCATACTACCTAAAAATACCGAGCCCTATGCCCGGTGGGCCAAGTCACTTAGTCCCTGAGAGTCTTTCTATCCCTCATTATTCTTAGGACTCTTCCCAATCTAGGCTTAGTCGTCTACTTGATACAGGCTTGTCCTCAAGTCTCTAGGCCCAAAATCTAGGATATTACATGATATATGTGGTAGTGTTGGTAAGCTTGAATTAATCACAACCAAGTGATTTTGACATATGCCTCAATCAACATCACCACATATATCACAAGGTTTAATCTGCAATGTAAAATTGCAAATATTTTTCACAACTACCAGAGAGAATTTCGATCAAGTAGAAAACTTTCATTTATTTGGATATGAGAGAAAAAAATTGAAGTTTTAATTAGGGTTTTAACAAAGGGCACTCATCTAGGCTCTGTGTTATTTATCCATGTATTATGTCCATTTCCATTGCAAGCCGAACCTTGTGATATATGTGGTAGTTGGAGGATATGAGACACGCATACATAGCATAGAGGCTTTACGAGTTAAAAGGTGTAAGCAACAATCTTTCGACAAAGAAATAAAAGGAGTGAGCACCATGATAAACCAATTAAAACGTCTATGCAAGCAAAGACAATGAAAGAGAACACCAATAGAAGAGGGCTAGCGAGGGTTTGTGAAAGGCAACGATGTTTATCGAATGTTAGAGCAAAACGACAATGACAAAGAGGGAGAGCCCTATGGAAAAGAATACTAAGCCTCTGAACGGCAAAGAGAGATATCACGGCGGCCAATGGTGACAGAGAGGAAGAGCGCACGCTTGAAACTAAGAGAGGCTAAAGTCGAAGACTGAGCGCGAAAGTGAGTATATATACTAGGGTAAATGTTTCTAGACTGGTCCTCTAAAAATCAGGTCTCAATATTCATAATGAGACTGTCTTTACAGTCAATTGGTCTCAATATGTCAAAATACATTTTTAATGAATAACGAGATAGTATTTTAAAACAACCGGTCCAAAATTTAAGATAAATTAAATTTAGGAAACAAAATTCATATAAATAAGAACTTAAACAATCTGATTGATCATATAACATGAAAATATGAAGATAATCAACAAGAAATAATATTAACATATGGAAAGACATAAAAAGAATGAAACTTTTTCATTAATAATTAATCTTCACCTAAAGGCAGCAATACATGCACACACACAAACACACACACATATATGATTGGGCAAAACAGCAAAGTTACATCAAAATATGTATACAATAGTTCTTGAAACCCAGGCCATCAGACGATTATCATCTTTCCAAGAGATTGACAATCCTTAGTCTAAACGAGTGAGGATGTCGTCCAACTTCTCCACCAACTCCTCCAGTTGATGGGAGAAGAGATCTTGCTTCATCATTACCTCAATAATAGTGCCCTGGAGTTGAAAGATAGCCTCAACGATTTACTCTAACGTTGAAGGTGGAGGGGGCTGTGAAGAGGAATAAGTGGCAGCCACCGATAGGGGGAAGGGGTTTGTTGCCACTTTGTTCTTTCTATTGACAGTATGTTATTGCTCAAAGAAGAAAGAGAGAACTAAAAAGGAAGACTTTTGAATTTGAACTTCAGAACTAAAGGCACAATAGTATTTAGAATGAGGATTGATGGCCATAAACTTTAGATTACTGATGAAATATGATGATATGCGTTGGATGTTGAAACGTTACATATTTAGACCAATCGTCTTCTAGCAAACAATATAAATAATAATCATGAGCCGCATGTTAATATTAACTGGTCTCAACAAAAAATGAACATTAAAAGATTAAAACGATTTTTAAACCGATTAAGATTTAAATGACAGTTTATATTAACATATTTAGACCTTATGCCACTACAACCGATCTGAATATCATCACGATAATATAATTTATTTATCTTACATATATATATATATAAATAAATAAATGACAGTTAGATAAACATATTTAGAAAAATAAACGTGCAAAATCAAGATCAAGATTAGAAATAAAATTTTTTTTCATTAATATTATAATTTTGTTGGCCACCCAAAGGCAGCACAATACATTGATTCGAACAAAACATTATCTATAAAAAACCCTCAACCATCCTCCTTATGGCTAAAGGCAGGGGAGGAAGAAGAGGAAGGAGAAAAGGGGCTGGAAGAAAGATTGTACTTGATGTCATTGGCGTTGAAAGAAGGTTCAACTTGTTGTTGATAGTATGCAACAAAGTAACGAGTCCTCAAAGGCTTCTCTCCATGTGAGCCACCCTCACATGGAGTTGGTGAAGAACCTCCCTTACTGACGGTTGCGGTGGAGGTAGAGGAGTCTATAGAAGAGGAGGAGGAAAAGGAGTACGAACTAAAGGAGTTCTAATGCATCTCACCATATTGATGATTGAGAGAAGAGGGAATTAATGTGAATGAAAGGACTAATGAGTTTAAATACATTTGAGGGATTAAGATTACATTTATTGAAGTGGCTTCAGATTTTGAAGAGACGCTTTGGGAAGTAGAATGTTTAAACCTTGGAAGCTAAAGAAACTCTGAAACATTTAAGACCGGTTGTAAAGATATGGCGGGTTCTAAAAGAATGTTTAAAACAGTTGTTTTAGCAACTAGTCTAAAAAGGATTTAAATAAAATATAAGAGATTGAGATGAAGGAAATGAAGAAATACAAGAGAGAAATATAGAGAGCAAGGAGGGAGTGATTCTTATTTCATTTCAAGCTCACAACCCTTAATACATGCCTACTATTTATAGGCCACAAATCCTTAACTTCTATTACAAGAGTTACAACAAAAGAGTAAATCTACATAATGGTATAATATAAAGTCTTTGTAGGTTATTTACATTAATAATAGAAAACTCCCACTAAGCCATTTATGGGTTATATGGCTTTAAGTGTATAATTCCAAAAGACTCATCTTGGAAGGTTATGGAATCCTAAGAGACTATGAACATCCACTACCACAATATTCATAACATTCCCCCTTAGATATTCATAAACAAATATTGTGCCTCATTAAAACCTTACTAGGAAAACCCCAATGGGACAAAAACCTAGTGAAGGAAAAAGAGTACACAATACAAATCGAAACGGCCTCATTAAAAACCTTACCAGGAAAACCCCGTGGGACAAAACCTTGGTTAAGGAAAAGAGTACAGTAAGGTCTCTATTTCACATGATGATAATATCGTATTTACTCCCCCTGATAATAACATCAGTTTTACTTCCCTGATAAGAACAACACTTCTAATGTATTGTTGAGCATATCATTCTTTTAGCCACCAAACTATGAATGATACATTGTCACCAAATATTCTGCTAGATGTATTCCTCTTACATATCTTCTGGATATGCTAAAATATCAGTATATTATGCCTTTATCTTATTCATCGTGAAAACAATAAAGAAAAATTATTCTGAAAATCATCAAAATATATCTTACATCCCATATTCAGTTTATTTTGAACAAAATAATATTATATAATATGTTAATAGGACTATCACACCAAATTTCATTTTTGTTATCCACTGTGCACTTGCAAGAACTAATTTTTATCAATAAAATCATAATAGATACAATATTAGCATAATACAAAAATATTCTCATAAAGTATAAGATACTTATGGACCATTAAATTCAATGTATCTTTATAAGAAAATTCACCACGGTAAAAATATATGATTTTGAAATCATTAATGCATTTGATAACTTGATCTACAAGTCAAGTAAAATGTAAAATTACTCATTTTTCAATCAATTATATATGCTTGAATTATTTTCAAACTCGCACAATATTTTATATATAGAATGATTTTCTTGTATATGTTTCTGGCATTTTAGATCCTTCAAAGACTCTCATATAATATTCACTATCCATATGCATATGCTATATATAATGATATTTAACATACGCATTATTTTGTTTGCATATACTACCAGACTAATAATATATGAAACAATTATTGTATCCACTACCAAATGTTGTACCTCATAATAATCATCATTAAACCTTGTGAAAATCTTTATTTTCACATGAATATTCATATATCACAAATAACTTTATATTTCAAATATTTTGGACTACAGGTCTATATTTGGACTACAGGTCCATAAATTTCACATGCTAAAAGAACATTTTTCATTGCGTCTTGTCCCCTTCTTCAGTTGGCCAATCACCTTTTTTTTAACCGACATATTCATGTATAAGATCCTCATTTGATCACGTGATATTATTACTAAAACTGTTGTCGACAACTTTATCTTTTCAGTTCCATTTTTCTTGTTGTAACATAATTCATTGAGATCTCTTTATTACTTTCAGGTACCTGAACCTCTTTTGAGGGTTCTGCAAGTAGTTATGTATTGACCTCTTCTGGAGTGTCTGCTGCCTTAATATGATTATCTTGATTATTTGCTTCTTTCTTTTTTCTTTTGGAACTGATTATTCTCTCATACTTCGGGCATGTCTCACTTTCATTTATGCTGATTAGACCACTTATAGCTGGAATATGAGATTTAGTAATTCCCATTTAGGTCAATAATTGCATATGGCAGATTTTATGTAATATTTCATGAATGCAAACCAAATGAACTTCTGGTTCATATTGTTATATTCGAGGATTTATATTTATTAGTAATAATGCATTCCTTTTGTTTTCTTTTCCAGCTATTTAATTTCTCCCCCTCATATTAGGAAAACTTTGTCAAATGACAATCGACTAATCATGCAGTATAAGTCTCCTAAATCCATTTGTTTCCATTAGAAACATCCTTTTGTTTCATTTAGAGACAAACAAGAAGAAGGAGATTCTTACCCAACATTTATCTCAATTTTCTTTAAATATCCATCTATGTGCGTTGTGGTGAATCAATAGTAATGCACATTCAAACTTTTTAAGATGGAATATACCTGGCTCCTGACCAAAAGCCAATTATATCGGGAGAATTTGGTTGGCTAATATATGTGCTGCAATATATAAGATCAAATATGTCAATATTGAAATATAAATTTTGTTCTCATAAGTATTAATCTAGCTATTTATGGAAGCTTCAATGAATGAATCGTATAATCTGGAAATTGCGCATAACATAATAATTTATTCAAATATTCTCGTAAACTTCAGGTTGCAAACTAATATTAATATTACATGTAACCATCTTATAGATGCATATATCAAATTCATTGAATACTTGTATGGTTTACATGTTATTTGAATGGGCCCATATATCAGCTTGATATATTTTCAGAAATATAGAGATTCATTCCAAATCATAACTTGTGATACTCTCAATCAAATTTCTTTGAGAACAAACAGCACATGATAACTCTTGAATTATATAATATGTTGGTTATTTATGAAGAATCTTCTAGTTCTTCAATGGATGTCACATGTAATCTTTTATATATGACTCGAATGAATCAAACAAGTCATGCCAACAATATATTTGTTTGGATCAGTAAACTGCTGGTTTACTATGACATGTTGCTTAACCAACAACAAAACTTTTCAATTTCCATAAGTATTGATATAAAATGTCAATATGACATCCATTTTTCGAAGATCAATAGGTTTTGTGAGGAAGTATATGAGTAAAACTTTTCAATCACACTTATATTAACCCTTCAATATTAACCCACTTATATTCTAACAATCTTCCCCTCAAGTGTGAGTCATATAAATACACTTTCTTTATTTCTCCATTTCAAAGACAAATTTGTATATAACAAGCTAATAATATATCTTTCATTTCAAAACTCAAGTACTTCATAACTCACAACTAATTATGGATTTCAGTCAACTGGACTATCATTTAAACCCTGTAATAGAGTAAAACTCTAATGTAAATCTATGGGTTATAACTTTCCTTAATCAATTCTTCTTCTGCCCATAGAATTTAAGAAAAACTATATTAGTTCTTCAAGAACTATATCGACTTTGTTACATTTATGTTCTTCAGGAACTAACATATATTCTTGCATATTTATATAATTTTGCTACTTATTAATAATAATATGCTTCAATTTGCCTCTTTTGATGCATGTTCAAAATATGAAATGTTTAGAATTTTCCACTACATAAATAAATATGAGGAGATCCATAATCAAAATACATAAAGATCTTATTGCAATGAATTCTGATGTTTAGGGGCTAAAATTAATTTGAGAGAAATGTAAAGACAAATGCATTATAATATAAAATAACAAATACTTATGATATACATAGTCTTCTTTCAAATATTCCTTACTGTTTGATCATCCATAAATTTGACTTGCACTATATAATTCATGAACATTACGAAAATGATTTTGTCTAACAAATCATAATCTATTCATTATGAATTTTCTCATAAAATTAAATAAATTCTCACTTTCTTAATTCAAATATGACATATGATTTTTTTTTCTTCACAAATGTCACATAAAACTAATTTGATTCCAATATATATATCATATTATAACCAATTTGATTCCAATATATATCATATTATATCATAATTAATGTATGAAACTTGCACATATTATATAAGAATGTTAAGGAGTAGAAGAAATTTCAATACAATGAATTGGGAGATGAGGCAATAAATTATCAATATTAAAATAAAATACAAATTGAAAAGTATTTGTATGCCTTTCAATAACAAAAGTTTGGAACTAAGAAAAATTGCATATATATTTGTAAGGCAACATAATAGTACTCAAGAAGAGAAGAGAGATGGAAGACAAAGCTAAAATAAAAAATATGACTAATAATGAAAGAAAGTACCTTGATGTTGAGGTATATGAGTTGAATGTTTGTTGGGAAATCTTTCGTGTAATAGAGAAATACAAGTCCCAAGAAGAAAATAGAGGTGGTAAACTCCATTGATGTATGAATAGTATTCACATACACAATATACTTAAAATTACAAATAAATTGTACAATTATACATAAAGAAGGTAATTAAACAACTTAACTTTATAATTGAAGGTTATATGAATAAATACTGAAAACCATTTGATATGGAAGTTATAGGGATTAACCATGAGGTAGTTAGAATCTTAAAAGGTCATGAAATCAAAATATATCAATAATTACCAATAATGTTTAAAATTGTAAATAAATTGGCACTATACTGAAATTTTAAAATGACCAATCATTACCTTTTTATCTATTTGATTTCATATATCACTCATGTTGATATCAGAATGTTAAATAATGATTTCTCTCTCACAAATTAATCACAATCAATTTAAATTTAAACATAAAGAATCAAAATCATATAGCCTTCAGGGTTTACAATTATTATATAGCCTTCAGGGCTTACAATTATTTCTTTTGGCTATACAAGTTGATCATCTTTCTCCGTAACTTATTGCTTTAAGCATCATAACTATTTTTGATATTTTTCACAATATTTCATGGTCTTTCTGGCTTCACAACCATTTTGATCTTTATTTTCAATAAATTGATACATATGAGTCTATATGACTTCTGGTCATTATACCATTTTTTTTCCTATCCATATGACTTCCAATCATAGTATGATATTTGCTCATAATTTTAATCACCTTAGAAATATTATTATTTTCACGATTGTAGTTCAATAGCTAAGAAAAAGTATTCTCAGCTTTCAACTATCATTTCTACAAATACAATGTGATCGTGTTCATTTTCACTCTTATATATTTTCTTTATTTTCAATAGTATCATCAATTTCTCCAAATATTGGTCTTCAGGACCATAGCAAAAATCTTTGTTTAGTTTGATATTAGAACCTTTAACATTCTTTCTCATAAGAGCTATACAAAAGTGATGTGACTTCTGGTCATTTGATCACGAAATTAAGAATATTATGACTTCTGGCCTCTCGATAATATCAAAATACTAGAAAATAAATTAAATAAATTCAAATTCATAATCAAATATAAATAATAGATAAGCCCATGATCATATAGACCACATTACATGGTCATATATAATACTATTATATGTTAATGTAATATAATAAACAAATGAAAATAAAAGATTGATATAATGATATAACAATAATGTATTAACATAAATAAAGGAAATGTAAATAAAATAACAATAAAAAAATATGAAATAAAATAAAGATACAAACAATAATATATAACATAAAATGTAAATAAAATAAAGAAGTATAAATGTTAAATAAGTGTAAATAAAATGAAATAACATAATATAATAAGTAAAGAATACTATAATATAAAACAAATAAATATAAATTTTGCATAATAAGAGATTAATGGAAAACGATAAATAAAAGTGAAAGGAAAGAAAACTTGCAAAGGATAATATAATATCAAATCTTAGCCATGGAACCTGATGTATAAAACAATTGGTAAAAGAGTCTATTTAATTCCATGTAATGGCTTAGATTATCTCTGATATATGTAAAAGATAACAACAGGATGGATAAAAATAGATAGCGTAAAAGAAAAATAATAAAAATAATATAGAACAATAGATTGATAATATAGACTAGAAATATAAAATAACATAGAGAATAAACAATATACAACATAATATGGAAATGAGAAAGTTAGAGAGTAGAAGAGATAGAAAACTAGACCATAGGTCTTCTGAGCGAATTCGTGCTGATAACGTGTTATAAAATCAAGAAAATATAAGAGATTGAGATGAAGAGAATGAAGAAATACAAGAGAGAAATAGAGAGCAAGGAGGGAGTGATTCTTATTCATTTGGATGCCAACAAAGTGTAGTACATATTGCTCTATTTATAGGCCCTCAACCACAACTAAGAGTTACACAAAGTAAATGGCAAACTTTAATCCTCATGAATGCACACATTGTAACCTTTGAGTTATGTGCATGAAAACTCCTAAAGATTATTCATTGGAGAGGTTATAGGATGTAGAAAATGAAAGGTCAAGAGTTGGGAGCTCATGGACATCCACCTTAATTAGTATTTTACAACAAAATTTTTATAATATTTAATACTAATCTAGCCACATTAAACATTAATCGATCTAGAAAATATTACTCAGACCACGCGAATGAACGACCGGTATTAAGTTATATCAATATTTACAAAAATGTCACCGATTATATTTTTTAAACTATCTCTACCTATAGAGATTTAGATGTAACGGTCTTATAGGCCTTTTTTCTAGTAGTGACTAATTGTAAATATCAACCATGTACATTTAAATTCTAAATATACACAAAAATTTAATGAGAATTTAATTGATTAAATTAATCAACAAAATGTAACTAAATAACCAACAAGTATGATTGAATAACAAAATATTAAATTCCCCCACTATCATTTCAGCATATTTCAACTTAATAAATTTTTGTAACATTCAAACAGTTCTATAATTGCCTAAAACTACTTATCCAAATATTTGGATAATTAAATAACCAACAAAATGAATCTCACAAATTTCCTAGAATGTAAAATAGCCAAAATTAATTTTCAAGAATTCGAATAGTTAAGTTGGCACATAGAACAAACATTATTTCATATAACATAATGCTAAACAGGCTTTATTAGAGAAAATGGTTAAACAGCTTAAATGCTGAATAAGTTTTTTCATATAGGAATTGTGCACTTGGAAGTTTTTAAGGGAGCAAATATACCTTAGAAGTATAAAAAATGGGGGGTAATTTTACTTTCAACGTTGAAAACTCAAACGGTCAACTAACATATGATGAAAGGGATCTGCATATAGGAAATTATACCATCTATAATGCCCACATCATCGTTATCACCCTTGCTAAAAAAAAGAAACCTCTTCCTTCCACCTCCGACGAATAGCAAAACATCATATAACAATAAATATTATTTTGAATAAACAGATCTAGACATGGTTTTGAATCAACAAAACGTTATTTTGAATAAGCAAAAAACACAGGCCCAGAACTTAAAGTGCAGCTTGAAGTTAGCACCCAGAACAATGGCAAACCCATAAATCGAATCAAAAAAGGAAACAAAACCAGAAATCGAACAAACTCAAAAACCATAAGAATGAAATCAAATTAGAGAAGCAACCTTCGATTTCTTGAAGGAGGTTACAGATTGAAAATGATGGGGGATATGGAGGTTGAAGAAGAAGACAGAGGACCGTTGCTGGTTTAATGTTGCAAATCAAAGAGGGAGGTTGAAGAAGACAGCTTCCTCCTGATGTCAACAATTGGCACTCTCCCTAGCTACGATGTCGTCGCCGTCATAGGTTTAAGGTGGCAGATCAAATAGGGAGGTTGAAGAAGAAGATGGATCCCTCTCGATGCCCACAATGGGCACCCTACCTGGCCACGCCACCGTCGCCGTCGCTGGTTTAAGGTCGCAGATCAAAGAGGAAGGTTGAGGAAGAAGACGGCTCCCTTCCAACGTCCACAATTGGCACCCTCCCCCCGCCGCCGCCGCCGCCGCCGCCATTCTTATGCTAACCTTACTCTCCTTGGTTAAAGGTGGCAAAGGATCTGTGAAAAGGAGGAAAAATGGAGAAATTTCTTCAAGAGAGAAGAGGAGATGGCTATCGGAACAGGAAGAGAGGCGGAAAAGCAAGGCTACTTGGAGAAAGAGAAAGAGTGAGTTGGCAAGTAATGGTTGAAGATGGATGATGAGGTGGCTAGTATTGGTACTGTATGCATACCTTAATCTACCTTAACAAGTTTGTTTGTTTGGAATAGTTTATTTTTGGGTAATAAGTGTTTATAAATCGTGATTTACAGTATATGAGATAAGTATGTGAGAGGAGTTTTATCTCGGCTTGCGTAATAAGCACTTATATTCAAAAAATAAGTATTCTCAAACACACACTTAATCAAGGCATTAAAATTCGAACGAGCCAGTGAACCGGTTAAAATAGTGGGTTAAAGGTCTGTGAGTCAGATTAGAGTCAAACTGGGGAGGAATAAAAAATTTAAAAATAATTTTACACTAAATAATAAATATTCATCTTGACAAAATATTAATAGACATATGATAACTAAATATTTCCACTACATCTTACTAAAAAAAAATCCCTAAAATCCTTTAATCACAACCGCCGAAGGGACATGATCCATGTTAAAAAAATTTCAGTCCATCAAGATCTTTTTAAAGATAAATAGTACAATACAATCTTGGTTGGTGTGAGTTCTGAACTACTTTTGATTTTATTTTATTAAAATTTATTATGATGGGAACAATTGGTACTATAGGCTAAACTCTTCCCGTGACTACTTCAATGCTTCTATTCTTTCTATGCAACATTCACCCTTCACCCTTCCTATCTTTCGAGTTCCTATCAATCTTCCATGGTTTTTAATTTTATTCTTCTTCCTCCTTTCCACTGCTTAGTCATCACTCTTTGCATCTTCCTAGTAGTCTCCCACCACTTTCTCCGATGAGACTCCCTTTCTTCTTCAGCCTCCACCGTATGTTACTGCCTGTAGTTCTTGAAACCGTCCTCAATCACAAGTTTCCTTCTATTTTTACTCTTCTATGTCTCACAAGATTTCTTACTTACACCTCACATCTAAGATTATCTCTAAAAAAAGATTCGAGTCCATGACGATATATGTTACTCTTTCCTTTCTACTTCAACCTCCGTCGCTGATTTGGATCATCTCTATTTTTTTCCTTCATCTAAAGTATGAACCGTGTAACTCGGCAACCCAGCGGGTTAGCCGAGTTACTCCTGGTTCCCATAGATTTAGACTGAGTCCCATCGAGTCAGTCCCTCCCAAGTTCCCTTATCAACCGAATTAGACAAGTGGCTAGGTCGCCGGTTTCTGGGTCAACCTGGCGGGTCCAGTCTGGGTTTTAATACAATGAATTTAACATGTTCAATGGTGGAGGTAAAATTATCCCTTTTTTTATACTTCCAGAATTATATTTGCCCCCTGAAAAATTTTTAGGTATTCAATACTCGTATGAAAAACCTTATAGAGCATTTAAGCCTTTTAACCTTAAAAAAAATTAAAATAAATAAAATGGCCAAAACAGAATAAGCCCAAAAATTCAGCCCAAACTTCAATTTTTCAGAAATTAAAACCAATAAATTAATAGCCCAATACATTATTTTGGAAATAAACAAATTGCCCACTTTAATTATGTTGAACAAAGGCCCAACTTTATAACTTCCATACACAACAAAATAAATATTTAAGCCCAGACAATAAGCCCAATGCATTGTTGTTCCAAAACGGAATAAAAATGAATGAAGTTTGGAAACCTGTACCTAGCTAAAAAAAATGTTGACCAAAGCCGAAGACCAAGAGCCCAAGTACATGAGCCCCCAATTCGAAATTCCAATCAATGAAATTAATAAATCTTGAGGCCCAGCATTGCAAATTCAGAAAGTGAGCTAATTAATTGGAAACTTTCATCCCAATACATAGATGCCCAGAATAAAAAGCAGTGACACTCCAAAATGAAATTCTAGAGTAAGTAAAATAAACACCAAAAACCACTACGCTAGAAAATGGCCAGGCCTAAAAGATTTAAAACATAAATAAAGATAAGATTGAAAAGTTAAGAGCCCAAATACTACGACCCAATCAAGGTTCAGATTAAAAACAATTAAAACTGAAAAGTCCAAACTGAGAGGCCCGATGCGCATTGCCTGCAACAATTTGTAATTATAGAAATCACAAAAATAAAATGGTCCAAGCCCAATAATAACGACTGAATCTGTTGGGGTAAAAAAAAAAAACGACTGAATCTGCATCAATCCCTGTTGGCTTAGTGAAACTATATGTTTCACCTAGGAACAAACACTGTCATTTAGCGCAACAGAGAAGGCTCATCCTACATAAGTAACCAATGTTTTAAAAGCCGGACCGGATATCGAGCCGGAAAGGCCAGCAGGTCAAGGTTCAACCGGTTGGAACGGTTGAGCCGTTTAGCCGAACCGGTGACGTAATAATTAAATTTAAAAATAATATATATATATATATATATTACAATAATTAATCATTAATCTAATTTCATATAAAATTAGTAAAGTTACAATCCCCATTTAAAAACCTCATCAATTATAAAAAATAATGGTACAATAAGAAACGAAAACATTAAAAGATGACCTTCTTCAACCAAAAGTTAAAAAATAAAATAATGGCCTATGTGAATATTATGATGGTGGCACTGGCAGATATGACAGTGCTTAGAAAACTTTTGTCCTTCAACAATTTTAAAATTGATGTTTAATGTTAATAAAAATATTTTAAAATAAAAATCAAAAGTTTAAAAACGTAATATCAATTAGTCTTTTCTATTTAGAGTTTAGACTCTTAGGCTTCAAAGTACTAGGAGATGAATTAAATTGCTTCCTCCTTCCTAATGTAGTCAGACACTTTAGAATTGGCTTTTGGCTTGGAGTACATCTCTCTTCTCAACCTTTTTTTCTTCACATGGCATGGAACTCTAGACTTCGTTTTTTAAAGCTCATCACAAATCAAAAACATCATGGATGAAAGTTGAGCAACTTGCAACTATGGAAAAAAGAAGCAAAAGAAAGTGTGGTTAGTAGGCCTTATTTATTATTTTTTTTCTTATTTTCCTCCTTCAATTTCACTTAAATCTCCCCCTCCTTTTCTGATCCTTCATTTTCATTCTTCCCATGACCATGAGAGCAGCAGTCGGAAAGTTTTCTTTCAGAGCTTTAGACCCGTCCGATTCTTTTTAAGCCGCTCCGGGTTCCGGCTCGAATCCGAGTTCTGACTCAACCACTGGTTCAAGGCGGCTCAAAACGGCTTTATCCCTAAAACGGTCTAAGCATGATGGCCGAGCCAGTAAAGGAGGCGGGTGGCGGCCGGACCGGTCTGGTCCAGGTTAAAAAACGTTGGAAGTAACAATGACGTTGACTTTGATTTTGTCAAAAGGCAAATAAAAAACAAACTAAAATTGTTTCATTTGAATGCTTGAAAACCAAAAAATGAGTGAGTCCTTTTACGATGAGATCGACGGCGATGCTAACGATGGGATGAACCAAAAATCCATGGCAAGCATTTTCTCTTACATTGATTTCGAGAAAGCAAGCAAAAAACCAAACTGAAATTTTTGCTCTTTGAATCTCGAAAACCAAACGCGAAAACAAGTTCATTTAATAGTGGATTCAAAGGTTGTTTTAATGGTCGTGTGTATCAAAGCTAAACAGAAATAGCAATTTAGACTTTCGCATTTCAGTGATGTTGGGGACAGTGGTCATCAGATAATGAAATAAATCTCCTTTTCATCCCAATAACCCAAATAATCACACACATATATTCATATTGAAAATTAAGAAGATAAATAATCGTGATTAAAAAATATATCTTGATTCTCAAAATATTTTCTCAAATAGAAAGAATTAAAACACAATGCATCATATAAAAAATTAAAAATAGCAAGCAGGGGAATCAGAAACAAGGCTCAGATACCACATATAAGAGATACACCAAATGAAAACCATATGAGCATATAAAATTCCTACAGAGTCGAATCAGAAAGACTAAATTATAAATACCTCTCACCAAGCTTAAAATGTAGAATACAATTAGAAGAAAAGAATCAAGGCCTCTTCTAACTTGCATTTGGGCATAGTGGTGTTAACTGGTAATAGCCGTCCCAAATATGAGTTCGGGAACCCTCAGAGCCATTTTTCATGTATCGCTCTTACTTAGTCTTCTTCACTCATTACCACTTAGTCTGCTACTCATTACCATCCATCAAGGTTACAAGGGATTATATGGTGTGTGTAAAACCCTAGCTAGATTATTGGGCCTAAACTAACTAATAGGCCACACTCAGGATATTTTAATTTAATTAATAAAATAAAATATATTAATATAATTAAAATATTTAACATCTCATGTTGTACAATGGAGTCTTCATTGTTTTCCTAAAAAGCAATCTTCTTTTGATGGTTATACTCCATATGCTTTTCATAGCAAAGTAAAGCATCTCTCCAATTTTTAAGGAACATATGCTCACTATTTGTACTTGGAGAAGCATCAACAATGTTAACACCACAGAGACGGTTAGTGCAACACCATCTCTAATTAACCCTAACTTTATGATTTAAAAAAAAACTTTTTAAAAGTAACCTTAATAAAAAGGTATTCTAATAACGTCATCCTATGTTGAATTTACAACGAATGATTGAATAATCTAATCTCATCCTTATAAATAAGATTAATTATGAGGAACTTGGCTTCGGCCTCAGGCCCACAAAATATTAAAGATAAGTTGCCATAGGGTCTCATCAGAACCCATAGAAAAGGTATTCTAGAAATAAATCCCAACAAAATAAATAACTTCCTAGCCTCTACTCTAAAAACATAATTAAACCAAAAAAAGTAAAATAATGCAGTATGATAATGAACAAGGTCCCTAAGTGGCAATTAAATGAATCAAGCATGAACCCACAACTACTAGTTACAGTAGCCTTAAGCCTTGGGTGCCTTTCTAGTAGTGTCTGCCCTCAAAATCTCACTTGAAAAATGTAAGAGGTAACAGGATAAGACCACTATCTCAGTAACACAATCACTACCCACCTTACCTACTAGCAGCACCTATGGGGTGCTAGGTGGAACTAATATACAAGCATGTCACACAGATATAATAAGGAGGAGGGCAAGCCAATGTAATAAGTAAGAGCATAGTGATTTGATTCATATTTCTCAAATGACATTTATTCATAACACAACATGCTATATGACAAAATGTCATAATGCAATGATTAATCTTTATCTTTGATTAACCTTTAACCATCATTATATCTTCCTTATTTCCTTTGATTAAACTCATGGGCTAAGTACATTCCACTTTATTGGTCACTCCCACAAGCTCTCCACAAGTGTGATGTAGACCGGACAAAGTACTATAGAGTGCACAAGGGACCATGGGTTCCTCTAGTACTGTTAAATAGGGGTGGCGAAACCAAAAAACCTCTCAATGGGTAAATCGGGGTAGACCAGCACTGTTAAAGGCTACTCCCAACCATGTTCCCACTCGGTTTCAAGTCTACTCCGTAGCGACTGCCCTATGTCCTTGACCCGACCAACTCACGTAAGTCCAATACTTGAAGTCTACTCTTCCCACTTAATGTCAATTGTCTACGATCAGTATTGATTGATGGAATTCCCTAGAGAGAAAGCCATTCCTTTACTTAATTCGAGCAATGAAAATTGGGAGCCGATAGACGATACGAACTAGGGATCCCGCCAAAGAGAGGGTTACTGCCCTCGAGAATACTACCCGGGCCCAGGGAATACTGCCCTAAAGCCCCTGCTGTATTGTATCAGGGAATATGCCTTGTAAAATAGATGCCATGTGGGGGTGCACAATAATCAAACCAACGACTTACCATGTGGTATTCTGTTTTTATCAATCACAACCCATTGACTAACTCCATTATTTATATCACATTATTCTCAAGGGGTTTTCATAGTCTCATGCTCATACATTCCAGTTTATAATATATAGAACCAACATGTTCCAACACAGTCATACATTCTTTATCTAGTTAATCAATAATATATAAACAATACAAGATACCATTGCATCACATACATAAAACATCTATTTGTCAAGTCCATACTCAGAACACATCACACCAGTAGTTCAATTGCCCATACATGGCCACTCATGAGGCGTGAATCACAAAGATACCAAAAATAGTTTAGTTTATGCATCCAGACCTATAGTTGTCTCTAATGATTCCACAAATCAATCTATCTAGTCATAAGATTAACACAAAGGTCCCACAAGGCATTATTGGTCATAAAATAGTAACGTTCATACCAGTTATACTCATTCTAGGCTTGTGTAGCTTTTTCATATAAACCTATGTGCAGCATCAATAAATAAGAAGATAAGGCCACGTTACCTGGAGTTCTCTAATTTACACCATTGAATACCTTTCTATTTCATGCTCAAACTCAAATCGAGTCATCAAATCAAGGTTTGCACTATTCATTTTGCTGAACAGGATGTCTCGAACAAGCTAACAAAATTTTGTGATTCCTCTAGGGTTTGTTCTCTATGTTCTAGAAATTTGATCATGTTATGAGCTTTGTAACTCATAACCCATAACACTAATTTCTAGTTCAACCGTTGACATTGATGAATTAGATGTCTTGGATGTGTTGATTAAAGTTCAGCCGGATCCAACTGTTACCAAAGTGATAATGGGATTTTACTGAGGCTGACTCAATTGTATGTGAAAATAGAAAATGTTGCCCCTTTCCTTCACCTTACCACTTGTATATATATATATATATGCTCTAAGAACCTCCTCCTCTCTTAATTTAGTCGATGCGGGACTTGTTAGTCTCTTTTATTTTATTATTTATTTACTTATACACATAATTAAAATTAAAATTAAAATTAAATACTCTGATTCAACCTATACTAACTTTAGTATTTTATCTTTTCTAAAAGAATTCAATAATAATAATTGCTTAATTATATTTTTATTAGACTCCATTAAACTTTAATACTTTATTTTATTGTAGATATATCTTCCTTCTTTAAACATTATTCACTAAATTCTATTTATAGATAAATATTTCCTTTACAAAATTATCTAAGCCTTATGAATGAAAATTTAGGATGTTACAGTAAGCATAAGTATTGGTGTCACTACTAGAAAAAATGCTTTCTAAAATGCTCTATCTAAACCTCTTTTGCGGAAACGATTTGAAAAATGTGACCATTGGTATTTTATTATATATATATATATATATATATATATATATATATATATATATATATATATATATATATATATATATAATTTTAGATGGCTCTACAAACAACATGTCTAGAATATATTTTTTAAACTGATTGCTTTTACAAACAGTCTAAAAGGCATTAAAATATTTTTATAAAAATATTATTTATAGGCTTTTAGACCTGTTCTATGTAATAACCCAAATTTTGGGATTAGAGGCTTGAGACTAGGCCTGAATCAAGTGGATTGTTAAGCCCCGATTTAGCAAGAGTCCTAGGAATGTAAGCCTTGCTGCCAGTGTGTTTTCCTGTATGGCAGTCTGGTTGTGTGATAGTTTTGGATAACCAAATGATATCCAATAAATGTGAAATTTTTCAAAATAAGAATATACATATCAAGCTTCAATTTAATAGATCATATAAGTCATTTGAAGCTGTGTACAAAGAGTTATAAATTTTTGAAGCTAGACCAATGAAAATGGCAAGTTTCTATGACAGTATCCAAAAATAAAAATTCTGGAAATCATGGGCGTCCAATTGGCCAAAAGCTATATTTTTTCTTAAAACCAGACTTAATAAGGGTCACATAGCCTTTAGACCCATACCAATTGGATCTCTATAAATAAAGATATGAATTGTTAAAGTTTGATGAAAATTCTATCAACTCGAGCGAAAATCACAAAAATGCATGGGCAAAAAAGACATTTGGCTAGCAAAAATTAAAAGCCCATATTTTCTCTTATTGTAATTGTGTAGGACGTCTAAAAAGATGGGGGGGACATGGATAATTGATATTTGAATAAACATACTAAGAGTTGGAGCAATATCAACCAAGTGAAATTTGTTTGAAAAGTCAGCAATTGTGGCTTGACATAAAGGAAGCAAAAAGAGAGCATTTTGGTCAACATTTCCTCTCCCTTTTCCTTGAGTATTTATCCAAGACAAAGAGGCAAGAGAAAGAGAGCTTTTGATCAATATAATCACTCTCCTTAAGTGAAACATTTGGGCCAAAAAGCATACCACAAGAAGGAGGAGTGTAGTCAAACATATGCTCACCTTTTATGCTTAGAAAATTGGTCAAGAAGTCAAGAGAAGAAGTGAACAATTAATTTTCATGCATCCTCATCTTTTAGAGGAGTAAAGGTTTTCTAAATAAACTAAACCAACGATGGTTAAATTAACCACTCTTCTTCAAGAAGCCACAAGATAGGGCCACATATTGCTATAGGCCATATTTGGCCAAGTATTTCAAGAAGGCAATTAAGTAAATATTGAACATATTATACTCTCTCTCATACCCTCATTATTCGGCCAGCCCAAGCAAAAATGGAGAAAAGAAGAGAGAAGAGAAATTGGAAGAGCAAGGAAAAGGTAAGATCTTCTTCTTGAATTTTCACTTGGAAAATGACCTTTCTAGCTCAAATACCCCTCATAAAACTTGTTCCTTTCTTCGTTAGCTTCATTTCTATGATTTTTGTTTTTGAAGAAGAGAAGTTTTTAGCTATCTTGCAAGAACAAAAGTTTAGGAATGAAGAAAAGAACACAAGAAGAAGTAAGAGGTAAGTAAGAACATCATTTTGATGTATGTAATGCTTGATTTGGTTGATTTTTTATGAGCTATTTTGACAATCTTAATGTTGGTTTTTAGGGTTCATTAAGCTTTCATACTATACATGTGCTTATATATTGTTTTGGAGGCAAATGAGCACAGTTTAGTGATTAAATTGTGAATTGGTTGTTTGTTGTGAAAAACCCTAAAATTCTCACCAGAATAAGGCATCATGAAGAAATGGGAATTTGATCATTTTGATGATTCCATTGTGTTCTACATGGAAAATTGTTGGGGAAAACATGTGTTTAGGATTATTGGATGATTATGTTTAAATCTAGAAATTATAGAAGTTAAGGGGAAATGCTGTTTGATTTATTTCACTAGAGGTAGAGTTGTTGTGAAATGAATTTCATTAGCCAAACCTAGTCCAAATATTTTGAAATTTGGTAGGATTAAAGTATAGGTGTAGAGGTTTAATTTCATAGGTGGATCATAATTTTTGGACTAGTATATTAAAAGATATGGATTTTCAAATTTGTGCCCTGTTTCTAGAATGCAATATGGAACAATGGAAGGTTGGCGAATTTTTAGAAAATTTGTGATGATTGTGGTCAGACTTGAGTATTTTTATACAAAAGTACATTTAAAAATTTTCACATAGGCTTTGGAATCAGTCAAATTGGATTTTCTTGGAATTAAATTTGATTTTCTAAAATTTACTGAAAATCTGCCAATTTTCTGGAAATAGTAAAACTGCATTGTGCAAAATTGCACTATATAGAAATTACTAAAACTGTGATAGATATCCCAAAAATTGTGATTAAAGGCAGTAATAGTTCAAGTAATAATAAGTTATTTGTAACTTTAATTTATAAGAATTTGCAATAGCCTGAGCTAGAACCAAGATTTTGAACGGACAAGTAGAGCATGCAAGGGCAATTCTAGGTAGTAACTCTTTCTCTCATACATTATGTGAGTGTTTATATGCTTTGGGTTATTGTTATGTTGCATTACATGGTGTATGGCATATTTATTTGTTGCATTTTATGTGACTAATTGCATTTTACTATTGAGATTCTTTTGAATCTCACCCTTTCCATAATATATAAAGTTTTCAGTAGCAGGTAGCGGCTCGAGGGGCAAAGGTGTACTTACTGGCAACTGATAGTTTCAGTTCGGATTAATCAAGACTATTAGTTATTGGAAGGCCTTTTTATTATTTTAAGGTTTGTAACTATTGTGAATACACCTTGTTGGGATTTCTGTAATATAATCACGTGCATTTTATTAGTATATTTATGTTATTTTTGTGTGTCCACTAAACTATGTAATTGCTACTCTGAATAATATCAATAATAAGTGGTATGTAAGGTAGGACCTTATATTTTGGTATTAGGGCCCAAGCAGTTCTGGCAGAGTAAGCAATTCTGGTAATAGGATAGTATACTGATAAGTTCTTGATGATATGGTAAAAGGAAATCGGCACTAGAGAAGTAAATTACCCCTCTTTTATGAATGAGCCCCCAAAAGATTAAAGAATACCTTAAGGGTAGCCAGTATCACAATACAGGACTGAGGGTGGTACAATGATGTTGCAAAATCTGAGGAAGTGGGTACAACTAAGGTTAGTGGAATGGCCTAGTATTACCCTTGAGCTAACCAGTGGGGGGTATAAAGAAAAATTTTATTGATTACATGGAACATATTAGGGTACGTGTTCAAGTACATGTATCGGCACTGATAGGCAGTCCATACCCAGTATTTTGATGCCCGGAGATAGTGGGCATGATTCTTGAGACAAGGGCAGTCACGGGGTACTGGTAGTCAGAATCAGTTAAAGCCGGTATCTGCAGTTTTGTATTGGTACGCAAAAATTAATCGTGCTCAACCCAGAGAAATCTTAGGATGGGCAACCCCCTGGGAAGTTGTTGCACTTGTTATGTCATGTTACGAAAAAGGGCAAGCACATATTGCGCAATATTTTAGAGGCTGCATGTTGTTGCAAGCCTTCTCTGACAACTATAAACATTTATGATATGTTAGTTCAAGCATATCTGTGTATCCAAACTATATGAAATGACAAATATGCCCTTATGAAGGTGTAACATTTATCTCTTCCTTGTTTTGAAATAGTGAAACATAAAGTTGGAAAGGTTATGGAAACTTGAGGAATAGTGATTGCCTTGAGATTTTCCCCATGACTAATAATCGTCTTGTTAGATGATTTAAAGCATGCTTAGAAGCATAGAGATCATGATGATGTAAGTATTGATTTTAATCTAAACCATTTTTATTGCAATAAGTACTACGCAGAAAAGTTCATTTAATTAGGTAATGGGAAACTTGAGGTAAATGTTTTGAGGTTTCTCCATGTTAAGTGATGGCCCTTAATAACACCGTGGTGTTAAAGGAATGCAGGTATGATATACGGTGCTATATGGTGTTAAAGTTCATTTAATTAGTCTCGATATGTATTCAGAAAAGATGATGAACTATATGTGCTTAGGCCATAAGACTTGATGGGCATATACGTCCTTGGGTCGGCAGAATGTTGTGTATTTGAAAATTGTGACGAGTAAAGGCTCGAGGTATAAAATTCTTGTTAGGATCGGTAGGCACAGCGGAAGAATTTTAAAATTTTTTATCGATCCTAATCGAGGATCTATCAACGGCATTTAAACCAAATTGGAAGGATTCATACCTTTTTGATGATTCAGAGTTTTCACGATCTCTAGGAGCCAACATGTCAGGTCCGCTCCCTCTACTGGTATCCACACGAATGCTCTCCAACCAAGACTGCGTGCTAGCGCCTCTAATGTCTCCTAGGGTTTCACTTGCGGCTCTCAATTCTCATGTGCATATGAATATGTCTGCTCTATCAGGTTTATAACCTATGAGGGCTATTTTCAAATTTCAAAATTAATCATCATTAATTCAAAATTAATCATCATTAATTCAAAATTAATTAACAATTAATTATCTTGATGAGCTAATTAAATAAATTCAGATTAAATTAAATCTGTCCAACAGTTTTAATTTAACCTATTTATTTAATCCAAATAAAGAGCCATTAGATTTAATTTATCTTCATAAATTAAATCTGAGATACTATATCTCTATCATGTTAGTTATTAAATTTAATATATCTTAATAAATTAAATTTAAAACTAACACAATATAATAATATCATATAATATATATATACATATATATATATAAGATATATATTTCGAAAATATATATATATCTATATAATATTATTAATGAATTTTATATTATATATATATATAAATATAAAATTCATCCACCCTAAATTAAACATTATCTCGTGTTGGGCCATTCTTGTGTGCGACCATGTAGGCTCATATGAAGTTAGCAGTGGGCCAATCACTATACTAACCCAAAAGTCGCAAGCGGCCTCTAGCAAGACATTACAACTACCCAATTCATATGAGGATCGTTATCACGATACAACCTGTCATACAACCATGTCATGTCCCTTTTGTCACACGATATATCGATCAAGGATAAGGCATGGATAATGTCATCCTCTTGTTCCTGACCATTACTTTCTCGATTCCTGAGTAGCCTGATAACAGAGACAGAAACTTCTTTCATCATAGTATGGCCATACATTTCTCAGACTCACTCATCGAGGGGCCTAGTAATATCTCTCTACTAATGTGAGGGACAAATTCCATCTTGATCATTCATATTCCTCTGCATGAAAAACCACCAAGCCCGATCGTATCCTTTATCATCACCAGGTCAAAAGTGACTTTTGACTAGTTCAAAGCTTAGCAACTCTCATATAGGAATCCATGATGACCTCAGGTCTAAGGGCATTGTGACGTGGTTATACATGAGAAAAGCTTATGACTTGATCCATGTAGCTTTCTCATAGTGGGTCGGTCCAGCACCTTGTACTCTCACAAGTGCCTAAGACTTTGATTCGTATCTCCATATCTTATCAAAGTCATACTGATCTTGTTTCATCTTTGCTCCTGCATACATGTACCGACCAAGGACATTTTAGGACAATCTTTATGAATTATCCAAAGATACAATTATCACAGTTAACATGCAAATAATATGATAACAGAATGGAGAAATTTCATTAAAATAATAATGTTCAAAGTACAATGATTGGCCTTTAGGGCACAATTTTCAATAATTTTGTGTGGGGCAGCATCCCTAAGCTATGAGATCTTATATGCCAGTTGTTTATATTGTACATTGATTATTGAATGTCATTATGATGAATGCGCATGAAGAATACTATTTCCAATCTATGTTAAGAATATGATGATGGTTGTGTTGTATGGTTTGTGAGCCTGCACATGAAAGAGATAGATTAAGTGATAAAAAGGGATTCCATAAGGTATAGGTGATTCTATGAAATTTGATGAACAGGAGGAGAAATTTAATACCAAATTTTGGGATTAGAGGCTTGAGACTAAGCTTGAATTAAGTGGATTACTAAGCCCCAGTTTAGCAAGAGTCCTAGGGATGTAAACCTTGTTGTCAGTGTGTTTTTCTGTGTGGCAATCTGTTGTGTGATGGTTTTGGATAATCAAATGATATCCAATTAATGTGAAATTTTTCAGAATAAGAGTAGACATATCAACATTTCAATTTGATAGATCATATAAGTCATTAGGAGCTATAGACAAAAAGTTATGAATTTTTGAAGTTAGCCCAATGAAAGAGGCACGTTTTTGTGACAGTGTCCAAAAATGGAAATTCTGGGAATCATGGGCTTCCATTTGGCTAAAGGCCATATTTTTTCTTAAAACAAAACTTAATAAGGGTCACATTGCCTTTGGAATCACACCAATTGAATCTCTATAAATAAAGATATGAATTTTCATAGTTTAATGAAAAATTTGTCAGCTTGTGTGAAAATTACAAAAAATGTATAGGCAAAAGAGACATTTGGCTAGTAAAAATTAAACGCCCATATTTTCCCTTATTGTAATTGTGTAGGATTTCCAAAAAGATGGAAGGGGCAAGGACAATGGATATTTGAATAAATATGCTAAGAGTTGGAGCAATATCAGCCAAATGAAATTTGTTTGAAAAGTCAACAATTATGGCTTGACATAAAGGAAGCAAGAAGAGAGCATTTTGGTCAATATTTCCTCTCCCTTTTCCTTGAGTATTTCTTCCAAGACAAAAAGGCAAGAGAAAGAGAGCTTTTGATCAATATAATCACTCTCCTTGAGTGAAACATTTCGGCCAAAAAGCATACCACAAGAAGGAGGGGTGTAGTCAAACATATGCTCACCTTTTATGCTTAAGAAATTGGTCAAGAAGTCAAGAGAGGAAGTGCACAATTAATTATCGTGCATCCTCATCTTTTTGAAGAGTAAGGGTTGGCCAAGCATAGGCATGAAAAAAGAGAAGAGATCTTCAAAATAAACCAAACAACACATGGTTAAATTAACCACTCTTCTTCAAGAAGCCACATGCTAGGGCAACATATTTCTCTAGGCAATTTTGGCCAAGTATTTCAAGATGGCAATTAAGTGAATAGTAAACATACTATGCTCTCTCTCATACCCTCATTATTTGACCTACCTAAGAAAATATGGAGAATAAAATAGAGAAGAGAAATTGGAAGAACATGGAAGAAGTAAGATCTTCTTCTTGATTTTTCCCTTGGAAAATGACCTTTCTACTCAAATACCCCTCATGAAACTTGTTCCTCTCTTCCTTAGCTTCATTTATATGATTTTTGCTTTTGAAGAAGAGCAGTTTTGAGCTATCTTGCAAGAACAAAAGTTGAGGAATCAAGAAACGAACACAAGAAAAAGCAAGAGGTAAGTAAAAGCATCATTTTGATGTATATGATGCTTGATTTGGCTGAGTTTTGGTGGGCTATATTTCTAGTCCTAATTTTAGTTTTTAGGGTTCATGAAGCTTTCATTCTATACATGTGCTTATATATTGATTTGGAGGCAAATGAGCTAAGTTCAGTGATCAATTTGTGAATTGGTTGTTTGTTGTGAAAAACCCTAAAATTCTGACTAGAATAGGGCATCATGAAGCAATGGAAATTTGACAATTTTGATGATTTCATTGTGTTCTACATGAAACTTTGTGTGGGAAAACATGTGTTTATGGTTTTTGGATGATTATGTTTGAATTTGGAAATTATTGAAGTTAAGGGGAAATGCTGTTTGATTTATTTCAATGGAGGTAGTACTGTTGTCAAATAAATTTCATTTGCCAAACCTAGTCCAAATATTTTAAAATTTGGTAGGATTAAAGTAGATATGTAGAGCTTTAATTTGGTAGGTGGATCATAAGTTTTGGACTAGTAGATTAAAAGATATGGATTTTCAAAGTTATGCCCTATTTTTGGAATGCAATTTGGAAGAGTGGAAGGTTGGTGAATTTCCAGGAAACGTGCGATAACTGTGGTCAAACTTGAGTATTTTTATACAAAAGTACATTTAAAAATCTTCATATAGGCTTTGGAATCAGTCAAATTGGATTTTGTTATAATTAAATATGATATTCCAAAGTCGACTGAAAATCTGCCAATTTTCTGGAAATAGTGAAACTGCACTGTGCAAAATTGCACTATGCAGAAATTGTTGAAACTGTGATAGATAACCAACAAACTGTGATTAATGACCATAATAGTTTAAGTAATAACCAGTTAGTTGTAACTTCAATTTATATGAATTTGAAATAGCCCAAGCTGGAACCAAGATTTTGAACGGATAAGAAGAGCAGGAAAGGCCAATTCCAAGTGGTAACTCTTTCTCTCATATATTATGTGAGTGTTTATATGCTATGTGTTATTGTTATATTGCATTACATGGTGTATGGCATATTTATCTATTGCATTTTATATAACCGATTGCATGTTGCTATTGAGATTCTTTTTAATCTCACCCTCTCCATAATATATAACTTTTTAGCAGATGGTAGCAGCTCAAGGGGTAAAGGTGTGTGAACTACGCAATTGCTACTCTGATTAACATCGGTAATAAGAGGTATGTAAGGCAGGCCCTTACATTCTGTATACAATTGGTCTAAAATATTTTTTTTAAAAAAAATAATATTTACTAGGTTTTATATTGGATTTTTTAGATCCTATTTATAAAGTTATCTAAACCTTAAAAAATTATATAGACTTCACTATCTTTATGTCATCTTCACTTGCTATTTTTCGGAAGCTCTCCCCTTCCTCGTCTCTTACAAGACCACTCATGATCTCCTCCTCAACTACTTTAAGAGCAATAACTTGTTCAACTTCATTTGAGGGCTTCCTCGACACTAGTTTTCTTTTCTGTGCTTGTTGGCTTCTTCGTGCTCATTAGCTTCTAGATTTATGCTCGTCATATCTGGATCTATGCTCATCGAGTCCAAATCTATGCTCTTCATATCCAGATCACACTATCTCAAACTCTCATCAAGTCATCACCCAGATCTCTGCTCATATGTATTGTTGCTAGATTTTTTCTACAATAATGAATCCAATTCCTTTTTCTCTTTGTTTTAATTTTATTGAATATATATTATTGTTTTCTAAATCTAGAAAATTTGAATGTATTATCTGATCTAATATTTTCTACTTCTTCTATTTTTATTGTCAGGATTGCTTATTGCGATTTTATTAGATTTGCTTTTATTCTTAATTTTTTTCAAATTTATCTTCTTCATTTTATTAAGATATATAATACCTGAATTTTGGGCTTAGAGACTTGATGATAAGCCTGTATTAAGCAGATGACTAAGCCCAGTTCAGGAGAAGTCCCAAGAATGACGAGAGATAGAAAGACTCTCAGGGACTATGTGATTCGGCCCTACTAGGTAGAGGGCCCAATATGCATAGACAGTAGGATCAAAGTGTCGATGCAGATGTGCATAGGACACATATATGGTGCCATTGGTTTATTAGAAAGACACCACTCAACTATGCCATGAGGTAAGGGATTGATTAGTCAACTGAAATAAGCTGGTATAGGTGTGCATATGGCATTTTCTGGATAGACATGTGTACCCTACGTTTTGGAGTAGACACTGGTATGTGGCGCCATATGGGGGCCACACACATACTCCAATAAAGTAAGCAATCATGACAGAACTTTTATGTTGGACAAATAAGAAAATGATAAGTGTCCTCTCATCATGACAAAGTACAACTTGACTTTTGTGTTGGCATGTTAAGAAGGTGACAAACGTCCTTAATGATGACACTTGCTTATTACCTTTTGAGGTGGCACTTTGTAAAGGCACTACTCAACCCCTGAGCCTGGGGAATCCACCGGTCTCCTACCCATATACGTACTTGACTTTTTCAAACACTGAACTCATGAGTCAAGGGATTTTATCAGGCTTCCCTTCCCCTAACACATGTAAGGACGCCATATAGGAGAGAGAATAAGAAGAGAAGATTCTTTATTGACACTTGGCATTTTGTGCTTTAATATTTAGACATATGGCAAGCTAAGAAGCAATCAAAGGCAAGATGAAATCATAACCCTCCATCCCTCTTTATTATGCTCATTTCGGCCAACCTAGGAAAGAGAAGATAAATCTGAAAAATTCAAGAGAAAATTGGGAAAGAGAGAATGTGTGTGAATAGTAAAAGTTATTAAGTTCCAAAGCCAATTTCACTTCCAATTTGGCTTTTCTAGCACCCAAGGCCTTTTCGATGTTGTTCCTCTAAATGAGAGCAACATTTCTACAGTTTTAGATTCTGAATTAGAGGTGTTTGGTGCCATCTAGCTGGCCAGATTACTCCCAAAATCAAGAATTGATTATAGAATCAGGTACAGGTACATATAAGCTATGATTTAAAGTAAGTATTTTGAGGTTTTATTGAGTTTTTATATTTCCCAGATTTTTGGTCAGACCTAGACCTATGGAAAGAAGATGATTTTAGTGTTTTTGAAGTTAAAAATGGATTCTACACATGATTTTATTTGGGAATACATTGTGAAAATGAATTTAGAATAGTTGGATTGAAAACACAAAGATTGAAGTTGAAATAGTAGTGCTAACAGATTTCATTTTTTGGAGGCAGTCTACTTGTGACAAGTTTTTAGATGATCATATCTTGTCCAATGGTCTTTAAACTTTCTAGAATGGTGGTGGTAGACCTTTCAAGCTTTAATTTGATAGGTAATATGTGCCATTTGGGTCAGTATATTGAGAGATATGAATTTTTGTAGGTAGTTGCTGTTAGATCCCATATGTTTTGATGATAACAAAGATTGGATCAATCATATAAAAGGATTTGATAACAAACAAATGAATTTGAACAAAGTAATAATTGGTACAAATCATTACTTGAAGTAAGCACAAATTTTGTGATGGCTTACTCAAGTGACTACTCGAGTAAGGGAAGATATTACTCGAGTAAGCACTCGAGTAATCATGAAGAATTTCATCCAGAGAAGCACTGACAAAATTTGGAAGATGTTACTCGAGGGACCACTCGAGTAATCTACAAAGTTATATAGACAATTACTCGAGTAGCCACTCAAGTAACAACATGAGCATAAGGCATTACTCGAGTAGCCATTTGAGTAACCAGGTCAAAAATCTTCTAGTAGCTCTAGGCCAAGAAATGCAACAATTTACTCGAGTAGCCACTCAAGTAACCAGGTAAGAAAAAGGCATTACTCAAGGGAGCACTCAAGTAATCTGCGGAGTTATTTAAAGCATTACTCGAGGGGTCACTCGAGTAATCAGGTCAGCATACTCTCAGCCAAGAATTTGATGCTATTACTTGAGGGAGTAATCGAGTAATAGGCAAACTTATTTGATCGCTTACTCGAGGGAGAACTCGAGTAACTTGTGAAGAAAAGACATGGCTACTCGAGTAATCAGGTATTTCCAATGTTTGTGATGTATCTTACTCTCTGCCACTTGAGTAATGAAGTCTAGAAAACATACCTTGAATCCAATGTTTGTTGAATTGTTTTCTATATGATTAACCATTCATTGTATTAGTATCTTAAGTACATTTACAAAGAAACAATGAAAAGATCATGCTAGAAGTGAAAAGTTAAATAGAGGTCCGAACGCTCACCTACCGCTACCTACTGCAAACGGATAGTTTTTAAATTAGAAGAATAGTCAACCGTTGCTACGTGACTCTAATGGACATGTTTGAATTGCTTCTAACATACACTACAAAACATCTATTTATATGGAGCATTCAAAGAGAAGAGGACAATAATTGAGAACACACAAACATACACTGATCAACACACTCTTAGTGCTCTATTTTCTTATACTCATTCATTATACTTGAGTTTTTGTATATTTGCTCTGTGAGAGATTTTTTCATTACAAACTCAATGTTTGTTATTGAGACAACTTAAGGTTGTGGAACCTTGAGTTGGGGATTTGATTACAACGTGTAAAGGGAAGCGAGTGTCCAGGTGAAGGAACTTGCTGTGTACTGAGGTGCCAATAACCCACTGAATCTTGGAGAATATAGTGAAACTCTCAGAGACGCTCTGAGGACTGGACATAGGTCAAAGTGGTTGTGGCTGAACCAGTATAACTCCCGGTGTATACTTCGGTGATATTTCTCTTTGCTCTCAACTGTTTTAAATATTCTGTCAACTTTCTTATATACAACAAAATTTCTGGTATCACCCAATTCACCCCCCTCTTGGGTGAAACGCTTTCACTAACAGTTGTTGCCAGATTATGTTTCTGGAACTCAAATTGTTTGTGGTGAAATTTTGGAAAACTAAACTTTGACCAAAAATTATGAAACTTTCCATATTTTAAGTGGACATCATAAGCTTTATTTGATATATAATATGTGTCATTTGGGTTTGCAGATTGTGAGATATGATTTGTTAAAGTTGAGGTAGTGAATCTGGAATGAAATTTGGAACAGTGTCATTGATTGAGGTTTCTGGACTCTTGTATGCGTTAATGGCAGTGAGTGATATTTTTCACTTAAAAAAACTTAAAAAGGGTTACATAGAAACTAGAACCATCCCATTTGGAGTTTCCTAGAATAAGTTATGATTTTTCAAAGTTAAGTATCGAATCAGGTAGTTTAGGTAGGCCGACGAATTTATGACATTTAAGGTAATTTGAGCTATGTATGGGCCAAAATAATATATACAAGTCCTAAAGGCTAAAGCAGCCCATTGGACATTTATTATCATGGCTCTAATAATGTGGCTATTTATCTAAGGCCAGAGATGACAAAGAGGAGGCAATGGAAGCAACTCCGGTGGTTGGAAGAAACGGAACAAGAGGTAGTGGACTTACCCTACTTACATGTACTTAATATTTATGCTTATGTATTGATGTGTGTAATTGCTTTGCTTGACTATGTAATGTATATATGACTAATTGAAGCTCTGTTTCTATATATGCTATGGCCATGAGTATGATGTATGATACATTGAGCTTGCAGATTTGTCATTGTGTTAAAATAAACTTATGTAAGACAAGCATGTCATGCCTTAAGTATTTATCTTGCATGCTAAGTAGTATTGTTTGCTACTGAAATTCCCCAAATCTCACATCTATCAACTCACCATATAGGAAGCAGAGCACTGAAGAGGAGTGCAGGACATTGTGCTAAGAGAAGAAGTTGCAACAAAGGAGAAGACTTATTTTCGTGTAGAACCGTTGTATAATAGACGTTGAGTGATTAATTATATATCACTGCATGACAAATGAATCGAATTTCCTAAGTGCAGTAATTGAATTATAAATGGGTAATAACACGGTACGAGCTTACTAGTTAAGTACGCAGAAGGATTAATAAGAAAAGAAATACTCTGATAATTAAAAGATAAGTTGAGAACTGAAGAATCCTTAAATCAGTTCCTAACTACTCTAGGTTCAAAGGCAACTAGGCACACATGGCTTTAAACAAAGTCATCACAGCATCAACAATAAATTCTACACTCAGAAACATACTGGAATTCAACAAAACAGAGATAGGAAAATGAAATTGAAGAAATACAATAAGAATTGGCAATACGTCCTCTAATCCCTTCTCTTGACTGTGGACTCTTATCTAGCTCATCAAGAAAGAAGAATCAAGCTGGTATTCAATTGCTTCTCCTCAATCACTCTCACAATCAGTGTGTCTCTCTCCTCTGGTCCACGGTCGGTGAAGAAGCTCCAAGAGACCTGAACACTGTCCTCAACCAGCCGCCTCCTCCGATTTAGCTCCCGCTGGTTGGAAACAAGGAATGATGATCCTGACAATTTCTCTCTCTCTTGTTCAGACATGACAACCCAGGAAAATTTCGCCTTCCAGCTCTCTCCGAAGTTGCCGACTGTTAGCTCTCCTTCGGTGAATGATAAGTGTCATGCCTCTCAGCTCTCTCTGAATCAGAAATGTCAGAAGCCAAATAAAAACCGAACAGTCTCCGTTCTCCCAACTGGAGATGATGATCAATAGTGTAGAAACAGAGCCTCCTCTGTTCCCTTTGCTGCACCTCTGTTTCTTTTCTTTTTTTAGGTCTTCAATTCTCTATTCCCTACCAAAACGGTGTCGTAGCCGATCTGATTAATTCCCTCTCATATGCGCCCCATATGCTCTCCTATTAGATAAAATAATTAGACTTAGCTCCACAACTTCTCATCCAAAAAAAAACACGTCACCTAGTGTTGTAGAATTAAGAGAATAAAATAAAATAAAAGCCAATTTTTTTTTGTTTTTAATTTCAAAACACTAGATTATTATTATTCTTATTATCCTATATTGAATTATTTCTATTTTAGATTAAAATTATTATATTTAAAATAAAATCCCCAAATTATGCATCAAATTGATATCTTATCAAAATCTCTAATAAATCCCTTTAATTTAGGATTGATAACTCTCCAATTATCTTCAAAATATCCTTTAAATGTACAAAATATGGAGAGTTATCACACCCCCACACTTGCATCAAATCTTGTCCTCAAGATTTCAAAACATCAAACTACCAAATGAAATCATGGAGGCAAGATTCTCAAATCAAACACTACAAAATTGGATTTAATTCAAATTTTCAAGAATAAAGTTTTCTTGAAAACTCTTTTCCACCTTCTAAAAATGCAAGTAGAAGTGCAAATAACTTGGCAAGGACAAATAACAATAAAATGTTTCTCACAAGTGAAGTGTTTGTACTCTTCTCTCAAGATAATTAAAGGGCTTGTGTTTCACTCTCTTCCACTTATTGCAACCCATCTACCATAAGCTTGTTTATTATCTCCATCTCTACTACATTATCCCCTTGCTCACACAAAAAGGACTTTTCTAAAGGTTGTAATGAATAAGGTAGGATAATGAAATGGAAGTGGTCAAATGGTATGGAGGCATAATTTAATTAGTGCTAAGCATCTTAATGAAATTCATGAAGAATGAAAGAATAATTACTTAAAGAAAACAAACTCACTTACATTCTAAACAACTTTTATTCTATTAACTTCAACAATCTTTTTTTTTATATTTCTCTCTCTGTTTTTTTTCTTTTTCTTTTTCTCTTCTTTTTTTATGTACACCTTTCTTTCTATCTTTCTTTTCTTTCTATTTCATTTTTTTCCTATCTACACAAGTCATATAATATTGACTTTCTAATCCCTTCACTCTTTTCTAAAATTATTTTACTTAGCACTAACTAAAGTAGCACATGAATGGGAAAGAAAAGATATAAAAATTGCATTTCTCAAACAAAGGGTTATTTACTCTATACAATTTTTTTTTGTTTTAAAAAAACAAAGTAAGGCTCAAATGGGTTAAAGCAAAGGATTTTCATGTAAAAAGGATGGACATTTGGCCAAACTAGCTATGAAATGAATGGCCAAATCATCCTTGTACATGCAAAAGAATTTTTAAGCTTCAAAGGAGATTCAAGACAAGTTCTAGAGATAAAATCACAATAAGTGTACTCCCTCTTTAAAGAAATGAATATTTAGGCTCAAGTTTCTCACCGGTATTTGACATCCTAAAGTCAATCATCCAAACCAAATCTTTGCCTATCTACTAACATTCCAAGGACCGAATTCTAATTAAACTCAATCCTTTTCCAGTTCAAATCAAACCAACTTTACCAATATTCACAAGTAAAATCCAAGCTTCCATAAAAACAAAATTTTTGCTCAAAATTTGTCTATTTTTGTGCAAAACCAAAGAAATTTTTCAAAATTGAGGACAAGTCATACAAAATCAATGGTACCCTTCACCCCCACACTTAAATGTCACATTGTCCTCAATGTGAACAAGTAACCCAAAGTAATGGAGATGAAGACATAGCCATATCTAAGTGTAGGGATAGCAAAAGCATCAAAGATCTTAAATTTTCACCAATTGATCACAACTAACAAGTGCCACAACTCAAATTAATAGTCAATAACAAATTTCTATCACATGCAATGCTAGACTATAATTAGCACTCATATCTAGAACATGTAATCAACTATCAAATTAAACAAAGTAAGGAAAAGTAGAAGGAAACTCCCCTCTCAATCATTATCTTGTGCTCTTGAATGCTCTTGATTGCGGTTACCAAAGTGGAATACATCATTAGGGGCTACAAAAGTCCTACAAAATTAAAGCAAAATATCAAATCAAACCTTGGGTTGCCTCGCAAGCAGCGCTAAGTTTGTAGTCCTCAATCAGACTATGTCAGAAACTCAAGGAGGTTGTGACAAGTGATGAACCATTGCTTGCCAGTCCACCTCACCACCATAATAGTGCTTTAGTATTTGCCCATTCACTTTAAAGCAATTTCCTGTACTCTCATTTTTAACTTCAACTAAACCCTTTGATGACACAAAAACCACTCTAAAAGGACTAGACCATCTAGATTTAAGATTTCCAGGAAACAACTTAAGCGATGAGTTAAAGATAAGAACCAATTGCCCGCGCTCAAAATTGCATTTCAAGACATGCTTGTCATGTCATTTCTTTGTATAATCTCGATCTCTTATATGCTTCAAGTCACAATTCTTCCAACTCATTCAATTGCAATAACCTTTTAGCTCTAGCTTCTTTGTGGTCCATATTCAACATTTTGATTGCTCACCATGCTTTATACTCCAACTCAAGTGGCAAATAACATGCTTTCCCAAAAACAAACCGATAAGGTGACATGCCAATTGGAGTTCAGAAAGCAGTCCTGTATGCCCACAAAGCATCACCAGGCTTATCAGACCAATCTTTTCTAGTAGGACCTACAGTCTTCTTAAGGATCCTCTTAATCTCCCTATTAGCCAACTCACATAAGTCATTAGTTTGGGGATGATATGCAAGTGACATCTGGTGGTGTGCTCTATATTTTGCCAAGAGAGCCTTGAAATTCTTATTGTTGAAACGAGTTCCCTCATTAGTAATGATCGCTCTAGGAGTACCAAATATTGTGAAAATATACATTTTCAAGAAACGGATCACTATATTGGCATCATTTACTTGGCAAGCAATAACTTTAACCCATTTGCTCACATACTCCACTGCAACAAGAATATATTGGTTTCCTCTTGAAGATGGGAAAGGACCCATGAAATCCATCCCCCAAACATCAAATAACTCCACATCTAAGATCCCAGATTGTGACATCTCATGTCTCTTGGAAATGTTACCTGTTCTTTGACATCTATCACACTTGGAAACAAACTAGTGAGCATCTTTAAACAAAGAAGGCCAATAAAAACTAGAATCAAGCACTTTAGATGCAGTCCTTTATCTCCCATAATGTCCTCCATATGCAGATGTATGACAATCAGTCAAAATTGACCCTTGTTCAACCTCAGGCACACACTTTCTAATGATCAAATCAGCACATCTCTTGAAAAGAAATGGTTCTTCCCATATATAGTAAGCAACATCATGCAAAAATTTCTTTCTTTGAGAGAAAGTTAAATTAGGAGGTAACACATCACACATAAAATAATTCACAATATCAGCATACCAGGGCAAACCATAACTACTAATAGCAAACAACTGTTTATTAGGGAAATATTCATTAACCAACAAGTCATTTACACAATCAGAAGAGTTCATAATCCTAGACAAATGATCAGTAACTTGATTTTCAGTTCCTTTCCTATCAACTATATGCACATCAAATTCTTGAAACAACAAAACCCATCTTATCAATCTAGGTTTGGACTCTTTCTTCCCTAACAGATATTTTATAGCAGCATGATCAGTATGGACTAAGATCTTAGCACCCATCAAGTAGACTCTAAACTTTTCAAAAACAAACACAATAGTAAGAATTTCTTTTTTAGTAGTTGAGTAATTTACCTGAGCTACAACTGGTGTCTTACTTGCATAGTAGATAGGATGGAAGATCTTGGTAGGCCTCTGCCCTAACACAGCTCCCACAATATAGTCATTTGCATTACACATCACTTCAAAAGGTAATGACCAATCAGGAGCCATAATAATAGGAGCTGAAATCAATCGAATCTTCAATTCTTCAAAGGCCTTCATGCACTCCTCATTGAAATAGAAAGGAGTATCTTTCTCAAGTAATTGCAAAAGAGGCTTTAAAATCTTAGAAAAATCTTTGATGAACCGACGATAAAATCCAGCATGACCTAAGAAACTTCTCATAGCTTTGACATTAGAAGGAGGAGGACTTTGTTCAATCACAGAAGTTTTTGCTCTATCAACTTCCAAGCCCATTTTTTGAAACCTTGTAACCAAGAACTATCCCTTCGGTCACCATGAAATGACACTTTTCCCAATTAAGAACCAGATTTGTCTCCTTATATCTCCTCAACACTTTATCTATATGTATCAAACACTCCTCAAATGATTCACTAAAGACCGAGAAGTCATCTATGAATACTTCCATTATCTCTTCTATCATATCAGAGATTATGCTCATCATATATCTTTGAAAAGTAGCAAGAGTATTGCACAAACTAAATGGCATTCTTCTAAAGGCAAAGGTACCATAAGGACATATGAATGTTGTCTTTTCTTGGTCTTCAAGAGCAACAACAATTTGATTGTAACCAGAATACCCATCCATGAAATAAAAGAATTCTTTTTCAGCTAACTGGTCTAACATCTGATCAATGAAAGGGAGTGGGAAATGATCCTTCCGTGTTGCTTCATTCAACTTTCTATAATCCATATACATTCTCCAACCAGTAACTGTATAAGTGGGGATGATCTCATTGTGCTCATTAGCAATAACGGTCATTCCTCCTTTCTTAGGAACACACTGTACTGGACTAACCCATAAGCTATCTGAAATGGGATAAATGATTTCAGCATTTAACCACTTAATTACTCCTTCTTGACCACTTCCTTCATCATAGGATTCAATCTTCTCTGATTCTAAATAGACTTCTCATGATCATCTTCCAAAAGCATCTTATGCATTACAATTGAAGGACTTATACCTTTGATGTCGGCTATAGTCCAACCCAAAGCCCTTTTGTGATCCCCAAGGACTTTCAACAACCTTTCTCTTTGATCTTCAGATAAAGAAGAAGATATGATAATAGGAAGTGTCTTGGATTCACCCAAGTATGCATATTCAAGATGCAAAGGTAAGGGCTTAAGCTCCAGAATTGGTGCTTGTTCAATAGAAGGCTTTAACGAAGTTGGCCTTGATTCCAGCTCTAACAACTCAAACTGCCTTGATCGATTATTGTAAGGAGAAAAAGCTTCAAGTAACCTTTTGCATTCAACTAGATTCCCTTCTTCAACATCATCAAGCCCAAGTAACATAGCTTCTAAAGGTTCTTTTATAGCATAGGAATCCAAACTCTCTTGAATAAACTCATCTAATATATCAACCCTGAAGCAATCAGTAGTGTCCCTTGGATACTTCAATGCCTTGTTCATGTTAAAAATAACCTCTTCATCATTCACTCTTAACTTGATCTCCCCTTTTTCAACATCAATCAAAGTTTGAGCTGTAGCTAGGAACGCTCTTCCTATAATGAGTAGGAGAGTGCTATTCTCATTATAATCTAACATAATGAAATCAGCTGGGAGGATAAATTTATCAACTTTAACTAAAACATCTTCAATGACATCCTTTGGATAAGCTAAACTTCGATAAGCTAACTGAAGTGTCACAGAGGTTGGATAAGCTTCACCAAGTTGCAATTTTTGAAACACAGATAGTGGCATCAAGTTTATACTTGAGCCTAGATCACATAATGCTCCACCTTGAAACTTTTCTCCAATTATGCAAGGTATAGAAAAACTACCAAGATCTTTCTATTTAGGTGGCAACTTGTTGAGAATAATAGCATTACATTCTTTAGTGAGAGGTACTGCTTCATAATCACCAAACCTCATCTTCTTACTCAATATCTCATTTAGAAACTTAACATATTGAGGCATCTTCTCTAAAGCTTCAAGGAAAGGGAGATTGATGTGGAGTTTCTTGAAAATTACCAAAAACTTCTTCTATTGCTCATCTAAAGCTTTCTTCTGGAGTCTCTGAGGAAATGGCAAAGGTAGTACCCATTTAAGATTCTTATTAGTAGCCTTTTTCTTCACTTCACTTTTCTTAGACTTATTATCAACTTTTGCTTCATTAACTTTTCCATATACCTTACGAGTAGGCTCTTCATCATTCTCTATAATAACTTTAAGAGTTGCATTGCCATTAGAAGTTGAAGGTTTCCTCACTGGATGGGGAATCTCAGGTAACTCTTTATCACTTCTTAATATGAGAACTTTATATTCCTCTTTTCCATCTCTACGAGGATTAGTCACAGTATTACTTGGCAATTCTCTTTGTTGTAATGCATTCACATTAGTTGCAAGTTGTCCCACTTGAACCTCAAGATTCTTGATGGATGAACTAAATGTTGCATTAGTAGCAGCTTGATCTTGAACCTCTCCCAAGCTTCATATAGGTGTTCCCTAAATTGTTGGCAAAAATTAGTTAGAGTAGCTCTAGCATCCACCATCTTGTTATGAGGAAAGAATCTTGATCTGAACTTTTCTTCTAATTCAGCCCACGAAGTAACACTGCCTTCTTCTAATTATTAAGCCACTCTTTGGCTTTTCCTTATAGGGAATAAGGAAAAAGCCTAAGGCGGATCACATAATTAGGAACTCCATTTTGCTTGAATGAGTCACAAACATCAAGGAATTGAATCAAGTTCCGATTTGGATCTTCTAAATCATTTCCAGCATACTGACCATGTAGTTCAAGCATCTTCAGTATAGTTTGCTTAATCTCAAAGTTGTTTGCTTGAAATTCAGGCACTCTAATTCCTAATTGATACCCATGAGATTGTCTTCCCATTAAATCATTGACACCCAAATGATCATTTTCATCCTCTGCCATTACTATAGTCTCAGTGTGTACACCTTTCTTTGGTTGAGTATGAGGTTTTGTAGCTTCCAAAAGTTCTTGGACGCTCCTTGTTTTCTGTGGTGTCTTAGGTGATTTGGATCTGTGGGGCATATACTAAAATACCTGAAAAGCAAAACAGATCTCAAGAGTATCACACTAACAAAAAGAACAAACAAAAATAAAATAAAATTGCTCAAGCTAAAACAACTAAAGGATTTCTAATTCTAATCACCAGTTGCCTTTGATCCCTGGCAACGGCGCCAAAAGCTTGAAGTTACTAAATGTTTAAAAAAAGCATCGCAAGTGTACGGGCCATTGGAATAGTATAATAGCAAATCAAGGTCGTCCCATAGGGATCCAAGGTAATAGATAATTAGGCATTAAAATTCCCATTTTTATTTAAGTTGAGCAAATCAAAGGAAGAGATTGAAAGAGAATTTAAACAAATACAAAAGAAACAAATATAATGATTTAAAGATTTCAATTGATAAAAACAACCTAGAGTGGTTAATCCCTTCTTTAAGTTTTAGAGCATGTATTTACCCAATTAAAAGTACTTAGTGTTAAATTGTTAATCTAGAGTTTAAATGAATATAAGTATCTTCCAATCACTCATACTCCTCTCTTAAGTTAAAATTGTTATTCCTAACTAATTTACTCAAGAGGCAATAAATGTCCAAATTCACTCTAATATGATTATATGGGTCTAATAGGTATATTTCTATCCTATTGGCAAAGTAGAATAAATTCTAATCCCACATTACTTAATCTTATGGTTTAATTAAGATCCCTCTCCCAAGGATAATCTAAATTTCCCAATTTCATACTTAATGGTGATCAACTACTAAGTAGATAAAACAGAACAGATTAAGTAAACAAAAATAATAATAAGCACAAATTAATTAGTTAATACATGCTCAAATCCTTAAATCAGTTCATAACTACTCTAGGTTCAAAGGCAACTAGTCACATATGGCTTTAAACAGAGTCATCACAACATCAACAATAAATTATACACTCAAAAACATACTAGAATTCAATGAAACAGAGGGAGGAAAATGAAATTGAAGCAATACAATAAGAATTGGCAATACGTCCTTTGATCCCTTCTCTTGACCGTGGACTCTGATCTAGCTCATCGAGAAAGAAGAATCAAGCTGGTATTCAATTGCTTCTCCTCAATCATTCTCACGATCAGCATGTCTCGCTCCTCTGGTCCACCGTTGGTGAAGAAGCTCCAAGAGAACTGAACACTATCCTCAACCAGCCGCCTCCTCTGATTCAGCTCCCGCTGGTCAGAAACAAGGAATGATAATCCTGGCAGTTTCTCTCTCTCTTGTTCAGATCGAACAACCCAAGAAAATGTCACCTCCCTGCTCTCTCCGAAGTCGCCGACTGTTAGCTCTCCTTCAATGAATGATCAATGTCATGCCTCTCAACTCTCTCTGAATCAGAAATGTCGGAAGCTAAACAAAAACAGAACATTCGCCGCTCTCCCAACTGGAGATGATGATCAATAGTGTAGAAATGGCACCTCCTCTGATCCCTTCGTTGCGCCTCTATTTCTTTTCTTTTTTAGGTTTTCAATTCTCTATTCCCCAAAAAAACGATGTCGTAGTTGATCTGATTAATTCCCTGTCATATGCACCCCACATGCTCTCTTAGTAGATAAAATAATTAGACTTAGCTCCACAACTTCTTATCCAAGAAAAAAACAAATCACCTAGTGTCATTGAATTTAGAGAATAAAATAAAATAAAAGATAATAAAATTAAAGCTGATTTCTTCTTTTTCTTTTTTAATTTCAAAACACTGGAATATTATTATTCTTATTATCTTATATTGAATTATTTCTATTTTAGATTAAAATTATTATATTTAAAATAAAACCCCCAAATTATGCATCAAATTGATATCTTATCAAAATCTCCTATAAATCCTTTAATTTAGGATTGATAACTCTCCAATTATCTTCAAAATATCCTTTAAATATACAAAATATGAAGAGTTACCAGTTACCTACCTAAATAACTTGAATTTAAGTGTCCTGCCAAAGCGGACTTAAGTTTAAGCCACATATGGATCTTAGCCTACTAATTATTATATTGAGGGTTGTTAATTTAGTGGGAGATTACTAACTAACTGTGCATATTTTAATTGTAGAGTCAAGTCGACTAGTAATACTGCTACACTATCGTTGCGATCAGTCCTTGAGAAGGACAAACTCAATGGGACAAACATTCTTGACTGGTTCAGGAACTTGAGAATTGTTTTCAAACAGGAAAGAAAGGCTTATGTCCTATATCAACCCATCCCTGAGGAGCCTATAGCTAACATTCCAAGAGCTTAAAGAGATGCTTACACAAAGCATAAGGATAACTTTGTGGATATAGGTTGCCTGATGCTTGCCGCTATTGTTCCAGAGCTCTAAAGATATCTGGAACTTATGGAGGCTCATGAGATGATTAGCATCTCAAGGAAATGTTCCAGCAACAGGCAAGGCAAGAAATGTATGAGACCATAAAGGCCTTATATTGCTACAAGATAGCTGAAGGTGCATCAGTTAGTGCTCATGTGTTAAAAGTGAAAGGCTATATTAATCACCATGAGAAGCTTGGATTTCCTATAAGTCAGGAGTTAGCTACGAATTTGATCCTGAACTCACTCCCAGAGAGTTATGACCAGTTTGTTATGAACTACAACATGAACAACATAAAGAAATCAATTTCTGAGATGCATGGGATGCTCAAAACTGCTGAGCAGAGCATTAAGAAAAAGCCCAGTACTGTTTTGATGGTTCAGAAAGGAAATGGTATGAAAAAGAAAGGGAAGGGCAAATGGGAGGGTAATGGCTCAGGTGGTAATACCAAAGAGTCAAACAGCCCGAAACCAAGCCTACACCCAAGAAGACAAAGCTTCTAAAGGAAGGAGTCTGCTACTTCTGCAATGAACCCGATCATTAGAAGAGGAATTGCAGACTCTACCTCAAAGATCTAAAAAAGAACAAGAAGGATAGCAGGGCTATCGCTTCAGGTATTTATGTTATAGATATTCATCTTTCTACTTCCTCTACATGGGTATTACATACTGTATGTGGTTCTGACATTTGTATAAACATGCAGGGTCTAAAGGACAGTAGAAAGCTGAAGAAGGGCGAGGTGGACCTACGAGTTGGAAACAGAGAAAGAGTTGCTACTTTAGCTGTAGACACTTATGAATTAGTTCTACCCAGTAGGCTTTTGTTTTAAACAATTGCTGTTATGTCCCTGCTTTAAGTAGTAACATTGTTTCTCTTTCTTATAAGGATAAGGAAGGTTATACTTCTATTACTAGGAATAGAAAATGTTCTATTTATCGTAATGATGCTTTCTATGCTGGTAGTAATTTGCATGTTAGTCATTATATATTAAATTTAGAACATCCTAATAGTAAAAATATCTATAACGTAACTACCAAAAGGATCAAGTCAAACAATTTGAATCCTACCTACCTATGGCATTATTGTCTGGGCCATATAAATGAGAAACGTATTTCCAAACTCCATCAAGATAAATTTCTAAACACATTTGATTTTGAATCATGTGATACATGTAAATCTTGCTTATTAGGAAAGATGACAAAGGCACCTTTTACTGGGCATAGTGAGAGGGTACTGATTTATTGGACCTCATATATACAGATGTATGTGGACCATTAAATATAGCTGCCAGAGGAGGTTATCTGTACTTCATTACATTTATAGATGACTTTAATAGATATGGATATATCTATCTAATGAAGCATAAATATGAATCTTTTGAAATGTTCAAAATATTTCAAATTAAAGTACAAAACTAACTTGGCAAAACACTTAAAGCACTTTGATATGATCGATGTGATGAATATTTGAGCCAAGAGTTCATTGACCATCTTAGGAGTTGTGGAATAATCTCACAATTAATTCCTCCAAGAACACCATAATGGAATGGCATTTCTAAACAGAGGAATCAAACACTATTAGATATGGATTGATCTATGATGAGTCAAACAAATCTTCCACCATCCTTTTAGGGACATGCCCTAGAGATAGTTGCGTTCAAACTAAATCAAGTTCTATCTAAGGCAATTGAAAAGACTCTATATGACATATGGACTGGAAAGAAACCAAGTTTGTCTTTTCTTAAGATATGGGGATGTGAGATATATGTTAAGCAACAAGCCTCAGATAAATTAGCGCCCAGATCCTCAAAGTGCCTTTTCATAGGGTATCCTAAAGAAACGAAAGGATAATATGTCTACAATCCTACCGATAACAAAGTGTTTTTTATTCGAAATAGTAAATTTCTAAAAAGAGAGTTTATTTCTAAAACAACTAGTGGGAGCAAGGTACATCTCAAAGAAGTTCGAGAGTCACAAGATTGTACAAAACCACAGATGAAAATCAGAGAAGACTCACACAACAAGTTGCTGAGCCTCCTCAAGTACACAAGGTCCATGAAGATCTGGTAGGACACAACATCAGCCTCAGAGATATAGATTTCTAATTACTGAAAACCGTGATGTGTTGCTTATTGAGCAAAATGAGCCAACTACCTATTGAGAAACCATAGTGGGACCAAACTTCGATAAATGGCTAAATACCATGAAGTTTAAAATGCAATCCATGTACGAAAATCAGGTATGGACCTTAGTCGATCCACCTGAAGGTGTAAAAAACATCGGGTGTAAATGGGCTTTCTTGGAGAAAACTGACATTTATAGCAATGTAAATGTCTTCAAGGCAGAACTGGCTGTAAAAGGATTTACTCCAACTCATGGTGTAGACTATGATGAAACTTTTTCCCCAGTTGCAATAGTCAAATCAATCTGAATCCTTCTTGCCATTGCAGCATATTATGACTATGAAATATGACAAATGGGTATCAAAACAGCCTTCCTTAATGGAAAGCTCCTTAAGGATGTGTATATGAGACAACCTGAAGGTTTTGTGCGTCTAGAGGACTTTGGTAAAGTTTGCAAGCTTCAAAGATCCATTTATTGATTAAAGCAAGCATCCCAGAGCTAGAATCATCATTTTGATGAAGTGGTCAAAGAGCTTAGATTCATTCAAAACATTGATGAATCTTGTGTTTACGAAAAGTTTAATGGAAGCATAGTTGTATTTCTAGTGCTTTATGTAGATGACATCCTACTCATTGGGAATGACATTCTTACCTTGTAGAGTGTCAAGACTTGGTTAGGAAAGCCTTTCTTGATGAAAGACTTAAGTGAAGCGAAATACATCCTAGGGATTAGGATCTATAGAGATAGATCCAAAAGGCTAATAGGCTTAAGTCAGAGCACATACATAGACAAGATACTGCATAGGTTCAGTATGCAGGATTCAAAAAGGAGTTACATTCCCATGTCTCATGGCATCCATCTTAATAAGGATATGTGTCCTAGTATACCTGATCAGTGATATCGCATGAGTAAGGTTCCATATGCCTCAGCCATTAGATCCATCATGTATGCCATTTTATGTACTCGACCGGATATCTCGTTTGCCTTAAGCATGACCAACAGATATCAACAGGATCCTGGTGAGGGTTATTGAACTGCCGTCAAGAATATCCTAAAATACTTAAGAAGGACTAATGACTTATTTTTGGTCTATGGTGGATTGGATGATGAGCTTTGTGTAATTGGTTACACAAAAGCAAGTTCCAAACTGACCAAGACGACCTTAAATCACAATCTGGATACGTATTCCTCCTGAATGATGGAGCAGCAAGCTGGAAGAGCTCCAAATAGAGCACTGTAACAGATTCTGCAGCAGAAGCTAAGTATATAGCAGCATCAGATACGGCTAAAGAAGCCGTTTGGATCAGAAAGTTCATTACTAAACTAGGGGTGGTGCCTACCATCTCAAATCCAATAGATTTGTTCTATGACAATAGCGGTGCTATTGCACAGGCCAAAGAGCTTATGTCACATCAAAGGACCAAGCATATACTTAGGCGATTTTATCTCATTAGAGAAATCAATGAAAGAGGTGACATAACAATATGCAAAGTAGTCAGAGAAGAAAATGTTGCTGATCCTCTTACTAAGTTGCTTGCGCAGCCAAAGCATAATCGTCATGTTAAGACAATTGGAATTAGGCAAATTAATGATTATACCTAGGGCAAGTAAGAGGATGTTGAAAATTATGCCCTAAGGGCCAATCATTGTATTTTGAACATTATTAATTTAATGAATTTTCTTCATTATGTTATCATATTATTCACGTGTTCAATGTGATGACTGTATCCTTGGATAAATCATAAAGATTGTTCTAAATGTCCCTGGTTGGTCATCTATACGGGATCAAAGATGAAACAAGACTAGTATGACTTTGATAAGATATAGAGATACAAATCAAAGTCTTAGACACTTGTAAGAGTACAAGGTATTGGACCTACTCACTATGAGAAAGCTGCATGGATCAAGTCATAAGCTTATCTCATGTATAACCACATTACAATGCCCTTCAACCTGAGGCCATTATGGATTCCTACATGAGAGTTGCTAAGCTTTGAACTTGTCAAAAGTCATCTTTGACCGAGTGATGAGAAAGGCTACGATCGGGCTTGGTGGTTTTTCATGCAGAGGAATATGAATGGTCAAGATGGAATTTGTCTCTCATATTAGTAGAAGATATTACTTGGCCCCTCAATGAGTGAGTCTAAGAAATGTATGGCCATACTACGAAGGAAAGGAATTTCCATTTGTATTGTTAGACTACTCAGGAATCAGAAAAGTAATGGTCAGGAATAGGATGATGACATCATACATGCCTCATCCTTGACTGAAATATCATGTGACAAAAGGGACATGACATGGTTGTATGACAGGTTGCGTCGCATTAACAATCCTCATATGAATTGAGTAGACGTAATGTCTTGCTAGAGCCCGCTTTCGACTTGTGGGTTAATACAGTTATTAGCCCACTGCCAACTTCATATGGGCCTACAGGGTCGCCACAAGAATGATCCAACACGAGACAATGTTTAATCTAGGGTGGACGAATTTTATATTATATGGACAAATTTTATATTTATATATATAATATAAAATTCGTGAAAATAAAATTAATAATATTATATATATGTATTTTCGAAATACATATTTACATATATATATATATATATATGTATATATATATTATATGATATTATTATATTGTGTTAGTTTTAAATTTAATTTTATTAAGATAAATTAAATTTAATAACTAATATGATAGAGATATAGTATCTCAGATTTAATTTATGAAGATAAATTAAATCTATTAGCTCTTTATTTAGATTAAATAAATAGATTAAATTAAAACTGTTGGACAGATTTAATTTAAACTGAATTTATTTAATTAGCTTATCAAGATAATTAAAGGTTAATTAATTTCAAGATTAATAAAAATTAATTTTGAAATTCGAATATAGCCCTCATGAGTTATAAAATTGATGGAGCAGTAAAACACATATACTGATGAGAATTTAGAGCCGCAAGGGAAACCCTAGGAGACATTGGAGGCACTAGCACGTAGTCTGTATTGGAGAGCATTCGTGTGGATACCGATAGAGGGAGCGGACCTAAGGTGTGTAACCCCTGCCATTGTCAAGGCCGAGATTAGGCATTTAAACACGTTTAATAATTGAATGAGAGATCAAGGGTAATTAAAAACTTTTACAACATCTGTACAAATAGATCTCTATTCATTCATTTATAAAATCAATAGGCTTATTCGGTTTGTTACATGTATAATATTAGAGTACAAGCACAATTCCGGACTTTCTCCCAGGATAATAGCATTAATCCAAAATATTGTTCAGGGCATCATTGCCCATCTCAGTATCCATACTAGGGATTACACAAAACTATAATACTATTATCTATTTAATATATATACATTCATCCAAAATGATAACCAGTCCAGTGTAAACCAAAATATTTAACTAAGACTACCACCAGTAGTCCTAATCGCCCTTATCCACTTGCTTGTTTCTCAAACCACTTGCCCTGTCTAAAAATGTTATTTGGAAAGAGTGAAATTCTAAAAAATCCCAGTTGCAACAGTTTACGTATATGATGCATAATTAACAAAGCAGGTTAACATATATCATAATACAGCAATCAATATTCGAGGCCGGACACAATGCCATGTCCCCTTCACTGTATTCAAGGCCGGGCTTTCGCCACGTCCCCTCATTGTATCTATATTCAAGGCTTGTCTTTCTCCACGTCCCCTCATTGTATCTGTGTTCAAGGTTTGGCTTTCGCCATGTCCCCTCACTATATCTATATTCAATGACTAATGCAAAGAAGCAATGCAATATACATGATATAGGATAAAGTGTCACTACCTTGATCTTTCCGCTCTTGAGCAGGCACAAGCTTTCTTTGCTCCGAGCAAATATCAAATCTTAAAGTCATAATTAAGGACTATGCGTTACCACTTATTCCAAAACTTAATACCTTCACAATACTTAAATTAGTTATCATTAATATCTCTTTAACACCATATGTGCCTCTAATGAAAGCTCTAAAGGGTTGGAAGAACTACCCCAAGGATTCCCTTTTGGAAGCACAATATTGACAATTTTCACTGTTTCACTTAAGTGAAGACGGCCTCACTCGAGTGACAGTATGGTCTGTATTCAAGTACTAGAGAGTGAAGGATAGCGAGTGAGCACTCAAGAGCACAAGAACTTTTTTAGAGACAGGAGCACTCGAGCACACAAGACCTCACTCAAGTGGTAGCCAAATGTTACACTCAAGCACTAGAGAGTAAAGTTCAGGAAGTGAGAACTCGAGAGCAAATGGAAATTTCAAAGGAATGAGCACTCAAGTATGAAGCTTCCCACTCGAGTAAATGCTTAACACCCGCAAATGTTAAGGCTCACTCTTGAGACTTGGCCACGAGTGACAACCCGAGAGGCAAGTTCTGGGTGACAAATACACCAGCACTCGAGTGAGAGGAGGCTCACTCGAGTGATAACCCACTGCACTAGCAAGTGAGACAACACTACTTGCTCTTTTCACCGAAGTGCAATATAGAAACTAAAGGGAAGAGAAAGAATTACATTGACTCACTTAAGTGGAACCCTACCTCACTCGAGTGACATTCATTTCTTACTCGAGTGAAACCCAGATCACTTGAGTAACCATATCAGAATCAGAAAATACAGAAACAATGACAACACTTCCAGAATTCTTACCAAAAGCTACCATTGGACCCAAAACCTCAGCCAAAGCTACTCCATATAAAAACACCCAAGGAAATCAATGGAAGCGTCAAAAGTAAGAAAATCCTATTTTATTATCATGCTTTGGTCTTGGGCAACATTAAACACTAAATTTGCAAAATCACTAAACTCAATCATTCAATCCCAAATCAATCCTATCTATCTATATACCTTCCAAACATACCATTTTCATACCAATAACATGCCAAATGTCCATTGATCATCATTTTTTGAAAATGGCCAATAAATCCCAGAAATTCAAAACTACTCTATTTGGCAAAAACTTAGATAGATAGGTTTCTTTAACTCACCTCAATAACTTCTTTAAAGGGACTTTTTGATCCTTCAACTTTCACAATCTCTTGAAATCACAAACCAACACCAATGAACACACTACAACCATCAAAATGAAGCTCATCACTCAAGGAACAATTTTAAAGAAATAAGTTTGAGCATTTGAGATCATCTTCCCATACCTTTTCAAGCTTTTCTTCCTTCTTCTTTTAGCAATAACGATGCTGAACTCAAGAGATAGAGAAGAGAGAGGTTGAGTGTGAAGGAGATGAAGAATGATGATGATAATACTCCCTCCATACCACTTTAGCCGAAACCAAGGTAAGAGAGGAGAGAGAATTGCTTAAAAATATATTTGACTTTTCTTTACTCTCTCATACCCACTTTTGCCACATGTCATCTTCCCATTGGCTCTCATAAGGTAAACCACCAATTAGTTTCTCTAATCCATCCATTAACCATTTTATCACACTTCTCATTTTTCTCTTAGTTAGTAATTAATTTCCCCATTTACTACTAACTTATGGCCAATATTTCTATTCTATAAATTTTCCATCAATTCTGACATATTTGATAATATTGTCACAAATACACATTAATTCAACTTTAATCCATGATTACATTCTCAAAAATTCTCATTTGCCCTTAACCAAAATTTGGGGTGTTATAAGGTGTTAGCTCTTAGAGATCAAAAAACCCTAAACTGAAAAGGTACGAATCTTTCTAACTCGGTTTAAATGCCGTTGATAGATCCTCGATTGGGATTGGCAAAAATTTTTAAATTCTTCTGCTGTGCCTGCCAATCCCAACAAAATTGAAGATGGAACTGTGATTGAAATTGAATTAAGAGATACTATATTTCTAGAAAATGAATTTCCTAGCAGGGGAGATATTGATCGTATAGTATCTCTTTATACGACACAAGAACAAGGCAATACAGAATAAACTCAGACTAATGATCCTCAATTGTCTCAATATATTGACTTGAGTTGGAGCTCATAAAGGCCTTTACAAAGGCCTAGGTAAGAGAAGTGAATAAGGCAAAAAGCTCCCATAAGAAGGAGTGGCAGGGGAAATGTACCTAGTAGATGCTTCTCTATAGAGGGAGAGCCACTTATTATTACTCTAGACAGAGATGATGAGCCACGTTCTGTGCAAGAAGCCTTATCACGTCTTGCTAAGGATGAATGGAAGAATGTAATGGAAGAGGAAATTGATTCAATGAAAAAGAATCAAGTTTGGAAACTAGTTGATTTACCAAAAGGGTGTAAAGCCATTGGGAACAAATGAGTTCCCAAAATAAAAAAGAAAAGTTGATGGATCAATTGACAAATACAAGGCTTGATTGGTTGCAAAGGGGTACACATAACAGAAAGGTATAGATTAAGAGGAAACCTTCTCAGTTGTTCTACGTTTCAATTCTACAAGACTTATTATGGCAATAGTAAATAGTTTAGACCTGGAACTCTATTAGATGGATGTAAAAATCACATTTCTAAATATGATCTAGATGAAGAAATCTATATGGAACAACCACTAGGTTTCATTAAGAAAGGAATGGAGAGCAAAGTTTGTAAGCTCAAGAGGTCCATTCATAGACTGAAACAATAATCCAGACAGTGGTATTTGAGGTTTCATAGAGTAATAACCTCTTATGACTTTCAAATGATTGAAGAGGACCACTACATCTACATTAAGCGGTTTTAGGGTAATTTTGTGATATTATCCCTATATGTAGATGACATACTATTGGTTGGAAATAGTCTAAATTTAGTTTTAGCTATTAAAGAATGGCTATCATCAAAATTTGAGATGAAAGACTTAAGTAAAGCAGAGAATATACTTTGAATTAAAATCTAAATGAATCATTCTAAAAGAATTATCTCTCTTTCACATGAGAAATACAACAAGAAAATTCTTAAGCGATTCAATATGAAAGACTACAATCCCTTAGATACCCCATTAACTTCTGGAGTAACCTTGAGTCTTGATACGTGTCCCAAAACTGAGTTAGCAAAGAAGAAAATGGAAAGGGTTCCCTATGTTAGTGCCATTTGAATTTTGATCTATGCAATGATGTTTACAAGGCCAGATATTTATTACGTAGTTGGACTAGTTAGCAGATTCCAGTCAAATCCCGGTGAGCAACATTGGAAAGCAGTGGAGGGGATTTTGAGATACTTGAAGGGCATATTAGATTATGCACTATGCTATCAGGGAAGAGATCAGCACTTGGTTGGATGCTCTGACATTGATTTGGGTAAAGATGAAGTTAAGCGAATATCCACTTCAGGATATACGTTCTTGCTAAATAATGGTGCCATATGTTGGAGCAGCAAGAAGCAAACGTGTATTGTCCTACATCTTATAGAATCTGAGTTTGTGGCATGCACCTCAGTAGTGCAAGAGGCTATATGGCTCAAGAGATTTATTGAACACCCTGGATTTGGAAATGAAAGCACAAATTCGATGTTAGTATATTATGACAATACTGCAGCCATAACCTATATGAAAGATCCCAAATATCATAGCTAGACAAAACAAATAGATATAAAGTACAATTTTGTGAGAGATTATGTAGCACAGAAAGTTTTTACTATACAACATATTTCGACCAAGAGTATGGTCGCAGACCCCTAACCAAACCAATAGCCAAGGAAATATATGACAAATATGTGAAGGTTATTAGAATGGGCAAAATGTAAAATTGCAGACATTATGTAATATGTTTATGATTAATGAAAATATTTCTTCATAAATTTATGTGTTTATATGAAGGTATACAATATCTAGTATGTCGTACAGGCATGTAAGTTTGGCTATCTCACCGAAGTAACGTCCCTTGATACTTAAGAGGAGTATACAAAGATGAGACAATTGTGTTCACTAGTAAAGCAGCAAGAATGCTAATATGGTAGAGAAGAAACACAAATTATGTCGCATCGATAAGAGTATAGTATGTCGAGATAAGATTCAATAAGATATAAATATAAATATGGATTGAATTATGGATGCTCGCTTCTATGATGCCTATTGCCAGACAACAAATTCTTCAACATTGACATCCTGAGAGATAAATGGAGTAGAAGAATTTGGGTTTAGATATTGGGAGTATCTAAACTTATGTCTGTGTAGTGTTAATAATAAGATTAAAAATGATGTACGCTCTTATAGTGCAAGAGTAACACCATAGCATGTGATTTATACCACATGTGCGAAAGAATCGCAAATGAGAAGCAAGTGAATGGATCCCTGCTTTATTGTTGTGTGAGTCCCAAGAAGGTTAAACACTTCTATGATATCCTTTGACTTTGACATTGTCATAGAGGTATACTTCAATGACTGATACCTTAACATTCGTCCTAGGATAACGATTGATACGATCCAAGGTATTATGTTAGGAAAGTAGTTGAAGCATATCAAAATAATATATGAGCGAAAGGAAGATTACTTGGAATATATACACCTATGATGGTTTCTGAGACATGTCCCTTATGATATTAATTTTTGTAATTTCATAAGTGTGGACATTAAACATATGAAAAGATGATCTAAGTTTTATCTTGACTTGAGAGGGATTAGATCAGCCAAGTGAAAGTGTATATTGGTAAATTTAGGACATAAGAGGTATAATATTAAATTCAAACTACACAGAGAAATGTTGTCTTATGCTAGTTGTATGAAAGGGATTCCAAGTATAGGCACCTAGGAGACGTCATGCCCACGCGGTCACTGTAAAACACTTAGTATAAAAGAAGGAAAAGAGAGAGACAAGGCTCACAGTTTCTCAAATGTGAGTGGCAAATGTTGGGAAATGGGCGTGATCCACCCTTGGTGGATCAGGCCCAAACTCACTAGCCTTGGGCCAAAATAAAATACCCAATTTTATGAGGCATTTGTTAGCAATATTCCCCAAATATTTGAAACAAAATGGTGGGAACAGTTTTTCCCGTAAAAATTGGTGGGAACAGTTCTATTTACATGGTTTTATGCTTTGCGTGTGATAATAAGACGAACCTCCCAAAAGAGATACATTGTGAAAAACTCATTTTTCTCTCCTTCCTTCGGTGTATTTTGTTGTGTATTATAGCCGGACTCTGATGTGATCCGGTTCGTGTGGGTATCTTGAGAATACGAAACTACACTCCATGTACGCCCAAAAATCTACACATTTCATTGTCAAAAGAAGAGATTTATTCAAAATCATATCTTTTTTCAATTCAGTTGCGATGAAAAACCACAATTCTATTGTCCTTTAGTAGAAAAGAACTAGTTGATGGCCATCATGGCAAGTCAATGAGCAAGCTGTGCAAACTCAAGCATTCCCGTCAGGGGGTGCTGGTGAGGCAAGAGAAAATTGCTTGTATTTTCTTATAGCCATTGATATAGGCACACTCCTTGCAATCATCACCCACAGAACTAAATCAGCCTCCTAAGAGGAGGATAAGTATTTAAATTGAAAAAAATGCATTATCATCATGTTCAATCTCAGAACACAGATGTTGAAATTAAAATTTTAAATTACTTTTAATAATAATAATAATTGAAGTGAAAATTATATATATTGAAATAATCATGTCACTTATTAGATTACAATTAATAAGCGTCAAAATCTTGTTAAACCACCCATCGTTAGTTTGGAAAAACATTCTTTTTTTTGAAAATAACAATAAAAGATAGAACTCTAGGGCGTCTTTAAGGATGTTATCGGCCCAGAGAAGCTGTTACAGTGTGATTGGCAAAGAGCAGTGGCCGTGAACGGCTCATTGAACCCCAACGAAAGAATGAGCAGAAATTGCAAAAAAAAAAAAAAAAAAGAAGAAGAAAGAAAGAAATACAAACACATAGCTAGAACATGAGGTGGACGTAGAGAGATTCAATGGTAGATGTACGGGGGGACCTAATCTAACATAACAGAAAGGGAGAAGCCAATCAAATGGTAGGATTTCGGTGGTTTAACGGGATTTCGGAGCTTAAATGCTGATGGGGAAAATTAGCACATGTGGCAAGATATAAATGGACTAATGGACATATTTGACCTAATTTACTTGATCAAAGCATTGTCCTAATAATAATCATTATTAAATATAATTATCAAATTGTAAACTACTTTATAAAATTCATATTTTTTGTGATTATATATTCATACATGATTTTATTAAATGAATTTTAAATATAAATTTGGCAAAGTCAATTATAAAAGGAAAACTATGCACACAAAAAAATTCTAATAATCGATTGACCCATTTAGTTCCTGGAGTTCATGAGAATGAAATAAAATTTAATAAGTAATGTAATGAAATAGAGTGATGATTATATAACATTTGTTTGGTGCGATATTAAGGAATCATGAAATGAAATTTATATTTTATCTAAAAAATAAAAATAAGTGTGAAATAATCTTTTTAACTCTATTAAGAATAAAAGGGAAGGTAATAACTATCTAAATAGAGTTTGAAATAACTTATTTTTAGATAATAAGTGTTGATTACGTAAATTAAAATAAAATTTCTTTTATATACTTACATTGTATATTATAAATTATAATTTATAAGTACTTATAAATTAAAAATAAATTATTACAGACGGTTGATTTGGGGAGGGTATAAATGTTTGGGATAAAAAAGACTGGATTACTTTTTGGGCGAATCCAAATGTGTACAGGGTATAAAAATTTTGGGGCATGGAATTGTACCAAGGGTAGAGCCGGGAATTCGGGCCGAGTCCGTCGGGCCTGCCCGTTTAGGCCCGAGCCCTTTAAGGGCTGGGCTTATGATTTAGAGGCTAAAAAGAGAAGCGGGCCTAAAAGGGCGGGCTCTGCAGCCCTGAGGGCCGGCCTTTTTAGGCCCGTTTAATATTTTTTTAAAATAAATTAATAAATATAATATCATTATATCAAATTATCAATATGAGAGACACCTAAGTACCTAATAGAGTGTTAATAACATGCAGACACTTATTAATTAGTTTAATTTAATTTATTTTCTACAATGATTTATTAATTTAAACTTTGAAAAATAGGCTAATTTGGACATCAGATGATTATTTTAACTAAACATTTATGAGTTTTAAAAATAACGTATCTCAATTTAAAGCAAAATAATAAATAAATTGTAAAATTTGAAAAAGAAATTTTTTTGAATTAAAATGAGTTTAAGCCTGTTTAGGCCCGAGCCCTTGAAGAGCCAACCCTGTAGGACTGAGAGCCTACAAAATATTGTACTTTTTAGCAAATGAACCTAAACCGGCCGGCCCGTTTAGACCCGAGCCGGCACTTATTAATAACAGGCAGACACTTATTAATTAGTTTAATTTATTTTATTTTCTATAATGATTTATTAATTTAAACTTTAAAAAATAGGTTAATTTGGACATCAGATGATTATTTTAACTAAACATTTATGAGTTTTAAAAATAACGTATCTCAATTTAAAGCAAAATAATAAATAAATTGTAAAACTTGAAAAAAAAATTTTTTTGAATTAAAATGAGTTTAAGCTTGTTTAAGTCTGAGCTCTTGAAGAGCCAGCCCTGTAGGACCGAGAGCCTACAAAATATTGTACTTTTTAACAAATGAGCTTAAATAGGCCGGCCCGTTTAGACCCGAGCCCGTGAAGGGCCGGCCCTTATTTTCGGCTCTAACCAAGGGCAACATTAACGACGTCGTAACTCGCACTAGGACGAGCGCCTATAAAAGCGGGGTTTGCCTTATCCGTGTAGGAGGCGAATAGCAGAGCGCATCAATGGCAACTTCTTCACTCACTTCTACTCCAATCTCTTCTTCGATTCCGCTTAAAGTGCCGAATTGCCCCAAAGTTTTTTTATCTTCTTCAATTCTAAGCTTTTCTCACTGCCTCATACCTTTTTCTACGCAATTAGGATCAATCTATCGCCAGAAGAGAATAGATTCTGGATTTTCCATCCAAGCCCAAACCCTTGACTTCGCCGGTTCCTTCTTCGAAGGTGGATTCGGTTCGGATGACGACCCGACTTCTCCTGGAACGGGGTTTACTTCTGTGGAGGAGAAGGAGGAACCACAATGCCCACCCGGACTCCGACAGTACGAGACAATGGCTGTCTTGAGGCCTGACATGTCCGAGGATGAGCGACTAGCACTTACTCAGAAGTTCGAGGAGGTATCAATACTCTAAATCATATTTTTTCACGTTTAATTGCCATAATTAATTTTCAATTTCATCTTCATCTGAGTGACTTTTACTATGAATATCAGTGAATTTCTATCAACCAAGGCGGTTGATTACCTCTTCTCTTAGATAAGATGTTCTCGTGGTGCAGAGGGCCTACGAGTGTATTCTATTTCTCCAATTTTTTTTTTGTTTTAAAAAACCTATGGAAGTTTAAATGCTTTCTTTTTTGCTTCGATGAAATGAATTGGTAAAATAAAGTGGGAAAAATTGAAACTAGTGTGCTTGCCTTTAAAGGAAAGTAGTGGTGTGGATTAGAAGGAATTTCAAATCACGCTTTCCAGGTCCACCCCGCAATTTTTAAAGTTTCGTTTCTGTGTATTTAGGAAAAACAGATCAAAGGACTTTTTGCAAAATTGCAATGAAGTATATGAAAATCTTTATTATTCTGAAGCTGCCACTGATATGATTCTTGGTGTGTTTGGATGCAAATGTTCTCATCCATTAATTATCACTTAAGCTTATTGGAGTAACAAGGGATTTTAAGGTTATTATTTCTAGGTTTCAGGTTTCGTACTGTCTTGCTTTCCAATGTAATGCATCATAGGCAATATGAATTTTGAGTGTTTGCTGTCAAATTCAACAAATGGATTATTCTCTCAAAAAATAATAGCATATTTGAAATTGCAGAGGACTTAATACTTTATTGTCTCCCCCCGATTTCATATTACTCCATTCTAATAATTACCTCACTCCACCCTCTTCAAAAACTCTCATACATAGCCCTTCAAGGTTATATAATTTTATGATAGGAAAAAATACAGTGTACTACTTGTTGCCCTGCCCTCTTGAGCTTTGGTTAATTACCATAAAATAATCTCAGGTCATCATTCCATTTAACTTTCACTTCATTGGAGGATTATTAAGATTCACTTTGTCCTCATTTGTTGGAATTGTTTGAACTTCGAAGTTTAAAAAAATGGCAGCATAGTGTGGTATTGTGGTAAGTGCACAAAGTTCAGGGGAGGTCTAATATATATGTTTTAATCACACAATACTAATGTGAAATCAGGAATGCCACTAGATAGTAAACTTTCTTTGGAAAATGACGATTCAGGACTTGATTAGACAATCACTGTCAAACAAGAACATGGTCACTAATTTTTATTTTTTGACCAAAACATGGTACTAATTAAAGTTCCAGTGTTACTAATTTTTATAACTTGTCACAGCTAGAAAGCCCATATTTGACACTGATATTCCAATCAGGTCCTGAATTGTCATTCTTCCAACAAGCGCTTATTGCATCTACAATATGAATGGAATTCTGAAGTTAAGATGATCATGAGTTTTAAACTGGCATTGGACAGGAATAAAGGACCAAGGATATTATTCAGAAGTATTACTAAAGAAACTAAGGTGTTCATGGATGAAGCTTATTATGTTCAACCATCATGTATCTTGCTTCCCATGGGCCATTTAGTTCTTTACTTTTTCTCTTTGATGTCGTATGTTTCCATGATTGATATCTAGACATTCTAATCAAAACTATTTTCTCATCTTAACAATGTGGAAGGATTAGAGATAATGATAATATGAGGTAAGTGATGATAATGGTTACTTGATATTTCACAAGAGAAGGGAAATAAAATGACACTGAACTCATGCATTTTCTTCGTGTATGTTGGAAATCAAATCAATTCAGATTTGATGATATCCCAATTATCTCCTATTTATCATAATCACTGATTTAGTACTTCACTGTTTGGGAAATATTTATGAAATAATTGCTGATTGTAATCCCCTAATTGCTTATTGTAATCCCCTTATTTACTCCTTTGATTACTCTCCTCAACCTATATAATGCACCCTTCCTAGTTGAATAAGATTAACAAATTCAGAGTGAAAGTTGTCCCTGATTTGAACATGGTGTTAGAGCCTATGAGTTCGACCTAGACTCAGAGAGGGAGGGAGTACGGTAGGCTGCCACTGTTCCCCATGCGTTGTTGTCGTTCTTTGTCCAGAACATGGATTCTCGTGATTTTCCTCCCCTTTTCGGATCTGTTCTTCACATCCCAACAAATTCTGGAGTCATTCCTACGGCACTAATGTCCGGTACTAATGCTTCAACACAAGGCAGCACTACTTCTTCATCTATCACTACTGGACGCTCAAACCCCTGAGGTGACATCAGAATTTGCATCTCTTACAGAAAATCAAGGAATGATTATTAATCATAAACTTAATGGGAAGAATTACCTTCAATGGTCCCAATGTGTTTTGAGGTATTTGCATGGCAAGAGAAAGGAGAAGTACATTAATGGTGAAGCTCTTTGCACAGCTCCTAATGATTCCAATTTTGACACCTAGTTCGCTGAAAATAATCAGGTAATGAGTTGGTTGTGCAATTCAATGACTGTGGATATTAGTGAAGGCTATCTTCTTGCGAACACCACTAAAGAAATCTGGGATGCAGCCTGGAGAATCTACTCCTCTCTTGATAACACTACTGCCTTGATTTATTTGAAAAGGCAACTTCATGATTTAAGACAAGGTAACCTGTCAATAACTGAATATTATAATGCTTTACTAAAATTGTGGCAACAGCAGAATTTGTTTGTGGTCCACCCATAGAAGAACATCGATGTGCTCAACTATACAAGAAAATAGTGGAAGATGGAAGGATACACGATTTCTTGCTAGGCCTAAACAGCTTTTTTGAAGAGATAAGGGGCAGAATCATGGGATTGTGACTTCTACCACTTCTGTTGAATGTGGTCAACTTTGCGCAATTCAAGGAAAGCAGGAAACTCCTGAACCAAAGTGGTCCAAGTCAAGTTGAGAGTTCAGCACTTGTTGTGAGAGGGCCACAAGGGTATAGAAGGAATAACAAATGGTATAACTACTGCAAAAAGAAGGGCCATATCAAAGAAGAATGTTGGAAGCTGCATGGCAAGCCATCTAATGGAAAACAGACCTCCCAGAGTCACCTTACCACAACTGAGCAGAAAATTGAGAATGGTGATCACCTGAGCCAAGAAGAACTACAAGTGCTTTGCAAGCTACTTGAGAAGCAAAATAATTCAAACTCCGTTCCTAGTGTGAATTTGGTACAATCAAGTAATTCCATTATAGCTCTCAATACTGTGATGACAGGTGACGACACTTGGATTGTTGACTTAGGAGCTACAGATCACATGACCAGTAACGAAAACTTATTCTACAACCTTAAATTCTGTTACGAACATCTCAAAAGTAAAAGTAGTTAATGGTGTTTTCACACGGGTTAAGGGAATTGGCACGGTCACATTATCTAATCACTTGGAAATACACAATGTCCTATTTGTGCCTGCACTTATAATTTAATATCTGTGAGCAAATTGACTAAAGGTTGCATATGCTCAGTAATCTTTGATGATGATCTGTGTGTTTTTTAGGATTTCAGATTGAGGAGGACGATTGAGACTTTTAGAGAATGGGATGGACTGTTCTACCTTGAAGGATCGAGTTTGAAGAATAAAGATGCATGGAAGGAGTAGAGTACTGGTTAGCTCTGATTCTCAAAATAATGATGTATTGATATGGCATTATCATTCAGGTCACCATAGTTTTAATTATATAAAACATGTGTTTCCAAGTTTTTTCGATAAAAATTCTGTTCTTTTTCATTGTGAAACTTGCCAACTTGCAAAACGAACTTGATCCTTGTATCCTAAACAGCCCTACACCCCTTCCGCACCATTCACACTAATCCACTGACATTTGAGGACCAGCATGAATGAAAACTCTAACTAATGCTAGATGGTTTGTTACTTTTATAAATGACCACACAAGAGCCACATGGGTTTGCTTAATAAAGGAAATGTCCAAAGGAGCCAAAGTATTTCAAAACTTCTATACCTTTGTGTGCTCCCAATTCAATACTTCCATTAAGGTATTATGAAGTGATAATGCCAAGGAATACATGAGTGGAATTTTTAAGGAATTTCTTGATTAGCAAGGAATTCATCATCAAACTTCTTGCTTTTACACCCCTCAACAAAATGGAATGGCCGAGCGTAAGAACCGTCACTTGTTGGAAGTAACCCGAACCTAAGTAATGGAGAGGAGTGTTCCCACCATTTTCTAGGGTGACGCCGTCCTCACAGCCACTTACCTCATTAACTGTATAGCCTCCAAAGTCCTTAATGACATCACTCCTATCCAAAAGCTTCTTGAACACTTTCCAACTTGTTTACTCATGAATTCATTACCCCCAAAAGTGTTTGGTGCCATCGTTTTTGTTCACAAAAACGATGGCAACAAATTCGTTACTCAAGCTAATAAATGTATTTTTTGGCTACTCCCCCACTCAAAAAGGGTATAAATACTATTATCCTACTTCCAAGAAACTGTTAATTTCCTGAGATACTGTCTTCTCCGAAAACAAAGCTTATTATCCTACATAGCCCATTCAGGGGGAGTATACTGATGTTGAATGGCTAATTTCAGAAGAATCTCACTCCACAGCCCCACCAGACACATCATCACCATCATGGCCTAACCTTATAGTAGACCTTGATTTTACGTTTGTCCCCATAGACCAGCCTAATCCTATCTAACCTGATCATGAAATTGAACCTACACCCAATGAACTAGAAATAAATGTTGAGATCAATTCAGGGGTGGATACTGAAACAAGGTGAGAAGAAGATTCCAGTCAACAAGTTCAAGAAGAACCAAACACCGGTAGAACTATCTATCCCATTCAAATGAACGACTATAACTCCAATCCGGGATTAAATCCTAAAGAACTGGGTTGGCCTATTGCTTTGAGAAAAGGGGCAAGATCTTGTACTCAGCATACAATTCAATTGTCTCATAAGGTAATTTGTCTACAAAAATGGAAAGTTTTGTTGTACACAGTGAACAGATAAAAATTCAAAACACATTTCAACAAGCTATGTTTGATCTGGATTGAAAACAAGCTGCAGAATAGGAGTTGAAAGCACTCAAAGAAAATAAAATGAGGGAGATTACAATGCTTCCCAAAGGAAAGAAACCAGTAGGATGTAAATAGATCTTCACCTCGAAATTCAATCCAGATGGTAGTATTAACAAATACAAAGCAAGACTTGTTGCAAAAGGATATACCTAGACATATGAGATTGATTATCAAGAGACACTTCTCTAGTAGCTAAGTTAAATATCATCCAAGTGTTGTTATGAATCACAGCCAACTTGGATTCGTCATTGCACCAACTGGATGTAAAGAATGCATTCCTGAATGGAGATTTAGAGGAAGAAGTATACATGGAGATCCCTGATGGAGTTCTAACCCCTAACAACTCTGTAAGTAAACTCAATAAGTCTTTATACGGGCTGAAACGATCCCCTAGAGCATGGTTCGGTAGATTCACCAAAGCTGTGAAAGGACTTGGGTACACCTAGGGACAAGCAGATGACACATTGTTCATCAAACGTGTTAATGGGAACGGGACTATCCTGATCGTCTATGTTGATGGCATTGTCATTACAGGAAATGATGAAGAGTCCATAGCTCAATTGAAACAGGATTTGTCTACCGAATTCCAAGTAAAAAATCTTGGACAAATGAGGTATTTTCTAGGCATGGAAGTAGCAAGAACTAAGAAGGGCATCAACGTATCACAGCGAAAGTATACCTTGGATCTGTTGCATGAGACATGAATGTTGGATGCTCAACCTTAGAGGACATCAATGGAAGAAGGGTGTCACCTAGAGATCAAGCCACAAGGTGTTCTAGTTGACTCAGAAATATACCGAAAACTTGTGGGAAAATTGATATACTTAACCCACACACATCTAGACGTCAGCTATGCCGTTGGAATAGTTAGTCAATTTATGCATCAGCCACAAGAAGAAGATATAGAGGTTGTATACTGAATTTTAAGCTACCTGAAACTTAATCTTGAACGAGGGATCTTCTTTAAGAAAGGTACTGCTAGAAACATCGAGATCTACATCGATGCAGACCATGCGAGGGAGAGAGAAACTAGGAAGTCAACCTTTGGGTATCACACATATGTTTGGGGAAATCTGGTTACGTGCAGAAGTAAGAAACAAACTATGGGGGTCAAGGAGTAGTGCAGAAGCAGAATTAAGAGCTGTTGTCGATAGAGTAAGTGAAAGGACTTTGGGTCATTAGGTTACTGAAAGAGTTAGGAATTCCACATAAGGGAGCAATGCGGCCCTGGTGTGACAATAAGGCCAGCATTGAAATAGTTAAGAACTCAGTATATCATGATAGAACAAAACATGTTGAGATTGACAGACACTTCATTAAAGAAAAGATTGAAGCTGGCATTATGAATCTGTCTCTCATACAATTTGCATATCAGATTGCAGATATTATGATGAAAACACTGGGTAGAACTACGTTTGAAGGTTTTTGAGGCAAGTTGGGAATGATTGACATCTACCCTTCAGTTTGAGGGGGAGTGTTGGAAATCAAATCAATTTAGATTTGATGATATCTCAATTATCTCTTATTTGTCATAATCCCTAATTTAGTGCGTCACTGTTAGGAAATATTTAGGAAATAATTGCTGATTATAATCCCCTTATTTACTCCTTTGATTGCTCTCCTCAGCCTATATAATGTACCCTTCCTAGTTGAATGAGATTAACAAGTTCAGAGTGAAATTTGTCTTTGATTTGAACAGTCTAAATTTCATTTTTGTTCCTGTGAGATAGCTTTTGGATTTGATGTTTGGATATCTTTTGCAATTTAACGGACACACAATGTCGTGTCTTGAGAATGAATGTAGGAGTTTTTGATAAAGAATGAATGTAAAAGTGAGTCTTCAAGCCATTTATTCTAGGGTTAAATGTGCAAATTTAACAACGAAGTTTTTTGCTATAAGCGTTTAGCACAATTAAGTTTTAAAGGGTGCAAAAGTTGACATAATCTTTTAAAATAGTGCAATTTTAGCAATTATGTAAAATTGGTCCAAACATCTATTAACTTTTTAACATGGGATACACTTTGTTAAGGTACTAAGTAAAGTAATGGATAAATGGGAAAGTTAGATGATAATTTAAGAATTTATGTTGAGAAGGATAAAGGTATTCTGAGATAAAGAGCAGGTAAGAAATCTCACCTTCTCTCTAAAACAGCCCAATGCTCTGTTATAAAGAGAAAGCAAGCATCTCACTAACTCTCTAAGAACAGTCTTGGAGAATCTCCTAAACCAGTTTACTCACTGAATATTTCATGCTTTATTGAATAGACCAAAGGCCAATTTATAGAAGTACAGAGAGATAAAATCTAATTCAAAATTCAAACTAAAAAATCCAAATAATATCTAAAATCTAGGAATTAAATCCTACTTGTTAATATTCCACTTATTCTGAAATATCTAAAATAATAAATAATATTGCTAAAATATCTTAAATCCTATTTGTGGATAATCCATTTATTTTCAGATTTCCTAAAATGATAATAAAAACAGACTTAATTAATAAAATAAATATTAATAAAATCAGACTGTATCACACTTGTTCTCCTTTTAGCTTTATAATGGACGTTTGAGCCAATTTAATGGAATTGCTAAAATTATACTATTTTGAAAGATTATGTCTATTTTTAGACCCTTCAAAACTTGATTGTGCAAGACGCTCGTAGTGAGAAACTTCATTAAAATTGCACTTTAACCCTTTATTCTAAATGGTCACGTGAAATGTTTGTTTTCTCTAGAAGAGAACCTGCAATTTACTCATAGTGGAGCAAAATACCCAAGGAACGGGCTATATGATCTTAGGATCCATTATACCATCCATTAGCCGCTGATATTATTTAATTCATCAGCTGGAGATGCTCATATCTGTGATATACAGCAATTTTTTTAAGCCTTTTATTCTGGGTGATACCTTGCAGTATATGATTATGGGTGATGCTGGTCATCCTAGGATGAAAGTTGTTGATCTCTTAAGATTGAGACTCAAGTCAATTTGATAGAATTTGTCTCATGGTTATATATATTTCATTTATCTTTGTATTAATGGATTTGGGACTTGTACTCTAATAGTTGAAGCTCTAGATATTGAAGCAGACAGAAAATAATCAGGTGTGGCTGGCCAGTCTTGTCACATTTTACAATAATGAAGAAGTCAAGACTTGAGTCAAACTGTATCATATGCAAATAAATTTAGGCAAATGGGATTGATAAATATATTGTGAATTCTCTCTGCAGCTGCTTGTTGCTGGAGGTGGCATGTATGTGGAGGTTTTCAACAGAGGAGTTATTCCACTAGCATATAGCATCAAGAAGAAAAATAAGGCTGGAGAGACCAACACGTACTTGGATGGCATCTACCTCCTATTTACCTACTTCACAAAACCAGAGTCCATACCAGTTCTTGAGGACACACTAAAAACTGATGATGATGTTATCAGATCAATGACCTTTCAAGTCAGGAAAAGGAGATATTAGTTTGTTTTGAGCACTGGAGATTGGTGAGAAAGGAAAATGGTTAGGACGGAAAATTGTATTTTCATTGTCATATCGTTTATTCACCTGATATTTTTAATTTGGATTTAAGTATTTATGTATCATGATTATTAAGTTAATTAAAAAAGTGATGAGCTACCAGTTGCTGGAATTGTAACGCGGCATAAGAATTGCTGAGTGTAGTAATTATTGTTTTATTATTTGGCTCATGAATTCTGCAACATTTCGTTGTTGGATACGAAAAAAAAACGATGTCCATTTATATGATATGACACCGGGGAAAGCTTATTGCCTGTAATTTTATATTGAGTTTGGCCATCGGATCACACAAAAGTTATGTGATTATGATTTTATCAAGAACTTTGATTTAATTAAAATTGACGACCAAAAGGTTGGTCCAGTTGACTAAGGATTGACTATAACTAACTATAAGGTTGTGAATTCTAAGCGAGTTGTAGAGACCCAAACACCCAGACTTCTCAGTATAAATAAAAATAAATCCAGTTTTAAATTTTGTTAGAATTATTCTTTTAAAAAATTCTAGTATTAATAAATTTTTAAAAGGTTAAAAGGTAAAATTGCTTGTAAGTTTTTATGAATAAGAAAAAAGTGTCAGAAGCTTTCGAGGAGATATTTCCCCGGAAGTTTAAAAAATGGTTTAACGTTGCCCTTACTATTTAAAATGTTAATTTTGACTGTTAAGGTTGACTAATTTATGCACATGACACTTCTAATATGCCACCTCATCACTCCTGCATGCCACGTAGTCACAATTCTCTGCACCTAACCCTTTCTTTCCTCTCTCCCCCCTTTTTTCTTTAATCTTAGCACCCTAGTAAGAGTAGATCGAAAAACCCATAAATGAGGGTAAGATTAGTAACTGATGGCCCAAGAAATTAAGGGAGAGTTGTAACTGACGCCAGTGTACCCCATGATTTGAGATGAACACCTGCAATTCAAGAGCATCAAACAAGAAAATAAAAAAAAAAAAATTAAAGGACTAGAATCAACTTTAGATGAAAAGGCTTGAAAACCGCAAGAATGTACCCTATGAACCCAAGAAGGAGAATTCTGGAGAATATGAAGAAGTTGAGTGGAGGACGCACCCATGACCTGTGTAATATCATGAATTTTGGAATTAGAGGATTGAAAATAAGCTTGAATCAAATGGACTGCTAAGTCCCGGTTTAACAAGTGTCCTAGGAAGGCATAAAAATTTCGGTGTGGATTAGTTGAAAGAACATACTTGATTCCTTTAGGATGTGTCAGGATGACATAGAGCCTGACTCGGATCCAAAGGAAAAGGGAAATGGTGAATTAAAGAACACATGAAATGACAAAATAATGCAATCGGTGATCACACCCATGATGAATTTTGGCACACTTGGAACGGCTAAACAATATAATTAGTGAACACACGAATTTTGGGCCAACATAAGACATAGAAATTTAATTTTTGTCTTCTTAAAATCCTATTATTGTAGCCCAAAATGCGATAATGGAAGAACATAACTTTTGGCCCAATTATTGTGGATTTTCAGCCAAAACAAAAGGGAAGAATGAAGGCCCAATTTAATTACAAAAATGTAAGGGTAAAATGGTGATTTACCAAAAAAGAAAAAAACAAATATTTTTCTCTTTCTTGGGATATTTTCTGCCAAAATAGAAATAAAACAGAGGAAAAATATTTATTTGGCTACAAATTGTGCCATGTGGAAGCATTTTTTGCTGTATGGAAAAAGATGATATACAAGTCAAATAATCATGTGACTTTTGGAAATTAAATTATGTTATTCAAAGAAATGGATGATGATATTTTTAATGATCATTATTCCCTTTTGAAAGGCATATTTCAGTCAATTATTAAGAGTGGAGGAAAGAGAAAAGAAATTAGACGGTTGAAATACAATCGAAATCTTTGTAATTTTTACAGAAACCAAGGGCAAATTGGGAAATTGACTAATTATCTCTCCTCCCTCTCTATTAATTCATCTAGCACTTGAAAAAGAGAAAATATAGAAAATCAAGAGAAAATGGAAGAGGAAAGAGAAAGGATGAATAGTAAAAGCTCTAAGCTTAGGAGCCGATTTCACTTCCGATTTGGCAATACCAACTTCCGAAATCTTCTCTAATGTTCTCCCTCTCAGTGAGAGCAACATTTCTATGGTTTCGGATTTTCGTTCAGAGGTGTTTCATTCCATTTACCTAGAGGAGCTGTTGACGTGGTGTCGGAATCAAGAGCATATCAAATATTCGAGTTCTGGTAAGTGTTTGCTTCGATTTGAACCCAATATCCTATGATTTTGTTGAGTATTTCTTGAGATATTCAAACCTTAAATTTCAGCCAGAGGGAGTCTTTTAGGGTTTGATGTTCATATGATGATGATCATTATGTTAAAAGAGGTTTTATGATGATCTATAATGATTCTTGTGGTTAAATTTGCAAGAACACAATTTAATGAAATTAGGGTTCTGTCTTGGTCTGACCAAAACCATTGGAAGGAGCTAGATTTTGATATTTTTGATCCTTTCATTGAATTCTACATGAAAAATTGTGTGAGAAAACATGTGGTTGTGATTTTTGGATGAATATGTTGAAATTATGAATTTTTGGAAGTTTGTGTTTAAATCTGCCTGAATTTGTTTTTTGGAGGCAGAGAACTTGCAACGTGTTTTTGATCAGTCAAACTTGATACAAATGCTATAAAATTTTTCAAGGTTAAAGTAGACATTCCGAGCTTTAATTGGATATGTAATACAAGCCATTTGGACTAGTAGATTGAAAGATATGATTTTTCAAAGTTTGACTATAAATTTGGAACGAAATATGTGGCAATATGAGTTTGACGAATTTATGGAAACTGTATAGTTGTAATTGATAAGCTGTGATATTTTTCCTTGAAATAGGACATTAAGAGCTTTACACAAACTGGAACCACTCAATTTGGATTTTTGTAGAATAAATTATGAATTTTCAAAGTTTAATGAAATTGGCAGCGAGATTCCAACGAACATATTGCAACCATTATGAATGCTTCCGGCGGTCACTAATTCTAAATACTATAAAAGAGGAAGTGATCAACATGAAGAGACACACACTTGAACAAAGCAACAATTCCTCTTGAGCTTTACTCTGCAATTTTTATATATGAGTGTTATATGAATTTATGAGCTTTAGCATTTATATATTTGCTCTTTCAGACAATTTGTTATTACCAACTCAATATCGTCCATTGAGAATGTTAGATATGATTAGTTTTGATGATGTCAAATATAGATATAAAAAATGAGCAAAAATTTTGCAAAATATACTTATCTTCTACATTGACTAACTACTATATTTAATGTTGCATATCTTATAGATTAGTCAAGCAAAGAAAGAAGAATATTGAAGATATTCAAGAAGATATCTAGTTGGGTTATGAAGAATGATCATCAATTCAAGAAGATATATAGTTGGTTTATGAAGAATGATCATCAAGAGGAAAATCAAGAAGAAAGAGATTGAAGAAAGAAGAATTTACAAGATCAAATGAGAATATCAAAATTCAAGCTCTTAGAAGTGATACTGGAGGTTGAAATGGCTTAATACGAAGCTAAAATGACCTATATGGAAGTTATGTAACTTTCCCAAGTTGTTCCCTTGAGTATTGGCTCTCTGCCAAGTTTTGGAGAGCATCACTCGAGTGATGGACATGATCACTTGAGTTATGAGTACTCTATTTTTGTACAGCATAACAGAGATTTGGTATTTAGGCCATATCTCTTAAACCACACGTCGGATTGAACTAAAACTAGTGGCATATGAAAATAGACTCATAACAGGAAATATGGACACCAAAATCACATTTAAAGAAGTTCAGATGAAAGTGATTTGATCTTTTGAAGTTGACACTGAAATCAGCATTTTCTTCCATAACAGCTTTGTTATTTTGGACATAACCCTCAAACTACACATCGAATTGAGATGAAACTAGTGCCATATGAAAGTAGACTTAAAGAGCTTTCCATAGATGGGTAATGTGTCCTATTTAGAGTTATATACTAAGACTTATGCCTACTAGAAGTTGATGCATGTGAATTCAGACACTATCTAGTGCAGTTGACACTCTTTTTTGGATTATAACTTGCAGTATACAATGAGTTTGGAGCTGATTCTTATTGCATTAGAATGTAGACAATGAGAAATTTCCAATGATATGTAATTTGCCATGTTTTGAATCAAAATCAAGAGATCTCCCGAGCGATCACTCGAGTGATGAAGTTGGAAAATGACTCTGATGCTCTCTGCCACATTTTAAAGGGGCTCACTCGAGTGATGACCCAGGATCACATGAGTGACTACTCGAGTGATGCGATAGACAATGTACTGCAAATTCTGAAAATCAATGGAATGATGGTACAACTCACTATTCTTGCTTCCAATCACTCTAACACTTTATTGTATTAGTGTTTAATGTATTTCTCCAGGAATACAATGAAGAGATGATGTGAAGAGACGAGAGGTGACTTTATGAAAGCGGAGCATCAATGTTCGTAATGGCTAGTTTTTAAATTCAAGCAAATGGACAAGATAAATAGTTCCACTTCAACGGATAGGTTGAAATACTCACAACGGTCATATCCTACTCAACTATACATACAAGATATTCAACCAGGGGTGTAAGCAGGAGAGAATGTTACTACTTATAAGACTTGCACGAGTAACCAGGAGAAAAGGTCTTTAGGATTGCTCTACTCGTAGGACTTGCGTAAGGGGGAGTATCTCAGTGAGAGATTTGTAAAAGGCTTCACAAGTGCCCGGCTAAACTTGTGGGATTGTAGAGACTTTTCTTGTGCCCGGATTAAACAAGAAGATAGTGGATTTGAAAATCTCAAGAGGAGCCTGGGGACTGGATGTAGGTCATCATTGATTGGACCGAACCAAGATAATCACAATTTGCATATTCTCTTCCTTAAGCTTTTGGTAACCCCTACCTTCATAGCTGTTCAATATGGTTCCTAAATGCATCATAAAGCAAGTGAGAGACCAAAGAACAATTTAAAACTCATTCGCATTCCCAACTTCAAGACAGGAATTGGGCTTGTAGTAAAGTGGGTTTTCTTAACTTTTCATAATATGTTTTAATCAGGTCTTATGCCCATATTTCAAACTATTTGGCCTGCTCGATTGTAACATCCCAATTTCTGATTAAGGGCTAATGATAATTATTGAGAATAATTATGTGGGTTATGGCAATAATAACTAATAAGCCATAATTATTGGAAATTGAAAGAGTGAAATTGTTGGGAATTAGTTAGTGATTAATAGAGAAATTAATTACTAGCTAAGAGAAAATGAGATGTGTGATTAAAATGATCAATGGCTAGGATTGATTGTGTAGTGGATCAAGGGGCATAATCATGTGTATGTGTGTGCATGTGAGCCCATGAGAGTTGGAATGAGATGGTGACAAGTGGCATGTGGTGAGCCCTTGGATGAGACAAGAGACACATCACCATCATCTCCATCTCCTCTCTTCTCTCTCTCTCTCGTTTTCTCTCTCTTCTCTTCCTTCCTCCATTTTCGCTGAAGGTGCTTGGGAAAGAGAAAGGAAAAATGGAATATTGAGGTAAGCAAATGGCCTCTTTAGCTCAAACTCTCTTCTCTAATGTTAATCCTTGAGTTGAGAGCTTCATTGTGGTGGTTGTAGCTTCTCCATTGGTGGTGATTTGAGGATCACGAAAATATGAAGCTTGGAGAATCAAAGAGTGTCTTTGAGAAAGTGGATAAGGTATGTGAAACCAATCCTTCTATCTATGTTTCATGCCAAATGATTATGTTATGAATTTCTGGAATTATTGCCCTAATTTCGAAAATATGGGTAATGGGTAGTTTGGCATGATATGGCATTGGAAATGGTATATTGGTATGAGTTTTGAATAGATAGAAGGGATTTGGGATTGAAATGTGTGAGGTTAATGATTTTGGAAAATGGATGATTATATTGCCCTAGGCCAAAGCTTGTTAATGGAATGGGATTTTGGTAATTCCTTTGATTCCATTGAATTCAGTGAGTGATTTTGTGTGGGAGTGGCTTTGGTAGAGGTTTGTGGTCCATTTGGATCAATTGGGCAAGAGTTAGGAAAATGTAGTAAGTTTGCTGCGTTTTCTGGAATCTGATAGATTCACTCGAGCAGACAGGGGTGTGCTCGAGTGAGGGATGAATGTTGCTCGAGTGAGGAAGAACCTGCTCGAGTGATATGTGAGTTTTCCCTTGTTTTGCTTCGAGTGCACCTGGGTTTTGTGTGCAATGCTCGAGCACATCGCTTTGTGCTCGAGTGAGGGAAGAACATGCTCGAGAGAGAGCATGGTCTGCTCGAGTGAGCCGAGTGTGCTCGCGGGTGTGAGTGGTGTGCTCGAAGGGATCCAGTGCTTGGAGAGCGTTGGGTGCTCTTGGGTTCTCACTTCCTGGATTTCTCTCGCGGGTGCTCGAGTGAGGCTTTTGGCCTTGTGCTCGGGTGAGGATTTGTGCTCGAGTGAGCCAGTTCCTGAAAGTGAGAGTTGTGCTCTCGGGTGTTCACTCGCGGTCTCACTTTCTCTTGTGCTCGCGGGTATGGGCAGTGTGCTCGAGTGAGCCTCTTGTGCTTCGAGTGAGCTTGTGCTTCTGGAGTGGGTTTGTGCTCTCGGGCATGTGCTTTCTGTCTCACTTTCTCTTGTGCTCGGGTGTTGTCCGTACCAATGCTCGAGTGAGAGCATTTGTGCTCGAGTGATGTCCGTACTTGTGCTCGAGTGAGAGCTTCTGTGCTCGAGTGAGACAGTGAAAAATATCAAGTTTGAGTGTTCAAAAGGGGATCTTTGGGGATAGTCTTCCAACCCTTTAGAGCTATGGATTAAGGTGTTTGAGGGCACTTAAAGGGCAATAATGATAACCAACCTGAATATCTAAAAGTTAAGGAATTGGAAAAGGGATTAATCCTATGTCCTTGATCTTGGTTATAGGATTTGATGATTTCCTGAGCGTGAGCAGCCGGATCTGGAGCTTACGTGGAAAGAGTGTAGGGAACTTACCTCTCCTGCATGTATTGATAATTGTATTTGTGTATTGATGCATGTTATTGCTTTGCATGATTATGTGAAACATATGAGAATGATTGTAGCTCTGTTTCTATTATACTATGGCCATGAGTATGTTGTGTGAACATTGAGCATGCGGATATATCATGATGTGAACATGAGTTATTGTGATGCAAGCATGTCATGCATTAAATACTTATCTTGCGTGCATATTGGTATGTGTTTCCTACTGAGATTCCCCAGAATCTCACCCTCCCCTATCAACATTTTAGACAGGGAAGGAAGATTGAGGATGAAGCAAGCATCCAAGGACGAAGAGGACTCGTTTTGGGTGAGAGCTTAGTGTTGGTTATCAATACGTTATTGGGATTGTGTATTTGATTGTATGGATCAGTATTTGAGAATGTATTCGGATAAGTTGTGTAATCCCTGATATTTGAGTTGTATGGGCTAATGTGCCCTATGTTTATTGAGCGAAGATATGATCCCGTAATTGTCGGGAATTTAATTTGCGTACTCTGATATTTGTATAAATGTAATTTATCTTCGCATAGTAATTATATTCGGAGTGGAAATATGAGACCGTGTTTTAAATGATTTTGAAAACCCCGTCTGGTTGATGGGTATATAATTGTTGTTTTGACTTATTGGTCTCTATTTCACGTTAATTGCATAATCCGGATATTAATTACGGCAGGGGGTTACATCGATACCGTTCCATTCATTCATATCAGAGTACTCAATGAAATTCCTGATGACACTTGGGATTCAACCTTTAACTATAAGAACCTACTGTGCATTTTTTGCCTATTTTAAATGGGGATTATAGACAATTACACAAACCTACTACATTGGTCTACATCTACATATACAATTATCCCAACATTTGATATCCAACACAAAACTAATCTCCTAGCCACAAACTCTAACTTTCCTTGTATACCAGCTTCTCCTTTAATCCGCCTGCCCTAGCTGCAGGTGAGGAGTGCAAAGAGTGAGATTCATAGGAATCTCAGTAGCAACAATTTCAATCATATGATATATAATAACAAGGCATGTAAGCAATTATCATAAAGCAATAACACAACAACATTCACAATAACAATAGCATTCTTTGTGACAAAATCAACAATAGTACCTTTTTATGTAATGACCGTTCCCGTACAATCAGCTAGGACTTTTGGGCATAAACAACAACAGCTTGTGCCATATCTACTTCAACGGCATTACTACAGCTTTCGCTTTGTTCACAATGGCATAACATGTAATGACCTCACCCGTACATTTTGCCAGGACTTTTGGCCAGCTTACCCTCACCTGTACATTCTACCGGACTTTTGGGCATAAACAAAAATAGCTTCCGCTGTATCCACTTCCACGGCATTACGACAGCTTTCGCTGTGTTCACAACGGCATAACATGTAATGACCTTACCCGTACATTCTACCGGGACTTTTGGGCATAAACAACAATAGCTTTCACTGTATTCACTTCCACAACATGATAACTGTTTTTGCTGTATTCACAATGATACGTGATGATTGTCACAATAGCTTTTGCTATATTCAGCTACCAGTTTCTTCACCATTCAGCTTCCACTTCTTCACAATTTAATGATAAACAAAAACATACAAGTATTATACATGATATAAGAGAAAATGTCACTACCTTGTTCTTTCCATTCCTACTCAGACACCAGTTTCGCACGCTCAGGGTAGATGTCAAGTCCTATAAATTACAATCAAGGACGATGAGTTATTTTCCATTTCAATTCTTAACTCCAAGACACTTAGGGTTGGTTATCATTTGAAATCTTTAGGTGGCTCCTAGAAGCCCAAACAGATGCCTAAAGAGTTAGGAAAAGCTAGATTAAAGACCATCTTTTGAAAGTTCAAAATATAGTTTTTGAGGGGTTGGCTGCGGCCAAGACCTTTTTGGGCCACGGCCAATCACCACTGGCCGTGGTTAAGATTAGGTTAGAAACTTTTACGCTGTAGCCAAAAACAGGTCATAGAGTTTTGGGCCGCGGTCAGGATCCTTTTGTGCCACGGCCAAGAACTAGATAGAAACTTTTTGGTTACGGCCAAGATTCTTGGCCGTGGCCAAGAACTGACTTGATTCTTGGCTAAATTCCAATGACCATAGCTTTTTGCACACACGTCAAAACGACACAAACTTTATGTCATTGGAAAGCTTGCAATGTATATTACAACACTGCCAAATTTCATAACTTTTTGACATCATTTATGTTGGAAATTGTGCCCTAAAGGCCAATTATTGTACTTTAAACATTATTATTTTAATGAAATTTCTCCATTCTGTTATCATATTTGCATGTTAACTGTGATAATTGTGTCCTTGGATAATTCATAAAGATTGTCCTAAAATGTCCTTGGTCGATCATCTATACGGGACAAAGATGAAACAAGATCAGTGTGACTTTGATAAGATATGGAGATACGAATCAAAGTCTCAGGCACTTGTAAGAGTACAAGGTGCTGGATCGACCCACTATGAGAAAGCTACATGGATTAAGCCATAAGCTTTTCTCATGTATAACCATGTCACAATGCCCTTAGACCTGAGGTCATCATGGATTCCTACATAAGGGTTGCTAAGCTTTGAACTAGTCAAAAGTCACTTTTGACCGGGTGATGATAAAGGCTACGATTGGGCTTGGTGGTTTTTCATGCAAAGGAATATGAATGATCAAGATGGAATTTGTCCCTCACATTAGTAGAAAGATATTACTGGGCCCCTCAATGAGTGAGTTTGAGAAATGTATGGCCATACTACAATGAAAATGAGTTTCCATTTCTATTGTCAGGCTACTCAGGAATTGAGAAAGTAATAGTCAGGAACAAGAAGATGACATTATCGATGCCTTATCCTTGATCGATATATCGTGTGACAAAAGGGACGTGACATAGTTGTATGACAGGTTGCATCGTGACAACGATCCTCATATGAATTGGGTAGTTGTAATGTCTTGCTAGAGGCCACTTACGACTTTTGGGTTAGTATAGTTATTGGCCCACTGCCAACTTCATATGGGTCTACAGGGTCGCACACAAGAATGGCCAAACACGAGATAATGTTTAATTTAGGGTGGACGAATTATATATATATATATATATATAATATAAAATTCATTAATAATATTATATAGATATATATATTTTTGAAATATATATCTTATATATATATATATGTGTATATATATATATTATATGATATTATTATATTGTGTTAGTTTTAAATTTAATTTATTAAGATATATTAAATTTAATAACTAACATGATAGAGATATAGTATCTCAGATTTAATTTATGAAGATAAATTAAATCTAATGGCTCTTTATTTGGATTAAATAAATAGATTAAATTAAAACTATTAGACAGATTTAATTTAAACAGAATTTATTTAATTAGCTCATCAAGATAATTAATTGTTAATTAATTTCAAAATTAATGGTGATTAATTTTGAAATTTGAAAATAGCCCTTATAGGTTATAAACTTGATAGAGCAGATATATTCATACGCACATAGAATTGAGAGCCGCAAGTTAAACCCTAAGATACATTAGAGGCGCTAGCACGCAATCTCGGTTAGAGAGCATTCGTGTGGATACAGGAGAGGGAGCGGACTTGAAGTGTTGGCTCCTAGATATCGTGAAAACTCTGAATCATCAAAAGGTATGATCCTTCCAACTTGGTTTAAACGCCATTGATAGATCCTCGATTAGGATCGGTGAAAATTTTTAAAATTCTTCCGCTGTGCCTACCGATTCTAACAATTTACTCATTCAAAACACCATGCAAACAATCTCCCCTACAGAGCATTTTACACTTAACAGAATTTCCAATTTTCAACCAATGTTTCCAAAGGTCCGAAATTCACATCCAAGGCTACTCCCCAAGCAAGTTTTCCCATGGAATCCAATGGAAACATCAAAACCACCAAATTCTTACTCCTTTAACATGTTCTATTTTGGGCATATTTCAACACAAAACCTCAAAATTGCCAAACTCCACATTCAAGACTCCAATCAAGTGCATTTATCTAATGAACACCACAAGACACCTATTAGTGCAAGCGTTTCACCCAAGAGGGGGGTGAATTGGGTGATCCCAGAAATTTTGTTGCGTATAAGGAAATTGATGGAATATTTAAAGTAGTTAGGAGCAAGGATAAATATCACCGAAGTGTACACCAGGAGTTATATTGGTTCGGCCACAACCACTTTGACCCACGTCCAGTCCACAGAACGTCCCAACTCAAGGTTCCAACAACCACTTTGACCTACGTCCAGTCCACAGAACGTCCCAACTCAAGGTTCCACTACCTTAAGTTGTCTCAATAAGAAATATTGAGTTTGTAATGAAAAACTCTCTCACAGAGCAAATATGTAATCACTAAAGTACAATGAATGAGTATAAGTAAACAAAGCACTAAGAATGTGTTAATCAGTGTAATCTCAGTTTGTGTCTTGTTTTTCTTCTTTCTGAATGCTCCATATATATAGATGATTTGTAGTATCCATTGGAAGCATTTCAAACATGTCTGTTCGAGTCGCGCAGCAACAGTTGACTGTTCTTTGAATTTGAAAACTATCTGTTTGTGGTAGGTAGCGGTAGGTGAACGTTCAGACACTTTATTTGACTTTGCTTTTCTTGCATGATCTCTTCATTATTTCTCTGCAAATGTACTTAGGATACTAATGCAATGAAGGGTTAATCATATAGATAACAATTTAATAAACATTCAATCGAAAACATAATTTCTGGACTAGCTTACTCGAGTGGCTACTCGAGTGATCAAGTTTGTTACTCGAGTGGTCACTCGAGTAAACTTGTCTAAAATATGGTAGTGAGCAAATCAACATTTTAAATTAGATATCACTCGGGTAAGACCTGGAGTGATATATTACAAACCTTGAAAATACTTAATTACTCGAGTGGCTACGCAAGTGGCCATGTCTTTACTTTCACAGGTTACTCGGGTAATCACTGTGGTAATCTCTTTACTCGAGTGGCTACTTGAGTGGGCTTCATGTTTCTTCACTCCTTACTCGAGTGGTCCCTCGAGTGACTTTCAAATAACTTGGTAGATTGCTCGATTACACCCTCGAGTAAATGTATCAAATTCTTGGCCGAGAGTTTGCTGTCTGGTTACTCGAGTGGCTACTTGAGTAATGCTTCAAATAATTTTGCAGATTACTCGGGTGGTCCCTCGAGTAATGCTATTTTTTTACAGGTTACTCGAGTGGTTACTCAAGTAATGTGTTCCATTTCTTGGCCGAGGGTCACTGGAAGATTTTTAACCTGATTACTCGAGTGGCTACTCTAATGATGCCTTTGAAAATCATGTTACTCGAGTAGCTACTCGAGTAATGGTCTATATAACTTTGCAAATTACTCGATTACTCCCTCAAGTAACTTTGTTCAAAATTTGGCAGTGCTTCACTGGATGAAATTTTCTTTTGTTACTCGAGTGGCTACTCGAGTAATTACTTCCCTTACTCGAGTTGCTACTCGAGTAAACCTTCACTGAACCGGTTCATCACTCCAGTACTTACTTCAAGTAATACTTTGCTACATTATTCAAAATTCATTTGTTTGTTATCAAATTCTTTTATATTATTGATCCAATCTTTGTTATCATCAAAACATATGGGATCTAACAACACCAACACAATCAACAAGACACCATGAACTCACTAGCACCTTAATTACATGAAAATTAGGGCAAAATTCCACAAGCCAGGGTACTCAACCAATAACCACAATCATATATCTAAAGATAGCTTTTGCTTACCTCTTCCTCTTTCTCTAGTTGATTCTTTACTACTCTAACCTCTAGCTTTTTTTGAATTCACAAAATACCTCCTCTTGAAAACATAAAACCATAGAAATGAAGCTTTCATCAAGAGGAGCAAATTTAGAGAAGAGGTTTTGAGCATTGAAGGTAATCCATTAGGTCAAAATGGCTCACCTTGCCTTTGCCCCTTTCTTTTTCTTCCTTTACGATACTTAGATGATGTGAAGCTTGGAGAGAGAGAGAAAAGATGATGATAGATCATATTTTTCCTCCACGTACACACTTGATTGACTTAAAGAGAGGGTAAGAGGGAAAAGGTTGAAATTTTGACCTTTGACCTTTTGACTTCAATCCAATGGTGTCAAAGATGCCATATGTCATAATCTCATGCATTCTCATAAAGTATACAACCATAAGATTATTCTCACTAATTCCATTAGCCATTTAATCATACCTCTTACTCTTTTAGCTATTAGTCAGTTTTCTCTTCGATAGCTGACTAATTAGCCAACAAATTTCTTTCTTTTTGTTTTTCCCCTGACTACAACAATTTCAACTAGATTACCACTTAACACATTATTTGACCATTTATGCTCCCTTCCCTTCACTTTTAATTCCACTTAAGCTTTGTCACCATGATTGAGCTTAAATACTAGATTTGGGCATTTTATGCTTCTAATTTGGGTCATTCAGGTCAATACTCACACTATATTCTCCAAAAGTGTTTGACTAACATTCATTACGTCCACTTTTGGAGTTATGAGCCCATATTCACATTTTGGGTCATTGCACTCTTATATTTTCTAGCATATATTAACTGTGATTTATGATTCATTACTTTCATATTTACTGCTTCCACTAAGATGCGAAAAGAGTTTTAAAGTTCTTAAGTTTTTTTATCTTACACCCAATTCACCCCCTGTTGGGTGTTAGCCGGTTCTAACATTTAGTATTAGAGCTAGACTATTGTTTAAAGGACTTAACCATCTCAAGAGTCTATAATGACTGATTTTGGGTGTTATATGCTTTTCGAAGGTTTTGATTACATAATTCCACCTATTTTAAAAGATATTGATTTTTTATTTTGGAAAGCTAGAATGACATCTTTTATAAAATGCTTTGATTATGATATGTGGGATATTTTTACAAATGCCTTTGATTTCAAACTGAGAAAGGATTAAGAAAAAGAGAAAAGAAAATGTTTTTGTTGAATATTAGAGTAATGAAAATTTTGTATTATGCTTTAACTGAAAATGATTTTTAGAAAATTAGATTTTACTTTACTGCTAGGGATATTTGGGATACTCTTGATTCTATTTATAATTGTGTTGAAGTTAAAAAAAGTGTTGACATGTCATGTGAAACTATAAGCTGCATACCTACGATTCATGAACAAGTGGAAGTTGACAATGAAGAAGGAGAAATCATAGAACACTTCTATCATCTTGTCAACATAGAAGAATAAGAGGAAGATGATGCCCAAGAAAAGCTCATTATGGATGAATTTGATGGATCATCCTATAGAGCTCAAGATCTACATATGGCAAACAATTTCAATTCTTCTAGAGTTATTTTGAAAACAGATTTTCAAAGTTTACATAAAATTATTTTTCAACCAATTATTTATTCAATTTTAAAAAGTAAAAATGTTTTTGATCATGCTAGAGAATATATGGGGAAGAAAGTATGTTCAAATGAAAAATACTTGAGTTTTTATTCATATGACCGACACAATACTTGCATAAAACTCATAATACATATCATTATGTAGTTTGCAATTATTATGGTAAATTGGGTCACATTTCTCACACATGTTATATTAGGATAAATTCTAATGTGAGAAATAAATTTATTTGGGTTCCTAAAAGGCAAATAGGTTCAAAATCTAACATTCAAGGACCTAAAGCAAAGTGGGTACTAAAATGTCCATATGGTGTTTCATGTGTGAAGATTGATTCTAGTAAGAATGGAGATAAGGGTATAGAGAACATGAAGAAGATTCCAAGAGTTCGTAATGCACTTGAAAGGAGATTCACATCAATTAGGAGAACTCTCGAATCATCTATTGCTGGAACAACAAAGTCTAACCACAAGAAAGGCAATAGAGAAAAGGAGTACATTACACCTCAAGAATGGACTATCATAGAGTATCGTTCAACTATCTTGAGGAAAATACGAAAAGGAGGATCTCTCAAGCATCAAGTAAAAGACTCTTGGAGTCTATATATTTTGAGAGAAGGCTGTCTGCACCCAAAGCAAGATATTCAAAGTATCAGCATCATAGAAAGATGTAGTAGATAAGCAAAAGCAGTCCTCCAAGTATCTAAGGCAAAGGTATACAATGATAAAACCTCCTATACTATTGTCTGTAATATTATTGAGATTTTATATTTTGGAACCTTAAGAATGAGCATTACAAACTTTTGAAATTGTGTTTTCACATCCTTTAAAAAGCCACGTAATAGATTTATTTATAAAGGCATTGCAATGCTCAACAGGTTAATTCTTTATGAATATATAATGATTCGAAAAGAAAATATTTCTTTTATGCATAAATACATGTTTAATTCATTATGCTCAATTGCCTCGAATTGATAATATTCTTAGAGCAAGTGAATTTTATCTTATTTCCTACAAGCTAACAAGAAATGGATCTAAGCAATGTTGGATACCATGAAGAAAAGAAATTTATACAGTTCTGTAGGATAAGAAAAGGCTTCTCAAGACTATGGCCATATGAAAACAAATTCATATCTTGATGATACTGAATTTTGGAGTTTGGATTTTGGTGCTAAGTGTGCAAAAGGAGGAAAATCAATATTATTATACCAAAACCAAGCAAGCTATCGCATGGACAAGAGGAATTATGATGATATCTAATCCTTACCTTATATTGTGCTTATATGAATTATTTAATTTGGGTAATGAATATTTGTCCATTATTGCATTCCTTTAGCAATCAAATCTTTGATGATCATCAAAATTATTTACAGATTGCTAAATGAACCAAAAGTTAAATTGCCCATAGTTTCCTATCGGTTTATGTTTAAAGACCACAATCCAAAAATATGTTTTTTATTTCAATTCATCCTATTTATAAAAGTGCATATACATGATTTGAAAGTTGTCATATTTTGTTTGCATTCAAATTGGTTTTAAAATTGGAATTTAATATTTTTGTGTGTGTACTGAATGTCAGAAAAGCTTCAAATATGACCACCATATTTTCCCCATCATCATGTTATTCCTTGGTCTTCAATGTGCTGTCACATGATTGAACTCTTCAGCCTCATTTTCTAACAAGTTAGACCTTATGTCTTGTTAGATATGATTAGTTTTGATGATGCCAAATATAGATGTGAAGTGATAAGAGCAAAAAGTTTATATAATGTATTTGTTTTGTACTTTGACTAATTACTTTGTTTAATGTATAATATATGTAGATTAATTAAGTTGAAGTATGGAGGAAGAATGAGCAGGTAAAATTATCAAATATAGGGCAATCAATAAAGAAGTGATTCAATTGATGAGACTGAGCAAGAGGGAGAAGAAGAAAGAAATTGAAGATAGTCAAGAAGCTGCTTACTTGGGTTATGGAGAATGATTATAAAGACAAAAATCAAGAAGAAAGATATGGAAGAAAGAAGAACTTGTAAGATCTAGTAGAAATATCAAGATTCAAGTTATTAGAAGTAATTTTGGAGATTTCAGAAATTCATGGCACTGTAGTAGTCGGCACTATTTGACACTGTAGTAGTCAGGTATTGTAGCAATCACTCGAGAGAGGCACTATACCACTCGAGTGTGGCACTGTAGCATACGGGTGCTGTAGCATTGTGGCATTATAGTACTCAAGGTGCAAGATGAAAGTGCAGATTCACTGTAGCAACTATAGCACTGTAGCACTTGAGTGAAGGAAAAAGACACTCAAGTGTGAGGGCAACTTTGTTCAGCTCTGTTTTTTGTTCCGCCTTGCAGAGGTCTGGTATTTTGGCCGTATCTCTCAAACCACACGTTGGATTGACTTGAAACAAGTGGCATATGAAGCTAAACTCACAACACAAAAAATGTACACCAAGATCACATTGAAAGAAGCTCAGATGAACAAGAAATAAATCATGGAAGATGCCACTGAAATCACTATCACTTTTCAAGACATGTGGTATTTTGGACATAACTAGAAACAACATATTGGATTGAGTTGAAACTGGTGCCATATGAAACTAGACTCAAAGAGCTTTCAATAGATAGTTATTTCATCAAAATCAAAGTTATATGCTAAAAGATATGCCTTCTGGAATTTGACGCTTGTACTGTCTAGTATGATAGAGACTCTTTGGATCATAACTTGCACAATACAATGAGTTACGAGATATTCCCATTGCAGTGTAATGTTAGGAACAAGAGCTTTTCGATGATATGTTACCTGCCATATTTGGAGTCAAACGAATCAATCAAGTCTAACATGGCACTCGGTATACTCATGAGTCTAAAAGTGCACTCTTGAATATTTAGATGTAAGTGTTGTGTAAAAGTGGCTGTGAAGTGGAAGTATTTCAACTACACTTGAGTAAAAAACAATGCACTTGCGTAAAGTCAAGGAATGCACTCGAGTCATACAAGTGTTGACATGAAAGTGTTAACTTGAGAAGAAATATAACTAGAAAGATGTGAAGAGAACTGAAGCATGACTGGTAACACTTAAGTGATGGCAAGAAATACACTCAAGTCCTGCAAGTGAAGTGTAGCAAGTGTTTGCCGGAGAGAAAATCGGAACGTGAAAATATGAAATGCACTAGAGTGAGCTATACTGCACTTGAGTGAGGACGTAACATTTGCAAGTGCAAAAATGCACTCTTGAATATTTAGCTATAAGTATTGACCAGAAATGAAATATGAAGCTCAAATACAATGGTGCACTTGAGTGAGACATTGTCACTCGAGTGGGGATCCACATCACCCGCGAGTGCAAAATCACACTCTTGATAAAAATGCTGCTAGTGTTATTTAGAGGCTCAAGTTCGTAGTTCAAATCACACATGCACTCGAGTGAGGATGTGTGCACTCTAGTGATGGATGAAAATTACACTGAGAAAAATATGAGATGCACTCGAGTGATATATAAGTATCCTCGAGTGAGAATTTGATAGAAGCCATCGCGAAACAAAGTTTCACGGCAATCAACTCTAACATGGTTGAAATGTTATTAAATCATTGTGTTTTCACTTGTTATTGTTCCCAAATGTTAGCTAACATATATTTCAAATGTAAAATAGGAAGATTAACGTTCAGATTACAGATTCAAATGAGAGAGTCAATTGTGGCAGGCGGCATCTTTACACACTGAATATTGGCTACCTACCCAGATAAAAGATTGACCCACTGTGAAAGATTGTCTGGAAACTTAAATGTATTTATCCCGCTTCACAACGTGATGTACAACTTATAATGAACACCCTACTCCTCAACGGGACGCTATGCTCTGCAACAGAAATCTCATACGAGCTAGTTTTTCTAATTCGCTCAACAGTCAAGATGAAGTAATGGGACTCCAACAGATGAATGCTTATAATAGTTATCTTCTATAGCATAACTATAAATATAATAGCATTCAAAGAAGAGAAAGTAGTGAACAGAGTGACAATACCTGTAATATCCTAAATTATGATTTAGGGCTGATGACTTCAAGAGTGATGTAATCAATGAAAGCAAACACTTTTGGAGAATGTGATTAAGAATTTTGAATTGAATGTGTTATAACCTGTTCCTAAACCTTGCATTTAAGCTAAATTATAGGTTAATGTTTAAATTGGGTTAAAACATAGGGGAGGGCGTATGGTTGAGCTAAAGGAATAATATAAATGTGTTTGGTAGTAATTTAGTGAGTATTGTGAAAATCAAGGAAAAAATGGTAAAGTTACCGACCAATTGGTCAGTTACCAAAGAGAAAACTCATTATTAACCTAAGGATCAATGGTTGTGAGTTATTGATTAGGTGATTCATGGGGTGGAATCAAGTGCTTTGAGCTTGTGTGAGTTTATGGTAAAAGAAGTAAGATCTTGCCAAGTGTAAAAAGGTGGACCGTTGGATTTGGTCAAATGTTCAAAATTCTCTCCTCTCTCCCTCCAAAGTCGGCTATATGGGCATAGGAGGCAAGAAAATATGCTTCTTCATCAATATCTCATTTTCTCTCTCATTATTCTCCATTTTCGTGCAAGTGAAGAAGGAAAGAGAAAGTGTAAAGGTGAGTTTTGTCTTAGTAAATGATCTCTTTGGCCCAAATGCTATTCTTTATAGTTGTTGATGATAGTGAGGGCTTCATAGCTATGGTTTCAAATTTTTGAATGGTGGTGTTTTAGTGTTTGAAGAAATTTGAAGGTTGAGAAATCAAGAAACTAACCTTGAGAAGAGGAAGAGGTAAGAGTTAGTAGCATTTTAACCTAAATTGTGTAACCATTGAATGAGTTTTGGAAATTTTGGAATTTTTCTCTGAATTTAGTGTTAATTTGGAATGTAAGAATTGGATAGTGTATGATGGTAGAATTGGTGGCATATTGAGTCTTTAAGTCATTAGAATTGGTTTGAAAATTGGAAAGGAAAGTTTGGGTTATGGAGTGGTTTGGGTGTAGTGTGTTGACCCAAGACCAAATTGTTCTTATGGTGTGATTTTGGTTGTTTTAGTGTGTCCAATTGTTTCTTTATGAAATTTTAGGTGGGAATGAATGTTGGTATAAGTTTTGCAACTATTGGAATTCGATTTGGCAAGTTTGGAAAATTCTGTCAGCTGCTGCGTTTCAACTTGTAATAAGCCTCACTTGAGTGAGGTAGGGTCTCACTCGAGTATAGCAGTGTATTTTCTCATTTCCTTCAGCATATCAGTAGGATTATCAGGAAAAGGCAAGAGTATACTTCTGTACTTACGAGTAATATGGGTCATCATTGTAGTGAACATGTCTCACTCTAGTGCAAAGATGTTCTGGGTTATGAGGCTGTGCCTCGGGTAAGCACTCTGAGGCCATTTTCAAGAGAGTGCCTCAGCACTTACAGGTATTAGGTGGTCACTCGAGTGCCAGGGCCAGTGCTTGAGTGCAATTGTCACCCTAAGGTTCCCTTGTGCTCTCGGGTAGACACTTCCTAAACCATACTCTGTGGAACTCAAGTGAGTATTAGGCTATCACTCGAGTGTTGATGTTTATGCTCGAGTGAAATGAGCACATTCTATCTTTGCTGTTGCTCTCTGTCAAGTACTCACAAGTGTGAGGTATCCCCACCCGAGTACAAGACATCCATCACTCGAGTGAGGTTGTCTTCACTCAAGTTAGTCAGCCAAAAATCAGTATGTTCTTCTGAAAGAGAGATCTTTGGCGGTAGTTATCCCAACCCTTTAGGCATATGTCTAGGTTTCTAGTAGCCACTTAAAGAGTTTAAATGATAACCAACTTTAAGTATTATGGAATTAAGAACTTGGAAAAGAGATTGATCTGTTGTCCTTGATCTTGGCTATAGGGTTTGACATTTGTCATACTCGTGAGCCTGCTGTATCAAAGGACGTTAGGAAAAAGTAAGGTAGTGACACTTTCCCTTATACTATGTGTAGGTGCACTGTATGTATGTTTTATCATTGTTTTGTGATATTGTGAATGCTGCAAGCCAGTGAGGTTATGTGATTTCCAGAGAGGCAATGTACTATGTGAATGCCAGAGAGGCAATATGAAAGCCAAAGTGGCTATGTGCATTATCAGAGAGGCAATGCGATATGTGTATGCTAGTGAGGTAACATGTATATATGACAGCTTGTATGCTGTATTTATGCTGATGTACTGTGTGATGATTTACTTTCATGCTGTGTGGTTATATGGGTATGAGTGATTTGTTACTACTAAGATTCTTTTGAATCTCATTCTTTCCTTTGAATAACCTTTAGATAGGGCATGTGGCTCCAAGGAGAAGTGAGCGACCAGGAGTGGCTAGGACCCTATAAGGATCATAATTTGGATTGGTTTTTGGAATGGGAGTGCTACATATTCTTTTTAGGATGTAAATAATATTTTGGAAGTAGTCATGTAATCCCCTATATAGGAACTTGAAACCCTTAGTAAATATATATGGAACATAGGGGTTGTCGGGACTTTGCTATTCACTCTGATATACTTAAATGCAACTAACTGCACAGGTAATTATACTCGGAATTTGAAAATTGAGACTAGGGAACAGATAAAGTTTTGAAAGAATTTTGAAAACCCTACCAAATGGAAGGGATTAGAAATGAAATTTAATTTTCTTCCAGTCTCTAGTTTGTTTAAATCATGCATTTTTGAATTACAATTATGTAAAGGTAGGAGGTTACAACACCAAGATGCAAAAAATAATGAGTCATCCACTTTGACCCAAACACTTTCTGTTCTGTAGTTTCTATATTACTTACCATTGAGAGATTGATTGTTTCTATTATACCTTAGTGTTTATTATATCTACTCTGTGAGAGAGTTTGTAAACACTTTCAACTATATTTCTGAATTGATCTTAGGGTAGAGGAACCTTGAGTGAGTTGATTTCCTTATAGGGGAAGCTGTAGAGAGAATCACCAGTAAGATATTCTGTTCGAAAGACTAACAAGGTGCAAGTAGTATAGAACATTGCTGCTCATAAGACTTACAAGGGTGTAAGCAGGAGTAAATGTTGTTACTCGTAAGACTTGCACGGGTAAGCAGGAGAGGAAGGTCTTCAGGATTGCTTTGCTCGTAAGACTTGCCGTAAGGGGGAGTATTTCAGTGAGAGATTTGTAAAAGGTTTCACAAGTACCCAACTAAACTTGTGGAATTATAGAGGCTTTTTTTGTGCCTGGATTAAACAAGAAGATAAAGGATTTAAAAATCACTGAAAGAGCCTGGGGACTGGATGTAAGCCATCACAGATTGGACCGAACCAGGATAATTCATAGTTTACATATTCTCTTCCCTAAGCTCTTATATTTCTAGCATATATTATTTTATCTAACTGTTGATTTATGATTCAGTAGTTTCATACTTACTGTTTTCATTAAGATACGAAAAGTTTTCCAAAGTTCTTAAGTTTTTATCTTACACCCAATTCACCGCCCTCTTGGGTGTCAACCAGTTCTAAGTTTTGGTATCAGGGCCTGAGCTCTTATTTAAAGGACTTAACTGCCTCAAGAGTTATTAATGGCTGAGTTTGGGTGTTATTCACATTCAGAAGGTTTTGACTATACATTTCCACCTCTTTTGAAAGATATTGATTTTTGGTTTTGAAAAGCCATAATGACTTGTTTTTATAAAAGTATTTGCTTTTGATATGTGAAATATTTTAACAAATGCCTTTGATTTCAAACCAGGAAAGGAATTGGCAGAAAGAGAAAAGAAAATTTTTTCGTTGAATATTATGGTAATGAAAATTCTATATAGTGCTTTAATCAAAAATGATTTTGAGAAAATTAGATCTTTTTCTAATGCTAAAGATATCTGGGACACTCTTGATTCTATGTATACTTCTTACAAGTGTGTTGAAGTTGAAAGTTCATGTGAAACTATAAGCTATGCGTCTACGGTGCATGAACAATTGGAAGTTAATGATAAAGAAGGAGAAATCATGAAACACTTCCATACAGTCAACATGGATAGACAATAAGAAGAGGATTCTCGAAAAGAGGTCATTATAAACGAACATGAAAAATCACCCTTCGAAATTCAAGATGAACTTAAGGTAAAAAGTTGCAATTCTTCCTGTGATTTTTGTAAAATTGATGTTTCAAAGTGTAGATAAGATTGTTTTTCAACCAATTGTTGATTCTATTGAGAAAAGCAAAAATGTTTTCAAATATGCTAGAAAGTTTATTGGGAAGATAGAATGTTCAAATAAAATCCATTCGAGTTCCTATCGTCATGATCGACATAATACTTGCATGATATCCCATAATGTATATCTTCATAAAATTTGCAATTATTGTGGCAAATCCAGTCATATTTCTCACACATGCTATATAAGAAGAAATTCAAATGTGAGAAATAAATATATTTGGGTACTGAAGAGACATGTAAGGATTAATACTAACAATCAAGGACCCAAGTATATGTGGGTACCAAAATGTCAATCTAGTACTTTATGTATGTAGGATGATCCAAAAAGAAATGGACATAAGGGTATAGAGAAGATGAAGAAGCCAAGAGGTTCTGATGTACCAATTAAGAGGTTCATGTCATCACAAAAGAGAACTCTTAGAACATCTATTGCTGGAGCTCCAGAGCATAACCATAGAAAGAAACAATGGATAAAAGGAGGATGTTTCACCTCAAGACAGGGCTACCATAATATACCATTCAATTACCTTGAGGAGAATAAGAAAAGGAGGATTTTCAAGCATCAGGTAAAAAACTCCTGGAGCCTAGATCTTTTGAGAGAAGATTGTTGGCACCTAAAACAAGGGATTCAAATTATCAACAATACAGAAAGATGCATTGGGTGAGCAAAACCAATCCTCCAAGTATTTAAGGCGAAGGTACACAATGATAAAACCTCCTATGCTATTGACTATAATATTGATTGAGGTTTTATACCTTGTTACTTTAGGAATGAACATTGCACATATGTTTTTACAATCTTTACAAAAATCATACAAAAAGAGTTGCAATGTTCAATAGTCTAACTTTTTATGCATATACATATTTCATGAGAAAATATTGTTTATGCATAAAGTCATACTTAATTTATTATGTTCAATTCCTTTGAAGTGACTATATTCTTATAGCATACGAATTATGATTCTTACAAGCTAACCATGATTGGATCCAAGTAGAATTAGATACCGAAGGAAGCAAACGGTTATATGATTTTTGCAAGAATAATTTGAAAAAGAAGCATGACACTTGAAGTGCAGAAGTGAACACTCGAGTGCAAGGCATGTTAACACTCGAGTATTGGTTGGTCACTCGAGTGCAGATTTGAATCCTATGCTCTATTTCTAGTTTCTAAAATAGGGGTTAACAGAATATGTAGAAACTCTAAGGACACTCTCGAGTTTATCAAATGTTTCGACACACACTCGAGTGAGATGTGAGCACACTTGAGTGCATGAAGAACTCACTTAAAAGTGCAGCAAGAGCTTGCGAATGCCACAGATATAAATGCATGAATTAGCTTCAAAACATGGATTACTCAAGTGATCTTGGAGGACTTGAGTACAAAGATATGGAAATTAACTTGGTTGGGTGTTTATAAGTTTCACTTAAGCCAGGTACACTGTACCAGTAATTTCAAAACTCAACCATCATACCCGTTCTTTTCAACTCAATTTGAGTAGTAAATACTTGCTTATTACTGCATTACAATTAGCAATCAATAATTTTTTGGTTTTCAAAACATTTTTCAGATTGCTAAATAAACTAAAAGTGAAACTTGCATAGTATTTCTATCGGTGTATGTTTTGAAGTACACAACTCAAAAATATGTTTTTGATTTCAATACATCGAGTGTTATAAAAGTACATACACATAATTTGAAAATTATTTTGTTTACATTTAAATCAGTTTCAAAAATCGAAAGTTAATATTTTTGTATACTGAAAGTCAGAAATGCTTCAAATTCATCCACTAGAGTCTTTTCGCATTCTTGACATATTGATCTTAAATGTGCTATCCAATGGTTGAACTCTTTAGTTTTTATTTTCTAACATGCTAGACCTTACGTCTAATAAGTTAACTTTCTATGTTAGTTTCAAGTGTTTTCTATAGAAAAGAATTCAATTTGTGAAAGCCTTATGCCTAATGTGTAATACCCCAAAATTTGGGATTGGAGGCTTGGAAATAAGCTTAAATTAAGAGGACTACTAAGCCCCAGTTTAGCAGGTGTCCCAAATATATTCTCTAATGTCTCTAATATCTTTGGGGTATTAGGAAAGTAAAATGATGAATTTTGAAGAAAGTGATTATGCTTATGGTGAAATTGCCTATGAGGCAGTGAGTTTGTCATATGATTTTGTATGACCAAATGATGAGCAAAAATTATAAAATTTTATAGGATGAAAGTAGACATCCTAAGATTTAATTTGATATGTTATATGACTCAATTAGAGCTATATACAAAAAGATATGAATTTTTGAAGTCAGCACAGAAAAATTATGAAGTTTCTGGAACAACATGCAAATATTGAAATTATGAGAATTTTGTGATTCCATTCAACAAAAGTCTATATTTTTCCTTGAAACTAGACTCAATAAGAGTTCTATAGGCTTTGGAATCACTCTAATTTGAGTTTTCTAGAATTATTTATGATTTTTCAAAGTTTAGGTAGAAATCTGCCAGAATTTTGTAAAAATCCGAAAATGGAAAAATAATTATTGGATAATTATAATATCTTATAAAATCATATTTTATCATCTTCCTCCTCTCATTTTCGTCAGTTTTTCTGCAACAAGAGAGAGGAAGTGTGAAATTTTAGAGAGAGAAAATGGGAGGAAAAAGCTTACAAAGGTAAGTGATTTCTTCGGTAAATCGGTTCCTAATGCGTATAACTCCATTCCTAAGCTTCCTTTGCATATGATTTAAGGTTTGGAAGCTCATCTTTTGGTGTTTCAAGGGTTAGGGTTCAGTCACCTTGAGAAAAAACTAGTGGGAGCTTGAGGTAACTTCTAAACTCTTGTATATTGACTATTCTGGTTATTGTAGACAATTTAATCGGTGAAATTTCGCCAGATTGTCTTTGGTTCTAAAAAGGGAAAATGGGTTTGTAGGGATGATATGCTGCCCAAATTGGGTCTAAATGGTAGTTGTAACCTAATAGAATAGTCAATAAAGTGGTTAGGAGTAGAAAGGAACACGTTTACGGAGCCGAAACTAAAAAACCCCGATTTTGCCCTTAAAACCTATATATTTTGCCAGCATTGTAAATGGGTCTTAGAGTTGGATTTTCAATGATTTGATGATTCCATTGGACTCAGTGGACGAAAATAGGTGGGCTTACAGTTGGGCACTTTTTCGGAAAAGGCCAAGAAAGCATAATTACAGAAACGCCCCTAAAACCCTAAAAGTAGGGCTGCCAAGGGCAATTTCGTAATTTGATATTGAATTTAATAATTCCGAGTCTGGAAATGGATTCCTTGGGTGAAAATATGTAAGAATAGCCCATGTCAAAATTTCAGGAAAAGTACAGCTGGACCGGGTACAGCGGGGCCGGGTTGGGTCCTCAGGGGTATTTTAGTAATTTTTCAAGATAGACTCATATAACCCCCAGAAACACTATAGAAGTGTCTAAATAGTACATTTGGCATTGTAGGATCGAATATGGAGCCCCGAGCTATTTGCATGTAGATCAAGGCATGCATTTCGAGACGGAAAATGGTTAAGGTAGGGGACTTACCTTACTTGCATGTATTTGATATCTTTGCTTGTGTAATGATATATGTGATTGCTTTACTTGATTGTGTAGAGCATATTTGAATAAATGAAGCTCCGTTTCTGTTTTCGCTGTGGCCATAGTCTTGTTGTATGAAACATTGAGCATGCAGAAATGTCATTATGGGGCATACATCTAGATAAAGCTAACATGTCATGCACATAGCATCAATCATGCATGCATTATGGTATCTGTTTCCTACTGAGATTCTCTTGAATCTCACCCTCCCCTACCAACAATTTAGATAGGAAACGACAGAAGATATGCAAACAACAATGCAGAGTACCGTATGAGGGGATTACAGTAGTAGAACGAAGATGGGAAGAAGTCTCCGTTTCATTGGGAAGAGTTTAGACACCCTAGTAGCCTTATGCGGCTACCTTAATCGTAAGTATCATGTACAAACCCCTATGGGGAATTTATGTAATCATGCATATATTATCAGTATAGTTATGCTATTCCTGTGTTGCCTACCGAACCACATATCGTTTTTCGCGAATACTCTGGTAAAGGTTGAAATTTAGATAAGGGCGTGACATAATGCATAGATCTTTAGTTGATCATATTATTCCAAGAATTGCAGATGTTCATTGATGTATTAAATGCATTAACCTTTTTAGTGGAATAACTTTATAAGATAACACTTTAGAACTCTATTCATCTAGGCCAACGAACCTAAACTTCACTGTTTATACATCTACATACTTGCTCTTATTGCTCGAATGCCTTAACAATTGACAGTACCTATCTCTGAGAAACTAAAGTATTCAAATCCTGAACTTGGTGATATTCTTACTTTTCAAAGTCAAGACTATCTATTGATGAATAACAAAGTCATTATCCTTAATTACTCATGCTAAGTCTGTTTGTCTAATGCTTCAATTTTGTGACTTTTGCTCTCGAGACTATACTCCAACATGTTGACTTCAAATATTTGACATGTTCTCCAAAATTGAAGCTTTCTTATATATGTAAACATATATTGATTTCTACTATTTTTAGCACGAGGACTAATTTCATAAATAAATTTCCATGCATTCAAAATCTCAATGTCATAATGCACATTCATAATTTGATACAACATTTGAGATTTTGAAACAAATTTGCATATTTCATTCCTGTAAAACTTTATTTCATTCATGATTTATCCGTTCATAAAATTTGGTCATTATGGATAAATTTTCTACTCTGTTTGATACAACTTACATGGATTGCATAAAAATAATATCAATGACATATTTTCTATACAAATCGTATTTACAAATTGTCATTGATCTTTGAAAATCATCACTCATTGATATCACTTATTCGTTACCCTTTATGATCTAATGGCTTAAATTTATTTAATTGGGTAAAATTATATTGTGGTCTTTGTTGAATACTCTTTGCTCAAATATCATATGATTTAATTGTATAAGAGCATAAGGGTTATAATGTTTAATATCATATAGACCCAAGAGAAAGTTGTGTATCAAAAAGCATATAATTATACGTTTGCAAGAATTGACCAAAATGCTCTGCTTTCATATAACAAAGATAAGAGGCTAATAGAAGAGGCAGGACTGATAGTGTTGAGGTGTATGCAAAAACAGAATATGTAATATCACCCATATGACACTCTATCACTAGCAAGTGACCAGCTATTGATGCAGTCAGATAAAGAGATGTTTAGAGGAAGACATAGTATTACACTTTAGAGCGAGTCTCCCTGCTCCTTCAGCATTTGGTCCATCTATCAAGGGCTATCTGAAAGAGGAACTTCAATACTTTGACACTAATAAGTTTACTATAAGCAATATTGTGATCATCATTCAATGATAAGATGAAGTAGCTATGTGACTTAGTGAACCAGAACTTCAAAGTTTTATTTGAGATGATGGATGACAAAATAAGGGTGCTATATGCTATAGTGAAATTAAAATTTCTTAATGATGTTGCTAAGTAAGGGGCACATACTAAGCTAATATGCATATAAAGCCGTACTCTGAGCTCAACTTAGTATCCTTAAGTGAGAACATAAGATTACATCATTAGATCACATATTTAGACAGTGACTAACCGATTATGTATCAATAGACAACAGAGGATTATGACTCGAGTGATCGCGACATTACTCGAGTGAGGTATTGTATTCTTGCTTAAATCAAAATCTTTGAGTTGCATTGCTTGAGTAAACAATCGAGTAATGGTCGAGTAGAATCACTCAAGTGACCGCTTAGGCAATATTGGGTTATATCTTAAAACCTCTAAATAGCATTATCATTTTTCAAATTTGATTTCTCTCCTTCATACTTTTAAAATCATTTTCCAAACAAAGTTACCAATAGCCTCTCAAATCTGGAGGAGTAATTAACAATTTTTCTAATGATGAATTTTCAATCCATGCATCAATTAAGGGGGAGCTTCACATTCATTTATGTCTTATATCTTGAAAGCTCATCTCCTATATCGGAAGAAAATCCTTTTAACATACTCATCTGTATTCACCATGTCTTGATTAGTTTTGATGATGAGTTACTTTTATATTGCTCTTTTTATGATCTTAATTTTAACATATGATACAGAAAAGAACTGTTTGTTACTTGATTGAACTAACAATTCTCTTTGCAAAGAAAAATTTAAATTTATGACAGGAGAATTTGTTTTGCATAATAATGTTCCTCAACGTACTACAAGAAGAAACTATCAATCTTGAAGAAAGATGCTTCAACATCAATCAAGGAAAATATGTTGGCTGCAACATTCAAAGCAACAAATACATATGCCAATAAAAATGATCATTGAGCATGTTGAACAAAAGCTCAACTGAATTGGAGATGTTAAATAAGGGGAGAAAAAAGCAGGAAAATTATGTTGCATTCAAATTGTTGATATTCAAACATTTTGTTCTTGTAGGATTTGTCATCATCAAAAAGCGGGATTTTAGATATGATTATTTTTGATGATGTCAAATATAGATGTGAAATGATAAGAGCAAAAATTTTATATAATGTATTTGTTTTATACTTTAACTAATTACTGTGTTTAATGTATAATATCTTGCATATTAATTAAGTTGGAGTATTGAGGATGAATGAGAAGGCAAAATTATCAAATATAGGACAATCAACAAAGAAGTGATTGAATTGATGAGATTGAGCAAGAGGGAGAAGAAGAAAGAAATTGAAGATAGTCAAGAAGTTGTTTACTTGTGTTATGGAGAATGATTATTAAGACGAAAATCAAGAAGAAAGATATGGAAGAAAGAAGGACTTGCAAGATCTAATGGAAATATCAAGATTTAAGTTATTAGAAGTAATTTTGGAGATTTTGGAAATTCGTGGCACTGTAGGAGTCGGCACTGTTTGACACTGTTGTAGTTAGGTACTGTAGCAATTACTCGAGTGAGGCACTATACCACTCGAGTGTGGCACTGTAGCATACGGGTGCTGTAGTATTATGGTATTGTAGCACTCAAGGTGCAAGCTGAAAGTATAGATTCACTGTAACAAGTGTAATACTATAGCACTCTAGTGAAGGAAGAACGCACTTGAGTGTTGGGGCTAGTCTGTTCAGCTCTATTTTTTGTTCCGCCTGGTAAAGGTCCGGTATTTTTACCATATCTCTCAAACCATAGGTCAGATTGACTTGAAACAAGTGGATATGATGCTAGACTCACAACATGAAAAATGTACACCAAGATCACATTGAAAGGAGCCCAGATGAAAGAGATATGAATCATGGAAGATGACACTGAAATCATCGTCACTTTTCAAGACATGTTCATTATTTTGGACATAACTCACAAATGACACATTGGATTGAGGTGAAATTGGTGCCATATGAAATTAGACTGAAAGAGCTTTTAGTGGATAGTTAATTCATCAAAATCAATGTTAGATGCTAAGAGATATGCCTTATAGAATTTGAAGCTTGTACTGTCTAGTGTGATAGGCTCTCTGTAGATCATAACTTGCACAATAGAACAAGTTTAGAGCTGATTCCTATTGCATTGTAGTGTAAATAACAAGAGCTTTTTGATGATATGTTACTTGCTATATTTGGAGTCAAACGAATTAATCAAGCTAACATGGCACTCGATACACTCGTGAGTCTAAAAACGCACCCTTGAATATTTAGATGCGAGTATTATCCAAAAGTGGCTATGAAGTGGAAGTATTTTGTTACACTCGAGTAAATGACAATATACTCGAGTGAAGTCAAGGAATACACTCGAGACATGCAAGTGTTGACATGAAAGTGTTAACCTGAGAAGAAATATAACCAGAGAAACATGAAGAGCAGTCGAGCATGAATGGTAATACTCGAGTAATGGCAAGAAATACACTCAAGTCCTGCAAGTGAAGTGTAGCAAGTGTTTGCCCGAGAGGAAGCCAGAACATGAAAATATGAAATGCACTCGAGTGAGCCATACTGCACTCGAGTGAGGATGTAACATTTGCAAGTGTAAAAATGCACTCTTGAATATTTAGGAGCAAGTGCTGACCAAAAACAAAGTATGAAGCTCAAATAAACTGGTGTACTTGAGTAAGACACTGTCACTCTAGTAGGGATCCATATCATCTGCGAGTGCAAAATCACACTCTTGATAAAAATGTTGCGAGTGTTATCTGAGGCTCAAGTTCATAGTTTAAATTACACATGCACTCAAGTAACGATGTGTGCAGCGAGTGATGGATAAAAATTACATTGAGAAAATATGAGACACACTCGAGTGATATACAAGTGCACTCGAGTTAGACTTTGACATAAGCCACCGTGAAATGGAGTTTCACAGCGATAAACTCCAACATGGTTTTAATGTTATTGAATCTTTGTGTTTTCACTTGTTATTCTTCCTAAACATTAACTAACATATTTTTCAAGTGTAAAATAGGAAGATGAATGTTCAGATTATAGTTTTAAATGAGAAGTCAATTGTGGCGGGCGGCATCTTTACACACTGAATATTGGCTACCTACCATGACAAGATTGACTTACTATGAAAGATTGTCTGGAAACTCAAACGTATTCATCCCGCTCCATAACGTGACATACTACTTATAATAAAATATCCTGCTCCTCAACAGGATGCTCTACTCTACAGCGGAAATCTTATAGTAGCTAGTTTTTCAAATGCGCTCAACAGTCAAAATGAAGTAATGTGTCTCCAACAGATAAATGCTTACAACGGTTATCTTATACAACACAACTATAAATATAATAGCATTCAAAGAAGAGAGAGTAGCGAATAGAACAACAACACCAACATGCAAAAATAATAAGTCATCTACTTCAACCCAAACACTCTTTGTTATGTAGTTTCTATGTTACTTACCATTGAGAGATTGATTTTTGTATTATACCTTAGTGGTCATTATATCCACCCTGCGAGAGAGTCTGTAAACACTTTCAACTAAATTTCTGAATTGATCTTAGGGTAGAGGGACCTTGAGTAGGTTGATTTCCTTATGAGGGAAGCTGTAGAGAGAATCACAGTAAGATATTCTGCTCGTAAGACTAATAAGGTGCAAGCAATGGAGAACGTTACTACTCATAAAACTTATAGGGGTGTAAGCAGGAGAGAACATTGCTACTCGTAAGACTTGTATGAGTAAGCAGGAGAGGAAGGTCTTCAGGATTGCTTTACTTGTAAGACTTGCCATAAGGGGGTATTTCAGTGAGAGATTTGTTAAGAGGTTTCACAAGTACCTGACTAAACTTGTGGAATTATAGAGGCTTTTCTTGTGCCTAGATTAAACAAGAAGATAGTGGATTTGAAAATCTTAGGGGAAGCGTGGGGACTGGACGTAGGCCATCACAGATTAGATCGAACTAGGATAAATCACAGTTTCATATTCTCTTCCCTAAGCTCTTATATTTCCAGCATATATTATTTTATCTAACGATTGATTTATGATTCATTAGTTTAATATTTACTGTTTTCATTAAGATACAAAAATTTTTCCAAAGTTCTTAAGTTTTATCTTTCACATAATTCACCCCCTCTTAGGTGTCAGCTGGTTCTAAGATGTCTTACAAGTTAACTATCTATATGAGTTTCCAGTATATCCCCTACAAAAGAATTTAATTTGTGAAAGCCTTATGCCTAATGTATAAATCCTTAGTTGGCCATATTATTTCAAGCATTATGAATGCTAATGAATGTATTGAATCTTAATGCATTAACTATTATAGTGGAATAACTTACTAATATTCTAGAACTCTAGTCATTTGGATTTATGATTATGTTCTACATCATCCATAAATTCTTATACTCATTTTGTTGCTCAAACACATTAATCATTGATATAATCTATCTTTAAATAACCAGTGTCATCTATTTGAATCCTTAAGTTGAATATTCATATTTTTCAAGGCACAACTTTAAGTGTCAAGATAGTCTATGGATCAATAGTAAAGTCATAATGCTCATATATGTCTATCAAGCTAATCCTATTGGTTATCCATATGACTCTTGCTCTTTGAAAAATTGTCCAACATGTTAACTTTGATGATTAACATGTTATCTTAGTTGAACTTCAAAGTGAAGCTTTCTGATATATATTTTATAACTATTGACTTCCACCATTTTTAACATGAGCATCGCATGTAAACATGTTTTAAAGACTAGTTTTGCATATATTCAAAATCTCAATTTTTCAATGCATTGTCATGATTTGAAATAATATTTGAGATTTAAATTTTCATATCTCCTTCTTGGAAAACTTGGTTTCATTCATCATTTATCCTTTCATAAAAGTTGGTCATTATATATATCTACTCTCTTTTGATCCAACTTACATGGATTGCAAATTTTCAATGACATATTTGTATACTGTTATTTTGAAAACATCATTATCGATGTCAATTGTTTGCTATTGTTTACTACATGAATTAATTGGATGATATTATAATTTTTAACCTTTGGTGATTTAATACATTTTTTGCTCAATATCATATGGATTAATTGTATAAGAGCATAAGAGTTGTTATGTCTAATATTGTACAGAACCAAAAGAAGTTGGGTACCAAAGAACACACATTTAGACTTTTGTAGGAGTTGATCAAGATGCTCTGCTCCAATACAAAGAATAGAGGCTAATAGAGTAGGTATGACTAGCAGTATTAGCAGAAGCAGAATATGTGATAGAACTCAAGTGACACCCCGTCACTAGTTAATGACCAAATAGTGATGTAGTCAAAAAAAGAGAAAGAGGAGGAAGGTCTCATAATGGCCACATCAGAATTCAACTTAAAGAAGCTCAAGTCAAGAGCAAGACCAGAAATGATAATGATTATACCCAGAGATCTTTTTAGTCCAGCTATTTATTCATACTTCAAACACTATAAGCTTTCGCTTTCTAGCCATCTTCCCTACTACCAAAGGAAGTTAGACATCTCTATTGCAACATGGACCGTGCTAAGTTATGCTATAAGGAAGGCACAATAGTTGAAGGGATATAGAAAACAACAGTTAGAAATTGAAGGTCACCATCTCTACCTCAAACATTAATGAGTGATAAGGTATCAACAAGCCTCCCACTAGACCTTTCAAAAATACGATAAACTTGAGATATACAAAATCATCAAGTTGGGTAAGCCTATGGGGATTCTCAACTATAATCTAGCTCTATGTCTAATCTTCACAAAATTATATGGTACATCTACACTAAAGATATGTTGAATGAGGCCAATATCTTCACTCACTTCATCAAGAAGGATTATCACATAATGATTTATATTTTTAGTAAGAAGGAGAAGAACATTGGAGAGATCATGTCTTTTATAGAATAAAAGGTACATATATAATTTTAGAAGGCATACTCTAAAGGCTAACAAGATATGGTACCTAGAGCCAAATGAACCCTTTCAAACTAAGCTTTACTTGATGTTACCAATACCAATGAAGAAGCTCATTAAGGTTGTGGAGGATAAAGTAAGGAAGTTATGTGTTATAGTGAATTAAAACTTCCAAATGTTGTTTGCTTAACACTGGATCTCCAACTGATTCCTATTATCGCTCCAAGTGATCTACAATCACTCCAAGTAATTTGTAATCACTCTAAGTGATTCGCAAGCACTTTGTTTAAATTACTGAACCCCACTCCAATTAACACAAGAGACGTAAAGGATGGGAGCTGAGACTTCAAGGATAGATGAGATACAATACTTTGCTAAAGCTAGTCTCTTAGGTCCTTTATTCTTTAGTCCATCTTTCTAAGACTATATGAGAGAAGAGCTTCAACAATCACATAGAGCTTGCTATAAACAATGCTGATTCATCACTTCTGTGAATGATAAGATTAAACAACTCTATGACTTGATCAACTAGAACTTCAAGGCCTTATTCTGAGCTTATCTTTGTACACTTAAATGCTCATAGAGACTACACTTCATAATCCCTCAGTATTGATCACATCATCAGATAGTGACTAGCTAACGATACATCAATGGATTACAGATAACTGTGACTCGAGTGATTACAAAATTACTTGAATGAGGTATTGTATTCTTAATTAAAATTCTTTGAGTTACATCACTCGAGTAAGCACTCGAGTGATGGTCGAGTAGAATCACTAAGTGATCAGGGTTATAGCCCTAAAAACTTGAATAGCATCATCTTTTTCAAAACTTGATTTCTCTCTAAATCTTTAGATTTTCATACTCATTTTCTTTACAAAATTTCCAATGGTTTTACAAATCTACGAGAGTTATTAACTATATTCCTTATAATGTTTTTCTTTCAAGTCATGCGTTCATTAAGGGGGAGCTTCACATTCACATGTGTTTAATATCTTAAAAGCTCATCTCCTTTATTTAAAGAAAATCATTATAACATACTCATCTGCATTTACTCTCAAGTGATTACTTTTGATAATGAGTTACTCATATATCTTCTTTCCATGATCTTAATTTGCATATATGTTATAGAAAGGAAACTTTTGATACTTGATTGCACTAACCATTCTCCTTGCAAGAATGCTTTTACTTATAGCAAGAGAATTTGCTCTATGCAAGATCATTCCTCAACACACTAAAAGGAGAATAAATCAACTTTGAGGAAAGATGATTTGATACTGGATGCCACACTCAAAGCAACAAAAGGCACATCAGGATGATTTTGGGTAGCATTCTAAGGAAGGCTATTCCTAAGCTTTCTATTGAGCACACTTCAAAGTCTACCACTAAGCCAGCTATAGTTTACTTATATGAACTTGATCTATCAGAGTTGCGCATTATAAATATGGTGAATACAACATCATGGATCTAACATGACAAGAAAAGAAGGAAATGAACTTTATAGATCAATAATCAGCTTGCTAAATCTAAATGAGTGTTTCTAAACCCTCTCTTTATATTTTGGGAATACTTTGCATATCCTTGATTATGAAAGTTTTCTTGAAAACATCTTCAAGTTGTTTCAAGTTTGAAAAGTGAAAACCATTTTTTTGAAAGTTTGCATATCCTTGCTTATGAAAGTTTTCTTGAAAACATGTTCAAGTTGTTTCAAGTTTGAAAAGTGAAAACCATTTTTTCAATTGCATCATATTAAAGATGAAATTACCTTCAAATAGGGGGAGAGAAAATTGTTTTCTTGACACATTTATTTTGATTAATGGGGAGAAAGACATTTCTAATTTATTTTCATATTTACTTCTTTACAAGCATTTCTTCCTTATACTTCAAACTTTTTGTTGATGTCAAATAGGGGGAGAAAAAGGCAAGAAAAATATGTTGCTCTTAATTTTCTTTTATAACTCATACATATTTTTCTTTAAGGATTTTCCATCATTAAAAAGGGGGAGAATGTTAGATATGATTAGTTTTGATTATGTCAAATATAGATGTCAAATAAGAGCTAAAAGTTTGTATAATATACTTATCTTTTACATTGACTAACTACTATATTTAGTGTTGCATATCATATAGATTAGGCAAGCAAAGAAAGAAGATTGAAGGTATTCAAGAAGATATCTAGTTGGGATATGAAGAATGATCATCAAGAGGAAAATCAAGAAGAAAGAGATTGAAGAAAGAAGAATAAAGAAGAACTTGCAAGATCAAATGAGAATATCAAGATTCAAGCTCTTAGAAGTGATACTGGAGGTTTGGAACGGGTGAATACGAAGCTAAAATGACTTATATGGAAGTTATGGAACTTCCCCAAGGTGTTCCCTTGAGTATTGGCTCTTTACTAAGTTTTGGAGGGCATTACTTCAGTGATCACTTGAGTGATAAACATGATCGCTCGAGTGATGAGTACTCTATTTTCGTGCAGTATAACAAGAGTTCGGTATTTTGGCTATATCTCTCAAACCACATGTCAGATTGAACTAAAACTGGTGGCATATGAAACTTGACTCCCAACATAAAAAATGGTCACTAAAATGACATTCAAAGAAGTTCAAATGAAAGAGATTTGATTTTTTGAAATTGACATTAAAATCAACATATTATTCCAAAACAACTTTAGTTTTTTGGACATAACTTTGAAACTACATATTGGATTGACATGAAACCGGTGCCATATGAAAGTAAACTTAACGAGATTTCCATAGATAGGTAATGTGTCATATTTAGAGTTATATACTAAGATTTATACCTTCTAGAAGTTGATGCTTGTGAATTCAGACATTGTCTAGTATAGTTGACACTATTTTTTGGCTCATAACTTGATGTATACAATAAGTTTAGAGCTGACTCTTGTTGCATTAGAGTCTAGACTTTAAGAGCTTTCTAATGATATGTAATTTGCCATTTTTTGAATCAAAATCAAGAGATCACTCGAGTAAGGAAGTTTGAAAATGACTCCAATGCTCTCTGCCATATTTTGAAGGGGCTCACTTGAGTGATAGCCCAAGATCACTTGAGTGTCCACTAAGGTGATACGACAGACAACGTACTAAAGATTCTGAAAATAAATAGAATGATCATACAATTCACTCTTCTTCCTTCCAATCATTCTAACACTTTATTGTACTTATGTTTAATGTATTTCTCTAGGAATACAATGAAGAGATGATGTGAAGAGATGAAAGGTGACTTTACGGAGGAGGAGCACCAACATTCGTAACGTCTAGTTTTCAAATTCAAGCAAATGGACAAGAGAAGTAGTCGTACTTCAACAGATAAGTTAAAATACTCACAACGGTCATATCCTATTCAACTATAAATACAAGAGATCAAGTAGAGTGCAACAACAATGAGAGTTCAATAATGAGAGCTTAACAATGCCAACATGCTTATATCATGAGTAATCTACTCTAATCTAACTACTCTTTATTCTTATCTAGTTTCTATATCATGTATATTTGAGAGAGAGTTATTTGTATTGTACTTCAGTGAGCATTTTATCTACTCTATGAGAGAGTTTGTAAACACTTGTATTTCTGAATTGATATCAAGCAGAGGGACCTTGAGAGAGCTGATTTTCTTATGGGAGAAGCTATAGAAAGAATTACGGGTAAGACTTTATGGTCATAAGATTTACAAGGTGCAAGCAGTAGAGAACGTTGTTGCTTGTAAGACTTACATGGGTGTAAGCAGGAGAGAACGTTACTTCTTATAAGACTTTTACGGGTAAGCTGGAGGGAAAGCTCTTCGAGATTACTCTGCTCATAGGACTTGCCATAAAGGGGAGTATCTCAGTGAGAGATTTGTAAACGGCTTCACAAGTACCAAGCTAAACTTGTGGGATTGTAGAGGCTTTTCTTGTGCTCAGATTAAACAAGAAGATAGTGGATTCAAAAATCTCAGGAGGAGCCTGGGGACTGGACGTAGGTCATCGCTGATTGGACTGAACCAGAATAAATCATAGTTTGCATACTCTCTTTCCTTAACCTCTTATACTTTCCAGCATATATTAACTATGATTTATGATTCATTACTTTCATATTTACTTCTTCCACTAAGATACGAAAAGATTTTCAAAGTTCTTATGTTTTTATTTTACACCCAATCATCCCCCTTTTGGGTGTCAGTTGGGTTTTGAATTACATTATGTAAGGGGGAGAGGGTGTCCAGTGAAGGAACTTGTAATGTACTGAGGTGCCAAAAACCCACTGAATCTTAGGAGTTATAGTAAAAATCTCAGATGATTTTTGAGGATTAAACGCAGGTCAAAGTGGTTGTGATCTAACTGGGATAAATCTTAGTGTACACTTTGGTGATGTTTTTCTTGACCTTCAACTTTGTTTTAAATTCCACAAATTGTTATTTACGCTTTCAAAATATTTTTATCACCTAATTGACTCTGCCTCTTGGGTGAAACACTTGCTCTAACAAATGTGAGTTTAGAAATAAGTCATAAATGAGTAATAACTCATTTATTATGAATTTGGAATATTAGGACTTGAAATTTGTCCAAGCTAGAACACAGTATATTCGATTGATAGTCAGGCAAGGAAAGGGTGCATTCTAGATAGTAACTCTTTCTTTCATACACTCTGTGAACTTGTATATGTTTTGTATATGCCATCTTCTATGATATGTATAATGCACTCTCTAATTGAGGCAGGAAAAGCACAAGTACTGTTCGGGGGGAAAAGTACATTGCCTAGTCTATGGTTATGAGCCCAGCTGAGGTACGTAAAAATAGGGATTCTAACAGTAGTTGCCCCTGAATACATGTGCCATTCCGATGATTATGAGTTTTACAATGTTATTATTCTGTTGCATTATATGGTGCTTGGCATATATATTTATCGCATTTGATATGATTGATAACTTATTACTACTGAGATTATTTCGAATCTCATCCTTTCCATAAATATATAAAGTTTTCAACAGCAGGCGATGGCTTTTAGGGTAAAAGTGTAATTACCGACAACTAGATGTTCCGGACCAATACAGGCATGTCAATTGGTTATCTAAAGGCCTTTTTATTATTTTAAGGTCTGTAATTATTATGAATATACCCTATTGGGATTTCTATAATACAATCATGTACATTTTAATAGTATATTTATGATATCCCTGTGTGCCCACTAAACTGCACGCTAATACTCTAAATAATGTTGAAATAAATAAGGGTGTGACAACCTAAAAAAAATAAAAGAAAAACAAAACATCAATAGGATAAAACCATGAATCATAATTGCTTGATTCGATGCCTACTAGCAAACAATTCATGACCTTTCGGAAAAACAATGATAGTGAGGGTAGAACAATCTTGGCAACAGCATAAGTAAAGACGATAAAGACGTGATAGCTCATGCCTTTCAAAGTTGCAGCTTTGAACATAGTATTCACTATTCAGTCCAACATTGTTACATTCCATAGTCACTAATGCCAAAAAAGGCAACAAATCGTTGTAATAGTACCTTTTAGCCATCCCTTTTATTCTCTCTCTCTCTCTTACACTGAGACACTCCCTAAGAGTAAAGTTATGAACTTCTAGTTTTCATTTTGCTGTGTTGCTATGGTAAAAGATAAAAATAGAGAGGGAGAGGGGAGGGAGGAAAGAAAGAGGGTAGGTTCTTATGGGAGGTAGGGAGGAAAGAAAGAGCTAGGTGGAGATAGAGTGATTACGTTGCATGTAGGGAGTGATAAGGTGGCATATAGGGAGTGCCATGTGGATAAATGAATAAACCTTATTGGTCAAAATTATCATTTTAAACTGTAGAGCAACATTGAACCATTTGTTGGAAACTTGGAATATTTTAAAATGAAGAAATGTGTTCATTGAAAAATTATATCCTTATAAATTATGGAATTTATGTGAAGGGTTATGTATGGAGTTATAACACTAAATATTACTAAGGTTTTGTCTCTTTGGTTCCTAGAGACACATATGAAAGGTTATGGCTAAAGGTTCTTAGTGACAAGTTGTGTTGGTTTTTGAGAAAACCCTATATATTATAAAGGCATAACTCTTCATGGAAGAGTAAGTTTAAATAACCGTTGGTTATTTAAGTTATGTTGGTTCAAAGGGTTCATGAATCTAACATATAGTTATGACTTTTAATTAAAGAAGTATTGCTTCAAGCATCACTTTAAGACATCATTTTATGGTATATAAATACCTTACATTATCACTTCATTTGTGACATATGATACAACATCATAAATCACACCACAACAAGAGATCAAACTTATTGCCTTTGTCCTTGAGTGCACACAAAGATAAAATTAAATTATCACTTTGTAAAACCATTGTTGTCATGGTTTAAGTGTTGGAAGTACAATCCATACTCAAGGGTCTTTATTGTATCTTACTATAAATTCGCCTTTCAATCCAACTTACACCTTATGAAGGAGTTGAACACAAAACTTTATGAAGTTGTAATAAAGATTTAGATCCTTATCGACAAGCTACGCAACCTTCTTCTTAGATGGCTCTACCAATCTCGCTAGGAGTCAATCTACATGAATTCTCACGTTGCTACATATATATATGACCAAGTTTAAAGAAGTCAACATTATTCGGTGAAAGAAATAAATAATTCTGATCAAGCCATAGCATTTTCTACTGTAGAGTGCAAATCTTAGGCTGACTTGTATCACACCTTTTGTCATTTAAAGGGTGTTCCTTTAAATAGAAGAAGAAAATGGAAGGTTTAATCCAACAACTTTATAAGGAAGTCATCTTGAATTCATTTGGCTTGAGCCAAAGGAGATAGATAAGTATCTATTAGCCTTTCTCTATTGAATATGGTTTATATAGATTCATGCGGTTTATTCATGATTTGGTATGATGCAATTGTTTTGTTTTAAATTATGTGGTTTATTTGCTTGTGGAATCATGGGATATTTTTAATCTTGATTAGAAAGTGATAACGAGCATGATCTGTTTTGAATTTACAGAATTGATAATTATCATGAGAAATTATAAGGTCAATTAGATGAATTGATAATTGTCATATTGTGTTCTAATTTTAAGTTATAATGATTGATGAAAATTTATCATGGAATTGTTGCATGAATTGAAAATTGTTTGAATAATTTCAAACAAACTAACATGTAGAGATGGGAAAATAGGCCCCTGGCCTTTCAGGGTCGGCTCGTCACAGGCTCCCGAGTCCTAAAAAGGCATACATTTTTTAGGCCCGGCCAGCTAACTTTAAGCCCGTTTGCCATATTTTCATTTCTTATAGAGTTGGACACTAAAATACCTAATTTGAAACATAAATATTATCAAAATTAAGTTTAAATATCAAACATTATCCATTCTTTACAAAACACAAACACTAAGTCCAAAAACTAATGTCCACAATTAAATAAATAACTAGATAAAGTCATATACCATAAACTAAACCCTAAATGTAACCCCCTTCATGGTCAAGACCGAGATTTACATTTATAAACACGTAATTAAGGTAGAATTAGAGACCATAGATGATTTGCGACTTAAAAAAGTAAATTTCCCAAAATCGAGGTTTCAAAAACTTTTACAAAACTTGTTCTCAACGGTCTCATATTCACATTCCAATACATAAATAGAATGTACAGGTTGATTTCATTTATACATATCAGAGTACAATGTAAATTTCTGACACACTAGAGTTTCATTAACTAAATAAGAGTCTACAAGGTACAATTGCCCTTAGAGTTTCCTATAATAAGGGGATTACACAAATACTATCCAATTGATTTACAAAATGATAACCAATTTTTCAAAATAAACTCCTAGCAGGTTTACAAGGTACAATTACCCTTAGAGTTTCCCATAATAAGGGGATTACACAAATACTATCCAATTGATTTACAAAATGATAACCAATTTTTCAAAATAAACTCCTAGCCAAGAGCTTTATCCACCCTTCGTTGCCCGCTTTCCTTTGGATCCTTCAGCCCTGTCTAAACATTATTTTTGGGAGAGTGAGATTCTAAAGAATCCCCGTAGTAACAAATCACTCATAGTATGCACAACAATAAGGCATGAAAGCAAATAATCACACACACACACACAGCAACTACAACGGCAGATACAACGACAAGGGCAGGTATGACTCATGTCACCCTTACGTTTGCTCATGCTAAATTGCTAATGCTGTATTGCATCACAACAATCCACACAATATATTTCACCACAGCTAGGATTCATATAAAATATTTCATAATGTAATCCACAATGGCAAGATTTATGACACTCAGCCCACGGCTGGATTCACAACACAACGCCCCACGGGTCGAGATTCACAAAGATCCATGTCGATTACAATGGCACTACAACGGCCGAGCTAGAGATGACCAACATCAATCCCTCAATGGCTCACGCTGCATTGCTCAAGCTGTAATGAACCATGGCGCATACAATTCACAAAACTCAATGACAAGTCATGCATACCAAACGTCATACACAACATGAGAGAAGAGCCACTATCTTGATCCTTCCATGTGTGTCCTAGCGTCGGTCTCTCCCGAGTAGGAAAAATGTCAAATCCTATATTCATAATTAGGGACAAAGTATGAATTCTCTATTCCAACTCTCAATGACTTCTTAACACTTAATTTGGTTATCATTATTGCTCTTTTAGTACCCATGCATAACTCTATCAATAGCTCTAAAGGGTTGGAAGACTATCCCCAAAGATCCCCTTTTGAATGCTCAAACCTGATGTTTTTCACTGCAACACTCGAGTGAAGATGGCCTCACTCGAGTGATATTGTACGGATACTCGAGTGATGGTACAGTCTACACTCGGGTACTAGAGAGTGAACACCCGAGAGCAGAAGGACTTTATATAGACTACAACACTAGAGCATACTGGACCTCACCCAAGTGATAGCCAAATGCTTTACTCGAGCACTAGAGAGTGAAGTCCAGAAAGTGAAGACCCGAGACCACATGAGTTTTCAAGGATCAGGAGGACCCGGGAACTGCCTATTGCACTTGAGTGAATACCACATACCCGCGTGTGAGAAGGCACACTCTTGCACCATAACTGCGAGTGACAACCCGAGAGGCAAGTCCTTGTTGTCAAATACACCTGTACTCGAGTGATGGAAGCTCACTCGAGTGATGTCCCACTATACTCGCAAGTGAGGCAATACTTGCCTTTGACCATGGAAGTGCAACAAGAACACAAAGAGCAGAAAGGAAGTTTGCACTACCGCACTCGAGTGGGACCCATCACCACTCGAGTGTTGTTCATCTTACACTCAAGTGTTGTTTATCCTACACTCGAGTGAACTCACTCTTACTCGAGTAATTCTATTAGAAACCAAAAAACACAGCAAAACTGACCATATTTCCTAACACTTGCCTTAATGATGCCAATGGACCCAAAACTTCTACCAAAGCTACTCCCACACAAAAACATGCAAGGAATTCAATGGAATCATCAAAATGACCCAACTCCTACTCCATTATCATGCTTTGGTTTTGGGCAATATAGTTATCCAAATTTCAAAATCATCCATACATACCATTCCCATCCTAAATCAATCCTATCTATCCATATACATTCCCAACATACCATTACTATCCCAAAAATATGCCAAAAGCCCAATGACTCTCATTTTCGGATTAAAGGCCAAATTTCTAGAAATTTCAATCTAAACCATTTGGCATAAAACTTAGATAGATTAGTCTCACTTACCCCTTTTACTTTGCCAAAGAGATTTCTTGGTTCACCAACCTTCAAATTTTCGTGTCGCACAAATCAACACCAATAGGCACACTATACACATCAAAATGAAGCTCTCACTCCAAGGATAATCATTTGCATCATCTCCACACTCCATCTCTCAAAAGCTTTATCTTTCTCTCACTTGGCAACCATAGAGGATGAATTGGAGAGAGAAGATGAGAGAGATGGAGTATGGAAATGATGCAAATGATGATACTCCCTATGCCTCCATGCTCCAACCGAAAATGAGGGAGAGAGAGGAGAGAGAAATAATTAAAAACTCAATTTGACTTTTCCCTAATCTCCCTTCATATGTGAGCTTGCCAAGCATCACAATGCCATTGGCTCCCATAAAGCAAACACCCAATTAGTCACTTATTCCCTCCATTAGCCATTTAATCACACTTCTCATTTTTCTCTTAGCTAGTAATTAATTCCTCCATTAATCACTAACTTATGGCCAATATTCCCATTCTTCCAATTTTTCACTAATTATGACATATTAATTAATATTGCCATAAAACACATAATAATGCCAATTAAATTCATAATTATCCACAATAATCATGATTAGCCCTTAATAAAAAATTGGGATATTACAATTCTCCCCTTTTTCAATAAATTTCACCCTCAAAATTTTTTACACATCTTTGGGCATAAAATCAGGGAATTGCTTCTTCATGTCTGCTTCCGCCTCCCAAGTTGCTTCCCTTGGAGACATTCCCTTCTAGACCACCTTCACAAATGGTAAGCTTCGATGCCTGAGCCTCTGCTTTTCTCGATCGATGATACGCTCTGGCTCAACTGCATAAGTAAAGTTATCTAGTAACTCAACCTCTTCATACTCAATAATATGCTCAGGGTCTAGTTGGTATTTCTTGAGCTGTGAGACATGAAACGTATCATGCAGTCTGCTCAAACTCGGGGGTAGTATTATCCGATATGCAACCGGCTCGACTCTTGCCAGAATCTCAAATGGACTAATGTATCTCAGACTAAGCTTCCTTCGCTTGATCGCTCTTCCGATGCCTATGACCGGAGATACTCTGAAGACAACATGATCCCCCACTTCAAACTCTATAGGCCTTTTACTCTTATCAATATAGATCTTCTGTTGACTCTACGCTGTAAGGAGCCTCTTTCTGATGGTTCTGATATGCTCAGAAGTTTGCTCGATAAGATCCGGCCCATACAACTTCCTCTTAGACAACTCTATCCAGCACAATAGTGACTGGCATTTCCTTCCATACAATGCTTTATACGGAGGCATCTAAATGCTCGCGTGATAGATGTTGTTATAAGCAAACTCAGCTAATAGAAGATAGTAGTCCCATTTTCCCTTGAAGTCTAGGACACACGCTCTCAACATATTTGCAAATGTCTGAATAGTCCTTTTTGACTGCCCGTCTGTCTGAGGATGATAGGCCGTGCTAAACCTCAACTGAGTAACCATGGCTTCGTGTAGAGCCCTCCATAATCTTGCAGTAAACCGAGGATCTCTGTCAGAGATAATGTTCTTTGGTGTACCATGGAGTCTCACAATCTCTTTGATATATATCTCAGCCAGCCTATCAAGAAAATAGCTAGAGTTGATAGGTATAAAGTGCGCTAACTTCGTGAGTCAATCAACAATCACCCAGATCGCATCATGATTTCTGATCCCACTACTAGATCCATGGTCACACTCTCCCATTTCTACTTTGGAATTTATGGACTCTGAAGAAATCCTGGTGGTCTTTGGTGTTCAATCTTCACCTTTTGACAGGTAAGACACCACGCCACGTACTTAGTCACATCACTCTTTAACCCTGGCCACCAATACATAGACTTCAAGTTGTGATACATCTTGGTCATACCGGGGTGAAGAGTGTACTGACTCTTATGAGCCTCATCAAGAATTCTCAGTCTCAAGTTAGCCTTCACTGGAACATAGATTCTCTTCTGGTAATGCACCAGTCCATTAGGTGAAAGATCATAATCTTGAGTCTCTCCTCGCTCAATCATAGCTTAGATCGACTGGGCTTACTCATCACACATCTGAGCTTCTTCAATTTCAGTCCTCCAGTCATTCTCCCCTTGGACCACACCATAATTAGCACATAGGATATCATTCGAGAGTTTCAAATCCTGAAAATCCTCTATCAGTTTCCATCCCTAGATCATCATTGTTGCCACTAACACCGCCTTTTGACTCAAAGTATTTGTGACGACATTAGCCTTACCCGGATGATATTTAATCTCCAGATTATAATCTTTCAGTAACTCCATCAACCGATGTTGTCTCATGTTAAACTCTTTCTGATCATACAGATATTTGAGACTTTTATGGTCACAGTGCAGTTCCACAGTCACACCATACAAGTAATGACACCAAATTTTCAATGCAAACACTATTGCCACAAGCTCCAGATCATGAGTGGGATAGTTCATCTCATACAGTTTCAGCTGTCGAGAGGCATAGGCCACCACACGTCCCTACTGCATTAGGATACACCCTAACCCCTGCTTACTCGCATCACTATACACGACGTAAGCCTCACTAGGATCAGGTATAATCAACACTGGTGCTATAGCCAATCTCTCCTTCAGCTCAGTGAAACTTTGCTTACAACGTTCATCCCACAAAAATGGTTGATCCTTCGTCGTGAGCTTGGTCATTGATAATGCAATACGCAAGAAGTTCTGAATGAACCTCTGGTAATAACCAGCAAGACCCAGAAAGCTGCGAATCTCAGAAATAGTTTCTGGCCTTTTCCAATCAAGTACTGCTTCCACCTTACTGGGATCCACCGATACCCCATCTCATGAGATTACATGGCCAAAGAACTTTACTTCTGTAAGCCAAAACTCACACTTGCTCAGGTTGGCATAGAGTTGCTTTTCCCGTAAAATTCTCAACACGATTCTTAAATGTCGTTCATGATCTTCTCTATTCTTAGAGTATATCAAGATGTCGTTGATAAACACAACCATAAACTGGTCAAGATACTGTCAGAAAACACGGATCATATAATCTATGAATACCGCTGGTGCATTCGTCAACCCAAAGGGCATCACGAGAAATTCATAGTACTCATACCTCATTTTGAAAGCAGTCTTTGGAACATCCATTGCCTTCACACGCAACTGATGATATCCCGACCTTAGATCAATTTTGGAGAATATACATGAGCCAGATAATTGATCTAACAGGTCATCGATTCTTGGGAGAGGATACTTGTTCTTAATAGTTACCTTGTTAAGTTCTCTATAATAGATACATAATTGCAAACTCCCATCTTTCTTTTTCACAAACAGCACTGGAGCTCCCTACAACGATACACTGGGTCAGATAAACCCTTTCTCAAGCAATTCCTCAATTTGCTTCTTCAACTCCGCCATTTCGTTAGGGGCCATACGGTATGGGGCTTTCAATATCGAACCAGCTCCAGGCACAATTTCAATTGGGAATTCCACTTCCCTTTCTGGAGGCAATTCGCTAAGATCGTCCGGGAATACCTCAGGGAATTCTCTCACCATGGGTACACTTTCTAGAGTTTCCTTTGACTCTCTCTGAACAAAGAAGAACACTATATTCCCCTGGCATCCCTTCTTAAGATATTTCTCAGCTTTAGCCGTTGAAAGCAAATTCAAACTAGCATTCAATTTGTTTTCCTGCCGTTCATTACAGAAGGTTATCTTCTTATTACCACAGTCAAGCAATACACCATTCACCGTCAACCAATCAAAACCTAAGATAATTTTTAGTTGTGGAGTGACAAACAAATCAAATCTACCGTAAACTCACAACCCTTAACAACTATCACACAATTTAAGCAAGCTTTGGCCGTCACAGCCTTGACACCCATTGGCGTCGATATAGCCAAGTCAAACAGCAATTTATGCATATGCAATCCCAGGCAATTTACATAGTCATAAGCTATAAATGAATGACTTGCACCCGAATCAAACAATCAATTAATTCATTATCACCTAGAAGGATTTTACCGTGGATCAGTTCAGGCGACTTCAGAGCCTCCTCGTGTGTCATAGAGAAAACTCGACCCTGATTCCTGGGCCTTTGCTCTGCCTGCTATCGTGGGCACTTATTAGAGATGTGACCCACTTGTTTGCAGTTGAAGCAAATCACCTCCCCAGTACATATTCTGCCTGGATGGTACTTTCTACGCTGATTGCACATTGGTCCCGCTGGAGGTCTCTGATCACCATGACCCCCAAGTTGGTAAGGCTTTTTGTTACCATGCCCATATGAGGATCCTTGCCCCTTCCGCTTCTGGGAAGTATTAGCCTTGCTAGGCTCACTATGGTTGTCTTTACCCTTAGCTGGGTATAAATCTCTCAGATTGTTCTCAATAATCCTACATTGCTCCACCACCTTATTAAAGTCAGTAAACAGGTGAGTGGCTAATCTCTTTTTCAGTTCACGCCTCAAGCCCCTGATAAGCATATCGGACCTCCACTCCTTATCATCCCTATCCTGGAGATGTGTAGAGTGTTAGATCCCATATGTTTTGATGATAACAAAGATTGAATCAATAATATGAAAGGATTTGATAACAAACAAATGGATTTGAACAAAGTAGCATAGCATCACTTGGAGTCAGCACTGGAAGTAATCAACATCACTTGGAGTCAGCACTGGAAGTAATCAGCATCACTTAGAGTCAGCACTGGAAGTGATAAACAATTATTAAGACGGCTTACTCGAGTAGCCAATCGGGTAACAGAAGCCATTATTCGAGTAGCCACTTGAGTAAGCAAGCAAAATTTCATCCAGTGAGGCACTGCCAACTTTTGAACGACATTACTCGAGGGACCACTCGGTTAATCTGTAAAGTTATATAGATCATTACTCGAATAGCCACTCAAGTAACCAAGTCCAAAATCTTCTAGTGACTCACGGCCAAGAAATGCAGTCCATCACTCGAGTAGCCACTCGAGTAAGCAATAAGAAAATAGCATTACTCGAGGGAAAACCTGAGTAATCTGCAGAGTTATATGAAGTGCCACTCGAGTAACCAAATAGTAAACTCTCGACCAATATTTTGATGTCATTACTTGAGGGAGTAATCCAGTAATCTGCCAGGTTATTTGAAAGCCACTCGAGGGATCACTCCAGTAAGGTGTGAAGAAATATGCAGCCCATTCGAGGGACCACTCGAGTAAGTAGTTTACCACAGTAATCACCCGAGTAACCATTGAAGTACTCTAAGTACATTTACAGAGAAACAATGAAAGAGTATAATAGATTTGAGAAGTCAAATAAAAGTCCGAACGTTCACCTAACGCTACCTACCGCCAACGGATAGTTTTCAAATACGAAGAATAGTCAACTGTTGCTGCACGACTCTAATGGACAAGTTTGAAATTGCTTCCAACGGACACTACAAATCATCTATATATTTGGAGCATTCAAAGAGAAGAAAAAAAGTAGATACGAACTGAGATCACACATCGATCAATACACTTAGTGCTCTGTTTTCATATACTCATTCATTTGTACTTCAATGAATATATATTTGTTCTATAATAGAGTGTTTCATTACAAACTCAATATTTGTTATTGAGACAACTTAAGGTAGTGGAACCTTGAGTTGGGGATTTGATTGCAACGTGTAAGGTGGAGCAAGTGTCCAAGTGTAGGAACTTGCTGTGTACTGAGGTGCCAAGAACCCACTGAATCTTGGAGAATATAGTAAAACTCTCAGAGACACTCTGAGGACTGGACGTAGGTCAAAGTGGTTGTGGCTGAACCAGTATAACTCCTGGTGCATACTACGGTGATATTTCTCCTTGCTCTTAACTGTTTTTAATATTCCGTCAATTTCTTTCTATGCAACAAAATTTCTGGTATCACCCAATTCACCCCCCTTCTTGGGTGAAACGCTTGCACTAACATAGAGTACCGAGATAGCCAGACGAAACGGGAAAGATACTCATCAAAACCCTCCGTATCCCCCTGCCCGATAGCCAGGAACTTAAATTCTTTTTCCAACCTCACCGACTTGGGGAAGTACTTCTTGTTAAAGTTTTCTTGGAACACCTCCCAAGTCAATGGCACATTCTGACTTCGAATTGTCATAGCGATATTCCTCTACCACCGATCTGCATCCCTTTCTAGCTTATTCATAGCTAGTGTAGCCTTTACCTCTGTAGAGCAATCGAGGACCTCAAAAATCTTCTTTAGACGGTTCAACCAGTCCTCAGCAATTCGGGGCTCAAACCTCCCCTTGAACACTAGAGGTAGATGCTTGCAAAACTTAGAAACCCAGTATTGCAAGTCTCTTCCTTCATGAACCGGTACCCCTTGAGACTCTTGATTGGGCACCGAGTGAGATGGGGTCTCTTGAGACCAATTAGACCCCTCAGTCGTCTCCTCATGAGGAGTCCCTACCTGAGTTTCTTCGTGGGTTTCCTCTTGAGTGGATTGACCCCTCTCAGCATTACGCTTTGCTCTTTCTTCTCTGAGCTCTTCCCTCAGCTTAGCTATCATATCTCTTTGCTCTTGAACGAGATCCATCATTTCTCGCATAGGGTCAGATGGATTGTCATTCAACTCCTCCACCTCTAGGTCTAGTCTGGGTTGATGGCGAACCATTTTGTCTCTTTAACTCTCTACAATGATTCACCATGTCAGTACCATAGCGATGTATACACATAGTTCAAAATAATCTATATATATCTACAAATAATAGAAATACTCAAGTATATACACAAACAATCCTAAGTCATCATCTATGACTAAAGCAATCGCTATGGCAACTATCCTAGCAATTCTACCCTTGCTAAGAACTATGGCTCTGATTACCACAAATGTAACCCCCTTCAAGGTCAATGCCGAGATTTACGTTTATAAACACGTAATTAAGGTATAATTAGAGACCATAGACGATTTGGGACTTAATAAAGTAAATTTCCTAAAATCGGGGTTTTCAAAAAATTTTACAAAACTAGTTTTCAACATCTGATATTCACATTCCAATACATAAATGGCCTATACAGGTTGATTTCATTCATACATATCAGAGTACAATGTAAATTCTGACATACTCGGGTTCCATTAACTAAATAAGGGTCTACAAGGTACTATTACCCCTAGAGTTTCCCATAATAAGGGGATTACATAAAACTATCCAATTGATTTATAAAATGATAACCAATTTTCCAAAATAAAATCCTAGCCAAGAGCTCTATCCACTCTTTATCGCCCGCTTTCCTTTAGATCCTTCAGCCCTGTCTAAACATTATTTTTAGGAGAGTGAGATTCTAAAGAATCCTCGTAGTAACAAATCACTCATAGTATGCACAACAATAACGCATAAAAGCAAATCTTCACACATATATAGCAACTACAACGGTAGTTACAGCGGTAAGGGCAGGTATGACTCATGTCACCCTTACGTTTGTTCATGCTTAATTGCTCACGCTGTATTCCATCACAATAATCCACACAATATATTTCACTATAGTTGAGATTCATTTAAAGCATTTCATAACGTAAGCCACATTGGCAAGATTTTTAACACTCAGCCCATGGTTGGATTCACAACACACCGCCCCATGCGTCGGATTTCACAAAGATCCATGTCGATTACAACAGCACTACAACGACCAAGCTAGCAATGACCAGTGTCAATCCCTAAATAGCTCACGCTGTATTTCTCACGCTGTAATGGACCATGGTACATACAGTTCACAAAACTCAATGACAAGTCATGTATACAAAACATCATACACAACATGAGAGAAGAGCCAGTACCTTGATCCTTCCATGCGTGTCTTAGTGCCGGTCTTTCCCGAGTAGGGCAAATGTCAAAACTTATATTCATAATTAGGGATAAAGTGTCAATTCTCTATTCCAATTCTTAATGACTTCTTAACACTTAATTTTGTTATCATTATTGCTCTTTTAGTACCTATGCATAACTCTATCAATAGCTTTAAATGGTTGGAAGACTATCCCCAATGATCCCTCTTTGAATCTCAAACCTGATGTTTTTCACTGCAACACTCAAGTGAAGATGGCCTCACTCTAGTGATATTGTACGGATACTCGAGTGAAGGAGACCTTACTTGAGTGATGGTACGGTCTACACTCAGGTACTAAAGAGTGAGGGATAGCGAGTAATTACCCGAGAGCACAAGGACTTTATAGAGACTATAACACTTGAGCATACTAGACCTTTCCTGAGTGATAGCCAAATGCTTTACTCGAGTACTAGAGAGTGAAGTCCAGAAAGTGAAGACTTGAGAGCACATGAGTTTTCAAGGATCAGAAGGACCTGAGCACAACCCATTACACTCGAGTGAATACTACATACCCGCGAGTGAAAAGCCACACTCTTGCACCATAATCGCGAGTAACAACCCAAGAGGCAAGTCCTTGTTGTCAAATACACCTACACTCGAGTGATAGGAAGATCATTCGAGTGATGTCCCACCACACTCGCAAGTGAGGCAATACTTGCCTTTGACCATAGAAGTACAACAAGAACACAAAGAGCAGAAAGGAAGTTGGCACTACCGCACTCGAGTGGGACCCATCACCACTCTAGTGTTGTTCATCCTACACTCGAGTGAACTCACTATCACTCGAGTGATTCTATCAGAAACCAGAAAATGCAGCAAAACTGACCACATTTCCTATGTCTTGCCCAAATGATCCTAATAGACCAAAAACTTCTACCAAAGCTACTCCCACATAAAAACATGCAAGGAATTCAATGGAATCATCAAAATAACCCAACTCCTACTCCGTTACCATGCTTTAGTTTTGGGCTATATAGTCATCTAAATTTCAAAATCATCCAAACATACTATTCCTATCCTAAATCAATCCTATCTATCCATATACATTCCCAAGATACCATTACTTTGCCAAAAGCCCAATGACTCTCATTTTTGGATTAAAGGCCAAATTTCCAGAAATTTCAAACTAAACCATTTGACATAAAACTTAGATAGATAGAATAGTCTCATTTACCTCTTTTACTTTGCCAAAAAGATTTCTTGATTCAACAACCTTCAAATTTTTGTGTGGCACAAATCAACAACAATAGGTACACTATACACATCAAAATGAAGCTCTCACTCCAAGGATCATCATTTGTATCATCTCCACACTCCATCTCTCAAAAGCTTTATCTTTCTCTCACTTGGCAACTATGGAGGATGAATTGGAGAGAGAAGATAAGAGAGATGGAGTGTGGAGATGATGCAAATGATGATACTCCCTATGCCTCCATGCTTCAACCGATAATGAGGGAGAGAGAGAGGAGAGAGAAATAATTAAAAACTGAATTTGACTTTTCCCTAATCTCCCTCCATATGTGAGCTTGCCAAGTGTCGCAATGCCATTGGCTCCCATAAAGCAAACACCCAATTAGTCACTTAATCCCTCTATTAGTCATTTAATCACACTTCTCATTTTTCTCTTAGCTAGTATTAATTCCTCCATTAATCACTAACTTATGGCCAATATTCCCATTCTTCCAATTTTTCACTAATTATGACATATTAATTAATATTGCCATAAAACACATAATAATGCCAATTAAATTCATATTTATCCACAATAATCATGATAAGCCCTTAATCAAAAATTGGGACATTACACTAAACACTATAAATAAAATTATAATTTTCTTCTTCATGACCATCATCAATGATATTTTTTTTAGTTAAAAAGGAAAATATAAATGGGCTTAAATGGGTTGGACTGTGGCCCAGTAGGGCTGACCCATTTAAGCCCGCAGCCCTATAGGGCTGGTTTGTTTAGTTTAGACTTTATTTTCAGACCCTAAATTATAAGCCCAACCCTCGACTTAATCGGGCGTAAAAGGGCTAGCCTGACAGGCTTTGCTTGATTTCCTGACTCTATTAACTTGCATGTGTATGGATTTATTATTGTCTCATCAATTATAAATAAGCTCCCTTCTTCATGGAAGTACTTAGAAAGAGTCTTAAGCATAAAACGTAAATCTCTCTTGACTAATTGGAGGATTATCTTCTCTTAGAAGATAAGTATGGCAAATAATGCATGATACAAAATGCCCTAATGCTCATTAGAAGGTACATGTAGTGGAGGAATAATAGTCTCAAAAGACCTCAGAGAAAGGAGGGAATGATAGGATTATAGATTCTATTTACATATTTGGCTATGGTAATTTTACTAATAGAAATGGGTCATGAGTTATTGTTGCATGCTTATAATTTTTATTATTGGGGTTCTTCATCATTTGACTCTAGTTTGGAGTTGGCACTAATAATTATGATAGTCAGTCTGTTCTTGTAAGGGCTTATAACTAAGTTTATGATAGAGAGTTGTAACATATTGGACTAAGATATAGCTTTGTGAAAGATTTGATTTTGAATGAAGTAATTTCTATTAGTTATATAAGATCTGAATTAAATCTTGTAGATTCTTTAACAAAAGGTCTATTGGTGTTAAAAATATCAAAATGGATGGGATTGAAGCCCTTAAAACTTTGATCACCAAAAGTAGAAACATAACTCACACTTGACCTCTATATCAAGTTTTAAGTTCAATGGTGAAAGTACACTATCAGAGTGTTTGCAAGTGCTTTGCTTTTTAATATATCTCAAGTTGGAAAAGTACTTGGTAACGATGAGACTGAAAGGGGAAGGTTGAGCCTAATTTGGCTTTTAATAGACCTATAAGCATATATTTGCTGGAGCATTTATCATAGTGATGCTCTTGACGGAGGCTACAAATATAAGAATAAAGCGAGGATGCTTCTATGAGTCTAAGGCCTTGACTTTGAAAAGTTCTTATGAAAAGGATACAGATAGAAGGCCATGAATAAATGTGTCATTTAAAATGGCATACAATGGCCTGAGATCCCATGCATAATTCATGCACACCTGTTCATATAATATAAATGGTTCAAAGCTTAGTTTACCATATTATTTCGGATGGGCAAAACCATGCCTTAGGTAAAGGTTCAAATCCTTGAGATACCTTTACTAAAAAAATGAGATTTCTGAAGTGAAAAGAGTTTTTGATCATTTTAAAATGGTGGGAGATTGTTGGAATATTTTAAAATAAAAAGATTTGTTTATTGAAAGGTCATGTCCTTATAAATGAAGGAATTGATGTGAAGAGTTGTATATAGAGTTATAACACTAAAGATTACCAAGTTTATATCTCTTTGGTTCCTAGAGACACATATGAAAGGTTATGACTAAAAGTTCTTGGTGAAAGGTTATGTTGGTTTTTAAAAAAACCCTGTGTACTATAAAGGCGTAACTCTTTATGGAAGAGTTATTTTAAATAACCATCAATTATTTAAGTTATGTTGGTTCAGAGGGTTCATGAATATAACATATAGTGATGATTTTTAATTAAAGAGTTATTACTTCAAGAGGCACTACTTCAAGACATCACTTTATGGTCTATAAATACTCTACACCATTACTTCATTTCTTACATACAAGACAACATCAGAAATCACTTAACTACAAGAGATCAAACTCATTACTTTTGTCCTTGAGTGCTCAAAAAGATAAAGTCAAATTATTACTTTTTAAAAGCCATTGTTGCCTTGGCTTGAGTGTTGAGAGTACAATTCATACTCAAAGGTCTTCGTTGTGTCCTGCAGGAAATTCTACTATCAATCCAACTTCCACCCTATAAGATAGGCATAGTTAGGGGCAAATTAAGCCTAAAGGAAAGTGTTGTCCACGCCTTTAAGATATTGTGCGCTACTTTCTTTTTCTTTTACTCCTTAGAGATCCAGCCTGTCCAATGCCATATTATAAATTTCTAGGATAATATTGCCCCTACAAAATTTTTCAGACAACCAGAGCCCATGCATGAAAATTTTTGAGTTGTTTTTGACCCTTACCCCAATTTTTATATTAAATAGTAATATTCTTGAGCCATGAAATTGCCCCAAAACCCTTTATCCATAACCGAATATAACTAACATTACATTATTCTCTATTTCACCTTCTCGAAAGCATCTCTATAGCATCAATATTAGTGTCAATGGTGATCAAAGTAGCATTACCTATTAATTAGTGTGATGGTTCATAGATGATTGAAACCATATAGGAAAATAACAATAAAATATCTGTAATATTGTGATTGCCTTGTTCCAGTGGCTATTTTTTTGGTCAATACATTATAGTGGGTATTATAGACAATACTTTTCTAAGGTACAACAAAGCGTCTCTAAATACAAAATTCTCTTTAGAATTCCTAATGTCTCAGCCTTTTTTAACCTTTGGATTGAAGAAATTTATAAACCTAAAATAATACCTCTAAGAATTGTGTTTTAAGACATAATTTCACATAATCAGTCATTTATGGTCAAATATATCATAAAACCAGGTCCAAATAAGAGAGATGTTTCTGTTTTCCTTTTTTATAAATTCAATACATATATTTTAGGTGAGTTTTGCAAAAATCACTGCCATATATTTGTGTTTGGTAGTGGATATCAAACCTTACTAGGGATTTTTTTGGGAATTAAAGGCTACGTAAACACACCTCGGGATTAGTTAGTTAAAAGTAGTCTAGTACCCCTTTCAAGTATGAATTACTGATATAAGCTAAGATCAAGTTCTTACAAGAATTTACAAAGCTGGGATCATATTACTTATGGCCTCTTAGGGAATGGTCACTGATTGTCTTTTTCTTCACTGGTTATTCCTTCTTTTAAGTTTATTTAGTTGTTATTTTTCTTCCTATATATAAGTTATTTTCATTGTATTTTTTCTACGTCTATTGTAATATACTCAAAAAAAGTAGTCTAGTACTGGAATGTTTTAAGACAATGGCTCTGTAGCCCACAAGAGAAATTATTGATGATAACATCAACATGCATTATTTGGTGACTTAGGTGAATCAATGAATAAGCAAAACTGTTACCATTACCAACACAAGTTTGGAACAACTAAACATGTTGTCGAGAGAGGTAAAACTGATATGATCTAGCAAGTTGTATCTTTAAATTCAAGTGATGCTTTGCAAATTCCAAGTGGACCAATCATAAGATCAAGAGCCAAACAAATTAAGGAAGCATTAGATAGGCTAGTGCAAGAGACCTAGACAAAGCAATTGGCAATGAGATCAAATTTGGACAAAAATGCTGAAAACATAACTAATTTCATATGGGCTGTAAATAGAGATATTGATCAAGTTTTAGGCTTAGAGTCTTAAATTTGAAAGGCCTAATACTACACATGAGAGGACTCATTTTGGCCTAAATAAGTACATTTTGGGCTTGAGATGCTGATTGCATTTTGTTGATTTTATATGTGTGAAAATTTTTAAATAGTTGGTAGATTTGAATTTTGGGTTCCCTAGCATATTGTATTAAGTTTTAGTTGCTATTTTCTAAGTTGCATTTATTACAATTAGGTCATATTTCTCTTTAAACACTTGGTACTTCTTCATGTAACCCCTTACCTTCACAGCCGATAATATAGTTTGGAAAAGTGTCATAAAGCAAGCGAGAGACCAAAGAACAATTTAAAACTCATTCACAATCCCAATATCAAGACAGGATTTAGGCCTATGGTAAAAAAGGGTTTTTTAAAAAAAATTCACAATTTGTTTTAATCAGGTCCTATGCCAACATTTCAAAACTGTTTGGCTTGCTCGGTACGGTTTTATTCATTCATATCAGAGTACTCAACAAAATTCCCAATGACACTAGTTCAACCTTTAACTATAAGAGCATATAGGGCATATTTACCCATTTTCAAACAAGGATTACAGACAATTACACAAATCTACTACATCGGTTTACATTTACACATATAATCATCCCAACATTTGATCCGCCTGCCCTAGCTATAGGTTAGTAGTATAAAGAGTAAGATTCATAAGAATCTCAATAGTAACACTTTCAACCATATGATATATAATAAGCAAACATGTGAGCAATTATCCCAAAATGATAACACCATAATATTCTTAGCGCCAATTTACAACAGCAGCCTCAGCAGCTTCCACATTGATGCGTGACGATTGTCACAACAGCTATGGAGGAGTGCCAAATCAGAGAGAATAATCTAAGGGATCTGCACCCACCCAAGGGTAGCAACAGTCCTAGTGAGGCGAGTAAGGAAAATTCTTCCCAGAAGCTAAAGGGCTAGAATCCTTATATAAGGGCAGCGACAAGAAATCCTACTGAATTGAGGATCGTGAGTACTAGAGACTTTTAGTGACATGGTTATGTCCTTATTGTGGTGAGGCACAAAGTGGCAGAACGTGTTTGGGTGCAAGTCATTCCTTCATTACTATAACTGTGTGAAGCGCTTGGGATTGTGTATGCATAAACTGCCATTTAAGTTAGTTATGTTGACACCGATAGGTGTCAAGGCTATGACTGCTGATGCTTGCATGAATTGTATGACAACTGTTAGGGGCAGGAGTCTATAATTGACTTAAATCGATTACTGCTCTATCAATTAGAAGGCAGGCCAAGTTTTGATTGGTTAACGGTGTGTAATGCACCTGTTGTAGATATGGATTATACGAATCTACCTTCTGACTATATCTAGATTAACTCATGGTGTTTATCGACAGCATCCTAATAAAGAGTAGTGAAGAGCATGAGCAACAACTAAGAATATTGATGGAGAATTTGTAAGAAAAGATTTTGTGTGAAAAGCAACTTTATGCCAATAGAGTAAGTACAAATTTTGGCTTCCAAAAGTAAAGTTTTGGGCCACTTTATCTTATGGAAAGGGGTCTCAATGGATCCCCGTGAGGTAGAAGTAGTGCTGGACTGGAAGAGGCCATAAACTATTATTTTGATACACAGTTTTCTAGATCTTGCTGGTTACCAGAGGATTCACTTAGAATCCTTCCCAAATCATTTTGTCGATAAGCAAGCTCACGCATAAGGATCAACCGTTTAGGTGGGATGAATGATGTGAGAAGAACTCACGGAGCTGAAGGTGAAGTTGTCAACTAAACCAATATTGAGCATACCCGATCCCAACTTGATTTATATTATGTATTATGATGTAAATAAGAAGGGGGTTGGGGTGTGCCCTACCTAGCTTGACTTTGTTGTGTACTCTGATATGGACTTTATTGTGTATCATGATGTGAATAAGCTGGGATTAGGGTGTGGTCATATGCAATAGAGCATAACTAGTTTAGCTGATGGTGAATTTGACTACATGTTTAGGGGTTCTTACTTGTGAGGGCACTTACCCTGACATGGCTAGCATGGCTAGCCACCAGACTGGTTGCACCGGCGTTGACCCGAGGCTGAGAGGTGGTTCATAAAATTAGAGTCTACTATGAGTCTGATGTAAGTCTGGTATGAGTTTACGGTGAGACTGTGATACCTTGAGTTGTTTCCCGGTGGGGCTAACAGATTGAACAAAGTGGTGGCCTACGCTTGCTGACAGCTAAAGTCTCATGAAATGTACTATCCCACCTCTGATCTGGAGCTTAGAGTAATTGTATTTGTGTTAGTGTTTGTGCTAAAGATATGGCGACATTACATTTATGGTGATGGTAAAACTATACTATGACCACAAGAGTCTCAAGTATTTGTATGATTAGAAAGAATTAAATAAGAGGTAGCGTAGGTGGTGGAAGTTACTAAAAGATTACAACTTGGAGATCAAATATCATCCGACTGAAGCTGATGTTGTCACGGATAAGCTTAGTAGGAGGGCAGTGCAGGTTGCAACAATGATGACATAAAGAGGCGTTATCCTGAGTTTATGCCTCAAGACGTGTAGCAAATTTTGGGGACGAAATTTATTGTACTGGGGAAGAATTGTAATACCCCAAAATGTATTCAAGGGCCAAATAAACATAATATATAGTGGGACTAATGGCAAAATAATGCACAGAAATTTTGTTATGACTTTAGTTCCGATTAACTTGAGATAACTACTTAGTCTTTTAGCCTAAAGTCAAAAGTGACCAAAGGTCAAATTTGAACATAAGAAGAAGGGGAAATGGCATATAGAAGAGAAAGAAATGAAACAAATAAGGAGTTAATGGGAATCTAAATAATGTTGCCATAATTAAGGGCTAAAGGGATATTTTCCCTTTGATCTTGAGATTAAAGTTGAAAAACAAATTGGAGGGCTAGGATTTGCTCTTCAAAAGTAAGAAGTAATTATCAGAAATGAAAAGCAAGAAAGGAAAATAATTTACATAGTCCATATTAATTCAAGAGGGATTAATTATAGCCAAGTAAATGAAGTCGAAAGGTCAATTTTCTTATGCTACTTGACAATTTAATATTATTGTTTAAGGAGGTGGGACTTATGATATTTTAAGAGATTATTTATTCCTTCGTTGGCCAACATTTCATCCAACATGAGGCAAGAGAGAGAAAATGAGTATGTGAACACAAATGTTGACCTTGGGAAGCCATTTAAGTCAAGTAGAAAAGATAAGAAGAAAAGTCAAAAATTGTAGGCAAATAACTACAATTAAAATCAATATTGGAGGAGGCAATTAGTCAACATATTTTCCTCCATTTTGGCAACCAAATTTTGTCCATGTAGAAGAGGAAAGAAGGAAAATAAAGTCAATATATTTACCATAAGAATTTTCCACCATGGTAACTTACTTAACTTGTGCAAGAAGAGTGATTTATGGCCATAAGTTTTGCTTTCTCTTTGGCAAGATTTTGGCCAAGTAATTAAGGGCAAGAGAAAACAAAAAATCTGACCCAGTCCATTCTCTTTCTCACTTGAATATTTCGTCCAACAAACAAGGAACAAGAGAAAAAGAAAGACAAGAAGCAAAGGTAACTTTCTAGCTTGATTTCTCCTATCAAATCACTTCTTTGGCTTAAAAGCTCTTCATAAACCTTGTTCCCCTTGATAAGAGCTTTAATTTTATAGTTTTATAATTTCAAGGGGAGGTTTTTTGATTTATCTAGCAAAACCCAAAGTTGTAGAATCAAAGAAAGAACCTTAAAAGGAGCAAGAGGTGTGTATTAGTTTCGATTTAAGCTTGGGTTGTGTAGGTTGAAAGAGTATTTTGACATGTGTAATTCTGCCGTAATTTAGTCCATGCTAGGTTCTTGAAGAGTCATGGTGATTTGATTATGTTCATGGTGTTTTATGATGCTTAGAGGATATATGAAGCTAGTTAGGGGCTTAAATTTGAAGTATGGTAATTGTTGGAATTTTTGTTGAATTTCTACCCAAAACAAGACATGGAGAATGAGTAAGAATTTCTTCATTTTGATGTTACCATTGTGTTCTACATAAAAAACTATATGGGTATAGCCCCGGATTGTGAATTTTGGGTCATTGAATCTCAAAATGCAAAACTAAATTTTTTTCCGAACAGGATTCCAGCAAGGTACCTTGATTGTGTGTGTTTTTGGACAAACAAATAATGGTCAATAAAGGTGAAAATTTCTAGAATATATCAAGCTCTAATTTTATTGGTCATTTACGTCATTTCAATTTGTACTTTGGGAGTTGTGAATTTTTGAAGTTAGGTCATAAAAATAGGGTTGACTTTTGGTAGTGTGCAATAAATGACAAATCTGGCAATGTTGTGCATCCAACTGGCAGTGGGTGATATTTTTCCTTAAAAACAGACTAAATAAGGGTCCTATAGCCTTTGGAATCACTGCAATTCAATTTTTGTATATAAAGAAATGATTTTTCAAAGTTGATGAAAAATTCTGGCATATTTGGTCACTTGTGTGAAAATTGAAGATGTAATGGCATAGTGTAATATTGTTGAACTCTGAGGTTAGAAATTTGTCTTTTAGGTTATTGACTACTCTAACACCTTAGTTGACTTGATTAAATGTCCCTAATGATAACAAACTTGAGTTTTTGAATTCAAGAAGAATTGGATTAGGTAATAACTTGTCGTCTATAATTCTAATTATAGGATTTGATATCTGCCTGAGCACAAGAAATATGTGCAAGAACAAGACAAAAAAGAACAAGGTAGTAACTCTTTTTTCTTATATCATGTGTAATACTTGTGTGTTTGTGTTTATCATTGAATTGTGAAGAACAAGGAAGCTGAATTGTGAAGAAAGATGTAGCTGAATACAGTGAATGCTATTGTAACAATCGACACGCATCATTATGATTACAGCGAAGGCTGTTGTTTTGTGATGCAAGTCATGCTTTATTGTGATTACAGTTAAGGCTATCATTTTGTGACACAAGTCATGCATCATTGTGGATATAGCAAAAGCTTTTGTTTGTGACGAAAGTCACGCATCAATGTAGTAGCTTAATAGAATGAAAGCTATTGTGACAATCGTCACGTATCATTATGATTACAACGAAGGCTATTGTTTTGTTATGCAAGTCATGCATCATTTTATGGTGCAAGTCATGAATCATTATGGATACAGTGAAGCTTTCATTTGTGACGAAGGTCACGCATTAATGTGGCAGCTTAATACAGTGAAAGTTTAGTAAACTATCTAGAGGTCAACTGTTGCCTTAATTCATGCCTTAATCCTTAGATCACATATTAGAGATCCATTCTTTATCATCCATGTATCACGGGTACAAGGAGTAATGGCTAGTTAGATTAATTAAGACAGGTAATCATCAAACATCTCTTCACCACCCTACTTCATCAACAGGAGCTCTGGCTCCTTCTCGAACCTTACTGGCTTGGGAATGTACTTGCCATTAAATTTTTCTGAGAATAGTTCCCAAATCAATCACACATTACTAGTTTGCAACACTAAGGCAATATTCCGCCACCACCTGTTAGCATCTCGTTCTATCTTGTAAATGGTGAGCTCCACCCTCACCCTAGGTGGGTATTCTAACACCTTGAAGCTCTTCTCAAACCGAACTAGCCAGTCTTCAGATGATTCGGGATCAAATCTTCCCCTAAACATCAGAGGTAGGTGGTTACAGAACTTGGAGACCCATAACTGTAGATCTATATTATTCTAGGCTAGCACCTTATGATTCCTTATTTGGCTCAGTGTATGGTTCTAACTCTTGAGGTCGAATCGACCCTTCCATCATTTCTTTGTGATTTGTCTTGTCTTGTGTCACTTGAACTCTATCTTTATTCCATTCTGCTTTCACTACTTGGATCTCATCTCTTGATTCATGAAGCATTTCCCACTGCTCCAACAACATACCCATCATCTGTTGTATGGGATTAGGTAGATTGTGGCTTATTTCTTCCACCTCTGGTTCTACCCATCAAATCTCTGATCAAATCATTGTGTTCTTTCCTCTCTAATACAAATAATTCACAACATCAATATCACACTAGGTGTATACACATGTTCCTCAAAACTCACATACCAACTAATAATAGAAATATTTATGTGTATACAACAATAGTCATGAGTTAACTACCTGTATTAAACAAGGAGCTATAATAACTATCCTAGCAAAACTACCATTACTAGGAACTTCAGCTCTGATACCATAAATATAACCCTACTATCTTCACAACCGATAATATGGTTCGAAAATGTGTCATAAGGCAAACGAGAGACCAAAGAACAATTTAAAATGCATTCACAATCCCAACTTCAAGATAGGACTTGGGCTTATGGTAAAAAGGGATTTTGCAAAAATTTTCACAATATATTTTAATTAGGTCTCATGACCACATTTCTTAACTATATTGCCTGCTTAGTACCGTTCCATTCATTCATATAAGAGTACTCAACGGAATTCCCGATGGCACTTAGGATTCAACCTTTAACTATAAGAGCCTATAGGGCATATTTGCCCAATTTCAAATGGGGATTATAGACAATTACACAAATCTATACATCTGCCTACATTTACACATACAATCATCCCAACATTTGATAACTAACACAAAACAAATCTCCTAGCCACAAACTCTAGCCGCCCTTATATACCTGCCTCCCCTTTGATCCAGCTACCCTAGCTGTTGGTTAGTAGTGGAAAGATTGAGATTCATAAAAATCTCGGTAGCAATACTTTTCAACCATATGATATATAATAAACAAACATATAAGCAATTATCCCAAAAAAATAACACCATAATATTCTCAGCACCAATTTACAAACGATAACACCGTTTTATACATTTGTATCAGAAATGACAGCTTTCGCTGTATCCACAATGATACGAAACTTGCGCCATAAAATGAGAGCCTTCACTGTAATCACAAAGATGTGTGACTTGCGTCGCAAAACAACAGCCTTCGCTATAATCATAATGATACGTGACGATTGTCACAACAGCTTTCGCTGTATTCGACTACCGCTTTTTTCATAATTCAGCTTCCTTGTTCTTTACAATTCAATGATAAACACAAACACAAGTATTATACATGATATAATAGCAAGAGTCACTACCTTGTTCTTTCTGGTCTTGTTCTTACACAGATTTCTTGTGCTCAGGGCAGATATCCAATCCTATAATTAGAATTACGGATGACAAGTTATTTCTTAATCCAATTGTTCTTCAATTCAAACACTCAAGTTGGTTATCATTAGGGATATTTAAGCAAGTCAACTAAGGAATTAGAGTGGTCAATAACCTAAAAGAAAAATTTCTGACCTCAGATTTCAACAATATCACACTATGCCATTACATCTTCAATTTTCACACAAGTGACCAAATCTGCTAGAATTTTTCATGAAATTTGAAAAATCATATCTTTATGTAAAGAATCAAAATGCAATGATTCTAAAGGCTATGTGACCCTTATTTAGTCTCTTTTGAAGGAAAAATATCACCCACTGTGAGTTGGATGCACAACATTGCCAGATTTGTCATTTATTGCACACTACCAAAATTCAACCCAGTTTTCATGACCTAACTTCAAAAATTCATAACTCCCTATGTACAAATCAAAATGATGTAAATGAGCCATTAAATTAAAGATTGATATGTCTACTTTTATTCTGGAAAGTTTCACTATCATTGACCATCATTTGGTTATCCAAAAATACCATAAAATCAGGGTAGCTCACTGGATCCTGTTCGGTAGAAAATCTAGTTTTGCTTTTTGAGTTTCAATGACACGAAATTCACAACCCGGGGCTATGCCCACATAATTTTTCATGTAGAACACAATGGTAATATAAAAAATGAACAAATTCTTACTCATTCCCTATGTCCTGTTTTGGGCTGAAATTCAACAAAAATTCCAAGAATTACCATATTTCCAATTTAAGCCCCTAACTAGCTTCATATGTCCTCTAAGCATCGTAAAACACCATGAACATAATCAGATGACCATGACTCCTCAAAAACCTCACTTGGACTAAATTATGGCAGAATTACACAAGTCAAAATACTCTTTCAACTTACACAACCCTTAGCTTAAATTGAAGCTAATACTTACCACTTGCTCCTCCTTAGGTTCTTTCTTTGATTCTACAACTTTGGGTTTGCTAGATAACTTAAAACACCTTACCTTGAAATTCTAAAAACCATAGAATTGAAGGTCTCATCAAAGGGAACAAGGTTCATGAAGAGCTTTTGAACCATAGAAGTGATTTGATACAAGAAAATCAAACTAGAAAGGTACCTTTGCTTCTTGTCTTTCTCTCGTTCCTTATTTATTGGTCGAAATATTCAATTGTGAATAGAGTAGAATGGGTCAGATTTTTCCTCTTCTGTTGCCCTTAATTACTTGGCTAAAAGTTTACCAAAGAGAAAGCAAAAATTGTGGCCATAAATCACTCTTCTTGAACAAGTCAACAAAGTTATCATGATGGTAACTTCTTATGGTAAATATTTTGACTTTCTTTTCCCTCTTTCCTATTCTACATGGACAAAATTTGGCTGCCAAAATTGAGCAAAATATGTTAACTAATTGCCTCCTCCAATGTTGATTTTAATTGTAGTTATTTGCCTACAATTTTTGACTTTTCTTCTCATCTTTTCCACTTGACTTAAATGTCTTCCCCAGGTCACTATTTGTGTTCAAATACTCATTTTCTCTCTCTTGCCTCATGTTGGATGAAATATTCGCTAAAGAAGGAATAAATAATCTATCATAAGTCCCACCTCCTTCAACAATAGTCTTAAATTGTCAAGTAGCATGAGAAAATTGACGTTTTAACTTCATTTTCTTGGCTATAATTAATCCCTCTTGAATTAATATGGATCATGTAAATTATTTTTCGTTTCTTTCTTTTGATTTCTTATAATTACTTCTTACTTTTGAAGAGCAAATCCTAGCCCTCCAATTTGTTTTCCAACTTTAATCTCAAGATCAAAGGGTAAATATCCCTTTAGCCCTTAATTATGGCAACATTATTTAGATTGCCATTAACTCCTTATTTGTTTCATTTCTTTCTCTTCTATATGCCATTTTCCCTTCTTATGTTCAAATTTGGCCTTTGGTCATTTTTGACTTTAGGCTAAAAGACTAAGTAGTTATCTCAAGTTAATCATAACTAAAGTCATAATAAAATTTTGGAGGGTAATTTTGTCATTAATCCCACTATATATTATGTACATTTAGCCCTTGAGTACATTTTGGGGCATTACACGTCATTTGTAATCAGACTTGATTGTTGAATGAAAGGCTACATTTCTGTACTTTGCTTCTTGAGAGTGGATTCTCTCTAAAGAGAGTTATTCTTAGAACTAATAGACTTATCAAGGTTTCATCAAAGTTGTGGCGACTTTCAATTTGACCACTTTTGCTTTGTGTTTTCCATAATTCAATAGGTCATTTTTATTGTTTAGAATATCTTCTTTCTATTCATTTTGATTTCATCTCAATCCAAAATTTTCACAGTGAGTTATAGGCTTTTCAAAAGAAACACTTTTATGGAATTTTTGGGTTCATATTGCTTATATTGTTCTATTTGGTGATAGATTATGTATTCTCTTGAAATTTCAGTTAAAAAAAGAAGGAAAAAAGTGCATCAGAAAAAGAAAAGGAAAAAATATATAGACAAAAAAAAAGAGAAGAAAGTTTAAATTGATGTGCTGGAAGTGCTCTATGCATCTATCTTGATATCCAGAATTTTATCGAACCTTTTCAATGTGTCAATTAAACTTTTGATTTCCTTGAACTCCTTTTCCTGATACTCACTTTGATATTTCAAATTTTTAAGTGTTGCGTTGATTCTGCAAATTGTGATTGCTTTGATTATGAATTGCTTAGTTCTTTAAAGAGCCTCAAGAGTAATCTAAGAAGGGAAAAAGGCAAGAGTGAAATTCATCAATTTAAGAGCCAAAATTGAGTGAAACATGAGTATAGAGTGACATTCTTGAGGGAAACATATGTGAAATTTATAAGGAAATTTATTTCTCTAATTTCTTTCTTGCAGATTACAATGTCTAATGCCAAAGAAACATCTGGTGGTAATCCAACTAATTTAGACAACCACCTTAAGGTAATGCAACAACAATTTGTACATATGAATGTTGTTTTTGGAGAAATAAGGGATAGGATGGATAGGCAAGATGAAAGGATGGCAAATATGCAAATAGTTCAACCAAATCCTAGAAGGCACACTAGGCAATGGGATGCTTCTATGGATGGATTTGAATGAAAATAATGAGGTTAGTAGTGCTAGTAAGGAATATTTTGAATCTGAATATGAGGTGGGAAGAAATAGGAACAGAGGAAATAGGAGGTATGGGAGAAGACATAGAAAAAATATTCCTTGGGAAAGAAATAAAGTGGCTGGAAACCTTGGGAGCATCAAAATGAAAGTACCACCTTTCCAAGGTAGGAGTGATCCTGAAGCATATTTAAAGTGGGAGAAGAAGATAGAAATGAATTTTGAGTGCCATAATTATTAATAGGCTAAAAAGGTAAAGTTGGTAGCAATAGAATTTACTTATTATGCTATTGTTTGGTAGGATAAATTGGACATTAATAGGAGGAATAATGGTGAAAGGCCTATAGCAACATGGAGGGAAATGAAAACTCTAATGAGGAGGAGATTTATTTCTAACCATTACTATAGGGAGCTTTATCAAAAGTTGCAAACCCTTACACAAGGCTCTAAGAAACATAATGCTAGAGAAAACATCATATAACAACATGTAATATCTTGAATTTTGGGACTAGAGGCTTGAGAATGAGCCTGAATTAAAGGGACTGCTAAGTCCCAGTTTAGCAAGAGTCCCAGGAAGGTATAAGGAATAGAATAGCTTGTAGAAATCGCACCCAGAATAGAATATGAATTTCAACGCTAATTAGTCAAAAGAAAGTATCTGATTCCTATATGTCAAAATGACATAGAACCTAAATCAGTTACTAATGAAAAGGGAAATTGTGCCTAGAAAGAAGAAATAAAGAGAAATTTAAAGAAAGAAAAGAACTAATGGCAATTCAATTAATGTTGCCATGATTAAGGGCAAAAAAGATATTTGCCATTTGATCTTGAGGTTAAAATTGGAAACCAAGATGAAGGGCTACGATTTGCTTTTGAAAAACAAGTATAATCATAAGGTTGAAGAGAAAAAATCAACTCCCTTCTCTCATGGTTAAATTCATCCAAACAAGGGCAAAAATGGAAGAAGAAAGAGTTGGTCAAAGTTTCAAACTTCTTTGCAAGAAGACTTTGGTCTAGAACCTAAATCGGTTACTACCATTGATTCTCCTTTCCTTTTGTGAAGTATTTTCATCAAGGGCAAGGGAAAGAAAAGAGGAAAAAGAATTAAATTCACTTTATGATCAATGACCAAGCCAAAAAGAAGAGGAGGAAGAAAAAGTTAACAATTGCAACTTCAAAAATTACTGACCAATAGCAAGATAAAGCAAGAAATCTCCCATTTTGAATGTTGATTTCAACCAAGAAAAAGGAGAAGAAGGAGGAAAGAGAAAGCTTTATCAAAAGTAAAAACTTGCACAAGAAGCCTAATTCTTGGCCACACAATATTTCTCTTCTTTCTGCAGCACATTTTTATCTAAGTATTTGTATGGGATGGGGATTAATGATTTAAACTCCTCACACTCTCATTTCACACTCATTTTAGATGGCCAAGAAAGGAGCAACTAAGAGAAAAAAGAAAAGGAAAGAGAAAGAAAAATAAAGAAGTAAAGTGAGTCCTCCACTTTGATTTTCACCTTCAAGATCACCCCTCTAGCTCTTGAGGCCTTCATAAAATTTATTCTCCTCTCTAAGAGCTTTATTTCTATGGCCTTCTTAAAGTAAGTCTTTTATGCTATCTACAAAGTGCCAAAATTGTAGAACTCAAGAACAAGTCATAGAAAGTGAAAGAGGTGAGTTTAGGCTTCATTTTGATATATATATATATATATATATATTGTGTTGTTTGGATGAATTTTTGGGATTTTTCCATGCTACCCTAATTTCAGTTGTGTTAGGGTTTTAGGGCTTCATGTTGATTTTATCATAGAAATGAGGTTATATGATGTTAAATGATGATTGTAGCAAGTATTACAGCCAAACTAGTAAGAAGTCACTTTCTGACAATTTAAGTTTTATTCAGTTTTGGTATTTTTGAGATCTCCAATTGATTCTTTGGGCAAAATTGTGTAGGAATAGGTTATTGGTATTGATAAGTAAAATATTTGCATATTAATTTTTCCTTATATGATGATTTTGTGGATGATATTTGAGCTCAATTTAATAAATTTGGGTGTAATTAATAAATAAATAATCATTTTGGTATAAAATAAAATTTCTTGAAAAATACTAAATTAGACCCTCTTTCAGTTTTTAGGCAATATCTGGAGCTCTAGATGTCAGATTAGGATGTTCTTTATAAGGATAAAAAGCTAAGAAAGAGCACTACAACTTTTATGTTGAGACCAAAATCTAGTTCTATCTCCAAGGATTTTGAATTTTGCTTGGAATTTGAGAGCGAGAATCATCTACCATTCCACCAACCATTTCATCTACCACTTCATCTTCCTTTTCACCTACTACTTCATCTACCACATTCTATCTACCACATTTCATCTACCACTTCATCTTTCTTTTCATCTACTATTTCATCTATCATATTTCACCAACCACTTCATCTACCCTACTCTATTCTTCCCTATATATAGCCACCTTCTCCTTCACATTTTACACACAAATTCATATCCATTACTCTCCCCTCTTCTTCACTTATATCCATTTCATATCCATTACTTTCCTGTCCTCTCCACATACACCATCTTAGAGTTAATTTTATACATTGTATTACTTTTTGCATGCCTCCATCTTGGAAGGATTAGGATTGTATTACTTTTTGCATGCCACCTACATAGAAGATTTTACCTCCTAAAGGGACGGCTAGATTTTTCCATTTTTCATGCATCTTTTGTTGTATATTTATGTTTGAGAATTTAATATTCAAGTTTTATGCAGTATTTATGAGGATTTCATTCTAGTTTTATATAATGTCAATTTATTTATTTTTTTGTTTTAAATTTTATCATGAGCTAAATTTTCATTTTCCTAGGAATAAAGGATTTAATCTTAACTTATTAAATCTAGTTTGAATTTCTTGTTCATCATTGAGTTTTAATTATTATTCTTAATGGTTTTGATTGACTAGCCATCTTTTAAATGATTTCAATATGCATGTTGAGACTGGAAGGAGTTGCATTTATATATATCCTATAATTAAAACCATGACTTGCATAAGAAATAGGAATATATTCATATGAGTTGTGTAGTCTTACTGAGTTCCATAAATCTTAATGCATAATTAATTGCTTAAATTCATATAGGAATATATTGGATTAGCAATTAAATATAGAATTGCTTGACCTTGGAAGAGGCTAGAATTAAATTAGGGAACTCAACTTTCAATCATGTGGAATAAATTGGGCTAGAATAGAAAAGTGATTCAATCTGGAATTTTTTAAGTGAAACCTGACCCCTAGGTCTTTTTCTGATATTTGCTTTCATATTATTTGCACTCATATTTAGTCATTTTATTTTGTTCTCTTAATCACCAACTACTCGATCAACTAAATAGAATTAAAATGACTCATTTTGGTACTTATTGATCAATCCTCGTTGGAACGATACTCTACTTACTTCTGTGTTACTTGATTACGATAGTATACACTTGCACTTTTTAATGAACCATTTACACTCATAACAATTATGATTTTAGAAATATTAGATTGCAAATCCAAAAATTGGAATTGAGCATAGTACTACCAGAATGTGATTTCTAGGAGGCAGCGTATCGTGGCATGCTTTTAAATGACCAAATATGTTCCAATGGACATGAAACTTTCCAAAATGAAATTATACATATCAAGCTTTAATTTGATAGGTCATTTGTGCCATTTGGATCAGTACACTGGGAATTATGAATTTTTGAAGTTAGATATTGAATCTGGATATGTTGGTCATTAAATTTACTTAATGACACATTTTCAAACTATAATTACAGCTATTAAGATAGGGGTTAATTTTTTTGTATCACAGCTATAGTTCCTAGCAAGGGTAGATTTTTTCTAGGATAGTTGTCATGGTTATTTCTTTAGTGATGATAGTTAACCTATGAATGTTTGTGGTATACACATGCAAGTTCCTGTATTATTGGTGTATTGTTTTTAAGGAATATATGTATACATGTATTGTTATATTGACGTGGTGAATCATTTGTAAAGTGAAAAGAAATAATGGTTCGCCCATAGGTGCGACGTGTAGAACAAGAGGTCAAAGAGATACATGACAACCCACCCGATCCCATGCAAGTGAAGATGCGCTTGTTACTAGAGCAGCGGATATGATCAAAGAACTAAGGGAAGAGCTCCAACAATACAAAGAAAAATGCATTGCTGATAGAGTTCAATCAACCCAGGAAGAGACTCAAGAGGAGACACAACATGAAGAGATAACAGAAGGGTCGATTCGAGCTCAGGAGTCCCCGCCTCATACAGTACCGAACTAGGAGTCATATAGGGTACCAGCCCGAGAGGAGAGAGATATACAATATTGGTCTCTAAATTTTGCAAACATCTACCTCTAGTGTTTAAGGGAAGGTTTGATCCCTAAGCACAAAAGATTGGCTAATCTGGTTGGACAAAAATTTAAACTGCTATACTGCCCAATTGAGGTGAAGGCATAGTAGCCATCTACAAACTTGAGGGAGATGCTGACTGGCGGTGGTAGAATATTGCTATGACATTATGCAACTAGAATGAACCTCTGACCTGGAGCTGTTTCAAGAACAATTTAATGACAAGTACTTCCTAAGTTCAGTGAGAATAAAGAAAGAATTAAAATTCCTATCCATTAAGTAGGGTGATAAATAGACATTCGATGACTACCTTTCTCACTTTATTTGGCTAGCCTGGTACTCCTCTTATCTTTGAAGCATAGATGATAAGGAGTGGAGTTCTGATATGCTGATCTAAGTCTTGTGGTGTGAGCTGAGGAAAAGTTTAGCCACCCACCAGTTTATCATTTTCAATAAGGCTATAAAGGAGTACGAAATCACAGAAAATAATTTGAGAAAATTAAACCCAACCAAGGGTAGTGGTCGTGGTGAACCCAGTAAGGGTAGTACTCCATAGTACTCCTTAGAAGCGGAAGGGTCAGGGATCCTAATCTAAATGTAGTGACAAGAAACCTTATCAATTAGAGGATTTTGAGAATCAAAAATCCCCAGCGGTATGGATATGTATCGTTGTGGTAAGTCACATTATTGTAGAACGTGTTATGGGCAAGTGATATGCTATAACTGCAAACAACCGACATATTACTAGTAATTTTAAACGGTGATCAGTGGAGCAAAGACCAAGGAATCGAGGCAGGGTGTTCGCTATGATACATAAAGAAGCCAGGAAATCCCCTGACCTGATTCAAGGTAACATCATTCTTAATGGTAGTTTACTGCAAGTTTTATTTGATTCAGGTGCAAGTCATTCTTTCATTGCTTATGACTGTGTGAAGCTCCTGGGATTTCATGTTTATAAACTACTATTTGATGTGGTTGTGTTGACGTTGATGGGTGTCAAGGCTGTGACGGCTGAGGCTTGTTTAAATTGTGTGATAATCGTTAAGGGTCATGAGTCTACTATCGATTTAATCTGTCTATTGGTCTATCAATTATAAGTCATATTGGGTTTTGATTGGTTGATGACAAATAATGTGCTGCTTGATTGTGGGAACAAAAGAATAGTGTATCCTACTTTACAGAATGATTGCAATATGAGTGCTAGTTTGAACTTCCTCTTAACAGCCAAAACTAAGAAATATCTAGAGAAGGGGGTGCCAGGGTATATGGTATTTGTTTCTATGCAAGGAGAGATAAAAGAAACACTAAACAATATACTTGTGGTAAAAGAGTTCCCTGAGGTGTTTTCGGACGATCTTAGCGGATTACCTCAATAGAGGGAAGTAGAATTCCCAATTGAAATTGCGTCTAGAGCTGGTTGTTTATCAAAGGCCATATACTGAATGACCCCAAATGAGATGGCAGAACTAAAGAAACAAATTAAAGAATTTCTTGATAAAGGGTTTATTCAACCCAATGTTTTACTGTGGGAAGCTCTAGTATTGTTTGTTAAGAAGAAAGATGAGAGTCTGAGATTGTGTGTGGATTATAGAGAATTGAACAAGATAAATGTCAAGAACAAATATCCTCTTTTGAAGATTGATCTAACATTAGGTTATCATCAGTTGCGTGTGAAGGAAAAAGATGTACTGAAGACTGCTTTTAAGATGAGGTATGGGCACTATGAGTTTCTGGTAATGCCCTTAGGGCTAACCAGTACATATATGGTATTCATGGATTACATGAATCAAATCTTTTTATAGTATCTAGATCAACTTGTGGTAGTGTTTATCGACAACATTCTAATATACTCCAAGTGCAACGAGGAGCACGAGCATCATTTGAGAAAAGTGCTAGAGATATTGCGTGTAAAGCAACTCTATGCCACGGTGAGTAAGTATAAGTTCTAGCTTTCAGAACTAAAGTTCCTAGGCCATATTTTACAAGAAGGGGTCTCGGTAGATCCCAGTAAAGTAGAAGCAGTACTTGACTGGAAGAGACCAGAAACTGTTACTGAGATATGCAGTTTTCTGGGTCTTACTGGTTACTACCAGAGATTCATTTAGAATTTCTCCCATATCGCCTTGCTGATTACCAAGCTCATGCAAAAAGATCAACCATTTAAGTAGGATGAACATTATGAAAATAGTTTTGTTGATCTGAATGAGAGGTTAACTATGGCACCAGTATTGATTATACCTGATCCCAGCTTGACTTATGTTGTGTATAGTGATGTGAGAAGCAAGGGTTAGGATGTGTCCTTATGCAGCAGGGACGAGTAGTGGCCTATACCTTTTGACAGCTGAAGCCTCATGAAATGAATTATCCCACTCATGATCTAGAGCTTGCGACGATTGTGTTTGTATTGAAGATATGGTGACATTACTTGTATGGTTGATGGTGGAACTGTACTGCAACCATAAGAGTCTTAAATATTTGTACGATTAGAAAGAATTGAATATGAGACAGAGCCAGTAGATGGAGTTGCTGAAAAATTTCAACCTGGAAATTAAATATCATTTTGGTAAAGCAAATGTCATCGTGAATGCTCTTAGTCAAAAAACGGTGCTAGATAGTTGCAATAATAATGATACAGGTACTAGTTGTAGTAATGATGATACAGGAGGGAAAATTAATAGAAAACTTTTGGGATTTGAATTTGTCAAATTAGATCCTGAGTACTAATTATATTATTTCCAAAGGGAAAACTGATCTAAGGGCTAAAATTGAAAAGGATTAGAGGCAAGATGATTGGGTGCAGTCCATTTGGACTATGATCCAATGAGGTGAGACTCAAGACTATAATTTGTCACCTAGTGAATTGGTGCGATACATGAAGAGAATTTATTTTCCACTAAAGGATGACTTGAGGGAAAAAATCCTGGATAAGGCACACAGGAGTTGGTATACTTGATAAGTAAAATATTTGCATATTTATTTTCCCTTATATGATGATTTTATGGATGATATTTGAGTTAAATTTAATAAATTTGGTGTAATTAATTAATAAATAATGATTTTGGCATAAGATAGAATTTCTTGAAAAATACTAAATTAGACAATCTTTCAGTTTTCAGGCAATATCTTGAGCTCTAGATGTCATATTGGGACGTTCTTTATATGGATAAAAAGCTAAGAAAGAACTCTACACCTTTGATGTTGAGACCAAAATCTAGTTCTATCTAAGGGTTTCAAATTTTGCTTGGAAGTTGGAAGCGGGAATCATCTACTATTCCACCAACCATTTCATCTACCACTTCATCTTGATTTTTACCTACTACTTCATCTACCATATTTCATCTACCACTTCATCTTCCTTTTCACCTACTACTTCATTTACCATATTTCATCTACAACTTCATCTTCCTTTTCACCAACTACTTTATCTACCACATTCTATCTACTACTTCACCTATCACATTTTACCTAATACTTAATCTAACCTACTCCATTCTTCCCTATATATAGCCACCCTCTCCTTCATATTTCACACACGAAGTCATATCCATTACTCTCTTCTCTTCTTCACTTACAACCATTTCATATCTTTTACTTTCCTCGCCTCTGCACATACACCATTTTAGAGTTAATTTTATGCATTGTATTACTTTTTGTATGCCTCCATCTTGGAAGCCTTAAGATTGTATTACTTTTTGCATGCCACCTACATGGTTGTATATTTTTGTTTGAGAATTTAATATTCAAGTTTTATACATTATTTATGAGGATTTCATTCTATTTTTATATAATGTCAATTTATTTTTGTTTTGTATTTCATTTTATCATGAGCTAAATTTTCATTTTCCTAGGGTAATGACGTAGCTTACTAATAACGGATTGAATCTTAACTTATTAAATCTAGTTTTAAATTTTCCTTCATGATTGAGTTTTAATTATTATTCTTAATGCTTTCATTTGATTGTCTATCTTTTGAATGATTTCAATATATATGTTAAGATTAGAAGGAGATACATGTGTGTAGACCCTATAATTTAAACCATAACTTGCATATGAAATAGGAATATATTCATGAGTTGTGTAGTTTTATAGAGTTCCATACATTTTAATGCATAACTAATTGCTTAAATTCATATAGGAATATATTGGATTAGCAATTAATTGTAGAATTGCTTGACCTTGGAAGAGGCTAGTAATTAAATTAGGAAAAGTCGACTATCAATCATGTGGAATAAATTGGGCTATAATAGATAAGTGATTCAATCCGGAATTTGTTAAGTGAAATTAGACTCCTAGGGCTTTTTCTCAATAGTTGTCTCAATTTACTTATCTTTTATTTTGTACTCTCAATCACCAACTAATCGATTAACTAAATAGAGTTAAAATTACTCATTTTGGTATTTAGTGATCAATCCTCAAAGGAACGATACTCTACTCACTTCTATATTCCTTGTTGAAGACAGTGTACACTTACACTTTCTAATAGACCATTTACACTCGTAACAATACTCTTTACCCTGGAATGGCCAAAATGTATTAGAATTTGAAATTTATGTATTAGTGGCCGGGATTGAAGAGTGATGTGACCAATTATGTAGTGAGGTGTCTTACTTGTTAGAAAGTAAAGATTGAATACCAAAGGCCATCGAGATTACTTCGGAGTCCTGAGATTCCATAATAGAAATGGGAAAGTGTGACCACGGATCTCATTATGAGATTGCCTAGGAACAGAAAACTATGATGCAATCTGGGTGAAGCGTTGTATGGGAGGAAGTGCCAATCACCTTTATGTTAGACAGAGCTGTCTAAGAGAAAGTTGTATGGGCCAGATCTTATTGATCAGACCACAAAGCATATTAGAATCATAAGAAAAAGGCTCATTATAGCGTAGAGTCAACAGAAAAGCTATGCTAATAAGAGGAGAAGACCTCTAGAGTTCAAAGTTGGTGATCATGTGTTCTTGAGAGTGTTTCCTGTCACAAGCATCGTGAGAGCAATTCAACTAAAGAAGTTGAGTTTATGGTATATAGGTCCTTTTAAGATTCTTATGACAATTGGACCTATAGCGTATCGAATATCCCTACCCTCGAACTTGAGCAAGCTCCATGATGTGTTCCGTATTTCCCAACTAAAAAATTACCAACTGGATCTTATGCACATTATTTAGTATGAAGATGTTGACTTGCAAGACAACTTTACCTATATGGTAGGCAAGAACAAATTATTGATAGAGAATAAAGGTAGCTCAGACACCGAAGCATCCTATTTTATGAAAGTGGTCTGGAAGGGAATGTCTCAGAGGGAAGCCACTTGAGAAGTAGAAGTGGACATGCAGAGGCGTTATTCGGAGTTTATGGCTCAAGTTGTGTAACAAATTTTGAGGATTAAATTTATTTTACAAAAGGAGAATTGTAATGCCCTAAATTATGAATAAGGGCTAATGACTCCAAAAGTGAATGCAATTAATATTAAACAAACACTTTCGGAGAATGCAATGAGAATTGTGATCTGAATGAGTAGCAGATAGTGCCCAAACCCTGTATTTAAGCTTAATTGTATTGTTAAGGCTTAAAATGAATTCAAAAAGAAGGAAGGGCACATGGATGGGGAAATAGAATGAGAAACTGTGTTAAGTGGTGATCAAAATGGAATTTCCATAGTCAGGGGAAAAATGGGAAGAAAGAAAATTATCGGCCAATTAGTCAACAATTGAATAGGGATTCCACTAATAACTTAAAGATTAAGTGGAGTGACTAAATGCGAAGTGAACAAGAGAGAAGAATCACATGGTTGCATGCATATTAGAGAAGTCACAAGATTGTGACACATGGCATTACTTGGACTATTGGATCAAGGTCAAAGTTTCAACTCACTTTCTTTTCTCTCTCTCTCAAGGTTAGTTAAGTGTGTGGGGGGGGGAGGTTGAAATCTAATCATCATCATCATCATCATCATCTCATATTCTCTCTCCAGCTACTATTGTCGACCAAGAAGAGGAGGAAAGTGTTGGAAATTATGCCCAAAAGGCCAATCATTGTACTTTGAACATTATTAATTTAATGAAATTTCTCCATTTTGTTATCATATTATTTGCATGTTAACTGTTAAATTGTATCCTTGGATAAATCATAAAAATTATCCTAAAATGTCCTTAGTCGGTCATCTATACAATAGCAAAGATGAAACAAGACTAGTATGACTTTGATAAGATATGGAGATACGAATCAAAGTCTTAGGCACTTGTAAGAGTACAAGGTGCTGGACCGACCCACTATGAGAAAGCTACATGGATCAAGTCATAAGCTTTTCTCATGTATAACCATGTCACAATGCCCTTAGACCAGAGGTTATCATGGATTCCTACATGAAAGTTGTTAATCTTTGAACTAGTCAAAAGTCGCTTTTGACCGGGTGATGATAAAGGCTACGATCAGGCTAGGTGGTTTTTTCATGCAGAGGAATATGAATGATCAAGATGGAATTTGTCCCTCACATTAGTTGAGAGATATTACTGGGCCCCTCGATGAGTGAGTCTGAGAAATGTATGGCCATACTATGATAGAAAGGAGTTTCCATTTCTATTGTCAGGCTACTCAGGAATGGAGAAAGTAATGGTCAGGAACAAGAGCATGACATTATCTATGCCTTATCCTTGACCGATATATCGTGAGACAAAAGGGATGTGACATGGTTGTATGACAGGTTGCATCGTGTTAACGATCCTCATATGAATTGGGTAGTCGAAATGTCTTGCTAAAGGCCTCTTGCGACTTGTGGGTAAGTACCGTTATTGGCCCATTACCAACTTCATATGGGTGTACAGGGTCGCATACAAGAATGGCCCAACACGAGATAATGTTTAATTTGGGGTGGACGAATTTTATATTTATATATATAATATAAAATTTGTTAATAATATTATATAGATATATATTTTCAAAATACATATCTTATATATATATATATATGTGTGTGTGTGTGTGTGTGTGTATTATATGATATTATTATATTGTGATAGTTTTAAATTTAATCTATTAAGATATATTAAATTTAATAACTAACATGATAGAGATATAATATCTCAGATTTAATTTATGAAGATAACTTAAATCTAATGGCCCTTTATTTGGATTAAATAAATAGGTTAAATTAAAACTGTTGGACAGATTTAATTTAAACTAAATTTATTTAATTTGCTCATCAAGATAATTAATTGTTAGTTAATTTCAAAATTAATGAAGATTAATTTTGAAATTCGAATATAGCCCTCATAGGTTATAAACTTGATAGAGTAGATATACTCATACATGCATGAGAAATCATAGCCGTAAGGGAAACCCTAAGAGACATTAGAGGCGCTAGCATGCAGTCCGTGTTGGAGAGCATTCGTGCGGATATCGGAAGAGGGAGCAGACCTAACGTGTTGGCTCCTAGAGATCGAAAACCCTGAATTGAAAAAGGTACGAATTCTTCTAACTCGGTTTAAACGCCGTTGATAGATCCTTGATTAGAATCGGCAAAATTTTTTTAAAATTCTTCCACTGTGCCTACCGATCCTAACAAAAAGAGGAAGAAGAAATCAAAAAAGGTGAGAACATTTAACCTAGTAGTTGTACTCCAATGCTAAAAACCTATTCATTAATCTTGATCACCTTGATAAGGGCTTCCTGTGTATGGTTTTAGATTTTTAAGAGGAGGTGTTTTGTGAGTTCAATAAAAATTGGAGGTTGAAGAATCCAAGAATAAGCTTGGGAAAGTAAAAGATGTGAGTAAAAGTTACCTTTTGATATATATGCTGTAACTATTGGGTGAGACTCTTGAATTCTGGATTTTTGCCTTATTTTTCATGTAATTAGGGTTTTAGAGGATTCATGAGGTTTTGATTGTTGAAATGGTGTTTTATGTTGTGTTATTAACAATGGTATTGCTTAGAGTTTTGAATATGAACTTGTCTAAAATATGAGATTTTGTGTTGCATTGTGGTCAAAACAAAACATGTGAAAATGATGGAAATTTAGGTGTTTTGATGTTTCCATTGGATTCCTTATGGAAAATTATGAGAGAGTGGTGTTGGTTGTGAATTTTGAACCTTTGGAAACACTTGTGCAAAAAATTTGAAATTCTGGAATTTTGTTAAGTTAAAATTCTGTGCAGGGGACCAATTTTGCTTAGTGTTTGAAATTAGCAAATATTGTCAAAATATTATGAAATTTTCTAGTCTTGTAGTAGAAATTACAAGTATTCTAATGATATAAATTTTGTGTCATTTTGATAAATGTACATAAAGTTATGGTCATTTGAAAACAACTAGGAAACAAGAAAGTTGTTGGCCGCGGCGAGCAGATCTTGGCTGCAGCTTAAAACCTTCTGACCAGTTCTTGGCCTTGCCAAAAGGGTCTTGGCCACGGCCTAAATGTTACTAACCTGTTCTTGGTTGCGGCCCAAAAGTTTCTGACCTGATTTTGGCCTCGGCCAATAGAAGTTGGCCATAGCCTAAATCTTTCTGACCATCTCTTGGCTGCAGCTAGAGAGTGGCTTGACCGTAGCCAACGCCTCAAAAACTTCATTTTGAACTTTTGAAAGATGGTCTTTGGTCTAGTTTTTTCTAACCCTTTAGGCATCTATTTGGGCTTATAGCAGCCACCTAAAGGTCACAAATGACAACCAACCCTAATTGTTTTGAAATTAACCATTGGAATAGGGAATAACTCATCATCCTTGATTATGGTTTATAGGATTGGACATTTTCCCAGGGCATGATAAACCAATGCTAGAGCGCAAGCGCAAAGAACAAGGTAGTGACTTGATAGAGCTTAATATTTATATATTTTTATTAATTAATCTTAGGCTTTTGTAGAACTTAATTGAATATTTTGGGCATAATCAAGTGTTAATGTGATATTTTAGTGAAAGGATAATTTGGGAATTAAAGTGGTTAAATTTTTATATTTTTAATTAATACTTGTTATTTCCATTATTTCTTAATTGTGAGAAAAAAATACTACCTTTATGAATCTAATTTTATAGGTGATGACAAATCACAACTCACTTTTTAACCTAAAAAAAATTGAAAAGAAGAGGCAAGTAGGACCATGGTTGTTTTAATTGGCAGCTATGTGAAGGAAAGAAGAGAACTGAATGGAATTGTTGCAGGGGAGTTGTTGGACCGAAATGAAAGAGGTAGGAAGCAGCTGAATTAATGAGAGATGTTGGACTGAATGGGGACCACATGAATAAAGGAAAAAGGGAGTTGACCTATTTATCAATTGAAGAAAGGAGGAGACGTGATGGTCTTGACTAATTTGAAGAGAAAAAGAATTCAGAGGCATGAATAAAAGAGAAAGAAGCAGTTGGGCTAGAATGGGTGAATTGAGAGAAAAATAAGTTGGGCTAAAATGAATAAAAGGAAGCAGCCTATTGGAGGAGGGCTAATGTTGAACCGAAGGGAAATAGAGCTGGACTGAACACAAGGAGAGCTGAACCAACAAAAAGGAGATGACATGATGAGGTGGACCAAAAGGATTGAATTGATCTGATAAAGAAAGAGCCGCTATTTTGGACCGAAAGGAGATAATGGAAGAATAAAAACAAAAGAGGGCTAGTCCACAAAAGCTGCTAGACTGAAGTAATATTGAGGGGCTGACGTAAGAAGCAGCTACACGAGACAAAAGAAGGAAAGAAAGAAGGGATTGGCGGCTGACTGTAAGGGAGAGAGGCACCAAAATGAAAGGAAATGAAATAGAAGGAGGATTGCGACTCTGACAGCAAGACTTGGAAGGGTTGTTTGGTGCTTTTCATATGTTCTCCATGGCTAATTCATTCTCTTTTCATCAAGCTTCATCTTCTTCTTCTTCCATGAGTAGCTAAAGTGTTGGTGATTTCCTTGAGTTGGGTAATGGTTTAAACTTCTAAACTTTAATGTAATTCCTTAAGCTCTCTTTCTAGTTCATAATTATGTAGCTTAGTTAAGTATGTAATTGTGATTTAGATTGTTCTTACCAAGTGAATAAACTTGGTGGTTGAGCTAGGAGTTGATTAATTAAGCTTTGTATGATTCAAATTAGGAGTAGGTTGAATTGGTTATTTCAACTTGGTTAAGTGGATTTAAATGATTAAACTAAATATTTTGAATTGTTGTAATGGGAATTACAATTTAGAATTGGAAGTTAATTATTCATCTCATTGAGTCAATATTAATTGGTAGTATTCATTTAATTGCTACGGTTGAATGAATTAAATGATTATTGCAAGTATCGAGCTAGTGGTAGCTTAGTTCCATCCTTTTGACACATATTATGGAATTCATATAATTAGTAAGCAAGTAAGACTAAAACCTCAACTCAAGGGAATCCCATTTTATCATTATAATAGTTAATTGAATTTATCTTGTTGTTAGTGTTAATTTCAATTCCTTTTGCTTCTTTGTTTTAAAGACCAAAAAAATACAAAAATATTACTTTAGCTTAGATTACTTCATTAGTTTAAGAATGCATTTCCTCCAAATGATTTTTCACAACTTTAAGGTTTTTATCACTTTACTATTTAGAAACTTGGAAATTAATCTCCTCACAAGAACGACCTAGGTTGAGATACTACGCTACATTTTCAAACCTAGTTTTATTTTGTGAACTCACACGACATGGGTTCATCAAATTGGTGCCGTTGCCGGGGAGGATGATTGCCAAGATTTTAAGTAGTTAAGTTTTCTTTTTAGTTGTCATAGTGTGTCTTAGTTTAGTAGGAAGTGTGTAGCATTCATTTGAATTTTGGCAAAATTCTAATTTTTGATTAGTATTGTCTTGCTGAAACTGAAATATTTTTGCCTAGAAAATTCAAAAATTCGACATGTTAAAGTTTTTCAGCATTCTAAGCAAGTCTAATAGCTTTTTCTATTAGGTCTGCTGGATTTTAGCCAAATCGAAGGTTTGCTATACTTTTCTGAATTTTCTTTCTTTTTTTGGTATTTTTCTAGGTTTTTTATTATGTTTGTTTTTTGGGTTTTCTTTGATTTTTCTTGGTTGCTAGTGTGTTTTTGAGTTTGTCTTAGTTAGTTGTTAGTTGTTGAAGTGTTAGGTAGTGGTTTAGGTAATTTTTCATGAATCATAGTTGTTTTGCATTCCATTTGCATTTAGAAAAAAATGCAAAAAGAAATTTGCATTTTGTTGATTTTCTATCATGTTATTAGTGGCCATTATGTGGTTCATTATTGTTTTATGGTGAGCAACTTTGCATTCTTCATCCTTGAAAAGCTATTGGTTGAACTTGAGATTCCAGGTAGCTATCACATTCTGTAATTTGTGCTTCCATTGACTCTACTTATATACTTGCGGTTTAAGGTACTACTTCATTGCTATACCAAATTGTTCTCCTAAAAGGTGAAGTCTTACCTTGCACCTCCTATTTGCCTCTTGTCACATTGCGTTGCACTTGTCTTGTTATTGCTGAAACTGGTCTTACTCTTTAGACACTTGAATTTTGTTGGTTTTGGTTAACTCTTTTGGTTGTCAAAGATTAGTTAACTTAGTTTCTTGTAAGTTGTTAATTTTTGCTATATACAACCCTTCTTCAATTGACCATTTGACCAATTACTTTGCTATAATTTGTGTGTCTATATGAGTCTCCTTATTGTGCATGACTAGATCTCAGAAAACTGAACTTGTGCCTTTAGATAAAGATATTAACAAGACACTTAGGTTGCTTAAGAAAGGTAAGAAAGTTGAATCATATAGTGTAGGGCTTGGACAAGTCATTGACACAGAAGTTGTTGCACATACTTGTGATATTTCTTCTCATATTGGCTCTTCATTCATTATAGATCGCCATCTTGCCATGGATCTAGTTCCTCCTCTAGAAGGTGTACCTCTACCCATTAGGGAGCGTAGAACTATCAAAGATCTTGCCTCTTCTACTGATATTATTGATCCTTTTCCTCTCTTGTCCTAAATTTAATTTTAATTTTGAGTTAAAAGGTCCTTTAATGAGTCACTTACCAAAATTTCATGGTTTGCCTGCAAAAGACCTTAACAGGAACTTGAGGAATATGTATATTGTGTGCAACTCCATGAAACCAATAGGAGTTGATCTAGATGAGATGTGCCAAAAAGTCTTTCATTTTACACTAGAAAACAAAGCTAAGGAGTGGTTCTTGATGCTACCTCACCACAATCCTAATGCTTTAGCCTCTTGAGACACCTTGAAGAATGCCTTGTTGGAAAGATACTTCCCTTCTTCAAAGATAACATCTCTCACTAAGAAAATCTTCGGTGCTAAACAAGGCCTCCATGAATCTTTTCAAGTATTGGTGTCAATTTCAAGAACTCTTAGCCAAGTGTCTACATCATCAAATCCCAGAAGCTCGATTGGTGTAATATTTTCATAGTGGGTTGCTTCCCTAAGAGAGGAAGAGTTTGGATTCATCTTTTGGAGGCATTATTCAATTGCTTACACCTAAAGAAGCTTGGGCTTTAATTGAGAAGATAGCTAGTAATGATCAACAATTTGAAGGGTTGGATGCTAGACAAGTCCATGAGGTCTCACATGCTTCAAGATCTTCAAGGGAGTATGATAATTTGTCATCCAAAATGACAGATATGAGAACTAGACTCAATAAGCTCATGGCCCATCTAAACAATGTGAACATTCATAAGTCACATTCTCAAGCTTTAGTGTCTCCTAGCTGTGACATATGTAGCTCTCACATGTATATTGCTCTTAATTGCCCACACCAACTTGGAGAGGTCTCGACTGTTTTTCAAGGGAGACAAGGATAGAATCAAAATCCTTGGAATCCCTACTCCAACACATACAATGAGGGTTTGATCTCCCATCCTAACTTTAGTTGGAGGAACTAGATCAATTTCAAGGGAGTTCTTCAAATCCAGCTCCAAATCAAGGACCTTCAAACCAATCTAATCCCTAACAGATAGCTGTTGCTACACCTAAATCGCATGCTGCTAAAGATGACATCTCTCAACTTCTCAAGTGTATGAACAATGTGTCATCTTCCATGGGTAACTTAGCCTCAAGATTTGATGAAGAGAGAGCTCAAACCAATTCTAAATTTTTTGACATTGGGACTAAGTTTGACATAATCTTCAACAAGTTGGAGTTATTGGATTCTAAGAATGCTAACCTTACTTCATTTGTTACTCAAATATCTGATAGCCTCAATGAGCAACAAGCTAAAAGTGGACAAGGGTTGCCTTCCAACGCTGTGATCAATCCTAAGGATGTACATGCTATCTCCTTGAGAAGTGGTAAACAAGTCTGATTTGATGAAAATATTGAGAGTTTCAAATCTGGAATGCATTCTAGTGATAGACACAATAAAGAGGTTGAGGTTCTATTGCAACCACAAGTGGAAGATATTGATAGTAGTGATGATTCTAATCAAAGCACTTACCTTACTATTGGAAAATTTGAGAGATTGGTTGAACAAAAGCTTCTACAAATGCATTCTTCTCCAAATTCAAATATGGATAGCAAGCAAGGAGTGTCAACTTCAACAAATACTAAGGTACTTGACCCTTCAACTTCTTCTTTAAGCAAAGGGGAAGGTAAAAAGGTAAATCTCTCTGAAATTCCATTTCCTAATTCATATGTGCTTTGCAAAAAGGTTTCAAATGAAAAGAAATTTCTTGAAGTCTTTCATTGAAAAGGACGTTCCTAACCAAGACTTGATACTCTGCAAGGTAGGAATATCATTCCCAATGAGTAGGATGTCATCTACATAAAGCACTAGAAATACAACTATGCTCCCACTAACCTTCTTGTAAACACAAGGTTCATCGATGTTTTGAATGAATCCAAACTCTTTGACTACTTTATCAAAATGATGATTCCAGCTCTGATATGCTTGCTTTAATCCATAAATGGATCTTTGAAGCTTGCAAATTTTACCAGAGTCTTCTGGATGCATAAAACCTTCATGTTGTGTCATGTACACATCCTCAAGTAGCTTTCCATTAAGGAATGCTATTTTGACATCCATCTACCATATTTCATAGTCATAATATGCTGCAATGGCAAGAAGGATTCTGATTGATTTGGCCATTACAACTAGGGAAAAGGTTTCATCATAGTCTACACCATAAGTTTGAGTGATTTCTTTTGCAACCAGTCGTGCCTTGAAGGCATTTACATTGCCATCCATGTCAGTTTTCTCCTTGAAAACCCATTTGCACCCAATGGTTTTTACACCTTGAGGTGGATCGACTAAGGTCCATACCTGATTGTCGTACATGGATTGCATTTCATACTTCATGGCATTTAGCCATTTCTCAAAGTTTGGTCCCACTGTGGCTTCTAGATAGGTGGTGGGCTCATTTTGCTCAATGAGCAACACATCACGGCCTTCAGTAATCAAAAATCCATATCTCTGAGGTTGAGGTCCTGTCCTATCAGATCTTCGTTGACCTTGTGTTAATTGAGGAGGCTCAACAACTTGTTGTGAGTCTTCTCTAATTTCCATTTATGGTTCTGTACTATCTTGTGACTCTCGAATTTCTTTGAGATGTACCTCGCTCCCATTGGATGTTTTAGAGACAAACTCTCTTTCTAGAAACTTACCATTTCGCATAACAAACACTTTATTATCGGTGGGATTGTAGACATAGTATCCTTTCGTTTCTTTAAGATACCCCACAAAAAGGCACTTTGTGGATCTGGGCGCTAATTTATCGAAGGCTTGTTGCTTAACATATACCTCACATCCCCAGATCTTGAGAAAAGATAAACTTGGTTTCTTTCCAGTCCATATCTCATATGGTGTCTTTTTAATTGCCATAGATGGAACATGATTTAGTGTGAACGTAGCTGTTTCTAGGGCATGTCCCCAAAAGGACAGTGGAAGATCTGTTTGACTCATCATAGATCGAACCATATCTAATAGTGTTCGATTCCTCCGTTCAGAAACGCCATTCCATTGTGGTGTTCCTGGATAAGTCAATTTGTGAGATTATCCCACAACTCCTAAGATGGTCAATGAATTCTTGGCTCAAATATTCACCACCTTGATCAGATCGAAGCGCTTTAATTGTTTTACCAAGTTAGTTTTGTACTTCATTTTGGAATATTTTGAAAATTTCAAAAGATTCAGATTTATGTTTCATTAGATAGATATAGCTATATCTACTAAAGTCATCTATAAATGTAATGAAGTAGACATAACCTCCTCTGGCAGCTATATTTAATGGTCCACATACATCTGTATGTATGAGGCCCAATAATTCAATAGCCCTCTCACTGTGCCCAGTAAAAGGTGCCTTTGTCATCTTTCCTAATAAGCAAGATTTGCATGTATCATATGATTCAAAATCAAACGAGTTTAGAAATCCATCTTGATGGAGTTTAGAAATGTGCTTCTCATTTATATGGCCTAGACGACAATGCCATTGGTAGGTCAAATTCAAATCGTTTGATTTTATCCACTTAGTAGTTGCGTTATAGATATTCCCATTATTAGGATGTTCCAAATTTAATATATAATGACCAACATGCAAATCACCATCAGCATAGAAAATGTCATTACGATAAATAGAACATTTACCATTCCTAGTAGTAGAAGTATAACCTTCCTTATCCAAATAAGAAAGAGAAACAATGTTACTACTTAAAACAGGAACATAATAGCAATTGTTTAAAACTAACAAAAGCCCGAGAATGAAAGTTTGGTCACTATCTCGGAATGACTTGAAAACTCAAATGCCCACTCCATTTTTTATGTTTATTCTAAAGTGCCTAATATTATTGTAAAATTTATCTGTTTGAGCCCTGAACAGCCACATATGCTATTGGGCTAATTTAAGGTCAAAAGAATGAAAGTTTGGTCAGTGTCTCGGAATGATCTGAAAATCAGCATACCCACTCCATTTTTCGTAAGGATTCGTTAATTACTAAAATATTTGTGAAACTCATCTTTTTGGGACCTTAACGGCCATATACACGATTTTGGCTAATTTGAGGTCAAAATATTGAAAGTTTGGTCACTGTCTAAGAATAGCTTGAAAGCTCATATAATCACTCCATTTTTCATGAGGATTCTAATGCCTAACATTGTTGTGAAATTCATCTGTTTGGGAACTGAAACATACTCAATTTGGGCTATGTTGAGGTCAAAAGAATGAAAGTTTGGTCATTCTCTCGGAAGAGCACGAAAATCCATATACCTACTCCATTTATCATAAGTATTCAAGAATGCCTAAAATTGTAGTGAAAATCATATGTTTCGGACCATGATGACCACATACACAATTTTGGCAAATTTGAGGTCAAAAATAATGAAAGTTTGGTTACGGTCACGGAATAGCTTGAAAACTCACATACCCACTTGATTTTTCATGTTTAATCCTAAATGCCTAATATTGTTGTAAGATTCATCTATTTGGGTCCTGACATGCCACATAAGTAATTTTTGCTATTTTACGGTCAAAAGAATTAAGGTTTCGTCACTTTCTCGGAATAACTTCAAAACTCACATACCTACTCCATTCATGATAAGGATTCGAGAATGCCTAAAATTGTAGTAAAAATCATCTATTTTGGACCATAACGGCAACGTACGCAATTTTGACTAATTTAAGGTAAAAAGAATGAAAATTTGGTTATTGTCTCGGAATGGCTTGAAAACTCACATACCCACCCCATTTTTAATGTTTATTCCAAAAGGCCTAATATTGTTGTAAAATTCATCTGTTTGGGCCCTGAATAGCCATATACACTATTTGTACTAATTTGAAGTCCAAAGAATGAATGTTTGGTCACTGTCTCGGAATGGTCTGAAAATCCACACACCGACTCCATTTTTCATAAGGATTTGAGAAAGCCTAATATTGTTGTCAAGTTCATTTGTTTGGGCCTTAAACTGCCACATACGCGATTTGGGCTAATTTTAGGTCAAAAGAATGAAAGTTTGGTCACAATCTCAGAATATAATGAAAATCAACATACCCACTCTATCTTTCGAAAGGATTCGATAATTACAAAATTTTTTGTGAAACTGGTCTGTTTGGGACCTTAAAGGCCATATACACGATTTTGGCTAATTTAAGGTCAAAAGAATGAAAGTTTGGTTACTGTTTCAGAATGGCTTGAAAACTACATACCCACTCCATTTTTCATGCTTAATTAAAATTGCCTAATATTGTTATACGATTCATCTATTTGGGCCTTGACATGCCACGTACCTGATTTTGGCTATTTAAGTTCAAAAGAATTAAGGTTTCGTCAATGTCTCGGAATAGCTTCAAAACTCACATACCCACTCCATTTATGATAAGGAATCGAGAATGCCTAAAATTGTAGTGAAAATCATCTATTTTGGACCATAACGACAATGTACGCAATTTTGACTAATTTGAGGTAAAAAGAATGAAAATTTGGTTATTGTCTTGGAATGGCTTGAAAACTCACATACCACCCCATTTTTAATGTTTATTCCAAAAGGCCTAATATTGTTGTAAAATTCATCTGTTTGGGCCTTGAATAGCCACATACACTATTTGTACTAATTTGAGGTCCAAAGAATGAATGTTTGGTCACTGCCTCGGAATGGTCTGAAAATCCACACACTGACTCAATTTTTCATAAGGATTTGAGAATGCCTAATATTGTTGTCAAGTTCATTTGTTTGGGCCTTAAACTGCCACATACGCGATTTGGGCTAATTTTAGGTCAAAAGAATGAAAGTTTGGTCACAATCTCAGAATAGAATGAAAATCAACATACCCACTCTATTTTTCATAACGATTCGAGAATTACAAAAGTTTTTGTGAAACTCATATGTTTGGCATCTTAAAGGCCATATACGCGAATTTGGCTAATTTGAGCTCAAAGAATGAAAGTTTGGTTAATGTCTCGGAATGGCTTGAGAACTCACATGTCCACTCTATTTTTCATGTTTAATCCAAAATGCCTAATACTGTTGTAAGATTCATCTGTTTGGGACCTGACATGCCACATACGTGATTTTGGCTAATTTAAGGTCAAAATAATTAAGGTTTCGTCACTTTCTCGGCATGGTTTGACATTCCATATACCGACTCCATTTTTAATATGTCTTCGAGAATGCCTAATATTGTTGTCAAATTCTTTTGTTTGGGCCCTAAACTACCATATACACGATTTAGGCTAATTCGAGGTCAAAAGAATGAAAGTTTGGTCTCAATCTCAGAGTGAAATGAAAATCAACATATCCACTCTATTTTTCATAAGGATTCGAGAATCACTAAAATATTTGTTAAACTCATCTTTTTAGGACCTTAATGGTCATATACCCGATTTTGGCTAATTTGAGGTCAAAAGAATGAAAGTTTGGTCACTGTCTAGGAATAGCTTGAAAGCTCATGTACCCACTCCATTTTTCATGAGGATTCTAGATGCCTAACATTGTTTTGATTCGGGTACTGAAGGGCAACACACGCGATTTAGGCTATTTCAAGGTCAAAAGAATGAAATTTTGGTCAGTCTCTCGGAAGAGCATGAAAATCCATATACCTACTCCATTTATCATAAGTATTCAAGAATGCCTAAAATTGTAGTGAAAATCATCTATTTTGGACCATAATGGCCATACACGCGATTTTGGCTAATTTGAGGTCATAAGAATGAAAGTTTGGTTACTGTCTCGGAATGCTTGAAAACTCACATACCCACTCACTCCATTTTTCATGTTTAATCCAAAATGGATAATATTATTCAAGATTCATCTGTTTGGGCCCCGACATGCCACATATGTGATTTTTGCTATTTTAAGGTCAAAAGAATTAAGGTTTCGTCACTTTCTCGGAATGGCTTCAAAACTCACATACCCACTCTATTTATGATAAGGATTCGGGAATGCCTAAAATTGTAGTGAAAATCATCTGTTTTGGACCATAACAGCCACATACGCGATTTGGGCTAATTTGAAGTCCAAAGAATGAAAGTTTGGTCACTATCTCGGCATGGTCCGAAAATCCACATATTGAGTCCTTTTTTCATAAGGATTCGAGAATGCCTATTATTGTTGTCAAATTCTTTTGTTTGGCCCCTAAACTGCCACATATGTGATTTGGGCTAATTTGAGGTCAAAAGAATGAAAGTTTAGTCAAAATCTCAGAATGGAATGAAAATCAACATACCTACTCTATTTTTCATAAGGATTCATGAATTACGAAAATTTTAGTGAAGCTCATCTTTTTGGGACCTTGAAAGCCATATACGCGATTTTGGCTAATTTGAGGTCAAAAGAATGAAAGTTTGATCATTATCTAGGAATAGCCTGAAAGCTTATGTACCCACTCCATTTTTCATGAGGATTCTAGAATGCCTAAAATTGTTGTGAAAATCATCTATTTTGTACCATAATGGCCACATACGCGATTTTGGCTAATTTGAGGTCAACAGAATGAACGGCCACTTACGCGATTTAAGGTAATTTGAGTTTGGAGAATTAAAGATGGTCACTGTCTCGGAATGGCTTGAAAACTCACATACCCACTCTATTTTTCATTTTTATTCCAAAATGCCTAATATTGTTGTAAAATTCATCTGTTTGGGCCCTGAAAGGCCACATATGTGATTTTGGCTAATTTAAGGTCAAAAGAATTAAGGTTTCATCACTTTCTCAGAATGGCTTGAAAACTCACATACCCACTCCATTTTTCATGGAGATTTTAGGATGCCTAACATTTTTGGGAACTTCATCTTTGTAGGCCCTGAACGGCCACCTACGCGATTTATGCTAATTTGAGGCCAAAAGAATGAATGTTTTGACACTGTCTCGGAATGACTTGAAAAAGCACATCCCACTCCATTTTTCATGTTTATTCCAAAATGCCTAATATTGTCTTAAAATTCATCTGTTTGGGCCCTGAACAGCTATATACGTAATTTGGGCTAATTTGATGTCAAAAGAAAGAAAGTTTGGTCACTATTTTGGAATGGCTTGAAAATCCACATACCCACTCCATTTTTCATAAGGATTTGAGGATGCCTAATATTGTTGTCAAATTCATGTCTTTGGGCCCTTAACTGCCACACACATGATGTAGGCTACTTTCAGGTTAAAAGAATGAATGTTTGGTCACAATCTCAGAATGGAATAGAAATCAACATACCCATTCTATTTTTCATAAGGATTCAAGAATTACTAAAATATTTGTGAAACTCATCTATCTACGACCTTAACGGCTATATACACAATTTTGGCTAATTTGAGGTCAGTAGAATGAAAGTTGTCACTGTCTCAAATTTGCTTGAAAATTCATATACCCTCTCCATTTTTCATCAGGTTCCTAGAATTCCTAACATTGTTGTGAAATTCATCTGTTTAGGCCATTAACGGCCTCATACACGATTTGGGCTAATTTAAGGTCAAAAGAATGAAAGTTTGGTCACTGTGTCGGAAGAGCATGAAAATCCACATACCCACTCCATTTATGATAAGTATTTGAGAATGCGTAAAATTGTAGTGAAAATCATCTGTTTTGGACCATAACGGCCACACACGCGATTTTGGCTAATTTGAGGTCAAAAGAATGAAAATTTGGTTACTGTTTCAGAATGGCTTAAAAACTCACATACCCACCCCATTTTTCATGTTTATTCCAAAAGGCCTAATATTGTTGTAAAATTCATCTGTTTAGGCCCTGAACAACCACATACGCTATTTGGGATAATTCGAAGTCCAAAGAATGATAGTTTGGTCACTGTCTTGGAATGGTCTGAATATCCACATACCCACTCCATTTTTCATAAGGATTGGAGAAGGCCTAATATGGTTGTCAAATTCATTTGTTTGGGCCTTAAACTGCCACATATGCGATTTGGGCTAATTTGAGGTCAAAAGAATGAAAGTTTAGTCAAAATCTCATAATGGAATGAAAATCAACATACCTACTCTGATTTTCATATGTTTGGGACCTTAAAGGCCACATACGCGATTTTGGTTAATTTGAGATCAAAAGAATTAAACTTTGTGCACTGTCTTGGAATGACTTGAAAAGTCACATACCCACTCCATTTTTCATGAGGATTCTACAATACCTAATATTGTTGTGAACTTCATCTTTTCGGGCCCTGAACGGCCACCTACGAGAATTGTGCTAATTTGAGGTCAAAAGAATGAAAGTTTGGTCATTGACTCAGAATGGCTTGAAAACTCTCATGCCTACTCAATTTTTCATGTTTATTTCAAAATGCCTAATATTGTTGTAAAATTCATCTATTTGGCCCCTGAACAGCTATATATGCGATTTGGGCTAATTTGATGTCAAATGAATGAAAGTTTGGTCACTATTTCAGAATGGCCTAAAAATCCACATGCCTAATCCATTTTTCATAAGAATTCAAGAATGCCTAATACTGTTGTCAAATTCATGTCTTTGGGCCCTAAACTGCCACATATGTGATTTAGGCTAATTTTAAGTTAAAAGAATAAAAGTTTGGTCACAGTCTCATAATAAAAAGAAAATCAACATACCCAGTTTATTTTTCATAAGTATTCGAGAATTACTAAAATTTTTATTAAACTCATCTGTTTGGGACCTTAACCGCACAAACAAGATTTTGGCCAATTTGAGGTGAAAAGAATGAAATTTTGGTCATTGTCTCGGAATGGCTTGAAAACTAGTATACCCACTCTATTTTTCTTGAGGATTCTAGAAAGCCTAACTTTGCTGTGAAATTCATCGGTTTGGGCACTGAACAGCCACAAATGTGATATTGGCTAATTTGAGGTCAAAAGAATTAAAATTTGGTCACTGTGTCGGAATGGCTTGAAAACTCACATACCCACTCCGTTTTTCATGAGGATTATAGATTGCTTAACATTATTTTGAGATTTATCTATTTGGGCCACGAATGGCCACATATGCGATTTGGGTTATTTTGAGGTTAAAAGAATGAAAGTTTGGTTACTGTATTGAAATGACTTGAAAACTCACATACCCACTCCATTTTTCATGTTTATTCTAAAATGGCTAATATTGATGTAAGATTCATTTGTTTGGGCCCTGAACAGCCACATTCGCTATTTGGGCTAATTTGAAGTCCAAAGAATGAAAGTTTGGTCACTCTCTCGGAATGGTCTGAAAATCATCATACCCACTCCATTTTTCATAAGGATTCGATAATGCCTAATATTGTTGTCAAATTCATGTGTTTGGACCCTAAATTGCCACATACGCGATTTGGGCTAATTTGAGGTCAAAAGAATGAAAGTTTGGTCACAATCTCAGAATAGAATGAAAATCAACATAACTACTCTATTTTTCATAAGGATACGAGAATTACTAAAATGATTGTTACACACATCTATTTAGGACCTTTACGGCCATATAAAATTCTAGGCTATTATTGTTGTAAAATTCATCTGTTTTGGCTAATTTGAGGTCAGTAGACTGAAAGTTTGGTCACTGTCTCAGAATGGAATGAAAACTCAACTACCCACTCCAGTTTTAATGAGGATTCTAGAATGCCTAACATTGTTCTGAAATTCATCTGTTTAGGCCCTGAACGGCCACCTACGCGATTTAGGCTATTTTGAGGTCAAAGGAATAATAGTTTGGTCACTGTTATTAGATCTCTCATGTTTTGATGATAACAAAGGATGGTATGAAAAAAGATTTGATAAACAAATAATTTTGAACAAAGTAATAACAGGGCAAATCATTACTTGAAGTAAGCATTGGAGTAATGAAGAAAGGTCAAGAGAAAAAGCTGAGAAACTTCATGACTGGCAAGTTTTCTAAAGGGTTACTCGAGTAGGTACTCGAGTAATGGACAGAAACTTGAAGTAAACAGAGTCAACCTTCAAGTAACCTGCCAACGTTACTCAAGTAAGCACTCGAGTAATAAGGTAAATGACTTCCAGTTGCTGTCGGCTTGCAAACATTACTCGAGTAGTCACTCGAGTAAAGAGGTAAATCACTGGCAGTTGCTCTCGGCCTGCCAACGTTACTCGAGTGAGTACTCGAGTAACCATGTAAAAGACTTCCAATTGCTCTCGGCTTGCCAATGATACTCGAGTATGTACTAGAGTCCCCTGTTCCAAGAAATATGTTGCTCTCGGCAATTTCTATCCTGCCAATGTTACTCGAAGAGTTACTCGAGTAACTCACTGTGGTAAGCAAAACTTGCAGGTAATACTTGAACAACTTGATCTGCTTTTGTTATACTTCACTCGAGTCACTACTCAAGTATACAGGCATTCAATCACTTATTTAAAATGGATTACCCGAGTAAGTAATTGAGTAATATGCAGAGTTATTTACATAGAACTTCAAGTCACTACCCGAGTAAGCTATGCAGAAACTTTATGTTTACTCGAGTAAGTACTCGAGTAACAAGGTAATAAAACTTGAAGTGCTCTCAGCCTTGAAATCCTGCCAACATTACTGGAGTGAAGCATTGAGTAACATAAAGTTTATTTGAGAGTTTACTCGAGTTGCTACTCGAGTAACCTATGAAGAAAAGTTTCTCATACCCGAGTAAGTATCTGAGTAAATAGGTATTTCCAAAGGTTTGTAAGTTTGTTTACTCCATGCACTACCCGAGTAAAGCAATGTTCATTTGTTAACTTACAATTTATCAATACTCTCACGATGATACTTGAGTAAGTACTCGAGTAAAACTTAATGAATACTCAAGTAACTACTCGAGTATGCAAGTCCAGAAATTCAGAATTAATTCCAATGTTCATTGATTTGTTTCCTATGTGATTAACCTTTCATTGTATTAGTATTCTTAGCATATTTACTAATAAACAATGAAGAGATCTTACCAAATAAGGAAAGTCAAAAGCAACGTTCAAACACTACCTACCGCCACCTACTGTAAACGGATATTTTTCAAATACTGGAAAAGTCAACAGTGGCTGCGCACACTCTAACGGATATGAAGAAAATGTTCCAATGGTTACTATCAACACATCTATATATATGGGAACATCCAAACAGAGAAGAACAAGAAGAAAACACACACAAACGTATTATCAAGTTCACTACTCTATTTTACACATATTTGTAATTCTGTACTCCAGTGATTCTTATTCAATCTGTGAGAGAGATATTTCATTCAAACTCAATATTTGTTATTGAGGTAACTTAAGGTTATGGAACCTTGAGTTGGGATAGGATTACAACTTGTAAGGGGGAGCGAGTGTCCGGGTGAAGGAACTTGCTTGTACTGAGGTGCCAAGAAGCCACTGAATCTTGGAAGTTATAGTGAAACTCTCAGAGAAGCTCTGAGGACTGGACGTAGGTTAAAGTGGTTGTGGTAGAACCAGTATAACTCCCAGTGTACACTTCGGTGATATTTATTCTTACTCTTTACTGCTTTATATTCACCATCAAGTTTTTATATTTGCAACGAAATTTTAGTATCACCCAATTCACCCCCCCTCTTGGGTGAAACGCTTGCTTTAACATTTGGTATCAGAGCATAGGTCTTCTTGTTAAGGTTTAACAACCTAAGAAGGATCCAATGGCAAGCATGGGTGAGGGAATTCTTCCCGACGGAGCATCCATCACTAGACCTCCAGGTTCTAGTGGCAAACACTTTTCTTTCTGGAAAGCAAGGTTCAGAGTATTCATGATGGCTACCGAATATGGGCTATGGGATGTGATTGAAACTAGAAACTATCAACCTACAAAGACTGTAGATTCTCAGAAAATTCCAAAGACACCAGTGGAATATGATGAGAATGACAAGAAACTTATCACTCTCAATAGCAAGGCAATTTTGATGTTACAAAGCGCTTTGAGTCAAAGTGAATACTTCAGAATTTGCACACTTCCAACAGTAAAGGAAATGTGGGAATTCGATCTACTTCGAATGAAATCAGGTGAATCAATATCTGAATTCGAACTTAGATATACTCATCTTGTTAATCAACTTACAGCACTTGGGAAAATCTATGATCAACATACTCAAGTATGAAAGATTTTAAATATTCTTTCTAAAGAGTGGGAGGCCAAAGTTACTGCGATAGAAGAAGCAAAAGGAGAATCAATGAGATCAGTTGCTTCTCTATTTGGAAGCCTTTCTGAATATGAAAGCAAACTAAAGTTCAAAAGGGAACTAGATGACATCGGTGACAAGAAAAAGAAAGGCTTAGCACTAAAAGCAAAAGAAGAAAATCAAGATAAGGATGAGGAGTTTGACGATGATGAAATGGCCTAATCATAAAATGATTTAGAAAGTTCTACAAGAAAGGTCAAGGATTCAAACACTTTCAGAAAGGAGGAACTAGCAGCAAAGATCATATCATCTGCTATGAATGTGGAAAACCAGGACATATCAAATCAGAATGTCCAGAACTAAACCAAAAGAGCAAAGAAAAGAGAAAAGGCAAATTCTTCAACAAAAAGAAGGCCTTTGTATCTGCTATATGGGGTGATGGTTCCTCTGACGAAGAAAGTGATAAAGAAGAAGTAGCCAATATATGTCTTGTTGCTCAAGAAGAAACAGAAGAAGAGGTAAATGATTCTGATCTTACCTATGATGAATTACTTTCTGAATATAATGCTTTACATTCTGAATTCATCAAAGTAGTTAAAGAATTAATTGTTTTCAAAAAGAAAAACAAAGTTCTTGAAATTGAACTTAAAGATAGTTTAGAAAAGGATTGTGAAAATTGTTCTTCTTTGAAAAAGAAAAACACTGATCTCACAAAAACTCTAGAAAAATTTACACAAGGAAGTGAGATGCTAAATGTTATTTTAAAAGCTCAATGATTTTTAAATGACCGATCTGAAATTGGATATGATCTAAAATCAGATAGAAGGAAAGGTAGAAAGAAAGCAGGAGGTAAGTCATATTTGAATTATTTCTAGCATTTTGTGCATACATCAAATCCTTTTGCATTTTGTAACTACTGTAATCGAAAAGGTCATTATACCTCTTCATGCATTTATAAGAAGAAAGGAACGATAGGAACCTACAAATGGGTACCTAATGGATCATATGTTTCAAAAATTTCCTGTACTAACCCAAAAGGACCCAAAAAGAAGTGGGTACGTAAGAATTAGTCTATTTAATTTTAGATATGTCTCAAGGCATCCAAAAACAACAAATGGTACATAGACAGTAGATGCTCTAGACATATGACCAGTGATTTCGAAAGCTTTACCAAATTGCAACCTAAAGAAGGTGGAAAAGTAAAATTTGAAGGAAATCAAACCGGAAGGATAGCAGGACTTAGTGAAATCAAAAATGACAAAGGTATACAAGTCAAAGATGTATATTATGTTGAAGGATTGTGCTATAACTTGCTGAGTGTGAGTTAAAGTGCAGACAAAAACAACTAGGTAATATTTGACTCAGAGGAATGTCTAATTATCAACAAAAATGACTTACTACTTGATAAAAAGAATATCAAGGCTAAGCTCAGAGGAAAAAGGGAAGGTAATTGTTATACTCTAGATATTAGTAGAAATGAATCTGAAAATTGTTTTCTGAGTAATGCCGATGAAAGTTGGCTATGGCATAAGAGATTGGCTCACGTCAATATGCATCAATTAGGCAAACTACTCAAAAAGGATTTAGTTCTTGGATTACCCAAAGTAACTTTAAAAAATGACTTGATTTGTGACGCTTGTCAAAAGGGTAGACAAACTAAATCATCTTTGAAATTGAAAAATGAGATTTCAACAAATAGACCACTACAACTATTGCATATGGATTTTGTTGGCCCAGCAAGAGTAAAGAGTCTTGGTGGCAACTTATATTCATTAGTCATTGTTGATGATTTCTCCAGATTTACATAGGTTATTTTTCTATGATCAAAAGATGAAACTTTTGAAGAATTTATTGTTTTTGCCAAGAAAGTGCAAAATGAGAAAGGTATGTCTATTGCAGGTATTAGGACTACTTATGGTGGAGAATTTGAAAATCAAGCCTTTGAAGAATATTGTGATACTAATGGCATTGATCACAATTACTCTACTCCAAGAACACCTCAACAAAATGGAGTCGTGGAACGTAAGAATAGAGTGCTCACTGAAATGTCTAGAGCAATGTTGAATGAAAAGAACGTGTGTCAAGTTTTTTGGGCAGATACTATGAGTACAGCATGCTATATTTCAAATAGAGCCTATATTAGAACAAAACTTGGAAAAACACCATACGAGCTGTACAAAGGAAGGAAGCCAAACATTGCTTATCTACACATCTTCGGTTGTAAGTGTTTCATACATAATAATGGTAAAGATAACTTAGGAAAATTTGATTCTACAACTGATGAAGGAATTTTTCTAGGATATTCTAACCGAAGTAAAGCATATAGAGTTTTCATTAAAAGAACATGTGTTGTTGAAGAATCAATTCATACTGTATTTGATGAATTTGAATCCTCTGACAAAACCATTGATGAAGAATAGGAAGTTGTTTTAAATCAAGAAAATGGTTAATCTATTTCTAAATCTCTTATTCCAGAAGTTGATGAAACCAAGGAAGAAGAGCAATCACTAGGACAACCTAGAGCCTAGAAATACAATAAAAGTCATCCCTTAGATCAAGTCATAGGAGATGTGAATGAAGGGATCAAAACTAGAAATAGAATTTCAATGAAGTAAGTTTTTCTGCATTCATTTCTGAGATTGAACCTTCTAACATTGATGAAGCCCTATCAGACAATGATTGGGTTATAGCAATGCAAGAATAACTAAATCAATTTGAAAGAAATCAAGTTTGGGATTTGGTTCCCCGACCCAAAGATCATCCGATCATTGGCACTAAATGGGTATTCAAGATGAATCCGCAATTATTGTCAGAAATAAGGCAAGATTGGTGGCCAAAGGCTATAATCAGGAAGAAGGGATTGATTATGAGGAAACGTATGCTCCAGTGGCTAGATTGGAAGCTATACGTGTACTCTTAGCCTTTGCATGCATCAAAGGATTCAAACTCTATCAAATGGTTGTAAAGAGTGCATTTCTAAATGGATACATTTGGAAGAAGTATACGTAGAGCAACCTTCAGGTTTTGAAGATGTAACCAAACCTGACCATGTTTTCAAACTCAAAAAGGCTTTATATGGTTTAAAACAAGCTCCTAGAGCATGGTACGAAAGGCTCAGTAAATTTCTTATTGATCAAGGTTTTGTACGAGGAAAAGTTGATACAACACTTTTTATAAAACGAAAACGTGATGATGTTTTAATTGTTCAAATATATGTTGATGATATTGTTTTCGGTTCTACTAATGAATCTCTGTGTAAGGAATTTTCTGAGATAATGCAGGGAGAGTTTGAGATGTCAATGATGGGAGAATTGAATTTCTTTCTCAGTTTTCAAATCAAACAAAGAAAGAATGGAATCTTCATCTCTCAAACAAAGTACTTGAAAGAGCTATTGAAAAAGTATGGAATGGATGAAGCAAATGGAACGGACACACCTATGAGCTTAACTACGTTGCTTGATTCTGATGTCAAAGGGAAAGACTACAACATCACAAAATACAGAGGAATGATTGGATCATTACTCTATCTCACGGCAAGCAGACCGGACATTCAATTTAGGGTTGGCATATGTGTAAGATATCAATCAGCACTAAAGGAATCACATGCCAAAACTGTCAAACGAATCTTTAGATACCTTGCTGACACACCAGAATTGGGTCTATGGTATCCCAAAGGAAGGAATGAATATCTAGTTGCATATTCAGATTAAGATCATGGAGGATACAAAATAGACAGAAAGAGCACCAGTAGACAAGGGCAATTTCTTGGAGGATCTCTTGTATCATGGTTCAGCAAGAAACAAAATACAGTGTCTCCTTCGTCAACAGAAGCCGAATATGTTGCAGTCTTAAGTTGTGCACAAGTGATATGGTTAAAACAACAACAACAAGATCTTGGTATTTATCTCAAAGAAATACCAATCTATTGTGACAATACCAGTACGATAAGCTTGGCAAAGAATCCAGTTCAACATTCTAGAACCAAGCATATCGATGTCAAACATCACTTCATCAGAGATCATGTCCAGAAGAAAGATGTGAAAGTGATATTCATTCCTACTCATCTTCAACTAGCTGATATCTTCACCAAACCTCTTGCAAAAGATCAATTTCTATACATTAGAAGAGAATTGGGAATGGTAAATCCCAATGAATTGTAAGTTATTTCAGTTTCTCATAATGTTAGATTAAGATATTTGATAATGTTTTGATGATTACTAATTTAAGCATCGGAGTATGTAGAAACTTGTTTTGCAAGAAGATTGAAACTCTGTTCTGAGAAATAAAAACAGAGGTTATCAGAGGACATCATTGCTGGAGTACCAACTTCAAGTAATGACTGACAATGAAGCATTACCCGAGAACAACTGGAAGTAAAAGAGCACTTTACTCGAGTATGTACTCTAGTAATGGTCTTCCAAAACTGGAAGTAATGTATCAAGTTACCTGAAATTTAAATCAAACGGTTCATTTGGTGAGAAATGAACAGTCAAAAGAAGAAAAGGCAGGTTACCCAAGGAATGCCTCGAGTAAACTTGAACATTACTCGAGTAAGGCCTTGAGTAATTGCAGGTCCAGATCACAAATTTGATGAGAATCGACTCAAATCTGCTCTAAAATGGCTATAAAATGATCGAGGGAACATACATGGATAATTACAATATTATTCATGCCAGGTACGCAATTTAAATGACTTATTTTATAAATTTTCTATATGATCACTCGAGTAGGGACTCGAGTAAACATGATATTTACTCGAGTAAGGCCTTGAGTAACATCAGGTTCTAGGTCTTTATCTATCACAAACTCGGTCATTTCCAGAAAATCTTCTCTAGTAAATCACCCAGTCCTCTCTGAAAAACTTTTCACAATCTCTTCCCTATTTGATTTCCGACAAAAACCATCGATTTTTAACTCCAAAAACCTCCAATTCTATTCAGATTCATTGTGCCCTATATCGCGTCTTTTCACTCTGTTTTCTGAGTTTTCAAAACTTTCACTGTTTCAAAATGGTTAGAACCAAAAACCTCACTCCCATAGATTCTTCTGGATCCCCACAACTCTCTGACCCTTTTTCTTCTCCTCCCCGAAAGAGAAGAAAACTCACACCTTGGTCAAAAGCTAAAATCCAACCCAAAACACCAACCAAAACCAAAATATGTTGTGATTAAAGAGACAGTGGTTACAAGGGCTCAATCTAAGAAGAACACCTCTACTGGGAGAGGCAAAAGTGCCAAATCTCCTTCTCCTCCACTTTCTGATTCCTCCACTCCCTTTTTCACACCAAAACCCTCTAAAAAGCCCAAATATGATGTGAATGTGGCTAAGGCAATGGCTGGCATACTTGATCAACTTGAAAAAGGGCAATAATCCAAGAAGTCAGAACTGCCAGAAGAGGAGATCACCAAACCTCCAAAGGGGTTTAATGTCAACAAGTTAGAGGAGTCCCAGAAGTACCTCACATAATTCTCAAGGAGAAAAGTCTGCAAGACACACTGTGTGGACCTCAAAGTACTTTAGGAGGTATTGAAGTATGATCTTAGTCCCTTTCTGGAACCTTTTATGCCTTGGCTATCTATTAAGCTTCCCTTTTACACCAAAGTAGTCACACACTTTTACTGCAATCTTGAGATTATAGATGAACCAAATAGAACTTCAGCCGAGGAAGAAATGACTACTACTATTAGAGGCCAGAAGATACTTATCTCACCTTCTAGGATCAATCTGTGGTTAGGAATAGAGAACCCTCCAGATGACATTTACTCCAAACTCAATTCAAACCAGATTTTCTTTGTTCTTAAACCTGGTGAGCTTGTAGGCCCTTTGAACTTCAAACCTAGTGACATGTGTGATCATCATAGGGTTCTATGGTATATCTACTCTAGATCCCTTGTGAACAAGGCCAACAACTATCCCACTTTTCTGATCGGGACTATAGATGGTTTGCTTCCTTACTCCTGAAGGAACAAAAGGATTTGGGGGAATATATATTTTCTGAAATGAAAAGGTACAGGATAGATGGAACAGCCACAACCCCAATGCCATATCCTCAGATTGTTTCGCTTATCCTAAAGGAAAACAAGATATGGTACTTGGAGAATAAAGAGCATATTGAGAGAGTTACTCTTGTTAGGAGAAATCAAATTGGGAAGGTCAACATTTAAATTCCTCTCAAGGGTCCCTTGGAGTCTGGGTCGAAGAAGAAGAAGAAGACGGAGACTGAGACGAGTAAAATGGATGACACTCAGTCTTCAGCTCCAGCTACCACTACCTCTTCGCCCTCTTTTCTCAATGCCACACTCTAACACTTCATGGAAAATATGCTTAAAGGATTTCATGTGGACATTGCCAATACAAATGCTGAGTTGATAACTCACATGAATGGTAAGATGGCTAAGTTGGTTGAAAAGATGGATAAGAGGCACGAAGAGTTGTTAGCTGAGCAGCGTGCCTAGGGTGAGACTTTGCAGTTGATCTTAGCGAGATTGGACTCTTTAGGTCCTGGACCTTCTGCTGGTCCATCATCATCTGCACCTGAGCCATTTTCATCTCCAGAGCATACACCACCTCCAGAGAACATTCCATCTGACCTTCATCATCCTGAGGTTGAGCCTACTATCCTTGAACCTCCAGTTTCTAGTCCACTTGAGCCAAGACCCAAAGATATCCTATGCTTAGTGGATAACCCTGAAACCAATGAGACCATCCATATCATCATTAAGGATTCACTACCCAAACCTCAGCCTGAGCCCTCTCCTACACCTATTCCATCACCTACCCATACAGACGAAATCTCTCCCTCATCCTTTGATCATCATACTCTTGGTTCTACTGAAGAGGTTGAGACCACCATTATGATTATATATCAGCCCTTTCCTCTTCTTCTAAGAGAAGACATTCATATCCCTCCACTAAATCTTCCTGAACCAGACTCTTCAAGTTCTTCTTCTTTTGATTCTCTGAGTTCAGATAGTCCCTTGGTTCTTCCTGTGAAACCTATTTCTGTGGTCAAGCCTTCCGATCCTTCTCTTGATTAATGAAGACAAAAAGGGGGGAGAAGAGCTTGAGTGTGATTTTATGGATTTTCTGAGCTTATTTTAAGATCATTATGGGTATATGGGTGAACATGGGATTTAGGAAGCTTTTCAACTTATAATTTTTTCATCTTGTAATGTAATTTTAAGTTTAATCCAAGCTTCTTTAAGTTATAATTTCATTTCAAGTCCATTTAAGATTTTAAATTATCATACATTGTGGGACTAATGAGTTTGTTATGTATGCAAGGTGAATATGTTACGATTTCAACATTTTTCAAAACACTTTGAATTTACACTTAACAAAGTTTTCAAAATTATCATTGAATTCAAGAAGTGTTTATTTAAGAACTTAACTTCAAAAATTTTGTTCAAAATCACCAAGTTTTGTCATCATCAAAAAGGGAGAGAATATTATATCTCTCATGTTTTGATGAAAACAAAGGATGGTATGAAAAAAGATTTGATAAACAAATAAGTTTGAACAAAGTAATAATAGGGCAAATCATTACTTGAAGTAAGTATTGGAGTAATGAAGAAAGGCCAAGAGAAAAAGTTGAGAAACTTCATTACTAGCAAGTTTTCTAAAGGGTTACTAGAGTAGGTACTCGAGTAATGGACAAAAACTTGAAGTAAACAGAGTCAACCTTCAAGTAACCTGCCAACGTTACTCGAGTAAACACTCGAGTAATAAGGTAAATGACTTCCAATTGCTCTCGGCCTACCAACGTTACTCGAGTAATTACTCGAGTAACAAGGTAAAAGACTTCCAGTTGCTCTCGGCCTGCCAATGATACTCGAGTATGTATTGGAGTCCCCTGTTTCAGGAAATATGTTGCTCTCGGCAATTTCTATCCTGCCAATGTTACTCGAGGAGTTACTCGAGTAACTCACTGTGGTAAGCAAAACTTACAGGTAATACTCGAATAACTTGATCTACTTTGGTTACACTTCACTCGAGTCACTACTCAAGTATGCAGGTATTCAATCACTTATTTAAACTAGATTACCCAAGTAAGTAATCGAGTAATATGCAGAGTTATTTACACAGAACTTCAAGTCACTACCCGAGTAAGCTATGTAAAAAATTTATGTTTACTCGAGTAAGTACTCGAGTAACAAGGTAATAAAACTTGAAATCCTGCCAACATTACTGGAGTGAAGCATCAAGTAACATAAAGTTTATTTGAGAGTTTACTCGAGTTGCTACTCGAGTAACCTATGAAGAAAAGTTTGTCATACCCGAGTAAGTATCCGAGTAAACAGGTATTTCCAAAGGTTTGTAATTTTGTTTACTCCATGCACTACCCAAGTAAAGCAATCTTCATTTATTAACTTGCAGTTTATCAATACTCTCACGATGATACTCGAGTAAGTACTCAAGTAAAACTTAATGAATACTCAAGTAACTACTCGAGTATACAAGTCCAGAAATTCAGAATTAATTCCAACATTCATTGATTTGTTTCCTATGTGATTAACCTTTCATTGTATTAGTATTCTTAGCATATCTACTGATAAACAATCAAGAGATCTTACCAAATAAGGAAAGTCAAAAGTAACGTTCAAACACCACCTACCGCAAACGGATATTTTTCAAATACTAGAAAAGTCAACAGTGGCTGCGCACACTCTAACGGACATGAAGAAAATGTTCCAATGGTTACTATCAACACATCTATATATATGGGAACATCCAAACAGAGAAGAACAAGAAGAACACACACACGAACGTATTATCAAGTTCACTACTCTGTTTTACACATATTTGTAATTCTGTACTTCAGTGATTCTTATTCACTCTGTGAGAGAGATATTTCATTCAAACTCAATATTTGTTATTAAGGTAACTTAAGGTTGTGGAACCTTGAGTTGGGATAGGATTACAACTTGTAAGGGGGAGCGAGTGTCCAGGAGAAGGAACTTGCGTGTACTGAGGTGCCAAGAACCCACTGAATCTTGGAAGTTATAGTGAAACTCTTAGAGAAGCTCTGAGGGCTGGACGTAGGTCAAAGTGGTTGTGCCAAACCAGTATAACTCCCAGTGTACACTTCGGTGATATTTATTCTTACTCTTTACTGCTTTATATTCACCATCAAGTTTTTATATTTGCAACGAAATTTTAGTATCACCCAATTCACCCCCTCTTGGGTGAAACACTTGCTCTAACAACTATCTCAGAAGGGCAAGAAATTCCACATACCCACTCCATTTATCATAATGATTTGAGAATGCCTAAAATTGTGGTGAAATTCATCTGTTTTGGATCATAACGGCCCCAAACGCAATTTTGGCTAATTTGATGTCCAAAGAATGAAAGTTTTGTCAGTATCTCGAAATGGCTTGAAAACTAACATACCCATTCCATTTTTCAATAGGATTCTAGAATGCATAACAATATTGTGAAATTCATCTGTTTGGGCCATGAACGGTCACATACGCGATTTAGGCTGATTTGAGGTTAAAAGAATGAAAGTTTGGTCACTGTCTCCAAAGAGCATAAAAATCCACATACCTACTCCATTTATGATAAGGATTCGAGAATGCCTAAAATTGTAGTGAAAATCATCTGTTTTGGACCATAACGGCCACATACACGATTTTGGCTAATTTGAAGTTAAAAGAATGAAAATTCGGTAACTCTCTCGGAATGGCATGAAAACTCACATCCCACTTCATTTTTCATGTTTATCCAAAATGCCTAATATTCATGTAAAATTCATCTGTTTGGGATCTAAATAGCCATATACGCGATTTAGGCTAATTTAATGTCAAAAGAATGAAAGTTTGGTCACTATCTCCGAATAGAATGAAATTCAACATACCCACTCTATTTTTCATAACGATTCAAGAATGCCTAATATTGTAGTCAAATTCATGTGTTTGGGCTGTAAACTGCCACATGCATGAATTGGGCTAATTTGACATCAAAAGAATGAAAGTTTGGTCTCAATCTCAGAATGGAATGAAAATCATCATACCCACTATATTTTTCATAAGGATTCGAGATTTACTAAAATTTTTGTGAAACTTATCTGTTTGGGACATTAAAGACCATATACGCAATTTGGGATATTTTGCGGTCAAAAGAATGAAAGTTTGGTCACTGTCTTGAAAAAGAATGGAAATCAACATACCCACTATATTTTTCATAGGGATTCGAGAATTACTAAAATTTTTGTGTAACTCATATGTTTGGAACCTTAAAGGCCATATACGCGATTTAGGCTATTTTGAGGTCAAAAGAATGAAAGTTTGGTCACAATCTCATAATGGAATGAAAATAATCATACCCACTCTATTTTTTGCAAGGATTCGAGAGTTACTAAAATTTTTGTGAAACTCGTCTGTTTGGGACCTTAAAGGCCATATACAAGATTTGGGCTATTTTGAGGTTAAAATAATGAAAGTTTGGACACTGTTTCCGAATGAAATGAAAATCAACACACCCACTCTATTTTTCATAAGGATTTAAGAATGCCTAATAATGTTGTCAAATTCATGTGTATGGGCCGTAAACTGCCACATAAGCAAATTGGGCTAATTTGTGGTCAAGAGTGAAAGTTTGGTCACAATCTCAAAATGAAATGAAAATCATCATACCCATTCTATTTTTCATAAGGATTCGAGAGTTACTAAAATTTTTGTGAAACTCATCTATTTGGGACTTTAAAGACCATATACGCAATTTGGGATATTTTGAGGTCAGAATAATGAAAGTTTGGTCACTGTCTCGAAAAAGAATGAAAATCAACATACCCACTATATTTTTCATATGGATTCGAGAATTACTAAAATTTTTGTGAAACTCATATGTTTGGGACCTTAAAGGCCATATATGTGATTTGGGCTTTTTTGAGGTCAAAATAATGAAAGTTTGGTCACAATCTCATAATGGAATGAGAATAATCATACCCAATCTATTTTTTGCAAGAATTTGAGAGTTAATAAAATTTTTATGAAACTCATCTATTTGGGACCTTAAGGGCCATATACGCGATTTGGGCTATTTTGAGGTTAAAATAATGAAAGTTTGGACACTGTTTCCAAATGAAATAAAAATCAACATACCCATTCTATTTTTCATAAGGATTCGGTAATGCCTAATATTGTTGTCAAATTCATGTGTTTGGGCAGTAAACTGCCACATACGCAAATTGGGCTAATTAGTGGTCTAGAGTGAAAGTTTGGTCACAATCTCAAAATGGAATGAAAATCATCATACCCATTCTATTTTTCATAAGGATTCAAGATTTACTAAAATTTTTGTGAAACTCATCTATTTGGGACTTTAAAGACCATATACGCAATTTGGGATATTTTGAGGTCAGAATAATGAAAGTTTGGTCACTGTCTCGAAAAAGAATGAAAATCAACATACCCACTATATTTTTCATATGGATTCGAGAATTACTAAAATTTTTGTGAAACTCATCTGTTTGGGACCTTAAAGGCCATATATGTGATTTGGGCTATTTTGAGGTCAAAATAATGAAAGTTTGGTCACAATCTTATAATGGAATGAGAATAATCATACCCACTCTATTTTTTGCAAGGATTCGAGAGTTAATAAAATTTGTATGAAACTCATCTATTTGGGACCTTAAGGGCCATATACGCGATTTGGGCTATTTTGAGGTTAAAATAATGAAAGTTTGGACACTGTTTCCGAATGAAATAAAAATCAACATACCCACTCTATTTTTCATAAGGATTCGGTAATGCCTAATATTGTTGTCAAATTCATGTGTTTGGGCTGTAAACTGCCACATACTTAAATTGGGCTAATATATGGTCAAGAATGAAAGTTTGGTCACAATCTAAAAATGAAATGAAAATCATCATACCCATTCTATTTTTCATAAGGATTGGAGAGTTACTAAAATTTTTCTGAAACTCATCTGTTTGGGACTTTAAAGACCATATACGCAATTTGGGATATTTTGAGGTCAGAATAATGAAAGTTTGGTCACTGTCTCGAAAAAGAATGAAAATCAACATACCCACTATATTTTTCATATGGATTCGAGAATTACTAAAATTTTTGTGAAACTCATATGTTTGGGACCTTAAAGGCCATATATGTGATTTGGGCTATTTTGAGGTCAAAATAATGAAAGTTTGGTCACAATCTCATAATGGAATGAGAATAATCATACCCAATCTATTTTTTGCAAGAATTCGAGAGTTAATAAAATTTTTATGAAACTCATCTATTTGGGACCTTAAGGGCCATATACGCGATTTGGGCTATTTTGAGGTTAAAATAATGAAAGTTTGGACACTGTTTCCAAATGAAATAAAAATCAACATACCCATTCTATTTTTCATAAGGATTCGGTAATGCCTAATATTGTTGTCAAATTCATGTGTTTGGGCCGTAAACTGCCACATACGCAAATTGGGCTAATTAGTGGTGTAGAGTGAAAGTTTGGTCACAATCTCAAAATGGAATGAAAATCATCATACCCATTCTATTTTTCATAAGGATTCGAGAGTTACTAAAATTTTTGTGAAACTCATCTATTTGGGACTTTAAAGACCATATACGCAATTTGGGATATTTTGAGGTCAGAATAATGAAAGTTTGGTCACTGTCTCGAAAAAGAATGAAAATCAACATACCCACTATATTTTTCATATGGATTCGAGAATTACTAAAATTTTTGTGAAACTCATCTGTTTGGGACCTTAAAGGCCATATATGTGATTTGGGCTATTTTGAGGTCAAAATAATGAAAGTTTGGTCACAATCTTATAATGGAATGAGAATAATCATACCCACTCTATTTTTTGCAAGGATTCGAGAGTTAATAAAATTTTTATGAAACTCATCTATTTGGGACCTTAAGGGCCATATACGCGATTTGGGCTATTTTGAGGTTAAAATAATGAAAGTTTGGACACTGTTTCCGAATGAAATAAAAATCAACATACCCACTCTATTTTTCATAAGGATTCGGTAATGCCTAATATTGTTGTCAAATTCATGTGTTTGGGCTGTAAACTGCCACATACTTAAATTGGGCTAATATATGGTCAAGAATGAAAGTTTGGTCACAATCTAAAAATGAAATGAAAATCATCATACCCATTCTATTTTTCATAAGGATTGGAGAGTTACTAAAATTTTTCTGAAACTCATCTGTTTGGGACTTTAAAGACCATATACGCAATTTGGGATATTTTGAGGTCAGAATAATGAAAGTTTGGTCACTGTCTCGAAAAAGAATGAAAATCAACATACCCATTATATTTTTCATATGGATTCGAGAATTACTAAAATTTCTGTGAAACTCATATGTTTGGGACCTTAAAGGCCATATATATGATTTGGGCTATTTTGAGGTCAAAATAATGAAAGTTTGGTCACAATCTCATAATGGAATGAAAATAATCATACCCACTCTATTTTTTACAAGGATTCAAGAGTTAATAAAATTTTTATGAAACTCATCTATTTGGGACCTTAAGGGCCATATACGCGATTTGGGCTATTTTGAGGTTAAAATAATGAAAGTTTGGACACTGTTTCCGAATGAAATAAACATCAACATACCCACTCTATTTTTCATAAGGATTCGGTAATGCCTAATATTGTTGTCAAATTCATGTGTTTGGGCTGTAAACTGCCACATACTTAAATTGGGCTAATATATGGTCAAGAATGAAAGTTTGGTCACAATCTCAAAATGAAATGAAAATCATCATACCCATTCTATTTTTCATAAGGATTTGAGAGTTACTAAAATTTTTCTGAAACTCATCTGTTTGGGACTTTAAAGACCATATACGCAATTTGGGATATTTTGAGGTCAGAATAATGAAAGTTTGGTCACTGTCTCGAAAAAGAATGAAAATCAACATACCCACTATATTTTTCATATGGATTCGAGAATTACTAAAATTTTTGTGTAACTCATCTGTTTGGAACCTTAAAGGCCATATACGTGATTTGGGCTATTTTGAGGTCAAAATAATGAAAGTTTGGTCACAATCTCATAATGGAAAGAAAATAATCATACCCACTCTATTTTTTGCAAGGATTCGAGACTTGCTAAAATTTTTGAGAAACTCATCTGTTTGGGACCTTAAAGGCCATATACATAATTTGGGCTATTTTGAGGTTAAAATAATGAAAGTTTGGACACTGTTTCCGAATGAAATGAAAATCAAAACACCCACTCTATTTTTCATAAGGATTTAAGAATGCCTAATAATGTTGTCAAATTCATGTGTATGGGCCGTAAACTGCCACATACGCAAATTGGGCTAATTTGTGGTCAAGAGTGAAAGTTTGGTCACAATCTCAAAATGGAATGAAAATCATCATACCCATTCTATTTTTCATAAGGATTCGAGTGTTACTAAAATTTTTGTGAAACTCATCTGTTTGGGACCTTAAAGGCCATATATGTGATTTGGGCTATTTTGAGGTCAAAATAATGAAAGTTTGGTCACAATCTCATAATGGAATGAGAATAATCATACCCACTCTATTTTTTGCAAGGATTCGAGAGTTAATAAAATTTGTATGAAACTCATCTATTTGGGACCTTAAGGGCCATATACGCGATTTGGGCTATTTTGAGGTTAAAATAATGAAAGTTTGGACACTGTTTCCGAATGAAATAAAAATCAACATACCCACTCTATTTTTCATAAGGATTCGGTAATGCCTAATATTGTTGTCAAATTCATGTGTTTGGGCTGTAAACTGCCACATACTTAAATTGGGCAAATATATGGTCAAGAATGAAAGTTTGGTCACAATCTAAAAATGAAATGAAAATCATCATACCCATTCTATTTTTCATAAGGATTTGAGAGTTACTAAAATTTTTCTGAAACTCATCTGTTTGGGACTTTAAAGACCATATACGCAATTTGGGATATTTTGAGGTCAGAATAATGAAAGTTTGGTCACTGTCTCGAAAAAGAATGCAAATCAACATACCCACTATATTTTTCATATGGATTTGAGAATTACTAAAATTTTTGTGAAACTCATATGTTTGGGACCTGAAAGGCCATATATGTGATTTGGGCTATTTTGAGGTCAAAATAATGAAAGTTTGGTCACAATCTCATAATGGAATGAGAATAATCATACCCACTCTATTTTTTGCAAGGATTCGAGAGTTAATAAAATTTTTATGAAACTCATCTATTTGGGACCTTAAGGGCCATATACGCGATTTGGGCTATTTTGAGGTTAAAATAATGAAAGTTTGGACACTGTTTCCGAATGAAATAAAAATCAACATACCCACTATATTTTTCATAAGGATTCGGTAATGCCTAATATTGTTGTCAAATTCATGTGTTTGGGCTGTAAACTGCCACATACTTAAATTGGGCTAATATATGGTCAAGAATGAAAGTTTGGTCACAATCTAAAAATGAAATGAAAATCATCATACCCATTCTATTTTTCATAAGGATTGGAGAGTTACTAAAATTTTTCTGAAACTCATCTGTTTGGGACTTTAAAGACCATATACGCAATTTGGGATATTTTGAGGTCAGAATAATGAAAGTTTGGTCACTGTCTCGAAAAAGAATGAAAATCAACATACCCACTATATTTTTCATATGGATTCGAGAATTACTAAAATTTTTGTGTAACTCATCTGTTTGGAACCTTAAAGGCCATATACGTGATTTGGGCTATTTTGAGGTCAAAATAATGAAAGTTTGGTCACAATCTCATAATGGAAAGAAAATAATCATACCCACTCTATTTTTTGCAAGGATTCGAGACTTGCTAAAATTTTTGAGAAACTCATCTGTTTGGGACCTTAAAGGCCATATACAAGATTTGGGCTATTTTGAGGTTAAAATAATGAAAGTTTGGACACTGTTTCCGAATGAAATGAAAATCAAAACACCCACTCTATTTTTGATAAGGATTTAAGAATGTCTAATAATGTTGTCAAATTCATGTGTATGGGCCGTAAACTGCCACATACGCAAATTGGGCTAATTTGTGGTCAAGAGTGAAAGTTTGGTCACAATCTCAAAATGGAATGAATATCATCATACCCATTCTATTTTTCATAAGGATTCGAGAGTTACTAAAATTTTTGTGAAACTCATCTATTTGGGACTTTAAAGACCATATACGCAATTTGGGTTATTTTGAGGTCAGAATAATGAAAGTTTGGTCACTGTCTCGAAAAAGAATGCAAATCAACATACCCACTATATTTTTCATATGGATTTGAGAATTACTAAAATTTTTGTGAAACTCATATGTTTGGGACCTGAAAGGCCATATATGTGATTTGGGCTATTTTGAGGTCAAAATAATGAAAGTTTGGTCACAATCTCATAATGGAATGAGAATAATCATACCCACTCTATTTTTTGCAAGGATTCGAGAGTTAATAAAATGTTTATGAAACTCATCTATTTGGGACCTTAAGGGCCATATACGCGATTTGGGCTATTTTGAGGTTAAAATAATGAAAGTTTGGACACTGTTTCCGAATGAAATAAAAATCAACATACCCACTCTATTTTTCATAAGTATTCGGTAATGCCTAATATTGTTGTCAAATTCATGTGTTTGGGCCGTAAACTGCCACATACGCAAATTGGGCTAATTTGTGGTCTAGAGTGAAAGTTTGGTCACAATCTCAAAATGGAATGAAAATCATCATACCCATTCTATTTTTCATAAGGATTCGAGAGTTACTAAAATTTTTGTGAAACTCATCTGTTTGGGACTTTAAAGACCATATACGCAATCTGGGATATTTTAATGTCAGAATAATGAAAGTTTGGTCACTGTCTCGAAAAAGAATGAAAATCAACATACCCACTATATTTTTCATATGGATTCGAGAATTACTAAAATTTTTGTGAAACTCATCTGTTTGGGACCTTAAAACCCATATATGTGATTTGGGCTATTTTGAGGTCAAAATAATGAAAGTTTGGTCACAATCTCATAATGGAATGAGAATAATCATACCCACTCTATTTTTTGCAAGGATTCGAGAGTTAATAAAATTTTTATGAAAATCATCTATTTGGGACCTTAAGGGCCATATACGCGATTTGGGCTATTTTGAGGTTAAAATAATGAAAGTTTGGACACTGTTTCCGAATGAAATAAAAATCAACATACCCGTTCTATTTTTCATAAGGATTTGATAATGCCTAATATTGTTGTCAAATTCATGTGTTTGGGCCGTAAACTGCCACATACTTAAATTGGGCTAATATATGGTCAAGAGTGAAAGTTTGGTCACAATCTAAAAATGGAATGAAAATCATCATACCTACTCTATTTTTCATAAGGATTTGAGAGTTACTAAAATTTTTGTGAAACTCATCTGTTTGGGACTTTAAAGACCATATACGCAATTTGGGATATTTTGAGGTCAGAATAATGAAAGTTTGGTCACTGTCTCGAAAAAGAATGAAAATCAACATACCCACTATATTTTTCATATGGATTCGAGAATTACTAAAATTTTTGTGTAACTCATCTGTTTGGGACCTTAAAGGCCATATACGTGATTTGGGCTATTTTGAGGTCAAAATAATGAAAGTTTGGTCACAATCTCATAATGGAATGAAAATAATCATACCCACTCTATTTTTTACAAGGATTCGAGAGTTAATACAATTTTTATAAAACACATCTATTTGGGACCTTAAAGGCCATATACGCGATTTGGGCTATTTTGAGGTTAAAATAATGAAAGTTTAGACACTGTTTCCGAATGAAATAAAAATCAACATACCCACTCTATTTTTCATAAGGATTCGATAATGCCTAATATTGTTGTCAAATTCATGTGTTTGGGCCATAAACTGCCACATACGTAAATTGGGCTAATTTGTGGTCAAGAGTGAAAGTTTGGTCACAATCTCAAAATGGAATGAAAATCATCATACCCACTCTATTTTTCATAAGGATTCGAGAGTTACTAAAATTTTTGTGAAACTCATCTGTTTGGGACCTTAAAGGGCACATACGCAATTTGGGCTATTCGGTGATCAAAAGAATGAAAGTTTGGTCACTGTCTCGAAATGGAATGAAAATCAACATACCCACAGTATTTTTCATAAGGATTTGAGAGTTACTAAAATTTTTTTGAAACTCATCTGTTTGGGACATTAAAGGCCATATACGCTATTTTGGCTAATTTGAGATCAAAACAATGAAATTTTGGTCACTGTCTCGGAATGGCTTGATAACAAGTATACCCTGTCCATTTTTCATGAGGATTCTAGAATGCCTAACATTGTTGTGAAATTCATCTGTTTGGGCCCTGAACGGCCACGTATGCGATTTTGGCTAATTTGAGGTCAAAAAAATGAAAATTTTGTCAGTGTCTCAAAATGACTTGAAAACTCACATACCTACGCCATCTTTCATGAGGATTCTAGAATGCCTAACGTTGTTGTGAAATTTATCTGTTTGTGCCACGAATAGCCACATACGCTATTTGGGCTATTTTAAGGTCAATAGAAAGAAAGGTTGGTTACTATCTAGGAATGACTTGAAAACTCACATACCCAGTCCATTTTTCATGTTTATTCTAAAGTGTATAATATTGTTCTAAAATTCCTCTATTTGGGCCATGAACAGCCACATATGCTATTTCGCCTAATTTGAGATCCAAAGAATGAAAGTTTGCTCAGTGTCATGGAATGGTCTGAAAATCAACATACCCACTCCATTTGTCATAAGGATTCGAGAATTTCTAATATTGTTGTGAAATTCATCTGTTTATGCCACGAATGGCCACATACACGATTTGGGGTATTTTGGGGTCAAAAGAATGAAAGTTTGGATACTATCTTGGAATAACTTGAAAACTCACATACCCACTCTATTTTTCAAGAGGATTCTAGAATGCCAACATTGTTGTGAAATTCATCTGTTTAGGCACTGCACGGCAACATACATGATTTGGGCTATTTTGAAGTCAAAAGAAAGAAAGTTTGGTCACATACGCGATTTGGGCTATCATGAAAATCCACATACCCACTTCGTTTACCATTAGGATTCCAGAATGCCTAAAATTATAGTTAAATTCATCTGTCTTGGACCATAACGGCCACATACGCTATTTTGGCTAATTTGATGTTAAAAGAATGAAAGTTTGGTCACTGTCTCGGAGTGGCTTAAAAACTCCATTACTCGCTCCGTTGTTCAAGAGGATTCTAGAATGCCTAACATTGTTGTGAAATTCATCTGTTTGGGCCCTAAACGGCCACATACGCATTCTCGGCTATTCGAGGTCAACAGAATGAAAGTTTGGTCACTGTCTCACAATCGCCTGAAAATCCACACACCCACTCCATTTTTCATAAGGATTCGAGAATGCCTAATATTGTTTTCAAATTCATATTTTTAGGCCTTAAACTGCCACATACACGATTTGGGCTAATTTGAGGTCAAAAGAATGAAAGTTTGGTCACTATCTCGGAATGGAATGAAAATCCACATACCCATTCTATTTTTCATAAGGATTCGAGAATGCCCAATATTGTTGCCAAATTTATTTGTTTGGGATTTAAATTGCCACATACGCTATTTGGGTTTATTTGAGGTCAAGAGAATGAAGGTTTGGTCACTCTGTCGGAATGGCATGAAAATCCACATACCCACTCCATTTTTCATAAGGATTCAAGAATGCCTAACATTGTTGTGAAATACATCTATTTAGGCCTTGAATGGCCTCTTACACGATTTGGAATAATTTGAGGTCAATAGATTGAAAGTTTGGTCACTGTCTCAGAATGGCTTGAAAACTAACATACCCACTCTATTTTTTATAAGGATTCGAGATTGCAAAAAATTGTCGTGAAATTCATCTGTTTGGGACCTTAACGACCACATATGCGATTTTGGCTAATTTGATGTCAAAAGAATGAAAGTTTGGCCACCGTCTCGGAAGGGCATGAAATCACACATACCTACTCTATTTTTCATAAGTATTCGAGAAGGTCTAATACTGTTATAAAATTCATCTATTTTGGGCCCTGAACGGCCACATAGGCGATTTTAGCTAATTTGAGTTCAAAGGAATGAAAGTTTGGTCACTGTCACAGAATGGTTTGAAAACTCACAAACCGACTCCATTTTTTGTGAGGATTCTAGAATGGCTATCATTGTTGTGAAATTCATCTCTGTGGAACTTGAACGGGCACATACGTGATTTGAGCTAATTTTAGGTTGAAGAATGAAAGTTGGTCACTGTCTCGGAATGGCTTCAAAACTTACACACCCACTCCATTTTTCATGTTTATTCAAAAATTCTGAATATTGTTGTAAAATTCATTTGTTTCACCCCAGAACAGCCACATACGCGCTTTGCGCTAATTTGAGCTTAAAAGAATGAAAGTTGGGTCATTGTCTCAGAATGGCTAGAAAACTCAAATACTATCTCCATTTTTCATGTGGATCTCGAATGCCTAATATTGTTGTCAAATTCATGTATTTGAGTCTTAAATTGCCACATACGCGATTTGGGCTAACTTGAGGTAAAAAAAAAGAAAGTTTGGTCACTAGCTCAGAATGGATTGAAAATCCACATGCCTGCTTTATTTTTCAAACAGATTTGAGAATTGCTAAAATTGTTGGGAAACTCATCTGTTTTGGACCTTAACGGTCATATACGCGATTTTGGCTAATTTGAGGTCAAAAGAATGAAAGTTTGGTCACTATCTCAGAATGGCTTGAAAACTCACATACTCACTCCATTTTTCATGAGGATCCTAGAATGCCTGACATTGTTGTGAAATTCATCTGTTTGGGCCAAGAATGGCCACATACGCGATTTGGGCTAATTTGAGGTCAAAAGAAACAAAGTTTGGTCACTATATCGGAATGGCTTAAAAACTCATATCTACTCCATTTTTCATGTTTATTTCAAAATGCCTAATATTGTTGTAAAATTCATTCGTTTGGGCCCTGAGTAGTCACATACACGATTTGGGGTAATTTAAGGTCAAAAGAATGAAAGTTTGGCTACTATCTCAGAATGGCCTGAAAATCCACATACCAACTCCATTTTTCATAAGTATTCAAGAATTCCTAATATGTTGTCAAATTCAATTGGTTGGACCCTAAACTACCACATACACGATTTGGGCTATTTTGAGGTCAAAAGAATGAAAGTTTTGTCACTCTCTCGGAATGGCCTGAAATCTACATAACCACTCCATTTTTCATAAGGATTCGAGAATGCCTAATATTGTTGTCAAATTCATTTATTTGGACCCTAAACAGCGATATATGCGATTTGGCCTAAATTGAGGTCAAAAGAATGAAAGTTTGGTCACTATCTCAGAATGGAATGAAAATCCACATACCTACTCTATTTTCATAAGGGTTCGAGAATTGCTATAATTGTTGTGAAACTCGTCTGTTTGGAACCATAACAGCCATATTCACGATTTGGGCTAATTTGAGGTCAAAAGAATGAATGCTCTGTGACTATCTCAGAATGGCTTAAAAACTCACATATGCACTCCATTTCTCAAGAGGGTTCTAGAATGCCTAACATTGTTGTGAAATTCATCTGTATTTGCTATTAACAATCACATACGCGATTTGAGCTAATTTGAGGTTACAAGAATGAAAGTTTGGCCACCGTCTCGGAATGGCTTAAAAAGTCGTATACCCACTCCATTTTTCATGTTCATTCCAAAAAGAATAATATTGTTGTAAGATTCATCTGTTTAGGCTCTGCACAGCCACATACGCATTTTTGGCTAATTTAAGGTTAAAAGAATGAAAGTTTGGTCACTCTCTAGGAATGGCCTGCAAATCCACACAACCACTCCATTTTTCATAAGGATTCGAGAATGCCTAATATTGTTGTCAAATTCATGTATTTGGGACCTAAACAGCCACATACGCTATTTGGGCTAATTTGAGGTTAGTAGAATGAAAGCTTGGTCACTATCTCAGAATGAAATGAAAATCCACATACCCACTTTATTTTTTGTACGAATTTGAGAATGCCTAATATTGTTTTCAGATTCATTTATTTGGGCCGTAAACTGGTACATACGTGATTTGGGTTAATTTGAGGTCAAGAGAATGAAAGTTTGGTCACTCTCTCAGAATGGCATGAACATCCACATACCCACTCCATGTTTATAAAGGATTCGAGAATTCCTAACGATGTTTTGAAATTCATCTGTTTTGGCCCTGAATGGCCACTAACACGATTTCGGATCATTTGAGGTCGAAAGAATGAAAGTTTGGTCACTATCTCGGAATGGCTTGAAAACTCACATACCCACTCCATTTTTCATATGGATTCGAGATTGCGAAAAATTGTTGTGAAAGTCATCTTTTTGGGACCTTAACAGCCACATACACTATTTTGGCTAATTTGATGTCAAAAGAATGAACGTTTGGTCACTTTCTCGGAATGACTTGAAAACTCACATATGTACTCCATTTTTCATAAGGATTCGAGATTACAAAAAATTGTTATGAAATTCATCTGTTTGGGACATTAACGGCCATATACGTGATTTTGGCTAATTTGATGCCAAAAGAATGAAAGTTTGGTTACTGTCTCAGAAGGGAATGAAAATCGACATACCCACTCTATTTTTCATTAGTATTCGAGAATGCCTAATACTGTTATGAAATTAATCTATTTTGGGCCTCGAACGGCCACATACGCGATTTGAACTAATTTGAGTTCAAAAGAAAGAAAGTTTGGTCGCTGTCTGATAATGGCTTGAAAACTCACATACCCACTCCATTTTCATGACGATTCTAGAAAGCCTAACATTGTTGCAAAATTCATCTCTTTGGGCCTTGAACGGCCACATACGCGATTTCAGCTAATTTGAGGTTGAAGAATGAAGGTTGGTCACTGTCTCAGACTGGCTTGAAAACTCACATACCCACTCCAATTTTCATGTTTCTTATAAATTGCCTAATATTGTTGTGAAGTTCATGTATTTGGGCCTTAAACTGCCACATACGCGATTTGGGCTAACTTGAGGTCAAACGAAAGAAAGTTTGGTCACTATCTTAGAATGTATTAAAAATCCATATACCCACTTTATATTTCAAAAGGATTCGAGAATTGCTAAAATTTTTGTGAAACTCACCTGTTTGGGACGTTCACGGCCATATACGCTATTTTGTCTAATTTGAGGTCAAAAGAATGGAAGTTTGGTCACTATCACGAAATGGCTTGAAAACTCACATACTCATTCCATTTTTCACTAGGATCCTAGAATGCCTGACATTGTTGTGAAATTCATGTGTTTGGGCCAGGAACAGCCACATACACGATTTGGGCTAATTTGAGGTCAAAAGAAACAAAGTTTGGTCACTATCTCGAGAGTCCTGAAAATCATCATACCCACTCCATTTTTCATAAAGTTTTGAGACTGCCTAATATTGTTCTCAAATTTATGTATTTGGGCCCTAAACTGCCACACACGCAATTTGGGCTAATTTGAGGTCAAAAGAATAAAAGTATGGTCACTATCTCAGAATGGAATGAAAATCTACTTACCCACTCTATTTTTCATAAGGGTTAGAGAATTGCTAAAATTGTTGTGAAACTCCTCTGTTTGGGTCCATAATGGCCATACAAACGATTTTGGCTAATTTGACGTCGAAAGAATGAAAGTTTGGTCACTGTCTCGGAATTGCTTGAAAACTCACATACGGACTCTATTTTTCATGAGAACTCTAGAATGCCTAACATTGTTGTGAAATTTATTTGTTTGGGCCAAGAACGTCCATAAACGCGATTTGGGCTAATTTAAGGTTACAAGAATGAAAGTTTGGCCACTATCTAGGAATGGCTTGAAAACTCACATACCAACTTCATTTTTCATGTTCATTCCAAAATAATTTATATTGTTGTAAAATTCATCTGTTTGGGCCTCGAACAGCCACATATGCTATTTGAGCTAATTTAACTTCAGAAGAATGAAACTTTGGTCACCGCCTCAGAATGGCCTAAAAATCCACATACCCACTCCATATTTATAAGGATTTGAGAATGCCTAACATTGTTGTCAAATTCATCTGTTTGGTCCCTGAACGGCCACATACACGATTTAGGATAATAGGATGTCAAAAGAATGAAAGTTTGGTCACTGTCTCAAAATGGCTTGAAAATTCACATACCCACTCTATTTTTCATAACGATTCGAGATTGTAAAATTTTATTGTCAAATTCATCTATTTTGGACCTTAACGGCTACAAACACTATTTTGGCTAATTTGAGGTCAAAAGAATGAAAGTTTGTTCACTATCTCGTAATGGCTTGAAAACTCACTTACGCACCCCATTTTTCAAGAGGATTCTAGAATGCCTAGCAATGTTGTGAAATTCATCTGTTTTTGCCAGGAACGGCCAGATACGCGATTTGGGCTAATTTTAGGTTACAAGAATTAAAGTTTGGCTACTATCTCGGAATGGGTCAAAAACCCACATACCAACTCCATTTTCCATGTTTATTCCAAAATGAATAATATCGTTGTAAAATTCATCTGTTTGGCCCATGTACAGCCAGATACGCTATTTGGGCTAATTTGAGGTTAAAAGATTGAAAGTTTCGTCACTCTCTCATAATGGAATGAAAATCCACTTACCCACTCTATTTTTCATAAGATTAGAGAATTGCTAAAATCGTTGTGAAACTTATCTGTTTGGGTCAGAAATAGCCATATACATGATTTTGGCAAATTTGACGTCGCAAGAATGAAAAATTGGTCACTGTCTCAGAATGGCTTGAAAACTCTCATACGTACTCCATTTTTCATGAGGACTCTAGAATACATAACATTGTTGTGAAATTTATTTGTTTGGGTCCAAAAGAGCCATATACACGATTTTGGTTAATTTGATGTCGCAAGAATGAAAAATTGGTCACTTTCTCGGATTGGCTTGAAAACTCACATACCCACTCCATTTTTCATTTTTATTCCAAAATGAATAATATTGTTATAAAATTCATCTGTTTGGGCCCTGAACATGCACATAAGCTATTTGGGCTAATTTAAGGTCAACAGATTGAAAATTTGGTCACCGTCTCGCAATGGCTTGAAAACTCACATACGCACTCCATTTTTCAAGAGGATTTTAGAATGCCTAACATTGTTGTGAAATTCATCTATTTTTGTCGAAAATGCCATAGACGTGATTTGGGCTAATTTGAGGTTATAAGAATGAAAGTTTGGTCACTCTCTCAGAATGGCTTGAAAACTCACATACCAATTCCATTTTGCAGAAGGATTCGAGAAAACCTAATATTATTGTCAAATTCATGTATTTAGGCCCTAAACTGCCTAATACACGATTTGGCCAAATTTGAGGTCAAAAGAATTAAAGTTTAATCACTGTCTCGGAATGGCTTGAAAACAAACACACCCCCTCCATTTTTCATGAAGAGTCTAGAAAGCCGAACATTGTTGTGAAATTCATCAGTTTGACCCCTAAACAGCCATATACGCAATTTGAGCTAATTTAAGGTTGAAGAATGAACGTTGGTCACTGTCTCGGAATGGTTTGAAAACTCACATACCAATTCCATTTTTCATGTTTATTCCATAATGCCTAATATTGTCGTAAAATTCATTTGTTTCGACCCTGAACGACAACATATACATTTTGGGCTAATTTAAGGTGGAAAGAATGAAAGTTTGGTCACTGTCTCAGAATGGCCTAAAAAACATCATACCCACTCCATTTTTCACGAGGATTCTTGAATGCCTAATATTGTTGTCAAATTCATGTATTTGGGCTCCAAACTACCGCATACGTGATTTGGGCTAAATTGAGGTTACAAGAATTAAAGTTTGGCCAGTATCTCAGAATGGCTTGAAAACTCACATACCAACTTCATTTTTTATGTTTATTCCAAAATGAATAATATTGTTTTAAAATGCATCTGTTTGGGCTATGAACAGCCACATACGCTATTTTGGCTAATTCGAGGTCAAAAGAATGAAAGTTTGGTATCCACATACCCAGTCAATTTTTCATAAGAATTCGAGAATGCCTAAACTTGTTGTCAAATTCATTTGTTTGGGCCCTAAACTGCCACATACGCGATTTGTCTAATTTGAGGTCAAAAGAATTAAAGTTTGGTCACTCTCTTGGAGTGGCTTGAAAACAAACATTACCACTCCATTCTTCAAGAGGATTCTTGAATGCCGAACATTGTTGTGAAATTCATCTGTTTCGCCCTTGAATGGCCACATACGCAATTTGAGCTAACTAGAGGTTGAAGAATGAAAGTTGGTCACTGTCTCAGAATGGTTTGAAAACTCACATACCCATTCAATTTTTTATGTTTATTCCAAAATGCTAATATTGTTGTAAACTTCATTTGTTTCGGCCCTGAACAACAACATTCACATTTTGTTCTAATTTGAACTGAAAAAAATGAAAGTTTGGTCATTGTCTTAGAATGGACTAAAAATCCTCATACCCACTCCATTTTCCATGAAGATTCTCCAATGCCTAATATTCTTGTCAAATTCATATATTTGGGCCCAAAACTGGCACATACGCGATTCAGACTAATTTGAGGTTATAAGAACTAAAGTTTGGCCACTCTCTCGGAATGGCTTGAAAACTCACATGCAAATTTCATTTTTCATGTTTATTCCAAAATGAATAATATTGTTGTAAAATGCATCTGTTTGGCCTTTGAACAGCCACATACGCAATTTTGGCTAATTTATGGTTAAAAGAATGAAAGTTTGGTCACTATCTCAGTATGGTCTAAAAATCCACATACCCAGTTTATTTTTCATAAGAATTCAATAATCCCTAAACTTGTTGTCAAAATCATTTGTTTGGGCCCTAAACTGCCAGATACGCAATTTGTTTAATTTGAGGTCAAAAGAATGAAAGTTTGGTCACTCTCTCGGAATGGTCTGAAAATCATCATACCCACTCCATTTTTCATAAGGATTTGAAAATGCCTAATGTTGTTGTCATATTCATGTATTTTGGCCCTACAATGCCACATACACGATTTAGGCTAATTTGAGGTCAAAAGAATTAATGTTTCGTCACTATCTCGGAATGGCTTGAAAGCAAACATTACCACTCCATTCTTTATGGGGATTCTATAATGCCGAACATTGTTGTGAAAATCATCTGTTTTGCCCTTGAATGGCCACATACGCAATTTAAGCTAACTACTGGTTGAAGAATGAAAGTTGGTCACTGTCTCGGAATGATTTGAAAACTAACATACCATTCAATTTTTCATGTTTATTCCAAAATGCCTAATATTGTTGTAAAATTCATATGTTTCGGTCCTGAACAGTAACATACACGTTTTGGGCTAATTTGAGTTAAAAAGAATGAAAGTTTGGTCACTGTCTCAGAATGGGCTGAAAATCATCATACCCACACCATTTTTCTAAGGATTCATGAATGCTAATATTGTTGTCAAATTCATGTATTTGGGCCCTAAACTGACATATACGTGATTTGGGTTAATTTTGAGGTCAAAAGAATGAATGTTTGGTCACTCTCTTGGAATGACCAGAAAATCCACATACCCACTCCATTTTTCATAAGTATTCGGGAATGCCTAACATTGTTGTGAAATTCATCTATTTGGGCCCTAAACGGCCACTTACGCGATTTGGCATAATATGAGGTCAAAAGAATGAAAGTATGGTCACTCTCTCGGAATGGTCTGAAAATCCACATACCCACTCCATTTTTGAAAAGGAATCGAGAATGCCTAATATTGTTGTCAAATTCAAGTATTTGGGCCCTCAAATGCTAAATACATGATTTGGGCTAATTTGAGGTCACAAGAATTAAAGCTTCATCACTGTCTCAGAATGGCTTGAAAAGAAACATACCCCCTCCATTTTTCATGAGGACTCTAGAATCCCAACATTGTTGTGAAATTCAACTGCTTGGACCTTGAAGGGGCAACATCCGTAATTTGAGCTAATTGGAGGTTGAAGAATGAAAGTTGGTCACTGTATCGGAATTGTTTGTAAACTCACATACCCAGTCAATTTTTTATGTTTATTCCAAAATGCCTAATATTGTTGTAAAATTCATTTGTTTTGGCCCTGAAAAGCAACATTCACATTTTGTTCTAATTTGAACTGAAAAGAATGAAAGTTTGGTCACTTTTTCAGAATGGCCTAAAAATTCTCATACCCACTCCATTTTCCATGAAGATTCTCCAATGCCTAATATTCTTGTCAAATTCATATATTTGGGCCCCAAACTGCCACATACACGATTCAAACTAATTTGAGGTTATAAGAACTAAAGTTTGGCCACTCTCTCGGAATGGCTTGAAAACTCACACATACAAATTTCATTTTTCATGTTTATTCCAAAATGAATAATATTGTTGTAAAATGCATTTGTTTGGGCTTTGAACAGCCACATACGCAATTTTGGCTAATTTATGGTTAAAAGAATGAAATTTTGGTCACTATCTCAGTATGGTCTAAAAATCCACATACCCAGTTTATTTTTCATAAGAATTCAATAATCCCTAAACTTGTTGTCAAAATCATTTGTTTGGGCCCTAAACTGCCAGATACGCGATTTGTCTAATTTGAGGTCAAAAGAATGAAAGTATGGTCACTCTCTCAGAATGGTCTGAAAATCCACATACCCACTCCATTTTTGAAAAGGAATCGAGAATGCCTAATATTGTTGTCAAATTCAAGTATTTGGGCCCTCAAATGCTAAATACATGATTTGGGCTAATTTGAGGTCACAAGAATTAAAGCTTCGTCACTGTCTCAGAATGGCTTGAAAAGAAACATACCCCCTCCATTTTTCATGAGGACTCTAGAATCCCAACATTGTTGTGAAATTCCACTGCTTGGACCTTGAAGGGGCAACATCCGCAATTTGAGCTAATTGGAGGTTGAAGAATGAAAGTTGGTCACTGTATCGGAATTGTTTGTAAACTCACATACCCAGTCAATTTTTTATGTTTATTCCAAAATGCCTAATATTGTTGTAAAATTCATTTGTTTTGGCCCTGAAAAGCAACATTCACATTTTGTTCTAATTTGAACTGAAAAGAATGAAAGTTTGGTCACTTTTTCAGAATGGCCTAAAAATTCTCATACCCACTCCATTTTCCAAGAAGATTCTCCAATGCGTAATATTCTTGTCAAATTCATATATTTGGGCCCCAAACTGCCACATACGCGATTCAAACTAATTTGAGGTTATAAGAACTAAAGTTTGGCCACTCTCTCGGAATGGCTTGAAAACTCACACATACAAATTTCATTTTTCATGTTTATTCCAAAATGAATAATATTGTTGTAAAATGCATTTGTTTGGGCTTTGAACAGCCACATACGCAATTTTGGCTAATTTATGGTTAAAAGAATGAAATTTTGGTCACTATCTCAGTATGGTCTAAAAATCCACATACCCAGTTTATTTTTCATAAGAATTCAATAATCCCTACACTTGTTGTCAAAATCATTTGTTTGGGCCTTAAACTGCCAAATACGTGATTTGTCTAATTTGAGGTCAAAAGAATGAAAGTTTGGTCACTCTCTCGGAATGGTCCAAAAATTAACATACCCACTCCATTTTTCATAAGGATTTGAAAATGCCTAATATTGTTTCATATTCATGTATTTTGGCCCTACAATGCCACATACACGATTTGGGCTAATTTTAGGTCAAAAGAATTAAAGTTTCGTCACTATCTCGGAATGGCTTGAAAGCAAACATTACCACTCCATTCTTCATGGGGATTCTATAATGCCAAACATTGTTGTGAAATTCATCTGTTTCGCCCTTAAACGGCCACATTCGCAATTTGAGCTAACTGCTGGTTGAAGAATGAAAGTTGGTCATTGTCTCGGAATGATTTGAAAACTCACATACCCATTCAATTTTTCATGTTTATTCCAAAATGCCTAATATTGTTGTAAAATTCATATGTTTCAGCCCAGAACAGCAACATACACGTTTTGGGCTAATTTGAGTTAAAAAGAATGAAAGTTTGGTCACTGTCTCAGAATGGGCTGAAAATCATCATACCCACTCCATTTTTCCTGAGGATTCATGAATGCTAATATTGTTGTCAAATTCATGTATTTGGGCCCTAAATTGCCATATACACGATTTGGGTTAATTTGAGGTCAAAAGAATGAATGTTTGGTCACTCTCTTGGAATGACCAGAAAATCCACATACCCACTCCATTTTTCATAAGTATTCGGGAATGCCTAACGTTGTTGTGAAATTCATCTATTTGGGCCCTAAACGGCCACTTACGCGATTTGGGATAATGTGAGGTTAAAAGAATGAAAGTTTGGTCACTATCTCGAAATGGTCTGAAAATCCACATACCAACTCCATTTTTGAAATGGAATCGAGAATGCCTAATATTGTTTTCAAATTCATGTATTTGGGCCCTCAAATGCTAAATACGCGATTTGGGCTAATTTGAGGTCAAAAGAATTAAGTTTCGTCACTGTCTCAGATTGGGTTGAAAAGAACATACCCCCTCCATTTTTCATGAGGACTCTAGAATCACAACATTGTTGTGAAATTCAACTGCTTGGACCCTAAAGGGGCCACATCCGCAATTTGAGCTAATTGGAGGTTGAAGAATGAAAGTTGGTCACTGTCTCAGAATTGTTTGTAAACTCACATACCCAGTCAATTTTTTATGTTTATTCCAAAATGCCTAATATTGTTGTAAAATTCATTTGTTTCGGCCCTAAGAAGCAACATTCACATTTTGTTCTAATTTGAACTGAAAAGAATGAAAGTTTGGTCACTTTTTCAGAATGGCCTAAAAATTCTCATACCCACTCCATTTTCCATGAGGATTCTCGAATGCCTAATATTCTTGTCAAATTCATATATTTAGGCCCCAAACTGCCACATACGTGATTCGGGCTAATTTGAGGTTACAAGAACTAAAGTTTGGCCACTCTCTCCGAATGACTTGAAAACTCACATACAAAATTCATTTTTCATGTTTATTCCAAAATGAATAATATTGTTGTAATATGCATCTGTTTGGGCTTTGAACAACCACATACGCAATTTTGGCTAATTTATGGTTAAAAGAATGAAAGTTTGGTCACTATCTCAGTATGGTCTAAAAATCCACATACCCAGTCTTTTTTTCATAAGAATTCGATAATCCCTAAACTTCTTGTCAAATTCATTTGTTTGGGCCCTAAACTGCCAAATACGCTATTTGTCTTATTTGAGGTCAAAAGAATGAAAGTTTGGTCACTCTCTCGGAATGGTCTGAAAATCAACATACCCACTCCATTTTTCATAAGGATTTGAAAATGCCTAATATTGTTGTCATATTCATGTATTTTGGCCCTAAACTGCCACATACGCGATTTAGGATAATTGAAGGTCAAAAGAATTAAAGTTTCATCACTGTCTCAAAATGGTTTGAAAACAAACATTACCACTCCATTTTTTATGAGGATTCTAGATGCCGAACATTGGTGTGAAATTTATCTGTATTGCACTTGAACGGCCACATACGCAATTTGGGCTAATTTGAGGTTGAAGAATGAAAGTTGGTCACTGTCTCGGAATGGTTTGAAAACTCACATACCCATTCAATTTTTCATGTTTATTCCAAAATGCCTAATATTGTTGTAAAATTCATATGTCTCGACCCTGAACAGCAACATACAAGTTTTGGGCAATTTGAGGTGAAAAGAATGAAAGTTTCGTCACCGTCTCAGAATGGCCGCAAAATCCGTATACCCACTCCATTTTTCATGAGGATTCTTGAATGCCTAATATTGTTATCAAGTTCATGTATTTGGGCCCCAAACTGCCACATACTCGATTTGGGTTAATTTAAGGTCAAAAAAATTAAAGTTTCGTCACTATCTCAGAATGGGTTGAAAACAAAGATTACCACTCCCTTTTTCATGAGCATTCTAGAATGCCGAACATTGTTGTGAAATTCATCTGTTTTGCACTTGAATGGCCACATACGCAATTTGGGCTAATTTGAGGTTGAAGAATGAAAGTTGGTCACTGTCTTGGAATGGTTTGAAAACTCACATACCCACTCAATTTTTCATGTTTATTCTAAAATGCCTAATATAGTTGTAAAATTCATATGTCTCGGCCCTGAACAGCAACATACACGTTTTGGGCAATTTGAGGTAAAAAGAATGAAAGCTTCATCACCGTCTCAGAATGGCCGTAAAATCCATATACCCACCCCATTTTTTATGAGGATTCTTGAATGCCTAATATTGTTATCAAGTTCATGTATTTGGGCCCCAAACTGCCACATACGTGATTTGGGTTAATTTGAGGTCAAAAGAATGAAAGTTTGTTCACTCTATCGGAATGACCTGAAAATCCACATACCCCCTCCATTTTTCATAAGGATTCGAAAATGCCTAACATTGTTGCTAAATTCATTTGTTTGGGCCCTAAACAGCCACTTACGTTATTTGGGATAATTTGAGGTGAAAAGAATGAAAGTTTGGTCACTGTCTCGGAATGGCGTGAAAACTCACATACCCACTCCATTTTTCAAGAGCATTCTAGAATGCCTAACATTGTTGTGAAATTCATCTATTTTGCTCAGGAACGGCCACAGAATCGATTTGGGCTAATTTGAGGTTATAGGAATTAAACTTTGGCCACTATCTTGGAATGGCTCGAAAACTCCCATACCGACTTCATTTTTCATGTTTATTCTAAAATGAATAATATTGTTGTAAAATTCATCTGTTTGGGCCATGAACAGCCACATACGCGATTTGGGCTAATTTGAGGTAAAAATAATGAAAGTTTGGTCAGTATCTCATAATGGAATGAAAATCCACATACCCACTCTAATTTAATTTTTATAAGGATTCTAGAATGCCTTATATTGTTGTAAAATTCATGTATTTGGGCCTTAAACTGCCACATATGTGATATGGGTTAAATTGAGGTCAAAAGAATCAAAGTTTGGTCACTCTCTCGAAATGACTTGAAAATCGACAAACCCACTCCATTTTTCATAACAATTTGAGAATACCTATCATTGTTGTGAAATTCATTTGTTTGGGCCCTGAACAGCCACATCGCGATTTGGGATAATTTGAGGTGAAAAGAATGATAGTTTGGTCACTGTCTCGGAATGGCTTGAAAACTCACATACGCACTCCATTTTTCAAGAGGATTCTAGAATGCCTAACATTGTTGTGAAATTCATCTGTTTTTGCAAGGAACATCCACATACGCGATTTGGGCTAATTTGAGGTTACAAGAATTAAAGTTTGGCCACTATCTCGGAATGGGTCAAAAACACACATACCAACTTCATTTTTCATGTTTATTCCAAAATGAATAATATTGTTGTAAAATTCATCTGTTTGGGCGCTGAATAGCCACATACACTATTTAAGCTAATTTGAGGTCAAAAGAATGAAAGTTTGGTCACTCTCTCAGAATGGCTTGAAAATATAACCTCTACATTTTTCATAAGGACATGGAGAATGCCTAACATTTTTGTGAAATTCATCTGTTTGGGCCTTGAACAGCTACTTACGCGATTTGGGATAATTTGAGGTCAAAAGAATGGAATTTTGGTCAATGTCTCGGAATGGCTTGAAAACTCACATACGCACTCCATTTTTCAAGAGGATTCTAGAATGCCTAACATTATTGTGAAATTAATCTATTTTTGCCAGGAACAGCCACATACACGATTTGGGCTTATTTTAGATTACAAGAATTAAAGTTTGGCCACTATCTAGGAATGACTTGAAAACTCACATACCAACTTCATTTTTCATGTTTATTCCAAAATGAATAATATTTTTGTAAAATTCATTTGTTTGGGTTCTGAACAGCCACATATGCGATTTGGGCTAATTTGAGGTCAAAAGAATGAAAGTTTGGTCACTCTCTCGGAATGGCCTGTAATCCACACACCCACTCCATTTTTCATAAAGATATCGAGAATGCCTAACATTGTTGTGAAATTCATCTGTTTGGGCCCTGAACAACCACTTATGCAATTTAAGATAATTTGAGGTCAAAAGAATGAAACTTTGGTCACTGCTCGAAATGGCTTGATTACTCTCATACCCACTCTATTTTTCATAAGGATTCAACAATACAAACAATTGTAGTGAAATTCATTTGTTTGGGACCTTAACAGCCATATACGTGATTTTGGCTAATTTAAGGTCAAAAGAATGAAAGTTTGGTCACTGTCTCGTAATGGCTTGAAAACTAACATAGACACTCCCTTTTTCATGAGGATTCTAGAATGCCTAGATTTATTGTGAAATTCATCTGTTTTTTGCAAAGAACATCCCATACGCGATTTGGGCTAATTTGAGGTTACAAGAATTAAAATTTGGCTACTATCTCGGAATGGCTTGAATACTCACATACCAACTTCATTTTTCATGTTCATTCCAAAATGAGTAATATTATTGTAAAATTCATCTGTTTGGGCCATGAACAGTGATAGACGCTATTTGAGCTAATTTGAGTACAAAAGAATGAAAGTTTGGTCACTGTCTCGGAATAGCTTGAAAACAAACATAACCACTCCATTTTTCATGAGGATTCTAGAATACTGAACATTATTGTGAAATTCATCTGTTTGGGACTTGAACGGCCACATACGCGATTTGAGCTAATTTGAGGTTGAAGAATGAAAGTTGGTCACTGTCATGGAATGGCTTGAAATACATACCTACTCCATTTTTCATGTTTATTCCAAAATGCCTAATATTGTTGTAAAATTCATTTGTTTCAGCCCTTAATAGCAACATACATATTTTGGGCTTATTTGTGGTTAAAAGAATGAAAGTTTGGTTACTCTCTCAGAATGGCCTGAAAATCCTCATACCCACTCCATTTTCCATGAGGATTCTTGAATGCCTAATATTGTTGTCAAATTCATTTATTTAGACCCGAAACTGCCACATACGCGATTTGGGTTAATTTGAGGTCAAAAGAATGAAAGTTTGGTCACTCTCTCGGAATGGCCTTAAAATCCACATACCCACTCCATTTTTCATAAGGTTTCTAGAATTCCTAACATTGTTGTGAAATTCTTCTATTTGGGCCCCCAACGGCCACATACGTGATTTGGGATAATTTGTGGTCAAAAGAATGAAAGTTTGGCCACTATCTCGGAATGGCTTGAAAACTCACATACCAAGTTCATTTTCCATAAGGATTTGAGATTGTGAAAAATTGTTATGAAATTCATCTGTTTGGGACCTTAACGGCCACATACGTGATTATGGCTAATTTAAGGTCAAAAGAATGAAAGTTTACTCACTGTCTCAGAATGATTTGAAAACTAATATACCCACTCCATCTTTCATGAGAATTCTAGAATGCCTAACATTTTAATGTGAAATTCATCTGTTTTGGCCTTAAACGGCCAGATACGCAATTTCATCCAATTTGAGGTTGAAGAATGAAAGTTAATCACTGTCACGGAATGGCTTGAAAACTTACATACCCACTCCATTTTTCATGTTTATTCATAAATACCTTATATTGTTGTAAAATTCATTTGTTTCGGCCCTGAATAGCAACATATGCGTTTTGGGCTAATTTGAGGTTAAAAGAATGAAAGTTTGGACAATGTCTCATACTGGCCTAAAAACTAACATACTATCTACATTTTTCATGAGAATTCTATATTGCCTAATATTGTTGTCAAATTCATGTATTTGGGCCCTAAACTGCCACATACTAGATTTGGTCAAATTTGAGGTCAAAAGAAATAAAGTTTTGTCACTGTCTTGGAATGGCTTGAAAACAAACATAACCATTCCATTTTTCATGAGGATTATAGAATGCCGAACATTATTGTGAAATTCATCTGTTTAGGCCTTGAACAGCCACATACGCGATTTGAGCTAATTTAAGGTTGAAGAATGAAAGTTGGTCACTGTCTCGAAATGGCTTGAAAACTCACATGCCCACTCCATTTTTCATGTTTATTCCAAAATGCTTAATATTGTTGTAAAATTCAGTTGTTTCGGCCCTTAACAGCAACATATACATTTTGGGCTTATTTGAGGTTAAAAGAATGAAAGTTTGGTCACTCAGAATGGCCTGAAAATCCTCATACCCACTCCATTTTTCATGAGGATTCTTGAATGCCTAATATTGTTGTCAAATTCATGTATTTGGACCCCAAATTGCCACATACACGATTTGGGTTAATTTGAGGTCAAAAGAATGAAAGTTCGGTCAACCTCTCAGAATGGCCTGAAAATCCACACACCTACTCCATTTTTCATAAGGATTCAAGAATGCCTAACATTATTGTAAAATTCATCTATTTGGGCCCTGAATGGCCACATACATGATTTGGGATAATTTGAGGTCAAAAGAATGAAAGTTTGGTCATTGTCTCAGAATGGCTTGAAAACTCACATACCAACTTCATTTTCCATAAGGATTAGAGATTGCGAAAAATTGTTGTGAAATTCATCTGTTTGGGACCTTAACGGCCACATACGTGATTTTGAATAATTTAAGGTCAAAAGAATAAAAGTTTGGTCATTCTCTCAGAATGGCTTGAAAACTCACATACGCACTCCATTTTTCAAGAGGATTAAAGAATGCCTAACATTGTTGTGAAATTCATCTCTTTTTGCAAGGAATGGCCACATACGTGATTTGGGCTAATTTGAGGTTACAAGAATTAAAGTTTGGCCACTATCTTGGAATGGCTTGAAAACTCACATACCAACTTCATTTTTTATGTTTATTCCAAAATGAATAATATTATTGTAAAATTCATCTGTTTGGGTTCTGAACAGCTACGTACGCGATTTGGGCTAATTTGAGGTCAAAAGAATGAAAGTTTGGTCACTATCTCAGAATGGCCTGAAAATCCACATACCCTATCCATTTTACATAAGAATTCAAGAATGCCAAATCATTTCAAATTCATTTGTTTGGCCCCTAAATAGCCACATACGCGATTTAGTCTAATTATAGGTCAAAAGAATGAAATTTTGGTCACTCTCTTTGAATGGCCTGAAAATCCACAAACCCAGTCCATCTTTCATAATGATTTGAGAATGCCTAATATTGTTGTCAAATTCATTTATTTGGGCCCTAAATTGCCACATACGTATTTTTTGCTAATTTAAGGTTAAAAAAATAAAACTTTGGTCACTGTCTCGGAATGGCTTGAAAACAAACATACCCACTCCATTTTTCATAAGGATTCTAGAATGTTGAACATTATTGTGATATTCATCTGTTTGGGCCTTGAATGGCCACGTACGTGATTTGAGCTAATTTGAGGTTGAAGAATGAAAGTTGGTCACTTCTCGGAATGGTTTGAAAACTCACATAGCCACTCCATTTTTCAAGTTTATTCCAAAATGCCTAATATTGTTATCAAATTAATTTGTTTCGGACCTTAATAGAAAGATACATGTTTTGGGCTAATTTGAGGTTAGAAGAATGAAAGTTGGGTCATTGTCTCAGAATGGCCTGAAAACGCACATACTCACTCCATTTTTCATGAGGATTCTAGAATGCCTAATATTGTTGTCAAATTTATGTATTTGGGCCCTAAACTGCCACAAACGCTATTTGGGCTAATTTAAGGTCAAAAGAACGAAAGTTTGGTCACTATCTCATAATGGAAGGAAAATCCACATACCCACTCTATTTTTTATCAGGATTCGGGAATTGCTAAATTTTTTGTGAAACTCGCCTGTTTGGGACCATAACAGCCATATATTCAATTTTGGCTAATTTGACTTTGGAAGAATGAAAGTTTGATCACTGTCTCAGAATGGCTTGAAAACTCACATACCCACTCCATTTTTTATGTGGATTCTAGAATACTTAACATTGCTATGAAATTCATTTGTTTGGGCCAAGAACAGCCACATACACGATTTATGATAATTTGAGGTCAAAAGAATGAAAGTTTGATCACTGTCTCGGAATGGCTTGAAAAATCACATACCCACTCCATTTTTCATTTTTATTCAAAAATGCCTAATATTGTTGTAAAATTCATTTGTTTCGGCCCTGAAAAGCAACATACCCGTTTTGGGCTAATTTGAGGTTAAAATAATGAAAGTTTGGGCACTGTCTCAGAATGGCTTGAAAACTCACATACTATCTACATTTTTCATGAGAATTCTAGATTGCCTAATATTGTTGTCAAATTCATGTATTTGGGCCCTAAACTGCCACATACTAGATTTGGTCTAATTTGAGGCCTAAAGAATGAAGGTTTGGTCACTTTCTCAAAATGGAATGAAAATCCACATACACACTCGATTTTTCAAAAGCATTCGAGAAGTGCTAAAATTGTTCTACAACTCATCTTTTTAGGACCATAACGGCCACATACGCGATTTTGGCTAGTTTAACATTGAAAGAATGAAAGTTTGGTCACTGTCTCAGAATGGCTTGGAAACTCAAATACGGACTCCTATTTTCAAGAGGATTCTAGAATGCCTAACATTGTTGTGTAATTCATCTGTTTTTGCAATGAACGGCCACATACGCGATTTGGGCTAATTTGAGGGTTTGATTAAAGTTTGGCCACTATCTCAGAATGGCTTAAAAACTCACAGACCAAATTCATTTTCCATGTTTATTCCAAAATGAATAATATTATTGTGAAATTCATCTGTTTGGGCCTTGAACAGCCACATACACTATTTGGGCTAATTTGAGGTCAAAAGAATGAAAGTTTGGTCACTATCTAAAAATGCAATAAAAATCCACATACCCACTCTATTTTTCATATGGATTCCAGACTTGCTAAAATTGTTGTTAAACTGGACATGAACAACCATATACGTGATTTTGGCTAATTTAAGTTCAAAAGAATAAAAGTGTGGTCACTGTCTCGGAATCGTTTGAAAACTCACAAACTCACTCCATTTTTCATGAGGATTCTAGAATGACAAACATTGTTGTGAAATTCATCTATTTGGGCTTGGAACGGCCACATACGCGATTTGAACTAATTTTAGGTCGAGAGAATGAAAGTTTGGTCACTGTCTCAGAATGGCTCGAAAACACACATACCCACTCCATTTTTTATGTTTATTCCAAAATGCCTAATATTGTTGTAAAATTCATCCGTTTGGGCCCTGAACAGCCAAATACGCTATTCGGGCTAATTTGCGGTCAAAAGAATGAAATTTTGATCACTCTCTCAGAATGGCCTGAAAATCTACATACCTACTACATTTTTTATAAGGATTCGAAAATGCCTAATATTGTTGTCAAATTCATGTATTTAGGCCCTAAACTGCCACATATGTGATTTGGTTTAATTTAATGTAGAAAGAATGAAAGTTTTCTCACTATCTCAGAATGGCTTGAAAACCAACATACCCACTCCAAATTTCATGAGGATTCTAAAATGCCTAACATTGTTATGAAATTCATCTGTTTGGGCTAGGAACAGCCACATACGTGATTTGGGCTAATTTGAGGCAAAAGAATGAAAGTTTGGTCACTATCTCGAAATGGATAAAAAACTCATATACCCACTCCATTTTTCATGTTTATTCCAAAATGCCTAATATTGTTGTAAAATTCATCCGTTTGAGCCCTAAATAGCCACATACGCTATTTGGGCTAATTTGAGGTCAAAAGAATTAAAGCTTGATCACTCTCTTGAAATGGCCTGAAAATCCACAGACACTACATTTTTCATAATGATTCGAAAATGCCTAATATTGTTGTCAAATTCATGTATGTGGTCCAAAAATTGCCACATATGCGATCTGCATTAATTTGAGTTTAAAAGAATGAAACTTTGGTCACTGTCTCAGAATGGCTTGGAAAACAACATACCTACTCAATTTTTCATAAAGACTTGGAATGCCTAACATTTTTATGAAATTCATCTGTTTGGCCCTTGAACGACCACATATGGGATTTGAGCTAATTTAAGGTTGAAGAATGAAAGTTGGCCACTGTCTCAAAATAGCTTGAAAACTCACATACCTACTCCAATTTCATGTTTATTCCAAAATGTCTAATATTGATATAAAATTCATTTGTTTCGGCCCTGAACAGCAACATAATCGTTTTGGGATAATTTGAGATTAAAACAATGAAAGTTGGGTCACTTTTCTCAGAATGGCTTGAAAACTCACATACTATCTCCATTTTTTATGAGGATTCTAGAATGCCTAATATTGTTGTGAAATTCAAGTATTTGGGCCCTAAACTGCCACATACGTGATTTGGGCTAATTTGAGGTCAAAAGAATGAAAGTTTGGTCACTGCCTTGGAATAGCTTGAAAACATACATACCCACTCCATTTTTCATGGTTATTCCAAAATGCTTAATATTGTTGTAAAATTAATATGTTTGCGCCCTGAACATCCACATACGCTATTTTGGCTAATTTAAGGTCAAAAGAATGAAAGTTTGGTCACTATCTCAAAATGGCCTGAAAATTCACATACCAACTCCATTTTTTATAAGTATTCGAGAATGCCTAATATTGTTGTCAAATTCATTTGTTTGTGCCCTAAACTGCCACATACGCAATTTGGGCTAATTTGAGGCCAAAAGAATGAAAGTTTGGTCACTCTCTCAGAATGGCCTAAAAATCCACATGTGTAATATCCCAAAAAGTGATTAAGGGCTAATGACTTCAAAAGTGGATGTAATTATTGTTGAATAAACACTTTTGAAGAATGTGTGATGGGAATTTGGATATTTTAATGATTCCAATGGATTCCTTGTGAAAATTTATGTGGGAATGATGTTTGGTATGAAAATGGAACCAATGGAAGCAAAGATGCAAAATCTAAAATTCTGTCCAGTGAAATTCTATTCTGGGCAGTCTTCTCGTGTGGATGTTTTGACTAAGCAAATGATGTCATAAAATTATGAAACTTACCAGTATTAAAGATAACATCCCAAGCTTCAAAATGGACATATAATTTGTGCCATTTCGTTTTGGGAACTGGGAGATATGACTGTCCAAAGGTTGAGGTCGAAAATGGACTCTGTTCTGGGGCAGTGATGAAATTTGTGTAATTCTGGAATTTTGTGGTGATTTCTAATAATGGTCCATATTTTTCCTATAAATAGGACTTAAATACCTTTCATTTGGCTTTGGAATCACCTCATTTCAATTTTTATAGAATTAGTTATGATTTTTCAAAATTTGGGCAGAAAATCTGCCAGAAAATCCAAAAATGGGAATTATGACATCATCTCATTAAAAGATGATGTCAGCATGGAATTACATATGTTATCATCTTCCTCAGCTCATTTCTGTTGCACACAGCAGCTGAATGAGGAGTGAGAACGTTGAGGTTTGTAGAGAGAGAAAGGAGAAGAAAAATCACAAGGCAAGCCGATTTCTCCGACGATTTAGCTCCTAACGCGTATAACTCCGATCCTAAGCTACTCCTCTTTGTTCTTTAAGGTTTGGAAGCTCAAAATCTGTTGTTGAGCACTTAGGGTTTTCAGCAATATTTGGGAAAAGCTTGTGGGAGCTTGAGGTAACTTCCAAACTTTCGTATATTGCTTATTCTGGCTGCTGTGGGCAATTTAATCGGTGAAATTTCACCGGATTGCCATTGGTTTTAAAGTTTGGAAATGATATGGCCTAGGGGTTATGCTGCCCAAATTGGGTCTTAATGTTAGTTGTAACCTAATGTAATGGTTAATAAAGTGGTTAGGAGTAGAAAGGAACGCGTTTACGGAGCCGAAATCGTAAAACCCCGATTTTCCCCGGAGAACTCATAAATTTCGGCCAGCTCTAGAAATGGGTCTTAGAGTTGGATTTTCAATGATTTGATGGTTCCATTGAGTTCAGGGGCAAAAATTAGGTGGGGTTACAGTTGGGCACTTTTTCAAAAATGGCCGAGAAAGCATAATTACGGAAGCACCCCTAAAACCCTAAAAGTAGGGCTGCCAAGGGCAATTTCATAATTTGACATTGAATTTGATAATTCCGAGTCCGGAAATGGATTCCTTGGGCGAAAATATGTCAGGATAGCCCATGTCAAAATTTCAAGAAAAGTACAGCCGGACCGGGTACGGCGGGCCCGGGCCGGGTCCCCGGGGGTATTTTTGTAAATTTTCATTATAGACTCATATAACCCCAAGTAACACTATGGAAGTGTCTAAATGGTGCATTTGGAATTGTAGGATTCGATATTTGCCGCCCTCGTGAGCCAACTGCGCTGAAGGACGTTAGGAAAGGACAAGGTAGTGACTCTCTCTCTTATACTGTGTGTAATGCTTTGTATGTGTGTGTTATCATGGTTCTGTGATGATTTCTTTAATGCTGCTGCGGTTACAGCTGGTGATAGCTGTCGTTTACAGCGCAAGCTGTCGTTTACAGCGCAAGCTGTCGTTATTGTGATTACAGCGTAAGCTGTCGTGATGAAGATTACAGCGAGAGCTGTCGTATTGTATATACAGCCGTGAGTGCTGTTGTTTGTGGTGAAAACCATGTATCTTTGAGATTGATGTTGCTGTTGTTGCTGGTTGTGATTTATATACATGCTTGGTATTTATACATTGTATGAGTGGTTTGTTACTACTGAGATTCTCTCGAATCTCATTCTTTCCTATGACTAACATTTCAGACAGGGCGTGTGGCTCAAAGGAGAGGCGGCCAACCCGAAGCAATTAGGACCCTTGGGGGTATATAGTTGATTTTGGAAATGTTGGTTATTTCTTTTGAATTCGGGATTACTGTATAATCTGAAATATGAATAGTATATTCGATTTTGGATGTAATCCCCTAGTGGATACTTAAACCTCAGGTTATATATGTATAGAATCCGGGAGTTGCCGGGGAATTGGTTTTACACTCTGTCATACGTGAATGTAGATAAACTGCACAGGTGATTATATTCGAATTTTGAAATGGAGACCAGGAACAGGAAAGAGATTTTGAATGATTTTGTGAAAACCCTACCACAAAGTAGGAGATTGAAACGAGTTTAAGTTATCTGAAGGTCTCTAATCTACTTTAATTATTTAATATCGAATTATAATTACATGATTAAAGGCAGGGTGTTACAACATGCCCAGTCTATTTTTCATAAGGATTTGAGAATGGTTAATATTGTTGTTAGATTTATGTATTTGGGCCCTAAACTGCCACATACATGATTTGGGCTAATATTTGGTCACAAGAATGAAAGTTTGATCACTGTCTCAGAATGGAATGAAAATCCATATACCCATTCTATTTTTCATAAGGATTCGAGAATTGCTAAAATTGTTGTGAAACTCCTCGGTTTGTGAACTTAACGGCTATATACGCGATTTTTTTCTTAAGCTCTAGCTGTTGGACTCACTAAGAGAAAGCTACATGGATCAACTCATTAGCTTTTCTCATATATAACCACATCACAATGCCCTTTGACTTGAGGTCATCATGGATTCCTACATGAGAGTTGCTAAGCTTGGGACTCGTCAAAAGTTGCTTTTGACCCGGTGATGATAAAGGATACGATTGGGCTTGGTGGATTTTCATGCAAAGGAATATGAATGATCAAGATGGAATTTGTCCCTCACATTAGTAGAGAGATATTTCTGGGCCCCTCGATGAGTGAGTCTCAAAAATGTATGGCCATACTACTATGGAAAGGAGTTTCTATTTCTAATGTCAGACTACTCTGGAATCGAGAAAGTAATGGTCAAGAACAAGAGGATGACATTATCCATACCTCATCCTTGAGTGATATATCGTGTGACAAAAGGACTTGACATGGTTGTATGACAAGTTGCATCGTGTTAATGATCCTATTAATGATCCTTATATGAATTGGGTAGTTGTAATGTCTTGCTAGAGGCCGCTTGCGACTTGTGGGTTAGTACATTTATTGGCCCACTGCCAACTTCGTATGGGCCTACAGGGTCGCACACAAGAATGGTCCAACACGAGAAAACGTTTAATCTAGGGTGGATGAATTTTATATTTATATATATAATATAAAATTCGTTAATAATATTATATATATGTTTTTCGAAATGCATATTATATATATATGTATATATATTATATGATATTATTATATTGTGCTAGTTTTAAATTTAATTCATTAAGATAAATTAAATTTAATAACTAGCATGATAGAGATATAGTATCTCAGATTTAATTTATGAAGATAACTTAAATCTAATGGCTCTTTATTTGAATTAAATAAATAGGTTAAATTAAAATTGTTGGATAGATTTAATTTGAACTGAATTTATTTAATTAGGTCTTCAAGATAATTAATTGTTAATTAATTTTAAAATTAATAAAGATTAATTTTGAAATTCAAATATAGCCCTCATAGGTTATAAACTTGATAGAGCAGATATACTTATACACCTATGAGAATTCAGAGCCGTAAGGGAAACCCTAGGAGACATTGGAGAGCTAGCACGCAGTCTCTGTTGGAGAACATGCTTGTGGATATTGGTAGAGGGAGCGGACCTGACGTGTTGGCTCCTAGAGATCAAAAACCCTGAATTTGAAAAAGGTACGAATCTTTCTAACTCCGTTTAAACGCCGTTGATAGATCCTCGATTAGAATCGGGGATAACTTTTAAAATTCTTTTGTTGTGCCTCCCGATCCTAACATCGGAGTTCCATGTTGTCGTACTGTCTCCTTGATATTAATCTCTACTAGCTTATTAGGAGAGTAATGAATACTTATGGGTAGGAAATGGGTTGTCTTCATGAATCGATCAACATTACCCATATCATATCATGATTTCTGATCTTGGGTGATTCTATCACAAAATTTATAGTGATGCTTTCCCATTTCTACTCAAGAATCTCAGGGTTTTTGATTGAACCATATTTTTTATATGAATTTCCATGATTTATTTGGGATTTTAATGGATTTTATGGATAATATTACATGATTAAGCATTAATTTTAGTTAGGAACATTTGTATTAAATTAATTTTAATTAAGGGCAAAATGGTCATAAATCTATTGATTATTTATACAAATGTTTTCCTTAAACTTTTGATGCTACATGATGTTTAATATTGTATTGTAGGTGGTTTGGAAGAAAATTGGAGATTTTGGAGGTCAAATTAATATTTTGAAGATTGGAGAAAATCACAGAAAGAGGGCCCTAGATTTTCTGAAAATTATAAATTTATGAAGAAAAGAGCCAGGGAAAATCACAGAAAAGCTCCCAGAAGTTTTAATAATAGCAATTACACCCACAAGAGGTCACAACAATTTCAGTGTAGTCCCTCTGAGAACTTTCAAAAGTTCTCACTTTAGTCCCTGGTCAAAACGCACGTTTTGACCAAGGCTAATCTCCTTCAGAACCGACCCGAGACGCAGCTGAACTGGATATGGAAAATGGACATAAAGACGCAGACCCGAAAAACGCAGAGGCAAGCGGAGATTGGAGGAGAACAGCGCCGCAAGGTGATTGAGGAGAGGGAGAGGAGGAGGAGACTGCTATCACCACCACCTGCGTCTCCTCCTCACCACCGCACTGACAGCCACAGACCCGAGCTGGGATTTGAAGAAGCGGAGGACCCGAGAGCTGAAGAGAGCATTTTCAGTGTGGACAACGTCGCGGGAATCATCGTCTTCACCTCACAGCACCATCATCGTCGCTGGCGGCGACCACTTCCACCACTGAAGTCTCCAGCGACGTTCACATCTTCCACCGTGAACGGAGCTCAGTCCGGACAACATAGAAGCAGCGGCGGAGGAAAATCTGAGAACAGAGAATTTCACAGCACCGTTCTGTTCCTCTTCACTATTTCCTCCACTTTCAGACACCATCGTTCTTCTCCAACCATCGGCAGTCACCTCTATCTTCACTTCAATTTCTATGGGTCCACATCTTGAACAAACAGTGATTAATTCAAATCAATGAGGGGCTGATTTCTTAGTTCTTGGAAATGAATTGGAGATGACTTGAGCTCATATGTGCTTCAAAGGGGAGTTTATTTTATCTATAGCTCATTGTATTTTTGATTTCTTAGGTTTAAGAATTCATTTATATATTGAGACTATATTTTTAGTTATGTTTTATTCTATGGATTGAGTTGTTGTGATTTGGAATTTGTAATGAGGATTTGTACTCATCAATATATATGGTTATATATATGTTTCTCTACGATTTTATTTGATTTCTATCTATTTAACATGGTATTGTTGGATAATTTGATTGAATTGGAATTGTAGTTGAACCTAAATGCATTGCTTATTCCATAATCACTCTCTAAGGGGTTTTAATAATGCTTAAATAAATGGGTTCATGAGTTTAAGCATTAGACTCAATGGTAATTGGGGTTTGATATATTAGAAAACTTAGAGAAACTCATTACACTAAGAAGGCTTAATAGCATTTCAAGGGTAGGGGTTCCTCTCTTGTGATGCTAGACTCAATGGTAATTGAGGTTTGATATATTAGAAACTTAGTGAATTAACTTCCCAAATATCTTAATTGAGCAAGGATAGCCATTGAAAATCATTTCCAAGAGCATCTTCATCACTTGCATTTCTAACCAATTTTCATTCCTTCTTCAATTTTATTCCAAAAATCCAAAAATATTAGTTTTAAAAGCATTTTAGTTTAATTGCAATTTAGTTGTTAGATAGAAAGCTCAAAGATCATTTTTAACTCATTTCATGTCAATCATTGCACTTAGTTTCTAGGTAATTAATAAAAGGCTCTTCGAGAGACGATCCGAGATTGTACCCTATATTGCAATCTTTGGTTTAAATTTTGAAGAGGTTACCAAGGCATAAAAGCCGACAAAGCCTGATTTCTTCAGTTTTATAAAAGCTCTGATGGTAATTGATGCTTAATTTTTACCTTCTGGCAAGTGAGGCAATAAGCCATAAACTTTGTTATATCTCTTTTCATGCATGGCCACCAATGTGTGGACTTCAAGTCATAATACATTTTGGTTGCTCCTGGTGTGGTGTATACCTACTCTTTTGGACCTCCTTCAGGATTTTTTTTCTTAAGCTCTAGTTGTTGTGGAACATATATCCTCTTTCTGTATCTGACTAGCCTACTCGGTGACAAGTCATATTCCTGAGCTTTTCCTTATTTAAACATATCTTTGATAGACTATGCTCATTTATCTTGCATCTGAGCTTCTTCAATTGCTGCTCTTAGGTCATTCTCAGCCTTACTAACATTGCTGCCACAAATTATGATTTGATTAGATATATCGAGATCTCTAAAATCTTCAATCAGTTTCTACTTATGAATCATTAAGGCTGCCACCTGCACTGTTTTACGGCTCAATGCATCAGCAACGATATTAGCCTTTCCTAGATAGTACTTGATCTCTAGGTTGTAATCTTTACGCAGCTCTATCTATCTGTACTGTCTCATATTTAATTCTTTTTTATCATATACATATTTTAAGCTCTTGTGGTCGTAGTACAACTCTATAGTCACCCTATAGATATAGTATCTCTAGATTTTAGTTCAAACACAATTGCCGCTAAATCAAAATCATGTGTAGGATAATTCTGTTCATGAGACTTCTACTGTCTAGATGCATAAGCCACTATATGGCCATGCTACATTAATACACTTCCCAATCCATGCCTACTGGCATTAGTAAAGACAAAGAAGGTCAACTGTGGATCTGGGATTATCAGCACTGGGGCTATATTAATTTTTGTTTCAGCTCTATAAAGCTCCTCTTATGTTTATGTCCCAAAGATAACTACAGTGTCGTGAGGATCCATACATGAACTGGAAATCTAAGTGCTGCTTGACCTGATCCCAGTACAATGAGTCTACCTCATCTAAATATGCTACATACTAGTCTATAAGGGTGTTGTGCTCCTGAAAGTGACATAGATATATGTCTCTGACACGCTACCACAAACCTTGATCTGGTCATAGAACATATCTCACATGTACTAGTCTGGCTTTGACAACAGTAGTAATACGTAGACAGACTTTGACCCATCAGAGAGTGGTTGGTTAGAATCTCCCACTGATACTCTAGGTATGGGCTCGGGTCTCGGCTGTGGCTCATATATCATTTTGACTCTAATTCGCTTTCAAGTGTCCTTGTCTCTATAGAATGTGGTCCCTCGGGAATCCTCTGACCTGGGGAAACCTAGTTCACCGATGATTGTGACCTATCTTGCTGTCGCACCTTCCATGCATCGTTCCTATCATCCTGTAAACAAGACCATATCAGTATACTATTCTTATAATGCCAGAACCGCTTTTAGCTCTGATATCAAAAAAGTCAAACCCCTTAACATTTTGATATTTTCCAGAATAATAAAGGCATTGTGTTAGGATTGGCAGGTATAGCAGAAGAATTTTAAAAATTTTACCAATCCTAATTGAGGATCTATCAACGACGTTTAAATCGGGTTAGAAAGAACTCATACCTTTTCAACTTAGGGTTTTCACGATCTCTAGGAGACAACACGTTAGGTCCACTCCCTCTACCAGTATCCACATGAATGCTCTCCAACTGAGACTGCGTGCTAGCGCCTCCATTGTTTTTAGGGTTTCCCTTGCGGCTCTGAATTCTTATGCGCATATGAGTATATCTGTTCTATCAAGTTTATAACCTATGATGGCTATATTAAAATTTCAAAATTAATCATCATTAATTTTGAAATTAATCAAGAATTAATTATCTTGATGAGCTAATTAAATAAATTCAGTTTAAATTAAATTTGTCCAACAGTTTTAATTTAACCTACTTATTTTATCCGAATAAAGAGCCATTAGATTTAATTTATCTTCATAAATTAAATCTGAGATGTTATATCTCTATTATGTTAGTTATTAAATTTAATATATCTTAATAAATTAAATTTAAAACTAACACAATATAATAATATCATAAATATATATATACATATACATACATATAATATATAAGATATGTAATTCGAAAATATATATCTATATAATATTATTAACGAATTTTATATTATATATATATTTAAATATAAAATTCGTCCATCATAAATTAAATATTATCTCGTGTTTGGCCATTCTTGTGTGCGACCCTGTAGGCCCATATGAAGTTGGCAGTAGGCCAATAACTATACTAACCCAAAAGTTGCAAGTAGCCTCTAGCAAGATATTACGACTACCCAAATCATATGAGGATCGTTATCACGATGCAACCTGTCATACAACCATATCACGTACCTTTTGTCACACGACATATCGATCAAGGATAAGGCATCGATAATGTCATCTTCTTGTTCCTGACTATTACTTTCTCAATTCCTGAGTAGCCTGACAATAGAAATGGAAACTCCTTTTCATTGTAGTATGGCCATACATTTCTCAAACTCACTCATTGAGGGGCCCAGTAATATCTTTCTACTAATGTGAGGGACAAATTCCATCTTGATCATTCATATTCCTCTGCATGAAAAACCACCAAACCCAATTATAGCCTTTATCATCACTCGGTGAAAAGTGACTTTTGACTAGTTCAAAGCTTAGCAACTCTCATGTAGGAATCCATGATGACCTCAGGTCTAAGAGCATTGTGACGTGGTTATACATGAGAAAAACTTATGACTTGATCCATGTAGCTTTCTCATAGTGGGTCGGTCCAGCACCTTGTACTCTTACAAGTGCCTAAGACTTTGATTCGTATCTCCATATCTTATGAAATTCATACTGGTCTTGTTTCATCTCTGCTCTCGTATAGATGACCGACCAAGGACATTTTAGAACAATCTTCATGAATTATCCAAGGATACGATTATCACAGTTAACATGCAAAAAATATGATAACGGAATGGTGAAATTTCATTAAAATAGTAATGTTTAAAGTATAATGATTGGCCCTTAGGGCACAATTTCAAACATCCTCCCACTTGCCCTAGGTACAATCATTAATTTTCCTAATTCCCATTGCCCTAACATGATGCTCATGCTTTCCTTGTACAAGTGGCTTAGTAAGAGGATCAGCAACATTATCTTCTCCTGCTACTTTACAAATCATTATATCAACTCTATCATTGATTTCTCTAATAAAATGAAATTGACTAAGTATATACTTGGTCCTTTGACGTGACCTAGGCTTCTTGGCTTGTGCAATAGCACCATTATTGTCACAGAACAAATCTATTGGATTTGAGATGGTAGACACCACCCCTAGTTCAGTAATGAAATTTTTTTATCCAAACGGCTTCTTTAGCTGCATACGATGCTGCTATATACTCAGCTTCTGCTGTAGAATTTGCTACAGTGCTATGCTTGGAGCTCTTCCAACTTACTGCCCCACCATTTAGGAGGAATACGTATCCAAATTGCAATTTAAGGTCGTCTTAGTCAGTTTAGAAACTTGCATCTGTGTAACCAATTACGTAGAGCTCATCATCCAATCCACCATAGACAAAAAATAGGTCCTTTGTCCTTCTTAAGTACTTTAGGATATTCTTGACTGCAGTTCAATGACCCTCACTAGGATCTTGTTTCTATCTACTAGTCATACGTAAGACAAATGAGACATCTGATTGAGTACATAACATGGCATACATGATGGATCCAATGGCCGAGGCATATGGAACCTTACTCATGGATATCGCTAATCAGGTGTACTAGGACACAGGTCCTTGCTAAGATGGATGCCATGAGACATGGGCATATAACCCCTTTTTGAATCCTGTATACTGAACCTATGCAGTATCTTGTCTATGTATGTGCTCTGACTTAGGCCTATTAGTCTTTTGGATCTTTCCCTATAGATCCTAATCCCTAGGATGTAGGTGGCTTCACCTAAGTCTTTCATTGGAAAGGACTTTCCTAACCAAGACTTGACACTCTGCAAGGTAGGAATGTCATTCCCAATGAGTAGGATGTCATCTACATAAAGCACTAGAAATACAACTATGCTCCTACTAACCTTCTTGTAAACACAAGGTTCATCAATGTTTTGAATGAATTAAACTCTTTGACTACTTTATCAAAATGATGATTCCAGCTCCGAGATGCTTGTGTCAATCCATAACTGGATCTTTGAAGCTTGCAAATTTTACCAGAGTCCTTTGGATACATAAAACCTTCAAGTTATATCATGTACACATCCTCAAGCAGCTTTCCATGAAGGAAGGCTGTTTTGACATCCATCTGTCATATTTCATAGTCATAATATGCTGTAATGGCAAGAAGGATTCTGATTGATTTGGCCATTGCAACTAGGGAAAAAGTTTCATCATAGTCTACTCCATAAGTTTGAGTGAATTCTTTTGCAACTAGTCGTGCCTTAAAGACATTTACTTTGCCATGCATGTCAGTTTTCTCCTTGAAAACCCATTTTCACCCAATGGTTTTTACACCTTCAGGTGGATTGACTAAGGTACATACATGATTGTCGTACATGGATTGCATTTCAGACTTCATGGCATTTAGCCATTTCTTAAAGTTTGGTCCCATTATGGCTTCTCGATAGGTAGTTGGCTCATTCTGCTCAATGACCAACACATAAAGCCTTCAGTAATAAGAAATCCATATCTCTATGGCTGATACCGTGTCCTATCGGATCTTCATGGAACTTGAGGAGGCTCAGTAACTTGTTTTGAGTCTTCTATAATTTTCATCTATGGTTCTGTATTATCTTATGACTCTCGAATTTCTTTGAGATATACCTTGCTCCCACTGGTTGTTTTAGAGACAAACTCTCTTTCTAGAAACTTACCATTTCGAATAACAAATACTTTGTTATCGATGAGATTGTAGACATAGTATCCTTTCTTTTCTTTAGGATACCCTATGAAAAGGCACTTTGATGATCTAAGCGCTAGTTTATCAAAGGCTTGTTTCATAGCATAGACCTCATATCCCCAGATCTTAAGAAAAGATAAACTTGGTTTCTTTCTAGTCCATATCTCATATAGTGTCTTTTCAATTGCCTTAGATGGAACACGATTTAGTGTGAAAGCAGCTGTCTCTAGTGCATGTCCCAAAAAGGATGGTGGAAGATCTGTTTGACTCATCATAGATAGAACCATTTCTAATAGTGTTCGATTCCTTCGTTCAGAAACGCTATTCCATTCTGGTGTTCCTGGAGGAGTTAATTATCCCACAACTCCTAAGATGGTCAATGAACTCTTGGCTCAAATATTCATCACGTCGATTAGATCGAAGTGCTTTAATTGTTTTGCCAAGTTGATTTTATACTTCATTTTGGAATATTTTGAATATTTCAAAAGATTTAGATTTATGTTTCATTAGATAAATATAGCCATATCTACTAAAGTCATCTATAAATGTAATGAAGTAGACATAACCTCCTCTAGCAGCTATATTTAATAGTCCACATACATCTATATGTATGAGGACCAATAATTCAGTGGCCCTCTCACTATGCCCAGTAAAAGGTTCCTTTGTCATCTTTCCCAATAAGCAAGATTTGTATGTATCATATGATTCAAAGTCAAATGAGTAAAGAAATCCATCTTGATGGAGTTTAGAAATGCCTTTCTCATTTATTTGGCCTAGACGACAATGCCATAGGTAGGTCGGATTCAAATCGTTTGATTTTATCCTTTTTATAGTTAAGTTATAGATATTCCCATTATTAGGATGTTCCAAATTTAATATATATAATGACCAACATGAAAATCACTATCATCATAGAAAATGTCATTACGATAAATAGAACATTTACCATTCCTAGTAATGGAAGTATAACCTTCCTTGTCCAAATAAGAAAGATAAATAATGTTACTACTTAAAGCAGGAACATAATAGCAATTGTTCAAAACTAACAAAAGCCCACGGGGCAGAACTAATTCATAAGTGCCTACGGGCTAAAGCAGCATCTCTTGCTCTGTTTCCAACTCGTAGGTCCACCTCGCCCTTCTTCAACTTTCTACTGTCCTTTAGACCATGCACATTTGTACAAATGTGAGAACCATATGCAGTATCTAATACCCATGTAGAGGAAATAGAAAAATAAATGTCTATAACATAAATACCTGAAGCGATAGCCCTGCTATCCTTCTTGTTCTTTTTCAGATCTTCCAGATCGAGTTTGCAATTGCTCTTCCAATGACCGGGTTCATTGCAGAAGTAGCAGACTCCTTCCTTTAGAGGCTTTGCATTCTTGGGTGCAGGCTTGGTTTCAGGCTTGTCTGACTCTTTGGTCTTACCAATTGAGCCATTACCCTTCTATTTGCCCTTCCCTTTCTTTTTTATACCCTTTCCTTTCTAAACCATCAAAACTGTACTAGGATTTTTCTTAATACTTTGTTCAGTAGTTTTGAGCATCCCATGCAACTCAAAAATTGATTTCTCTATGTTGTTCATGTTGTAGTTCATGACAAAATAGTTATAACTCTCTGGGAGTCAGTTTAGGATCAAATTCATAGCTAACTCCTAGCTCATGGGAAATCCAAGCCTCTCAAGGTAATCAATATAGCCTTTCATCTTTAACATATAAGTACTAACTGATGCACCTTCAGCCCTCTAGCAGGAATGTAAGGCCTTTGTGGTCTCAAACCTTTCTTGCCTTTCCTGTTGTTGGATCATTTCCTTGAGATGGACAATCATCTCATGAGCCTTTATAAGTTCTAGATCTCTCTAGAGCTCTGGAACTATAGTGGCAAGCATCAGGCAACATACATCCACAGAGTCATCCTTATGCTTGGTGTAAGCCTCTCTTTGAGCTCTTGGAGCATTGGCTGCAGGCTCCTTAGGAATGGGTTGATCTAGGACATAAGCCTTTCTTTCCTGCTTGAGCACAATTCTCAAGTTCTTGAACCAGTCAAGAAAGTTTGTCCCATTGAGTTTATCCTTCTTAAGGACCGATCACAATGATAGCGTAGAAGTATTATGGTCAATATGATTCTACAATTAAAATATGCAAAGTTAGTTAGTAATCTCCCACTAAACTAACAACCCTCAAAATAATAATTAGTGGGTTAAAATCTATATTTGGCTTAAACTTAAGTCCGCTTTGGAAAGACGCTTAAATTCAAGTTATTTAGGTAGGGAACCTATTTACCAATTACATCACATGTAACTCTTAGATGTTTATGGGATTTGATCATCATATGATCCGACATGTTTAATCCCATCTAACGCCTTGAGATTCAAAACCGTTTTGTTAATCTCAATTAAGTCAAAATAATAATGAATATTATAAGTAGCACCATTACTCTTGCTTGTCTCATCAAGATAACTCAAGTGCATCCACTTTGGTTGTTTCCGTAATTGAGCGATCTAGGTTTTGATAGGTATTCATCAATTGACGGCATTAAGACTTAAGAATTGATTAAAGGGATCAATTAATTAGTCTTGTTTATATGAATGCAATCGTGGTCGTATCTCATACAGATAAATACATATAAACTTAAAAGTATTCATGCAATGATCTTATAAAAAACATAATTTAAACGTGACACAACATGGCTTACCTAACCTAAAATCCTCCCAAGCCAATGAGAGGACTTCTCTAAATAAGAAAAGAAATACATTGAGAGAAACCTTGTTTAAACATTCGAGGGGAGTGAGATAAGAAGAGAATGTACATCGAGAGTATTTAGAGAAAGGCACGTCACGTAGGCCATATTTAAATATTACAACCCTTTGTAAAATTCTAAAGCCATTTTGTTCACCATACCCAAACAAGTATAAATAATAAACCACAACAAGAATTCATATAATATGAAAACCAATAAATGTTGTGATAAGATTATATTGCGCTATGCAGAGGTAGCCACAGCGGTTCTGCTAGAATGTTTCGAACCCAATTTTTCAAAAAATTCGTTTAGTCCAATTCTTTAAGGATTTTGGCCCAGTTTCAAAAAACAACAATGGCCCAGAATGCTTCTATTCCATATTGTCTTCCCCATAGTTCGAATCCCTATTACCCGAATAGATATCTGAACTTAGACCTAATTGGATTGCCGCCAACTATGATCTCAGGTACCCTACCCAATTTCATGCAAGCCTATTCAGAACATAAATCGTGATGCCAGTGGCGGAATTGAAAATAGAACATATTGCATGTAATCAAAAAAATTTCCCCAGATCGCATAAACACACAACTCTATCCGAAAACACACAATAACGTTGAACATATTCTGTTTCTTATTAACATATTCAGATGTTTTCTTATAACCACACATATATATCCAATATATCACATGTATAAGAACATAAACTCAATTTAAACACACAATTGATCTAGCTCTACGACACTGCTAGGATCAACAGGCACAGCAGAAGAATTTTAAAATTTTACAGATCCTAATCGAGGATCTATCAACGGCCTTTAAATCGAGTTAGAAAGATTCGTACCTTTTTCAACTTAGAGTTTTCATGATCTCTAGGAGCCAACACCTCAGGTCCAATCCCTCTACCGGTATCCATACGAATGCTCTCCAACAGAGACTGTGTGCTAGCTCCTCCAATGTCTCCTAGGGTTTCCCTTGCGGCTCTGAATTCTGAAGCGTGTGTGAGTATATCTGCTCTACCAAGTTTATAACCTATGATGGCTATATTCAAATTTCAAAATTAATCATCATTAATTTTGAAATTAATCAACAATTAATTATCTTGATGAGCTAATTAAATAAATTCAGTTTAAATTAAATCTGTCCAATAGTGTTAATTTAACCTATTTATTTAATCCAAATAAAGAGCCATTAGATTTAATTTATCTTCATAAATTAAATCTGAGATACTATATCTCTATCATGTTAGTTATAAAATTTAATATATCTTAATAAATTAAATTTAAAACTAATACAATATAATAATATCATATAATATATATATACATATACATATATATAATATATAAGATATGTATTTAAAAAATATATGTCTATATAATATTATTAACAAATTTTATATTATATATATATATATATAAATATAAAATTCGCCCACCCTAAATTAAATATTATCTCGTGTTGGGCTATTTATGTGTGCGACCCTGTAGGCCCATATGAAGTTGGCAGTAGGCCAATAACTATACTAACCCAAAAGTCACAAGCAGCCTCTAGCAAGACATTACGACTACCTAAATCATATAAGGATCGTTATCATGATGCAACCTGTCATACAACCATGTCACATCCCTTTTGTCACATGATATATCAATCAAGGATAAGGCATGGATAATGTCATCCTCTTGTTCCTGACCATTACTTTCTCAATTCCTGAGTAGCCTGACAATAGAAATGGAAACTCCTTTCTATTGTAGTATGGCCATACATTTCTCAGACTCACTCATCGAGGGGCCCAGTAATATCTCTCTACTAATGTGAGGGATAAATTCCATCTTGATCATTCATATTCCTCTACATGAAAAACCACCAAGCCCGATCATAGCCTTTATCATCACCCGGTCAAAAGTGACTTTTGACTAGTTCAAAGCTTAGCAACTCTCATGTAGGAATCGATGATGACCTCAGGTCTAAGGGCATTGTGATATGGTTATACATGAGAAAAACTTATGACTTAATCCATGTAGCTTTATCATAGTGGGTCGGTCCAGCACCTTGTACTCTTACAAGTGCCTAAGACTTTGATTCATATCTCCATATCTTATCAAAGTCATACTAGTCTTGTTTCATTTCTACTCTCGCATAGATGACCGACCAGGGACATTTTAAGACAATCTTCATGAATTATCCAAGTATACAATTATCACAGTTAACATGCAAATAATATGATAACAGAATGGAGAAATTTCATTAAAATAGTATTGTTCGAAGTACATTAATTGGCCCTTAAGGCATATTTTCCAACACATTGTTCCACAGGCATGAAAATATAGCACAAATATACTGATAAGAAGTACTTGTTTACAACACAGAAAATCCCTATCGAATTTGAAAAATATTTACAAATCCTCAAAGTTTACAAAATAAAACTAGGGTAACCAAGAGTAATCCTTGCTTGAACTGGTACCCTCAAACATTGGTATTTACCATTTTGCCCTTTGAGCTAGTAGCTTCTGCTGGAATGTTTTTAAATATTAGACATGGTGAGATTCGAATAAATCTCAATAGTAAACTATAATCAGTCATATAAAATATGACAAATAAATATGTCAAGCACCATATAATGCATCAGGATAATAACACTATAAAATTCATAATCATTGGAATATGCACATGTATTCAGGGCCAACTATTATTAGAATCCCTACTTGTTTGTACCATAGCTGGGCTCACGACCATAAACTGGGCAATGTACCCTCTTCGTACTGTATCTCATAACTAGATCCCCTTTTGGGGTTGTTGGGGTACTTGTAGTTTTCCCCCTAAACGGTACTTGTGCTTTTCTCCCCTTGTTAGAGAGTGCATTATACATATCACATAAGATGACATACACAAAGTATACAGATAATCATATAGTTTATAAAAGATATAGTTACTACCTTAATCTCTTTTCCTGGCTCACATTCCAAAGCTTTTCACACTTCACACTGAACATGAAACCTACACAATTTTCCCTTCTAAATACAATGGAACCATCAAATTGATGAAATTCCAACTTTTCCCCTAGAACTAGGTCTGGCCAAAACTTTACAACAAAAGGGAAAATTGGATTTTCTTGATTTAACCCTTTAAACTCCTTCCTTTTCACTCCTAATCACCTTTTTTACTTCTTAAACACTTACTAAATATGATTTGTGAAATTTAGGTTTTCATAACCCTTTAGGGTTTCATTATCCCAAATTTACAAAGCCAATCAAACCAACCATAAAACAAGCCAATAACAACAACAAGCACCACAACAACATCATATTTACTGTAACACCCTGCCTTTAATCACGTAATTATAATTCGATATTAGATAATTAAATTCGATTAGAGACCTTCGGATAACTTAAACTCATTTCAATCTCCTACTTTGTAGTAGGGTTTTCACAAGATCATTCAAAATCTCTTCCTGTTCCTGGTCTCCATTTCAAAGTTCGAATATAATTACCTGTGCAGTTTATCTACATTCACGTATGACAGAGTGTATAACCAAACCCCCGGCAACTCCCGGGTTCTATACATATATAATCTGAAGTTTATAAATATACACTAGGGGATTACACAACCAAAATCAAATATAACACCCATATCTCAAAATATACAGTAATCCCAAGTTCTAAATGGATAACCAAGTCCTAAAAGGATAACCAACGTCTCCAAAATCGAATATACCCCTAAGGGTCCTAATTGCTCCGGGTTGGCCGCTTTTCCTTTGAGCCACATGCCCTATCTGAAATGTTAGTCATAGGAAAGAATGAGATTAGAGAGAATCCCAGTAGTAACAAACCACTCATACAATGTATAAATACCAAGCATGCACATAAATCACAACCAGCAACAACAACAGCATCAATCTCAAAGATACATGGTTTTCACCACATACGACAGCACTCACGGCTGTATACACAATACGACAGCTCTCGCTGTAATCTTCATCACGACAGCTTACGCTGTAATCACAATAACGACAGCTTGCGCTGTAAACGACAGCTTACGCTGTAAACGACAGCTTACGCTGTAAACGACAGCTATCACCAGCTGTAACCTCAGCAACATCAAAGAAATCATCACAGAACCATGATAACACACACATACAAAGCATTACACACAGTATAAGAGAGAGAGTCACTACCTGATCCTTTCCCGACGTTTCTTGGCACTGCGGGCTCACGAGGACGGCAAATATCAAATCCTGTAACCAAGTTAGGGACAACCCGTCAATCTCTTTCCCAAGTTCTTTTCTCTATAATACTTTAAGTTGATTATCACTATGGTCAATTAATCAAGTCAACTAAGGAGCTAAAGTGGTCAATTAACCTAAAAGGCTAATTTCTAACCTCAAAGTTCCACAATATTACATTATGCCATAAAATCTTCAATTTTCGCATAGGTGACCAATCTGCCAGAATTTTCCAACATCTTTGAAAAATCATAACTAATTCTAGAAAAATCAAAATGAGGTGATCCCAAAGCCTATTGAAAGCTCTTGAAGTCCTCTTCATAGGAAAAATATGAATCACTACCATAAATCACCACACAATTCCAGAATTAACAACATTCCACACTGCTCCAGAATTAGGTCCAGTTTCGACACCAAACTTTGGGCAACTAGAACTCCCAGCTCAAAAACCGAAATGACACAAATCATATGTCCATTTTAAAGCTTGAAATGTGAACTTTAAGACTGGAAAGTTTCAGAATTTTTAGACACCAATTGCCCATTCAAAATGTCCCTACAAACTGACTGCCCTGCACAAAGTTACACTTGACAGTTTTTTCCAATTTTCAACCAATGTGTCCAATGACTTCAAAATCAACAACCAAACCTATTCCCACATAATTTTTCATGTAGAACACAATGGTAACATCAAAATGAACAAATTCCCACTCATTCCCCATGTCCTGTTTTGGCAGAATTTTAGGGTATTTCACAACAAACAACCACTTCACTATCTAATCACTAAGCTTAGCTCATTTGCCTCCAAACCAACATATAAGCACATATATAGGATGAAAGCTTTATGATCCCTAATATACCCTAAAAAACGAAATTAGGGCTGTCACAATAGCCCACCACAACTCAGCCAATTAAAGCATCATATACATCAACATAATGCTCTTACTCACCTCTTGCTTCTTCTTGTGTTCTTTTCTTGATTCCTCAACTTTTGTTCTTGCAAGGTGGCTGAAAACTCCTCCTCTTCAAAAACAAAAACCATAGAAATGAAGCTAAGGAAGAGAGGAACAAGTTTCATGAAGGTCACTTGAGCTATAGATGAGGTTAAGGAGGTGAAAATCCATGTAGAAGATCTTACCTCAACTTTGTTCTTCACTTTCTCTTTCCTCTTCTTGGTTGGACGAACATGGCAGCTGAAGTGAGAGAGAGAGGTGATGAAATGAGATCAGAATTTTGGCCTCACATACACCTCTTAACCGACTTTGCAAGGAGAGAGGGAAGGGAGTTGAAATTTTTGACTTTTCAACTCTTTGCTTGACATCATATTTTGTTTCTTTATTCCCTTAACCTTTGACCATGAGATTTCCACCGAATTATGGCTCTTGAATGAGTTAAAAGACTTCTTAAACTCTCATGGTTTTTGCCTCCACTTATATTGATTTTAGCATGATATATTTGACCAAAGTCCAAATGCCTCCATATGCTTTAATTATGAGCCAAATATCATTTTCTCTTGCCTTTCCTTTATGTTGGACGAAAGATCATTCAAGAAAGGGAAACATATTGACCAAGTTACTCTTTTAGCTATTAGTCCTTAATTATAATTTAGGATATTACATTTACCAAGAGGATCAAAGTTCTTAAGATTACCTCTTGATTTATAAACTTTCTCTCTCTAACTGTCCCTCTTTCCTCCTCTTTCTCTTGAATTTTTGCTTACTATACATGATATTTATGAGGAATAGAGGTTAGAAGAGGTTGTCCATGAACTAGGAAGCAAGAACACATAGAACTTCATCATCTTACCTTGATTTATACTTCTTGAACCCTAGTTCTTGCTATCTTTGTAACCCCCTCCGTAATTATATCCGAAATACGTGATTAAAATGAAATAAAGACCAATAATAATCAAATAACATTTACTAACCCATCACATGATGGGGCTTTCAAAAATATCTTTCGAAATCATTTATAAACTTGGTCTCATATTCACATTTCAAATACAATTACTTCACGAAGATAAATCACATTCATATAAATATCAGAGTGCACAACATAATCATCCCGGCAATCCCGGGTACATACCTTCGCTAAAGATACACAGGGCACAATTGCCCATTACAATTCTTCAAATGGGGATTACATATTCGCTTCTTGAAGGAGTCCTAGCCGCTCCCTCCACGAGCCACTTGCCCTGTCTAAATTGTTGGTAGGGGAGGGTGAGATTCGAGAGAATCTCAATAGGGAAACATTATCAATATGCATGCAAGATAAGTGTTTAATGCATGACATGCTTGCATCACATAACTCATGCACACATACAATGACAAATCTATAAGCTCAATGCTTCAAACGATACACATATGGCCATAGCATATATTGAAACATAGCTTCAAATCATTCATACATATTCCACATAATCAAGCAAAGCAATAAAATGCATCAACACATTAACACAGTTATCAGAGCATGCAGGAGAGAAAAGTTCCCTACCTCCAGTCTTTTCTCCTCGATTTGCGTGCCAGCAACTCGGGGCTTCACATTCGATCCTACAATGTCAAATGTATTATTTAGACACTCCCAAAGTGTTTCTGGGGGTTATATGAGGCTACATTGAAAATTTACTAAAATACCCCCGGGGACCCGGCCCGGCCTCGCCGTACCCGGTCCGGCTGTACTTTTCTTGAAATTTTGACATGGGGTATTCTGACATATTTTCACCCAAGGAATCCATTTCCGGACTCGGAATTATCAAATTCAATGTCAATTACAAAATTACCCTTGACAGCCCCACTTTAAGGGTTTCAGGGGCATCTTCGTAATTATGCTTTTTCGGCTTTTTCTGAAAAAGTGCCCAACTGTAACCCCACCTAATTTTTGCTCCTGAACTCAATGGAATCATCAAATCATTGAAAATCCAACTCTAAGACCCATTTATAGCCTTGGCCAAAATATACATGTACTCCGAGAAAAATTGGGGTTTTTCGGTTTCGGCTCCGTAAACGTGTTCCTTTCTACTCCTAACCACTTTATTGACTATTCCATTAGGTTACAACTACCATTTAGTACCAATTTGGGCAGCATAACAGCCCCACACACCCATTTTCCATTTTTGAAACCAATGACAATCGGGCGAAATTTCACCGATTAAATTGTCCACAGCAGCCAGAATAGTCAATACACAAGAGTTTGGAAGTTACCTCAAGCTCCCACTAGCTTTTCCTTGTCTTGGCTGAAACCCTAGCTGTTTTAACACCAAAGGAAGATCTTCCAAACCTTAAAGAACATAAAGGAGTAGCTTAGGATCAGAGTTATACGCGTTAGGAGCTAGATCGTCGGAGAAATCGGCTTACCTTACGAGATTTCTTCCTCTTTCTCTCTCTAAAGATCCCATATGCTCTCTCTCTATTTCAGCTGAAACTCACGACAGAAAATGAGAGCTGAAGAAGATGAGAAGATATTTAATTCCATGATGATGTCATCTTTTATTGAGATGATGTCATAATTCCCATTTTCGGATTTTCTGGCAGATTTTCTGCCCAAACTTTGAAAAATCATAACTAATTCTAGAAAACTGAAAATGAGGTGATTCCAAAGCCAAATGAAAGATATTTAAGTCATCTTCATAGTAAAAATATTGGCCATTACTAAAAATTACCACACAATTCCAGAATTACATAAAACTCATCACTGCCCCAAAACAGAGTTCAGTTTCTATCCCAAACTTTGGACAGTAATATATCCCAGTTCCCAAAACGAAATGGCACAAATTATATGTCCATTTTGAAGCTTGAGATATGAACTATAAGAATGGAAAGTTTCAGAATTTTTAGACACCATTTGGTCATTCAAAACGTTCACACAAACTGACAGCCCAGAATAGAGTTTCACTGGACAGCATTTCCAGTTTTGCAACCAATGTGTCCAATCCAATTTAAATCAATTCCAATGATTAAATACCACAACATGACACCATTTCCATCACAATACCCCATTCAATTCTTCCCTCTATTCTAAGTCAATTTGGATGTTAATCCACAATTGAACTCAAATACAGGGTTTTGGCGTTGCTCATAACACAAGCGACTACAATCCTCTTTATATTCTCTAAAAGGGTTCATTAATCACTAACCACGTCCACTTTTGTAGTCATTAACCCCTAATCACAATTTGGGATCTTGCTAAACCGGGGCTTAGCAATCCACTAATCTCAGGCTTATTCTCTATCCTCGAGTCTCAAAATTCGGGGTATTACAATCTTGTTCTTGATGTTCCTAAAACTCTTTCTATCTTTATTCTCTTTATGTTGGCCAAAATATGGCCTAAGGAATGAGATAAGAAGCATTTAAAAATATCTCATCTCCACCTCCTTAAGTTTAATATATTTTTATGAAATTTTACCATGTGAATTTTGATTTTTGAGCTTTATCTTTTTAATTGGCCTAAGATAATTAAACTTAGCAACATCATCTACCAAGTATTTATTTTTCCCTCCTATTTCCCTATCTGGGCGACAATCACAAAAGGAAAGGGAAATAATTATTGTTTCTTATATTTTCCATAATTCCCTTCTTCTAATAATTAATTACTCCATACTTAAAGTGAAGAGTTTAAGATTAAAGCGCTCTAATCCATTATGTGTATATTAATGTTTGAAGTGGTTAATAGTATAACATGCATGACAAATGATTTAATATCCCAAGTGCAGTATTTGAACTAGGAATGGGTGATCGCATGGTATGAGCCCATTAGTAATTAAACATTCCATGAATAAGAGCATATTAAGAACTCTGATAGAAATGAATAAAGTAGAGAATTACTCTAATTGAATTGAAAGAAAAGATAAGAATTGATGAGTATTAACAAAGTTGTAGACCACCAAAAGACACTTCCGAAAGATTTTGAAATTTTCAAAAAAACCCACTCAACTACAGGTTCAAATCCTATCAGGAAGTTGGGCTTTTGAATTTTTTTCTAAGGTGGTTCAAACTCATTATGTCAAAGCTCATCCGATTGGGTTTGAGAATAAGGTGTTAAAGTTATAAGCATGATCATGATGATATATGATGTTTAAAGAGGTTACTAGACTAGTTTAGTGGTGAAATATGCAAACTTGTTGATTGTTGGTTGGGGCCATAGGTTTGGCCAGATTAGGGCATGAACAAGGAATGTGATTTTCATGAATCTGATGTAACCAATGGACTCTATATGAAAATTGTGTGTGGGTATACTAGGGTTATGTTTTTGGATGAATTGGATAGGAAATATAAAAATTGGAACTTGATGTTGCGTAGGTTGAATGCTACCATATTTGTGGCAGGATGTTTGTGGCTTGTTTGTAATTTATGAAATGTTATCCATTGGCTATAAAAATTTCTAGAATAATAGTAGACATGATAATATTTAATTTGATATATAACATGTGGCAATTGGATTAGTACATTGGGAGTTATGACCTGTTAAAGTTAGACATTAAATCTGGAATGATATTTATGCAGTGAGGATTGATTGGAGTTTCTAGAACAATGTGCATGTAATTGGTAGTAGGAGGTATTTTTTCCTTAAAATAGACTTAAAGAGTGTCACATATGACTTTAAACCACTCTAATTGGAGGTTCCTAGACAAAGTTATGAATTTTCAAAGTTAGGTGAAAATTTTGGCATTATAGGCTTATCATGCAAATTTGAGATACATGGAGTGAATTGTAATAATAGTCACTTAAAAGGGTTGAGTAATGTCCTAGAAGCTAATATAGCCACATAGGATATTCATTTGTCATGGCTTTAATGATGTGGATATATATCTAGGGCCATGAGATGTCAAACAAGAAGAATGGAAGGTTCTTCAAGGAACTTCAATAGTTAGAAGAAAAGGTACAAGAGGAGGGCATAAAGCGAAAGGCACTAAAACGTACCTAACTTGAATGTAATTGATACATATGCTTGTGCACTAATATATGTGATTGCTTTACTGAATTGTGTGAAGCATATTTGAATGATTGAAGCTCTATTTCTATTACGCTAAGGCCATAAGTATGTTGTATGAAGCATTAAGCATACATATATGTCTTTATGTTGGCATAAATTTATACAAGGCAAGCATGTCATGCATTAAGCATTTATCTTACATGCCAAGTGGTATTGTTTGCTACTGATATTGTCTCGAATCTCACCCTCCCTTAACTAACCATATTGGCACATGAGCACAGAAGGGGGATGCAGAACAATTTGCCAGAAGATGTTGCAGTGAAGAGTTGAGGATGTATACTGTAACCCCCGTCACGATCAAGGCTGGGATTAGCATTTAAACACATTTAATAACTGAATAAGAGATCCAGAACAATTTCAAACTTTTTACAACACTTGTACAAATAGATCTCCATTCATTTCATTCATAAAAACAATCGGCCTGTTCGGTCTATTATATATACAATATCAGAGTATCAGCAAATTCCCGACATTTACCCGAGATAATAACATTAATCCAAAATATTGTTCAGGGCATCACTGCCCGTCTCAGTATCCATACCGGGGATTACATAAAACTATAATGCTATTATCTATTCAATATATATATATACATTTATCCAAAATGATAACCAGTTCAGTATAAAACCAAAATATCTAACTAAGATTACCGCCGATAGTCCTAATCGCCCTTATCTACTTGCTTGTTCCTTGATCCGCTTGCCTTGTATAAAAATGTTGTTTAGAAAGAATGAGATTCTAGAGAATCCCAGTAGCAACAGTTTACGAATATGATGCATATAAACAAAGAAGTAAACATATATCACAATGCAACAATCAATATTCGAGGCCGGGCACACTACCACCTCTCCTTTACTATATACAAGGTCAGGCTTTTGCCACATCCCCTTACTGTATCTATATTCAAGGCCGGGCTTTCGCCATGTCCTATCAACTATATTTATATTCAAGATCGGGCTTACGCCATATTCCCTTCATTGTATCTGTATTCAAGGCTGGGCTTTCGTCACGTCTTATCAACTGTATTTGTATTCAATATCAGGCTTACGCCATGTTCCCTTCACTATATCTGTATTCAAGGCTGGGCTTTTGCCACATCCTATCAACTGTATCTGTATTCAAGATTGGACTTACGCCACCACATTCACTTCACTGTATTCAATGATAATGCAAACAAGCAATGCAATATACATGATATAGGATAAAGTGTCACTACCTTTGTCTTTCCGTTCTTGAGCAGGCACAGGCCTTCTTTGCTTTAGGAAAATATCAAATCCTAAAATCATGATTAAGGACAATGTGTTACCACTTAGACCAATACTTAATATCTTCACAATACTTAAATTGATTATCATTACTGTTTATTTAGCACTCATATATGCCTTTAATAAAAGCCCTAAAAGGTTGGAAGAACTACCCCAGGGATCCCCTTTTGGAAGCACAAACACTGACATTTTTCACTGTTTTACTCGAGTGAAGATGACCTCACTCGAGTGATGGTATGGTTTGCACTGGGGTATCAGGGAGTGAAGGATAGCAAGTGAGCACCCGAGAGCACAAGAACTTTTCAGAGACAGGGACACTCAGCACATTGAACCTCACTCGAGTGATAGCCAAATGCTTCACTCGAGCACTAGAGAGTGAAGTCCAGAAAGTGAGAACCCGAGAACAAACAGAAATTTCATAGAAGAGAAGCACTCAAGTACTAGCCTTTGGACTCGAGTGATATGGAATGCTTGCGAGTATAAAGGCATACTCTTGCACTTTTGTAGAAGTGAAACACCGAAACTGAAGGAAAAATGAAGAATCTCACTGAATCACTCGAGTAGAACCCAACCACACCTGAGTGATGTTCATCCCTCACTCGAGTGAGCCCCAGATCACTCGAGTGACCATATCAGAACCTAGAAAACCCAGACACCATGACAGTTTTCCAAAGTTTTTACCAAAAGCTACCAATAGACCCAAAACCTCAACCAAAGCCAATCCCTCAGAAAAACACTCAAGGAATCCAATGGACATGTCAAAACTACCAAAATCCTATTCCATTATCATGCTTTGGTTTTTGGGCAACATTCAACACTAAATTTCCAACCTTTCCAAACTTAATCATTCACTCTAAAATCAATCCTATCTATCCATACACATTTCAAATATACCATTTCCATACCAATAACATGCCAAATGTCCAATGATCATCATTTTTTGAAAATGGCCAATAAATTCCAAAAATTCAAAACAAATTCAAATGGCACAAAAGTTAGAGAGATAGGTTTCTTTAACTCACCTCAATAACTTTCTCAAATGGACTTTTTGATTCTCCAACTTTCACAATTCCTTTAGAACTCAATCTAGTCCCAAATGCCAAACTATGACCATCAAATTGAAGCTCTTAATGCAAGGAACAATATTAATACAATGAAGTTGAGAATTTGGGATAATCTGCCTTACCTTTTTGCAAGCTTTTCTCCCCCTATTTCTGCAACAATGGTACCAAGAGATAAGAGGAGAGAGAGGACGAGAGATGGAGTGTGAAGGGATGAAGAATGATGATGATATCCCCTCTAGCTTCCATGTCAGGGAAATGGGAGGGAAGAAAAAGAGAAAATATGATTATTTAATCCCCATGGACTTTTCTCTACTTCCTCTCTTTACATGTGATTTTGCCAAGTGTCCACTCCTCATTAGCTCACATACAATAGGCACCCAATTAGCTTATCTAATCCCTCTATTAGTCATTCTAATTACACTTCTCATTTCTACTTAGTTAGCAATTAATTTACCCATTAACTAATAACTTAAGGCCAATATTTTCATTCTATCAATTTTCCATTATTTATGACATATTAAATAATATTGTCACAATTACTCATTAATTCAACCTTAATCCATGATTACATTCTTAAAAATCAACATTAGCCCATAATCAAAATTTGGGGTGTTACATATACACGCTAATCCGTTATGTAAATATTAACATTTAAAGTGGTTAAATGTATAACCTACATAATGGTTGAATTGACTTCTTAAGCGTGATAATTGAACTAAGAATGGGTAATTGCATGGTACAAGACCATTAGTTAGGTAAGCAAAGCGATTTAATAAGCAGGGAAATACTCTGGTAATTATAAAAATAATTAAGAAATGATGAGTCATTAAGAAGTTACGAACCACTTTAGGGTGGTTTTAACAAGTTTTAAATTATTCTGAAAAACCCACTCAACTACAGGTTTGAATCCTATCTTTAGGTAGGAAATTGAAACAACTTTACAAAGGAATATCACATAGTGGTTCAAATTTTTTGCATAAAACACATCAGAGTGATTATGTAAATAAGGTGTTACATATATAACATTTTGTAATAATATAATGCAGGTTCATTTTTAGCGCAACTAGAAAGGCACACGCGAGGGTACCAAAGCTCGAAGTCGTGGGTTTGAATAGGGGACACGCGGTGGCTGCCGGTAATGAGGTTATGGCTACCGAAGTGGACACTCGGCGCTGCTGGTGAGTGGCCCATGAAGAGGTGGCCTCCTATAGATGTACCACGTGGCTTTACCTAAGAAGGTACATGAGGCATTTGAAAATTAAAAAAACAGTGATGGAATTGAGTTTTTGTTAGAAATCATTTGCCATGGGCCCGACATCAATGGAACTAAATTCATTAGAAATTCCATCAAAAATCCATTTTCATCACAAATCAGTAGGAAAGTCAACTAGAAAACTTGGATTCCATGATAAATTTTGTCAGAAATTGAGTGTTTTTTGTAGTGATACTTAGATCACCGACAATAAAGAAATTTTCATGCAGAAGAAGAAGAACATTAATAAAACCTAGAAATCATGAGCTTTAAATTCAGATAGACCCATAAATAGTGACCCGATTGATTTGAAATGAAAGGAATATAGATCATATAAAACAATAGATAATAAAATAGTAAAACTTTAATTCCTTTTTTGTTATTTCTTTTTAATGGCGAAGCCTTGGGCTAGTGGTGTCGTCCATGTTGTCTTCTTCTTTATTGGCATCAAATTTTATGGGTGTTTTTTTCATGAGAACCAGGACAAATAAAATACAATGAGGATACATTTACACAAGTCTATGTCATGTTTTATATTGTTAGGGGCTCTTTATAGTTAATGAACTAGGTTTTAGGTTGAGAAAATCGTGTGCCGTCAAAACAATTGGCCTTTAAACCATGTTCTAGTAAAAAATTACGTGCCAAGAGTTTTATTGAACCAGCTAACCTTTCTTACAATGGGCATCTGATCACCTCAAAATATGATATGCACATGTCAATTATATTTTTAGACCGACTAGGATTGAATAACATTTTCTAAAGTCACATGTTTGCATTTTTTTTAGGCAATATATTCAATGAAAATCAATTAAATCTTTTCAATTTAGTGCCCGTGTGATTAATTATTCTTTTCTTGCATGTGAAAGGAGTTTAATTTTTTATTTATAAAAAATATTTTGTTCTATACAAATTAAGGATAATTAATTAGGTCTTTATCAGATCAATTTAATAATAATTGTCTTAAAATTGTTTTTTAAATAAGTATTTACTATGAATTTACACCGTTGAAAATTAAACAATCAATATTATAGTTATTACCAATTATAAAAAAAATAATTTTTGGCCCTATAGTTTTTCCTCAATTGTAACCGAGTGCATATAATTTTAACTCAGTCCTTATAATTTAACTTATTGGATTTTAGTCCCCATATTTTTAATTGGCTAAAGCATATGTTTGGTTCTCTAATTTTATAATGGAATTTAGTTGCATATTATGGAAGGTGATTTGCATATTAGTTCAAATTGAATATTACGAAATAGAAGGTCACTTGTATATTATGGAAGTTAGTTGCATAATACGGAAGGTCATGTGCATATTGGTTCATATTGAATATTATGAAAGGTAGTTGTATGTTTGGAAAGTTACTTGCATATTATGGAAGCTTATTGCAAATTATAGAAGATGGCTTAAATATTGGTTCATATTTAATGGTTCCATTACATATGGAGAAGTCATTTCATGAAGTTAAATATTTTCCCCAAAGACATGGCTTCACATCCCATTTTCCTAGGTCCTATTCCCCAATTTATTGACCTTCAAATAAAAAGAATTTATCAATATGTGATCAACAATGCACTAACTTTTACTGTAAAAATTGAGTTAGAGGTCCTTATAGTTGATCTTAACTTTAAATAAGCTCCATATAGTTTATTTTATTTAAATTGATCTTAACTTTAAATTTGCTTTGGTTGTTGGCAATCATCTCTCAAAATACATAGACTGCAAGAGTCTTTTACTTGATGCTTGAGAGATCCTCCTTTTCTTGTTCTACTCAAGATAGTTTATCGATACTCTATGGTAGTCCATTCTTGAGGTGGAACATACTCCTTTTCTCCATTGCCTTTCTTTGTGATTAAACTTTACAGTTCCAGCAGTAGGTGATCTGAGAGTTTTCCTAATTGATGTGAATCTCTATTTAGGTGCATTAGTAACTCTTGGAATCTTCTTTATTTTCTCAGTACCCTTTTGTCCATTTTTTCTAGAATCAATCTGCACACTGAAACACCAAATGGACATTTTGGTACCCACTTTGCTTTAGGTCCTTGAATGTTAGCATTTGAACTTACTTGCATTTTAGGAATCCACACAAATTTATTTCTCACATTAGAATTTCTCCTTATATAGCATGTGTGAGAAATATGACCTGATTTACCACAATAATTGCAAATAATATGATGATATGCATTATGAGATTCTATGCAAGTATTGTGTCGATCGAGAAAAGATGATCTCAAATTATCATTTTGCCTAAGTTCTTTCTTCCCACATGAATTTCTAGCATGATTGAAAACCTTTTTGCTTTTCTCAATAGAATCAATACTTGGTTGAAAAATACTTTTATGCAAACTTTGAAAATCAGTTTTTAAAATAACTCTAGAGGAATTGGAATTTTTTACCATATGTGCATCTTGAGCTCTAGAGGATGATCCATCAAATTCGTCTGTAATAAGCTCTTCTTGAAAATTATCTTCCTCTTGTTCTTCTATGTTGACAAGATCATGAAAGTGTTCTATGATTTCTCCATCTTCATTGTCAACTTCCACTTGTTCATGAATCATAGATATGCAGCTTGTAGTTTCACATGAACTGTCAACACTTTCAACTTCAACACACTTGTTAGAAGTATACATAGAATCAAGATATCCCAAATATCTCTTGCATAGAGCAAAATCTAATTTTCTCAAAATCATTTTCAGTTAAAGCACTATACAAAATTTTCATTGCTATAATGTTCAATGAAAACATTTTCTTTTCACTTTCTGTCTAATCCTTTCTCGGTTTAAAATCAAAGACATTTATAAAAATATCCCACATATCATAATCAAAGCATTTTATAAAAGATGTCATTATAGCTTTCCAAAACCAAAAATCAATATCTTTCAAAATAGGTGGAATTATATAGTCAAAACCTTTAGAAAGCATATAACACCCAAAATCAGTCATTATAAGCTCTTGAGACGGTTAAGTCCTTTAAACAAGAGTCCAGCTCTGATATCAAATGTTAGAACCGGTTGACACCCAAGAGGGGGTGAATTGGGTGTAAGATAAAAAACTTAAGAACTTTGAAAAACTTTTTGCATCTTAGAGGAATCAATAAATATGAAAGAAATCAATAGTAAAAGTAAATAATGTAAGCTAGAAATATAAGAGCTTAGGGAAGAGAATATGCAAACTGTGATTTATTTTGATTCGGTCCAATTTGTGATGGCCTACGTCCAGTCCCCAGGCTCCTCCTGAGATTTTCAAATCCACTATTTTCTTGTTAAATCTAGGCTCAAGAAAAGCCTTTACAAAGTTCTCACCAAGATACTCCCCCTTACAGCAAGTCTTACGAGCAGACCAATCCTGAAGATCTTTCCTTTCTGCTTACCCATACAAGTCTTATGAGCAGCAATGTTCTCTACTGCTTGTACCTTATAAGTCTTACGAGTAGAAAGTCTTGTTAGAACCTATATATTTTGATTATAACAAAGATTGGATCAATGATATGAAAGGATTTGATGAAAAACGAATAAATTTGAACAAAGTGGCAAAGCATTACTTGAAGTAAGCACTGCAGTAATAAACAAATTTTGTTAAGGTTTACTTGAGTAGCCACTCAAGTAAGGGAAGCCATTACTCGAGTAGTCACTTGAGTAATCACAGAGAATTTCATCCAGAGAGGCACTGCCAAAATTTAGAAGATAATCCTTGAGGGACCACTCGAGTAATCTATAAAGTTATATAGACCATTACTCGAGTAGCTACTCGAGTAACATGATTTGTAAAGGCATCACTCGATTAGCCACTCGAGTAACCAAGGTAAAAATCTTCCAGTAGCTCTCAACCAAGAAATGCAACAATTTACTCAAGTAGCCACTCGAGTAACCATGTAAGAAAGAGGCATTACTCGAGGGAGCACTCTAGTAATCTGCGGAGTTATTTGATCTATTAATCAAGGGATCACTCGAGTAACCAGGTAAGCAAACTCTCAGCCAAGATTTGAATGACATTACTCGAGGGAATAATTGAGTAATCTGCAAACTTATTTGAACTCTACTCGAGGGAGCACTCAGGTAACTTCTGAAGAAAACATATGGCCACTCGAATAGCCACTCGAGTAACCATATTACCAGAGTCAGAACTCGAGTAACCTATAAAGGAAATACATGGCCACTCGAGTAGCCACTCGAATAATCAAGTATTTTCAAGGTTTGTGATCTATCTCACTCCATGTCTTACCCTAGTAATATCATATGAAACATGTTGAGTTACCTACTGCCATATTTTTGACAGGTTTACTCGAGGGACCACTCGAGTAACAGACATGATCACTCGAGTAGCCACTTGAGTAAGGCAATCAATAAATTATGCTTTTCATCGAATGTTTATTAAATTGTTTTCTATATAATTAACTCTTCATTCTACTAGTTTTCTAAGTACATTTGCAGAGAAACAATTAAAAATCATGCCAGAAGTGAAAATTCAAATAAAAGTCTGAACATTCACCTAATGCTACCTACCGCAAACGGATAGTTTTCAAATTCGAAGAATAGTCAACTGTTGCTGAGCGACTCTAACAGACATGTTTGAATTGCTTCCAACGGACATTACAAATCATCTATATATATGGAGCATTTAAAGAAAAGAAAACAAGACACAAGAACTGATAATACACTTATCAACACACTCTTAGTGCTTTGTTTTTCTTATACTCATTCATTGTACTTCAGTGATTATATATTTGCTCTTTGAGAGAGATTTTCATTACAAACTCAATATTTGTTATTGTGATAACTTAAGGTTGTGGAACCTTGAGTTGGGGATTTGATTACAACATGTAAGGAGGAGCGAGTGTCCAGGTAAAGGAACTTGCTGTGTGCTGAGGTGCCAAGAACCCACTGAATCTTGGAGAATATAGTGAAACTCTAAGAGACGCTCTGAGGACTGGACGTAGGTCAAAGTGGTTATGGTCGAACCAATATAACTCCCGGTGTACACTTCAGTGATATTTCTCTTTGCTCTCAACTACTTTAAATATTCAGTTAATTCATTTATACATAATGAAATTTTTGGTATCACCTAATTCACCCCCTCTTGGGTGAAATGCTTGCACTATCAAGTCTTACTGGCTATTCTCTCTACACTTCGCTGTAAGGAATTCAACCCACTCAAGGTCCTTTTACCATGAGATCAATTCAACACTATAGTTGAAAGTGTTTACAGACACTCTCACAGAGTAGATATAATGAACACTGAAGTACAATACAAACAATCTCTCTCTCTCAAATATACATGATATAAAAAATAGATAAGAACATAGAGTAGTTCAATTGGAGTAGATGATTCATGATATTTAATGTTTTTCATTGTTGATGCTCTTCGTTAAATGTTCACATATTTATAGATGAGTTCAGTTAGCCGTTGGAAGCATTTCAACCTGTCCATTAGAGCGGCATAGATTCGTTTGATTGTTCTTCGATTTTGAATACTAGCCGTTATGGTTGGTGAACGCTCCACTTCCATAAAGTAAACTTTTGACTCTTCACATCATATCTTCAATGTATTCCTGGAGATATACATTAAACACTAATGCAATGAAGTGTAAGAATGATTGGAAGCAAGAAGAGTGATTTTCATAATTAATCCCATAATTTTCTAAAGCTTCAATACGTTATTCTGTTCTCTTAGGAAGCATTACTCGAGTGTCACTCGAGTATGCCTGGTCATTACTCGAGTGAGCCCCTGAGTAATCCTGTTCAAAATCTGGCCTAGAGTAATTGCTTCTTGATTACTCGAGTGATCCCTCGAGTAATGGATAAATAACTCTACAGATTACTCAAGCGATCCCTCGAGTAATGTACTCTTTCATATCTGGTTACTCGAGTAGTCCCTCGAGTAAAGTCTGTCATGTCTTGGCTGAGAGCTACTAGATAATTTCTTCTCTGGTTACTCGAGTGATCCCTCGAGTAAGCTCTTAAATAACTTTGCATATTACTAGAGTGGTCCTTCGAGTAATATCATTTAAATCTTGGCCGAGAGCATTTCCAACTCTATTACTTGAGTGGTCGCTCGAGTGAGGTTTCAAATAATTCTGCATATTACTCGAGTAAGCCCTTCAGGTGAATTCTTAATTTTGATTTGAAACATGGAAAATCATGTATCATCAGAAAGCCCTCATCATCTACATTCTAATACAACAAGAATTAGCTCCAAACTCATTGTATACAAAATTTATGAGCCATAGAATAGCTTCTGCACTTAAAGAAAGTCTGAAATCACAAGCATGAATTTCCAGAAGGCATAGCTCTTAGTATATAACTTGAAATAGATCAAATTATATGTCCATTTAAAGCTCTTTAAGTATTGTTTCATATGGCATAGGCTTCATCTCAATCTGATATGTATTTTGAGAGTTATGTCCAAAATACTAAACCTTGTTCTGGTAAAAGGCGCTGATTCATGTGTCAACTTCCACAGACCATATCTCTCTCATCAGAACTCTTTTGAATGTGACCTTGGTGTGCATAGTTCATGTTGGGAGTCTATTTTCATATGCCATCAGTTTTGGATCAATCCGAGCTGTGGTTAGAGAGATATACCCAAAATACCGAACCTCTGTGCTGACGCGCAAAAATAGAGTATCATTACTCGAGGGCTCCCTCGAGTAATCTTCAAAAAACTCTATAGATTACTTGAGTCAGGCCTCGAGTAATCTCCTCTAAAATGAGGCAGTGCCATATTACTCGAGTGATTACTTGAGTAATCATCTATGGAGGTGCCATAACGTGCGTATATGTCATTTTAACTTCGTATTAACCAATTATAACCTCCAGTATCAATTCTAAGAGCTTCAATCTTGATATTCTCATTTGGTCTTACAAGTTCTTCTTTCTTCTTCTTTCTTTAATCTCTTTCTTCTTGCTTTTCCTCTTGATAATCATTCTTCATCACCCAACTATATATCTTCTTGAATTGATTATCATTCTTTATAACCCAATTATATGTCTTCTTTAATATCTTCAATCTTCTTCATTATTTGCTTGATATTCCCATTAGTTCTTACAATGCCTTCTTTCTTCAATCACTTTCCTCTTGATTTTCTTCTTGATAATCATTCTCCATATATGAGGCATTATAACAACAACCCACCATCGGGTTTATGACTAATATACAAGATATACAACATTAAATATAGTAGTTAGTCAATATAGAGAATAAGTATATCATACAAATCTTTGCTCATAATTGACATCTATATTTGACATCATCAAAACTCATCATATCTAACAAAACCGTAGTATGGAGCTGCCTTGATGACGAACCGTGGAGTACAGCCACCATGACATTGAATTGTAGAATAACACTATGAAAACTTTGGCTCTCAATGATGGTGAATTGTAATGAATCCCACAGTGAATGGGTTTTCTTGAGATAAGAAGTCATATAGCTCTGAATGATTCAAGTTGAATCAGGCTAAGGTCAGCACAGATGAACACATATTGTTAATGTTGTTAGTAGTAGTGGGAAAATCCTACGGGACTCCTATTCAATCAACCTGACATTGTTAAAACACATATAAGGAGATAGACCTCAGAGTGTTCAGTAGAAGCGTGGTGAATGTGATATGTTTGAGAATTACACTGAGCAGGAGCTTGAGGCAGAAAGTCCAATGTGTTAGTTATGGCTTCAGGAAGTAAAATATTTGAGGCCATGTGATCTTGTGAGAAAGGGGTCTTAGAGGATCCCAGCATGGTCAAAAGAGTTATGATGCCGAAGATGAAGTTGTTAAAGGCATCAGTGATGAATATACCTGGTTCCAGCTTGATATGGTTGTGTTGTGATGTGATGTGAATAAGCAGGGGTTGGGGTGTGCCCTACCCAGCTTAACCTGTGATGTGTACGTTTTGTGGGCTACACCGCCGCGCCAATAGTCCTCGAGTATCTAACAACGGTTCAGGTGATTTCTATGCTCATCCCTGGTAGAGAAAGAGGATGAGGGTGGGGTGTAATAATGTGTGTTTCCATTCCAATAGTCCTCTAGCAGCTAATAATGGTTTGGGTTATTATTATGTGCATCCCCGGTGTAATGACCCAAAAATGGGATTAAGGGCTAATGACTTCAAAGATGATGTAATTATTATTAATTAAACACTTTTGAAGAATATGATATGAGATTTGATCTGAATGTGTTCTAATCAGTGCCTAAACTCTATCTAATTTTGATGGTGGATTAACATCTAAATTGAGTTAAATAAGGGGGATGGCATATGGTTGAGTGATAAGAACCCTAAAAATGTGTTCGGAGGTAATTTGGTAAAGATTGCCTTAATCAGGGGCAAAATGGGTAAAAAGGAAAGTTACCGACCGATTGGTTAGTTACTGAAGAGAAAACTCAATGGTAACTTGAGATCAATGGTTAAGATTGATTGATCAGGAGAGTGGAATTGTATGTATGTGAGCCTATATGTGATAAAGGTAGAGAGAACAAGATCTTAACAAGTGGCCAAATGAGAACCATTGGATCAAGGTCAACAATTCAACTTACCTTCCCTCTCTCTTCCCTCTTAAAGTCATCCTAAAGGCCCTTGGGACTCCAAAAATTATGCTTTATCTTCATCATTTCATCTCTCTCTTTTCATCTTCTATTTTCGTGCAAGACTAAGAGGAAAGAGAAAGAAGAAATCTTGAGGTAGGTGTTTCATATGGTCTTGCATGCTCAACTCACCTTCTTTGATGTTGTTCATGGTGTTGAGGGATTCATGGTTATGGTTTCATATTTTTGAAAGGTTCTGTTTGAGTGTTTGAAGAAATTTGAAAGTTGGGAAGTCAAGGAACCAACCTTGGGAAGAGGTAGAGGTAAGAAAGTAATGCATTTTGACCTAAGTCTTGTGACTTTTGATTGAGTTTTGGAAATTCTAAATTTTTGCCCTAATTTCATTTGATTTTGGTTTGGAAGAATTAGATAGTGTAATGTATTAGAATTTATGTCATGTTGTGTTTTTGTGTTATTTGAAATTGTTTGGAATTTTGAATGGAAAGGAATTGCAATGTTGAGGTTGTGAATTGTGACATTGTGTAACATGTTGTGGTTATTGTGAAACATTTCAATCGGATATGTAGTAGGTTGTTTTGGTATTTCCAATGGATTCCTAGTGAAAATTTGTGAGGGAATAGTGTTTGTTTGGAAATTTAGAACCCTTGGAAGCATTGGTGTGAAAATTAAAATTCTTGATTTTGGGTTATGTAAAATGCTGTGCAGGGGCTTAACATTGCATGGTATTTTGACATAGAAAATGTTGTTGGAATTATGTGAAATTTTAAAGGATTGTAGTTCATATTACAAGCTTTCCATCCATATAAAGTTTGTGTCATTTTGAGTTTTGCGTACCAAGTTATGACCATTTGAAATGAGCCAGGGAATAGGTCAACAATTGGCCATAGCCTAAAGTGCTGGCCACAGCCCAAAACCTTCTGACCAACTACTGGCTGCGGCCCAAAACTTTATGATATGCTTTTGGCTGTGGCTAGGATGGCTAGCCAAGACCCAAATGTTTTTGACCATCTGCTGGCCGTGGCCCATGTAGAGGATGGTAGCGGCCAACTTGTTAAAATTGGCTTTTTGAACTTTCAAAAATAGTCTATGAGCAAGTTTTTTTCCAACCCTTTAGGCATGGATCTAGGCTTCTAGTAGCCACCTAAAAAGTCCAAAAGGTAACCAACTTTAAGTGTTGTTAAATTAAGAAATTGGAGTAGAGAATTAACCTGTCATCCTTGACTTGGTTTATAGGATTTGATATTTGCCCTGTTAGTGATCAAGCTGTGCCAAAGCACATCAGGAAAGAACAAGGTAGTGACGCTTTTCCTTATACTATATGTGATACATTGTATGTTTGTTTTATCATTGATTTATGAAGATTTTGTATGCTGCAAAGCTTGTGGATGTGAGCCGAAAGGGTAATTGTGAAAGCCTAAAGGCTATTTATGAGAAAAAAGGCTATTTGTGAAAGCCGAAAGGCTATTTGTGAAAGCTGAAAGGCTATTTATGGGCCAAAAGGCTAGGTGCATGCACTGCCACGCCAATAGTCCCTGAGTTGCTAACAATGGTTTGAGTAAAGACCGCGTGCTTTGTGTTCATGCTGCTATACTCTGTGATGATTTACTTGCATGCTATGTAATTACATGTGGTATGAGTGATTTGTTTCTACTGGAATTCTTTTCAATCTCATTCTTTTCTTTGACTAATCCTTAGACTGGGCAAGCGGCTCTAAGGGGAAGAAGATGACCAAGGGCATATAGGACTCCTTAGGGATACTTTTATTTTGGTTGTTGGTTATCTATTTTGGATTGGGGATCACTGTACATTCTATGTATTTTATTTTAGATATTGTTGTGTAATCCCCTAAATAGGAAATTATAAATCCTTAGTATATATATAAATGAAACCTGGGGGTTGCTGGGATTTTTGTTGTACACTCTGATATGTATGAATGTGATTTAACTGCACAGGGTGATTATATTCAAAACTTGAATTTGAGACTAGGATAAGGGGAAATGTTGAAAGAATTTGTGAAAACCCTATCGTAAGGAAGGGATTGGAAATGAATTTTAATTATCTATGGTCTCTAATCCATTATAATTATGCTTTTCGAATCATAATTACTATTTATAAGGCAGGGGTTATATTTTTGGTATCAGAGCTATAGTTCCTAACAAGGGTAGAGTTTGCTCGGATAGTTCATTTAGTTTTGACTATAAGGATAGAAGATGATTTGCGAATGGTTATTGTATACTCATGTTTGTTTTGCTAATGTGGATATATATGAGATTTGTGGGTATATATGTATACCTATTTGTGATATTGATGGGGTGAGTTATTTAAAGAATGAAGAAAACAAAGGGTTGCCCCAGAGCACAACAAGTAGACCCTAAGGTGGAAGAAGTTAATAACAATCCCCCAGATTCTATGCAAGAGCTGATAGGTATGATTAGAGATCAGAGGTATATGATTACGGAACTAAGAGAAGAGCTCAGAGTAGAGAGAGTGAAAAACAAAGAAGACCCAGTTTAGTCCACTCCAAAAGAGATCGAGGAAGAAGCTCGCCGTGAAGAAACTACAAAAGGGTCTGCACGACCATTAGAATTACCTCCTCACACGGGACTAAACCAAGAATCACATGGGGTTCCAGTTAGAGAGGAAAGGGATATGTAATACTGGGCTTCAAAATTCTGCAAACACCTGCCTTTAGTGTTTATAGCTAGATTTGATCCCCAAGAAGTCAAAGATTAGTTGAACAGGCTGGAAAAAATCTTTGAGGTCCTTGAGTTCCCGGATGAGATGAAGGCATGATTGGCAATATACAAGCTTGAGGGAGATGTTGATCGTTGGTGGTGGAATATCGCCCTAACGTTGAGAAACAGAAATGTGCCACTGACATGGGAACTGTTCCAGCAACAATTCAATGAGAAGTACTTTCCCAAGTCGGTGCTGATCAAGAAGGAGACTAAATTCCTCTCCATCAAGCAGGGTGATTCGGAGATCTTCGATGACTACCTGTCTATTTCATCTTGCTATCTAGATATTCCTCTTATCTATGGAAATGGATAATAAGGAATGGAGTTTAGATATGCTTATCTGTGGGTTGAGGTGAGAATTGAGGAAGAGATTAGCCACTCACTAATTTACCGAGTTTAACATGGTGGTTGAGGAATGCAGGATTACTAAAAATAACTTGAGAGATCTGTATTCTACTAAAGGTACTGGTAGCTGCAGTGAACCTAGCAAGGATAACACTTATCAGAAGCGGAAGGGCCAGGGATCCTCTTCATTTAAGAGAAGTGGTAAAAAGCCCTACCAGCCCAGAGATCGTGAGCCTCAGAGATTCCCGATGGTATGGTGATGTCCCCATTGTGGTGAACCTCATTATGGCAAAACTTGTCAGGGTGAAGTGATTTGTTTCAATTGTAAGCAGACCAGGCATATCTCTAGTGAATGAAAACAGCCATGATCAGAGCAAAAACTGAGGAATTAGGGTAGAGTATTTTCTATGACTCATGAGGAAGCTCGAAAGTCTCCTGACTTGATCCAAGGTAAAGTCTTTCTTCATGGTTATTTGTTACAAGAACTATTTGACTCGGGTGCAAGTCACTCCTTCATTGCCTCTGATTGTGTGCGACGCTTAGGATTACATGTGTATAGATTTCCATTCGATTTGGTTGTGTTGATGCCAATAGGTGTCAAGGTTGTGACTGCTGAAGCCTATCTAAACTGTGTTATAACTGTGGAAGTGTTTGAGTCTACTATGGATTTGATTTGTCTACCACTTTATTAATTAGAAGTCATATTGGGTTTTGATTGGATGACAAAAAATAATTTGTTACTTGATTACGGGAACAAGAGGATTGTGTATCCTAATTTACAAAATGTTAATAATGTAAATGGCAGTTTGAATTATCTCTCAACGGCTAAAGTTGAGAAATATCTGGAAAAGGGTTGCCAAGGGTATATGGTGTTTTTTTCTGTGTAGGGGGAGACTAGAGAAACTTTGAGTAGTATACCCATGGTAAATGAATTCCCTGAGGTATTTCCGGATGATCCTAGCAGATTACCTCTAGAGAGGGAAGTTTAGTTCCCTATTGAGAATGTACCTAGAGTTGGTTCTATATCAAAGGCCCCATACCGTATAGCCCCAAATGAAATGACAAAGTTAAAGAAACAGATTGAAGACTTGCTTGAAAGAGGGTTTATTAGACCCAGTGTGTTGCCATGGGGAACTCCAGTGTTGTTTGTCAAAAAGAAGGATAGGAATCTTTTGAATATAGATTATCGAGAGCTAAACAAGATTACTATTAAAAACAAGTACCTTCTCTTAAGAATCGATAACCTTCTAGATTAACTATCTGGTTCGTGTGTGTTTTCAAAAATTGATCTAAGGTCGGGTTATCATTAGCTACGTGTGAAAGTGGAAGATGTGCCAAAGACTGCATTTAGGACTAGATATAGGAATTATAAGTTTCTAGTGATGCCATTTGGGCTAACCAATGCACATGCGGTATCCATGGATTACATGAACTATGTCTTACAAGAGAATCTGGATCAATTCGTTGTTGTGTTTATTGATGATATTTTGATATACTCCAAGAGTAGGGAGGAGCATGAGCATCATTTGAGGATTGTGTTGAACATCTTATATGAGAAGAAACTCTATGCCAAGTTAAGTAAGTGTGTGTTTTGGCTGCTAGAAGTAAAATTCTTAGGCCATGTGATCTCGCAAGAAGGGGTCTCTGTGGTTCCCAGTAAGGTGGAATGGTGCAAACCCACAAGGAAAGATCCCACGAACCCACAACCAATTCTGAAATATACACACCCCAAGAAAGCTAAACACAGATCGATGATCCACTTGAACCCTTAAACATGAAAGAACAATGACCCGAAGTCTTGGAAAACGCCACAAGGTTGATCAAGCCTTGATAAGTTTGTTAGTTCTAAAAAGAACCCTAGAGAGAATCCACTCTCAAGGAATAAAGTGTAAAAGTGCAACTTTCATTTATCAATCAAATCTGAGTTGTTTGTTACAAATGAAGAAGCACCAAGTATTTATAGGAAAATATGACCTAATTGAAATTTTGAAAACAACCAATACAAATTGCAAAACCATGTGCTAGGAAACGTAAAAGTCTAATACAATATAGAAGAAATTTGAAAAATCAATTACAACATGCTTAAAAAAACCAAAAGTCAAATTTGCCAACTACTCTTTGATTTCCGCACAACCAAATTCAAGAACATGTAGTCAGCAAATTAAGGCTTGAAATGTGCTTATGTAGGCCCAAATGAGTCCTCCCATGTGTAGTACTATGTCCAAGCTCTTTGTTTTGAAGTTTCCAAGCCCAAAACTTGATTAACAACTCCATATTTAGCACAATGAACTTAGTGACATTTTCAGCATCTTTGTTTGGTAAATCAGATTTATTGATCCAATTATCATTTGATTTACAACAACTTCTTCAATCAGCCCAATCAATGCTTCCTTGAATATTTTAGCTTGTGCTCTCATGATTTGGCCAGTTGGAATTTGATAATGATAATTTGAAATTGAAGAGTTGTCACTTGAATTTGGAGAGACAAATTGTTGATTCTGGATCGCATCATTCTCTCTGTCCTCAAAAGGATTCGTCCTCGAATCTTCACTTGAATTTGGAGAGATAATTTGCTGATTCTGGGTCACATCATGGAAGCAGTACTGGACTGGAAGAGGCCAGAAATTGTTGCTGAGGTACGTAGTTTTCTTGGTCTTGCTAGTTAGTTATGGAGATTCATCCAGAATTTCTCTCCTATTGCTTTATCGATGACCAAGCTCACGAGAAAGGATCAGCCATTTGTGTGGGATGAGAAATGTGAAAATTGCTTTGTAGAGCTGAAGGAGAGATTGACTACGGTACTAGTGTTGATTATACCTGATCCCAGCTTGACTTATGTTGTGTCTAGTGATGCGAGTAAGAAAGGATTGGGGTGTGTCCTTATACAGCAGGGACGTGTGGTAGCCTATGCCTCTCAATAGCTCAAACCTCATGAAATGAACTGTAACCCCCCTCCGTAATTATATCCGAAATACGCGATTGAAATGAAATAGAGACCAATAATAATCAAAACTCATTTAAAATCCCATCCTTGAGATAGGGTTTTCACAAATACCTTTTAAAATCTAATTAACTTGGTCTCATTCACATTTCGAATACAATTACTACGCGAAGATAAATCACATTCATATAAATATCAGAGTGCACAACATAATCATCCTGGCAATCCCAGGTATATACCTTTGCTAAAGATACACGGGGCACAATTGCCCATTACAATTCTTCAAATGGGGATTACATAATCTCATCTCAAATTCATAACCCTATATTCAACCAAATCATATACAGTCTTCACAACTCATTGATAACCAACTACCAACTCTCATCTCGAAGGAGTCTTAGCCGCTCCCTCTACGAGCCACTTGCCCTGTCTAAATTATTGGTAGGGAAGGGTGAGATTCAAGAGAATCTCAGTAGGGAAACATTATCAATATGCAGGCAAGATAAGTGTTTAATGCATGGCATGCTTGCATCACATAACTCATGTATACATACAATGACAAATCTATAAGCTCAATGCTTCAAACGATACACATATGGCCATAGCATATATTGAAACATAGCTTCAAATCATTCATACATGTTCCATATGATCAAGCAAAGCAATAACATGCATCAACACATTAATACAGTTATCAGAGCATGCAGAAGAGATAAGTTCCCTACCTCCAGTTTTTTCTCTTCGATTTACGTGCCAATAACTCGGGGCTTCACATTCGATCTTACAATGTCAAATGTACTATTTAGATACTTCCATAGTGTTTTCTGGGGGTTATATGAAGCTATATTGAAAAATTACTAAAATACCCCCGGGGACCCGGCCCGGCCCCGCCGTACCCAATCCGGCTGTACTTTTTTTGAAATTTTGACATGAGCTATTCTAACATATTTTCGCCCAAGGAATCCATTTCCGGACTCAGGATTATCAAATTCAATGTCAATTTACAAATTTACCCTTGGCAGCCCCACTTTAAGGGTTTCAGAGGCGTTTTTGTAATTATGCTTTTTCGGCATTTTCTGAAAAAGTGACCAACTGTAACCCCACCTAATTTTCACTCCTAAACTCAATGTAACCATCAAATCATTGAAAATCCAACTCTAAGACCCATTTATAGCCATAACCAAAATATACAGGTACTCCAGGGAAAATTGGCGGTTTTCGGTTTCGGCTCCGTAAACGTATTTCTTTCTACTCCTAACCACTTTATTAACCATTACATTGGGTTAGAACTACCATTTAGAATCAATTTGGGCAGCATAACACCTAGGCCAACCCATTTTCCAAATTTACAAACAAAGACAATCCGGTGAAATTTCACCGATTAAATCAACCACCGCAGCCAGAACAATCAAAGATTGAAGTTTCGGAGGTTACCTTAAGCTCCTTCTGGCTTATCCTTCTTATGGCTGAACCCTAGCCTCTTTAAACAATGAAATTCCTTGCTTCAAGACCTTAATTCACATAGAGGAATAACTTAGGAGAAGGATTATACACGTTAGGTATGAATTCACCGAAGAAATCGACCTACCTTGTGAGATTTCTCCTCTCTTCGTCTCTCTAAAAGCTCTCAAACTTTCTCTCTCTCTTGGCTTCTGGTTCAGCATGAAAATGAGAGCTGAAGATGATGAGAAAATGTTTTAATTTCCATGCTGATGTCATCTTTTATTTTGATGATGTCATAATTCCCATTTTCAGATTTTCTGCCCAAACTTTGAAAAATCATAACTAATTCTAGAAAACTCAAAATAAGGTGATTCCAAAGCAAAATGAAAGATATTTAAGTTCTCTTCATAGGAAAAATATTGTCCATTACTAAAAATCACCACACAATTCCAAAATTACATAAAACTCATCACTGCCCCAGAACAGAGTTCAGTTTCCATCCCAAACTTTGGACAGTCATATCTAGTAGTTTTCAAAACGAAATGGCACAAATTATATGTCCATTTTGAAGCTTGAGATGTGAACTATAAGATTGGAAAGTTTCAGAATTTTTAGACACCATTTATTCATTCAAAACGTTCATACAAACTGACTGCCCAGAATAGAGTTTTACTGGACAGAATTTCAGATTTTGCATCTTTGCTTCAATTGGTTCCATTTTCATATCAAATATCATTCCCACACAAGGAATCCATTGGAAACACCAAATCAATCAAATTCACATCACATTGACATGTTTTCACAACAATCTCAACATGTCAACACAATTCATATTCAATTCTTCCCTCTATTCTAAGTCAATTTGGATGTTAATCCACAATTGAACTCAAATATAGGGTTTCAACGCTGCTCACAACACACATGAATCACATTCGAGTGCAAAATCACATCATATTCTCCAAAAGGGTTATTTATCACTAACCATATCCACTTTTGAAGTCATTAACCCTTAATCATAATTTGGGATCTTGCTAAACCGGGACTTAGCAATCCAATAATCTCAGGCTTATTCTTTAGCCTCGAGTTTCAAAATCTGGGGTATTACATGAACTATCCCACCCATGATCTGGAGATTGTGGCAATTGTATTTGCTTTAAAAATTTGGTGACATTATTTGTATGGTGTGACAGTAGAATTGTACTACAACCACAAGAGTCTCAAGTATTTGTATGATAAAAAAGAATTGAATATGAGACAGTGTGATTGGATGGAGTTACTTAAGGACTACAACCTGGAAATCAAATATCATCTGGGTAAGGCAAATGTAGTTGCGGATGCTCTTAGTCGAAAGGTGGTGCTTGTGGCAGCAATGATGATACGAGAGGGGAAGTTGATAGAAGACTTTTGAGATTTGAATCCGTCCAACTAGATCGTCTATGCCAATTATACTTCTTCTCAAGGGGAAAGTGATTTGAGAGTTGAGATTGAAGAAGCTCAAAGCCAAGATGATCAAGTATAGGGAATTCGAGCTAGAATTGAATGGGGAGAAGCTTGGGACTATGATTTGTCACCTAGTGGATTGGTTTACTACTAGAAGAAAATTTGTGTTCTACTTAAGGCAGAGTTGAGGAAAAAGATCCTTGACGAGGTGCATAAGAACCGATATACTATTCACCCCAGTATGACCAAAATATACCATAACTTGAAATTTATGTATTGGTGGCCGAGATTAAAGAGTGATGTGAAAAAATATGTGGCACAGTGTCTTAGTTGCCAGAGGGTAAAGATTGAGTACCAAAGACTACTGGGTTTATTGCAGAGTCCTAAGATTCCAGAATAGAAATGGGAAAGTATGACCATGGACCTTGTTGTGGGATTGCCCAGAATCAAGAATTATGATGCAATCTGGGTGATTGTTGATCGGTTAACGAAGTCGACATTCATTTTTCACCTCCCCTTATCCTTTCTGGACGTTCCATGCTTAAGAAAAAAGGGAAAATATGGGCTTTTAATTTGTGCTAGCCAAATGACTATTTTGCCCATATATTTATGTATTTAATTTGGGCTTTTGCCTTTTCCTCTCTATTTAGCCAAAAATCACAACTAATTGAGCCCAAGACTTGTTTTCTTCCATTCATTATTTTGGGCTTCAAGAATGAGCTTTTTGGAAGACAAAAATTGGCTTTATGTCTTGTTTTAGACCAATTTTCATGTGACCTTAATTAATTCTTATTATTTCAAATGTTTCAAAATTCACCATTTTATTCCATTGAATGCCACAAATATTTACAAGGCATATTGATGAATAAAAAGTGGGGTGTTACACGATTCACTAGTTAAAAATAGCATACTTTATCTTGGGTTCTCATGTAATTATCGGGTATCAACCCTAATTCACTTTAGGATTTAATCGATAGATTGAAATTGAATCAAGTGAGAATGAGCTTGAGCGTAAGCCCAAACATTATGACAATAAATACTACCTTCTGAAAGAGACAAGCTTCACCCAAGAGGGGGTGAATTGGGTGACGTGATAAATTTTTGCTTGATGTGGTGATATGAAAATAGAGTAGACAGAGTAGAGTTGAGAAGGTTAGAACACAGAGAGTTATACTGGTTCAGCCTAACAACCAGGCCTACATCCAGTCCTCAGAGATCAAGACCTACTAAGATTTTCACTATTCTTCTAAGATTCAATGGGCTCTCAGAATGCCACAAAACAACAATTGTCCTCGAACTGACTACGAGCAGATATATTCTCTCACTAAGAAATTTCTCTCCCCCTTACGACAAGTCTTATGTGCAGAAAAACAACCTATGACCTTTCCCACTTGCTTACGTATACAAGTCTTATGAGCAGCAACGTTCTCTCCTGCTTACTCCACTGTAAGTCTTACGAACAGCAACGTTCTCTCCTGCTTGTATCTTATAAGTCTTATGAGTGGAAGGTTTAGCTAGGAATTTTCTCAACTGCTTCTCTCGTAAGGATATCTACCCTCTCAAGGTCCCAATACCTTGAGATCAAATGAAAATAGAATTTGAATTGTATAAAGACTCTCTTACAGAACAAGTAGATGGACACTGAAGATCAATATGTATACAGAGAAAATATGAATAACAAAGGCTCGTGTATATGCTGTGAATTCTTGTGCTTCGTTGTTTTTGACGATCTCTGGATCTCTGTATTTATAGATGTTTAGTTTTTGCCCGTTTGAGTAATGATCATTGAGGAGCGGGGCTTGTTACTGTGGAATGACACGCGCATGTTTTGAAAACTTTGAATACGGTAGGTACGTGCTTGTAATGATGTTATCTGCCGTTGTTTGACTTTCTTCATGTCAGTTTATTTCAAACGTTCATCCTCCTGTATCACACTTATAATACATTCAAAATGATGTTAAATAATGATAATAAGTGATGATAAGATAAATAAATAACATTAAACCATATTCGGATTGAATGCTGTGAGACTTGGTGCATTTGGTGTTCTTCCAGAGTATCACTCGAGTATGGATGGGCTTACTCGAGTGATATTGCTATTTTTCTCCTTGTTCTTCAGTTTTGTATTTGCACTCGCATAGGATTTCAGAGAGATAATTTTCTCACTCGTGAGTGATGTGGGGCCTCACTCGAGTACAACTCCTTCTGCTCGAGCAGCCTTGCATTTTACACTGAAAGACTTTTCTCTGGACAGCACTCACATACCATTTTAGCAAGAGTGAGATTTTGCACTCCCAGGTGATGTGGGCCCTCACTCGAGCACACATACTCCTGCTCGAGTGAGAAGAATATTCTCATGTAATATACCCTTGTTATTAGCATTATGCTTCTCTGACTTTCATGACTCTCGGCCAAGCACTTGCAGTCCCTCACTCACTAGTGCTCAAGTACAAAGTTGCTTCATGCTCGAGTATTGATTTCTCTGCTTGAGTGCATCAAGGAAGAATGACATGAGTTGCTCTCGGACAAACACTCGCAGTCTCTCACTCACATGTGCTCGAGTGAGAAAGACTCTTCTGCTCAAGTGCTATCTCCAGTGCTCGAGTGAATTAGTAAGAATGACAGTAGCATGCTCTCGGGCAAACACTTTCTGGCTATCACTAGCATGTGCTCGAGCATAAAAGAATTTTTTGCTCGAGTGCTAGACTCATGCTCGAGTACACCAGTTAATTTTGTCAGCAAACACCACAGAACTTTGCTATATGCATTTGGTCACTTTGTAAACATTCCTTAAACTTATAAAACTATGATTTGCACACAATTTTCTTTTGTTATCATCAAAACTTGGGATCTAACACCTTCCCCCTCGCCCTTATTCTTAACTCAACCTTTGTCTTCCTTCTACCTGCCCTTTCAACTCATGAGTTGTTTGTGTTTGTTTGCCTTCTATGATTTTGCTCAAACTAAAGTGAGTTCAACTCCTTATACGTTTGCACTTGTAAGTCATATTAAAACTTCTCCAAATAAGAATTCCTCACAACTTTAATAGGTATGTAATTGATTACATCTTTTGCATTATTATTGGAATTTCCTACATTTTCAGTTAGCCCTTTTGGGACGGCCTTTGGCTTTATTGTCCTTCACCATTTTAGAAGAAGATGATTCAGAGGTCACACTTTTATCAACCTATAAATTAGCAAATTTTATAATTTTTTCATTTATTTCCCATATGTCTACTAAATATATTAGTTCAATAAATCTAATTCCCATTTATGATAACAATTGTAATATCATGTCTCACCTATTTTTATCTTTAGATTCACCATAGGAAATATCAAGTCAGTAACCTCCTTACTTGTTGTGAATGTTAATGATGATGAACCTACTAATGTTACTCATAAAAATGGATTTAAGATAATGGGTGTTTTATAGATGAGAAATGAGGTTTCAGGGTGAGGAAACAATAGGCTGTCAAAATAATGTATTATCTGAACCATGTTCTAGTAAAACAATGTGCATCGGCAATTTCATTAAACTGGTCAAGTTTTCTTACAACGAATAGCTCACCTCGAGATATGACATGCAGATATGGGTTATATTTTTTTGAATAGTAACATTAGCATGTGTTTTTTAGGCTACACATTCAAGGAAAATAAAACACAAATCTAATCATTTGTATTGTCTATGTAATTAATTATTCTTTTTCTTTTATTTTAAAATATTTTAATTTTTTATTCCTAGAAATAATTGTGGTGTGAAGAAATAATAACTTAGGTCAGAAAGATCATTTTAATAATAATAATAATTTAGTCATATATAAAATCTCTTCTTCTTTTTTTGTGAAATATAATTTACAAATATGAATTTGGTCGTCAAAAGAAAGGATTATCAAAACCATGTTCTAGTAAAACAATGTGTGCCAGCAATTTAATTAAATCTCTCAAGTTTAATTTTCTTACAATGAAAATGTTAGAATTCATGTTTTGATGATAACAAATCTTAAGATCAATGTTTTGCAAAAGAAAAAGGTTTTGAAAAAGGTTTCTGGAGTCCGAGATGATTTGCTGATGCAAGTCATTGGAGTGATATAGTTGTTCATCTCACCATTTAAGTGTGACTGAGTATTTCTGTCAAGATTTAATATATCACTCAGTAATAGTGTGAAAAATCATCACTACACCATCACTTCATAGCGATCTCTTTAGAAATTTGAAGAATCACTCGAGTGATATCACATTTCTTCCAGATCACTATCAAGTCACTTGATCGTGCTACAACAAATTTGGTGATCTGTGTAACAAGATCACTCAAGTGATGATCATCACTATCAAGTTACTCGATAGTGATGAAATAATTTTTTGATCATCTGTGATAGATCACTTGAGTGATATTGATCAATATCAAATTACTTGATAGTGATAAACCTCATTTTCCAATCTTTTGAAAAGGATCACCAAGTGTTATTTTGGCTACTCGAATGATGACCAACTTTACCACATCACTACCAAGTTACTCAATGGTGATTCACAATTTTTCAAAGAAAAGTGTACAAAGTACTCAAGTGCTATTGAGACACTTAAGTGATATAGAGCATCACCACGGAGTCACTCAATAGTGAACTAGATTTTTTCAAATATTTTCAAAGATTTCTTGAGTGGACAGTAATCACTCAAGTGATTTTGTACTTTTCTAAACTTAACTTTCAAGCGCCTAGATGGTAAAATGGTTTTAACACTGCACTACACTTAAGTGATGACTTATCACTCAAGTGATAAGACAATACTACTTGATCATCTGAGTGATATTGATAGTAGCCTTTTAAAATAGCGTCTTAGATATTTTGATACCCATTCAAAGTATCATCAAATCTTCTTATAATACTTCTTATTATTCTTTAATGTTACAATCACACTTATTTATAAGTTTTATGTGCTTAAACAAGGATTAAACTCAAGATCACATTTATGTCAGAAGCATTTAATGTGACAAAGCTCATCTAATCTAAATGCACTCTTCAACCAATGGCTATCGATCTCTCTAACAGATAGATTCAAATGCTCATTCTAACCTATAAATATAGAAGCATTCAAGACGAAGCCAATTACCTAAAATGAACTTTCACTATTGCATGAAACTCTTATGCTCTATTTCTGATATTCCTATTATCCTATATACCTAAGTGTTCATTATATTTACTCTTTGAGAGAGCTCCTGAAACTTCATTTTTATTCTTGTTGAGAGTTGCTCAAGGTGGTGGGACCTTGAGTATGGGCATTGATTACAAAGTGTAAGGGGGAGCGAGTCTTCCTTGAAAAGGAACTTGCTTGTACTGAGGCATCAAGAGCCAAATGAATCTTGGAAGGATAGTGAAATTATCAGAAGGATTTCTAGGGACTGGATGTTGGTCAAGTGGTTAAACCGACCAGAATAAATCTCATGTATCTATCCCTTTAGTGATATATCTCTATGAAGTTTTTCTTTTAAGTTTTAAATTTTTAATATCACCTAATTCACCCTCAAGTGAAATGCTTGAGCTAATAGGAAACTTACCTTAAGATATGATATGCAGATGTTGGTTATATTTTTGTGAATGGCTAGGATCGAATAACTGAAATACCTTTTTCTAGGGTAATGTCAGCTTGTGTTTTTTTTGTTTCATATTAAGGAAAATCAAATACAAATCTAATCAATTTATTGTCCATTTAATTAATTATTCTTTTCTTGTGCTTGAAAGGAGTTTAATTTCTTACTTCTAGAAAATAGTTGAGGTCTATACAAATTAAGGAGAACTAATTAGGTCACAAAATATCAATTTAATGATAATTTAGTAAATAATTTTTTTTGTGAACAATAATTTACAAATATGACATTAGACCCTTTCAATTCAGACATTCAAATCTAATAGATTATTTTCAATTATTTGCAAATCATGCCCCCATATTAGTAATTATCTAAATAAATATTTACCATTTATATTAACTATATTAATCCTAAGGTAATTACAATGCCAAGCTAACATCTTAATCAGGAAGGTATAGAGTAATCAACAATCTAGTGCTTTTATGTAAGTTGTAAGGGGATTTTGAATATTTGAACGCATCTAAACTTAAGTAAAAAGCTCCAATCTTGAATTGTTTGATGATTCCTAATGCTCACCTGCTTCAGCAATTTCTTCTTCCTTATTGAAATGTTGTATGTAATTTGTGCCATTTTTTTACTCCATTTGATACTAAATATTGGAGTCACTTAGGGTTTTTTCTACTCCTAAATGTAAGATTTCAAATTTTCAATCTAAATGTTCCACAAGTTTATAATTCTTTTATCAAAAATTTATGTTGATTACATATATTATAATGGTTTTCATTAGGGTAATTTCCAATACAGAATATAAGACGTATTGACGATTGTTTACGATATTAGTTTCAACATCTAATGATTGCTTTTAGGTTAATATCTTGTTGGTCCATACAATTGATAGAATTTTAGTTTTAGCCCTTGTAGTTCTGGATAGTAATTTTTTTAGTCCTATAGTTTTATAAGGATTTGGTCTAAGTATAATGGTGTTAAATCTAGTTAATGTTAAGTATAAGTACCAAAACTAAAACTATTTAATATGGAGAGCATGTTAGGATCGGCAGGCACAGCGGAAGAATTTTAAAAATTTTACCGATCCTAATCGAGGATCTATCAACAGCATTTAAATCAGGTTAGAAAGAACTCGTACCTTTTCAACTTAGGGTTTTCACGATCTCTAGGAGCCAACAAGTTAGGTTCGTTGCCTCTACCGGTATCCACACGAATGCTCTCCAATAGAGACTGCGTGCTAGAGCCTCCAATGGTTTTAGGGTTTCCCTTGCGGCTCTGAATTCTCATGTGCGTATGAGTATATCTGCTCTATCAAGTTTATAACCTATGATGGCTATATTCAAATTTCAAAATTAATCATCATTAATTTTGAAATTAATTAACAATTAATTATCTTGATGAGCTAATTAAATAAATTTAGTTTAAATTAAATCTATCCAACAGTTTTAATTTTACCTATTTATTTAATCCAAATAAAGAGCCATTAGATTTAATTTATCTTCATAAATTAAATTTGAGATACTATATCTCTATCATGTTAGGTATTAAATTTAATATATCTTAATAAATTAAATTTAAAACTAACACAATATAATAATATCATATAATATATATACATATACACATATATATATAATATATAAGATATGTATTTCAAAAATATATATCTATATAATATTATTAACAAATTTTATATTATATATATAAATATAAAATTCGTCCACCCTAAATTAAACATTATCTCGTGTTGGGCCATTCTTGTGTGTGACCCTGTAAGCCCATATGAAGTCGGCAGTGGGCTAATAACTATACTAACCTAAAAGTCGCAAGCGGCCTCTAGCAAGACATTACAACTACCCAAATCATATAAGGATCGTTATCACGATCAACCTACCATACAACTATGTCATGTCCCTTTTGTCACACGATATATTTATCAAGGATAAGGCATGGATAATGTCACCCTCTTGTTCCTGACCATTACTTTCTTGATTCCTGAGTAGCCTGACAATAGAAATGGAAACTCATTTCTATTGTAATATGGCCATACATTTCTCAGACTCACTCATCGAGGGGCCCAATAATATCTCTTTACTAATGTGAGGGACAAATTCTATCTTGATCATTCATATTCCTCTGCATGAAAAATCACCAAGCCCGATCATAGCCTTTATCATCACTCGGTCAAAAGTGACTTTTGACTAGTTCAAAGCTTAGCAACTCTCATATAGGAATCCATGATGACCTCAGGTCTAAGGGTATTGAGACGTGGTTATACATTAGAAAAACTTATGACTTGATCCATGTAGCTTTCTCATAGTGGGTCAGTCCAGCACCTTGTACTCTTACAAGTGCCTAAGACTTTGATTCGTATCTCCATATCTTATCAAAGTCATACTGGTCTTGTTTCATCTCTGCTCCTGCATAGATGACCGACCAGGGACATTTTAGGACAATCTTCATGAATTATCCAAGGATACAATTATCACAGTTAACATGCAAATAATAGGATGACATAATGGAGAAATTTCACTAAAATAGTAATATTCAAAGTACAATGATTGGCCCTTATATCACAATTTCCAACAGAGCTTAGGGCACAAAAATTGAAGTCTTGTATACGGGACATAATGAAACCCTATAATAATTCTGACATTGATAAGAGGTAGTATGTGAAAATAGTTTCAATTTTTATTTTTAGAATATAATGATGGCCTTAGTAATGTACAAGGAAAATTTAAAAAAAAATCTAATCAATTTATTGAACATGTAATAGATTATTCTTTTTCTTAATTGTGAAAATAGCTTTTTAATTTGCCCAAGGATATAATCACGTTTAAGGCTTATAGCGCAAAGGATTTTCACCTCTTTTAACATGTGAGCTTTGTAGGATTCAAACTTATAGATCAAGTTATGAATATGTATATGTATGGTGGTTCTATAATTGGATATTCATGTACACTAATAGCTTTTGGCGTATGGAACATAAGGACATTAAGGTGCTTAACATCAAGGCCTACAAATAGATCAAAGAAATTATCTTAAGACTTTCTTTATGAGAGAGAATCAAAGGTTTGAGGAGGCTATAGAGGTGGAAAATAATACAAGGGTGAAGGTGAAAATTTAATAATAAACTTTTTGTGGATATGCATATGACACCATAATTTTTACATGGGTACAAAAATATACATTAAGTCCTTCAAATTGTGGAAAAACAACACCTCCATTAATTCTTCTAAACGGAGATTAACTTTTTGTTGTATGGGTCCTGTAACATCCCAATTTTAGTCACCAATATTCCTTATGTGTAATTAATACATTTAAGGGAATAAAATGGTGAATTGTGATGTACATGAAATGACCAAAACACCCCAATCAATGGTTACACATAACTAGGCTAAGCTAATACACAAAGGATCAACTATTTTCTACTTGAAAGCCTAACATTGTAACCTAAATCGGAGCATGGAAGGACACAAATAATGGCCAAATATAAGTGTCAGAATTCAGCCAAATCAAAGAAGAAAAGAGCAAGAAATGATCTATTTCAATAAATCACAAAAATGTAATGGCAAAATGGTAATTTTCCAAAAAAAAAGAAGCTAATTGTTTTCTCCTAATATTGGGCCACATTTTTGGCCAAACAAGGAAAGGAAAGGGAAAATGATTATTTGAAAATAAAAATATGGATTAGAGCATTTGTGGACAAGTATTAAGTTGGGAAGAAAAGTCAAAAAGCAATATGACACATAACATTCTATCATTTTATATAACATGGTGCATGACATATTTATTTTCACATTTTGTATGTCTGAAATGCATGTTGCTAATGAGATTCACTCGAATCTCACCCTTTTTCAAACTGAAAAACCTTACAACTAAGGCTAGTGGCTCAAAGAACATGGCAGTGACTACCAATGAATAGAGTCCTGGTGCATAGCGAAGCTGTTGTAGTTATCTATGCATGTACTTTTGTTTCTTTTGAATACTTGTACATTCGTATGTAATTTTCAAACCCTACAGGAAAATCCTATATTGTAAACAAGTACTTAATGTCAGTATGTTTCTGCTATTTCTGTATGCCTACGGAACTGTGCGCTTATTGTAATATCCAAAAAAATGATTAAAGGTTAATGACTTTAAAAGTGGATGTGATTATTGATAAATAAACACTTTTGGAGAATACGATGTGAATTGTGATTCGAATATGTTATGGGCAATGCCTAAACCCTGTATTGAAGTTCAATTGTGGATTAACATCTAAATTGAATTGGAATAGAGGGAGGGCACATATTATGGTGAAATGGAAAGTTGGGCAATTTGGTAGCTGTGTTGCATTGTGGTTCAAAACTGAATATGTGTGGATGTGATGAATATTTGGTTGTTTTAGTAATTCCAATGGCTTCCTTGTGAAATTTTTTTGGGGAGAGTGTTTATTGTGAAATTGGAACCATTGGGAACAATTGTGAAAAATTTGGAAATTCTGTCCATTGAAACTCTGTACAGGGCAGTCAAATTTTATGGACATTTTGAATAGCCAAATGGTGTCTAAAAATTATGAAACTTTCTGGTCTTAAGGTTCACATGCCAAGCTTGAAAATGGACAAATAATTTATGTTATTTTAATTTGTGAGCTAAGAGTTATGATTTTCCAAAATTTGGGATTGAAACTGGAATCTGTTTTGGAGCAGTATGGGCTTTTGTGCAATTCTGTATTTTTGTGGTTATGAACTGTAGTGATCCATATTTTTTCAGTAAGGAGGACTTAAATAGTTTTCCATTGGCTTTAGGATCAGCCCATTTTGATTTTTCTAGAATTAGTTATGATTTTTCAAAGTGAGGGTAGAAAATCTGCCAGAATTGCCATTAAATCCGGAAATTAAGTTAAAATGTGATGGCAATTTTTAAAATTATGAAATGAATGGAAAAGTCATTTGGGGTAATGCAACGACCTCCTAAGACGTCTTTAGCATGGGCCAAGAAGAGGAAATATTATTTACATGTTGTTTGGGCTTATAACCTTAAGTTATGCACATAAAAGTTGGAATTTGGTGTTTTAGGAAATTATTACATAAGCAAAAGAGACAATGACATAAGCATAGACTTTTAAAACATTTCCTATCTTCTTCCTCAATCCAAACCGGCGTGTAGTTTAGTAAAAAGAGAGAGGAAGAGTTGAGAGCATTTCTAGAGATGAGGAGAAAATTCACCAGGTAAGCTTGATTTCTTTGGGGAATTAGCTTCTATCTTGTGTAATCCTTCTCCTAAGTTGTTCTTCTATATGAGTTAAGGTGTTGGAGGCTAAAATTTCATTGTTATGAAGAGCTAGGGTATCGGCCTAAAGGGGAAAAGCCAGAGGGAGCTTGAGGTAACTTCTGAAACTTCAATATTTGATGGTTCTGGCTCCTGTGGACAATTTAATCTATGAATTTTCGCCGGATTGCCTTTGATTTGAAATTTGGAAATTGAATTGGCCTAGGGGTATTGCTGCCAAAATTGGGTCCAAATCGTAGTTATAACCTAATGTAATAGTTAATAAAGTGTTAGGAGTATAAAGGAACACGTCTGTGGAGTCGGATTTCAAAAACCCCAATTTTCCTGAGGAATGTGATAATTTCTGCCAACTCTATAAATAGGCCTTAGAGTTGGATTTTCAATGATTTGATGATTCCATTGATAATTCTTAGTCCAAAAAAGGATTTCTTGAGCAAAAATAAGTCAATATAGAACTAGTTAAAATTTCAGGTAAAGTGCGGTTGGACCGGGTACAGTAGGGCTGTGTCTAAATTTTGGTCATTTATCAAGATAGACTCATATAACCGACCAAAAAATTATGGAAGTATCTAAATGGTACATTTGGAATTATAGGATTCGATATTTACCCTGAAAGTTAGCAACCTGTGCCGAGCACACTTGGAAAGCACAAGGTAGTAAAGCTTTCCCTTATACTTTATGTGATGCATTGTAGTTTGATTTATCATTGTTTTATGATGATTTTGGATGTTGTAAAGCTGTGTATATGTGAATACCAGGAAGGCAATGTGCGCATGTGTTGTTTGATGATTTACTTACATGCTATGTGATTACATGTTGTATGAGTGATTTGTTACTACTAAGATTCTTTTGAATCTCATTCTTTCCATTAACTAACCAACAGACAGGGCAAGCAGTTCAAAGGAGAAGTAGGCAACCAAGGGAGAATAGTTCACTATTTTAGTTATTAGTTGGTTGTCATATCTGGGTTGGGATTACTAAACATTTGTAAATGTTATTTAGATATGGATATGTAGTCCCCTGAATAAGAAATATAAGGGGTAAATATGCCTGTAATCCCTTTAGTTTACAATGTGAAACCTGGGGGTTGTCAGGAATTTTGCTTTACACTAATATATATGAATGAGATTTAGCTATGCGAGGTAATAGTATTCGAAATGTGAATATGAAACCAGATGAATTGGATTTTGAAAGTCATTTAAGAAAACCCTATCTCAAGGATGGGATTGTACAATGAGTTCTGATTATCTATTGGTCTCTAATCCATTTTAATTACGTATTTTGAATCATAATTACTGAGGGGATTACACTTATTACTCTGCGAATATCGAAATGTTAAGGGGTTTGATAGATCCCAGTAGTGTCTAGTTATCACCTTCAACTTCATTTTTCACTGGCCAACTTTCTTTCTCTTCAACTTTAATGCTAGTCCCATCTCCCTTCCTTGGGAAAGGCTTCCCTCTCCTTGCCTCACCAATGGCATCATCTAAGCGTAACTACTTCTAAAGTATCATATTTGTATTTTTTAGGCTATATATTTAACAAAGATCAAATAAATCTATTCAATTTATTTTTGAGTAATTAATTATTCTTTCCTTCTTTGTGAAAAAAGTTTCATATTTTCTTTAGAGAAGATAATTATGGTTTGCACAAATTTATGATAATTAATTAGGTCACATAAGATCAATTTAGTAATAATATAATTTAGTCTTATTTTTTTCAAATAAGTTGTTAATTTGAATTTGCACCATTGTATATTAGAAAATCAAATCTTATAGTTATTTTCAATTAGAAAAAAAATATTTTTGTTAGATATGATTAGTTTTGATTATGTCAAATATAGTTGCCAAATTTTAAGAGCAAAAAGTTTATATAATGTATTTATTTTATATTTTGACTAACTATTATATTTAATGTAAAATGGATTGTAGATTAGTCAAGAAAATGTAGAAGATATCAAGTTGAATTGATGAGAATGATTAAGAGGAACAAGAAGAAAGAAATTGAAGACATTAGACAAGAAAGCAAGGAGCTGTCAAAAGGATTTTGGAAAATAACCAATAAGAAGAAGAGAAGAGATTAAAGAAAGAATTATAAAATATAATGAGAATATCAATGTTCAAGTTCTTAGATGTGATATTGGAAGTTTTTATGATCAAAATTGAAGTTGGATAGCTTAATTGGAAGTTGAAGTGCCTTATATCAGAGTCATATCAACCCCTCTCAAGTCATGCTTCATTATGGCACTTTCAGGGTTGATCACTTGAGTGAAATACTCTATCACTAGAGTGAATTCATCATCACTAGAGTGATCTCTTCAAAAGTGATAGCGCTCTATTTTCGTTTAGCATGAGTGACGTTCAATAATTTAGTCATATCTCCCAAACCACAATTCTGATTAAGGTAAAACTTGATTCATATGAAACTAGACTTCCAATATATCTTTTTGTCACTAAGATCAAGTTAAAAGGAGCTCAGATAAAAGGGATATGAATTTTGAAATATGACACTCAAAATCAATGCCGTATTCAAATAGGTTCAGTACTTTGGACATAACTCTCAAACTATATGTCCAATTGAGTTAAAACTAGTGGCATATTGAACTAGACTTAAAGAGCTTTCTATAGATATGTTATGGGTTACATTTGGAGTTTCAAAGAGGTATACATTCTAGAAGTGGATGCTCAAGTTTCAAATACTGTCCATACTAGATATTACAAATTGGATCATAACTTTTGGAATATAATGTATTTGGGAATGATTCTAGTTGCTATGAAAAGTATACTTAATGATTTTTCATGGGATAGGTCATTTGCTAAATTTAGAGTTCTAATCAAAAAGTAATGCTTACTTAAAGTTGACCTCTGTGCAAAGCTATCTCTGGTTTGAAAGTTTGTGATCTTCAAATGAAGATCACTCAAGTGATCTAGTAAATCACTCGAGTGATATGGGAAATCACTCGAGTGAACACTTAAACACTTGAGTGATGCAGTATCCCAAAAACAGAGCAAGATTCATAACTTTTGAAAATTCTTGCTTCCAATCACTCTAACACTCTATTATATTAGTGATTAAGCATTTTCTAGGTAATCAAACAAGGATTAACACTCAAATTGGAAAAAGGACTTTTTCTTCAGAAACTTCCAACGGCTATTTCAATGGACATAGTTTGAAAGCCTCAGCGGGAAGAAGAAAAGCTCAACGGTCATCAATCTTCATCAACTATAAGTAGAAGTATATTCAAGATGAATAAAGGCACGAGAGCCTAAGCTAGCATTGTTAATATGCTATTACTCTAAATCTTGCCTGATTTAAGCTTTGTAATCATACTCCCATCATGTTCTTCAGTGTTAATCATCATCTGCTTCATATAAAGAGAATTATGCTTTCATTCATTGTAATCATTCTATCCTTGTGAGAGTTACTCAAGATTGGGGGATCTTAAATCCGAAACAGCTTGTGTCCTTAGAGTGTGTAAGGGGGAGTCATTGACTCAGTATGAGAATTATAAAGGCTTCACAAGTGCCCGGATCAAACTTGGGAGATTGTAGTGGTTCTTAAGTACCCAGTTAAACTTGAGGGACATAGTAGATTGAAATCTCAGGAGGAGCCTAGGGAGTTGACGTAGGTCATTGTAGATTGGATCGAACTAGAATAAATCATAGTTTGCATATTCTCTTCCCTAAGCTCTTATAGTTTTAGCATATATTATTTAAATATTTAACTATTGATTTATGATTCATTACTTTGATACTTAGCTTTCACCAAGAAGAGAAAAGATTTTCAAAGTTCTTATGTTTTATCTTACACCCAATTGACCCCCTCTTAGGTGTCAGCCAGTTTTAACATTTGGTATTAGAGCGAGGCTCTTGTTTAAAGGACTTAACCAACTCAAGAGTTTATAATGACTGATTTTGGGTGTTATTCACTTTCAAAAGGTTTTGACTATACAATTCTACCTATTTTAAAAGATATTGATTTTTGTTTTGGAAAGTTAGAATGACTAGTTTGATTAAAGCATCTGATTTTGATATGTGGAATGTTTTTATAAATGTTTTTGATTTCAAACCAAGAAGAGATTAGACTAAAAAAGAAAGAAAATATTTTCATGGAGCATTAGAGCAATGAAAATTCTGTAAAGTGCGTTAACTAAAAATGATTTTGAGAAAATTATATTTTGCTCTAGTGCTAAAGATATATGGGATACTGTTGATTCTATTTATACTTCTAACAATTATGTTGAAGCTGAAAGTGTTGACAATTCATCTGAAATTATAAGCTGCATATCTACGGTTCATGAACAATTGGAAGTTAACAATGAAGAAGGAGAAATCATAGAACACTTACATGATACAATCAACACAGATGGACAAGAAGAAGAGGATTCCCAAGAAGAGTTCATCATGGATAAATGCGATTAATCACTCTCAAGAGCTCAAGATGCACTTATGGTAAAAGTTTCAATTCTTCTTGTGCATTTAAGAAAAATGATTTTAAAAGTTTACATAAAATTTTTTTTCAACCAATTATTGATTCTATTGAGAAAAGTAAAAATATTTTCAATCATGCTGGAAATGCATATAGGAAGAAAGAACTTAGGCAAACTAATCATTTGAGATTATTTTTCCTTGAAAAACACAATACTTGCAAAAATATTCATGATAAGCATTATTCTATCATTGGTAATTATTGTGGTAAATCGTGTCATATTGCTATATTAGGAGAAATTCTAATGTGGGAAACAAATATTTTTGGGTTCCAAAAAGATAAGTAAAGTCTAATGCTAACAATCAAGGACCCAAGTATAATTAGGTATCAAAATGTCTATCTAGTACTTTATGTGTGTAGATTAATTCTAAGAAGAATAGACATAAGGGTACAGAGAAGATGAAGAAGAAGCCAAAAGTTTCTCATCCACCAAGAAAGAGGTTTACATCATCTATATTGAAAAGGAAAGCTCTCAAAGCACCCATTGTTGGACCTATAAAGTATGATCACAAAGAAAAGCAATGGATAAAAGGAGTACATTTCACCTCAAGAAAGAACTACCATAGAGTACCGTTCAACTATCTATTGGAAATTGTGCCCAAACGGCCAATCATTGCACTTTGAACATTATTAATTTAATGAAATTTCTATGTTCTAGTATCATATTATTTGCATGTTAACTATGATAATTGTATCCTTAGATAAATCATAAAGATTATCTGAAAATGTCCCTGGTCAGTCATCTATGCGGGAGCAAAGATGAAACAAGACCAATATGACTTTGATAAGATATGGAGATATGAATCAATGTCTTAGGCACTTGTAAGAGTACAAGGTGCTGGACTGACCCACTATGAGAAAGCTACCTGGATCAAGTCATAAGCTTTTTCTCATGTATAACCACGTCATAATGCCCTTAGACCTAAGGTTATCATGGATTCCTACATGAGAGTTGCTAAGCTTTGAACTAGTCAAAAGTCACTTTTGATCGGGTGATGATAAAGGCTACGATTGGGCTTGGTGGTTTTTCATGCAGAGGAATATGAATAATCAAGATGGAATTTGTCCCTCACATTAGTAGAGAGATATTACTGGGCCCCTCGATAAGTGAGTCTGAGAAATGTATGGCCATACTACGATGGAAAGAAGTTGCCATTTCTATTGTCAGGCAACTCAGGAATCGAGAAAGTAATGGTCAGGAAAAAGAAGATGGCATTATCCATATCCTTGACCGATATATCTCGTGACAAAAGGGGCGTGACATGGTTGTATGACAAGTTGCATCATGTTAACGATCCTTATATGAATTGGATAGTCGTAATGTCTTGCTAGAGGCTGCTTGCGACTTTTGGGTTAGTACAGTTATTGGCCCACTGCCAACTTCATATGGGCCTACAGGATCGCACAAAAGAATGGCCCAACACGAGATAATGTTTAATTTAGGGTGGAAGAATTTTATATTTATATATATAATATAAAATTCGTTAATAATATTATATAGATATATATTTTTGAAATACATATCTTATATATGTGTGTGTGTGTGTATTTATATATTATATGATATTATTATATTGTATTAGTTTTAAATTTAATCTATTAAGATATATTAAATTTAATAACTAACATGATAGAGATATAGTATCTCAGATTTAATTTATGAACATAACTTAAATCTAATGGCTCTTTATTTGGATTAAATAAATAGGTTAAATTAAAACTGTTAGACAGATTTAATTTAAACTAAATTTATTTAATTAGCTTATCAAGATAATTAATTTTTAATTAATTTATAAATTAATGAAGATTAATTTTGAAATTTGAATATAGCCCTCATAGGTTATAAACTTGATAGAACAGATATACTAATACACGTATGAGAATTCAGAGCCATAAGGGAAACCCTAGGAAACATTTGGAGGCGCTAGCATGCTGTCTCTGTTGGAAAGCATTCGTGTGGAAAACCCTAAGTTGAAAAAGGTAGGAATCCTTCTAACTCGATTTAAACGCCATTGATAAATCCTCGGTTAGGATCGGTAAAAATTTTAAAATTCTTTTGTTGTGCTTGCCGATTCTAACACTATCTTGATGAGAACAAAACAAGGAGAATCTCTCAAGTATTAAACAAAAAACTCTTGAAGTCTATATCTTTTGAGAGAGCTTTACAGACACCCATGGGAAGACATATGAAGAATCAATGTAACAGAAAGAGGCAGTGGGTAAGGAAAGCCAATCCTCCAAATATCCAAGGCAAACGTACATAATGATAAAACCTCCTATGCTATTGTCTGTAATATTTATTGAGGTTTTATATTTTGGAACCTTAGGAGTGAGCATTGCAAACTACTTTGAAATTATATTTTCACATCCCTTGAAAAACCACTTAATAGATTTATTTATAAAGGGATTGCAATGTTCAACAGGTTAATTCTTTATGCATATATGCATATTTCAAAAGAAAATATCCCTTTTAATGCATAAAGTCATCGATTGATTTGTTATGCTCAATTGTTCTGATTTAATATATTCTTAGAGCATATGAATTTTATCTTGATTCCTACAAGCTAACAATAAATGGATCCAAGCAATGTTGGATACCATGAAGAAAAATATTTATGCAACTTTGTAGGATAAGAAAAGGCATCTAAAGACTATGGCTACATGGAAACCAATTCATATATTGATGATGCTGAATTTTGGAGTTTGGATTTTGGCACTGAATTTGCAAAGAAGAAAAACATAACGCTCATCCACCAAAACCAAGCAAGCTATCACAAGGACAAGAGGAATTATGGTGATATCTAATCCTTACCTTATATTGTTCTTCTATGAATTATTTAATTTGGATGATGAATATTTGTCCATTATTGCATTCCTTTAGGAATGAAATCGTTGATTATCACCAAAATTATTTATAGAACTAAAAGTGAAATTGTGCATAGTTTCCTATTAGTTTATGTTTTGAAGCGCATAATCCAAAAATGTGATTTGGTTTTAACTCATCTTGTTTATAAAAGTGCATATACATTATTTAAAAATTATTCATATTTTATTTGTATTCAAATTGGTTTCAAAATTGAAAGTTAAATCTTTATGTACTAAATTCAAAAATGCTTCAAAAATAACCACCAGAGTTTTCCTCGTCATTGAACTTAAATGTGCTATCTAGTCTTTGAAGTCCTTAGTCTTTACTCTCTAAACAAGTTAGACCTTATGTCTAAACAAGTTGATTATCTGTGAGCTTCAAGTATATTTCTTAGAAAAGAATTCAATTTGTGAATGCCTTATGCCTAATGCATAAAACTTTATTTGGCCGAGTTATTCCAAGTATCACAGATGCTCACTAATGCATTAAATGTTAATGCATTAACTATTATAGTGGAATAACTTACTAGGATAATATTCTAGAACTCTAGTCTTTTGGATTAATGAGTGAGTGTGCTTAATCATTCATAATTCATTTGCACTCATTTTATTGCTCGAATATATTAACCATTGATATTATATATCTCTGAGTAACTAGTGTCTTGTATTCGAATCTTTGAGATGAATATTCCTATTCTTCAAGAAACAAATCTAAGAGTCAAGATTATCTCTTGGTCAATAGCAAAGTTATTGTGTTTATATATGTCTATCAAGCTAAGCCATTTTGGCTAATTCACTTTCCATATGACTTTTGCCTTTGGGGCAAACATGTTAAACTCCAATATCTAACATGTTATCTTAGTTGTTCTCTAAAAGAGAAGCTTTCTGGTATATGTATATTTAAACTATTGACTTCCATCATTTTTTACATGAACATTGATTGTAGACATGTTTCAAAAATGAGTTTTGCATCTATTTAAAATCTCAATCTCATAATGCATTGTTTTGATTTGAAATTACACAAGATTTGAAACTGTTTGCAGTTTTCATCATCATTCTTGGTATCATCTGTTTGTTACCCTTCATGATTCAATTGCTTGAATTTATTTAATTGGGTAAAAATTATAATTTGGTCCTTGTTGGTTTAATATACTCTTTGCTCAATAATCATATAATTTAATTATATAAGAGTAAAAGAGTCATTATGTCTAATATTATGAGGACCCAAGCAAAGTTGCATACCAAAGTGTCTAGAGATCTGTTTTGCAGGAGTTGACCAAAGTGCTTTGCTTTTAGGTATAAAGAACAGAAGCTAACATGGTAAGGCCTCACTGGCAATGTTGTAATGTGAGTAGAAGCAGAATATGTGATATCACTCAAGTGACACCCCAATACTAGCAAGAGACCAGCTAGTGAGGCAGTCAGAGAAAGAGAAAAAGGAGGAATACCTCTTAAGTGACCCTGTCTAAGTTTCATTTCAAAGTAGCTCAAGACCTAGAACAAGTTTAACCATTAATCAAGATTAAAAAATTTGATAGGCTACACATTTAGAATATGAAGATTCATTTGCCTCTTCCTATTTCACAGAGCTTTATAAGAAAAAGGCAGAGGGGTGGAAGATGAGCCTTTGAGCATAGATGAGATCAGTATTCTGCTAGAGCTTGTAATACCCCGAATTTTGAGACTCGAGGCTAGAGAATAAGCCTGAGATTAGTGGATTGCTAAGCCCCGGTTTAGCAAGATCCCAAATTGTGATTAGGAGTTAATGGCTACAAAAGTGGACGTGGTTAGTGATTAATGAACCTTTTTAGAGAATATAAAGTGGATTGTAGTCGCTTGTGTTATGAGCAACGCCAAAACCTTATATTTGAGTTCAATTGTGGATTAACATTCAAATTGACTTAGAATAGAGGGAATAATTGAATGGGGTATTGTGATGGAAATGGTGTCATGTTGTGGTATTTAATCATTGGAATTGATTTAAATTGGATTGGACACATTGGTTGCAAAACTAGAAATGTTGTCCAGTGTGAATTCTGTCTGGGAAGTCTTCTCGTGTGGACGTTTTTAATAGGCAAATGATGTCAGACAATTATGAAACTTTCCAGTCTTAAATTTCACATCCAAAGCTTCAAAATGGACATATAATTTGTGCCATTTCATGTTGGGAACTAGGAGATATGACTGTCCAAAGTTGAGGTCGAAAATGGACTCTGTTTTGGGGCAGTGATGACATTTGTGTAATTCTGGAATTTTGTGGTGATTTCTAGTATTGGTAAATATTTTTCCTATAAAGAGGACTTAAATACCTTTCATTTGCCTTTGGAATCACCTCATTTCGATGTTTCTAGAATTAGTTATGATTTTTCAAAGTTTGGGCAGAAAATCTGCCAGAAAATCCGAAAATGGTAATTATGACATCATCTCAATAAAAGATGACATCATCATAGGATATGTTATTAAACGGTTTTTTCCTTCTTCCTACTCATTTCTGACGCTGAGAACAGCTGAAATAGAGAGAGAGCATATGGGATCTTTAGAGAGAGAAAGAGGAAGAAATCTTGTAAGGTAAGCCGATTTCTCCGACGATCTAGCTCCTAACGCGTATAACTCCGATCCTAAGCTACTCCTTTATGTTCTTTAAGGTTTGGAAGCTCCTCTTTTGGTGTTTTGAAGTTAGGGTTTTCAGCCACAAGAAGGAAAAGCTAGTGGGAGCTTGAGGTAACTTCCAAACTCTTGTGTATTGACTATTCTGGCTGCTGTGGACCATTTAATCGGTGAAATTTCGCCGGATTGTCTTTGGTTATAAAAATGGAAAATGGGTTTGTGGGGCTGTTATGCTGCCCAAATTGATACAAAATGGTAGTGCTAACCTAATGGAATAGTCAATAAAGTGGTTAGGAGTAGAAAGGAACGCGTTTACGGAGCCGAAACCGAAAAAACCCCAATTTTCCCCGGAGTACTTGTATATTTCGGTTATGGCTATAAATGGGTCTTAGAGTTGGATTTTCAATGATTTGATGGTTCCATTGAGTTCAGGAGTGAAAATTAGGTGGGGTTACAGTTGGTCACTTTTTCGGAACAGGCCGAAAAAGCATAATTACGAAAACGCCCCCTGAAACCCTTAAAGTGGGGCTGTCAAGGGTAATTTTGTAATTGACATTGAATTTGATAATTCCAAGTCCGGAAATGGATTCCTTGGGCAAAAATATGTTAGGATAGCCCATGTCAAAATTTCAGGAAAAGTACAGTCGGACCGGGTACGGTGGGGCCGGACCGGGTCCCCGGGGGCATTTTAGCAAATTTTCAATATAGCTTCATATGACCCTCAGAAACACTATGGAAGTATCTAAATAGTACATTTGACATTGTAGGATCAAATGTGAAGGCCCGAGTTGTTGGCACGTAAATCGAGGAGAAAAGACTGGAGGTAGGGAACTTATCTCTCCTGCATACTCTGATAATTGTATTAATGTGTTGATGCATGTTATTGCTTTGCTTGATTATGTGGAACATGTATGAATGATTTGAAGCTATGTTTCAATATATGCTATGGCCATATGTGTATCGTTCGAAGCATTGAGCTTATAGATTTGTCATTGTATATGTGCATGAGTTATGTGATGCAAGCATGTCATGCATTGAACACTTATCTTGCCTGCATATTGATAATGTTTCTCTACTGAGATTCTCTCGAATCTCACCCTCCCTTACCAACAATTTAGACAGGGCAAGTGGCTCGTAGAGGGAGCGGCAGGTCTCATTCGAGATGAGATTGTGTAATCCCCATTTGAAGAATTGTAATGGGCAATTGTGCCCTGTATATCTTTAGCGAAGGTATGTACCCGAGATTGCCGGGATGATTATGTTGTGCACTCTGATATTTATATGAATGTGATTTATCTTCGCGTAGTAATTGTATTCGAAATGTGAATATGAGACCAAGTTTATAAATGATTTCGAAAGGTATTTTTGAAAACCCCATCATGTGATGGGTTAGTAAATGTTATTTGATTATTATTGGTCTCTATTTCATTTTAATCATGTATTTCGGATATAATTACGGAGGGGGTTACAGAGCTGGTCCCCTAATCATTCCCTCTTTGGTCAATCTGTCTTGGGCTATCTGAGAAAGGAGCTATAACAATTTTACAATGAGCTTGCTACAAACAATGATGAGCTTATCACTTCTATGAATGGCAAGATTAGGCAACTCTATGACTTGATCAACTAGAACTTCAAAGCCTTATTTAAATTGCAAGAGGCTTAAAACAAGATGATTCAAGAACATACTAGCTTGATGAGAAGCTATGAGAAGAGACTAATTTATTTTGAGATACTATTCAAAGATCATTTGGGATTTCTGCTCTTGAGATGCCTTTAAAGACTGTTGGCTATATAGACTCATCCTTCTAAAGATCCTCCACATCCACCTTTAGAGATCCTTAATACTAATCACATCATCTGACAATGACTAGCTAATGATGCATCAATGGACTACAGAGGACTATGACTCGAGTGATTATGACATTACCTGTAATGCCCCACCTTACATACCACTTATCATTGATATTAATCAGAGTAGCAATGCATGGTTTAGCGGGTACATAGGAATAACATAGATATATTGACAAAATGTACATGATTGTTTTACAGAAATCCCTATAGGGTTTGATAATATATACAATTTTAGTCTAAAACTATTCAAAATAAACTAATAACGACCAATAGCTTAGTCTTCTTGACCCATATACCTCAGTTGCTGGTATTTATTGTTTTGGCCCTCAAACAGGTACCTTCTGCTAAAATATTTTAATTTTGAAAAAGGGTGAGATTCAAACAAATCTCAGTAGTAACATACAATCATGTTAGTGCAAGCGTTTCACCCTAGAGGGGGTGAATTGGGTGATAACAGAAAATTCATTTCGTATCTAAAAATTGACTGGGAATTTAAAGCAATTAAGAGCTAGGAGAAATATCACCCAAGTGTACACCAGGAGTTATACTGGTTCGGCCACAACAACTTTGACCTACGTCCAATTGATAGAGCTCAATATTTATATATTTTTATTAATTAATCTTAGGCTTTTATAGAACTTAATTGAATATTTTGGGCATAATCATGTATTAATGTGGTATTTTAGTGAAAAAATAGTTTGGGAATTATAGTAGTTAAATTGTTATATTTTTAATGAATATTTATTATTCCCATTATTCCTTAATGGTCAGTAAAAGATATTCCCTTTGTGAATCTAATTTTGTAGATGAGACACGGCACAACTCACTTATTTAACCTAGAGATAATTGTAAAGAAAGGAGGTGTCACTCTTTTTGGGTTGAATTAAAAAGCATTGGAAAGAACAACCAACTGCTTTATTTGAATAAGGCTGGACTGAAGGGAATGGAAGAATGAGAAAGGCATGAAGATGGGCTTGACCGATGGGTAAAATAAGAGGAAAGAAGGCCAAAATGAAAGAAAAGGATGATAGGCTAAATTAATTAAGGGAGCAGTTGGACCGATGGAAATGAATTAAAGAAAAAGAAATAGTGAGAGGGAAGCTATAAGAGGGAAAAGAAAATGCTGGAGCATTAGGAAAGTAGGCTGAAATATTTGAATGAGAATTGAGAGGGGATGAGCTGGACCAAATTGAAGAAAGAAAAGAGGGGACCATATGAGAGATGGGGAAGGAGATGCATGAAAGAGGAGGCATAGCTGGACTGAATGAAAGAAAAAGAAGGGAATAAAGGGGTTGGCGACTATGAAAAGTGAAGCACCAAATGGAATAAAAAAAGAGATAAACACAAGTGAGTGGACTAAATAGTGTAAGGAGGGGGAGAGCTGAAATGAAAGGAGAATAGATCGAATTGAAGAAAGGGGAGGCAGCCAAAATTGTTGACCAAATGGAATTGATTAAAGAAGGGATTGAAGAAAGGTGGCCAAGAGGAGCTACACGATGAGATAAGAGAGAAAAGGAGGAGGTGCTGGACAACAACAAGAAAGATGTTGGTGCTACAACTCCTATGGCCAATTATCTCTTCATTCATCAAGCTTCATCTTCCTCTTCCATGAGTATCTAAATTTTGGTGATTTCCTTGACTTGGGTAATGGTTTGAACTTTTAAATTTTATTGGAATTCCTTTAAGCTCTCTTTCTATTTCATAATTATATGGCTTGGTTAAGTTTGTAATTGTGATCTAGATTATTCTATGCTAAGTGATAGACTTGGTGATTAAGCTAGGAGTTGATTAATTAAGCTTTGTATGATTCAAATTAGGAGTAGGTTGAGTTGTTTATTCTAACTCGGTTGAGTGGATTGCCATTGACTAAACTAAATGCTTTGAACTTTTGTAATGGTAATTACAAGCTAGAATTAGAAGTTGATTATTCATGTCCTTGAGTCTAAATTAGTTGGTGGTATACATTTAATTGCTTCAGTAGAATGAATTAAATGATTATTGCAAGTATGGAGTGTTAGGATCGGTAGGCACAGTGGAAGAATTTTAAAATTTTTACCGATCCTAATCGAGGATCTATCAATGACATTTAAATCGAGTTAGAAAGATTTGTACCTTTTTCAACTTAGGGTTTTCACGATCTCTAATAGCCAATACCTCGGTCCACTCCCTCTACCGGTATCCACACGAATTCTCTCCAACAGAAACTGCATGCTAGCACCTCCAAATTTCTCTTAGGGTTTCCCTTGCGGCTTTGAATTCTCATACGTATATAAGTATATCTGCTCTATCAAGTTTATAACCTATGAGGGCTATATTCGAATTTCAAAATTAATCTTCATTAATATTGAAATTAATTAAAAATTAATTATCTTGATAAGCTAATTAAATAAATTCAGTTTAAATTAAATTTGTCCAACAGTTTTAATTTAACCTATTTATTTAATCCAAAAAAGAGCCATTAAATTTAAGTTATCTTCATAAAATAAATTTGAGATACTATATCTCTATCATGTTAGTTATTAAATTTAATATATCTTAATAAATTAAATTTAAAACTAACACAATATAATAATATCATATAATATATAAACACATACACACACACATATATAAGATATGTATTTCAAAAATATATATCTATATAATATTATTAATGAATTTTATATTATATATATAAATATAAAATTCTTCCACCCTAAATTAAACATTATCTCGTGTTGGGCCATTCTTGTATGCGACCCTATAGGCCTATATGAAGTTGGCAGTGGGCGAATAACTATACTAACCCAAAAGTCACAAGTAGCCTCTAGCAAGACATTATGACTACCCAATTCATATGAGGATCGTTAACACAATGCCACCTGTCATACAACCATGTCACGCCCCTTTTGTCACGAGCTATATCGGTCAAGGATGAGCCATGGATAATGTCATCCACTTGTTCCTGATGATTACTTTCTCGATTCCTGAGTTGCCTGACAATAGAAATGGCAACTTCTTTCCATTGTAGTATGGCCATACATTTCTTAGACTCAGTTATCGAGGGGCCCAGTAATATCTCTCTACTAATGTGAGGGACAAATTCCATCTTGATCATTCATATTCCTCTACATGAAAAAACACCAAGCCCGATCATAGCCTTTATCATCACCCGGTCAAAAGTGACTTTTGACTAGTTTAAAGCTTAGCAACTCTCATGTAGGAATCCATGATAACTTCAAATCTAAGGGCATTGTGATGTGGTTATACATGAGAAAAGCTTTTGATTTGATCCATATAGCTTTCTCATAGTGGGTCAGTCCAGTACCTTGTACTCTTATAAGTGCTTAAGACTTTGATTCGTATCTCCATATTTTATCAAAGTCATACTGGTCTTATTTCATATTTGTTCCTGTATAGATGACCGACCAGGGACATTTTAGGATAATCTTTATGATTTATCCAAGGATACAATTATTACAGTTAACATGCAAATAATATGATAATAGAATGGAGAAATTTCATTAAATTAATAATGTTCAAAGTACAATGATTGGCCCTTTAAGCATAATTTCCAACAGCCTCTCACTTGCCCCAGGTACAATCATTAATTTGCCTAATTCCCATTGTCCTAACATGATGCTCATGCTTTTCCTGTGCAACCGACTTAGTAAGAGGATCAACAACATTGTCTTCTTTTGCTACTTTGTATATCTTTATGTCACCTCTATATTGATTTCTCTAATAAGATGAAATCGCTTGAGTATATGCTTGGTCCTTTGATGTGACCTAGGATCCTTGGGCTGTTCAATAGCACTGTTATTGTCACAGAACAAATTGATTGGATTTGAGATATTAGGCACCACCCCTAGTTTAGTAATGAACTTTTAGATCCAAACGCTTCTTTAGCTGCATCCAATGCTGCTCTATACTCAGCTTGTAACACCCTGCCTTTAATCACGTAATTATAATTCGATATTTGGTAATTAGATTAGATTAGAGACCGTCGAATAGTTTAAAACTCATTTAAAATTCCCTTTAATAGAAGGGACGTCATGAAATTTTCAAAACTTCATCCCTCTTTCGGTCTCAAGTTCGATTATCGAATATAATCACCTGTGCAGTTTAACTACATTTACGTATGACAGAGTGTATAACCAAAATCCCGGCAAACCCCGGGTTCAACTACATATATATAGTTCCAAGTTCTGCTAAAGGGATTACAGGTTTAAGTATTCAAACTATTTACAACCCAACAATATACAGTAATCCCTATCCAACAGTTTAACCAACATTTCCAAAATAAATGTCCCTACGAAACTCTACCCGCTCCGGGTCACGCGCTTCTCCTTGGAGCCACTCGCCCTGTCTGAAAGATTAGTTCAAAGGAAAGAATGAGATTCAAAAGAATCCCAGTAGTAACTAAACATTTATACCACATATAAGCACACAGCATGTAAGCAATCATCATACAGCAGCAGCCAATATCAAACACCACCCTCATCCCCTTTCTCCGCCGGGAAGGCACACTGCCCTAACCCGAACCGTTGTTAGCTACTCAGGGACTATTGGCGTGGCATATCACACTCCACCCTCATCCCCTTTCTCCGCCGGGAAGGCACACTGCCCTAACCCGAACCGTTGTTAGCTACTCAGGGACTGTTGGCGTGGCCGTGCATACATATAGCCTTATAGCTCATACAGCTAACCGGCTTTCACAAATGGCCCGTCGGCCTCACAATCAGCCTATCGGCCTCATGTCACATAATCACACCTCATCCTCATCCCCTTTCTCCGCCGGGAAGGCACACTACCCTAACCCGAACTGTTGTTAGCTACTCAGGGACTATTGGACTGACGGTGCTAACACATATCCACATAAGTCGCAACACACGAACTTATCACAAATCAATGATCATACACACATACAATGCATCATAAATGGTACGAAAGAAAAGTCACTACCTCGCTCTTTCCTGAAGTTAACTGGCTCAGTGGGCTCCCGAGGATGGCAGATGTCAAATCCTATAATCAAATTAGGGACAATAGGTCAATCTCTTTTCCAAGTTCTTAATTCTATAATACTTTATGTTGGTTATTATTTGGACTCTTTAGATGGCCATTATATGCCTAAACATATGCCTAAAGGGTTGGGATAACTATCCCCAAAGATCCCTCTTTGGAAAGCTAAACTCTGATTTTTGGCCCTCTCACTCGAGCACAGAAGACCTTGCTCGAGCACAACCCTCGCTCTCACTCGAGCACAAATGCGAGTGAGACAGGAAGTGCTTGCCCGAGAGCAACTCCCGCGACCAACCTACACTCTCACTCGAGCACAAGAGGCTGTGCTCGAGCAGAGACCCCGAGCACACTCGAGCACCACAGAAGTGTGACCCTGCGAGTGACAACCCGAGAGCATCTCTCAACCTCCTCCTCCACCTTCACTCGAGCACAAACACCTGTGCTCGAGCACTGACCCCCAGTGCTCGCGAGCACAACCAGCGAGTGTCTACCCGAGAGCAACCCAACTCCCAGGCAACAGATTCACTCGAGCACAAGTCCCAGTACTCGAGTGATCCCCCAATGCTCGCGAGTGCCAGGCGCACTCTTAGCAATCACTCACGAGTGATACCCTGAGACACTCACCCGCAGCACCAAAAAGGCACCCTCACTCGAGCACAACATGCTCACTCGAGCACGTTCATCCTGTGCTCGAGTGAGTTCTTCCCTCACTCGAGAAATGACACCAGATACCCAAAACGCAGCAACTGAGTTGATTTACCAGAATTCACCAATTACACTCCAATGGTTCTAAAACTTGTGTTAGAGCTCATTATCACTTATTTCAGCACATAGAACCCATTGGCAACCAAAATCAACTCAAATTCAACCTATTCAACACATTCTCTCACTAGATCATCAAATCACTCAACACCTCATTCTAACAACTTCCCTTATTCAACTTCAAATCAATTCCTAATCACTCTCAAATGTCAAAACTGACCAAATGAACAGTGACACTCTCACCAAAGCCTACCCTTCACTTAACACCATAATTAGGTCTAATTTCCAGAATTTCCATTGATTAAGCAAACATCTTGACATATATATCAAAATGCATTACAAACCTACCTCTTCCACTTGCTGAATTCAGAACTTGGATTCCTCAACTTTCAATTTCCCTCAAGTTGCCACACACTACAAATCCAAAGTCTGAAAACATGGAAATAAAGCTCTTGACCATTGGAACAATATCAATGAAGGGTGGTTAAACATATAAGATCATTTACCTTCACAAATTTCAAACCCTTCCTTTCTCTTTCTAGCTTGGTTCGCCGGAAATGGAGGTGAGAGGAGAGATGAAGAGATATTGATGAAGATGAACTTCACTCACTCCCAAGCTCATCATCGGTTTTGAGAGAGAAGAGAGAAGTGACAATGGTTGAAACTTTGACTTCATCCAAGGGTCCTCATTTGACCACTTGTCAACATCCCATTCTCCCTATCATGATTTCACATATTCTCTTCCACACTTGATTCCACCCCTTGATCTTTCAATCTCAACCATTGATCTTGATTACTAAGAGGTTTTATCACCCGTAGCTAACCAGACGGTTGGTAAATTTACCGTTTTACCCCTGCTTAGTACAATTCTCATTAAATCATCACTAATGCTCTTTATATCATACAAACAACATATACTTCAAATATGCTTAATTAACATTAATTACATAATTTGAAGTTATTATCCCTTAATTAAAATCCAGGATGTTACACAGCTTCTATTGTAGAATTTGCTACAGTGCTCTGCTTATAGATCTTCCACCTTACTGCTCCACCATTTAGGAGGAATATGTATCTAGATTACGATTTAAGGTCGTCTTGGTCAGTTTGGAAACTTGTATCTATGTAACCGGTTACACAGAGCTTATCATCTATTCCACCATAGACCAAAAATTGGTCCTTAGTCCTTCTTAAGTACTTTAGGATATTCTTGTCCATAGTCCAATGACCCTTACCAGGATCTTGTTGATATCTTCTGGTCATGGTTAAGGAAAATGAGACATCTGGTCGAGTACATAGCATGGCATATATGATGGATCCAATGGCCGAGGCATATAGAACCTTACTCATGTGATCTCACTGATCAGGCGTAGTAAGACATAGATCCTTACTAAGATGGATACCATGAGACATGGGCTTGTAGCCCCTTTTTGAATCCAGCATACTGAACCTATGCAGTATTTTGTCTATTTATGTGCTCTAACTTAGGCCTATTAGTCTTTTGGATCTATCCCTATAGATTCTAATCCCTAGGATGTAGGTGGCTTCACCCAAGTCTTTTATTGAAAAGGACTTTCTTAAACAAGACTTGACACTCTGCAAGGTAGGAATGTCATTCCCAATAAGTAGTATGTCATCTACATAAAGCACTAGAAATAGAACTATGCTCCCACTAACTTTCTTATAAACACAAGGTTCATCGATGTTTTGAATGAATCCAAACTCTTTGACTACTTCATCAAAATGATGATTGCAACTCTGAGATGCTTGCTTCAATCCATAAATAGATCTTTAAAGCTTACAAACTTTACCAGAGTCCTTTGGACGAACAAAACCTTCACGTTGTGTCATATACACATCCTCAAGGAGCTTTCCACTAAGGAAGGCTATTTTAACGTCCGTCTGCCATATTTCATAGTCATAATATGTTGTAATAGCAAGAAGGATTCTGATTGATTTGGCCATTGTAACTAGGGAAAAGGTTTCATCATAGTCTGTACCATGAGTTTGAGTAAATCCTTTTGCAACCAGTCATGCCTTGAAGACATTTATATTGTCATCCATGTCAATTTTCTCCTTGAAAACCCATTTGCACCCGATGGTTTTTACACCTTCAGGTGGATCGACTAAGATCCATACCTGATTATCATACATAGATTGCATTTCAGACTTCATGGCATTTAGCCATTTCTCAGAGTTTGGTCCCACTATGGCTTCATGATAGGTGGTTAGCTCATTTTGCTCAATGATCAACACATCACGGCCATTAGTAATAAGAAATCCATATCTCTGAGGCTAATGCCATGTCCTATCAGATCTTCGTGGACCTTATGTTACTTGAGGAGGCTCAGCAACTTGTTGTGAGTCTTCTCTAATTTCCATATGTGGTTTTGTACTATCTTGTGACTATCGAACTTTTTTGAGATGCACCTTTCTCCCACTAGTTTTTTTAAAGACAAACTCTCTTTCTAGAAACTTACTGTTTTGAATAACAAACACTTTGTTATCGGTGTGATTGTAGACATAGTATCCTTTTATTTCTTTAGGATACCCCACGAAAAGGCACTTTGAGGATCTGGGCGCTAATTTATTAGAGGCTTGTTGCTTAACATATACCTCACATCCCCAGATCTTAAGAAAAGATAAACTTGGTTTCTTTCCAGTCTATATCTCATATGGTGTCTTTTCAATTGCCTTAGATAGAACATGATTTAGTGTGAATACAACTGTCTCTAGAGCATGTCCCAAAAAGGACACTGAAAGATCTGTTTGACTTAGCTTTGATCGAACCATATCTAATAGTGTTCTATTCCTCCATTCAGAAACGCCATTCCATTGTGGTATTCCTGGAGGACTCAGTTGTGAGATTATCCCACAACTCCTAAGATGGTCAATAAAGTCTTGGCTCAAATATTCACCACCTTGATCAGATCAAAGCACTTTAATTGTTTTGCCAAGTTGGTTTTGTACTTTATTTTGGAATATTTTGAACATTTCAAAAGATTCAGATTTATGTTTTATTAGATAGATATAGCCATATATACTAAAGTCATCTATAAACATAATGAAGTAGACATAACCTCCTTTGGCAGCTGTATTTAATGGTCCACATACATCTATATGTATGAGGCCTAATAATTCAGTGGCCCTCTCATCTTCGACCACTCTCATCTCTCTCTTTTTCTCTCTCATGCGTGCAGCCATTTTTGGCCAAGGAAGAAGAAGAAAAGCTGGAATTTGAGGTAAGTTAATGACCTATAATGGAGAAACTCACTTCATTAATGTTGATCCTTATAGTGAGAGCTTCATTTTGATGTGTATAGTTTGGCCATTGGTGTTGATTCAAGACCACAAGAAATTTTGGAGGTTGGTGAATCAAGAAATCTCTTTGGCAAAGTTGATAAGGTAATTGAAACCAATCCTTCTATCTATGTTTTATGCCAAATGAATAAGATTTAAATATCTGGGATTTTTGGCCTATTGTCATTGGAATAGGGTCATTGGTAGTTTGGCATGTTATTGGTATAGAATTGGGTGTTTTGGTATGACTTTTGGATAGATAGATTGATTTGGGATGAGAATAGTATGTTTGGATGATTTTGGAATTTGGATGATTATATTGCCTAAAACCAAAGCATGATAATGGAGTAGGATTTGGATAATTCTGATGATTCCATTGGGATCAATTGGGCAAGTATTAGGAAATATGGTATGTTTTGTTGCATTTTCTGGTTTCTGATAAATTCACTCAAGTGATTTGGGGTTCACTCAAGTGCGGGATGAATAACACTCAAGTGGTGTTGAGTTCCACTCGAGTGCGGTAGTGCAATTTCCTTTTCTACTTTATGTGTTCTTGTTGCACTTCCGTGGTCAAAGGCAAGTATTGCTTCACTTGCGAGTGTGGTAGGACATCACTCGAGTGAGCTTCCTATCACTCGAGTGTAGGTGTATTTGACACCAAGGACATTGCTCTCAGGTTTTCACTTTTTGGACTTCACTATCTAGTGCTCGAGTGAGGCATTTGGCTATCACTTGGGTGAGGTCCAGTGTGCTGGAGTGTCATAGTCTCTAAAAAGTCCTTATGCTCTCGAGTGTTTACTCGCTGTCCTTCACTCTCTAGTACCCGAGTGTACACCATACCATCACTTGAGTGAGGTCTCCTTCACTCGAGTATCCGTATAATATCACTTGAGTGAGGCCATCTTCACTCGAGTGTCGCATCAAAAAACATCAAGTTTGAGCGTTCAAAAGGGGATCTTTGGGGATAGTCTTTCAACCCTTTAGAGCTATTGATAGAGTTATGCATGGATATTAAAGGAGTAATAATAATAACCAAATTAAGTGTTAAGAAGTTATTGAGAATCGGAATAGAGAATTGACACTTCATCCCTAATTATGAATATAGGATTTGACATTTGCCCTACTCCGGGGAGACCGGCGCTATGACACGCACGGAAGGATCTAGGTAGTGACTCTGCTATCATGTTGTGTATGATGTTTAGTATGCATGACTTGTCATTGAGTTTTGTGAACTGTATGTGCCATGGTCCATTACAATGTGAGCAATACAACGTGAGCCATTTAGGGATTGATGCTGGTCATCTCTAGCTCGGCTGTTGTAGTGCCATTATAATTGACATGGATCTTTGTGAAATCCGACCCATGGGGCGGTGTGTTGTTAATCTAGCCATGGGCTGAGTGTTGTAAATTTTGCCAATATGGCTTGCATTATGAAATGCTTTATATGAATCTCAACTATGATGAAATATATTGTGTGGATGGTTGTGATGTAATATAACATGAGCAAGTGTAAGGGTGACATGAGTCATACCTGCCTTTGCTGCTATAACTGCCGTTGTAGTTGAAATGTTTGTGTGATGGTTTGCTATCATGCCTTATTATTGTGTACACTATGAGTGATTTATTACTACGAGGATTCTTTAGAATCCCACTCTCCTAAAAACACAAATTTTAGATAGGGCTGAAGGATCCAAAGGAAAGCGGGTGATGAGGGGCGGGTAGAGCTCCGGATTGGAAGTGCTTTGATTATTTGGTTATCATGTAAATCATTTGGATATTTTTGTTGGGAATTACATGTACATGTTAGATAGTAATTGTGTAATCCCCTTATTATGGGAAACTTTATAGGCAATTATGCCTTATAGACCCTTATTTAATTAATGGAATCCAAGTGTGTCGAGAATTTATGTTGTACTCTGATATTTATAAACGGAATCAACCTGTATAGGCCAGATTATGAGACCTTTGTAAATAGGTTTTATAAAGTTTTTGTAAACCTTGATTTTGGGCAAAAAATTTACTTTAATAAGTTCTAAATCATTAAGGTCTCTAATTTCACTTAATTACTTGATTATAAACTTAATCTCGGCCTTGATCGTGAACGGGGTTATAGTAGGTAACCTATTTAACAATTACATCACCTGTAACTCTTAGATCTTTATAGGATTCGATCATCATATGATCCAGCATGTTTAATCCCATCTAACGCCTTGAGATTCAAAACAGTTTTGTTAATCTCAATTAAGTCAAAACAATAATGAATATTATGAGCAGCACTATTACCCATGCTTATCTCATCAATATTACTCAAGTTCATCCACTTTGGTGGTTTTCACAATTGAGTGATCTAGGTTTTGACAAATATTCATTAATTGATGGCATTTTGACTTAAGATTTGATTCAGAGGGCTCAATTAATTAGTCTTGTTTATATGAATGCAATCATGGTTGTATCTCATACAAATAAATGCAAAAGTATTCATGCAATGATCTAATCAAAAGCATAATTTAAATGTGATACAATATGGCTTACCTAACCTAAAATCCTCCCAAGCCAATGAGAGGACTTCTCTAAATAAGAAAAGAAATACATTGAGAGAAACCTCGTTTAAATATTCGAGGGGAGTGAGATGAGAAGAGAATGTAGATTGAGAGTATTTAGAGAAAGGCACGGCACGCAGGCCATATTTAAATATTACAACCCTTTATAAAATCTAAAGCCATGTTGTTCACCATCCCAAACAAGTATGAAAAATAAACCATAACAAGAATTCATACAATATGAAAAGCAATAAATGTCATGATTAGATTATATTGTGTTACGAACAGGTAGGAACGGTGTTCCTGCTAGGCACTTGAGAATTGTTCTCATACAATATGAAAAGCAATAAATGTCGTGATTTAAAAACGGCACATTCCTTTTAAAAGAAATATTTGAAAAATTTTAAATTTTAAAAACCTCTGACCCAATTTTTAAAATATTTGTTTCAGTCCAGTTCTAAAGGGATTTCGGCCTAGTTTCAAAACCACAACAACAGCCAAGAATGCTTCTAATCCGGATTGTCTTCCCCATATTTCGGATCCCTAATACCCGAGTAGATATCTGAACTTAGACCCGATTTGATTGCTACCAACTATGATCTTAGGTACCCTACCCGATTTCATGCTATCTAAAAACGAAAATCACATACAAGTTCGGAAACGAAAAGGAAAACAATTTCAAGATTCAATTTAAATGAAAACAAAAAATTAGCAGAATTTCAAGTCATATCTCTAAAAATAGTTTCGTTTCGTATTAACTAAATCACATATATGTTCAGACGTTTCTTATAAACATACGTACATATCCCATATATATCACATATATAAGAATCATAAACTCAATTTAAATGCACAATTGACCTAGCGCTGATGCCACTGTTAGGATTGGCAGGCACAATGAAAGAATTTTAAAATTTTTATGGATCCTAATCGAGGATCTATCAACGGTGTTTAAATCGAGTTAGAAAGATTCATACCTTTTCCAACTTAGGGTTTTCACTATCTCTAAGGGCCAATACCTAGGTCCGCTCCCTCTACCAGTATCCACACAAATGCTCTCCAACAGAGACTGCATGCCAACGCCTCTAAATATCTCCTAAGGTTTCCCTTGTAGCTCTGAATTCTCATGCGTGTATGAGTATATCTGCTCTATCAAGTTTATAACCTATGAGGGCTATATTCGAATTTTAAAATTAATCTTCACTAATTTTGAAATTAATTAACAATTAATTATCTTGATAAGCTAATTAAATAAATTCAGCTTAAATTAAATCTGCCTAACAGTTTTAATTTAAACTATTTATTTAATCCAAATAAGGAGCCATTATATTTAAGTTATCTTCATAAATTAAATCTGATATATTATATCTCTATCATGTTAGTTATTAAATTTAATATATCTTAATATATTAAATTCAAAACTAACACAATATAATAATATCATATAATATATATAGACACACACACACACACACATATCTATATATATATATAAAAGATATGAATTTCGAAGATATATATCTATATAATATTATTAACGAATTTTATATTTTATATATATAAATATAAAATTCGTCCACCCTAAATTAAATATTATCTCGTGTTGGGTCATTCTTGTATGCGACCCTGTAGGCCCATATGAAGTTGGCAGTGGGCGAATAACTGTACTAACCCAAAAGTCGCAAGCGACCTCTAGTAAGACATTACGATTACCCAATTCATATGAGTATCGTTAACACAATGCGACCTGTCATTCAACCATGTCACGTCCCTTTTGTCACACGATATATCAGTCAAGGATAAGGCATGGATAATGTCATCTTCTTGTTCCTGACCATTACTTTCTCGATTCTTGAGTAGCCTGACAATAGAAATGGGAACTCCTTTCCATCGTAGTATGGCCATACATTTCTCAGACTCACTCATCGAGGGGCCCAGTAATATCTCTCTACTAATGTGAGGGAAAAATTTCATCTTGATCATTCATATTCCTCTTCATGGAAAACCACTAAGCCCGATCGTAGCCTTTATCATCACCCGGTTAAAAGTGACTTTTGACTAGTTCAAAGCTTAGCAACTCTCATGTAGGAATCCATGATGACCTCAGGTCTAGGGGCATTATGACGTGTTATATATGAGAAAAGATTATGACTTGATCCATGTAGCTTTCTCATAGTTGGTCGGTCTAGCACTTTGTACTCTTACAAGTGCCTAAGACTTGATTCGTATCTCCATATTTTATCCAAGTCATACTGGTCTGTTTCATCTTTGCCCCAACATAGATGACTAACCAGGGACATTTTAGGATAATCTTTATGATTTATCCAACGATACAATTATCACAGTTAACATGCAAATAATATGATAACAAAATGGAGAAATTTCATTAAATTAATAATAATCAAAGTACAACGATTGGCCCTTTGGGCACAATTACTTCGGTAGAATGAATAAAATGATTATTGCAAATATAGAGCTAGTGGTAGCTTAGTTCTATCCTCTTGACTCATATTATAGAATTCATGTCATTAGTAAGCAAGGAAGACTAAATCCTCAACTCAAGGGAATCCCATTTCATCATTATACTAGTTAATTGAACTTATCTTATTGTTAGTGTTAATTTCGATTCCGTTTGCTTCTTTATTTTAAAAACCGAAAAATTCAAAAATATTGAATTAGATTAGATTACTTCATTAGTTTTAAAATAAAGTTCTCAAAATGATTTCTTACAACTGTAAGGTATTTACTACTTTACTACTTAGAAACTTAGAAATTAATCTCCTCACAAGAATGACTTAGGTTGAGCTACTACGCTACATTTTCAAACCTAGTGTTATTTTGAGAACTCATACGACATCGGTTCATCACCAATCCTTAGAGCTTCTCTGAGGGTTTTACATATCTTCTAAGATTCAGTGGGTTCTTGGTACCTCAATACACCAAGTTCTTTCACCAGACACTCGCTCTTCCTTACATGTTGTAATCAAATCGCCAACTCTAGGTTCCACAACTTTAGGTTGTCTCAATAACAAATATTGAGTTTATAATAAAAATCTCTCTCACAAAGAAAATATATAATCACTAAAGTACAATAATGAATATAAGAAAACAGAGTGCTAAGAATATGTTGATCGATTTATGTTCGTGTGTTCTTAGTTGTGTTTTCTTCTTCGTTGAATGTTCCTATATTTATATTTAAATTTGCAATAGCTGCTAAAAGCATTTCAATATGTCCATTGGTGTTGTGTAGCTTCATTTAACCGTTCTTCAAATTTGAAAAATAGCCATTGCAGTAGGTGAGCATTTCGGACATTACGGACGACATGTTTGACTTTTCTCTCAACGCATGATTTCTTCATTGTTTCTCTGCAAATATACTCATAATACTAACACAATGAAAGATTAATCATGTAGATAACAAATCAATAAACAACATATTAAAATCATGCTTTCTGAGCTTCATTACTTGAGTAGTTACTTAAGTGATCTAAATCCATCACTCGAGTGATCTATTGAAAAACTTGGGAGAGAGTGAAGTCAACGTTTCTATCTGATCACTTGAGTGGTCACTCGAGTGATTGAGAAGCATCACTCGAGTGGTTCCTTGAGTGATCCTTTCAAAATATTGGCAGAGACCTCACTGCCTCTTTTCTTACCTAGTCACTCAAGTGATCCTTTGTCATTACTTGAGTGATCCGTTGAGTAACTTCATGCAAATCTTCATAGAGGGCTTTTGGTACTATTTGACACACATCACTCGAGTGGTGAAGAATCATCACTCAATAGATCACTCGAGTGATCTATTCAAAATTCTGCCAGTGATGCTTTCTCCTATTCCCTGACTTCTAGTTCTTCGTCATCACTTGAGTGCCTACTTGTGCGATGCCTTTGCCTACCACCAAGGACTTATTTCCTTTGTTCAAAAACTCTTTTGTCAATTTATCAAAACCTTTTTGTAGGATCATATCAATATTTATTATCATCAAAACATATAGGATCTAACAAATCGATAATAGAAAATGCAATAATAATTATGCCAAATACCACATATAGCAATATTATAACAACACATAATTCAGTTCAGTTAGTTTAGTCTGAAATGTTCAGAGCCAACCACTGTTGCAACCCTTACTCATTATATACCTTAGTTGGGCTCGAGACCACCAACTGGGCTTATGAGTGTACTCGAAGGCACTTAGTTCAGTATACTAGTAGGCATTTAGTTCAGGGTACCCGTAGGCACTCAGTCTAGTGTATCATACATATTACGGAAGATGGCATACACAAAGCATATAAACATTCACATAATATATGAAGATAGAGTTACTACCTTAAATCCCTTTTTAGTTAGTAAAACGTTCCTCGAACTTTGTTCTGACGACTCATGCTCTTAATCAGGTCCTCAAATATCAAATGTATAAGAATTAGGTTAATACCTATTTATGTACTATGTTAGACTCTTCCAAAGTGTTTTTGTTGGTTGTATTAGTTTAAAACTGCAAATTACCAAAATGCCCTAGGGACCCGATCTAAGTTCTTCTGTACCTGGTCCGATTGTACTTTTTCAAAAATTTTGACCTAGGCTATTCCTACATAGTTTTATGTGTAGAATCCATTTTTGACCTTATCTTTCACAAAAACACTGCCAAATGATAGTTTTGCCCTTGACCGACCCTATTTAGGGTTTTAGGGCTATTTTTGGCATTTCACTTTCTAGGGCTTTTCTCACAATGTGATCAACATCAACCCTACACAATTTTCCCTCCTAAACACAATGGAGCGATTAGATTAATGAAATTCCAGCCACAACTCCTATTTACAACCCTTCCCAAAACTTGCTCTAGAGAAAGGGGAAATGCAATTTTTGTGATTTAACCCTTAAAACTCCTTCCTTTTCACTAGTAACGACTTGTTAAACCTTTTAAACAATTATTATACATGATTTGATGAAGTTCAGGCAGCATAACTCCTTAGGGTTATGACATCCCAAATTTACAAAATCAACAATCCAAACCATAAATCATGACAATAACCACAACAACAACAACCAAACACTAAAGGGATTGAAGTTCTTAAAGTTACCTCTTGATTCTCAACTTTCTCTCTCTAGGGTGTCACCCTCCTCTCTCTCTTCTCTTGATGCTTTTCTTGCTACATATGATTTTCATGAAGAACAAGAGCTTAGAGGAGTTGCTACACAAGTTCGGAAGTCTATACACTTGAAATTACAAAGTTTACCTTGGATTTTGGCTCCTTAAGCTCTCTTGAACCCTAAGTTCCTCAAGTTCTCTATGACACTTTCTCTCTCCTTTTTCTTGGTGCTTGATCATGCAAATGGAAGAGGAAAGATAGAGATGAGGCTTTTAAAAATATCTCTTATCTCTATCTTTTAAAATATAATTATCTTAATAGTTTATGACACTTTTTTTCAAGTTTATCCCTTCTTAAATTGGTGTCACAAACTCTGTTGACTTTGAACCAACTTCCCTCCTCCTTTCATAGCTAAAAAACAAGCCTCTCTTGGTTCTCCATCCACCAACTTGGGCTTTCTCCATTTATCCCAACTAATTGCACCATATATAATATTTTATGAAAATTCCACCTTTTTGACTTTTCAACCTTTATAAAAAATATGATCATAAATATCAAAGAATTATTTTTCCCTTCATTTCCATCCCATTTGGATGAAAATGAGTGTATGTGCTGAAGAAAATGATTTTCTTTGGCTTAATATGGTAAATTACCATTCTGCCTATACGTTTTGTGCTTTTCGCCCAAAACTGGCAACATTTTCACCCAAATTTGAAAATTTATATATATTTTTTAGATACTCAATTGAGGTTCTTCTAAAGGCTACTTAACCCTTATTGAGTCTATTTTCAAAAAAAAGTATAGCCTTAAGCCAACTGGAAGCCAAAAATTCCCAAAATTTCAATCTTTAGACACTATTCTAGAAAGTAGCCAGTTTCATTGGGTAAACTTCAAAAATTCATAACTCTTTGTTTATAGTTCTAAATGATCTATATGGCCTATCAAATTAAAGCTTAGAGTGTTTACTTCCATTATCGAAAATTTCACATTTTTGGAATTTTATTTGGTCATCCAAAAGAACATCACAATCTTGATGCCTTACCAGAAATTACACTAGCAGCACTGTTCAAATTCCATTTTTAGTGTTTAATTCCTATGATCCAAAATTTATAGTCGGAGCCTATTCAACGTGGGTTAATATTTACCATTTTATTCCATTCATTGCCATAAATAATTACATGGCATATTGTGAATAAAATTTGGGGTGTTACAGTTCTCCCCCTCTTAAATAAATTTTGTCCCCAAAATTTGCTGAACATGCGTAGCCATAAATTCCAGGTAATGCTTTTGCATATGTTTCACTAACCTTATTACCACTTATCAAAATCTATTTAGAAAGACTCGTATCTCCAAAATCCTCTATCAGTTTCTGCTCACGAATCACTATGGCAGCCACCCGCACTATTTACGGATCAATGTGTTAGTAATGATATTAGCCTTTTCTGGGTGATATTTTATCTCTAGATTGTAACATTTAAGCATCTCCATCCATCGGTTATTTTTTACATTCTTCTCTTTTTAATCATATAAATAATTTAAACTCTTGTGGTCGCAATACAGTTCTACGGTCGCACTATAGAGGTAGTATCTCCAAATTTTCATTACCAGCACAATTGGTACTAACTCAAGATCATGTGTGGGATAATAATCAAATTTCAGTGAGGCTTTCATTCTCTTAATGCATAAGCCAATACATGGCCATGCTGCATTAAGACACTTCCCAATCCATGCCTACTACCATAGTAAGGACAATAAAGGTTCACAGTGGATATGGGATTATCAGTATCGGTGCTAACATTAATTTTAGTCTTAGTCTCAGTTTCATTTTTAGTTCCAGTTCCAGTTCCATTTTTAGTTTTAGTTTCAGTTCTATTTCCATGACTTTGTCCAAGGAGAAGCTATTCTGGAGGAATTCGGTATGAATCTTCAGTAGTATTCAATAAGACCCAAAAAGCTGCGTATTCCAGAAACAGTCTCTAGCCTTTTTTAGTTTAATACTGCTTCCACCTCTTAAGGATCCCCTCCCCTAAGACTCCTTGCCAAGAGACTATATGGCTTAGAAATCTAACTTCTGAAAGCCAGAACTTACATTTGCCTAGCTTGGCATGGAGTTGCTTATATTTCAGTGTATTCAGTAAAATTCTCAAATGCTATTCACATTTTGATCTACTTCGTGAATAGACCAATATATCATCCATAAAGACTACCATGTACCTTTGCCAACCTTTATACAACAATCTCTCAACCTCATCTACTGAAAGAAAGTTAAGGTTGATTTTTGTATTGATTTATGGTTGTAGATTAGGATAAATTACCCTTTTTGTTTCCATAATATAGCAACACGTTAGTTGTTGTCAACAAGTCAATACCCATAATAACTTTCCAAAATTACAATGGTAAGCAAATTAAATCCACTATTGATTCATGCTCCTCATCTTTTATTATGCAATTCAGATAGACTTTGACAATGAAGTTTCTTGCCCCGTTTCAACTCAAATCATTCTAGGACATTTCAAATTCTTGTGGATCAAAACTTAATAGTGTTAGATATGATAAGTTTTGATGATGTCAAATATAGATGTCAAGTAAGAGCAAAAAATTTTCATAATATACTTATCTTCTATATTGAATAACTACTACATTTAATATTGTATATCTTATAGATTAGTCAAGCAAAGAAAGAAGAAGATTAAAGATATTCAAGTAGATACTATTTGTGTTATAAAGAATGATAATCAATTCATGAAGATATCTAATTAGTCAAGCAAAGAAGGAAGAAGATTGAAGATATTCAAGAAGATATCTAGTTAGGTTATGAAGAATGATCATTAATTCAAGAAGATTTATACTTGAGTTATGAAAAATGATCATCAAGTAGAAAAACAAGAAAGAGATTGAAGAAAAAGGAACAACTTCAATATCGAATGGGAATATCAAGAACTAAGCTATTGGAAGTGATATCGGAGGTTTATATGGTCAAACGGAAGTTGGAATGGGTCAATATGATGCTAAAATGACTTATACAGAAGTTATGCTACCTCCAGAGGTGATTACTTAAGTAATCCCTCGAGTAATTTGCCACTATCTCATTTTGGAGGTGATTACTCTAGGGTGCACTTGAATAATGATCCAGAATTACACTAGTGACCCCTGGAGTAATGAGAAGTCTGATGTCCTCTATTTTTGCGTAGCCAGAAAAGGTTTGTTAGTTTTTACATATCTCTCTAACCACAGATTGGATTAATCTAAAACTAGTGGCATATGAAACTAGACTCCTAATGCGTCATTTTGACTAAATATTATATTCAAAGGAGTTTAGATGAGAGAGATATCAGCTTCAAACTCAATCAAACAAACAAAAGAAGCAACCGCACTCTAAATGATATATTGAAATGCTCAAACGGTCATAAATCTTCATTAACTATAAAAAGAAGAGCATTCAAAGTTTAGAAACAACAATGAGAACACAACAACGCAAACGTGCTTATATCATGAATCATCCACTCTAACCCAACTACTCCCCATTCTTAACTATTTTCTATATCATATATATTTAAGAGAGAGTTATTTCTATTACACTTCAATAGGCATTTTATCTACTCTATGAGAGAGTCTGTAAACACTTCTATTTCTAAATTGATCTCAAGGTAGAAGAACCTTGAGAGGGTTGATTTTCTTATGGAGAAGTTGTAGAGAGAATTGCCAGTAAGACTTTCTTCTCATAAAGACCTACAGGTGCAAGCAGTAGTGAACGTTGTTGCTCGTAAGACTTAAGTGGTGTAAGCAGGAGAGAATGTTGCTACTCATCAGACTTGCACTAGTAAGCGGGAGAGAAAGGTCTTTGGGATTGCTTTACTCATAAGATTTGTCGTAAGGGGGAGTATCTTACTGAGAGATTTGTAAAAGACTTCACAAGTGCCCGACTAAACTTGTGGTTTGTAAAGGCTTTTCTTGTGCCCGGATTAAACAAGAAGATAATAGATTTGAAATCTCATGAGGAGCCTAGGGATTGAATGTAGGTCATCGTGGATTGGACCGAACCAGGATAAATCACAATTTGCATACTCTCTTCCTTAAACTCTTATATTTCTAGCATATATTAACTGTTGATTTATAATTCATTGCTTTCATACTTATTACTTTCATTAAGATTCGAAAAGATTTTGAAAGTTCTCAAGTTATTATCAAACACCTAATTCACCCCCGCTTGGGTATCAGCCAGTTCTAACAAATAGTTGATTCCTGGGTTACGGTTTACTTGGTCATTTTATATAACGGTTGAGGGCAACACCATACAGGCTGGCTTAGGAACCATTCGAGGGCAACACCATATAGGACTCTTACCAAGTAGGAATTGTCCCTTCCTCCACACCCAGAGCCTTTGCCTCATAGGTGCTTGGGGAGTTATTCCGCTTTCCTAAGGACTTGAGGCCATGACCTGAGAATAAGTTATGCCTTAAGAGTCACTTGGTAACCATTCTATACTTATAACTTTCAATACATTCTCTGCCATCCACCAATCGACTCCTAGTATAGCCTCTCAAGTTAGTAGATTAACATGTAGATTAATTTTTTCTCTTATTTCATCATAGAGCTATCACCTCAATCAATCCTCTAAGGGAATATTTTATGATCATAATCATTCCTTATGCTAGACTCATAACAAGCAATTTTCAAAAATCCCTTTCTATAAGGATTCATATCCATGAGAATCTTGTTACTTAATTCCACGGATCATCACTAGCCTAACATAATTATGAATAAATTTACCAGCCTTAGGACATACTGGTCCACTAGGCTTAGGGTCTCTGGACGCACTGGTCCACCACAACATATCTGGCATTTATTAGGATTTTATAGCCTAGGGTCTCTAACCCACTTTTAGGTTCATCATGAAATCTACAACCTCAGCTTACACAGATTGAAAAATCATTTTCCTCAATTATAGCTAAAGGTTCTCTAAGAATCAGGATTAATAGTGCCTATTCTAACCTCTACGGTAGTTGGGTATTATCCTCGATATATTACAAAAGGTTCAATACTATTCACAAAGTTCAAATTTCCATAATGGAACATAACCATAGTGCAACAAATTCACATTCTGACCTAAGCATTATTTCAACTTAGATCAAATTCAAGCCTACCCTCAACCTTCAGTATCATCAGATCGGATCCTCTAGGATCAATATATGGTATAATCACTATTCATCATATATCATTGTATATCATGTCTACATTCCTTTAACATCACAATGTTACTAAGGACCATCACTTAGCATAGGGGAACCTCAAATATTTACTACACCTCAAGATTCCCATCACCTTATCAAATGAACTTTTTTGCATGTAATTACTGTAACAAAAACAATTCGAATTAAGATTAATACTTACATCGTCATAACCTCCATACTTCTAAACATCATTTAAATTATCTAATTAAGATTATTATTAGTCATGTAAAAACCTTAAGACAATAACATTGCTGAAGTCTCCATGACCTTGCCAACTTAACTTCCCAAGGGATCACCCATCCTAAGATTTCCCTGGGTGCCCTTGCCAAAATGCAAATACCAGCTCTATTTGCTCCTGACCATCGGTACCTTGAGACTACTCTTGTCTCAAATATTATGCCAACTGGCTTCAGCTGACTAAATACTGGGTCTATACCCTGGCCTTGGAAGTACCCTCTTCCTCAAGTTTCACAATATCTTTAGACCATCCTCAGTCCAGTATTGCACCACTTGTGCCTCTTCAGTATTCCATTATTCCTTATAGCTAGCTCACAGATTGGGTGATTCATTTCCTTAGTATCCCATTCTTTGCATATTTTCTTTCTCCCTAAAATCAAGACCTTATCAGTAAACTATCTTGTTACTAGAACTGTTTGCTTTGAAACCAAAATGTAAGGCCCCACCTGTAACCCCCTCCATAACTATATTCGAAATACACGATTAAAGCGAAATAGAGACCGTTAGATAAATAAAACTCATTTCTATTCCCCATCGATAAGATAGGGTTATCACCTACTTGGTCTCAGATTCACATTTCAAATACAATTACTTCTCACAGATAAGCCACATTCATATAAATATCTGAGTGCACAACATATTTCCCGACAACCTTAGGTTGTGTACATAAATCATAGTCTTACGGGGCGCAAACACTCTTTTCCAAATTCTCATATGGGTATTACACAAGATCCTTTCAAATACATATTCGGATATACATTCCCAAATTCAAATCCAAATACAAATACCAAATATAGAATACTTCCCAACTATGAAAACCAACTACCATAAACTACAGCTCCAACGGGAGCCCTAACTGCCCTTGATTGCTTGCTTCTTCTCTAAGCCACTTGCCTTGTCTGAAAGGTTAGTTAATGGAAAGAAGGAGATCCAAAAGAATCCCAATAGTAACAAATCACTCATACAATATATAAACACATAGCATGTAAGTAACCATGAACAGCAACAGCAATAACAACATAATGATACATGGCTTTAACCACAAATGATAGCACTCATGGCTGTATACATAATCACGACAGCTTATGCTGTATAACGACATCTTTCACTATATAATGCCAGTTTGCGCTGGATAAAAATAGCTTGAGCTGTATGATGCCAGCTTGTGCTGGAGCTATCACCAGCTATATAGGCAGCAGTATCAGAAAACATCACAAAACAATGATACACCTACATACAGTACATTTACACATAGCATAAGAGAACAGTCACTACCTTATTCTTGCCAAGCGTGCTCTAACACAGTCTGCTCATGATCACGGCAAATATCAAATCCTGACAATCAAATCAAGGACATAGGGTTATTCCCTTTTCCAATTCCTCAACTTCCAAGCACTAAAGTTGGTTATCATTCATGCCCTTTAGGTGGCTACTAAAAGCCCAAACACATGCCTAAAGGGTTGGGAGAAAATTGACTATAAACCATCTTTCAAAACCTCAAAACCATATTTTTTAAATGGTTGGGTGCGGCCAACCCCACCTTAGGCCATGTCTAGCAGATGGTTAGTAACCCATGGCCCGCGGTCAGCACTTCAAACCCGCAGCTAGAGATAGGTTAGACATATTTGGGCCGTGGCTAGAGACTAGTTAGAAGGTTTAGGGTCGCGGCCAAAATCACTGGCTGCGGGTACCCACAGGCCTGACTCCTGGCACATTTTCCAATGACCATAACTTGCTCTACAGATATCAGAATAACCCAAATTTTATATCAATGGAAAACTTGCAATGTAAACTACAAATTTGGAAAGTTTCATCACATTATAATATCATTTGCTAGGTCAAAATACCATATAAATTTGATTACTTGCATAGGATTTCAAACTTAGCAGATTTTCTAGAATTTCACATATTTCACAGTTTTGGCTCAAATGCTTCCAATGGTCCCATTTTCATACCAAACACCATTTTCACACAATTTTTCACAAGGAATCCATTGGAAACACCAAAATAACCAAATTCAAATCATATTGACATGTTACCACAACATGTCACACAAATCATAATTCAAACGACAACGTTGCACCACTTTCCTTTTCTAAATTCCCAAACTAAACCAATGACATCTAAACACAACTTGACATCATTTTCAACATAAAACACAATCCAATTCCACCATTTACATACCGCACGAAATTCATCAAAAAATCAGGGCAAATTCCATAATTCGCAATGCTCAACTAATGGCCAAAAAACTTAGATCAAAAGGCATCAAATACTCACCTCTTCCTCTTTCCCAAGCCAAATCCTTGATTTTTCATCTTTCCAAATTTTCACAAACTCTCAAACACCTTCTTTCACAATTCTAAAGCCATAGGGAAAAAGCTCTTATCACTATGATAAAGATTAGTGAAGAGAATTTAACCATTAGAGGACATCAAATGGATGAAATCTCACCTTATTCTTTTCTCTTTCTTTCCCCAAGCTCAATGAAAATGGGGAGAGAGAGAGAGAGAGAGAGACAAATGAGAATGATGAAGATAAGCAGCATTTTAGCCTCCCATACACATATAAACTGACTTAAGGAAGAGAGAAGAGAGAAATAAGTGTTGAAAGTTTGAACCAATCTAAGGGCTCACATTGTGCCACTAGTCAACATCTTGCCACTCCTCCCATGAGCTCTCATGAACTCAGACACATGGGATTCCACCCTTTGATCCATTACACAAATCAATCTCAACCATTGATCTTGAAGTTAACAATGAGTTTGCTCTTCGATAACTGGCCAATTGGCTAGTAACTTTACCGTTTTGCCCCTGATTATGTCAATTCTTCCAGAATCACCACCAAACACATTTTCCCATTCTTTTAGCATCAATATGCACCTTCCCTATATTTAAAGTCAATTTAGATGTTTATCCATAATTGAACTTAAATACAGGGTTTTGAAACTACTCAAAGCACGTTCAAATCTCAAAGCATATCACATTCTTCAAAGTGTCGATTTAACGATAATCACATTCATTTTTGGAGTCATTACCCCTTAGTCAAATGGATCTTTCTGGGAAGTATTAACTCCATAAAAAATGTTATTATTTAAAATCAATACTTACATCATCATTATCTCCATGTATCTAAGCACCCTTTAAATCATCTAACATAAAAGATCATTAGTCATGGAGAAACCTTAAGACAATCACTATGTCTCAAGTCACCATGACCATATCAACTCACTTCCCAGGGGGTCACCCATCCTAGGATTTCCCTGGGTTAAGCTCGCTTAACTTTCGCGTACCCATGCCCAAACGTAGATACTGGCTTATACTATTTTCATCTACGGGTACCCCGTGACTACCCTTGTCTCAAAAGACATGCAGGCTATCTCCGATCATCAAAATATTGGGTGTGAACCGCACATTGGCCTTGGTCGTACCCACTTCCTTGGGTTCCATAATATCCTTAGACCATTCTCGTCTAGTATTGCACCGCTAGCTGCCCCTCGGTACTTACCATTTCTTAGGACTGATTCACAAATCAGGAGATACCTTCCTTTGGTACCTCCCGTCACTGTGTAATCAAGACCATATCAGTATACCATCCTGTTGCCGGAATCACCCTACTACCAGAACCTCTTGGCCTCTTCTAGAACCGCTTGAAGCTCTGATACCAAAATGTTACGCCCTTATTTTAATTTCACCTTTACCAGAGTATTTGCGAAAAATGATATGCGGTTCGGTGGGCAACACAAGAATAGCGTAAATATACTGATAATATGAGCATGATTACAGAAATTTCCTATAGGGGTACGTACATAATAATTACCATTAATGTAGCCCACACAGGGCTACCAAGGTGTCTAAACCTGTCCGAGTGAAACAGAGACATCTTCCCGTCTTCGTTCCACCACCGTAATCCCCTCATACGTTCCTTTTCTTTGTTTTCAGCGTATCTTCTATCCTCTCCTATCTAAATTCTTAGGAGGGCAGGGTGAGATTTGAGAGAATCTTAGTAGGAAAATAGTACCAATATGAATGCTGGATAAGTGCTTAATGCATGACATGCTTGTATTACATAATTCATGTTCACACAATGACATATCTGTGTGCTCAATATTTCATGCAACAAAACTATGGCCACAGAATAAACAAAAACAGAGCTTCAATTATTCATATATGTTTCACATAATCAAACAAAGCAATAACATGTATCAATACACAATCACAAATATCAAATACATGCAGAGAGGAAAGTTCCCTACCTTAGACCTTTTCCACCATGAACTGTGTGCTTTAATTCTCGTGCCAATCCCTTGGCTTTCAACTTGGTCCTAAAAAGTCAAATGTATTTGTTTAGACACTTTCATAGTGTTTCTGATGGTTATACAAGTCTATCGTAAAAAGTTACCAAAATGCACCTAGGGACCCGGCCCGACTCTCCTTACCCGGTCCGACTATACTTTCCCTAAAATTTTGGCATGGGCTATTCTTACATATTTTCACCAAGGAATCCATTTCTGGACTCAAAATTACCAAATTCACTACCAAAAGACAAAATTGCCCTTAGCAACCCCGTTTTAAGGGTTTTAGGGGCGTTTTTGTAATTATGATTTTTCGGGCTTTTCCGAAAAATTGACCAACTGTAAACCCACCTAATTTTCCCTCCTGAACTCAATGGGATCATCAAATCATTGAAAATCCAACTCTAACCCCTCCAAACTAGCCTTAGCTGAAATTCTCTATTCCCCGAGAAAAATTGGGGTTTTTCGATTCTACTCCTAATCACTCTATCAACTATTTAATTAGGTTACAACCACCTTTTAGACCCAAATTTGGCAGCATAACCCCTAGGCACACACGTTTCCAAAATTTAAAACTAATGGCAATCAGGAAAAATTTCACCGATTAAATTGCCCACCATAGCCAGAACAATCAAAGATTAAAGTTTCAGAAGTTACCTTAGCTACCTTAAGAAATCACTTGAGTAATCTATGATCACTTGAAGTGGTTTGGGAGATCACTCAAGTGATCCGAAAATCACTTCAATGATTTGGAAAATCACTCGAGTGAACACTTAAACACTCGAGGATACAGTATCCCAAAAATAGAGCAAGATTCGTAAATTTTGAAAATTCTTCCTTCCAATTACACTAACCCTTCATTATATTATTGATTAAGCATTTTCCATCTGATCAAAGAAGGATTAAAACATAAATTGGAAAAAGGACTTTTTCGTCAGAAACTTCCCATGGCTATTTCAATAGACATATTTTGAAAGCCTTAACTGGAAGAGAAAAAGCTTAACGATCATCAATCTTCATCAATAGAAGTGCATTCAAGATGAACAAAGACACGAGAGGCTAAGCCTGTAATGTTAATATGCTATTACCCTAAATCTTACCCAACCAAAGCTGTGTAATCATACTCCCATCATATTCTTTAGTGTTAATCATCATCTACTTCATATAGAGAGAAGTATGCTTTTATTGTAATCATTCTATTCTTGTAAGAGTTACTCAAGATTGGGGGATCTTGAATAGGAAACAGATTATATCCTTAGAGTATGTAAGCGGGAGTCTTTATCCCAGGATGAGAATTGTAAAGGCTTGATAAGTGCCCACATCAAACTTGTGAGATTGTAGTGGTTCTCAAGTACCTAGTTAAACTTGAGGGACATAGTGGATTGAAATCTTAGGAGGAGCTTAGGGACTAGACGTAAGTCATCGTGGATTGGATGGAACCAAGATAAATCATAATTTGCATATTCTCTTCCCTAAGCTCTTATATTTCTAGCATTATTATTTAAATATCTAACTATTGGTTTATGATTCATTACTTTGATACTTACTACTATCACTAAGAAGAGAAAATATTTTCAAAGTTCTTAAGTTTTATCTTACACCCAATTCACCCCCTTTTGGGTATCAACAGGTTCTAACAATTTTTTGGTCCTATAATTTTGATTCGATTGTAATTCCGTTCTTAAATTTTAACTCAGTCCAAGTCAGTTTGTATAATTTTTGATTTAGTTGAAGCTTGGTCCCTATAGTTTGACTTACTGTATACATTCAGTCCTCTAATTCTATAGGGTTTGCGTTTTGTCCCTTTAGTTTATAAATTACCCTCTTAGTAACTTATTGCTCACACTGTTAATATCTCATTAATGGAAAATGCTTACACAGCAAATTTTATGATGACTATGCAATTAAATGTTGGAACATTAAAAGTTGTAATTCTATGTATACGATGTTCACTTCTTAACATGGGTAAGCTATTTTGTTTTACTTTACAAGGATGAGATGTTAACATGCATAAAAGAATGGCATTTTCATATTTAAGGCTATTTTTTTTAAAAAAAATATTTTCAATTTACACATTTTAAATTAAAAATTAACATTCATAAAAGAATGTTGGGCCGGTCCCCAGGGGCATTTTGATAATTTTTCAATATAAACTCATATAACCACCAGAAACACTATAGAAGTCTCCAAATTGTACATTTGACATTTTACAGCTAAGTAGAGTGACTGAGGAGTTGGCACACAAATCGAGGCACGTTTCAAGGAGAAAAAGGCTTAAGATAGGGAACTTACCACTCCTAAGTGTATTTGATCTTTATGATGGTGTATTGATGCATGTTATTGCTTTGTTTGATTATGTGAAACATATATGAATGATTGAAGCTCTATTTCTATTTATGCTATAGCCATAAGTATGCTATTTGAAACATTGAGCATGAAGATATATCATTGTGTTAGTATGAGTTTATGTAATACAAGCATGTCTGCATGAAGCACTTATCCTGCATGCATATTGGTACTGTGTCTTATTGAGATTCTCTCAAATTTCACCCACCCTTACCAATAATTTAGGCATGTGAGTATGGAAGGCACGCAGAGATCAGTGAAGGGAACTATATGAGAGGATTGCAGTGGTGTAACGAAGATAGGAAGATGTCTCTATTTCACTTAGACGGGTTTAGATACCCAAGTAGCCCTATGTGGCTCCATTGATGGTAATTATCATGTACGAATCCCTATGGGGAATATCTGTAATCATACACATATTATCAGTATATTTATGCTATCCTATTGTGCCCACTGAACTGCATATCATTTTCCATAAATACTCTGAAAAAGGTGAAATTAAGATAAGGGTATTACAACTGTCATATAAAAGAAGGCAGGATTTTGGAAAATATCAAATATAAGGAGGTGAGATTCTATAAAAAAAAGTTATTTGACAATACATTACAGTTCTTCTTAAAACACTATTAAGTATTATTTAATATTAAAAGATGAGATTCTTAAAAAAATTTGACAATATATTACAACTCTTTATAAAGAACCATTAAGTATTCTGTGATATGAAAAAATTATTCGACACTACGGTTCTTCACAAGTAACCGTTAAGTAATTTAACAATATCTTAATATATTCTTTATGGACAAATTAATTAATGTTATGGACAATACATTATGGTTCTTTGTTAAGAACCATTAAGTATTCTTTCATCTAAAAATGAGTGATTTTGAAAGAAAATTATTTAATGCAACTCTTCCAACTCCTTCTTAAATGTTTTTGAGAGTCCCTAGTAGGTCTCATAACTCTTCTTTCTATAGGTTACTGTAAGTTCCATCCTCCACCACTAACTTGAATCTTCACTCTATAGCTCCTTCTTCTCGTGATTCTTCGTCGAGTAAGCTCTCATTTTTTTTCAATTAATATTTTTAGTTTCATTTTAGTTTTTTATATAACAAGAGCGTACTAGTTGAGGCTTAAGGTCATTGGATTATATGTGAAGAAGAATTGCAGACAAAAAGTGATATCTAATTTTTGATGATGGCTATTAATTTGAAGACAAAAACATTTGACAAAAGTAGGGAGCACGAAAAAAATGATGAGGTAAAATGAACTTTTTATTATTGTTTTATTATAGTGAAACTAATTATGATTACTCTAGATTATATAAATTAAAATCAATATAATTTTTTCTCCTAATTTTTAGCATCTTGTTGAATCACAATCTACTTAAACATTCACCCTTTTACATTCCTAAACTTTAGCAAATATGTTCACATCAAATTCGAGATTTGCTTAAGTTTTAATATTTGCCAATTTTTACTATATGTAATTTGATTTTCATATTTATATTATCATTTTACAGTTACTAGAACTTTGGAGTACTGATACTTGATTAACAATTTACAACAACAAAGGCATTGGAGAATATTGTTGACTTTTTTACCAGATTTTCTTGTAGAATTCAAAAACTTGTAAGATAATGTTTCAGAGTGTTTAAGTGATTAATTTCTTTTAAATTGTATGATTTTTATCCATAATGTATTGAATTTTGAATATTATAAATAAATTTTTTATTTAGTATTATTATCTTGTAACTTTGCCTATATTGATAGCCGGTCCTAAGGCTGGGTAAAGGGGGATGGTTGTGTTAGGCCTTGATAGCCAACATAAAACTGTATTGAATCTTTTATGAACATGGATCAATGAAGAAATTGTGCAAATGCTAGGTCATTTCTTATAAGTAACGGGTTGTATGCTCGGGTACAGTGAGAAGTGAGGGAGAGCCGCTGCATTGTCGCTTGGATGTAATGTTAAATGAGTAAAGGCTATAGCTCTCTTCTGAATAAAGGCAGCTAAAGAAGCTAGTTTATGAGAGCAATATTAGATTTAGCACTTGGAATATTGGGATTCTGAATGACAAATCTTAGGTGGTGGTGGGTGTAATGAATGATTGAAAGATTAATATCTTGTGTCTTTAGGAAACTAAAGAGTCAGGAGTAAGGTCTTGAGAAATTAATGATTTCAAGCTCTGGTACACAGGAAAGGACAATGGAAGGAATGGTATTGGTATCATTTCTGATAATTAATTGAGGAAGAATGTGGTAGAAGTTAAGAGGGTTGAGGATAGAATCATTTCCATAAGAATGATTGTTAGAAGGGATACTATAAACATTATCAGTGCGTATGCACCTTAAGGAGAGGCAGAAGCACATCCTAAGGAAAAGTTTTAGGAAGATATGGAGGGGCTAATTTAGAGTATTCTACTAGCTGAAAAGATATTTCTTAGGAGATTTTAATGAACATATTGTTATGGAGGCAGGACCTAATGCAAAGCTCATGGTGGTTTTAGATTTAGGGTGCTCAATAATGAAGGTCAATCTATTATTGATTTCTCCCTCAAATATAACCTTAATATTGTCAACACTTGCTTTAAGAAGCAGCAGGAACATAACATACAAGAGTATAGCCGCTAAGACACAGATTGACTTCTTTTAGGTAGGGAATTCTAATAGAAGACTTCATACTAACTACAAAGTGATCCCTAGGGATGGTGAGACAACACAGCATAGGGTTTTGGTCTTTGATATGAATATTAAGTGTGTAAAACAAAAGTGCTAGAAAGTTTTAAACCCAAGGGTCAGGTTATGGTAATTAAAGGGGGAGAAGCGGGAAATTTTTAAGAGAACTCTTTTGGAGGAGGGGGAGTAGGAGTTAGAAAGAAATGCTAATATTGTGTAGGAGAATATGTCTAAAAAGGTCTATCAGGTTGCTAAAGCAATTTTGGGAGAATCAAAAGGTTTTGGTCGGCAAGATAAGGAGACTTGGAGGTGGCATGAGATTGTTCAAGAGAAAGTCAAGAATAAGCACTGCTACAGAAGGCACTTTTAATATATGTTTTTATGCCCTTTAGATGACACTTTTCAGGGGGACGTGTATATGAGTGTTGTGGAAAGTTTTAAAATAGTTGTCGTAAAAGATTTACAATGATTGTTTTTGCAAAAATAGTCATTGTATGTACAATACAATGACTATTTTGGAAAAAATAGTCACTGTATCTTTTAACTTATAATGACTATTTTTTTAAAAAATGGTCATTATATGTTGGACTTACAACGACTATTTTGGCAAAAATATTCATTGTAACCTGCTTTTTTAAAAATACTATTCATCTTTCTCCCCCTCAGTATTGAAAAACTACTAATTTCCAGAAAATTATATTTTGAATTTGAAAAACACTCAAATAAAAATTATCATGTCCCTTACAAAACAAGAAATAGAAAGCTACAACTATAAAAACATTGTTGCTAAGAAATGCTTCAATGAATGTCATAAGGGATTCGTAATTCACACTCAAATAATAGGGATTGCATTGTGATTCAACAAGAACACTCTCATTAGGGTTTTATAATAAATAAGGAAGCCTCTAAATCAAATAGACTATATAGTATCAGTGCAAAACATATACATCCTTAAATCTTTATTGCTTCATCTTCATTTTCCAAAGTCTTCTCTAACAAATTCATTGTGCTCAATATAAACAAGAAACTGATAGGAGGAAAAGTATTTGAGCATGGCAACATAATATACCACTGCACTATGTAAAAAGAAACCTCAACACATCATCCTCTATGTGTTGTAGAAGATATCCTCACAAAAGGTATCGGTTCAAATTAATGTCACAGATTGTGTAGGCGTCCTGATTATAGAAAATCTGTGTGCAAATTGGAGAATAAGTTAATATAAATCAATCAATTGAATGAAATAACTAACAATTCAATTACAAGAAAAAAATGAAATTCAATTGAGAATCAAGAAATAATCACCTATTCAAAATTAGCAGTAACGCCACTAAAAATGATGTTATACATATATAGTAAAACATAGTAGCTGCACTGAGTTTTTCCTGATTGTCAAGGGCACTATACATCAAAAGCAAATGGTAAAAAAGAACACAGGCATATGTAAAGCAATTTTCAATTGAAGAACTTGAATTTAAACAACTTACTCTTGGCTGGAACCACTTCGTCAGACCACTTTTACCTTCGTGCTTCCTACCCATTATGTAATATGTCTTTAGTGCATTGTAATTAAAATGAAAAAAAGAAGACATTAAAACAATTGAGTAAAATCAAAAATCAATGATTTACAAACAAATTAACTTACGTGTTAAAAATGACTTTTGTCTCTCCATCTAGCTTGCTACCCAATGAATCAGACCAAAAGATGATGTTCATAAAGGAACAAGTGTGCTTCCAAAACCTCTTCACGATGCATACTCTTCACTTTAAGCCATCGTGTTCCCTTACTTGTACCCTTTTCATGACAAGATTGGGTCTTAGACCTTGATAGATATTCTTTACAAAGTCTATAGCCTCTTCAACAACATATCATTCAACAATTGAGGCTTCAGGTTGATATTTTTTTTTTTGGAATACCGGCCCTTTTAAGTTCTTCATGTATCGCTCAATGGGTACATCCAACTTAGATAAAGTGGGCCGCATAGTCCTATCTCCCTTACCAAATGAACTAGGGTTAAGGTGCAAATTTACCAATAAAGTTTTGTCCGATGAGCGTCTGGCACAAATATCTTTTATAAGGGGCAAAAATACCAATGAACAATTAAAAAGGGGTATCCACGATAAAAACCATTAATCCGTACTAACGGCGTTAAATTATAAGAGAAGAAAACCCCTAATGGCGTTAGTACGGATTTAACGGTTTTTGTAGTGGATGCCCCTTTTTAATTGTTCATTGGTATTTTTGCCCTTTATTAATTATTCATTGGTATTTTTGCCCCTTCTAAAAGATATTTGTGCCAGACGCTCCTCGGACAAAATTTCATTGGTAAATTTGCACCTTAACCCAATGAACTATTAAATGTACCATTATATTGAAGAATGTGGGAGCAAAACGCATCTATAGTTAGGATAGAATAGCATAACCCTCATTTTCCAATTCGTCTAACTTTTCAATGTCAACAACTTTGCTTTAAATAGCATTAAAGAAACTACAAAACCTTGTTATTGTGCTTCACAAATCATCTTTCATAATTCCTCTAATAGCTACTGGTAATAATTGTTGCATCAAGACATGGCAATCATAGGACTTCATTCACACCAGCTTCAAATCTTCCATTGAGACAAGCCTGCTAACATTTGAAGAATACCCTTGTGGCACTTAATGCCAAGAAAACACCCACACAAGCTTCTTCTCTTCACTTTTGACAATGTATGTGCTGCTAGCTCTATATACACTCTCTTACCATCATCTCTTAGTTGTAGATATATCCCTTCTCTTATTCCCATTTCAACAAGTCTATTCTCATACTAATTCCAGCTTTTGTTTTCCATGGTATGTGCAAAAGCATACCACAAGGTTATCACATACATTTTTCTCTACATACATTACATAAATATCGTGTCTCACATCAAGACTACGCCAATATGGAAGATTAAAGAAAATTGACCTCTTCTTCCATATGTTCTTTTCACCCATAGTCTTCCGATTCTTAACAAAACTGATATTGATTCTTTCTACTTGACTATAAACCTCATCTCCAATTAATGCCTTTGGAGCCATTCCATTCTCTAGTAAACCATTAAAGTTTTTTTTAGCCTATGGTACGGGTGGAACCGAGGAAGAAATCACCTATAACCAAGGTAGACCATTTTTATACCATGCTTAAGTTGATGGAAGTGTGTGCTTGCTTCACATATCAGACATTCTTTATGACCCTTCACACTATACCCTGACAAATTTCTGTATCCAGGGAAGTCGTTAATCATGGTGAAAATCATTGGACATAACTTAAAGGACTTTTGCTTATATGGATTAAACACATATATGCCATCCTTCCACAACTTCTTTAAGTCCTCTATGAAAGGTGACAAGTAGACATCAATATCGTTCCCTGGCTGTTTTGGTCCTACAATAATCATAGAAAGCATCATATACTTGCGTTTCATACATAACCAGGGAATTAAGTTGTAAATCACTAGCAGAATTGGTCATGCACTATTTGTACTACTAAGAATAACATAAGGATTGATTCCATCTATGTAAAGCCCAAGCCAAAGGTTTCTTGGCTCGTTACCAAATCCAGCAAAGATTTCATCTATTTTCTTCCATTGTGCAGAGTTAGAAGGATGCCGAAGCTATTTTCCATCACATATGCTCTCATCAGAATGCCATCTCAACTTCTTTGATTCTTTCGCATTAGCAAACATTCATTTAAACCATGGTATGATTCTAAGATACCATAAAACCTTTAAAGGTTGCCTTTTACTTGTCTCATTACCACAACCAGCATCTTTCTTCACTTTGTATAAGGAAGTTTTACATTTCAGACACTCACTTAGTCCTTTATACTCCTTTCTATACAATACGCAGTCATCAGGGCAAGCATGTATCTTTTTATACTCTATACCCATTATAGATAATATTTTATTTGCCTCATACATACGATTTAGAAGTACATTATCCTCTGGAAACATATCACACATCAATTCAAGTAACAAAGTGAAACTACTTTCTGACCATCCACAAGTAGCCTTTAAGTTGACCAATTGCAAAATACCTGATTAGCATATATACTTAGTACACTAAGGGTACAAAGTGTTAGATCTCATGTTTTGATGATAACAAAAGAATGGTTTGAAAAGGAAATGTTTAATAATCAAAGTTGAACTAAGTAAAGAAAGGAATAAGCTTAACTTGAGGAAAGCATGGAAGTAGTGAAGATTGGCCAAGAGAAAATGCTAAGGAACTTGATCAGAAGTGCATTTTCTAAGGCATTACTCGAGGCGCTACTCGAGTAATGAACCAAAACTTGAAGTAACCTAGCAAAACTTCCAGTTACCTGCCATTATTACTCGAGGCACTACTCGAGTAACCAGGTAAAATTTCAAGGTTGCGCTCGGCCTGCCAATGTTACTCGAGGAGCTACTCGAGTAACCAGGTAAAAACTTCCAGTTGCCAACAAGTTTTCTCTATGATACTTGAGGAGCTACTCGAGTACCTTTGTTTCCCAAAAGATGGACCTCTCGGCAGTTTGTACCACTGCTAATGTTACTCGAGGAGCTACTCGAGTAACCAGGTCAGAAACTTCCAGTTTGCCTTCAAGTTTTCCATGGTACTCGAGGAGCTACTCGAGTAACCGTGTATTTGAAAATGTGGAGCTCTCGGCACTTTGTACCACTGCCAATGTTACTCGAGGAGCTACTCGAGTAATGGTCTAAGGTAAATGAAAACTTGAGGTTTGTACCAGATTAACTTGATTTCTTCTTATATCATCATCCTCGAGTACTTACTCTAGTATACAAGTTTTTCATTGTTTATTTTAAATGGATTCCTCGAGTAAGTACCCCAGTATGCTCAAATATTTTCAAAGGAAACTTCAAGTCATTACCCGGGTAAGTTATGTTCAAATGTCTCAGTTACTCGAGGTGCTACCCGAGTAACCTATGCAAAAATGAGTTCATTACTCGAGTAGGTACTCGAGTAATGAGGTAAGTGCTCTCGGCATTTTAATCCTGCCAATATTATTGGAGTAGAGCATCGAGTAATTAAAAGTTTTTCAAAGGATTACTCGAGGTGTTACCCGAGTAACTCATAAAGTTCTGAGTGCATTACTCGAGTAACTACCCGAGTAAATAACTATTCCAAAGGTTTGAAAATTAGTTTACTCCATGCACTACCCGAGTAATCTTATACTTGTTCATTAACTTGCAGTTGATAAATGATTTCCCGATGTTACTCGAGGAGCTACTCGAGTAAACTTCAAGTGTTACTCGAGGAGCTACTCGAGTAAACATACCCAGAAATTTAGAAATCATTCAAATCTTCATTATGTTGTTTCCTATATGATTAACCTTTCATTGTATTAGCATTGTTAGTATATTTACAGAGAAACAATGAAGAAATCATATCAAGAGATGAAAGTCAAATCAAACGTTCAAATGCCAACCACCGCTAACGGATATTTTTCAAAAACTTGAAAAGTCAATAGTGGCTGCGCACTCACCAACGGACGAAAGAAAAACGTTCCAACGGTCATCACCAACATATCTATATATATGGGAACCTTCAAACAGAGAAAAACAACTAAGCATCCACACAAACGATTCATTGAGTTCATTGCTCTGTTTTCACGTTGAAATTGTATTCATATGCTTCAGTGATTATCATTTACTCTTTGAGAGAGATATTTCATTCAAACTCAATATTTGTTATTGAGATAACTTAAGGTTGTGGAACCTTGAGTTGGGATTGGATTACAACCTGTAAGGGGGAGCGAGTGTCTAGGTGTAAGGAACTTGCTTGTACTGAGGTGCCAAGAACCCACTGAATCTTGGAAGTTATAGTGAAACTCTCAGAGAAGCTCTGAGGACTGGACGTAGGTCAAAGTGGTTGTGACCGAACCAGTATAACTCCCGGTGTACACTTCGGTGATATTTCTCCTTACTCATTACTGTTTTAATTCTTTTGTCAAAGTTTTATATTTTCGAAAGAAATTTCAGTATCACCCAATTCACCCCCCCTCTTGGGTGAAACGCTTGATCTTACATTTGGTATCAGAGCATAGGTCTTCTTGTTAAGGTATAACAACCTAAGAAGGATCCAATGGCAAGCATGGGTGAAGGAATTCTTCCCGACGGAGCATCCATCACTAGACCTCCCGGTTTCAATGGAGAACACTTTTCTTTCTGGAAAGCAAAATTCAGAGTGTTCATGATGGCTACTGAATATGGGCTATGGGATGTAATCGAGAGTGGAAATTATCAACCTACAAAGACTGTAGATTCTCAGAAAATTCCAAAGACGCCAGCGGAATATGATGAGAATGACAAGAAACTTATCACTCTCAATAGCAAGGCAATTCTGATGTTACAAAGCTCTTTGAGTCAAAATGAATACTTCAGAATTTGCACACTCCCAATAGCAAAGGAAATGTGGGAAGCTCTGGAAATAGCTCATGAAGGAACTTCGGGAACAAAGGAGAATCGAATCAACACCTTGATCACAGAATTCGATCTACTTCGAATGAAATCAGGTGAGTCAATTTCTGAATTCGAACTTAGATATACTCATCTTGTTAATCAACTTGCAGCACTTGGTAAAGTCTATGATCAAAATATCCAAGTACGAAAGATTTTGAATATTCTTTCTAAAGAGTGGGAGGCCTAAGTCACTGCGATAGAAGAGGCAAAAGGAGAATCAATAAGATCAGTTGCTTCTCTATTTGGAAGCCTTTCTGAATATGAAAGCAAGTTAAAGTTCAAACGGGAACTAGACGACATCAGTGACAAAAGAAAGAAAGGTCTAGCTCTAAAAGCAAAAGAAGAAAATCAAGATGAAGATGAGGAGTTTGATGATGATGAAATGGGTTTAATCATAAAACGATTCAGAAAGTTCTACAAGAAAGGTCAAGGCTTCAAACACTTTCAAAAAGGAGGAACTAGCAACAAAGACCATATCATTTGCTATGAATGTGGTAAACCAGGACATATCAAATCAGATTGTCCAGAGCTCAATCAAAAGAGCAAAGAAAAGAGAAAAGGCAAATTCTTTAACAAAAAGAAGGCCTTTGTATCTGCTATATGGGGAGATAGTTCCTCAGACGAAGAAAGTGATGAGGAAGAAGTAGCCAACATATGTCTTGTTGCTCAGGAAGAGACAGAAGAAGAGGTAAATGATTCTGACCCTACCTATGATGAATTATTATCTGAATATAATGCTTTACATTCTGAATTCATCAAAGTAGTTAAAGAACTAATTGTTTTCAAAAAGAAAAACAAAGCTCTTGAAATTGAACTTAAAGAAAGTTCAGAAAAGAATTGTGAAAATTGTTCTTCTTTGAAAAAGAAAAACACTGATCTCACAAAAACTCTTGAAAAGTTTACCAAAGGAAGTGAGATGCTAAGTGTGATTTTAAAAGAACAACGATTTGTAAATGACCGATCTGGTATTGGATATGATCCAAAATCAGATAAAAGGAAAGGTAGAAAGAAAGCAGGAGGTAAGTCATATTTGAATTATTTCCAGCATTCTGTGCATATATCAAATCCTTTTGCTTTATGATATATTTGTTATTTGTTGTGATTTTTGGATAAGTTTGAGAAATTATGGAATTTGCTCTGGTTTTGAGTCATTTTGAATATATGAATTTCATAGTGGATGATGTTGGAATTGGTTTATTATGAAGCTATTTGAGTGTTGGTCATAGTTTTGAATTATGGAAGTGAGTTGCTTGGAATTGGGAGTTTTGTGTGTCATAGAGACCTAAGAGTTAGATTATGGTTAAAATGGTTTTTGGGTGTTTTGGAGGTTACTAATGTGTTCCTTAGGCAATGTTATCTGGGTATGAGCTTTGTATGGAGTTTGGGAACCATTAAGAGCAATTTTAACCAATCTGGGAATTTTCTGTCAGTTGTTGCGATCTAGCAATCTGATAGCATTACTTGAGTGAGGGAGGATCTCACTCGAGTTCTTCCATGTGTTTTCCCTTTCTCCTTTGTGTTTTGCCTGAGTTTTCATGAAGGAAGCTTGAGTGCACTTCTCAACCCGCGAGTGATATTGGTGCTTACTCGAGTGAGCATGAGTTCACTTAAGTGATGGTGTGAGTTTATGGTTAGGGTTGTTCTCAGGTTGTCACTCGCTGGTAAATGTTCAAGAGTATATTCTGACACTCGCAAGTGAAGCCTTCTCACCCAAGTGCCAAGGGTTGTGCTCGAGTGAGCTTTTCCCTCTAAAGTTGGATGTGCTCTAGGGTCGTCACTTCTTGTGATGCACTTTATGTGACTCGAGCCATTTTGGAGTTATCATTTAAGTGCTAAACCTCATACTCGAGTGCTGTGAGCACTTTCAGGCCATAGTTGTCGCTCACTGTCAAACACTCGTGAGTGAGAGTCGTTCTCACTCGAGTGTAAGTCTCTTGTCACTGAGTGAGGCCATCCTCACTCGAATGAGTCAGCCAAAAATCAGTGTTTTGCTTCTGAAAAATGGGGTCTTCAAGGTAGTTTCTCACAACCCTTTTGGCATATAAGCCCACTGTGCTGGAGAATGTCAGGAAAGATACAGGTTGTCATTCCTGTCTTATACTTCGTGTAAATGTATTGTATATATGCCTATCATGCATTGTGTTGTTACTGCTACTGCTTTGTGATGCATTAAGATGCTTTGTGGAGCTTTATGGTGCTTTGTGCTTTATGATGCATTAAGACACTTTATGGAGCTTTGTGATACTTTATGCTTTATGATGCTGCTGCATAGTGTTTACTGCAAAAGTGGGCATAGTGTTTATAGCAAAAGCTAGCATAGTGATTACCGTAGAAGAGGGCATAGAGCATTATGATACAGTCGTGAGTGCTGTCGGTTATTATGCGAGCCATGACTCATAATGTTGCTGCTGAACATGATGAACTTACATGCTTTGTGTTTATATATTGTATGAGTGATTTGTTACTACTGGGATTCTTTAGAATCTTACTCTTTCAAATGACTAACATTTCAAACAGGGCTAGTGGCTCAAGAGGGAACCGAACAACCCGGAGTGGTTAGGATCTCTTAAAGACATTTGGTTGGGGGTTGGTTATCTGTTCTTTTTTTTGGTTTGGGATTACCGTTTGTATAAGAGATGTAAATAATAATTTTGGATATGTAATCCCCATTTTGGGAAACTTTAAACCCATTATATATATACAAGTAACTCGGGGTTGCCGAGATTTTAGTTTCGCACTCTGATATTTATGAATATGATTTAATTGCACATGTAATTGTATCCGAAAGTAAATATAGGACCGGATGAATTATGTTTTGATATGTTTTTTGGAATACCCCATCTTGAAGATGAGGGATTATAAATGTTAATTTTGTCTTATTGGTCTCTATTTCACTTGAATTCCATAATCTAGGTATAATTACAGTGAGGGGGTTACAATGATCCCTTGAATAATATTTCAAAGAACTCTACAGATTACTGGATTAGTCCCTCGAGTAAATAGTTTTCTCAAATGGTTACTCGCGTGGCAACCCGAGTAAATTTTGTCAATTCTTGGCCGAGAGCTACTGGAAGATATTTGTCCTAGTTACTCAAGTAGCTACTCGAGTAATTCCGTTTCTCTTGTCTTTACTCAAGTGGTTACTTGAGTAATGGCCCATATAACTTTACAAATTACTCGAGTAACCCCTCGAGTAACTCTTTCCAAATTTTGCCAGTACCCTTCTGGAACATTTTCTCCAACATTACTCGAGTGCTCACTCAAGTAATAGAGTTCATTACTCGAGTAGGTACTCGGGTAAACCTTTAAGAAATCTGCCAGTGATGTTTTTCCTATGCTCTGTCTCTCATAGCTTCTTCATTAGTCTAGTTCCAACTTCAAGTAAAGCTTTTGTCTGCCATTTAGTTACTTTGTTCAAATTCTTTACTTTGTTATCAAACCCAATATTTGTTATTATCAAAACACATGGGATCTAACAATGGTCCCATAGATAATGTTGAGTTTTTAAAACTATTCTGGAGAAATTCAGTATGCATCTTTTGTATTATCTCTCAAAACCTAGAAAACTGCGTATTTCAGAAATAGTCTCTAGCCTTTTTCAATTTAGTACTACTTCTACCTTGAAAGGATCCCCCTCGGAGACTCCTTACTGTGAGACTATATGGCCTAGAAAACTAGCTTTTGAAAGCCAAATCCTACATTTGCTTGCCACCTTAATTGGATCCCACTTGACCTTCATAGTAACACACAATCATTTATAGAGAATGTGATAATGTATATGCCTTACACCATATAATGCAATAGTATACTAACATATAACTCAATTCAGTTAGAAATGTGTTCAGAGCCAACCACTGTTAGAATCCCTACAAATTCCATACCTTAGTCCTCGACAAGGCAAATAAGTGTACCCATAGGCATTATTCATCAGTGCACTTGTAGGTAGGCACTATTCATCAATGTACCTAAAGGCACTGCCCTAGGTGTTATTTATCAATGTACCCATAGGCATTATTCATCAATGTACCTGAAGGCACTGTGTATCATCACTTTGTATCATACATATTGTAGAAGATGGCATATACAAAGCATATAAACATTCACATAATGTATGAAGGATAAAGTTACTACATTGGTCTTTCCTGGATAGTATTGGATTTCTAACCTTCCCCTGGTCTGTGTTCTACTGCATCTCTCACAGTTCATTAGTATGATCTTTGATCATTGATCCTTGTTTGATGTTCTGCTAACATGCTGAAGATTTACTATATTGGGTCAAGTTCTAGCTTCTTGACCTTACCCAGCATCTGTGCCTCTTAGCTTTACCATCTTTATGTTTCTTTGCTTGGAAACAAGAAAGAAGTAAATTCCATATAACCTAAGGGCATATCTATCATTTCATAATGTTTTGGGCACACAGGTACCCTAAAACAACGTATCATAAATGCTCACAATAGTCAGGGAAAGACTGTAAGAACATACAACCTCTGAACTATTGTACAACATATGCTTGTCTTTTTTCATAACTTAACATATTATGTGCAACAACTTCCCAAGGGGTCACCCATCATGGCATTTCCCTAGGTTGAGCACCCTTAACTTTCGTGCAACCATATCAAAATGCAGAACTGGCTCTATCTACTCCTGACTACCGGTAACTTGAGACTACCATTGTTTCAAACATCATGCCAGCTGCCTCCAGCTAACTAAATACTGTGTTTGTACCATGGCCTTGGCCATACCCGCTTCCCCAAGTTTCACAATATTCTTGGACCATTCTCAATCCAGTATTAAACTAGTTGCTACCCTTCAGATATTCCCTAATCTTTCAGGGCTAATTCATAGAAGAGGGGTAGATCACTTCTCTAGTCCCCCATTTAGTGTGTATCTTCTTTTACCACATAATCAAGACCTTATCAGTATACTATCTTATTGCCAGAATCACCTCTCTGCCAGAACCACTTTGGGCTCTGATACCAAAATGTCATACCCTTATCTTATTTTCACCTTTTTAAGAGTATTTGCAGAAAATGATACGCAATTTGGTAAGCAACATAGGAATAGCATTTATATACTGATAATATGTGCATGTTTACAGAAATTCCCCTCAGGGATTTTATATAACAATTACAATCAATGTAGTCACGCAAGGCTACTTTGGTGCTAAACCTATCACAGTGAAATAGAGATATCTTCCTATCTTTGTTCCACCACTACAATCCTTTCATGTAGTTCTTGTCTTTGATCTATGCATACCTTATATATTCACCTGTCTAAATTGTTGGTAGAGGAGGGTGAGATTCAAGAGAATCTCCATAGGAAACAATACCAATATGCATGCAGGATAAGTGCTTAATGCATATATGCTTGTATTACACAAACTCATGCTAACACAAAAACATATCTGCATGCTCAATGTTTCAAACAACATACTTATGGCCATAGCATAAATAGAAGCAGAGCTTCAATCATTCATATATGTTTCACATAATCAAGCAAAGCAATAACATGCATCAATATACCAACACAAATATCAAATAGACGCAAGAGAGGTAAGTTCTCTACCTTAACCCTTTTTTATTCTTAAATAGGCTCCTCAAACTTCATGCCACAGCTTGGGCTATCAATCGGGTCCTGAAATTCCAAATGTAAAATTTAGACACCTCCATACTATTTCTGGTTGTTCTATAAGCATATGGTGAAAATTTACCAAAATGCCCTAGGGACCTGTCCCTGCCTTACCTGGTCTGACTGTACTTTTCCTGAAATTTTGACTTAGACTATTCTTACATAATTTTTCCCAAGCAATCCATTTCTTGCTATATTTTTCATCTTTGTACTCAAATCCTCCAAAATCATTTGAGTAACCATGCATTGAGTAAGCTCTTGAAGGAAATTCTTCCTTTCTGCTCGAGTACACGTTCTTCACTTCAAGCATGTTTATACCATACTCGAGTGAGGATCCTTCTTACCCGAGTGAGCTCAATCTTCACTGTTACACTTCAGAAGTCTCTTGGTATTTTTATCTCCTCTGTTAACCCCTGTTTTACATGCTAAGAAACAGAGTATTTTTAATAGTTCTGTGCTCGAGCAGAGTTAACTTGCTCGAGTGAGCATGAGCTTATCACTCGAGTGACACTTTCTATGCTCGAGTGACAGACCTGCAAAACAATTTCTAATGCTCTGATGCCAAAGTCAATATGGTTATCATCAAAAATACATTTAATTAAGATAATTAACAAGAAAACTTACAACTCATTGGGATTAACCATTTCCAATTCTCTTCGAATATATAGGAATTGATCTTTAGCTATTGGCTTTGTGAAAATGTCAGCAAGTTGAAGGTGAGTTGGTATGAATTCTACTTTGACATCCTTCTTTTGAACGTGATCTCGAATGAAGTGATGTTGGATGTCTATGTGTTTGGTTCTTGAATGTTGTACAGGATTTTTGGCTAAGCTTATGGTGCTAGTGTTGTCACAATAAATTGGAATCTCATTTAAGTATATCCCCAAATCTTGAAGTTGTTGTTTCAACCATAACACTTGAGAATAGCAACTTGCTACAGCTATATATTTAGCTTCAGTCAAAGATAATGAAATTGTATTCTGCTTCTTGCTGAACCATGATACTAGAGAGCCTCCAAGAAATTGACATTGACCACTAGTACTCTTTTTATCAGTTTTATATCCTCCATGATCTGAATCTGAATATGCCATTAAATACTCGTTTCCTTTTTTTGGATACCATAAGCCAAGTTCTGAAGTGTCTCCTAGATATTTGAAGATTCTTTTCACTGTCTCTGCATGTGATACCTTAGGAGCGGATTGATACCTTGCACACATTCCAATGCTGAATTGAATATCTGGCCTGCTTGCTGTAAGATAGAGTAATGAACCAATCATTCCTCTATACTTAGTAATGTTGAAGCTAGGACCTTTAACATCAGCATCCAACAAGGTTGTAGAACTCATTGGAGTATCAGCTCCATTAGCATTATCTAATCCATACTTCTTTAACAACTCTTTCAAATACTTTGTTTGAGATACAAATATACCATTCTTCTTTTGTTTGATTTGGAGTCCAAGAAAGAAGTTCAATTCTCCCATCATGGACTTTCAAACTCTCCCTGCATAATCTTAGAAAATTCTTGACACATAGATTCGTTAGTAGCACCAAAAATAATATCATCAACATAAATTTGAACAATTAAAATATCATCTTTGTTATGTTTGATGAAAAGAGTGGTATCTACTTTTCCTCTGACAAAATTTTGATCAAGAAGAAACTTACTTAGCCTTTCATACCAAGCTCTAGGTGCTTGTTTCAAACCATATAAAGCTTTCTTAAGTTTGAAAACATGATCAGGCTTTGATTCATCTTCAAAACTAGGAGGTTGTTCTACACATACTTCCTCCATAATATATCCATTTAGAAAAGCACTTTTTACATCCATTTGATAAAGTTTTAAACCTTTAATGCAAGCAAAGGCTAAGAGTACTTGTATTGCTTCCAATCTTGCTAAAGGTTGAATCAATCATGAGGAGCAGTAGGTAGCTTGGCTGCTGTTATAGGAGTGACAGGATATGCCAATGATTCATATAAACCATATAAACTTAAAGGATCTAAATATTATGGTTCACGGTCAGGAAGGTTCACTGGCGGTGTCTGAAGATCCTCTGGAGGATTCACCAGAGATAAAGGGTAAGTAACCAGAGAAGTAATTTCTACTTCCTCTGTAGCAATCGGTGAAGACTCAAGCACTTCCTCAGTGCATGTAGGTGATGCAATGAGAGTAGGTATGGGCTTTGGCTGAACAGGCTGAGATGGATCATCAGTGGTGATATGAATTGGCTCAAATGTGTTAGGGTTAGGCATAGAGAACAAGACATTGCTAGGTCAACTCTTAGAGGGTCTATGCTCAGTAGGTATAGAGGGTCCAGGTTTAGGGACAGGTATGGGCTCAGGAATACCAGAAGGACCAGGAATAAAGGAGCTAGATGCCATAGCATCAAGTATGGCAACAATGGATCTTAGAAGCTCACCCTGGGCACGATGTTCAGCTAGCAACTCTTCGTGCCTCTTATCCATCCTCTCCATAAGTTACCCCATCTTGTCATTCATATGGGTTACCAACTCCACATTGGTATTCGCAATGTCAATATGAAAAATCTTCAAAATATTCTCTATGAATGTTTGCATTGTGGCACCAAAGAAGGATAGAGAAGATGTATTGGCTGGAGTAGAAGACTGTGTGTTATCCATTCGACTAGCTGCTGTGTCAGTCTTCTTCTTTTTCTTGGAGCTTTAGTGCGAACCCACAAGGGAAGATCCCACGAACCCACAACCAATTCTGAAATATACACACCCCAGGAAAGCTAAACACATATCGACGATCCACTAAACCCTTGAACACAAAAGAACAAGGACCCAATGTGTTGGAAAACACCAGAAGGTTGATCAAGCCTTGATAAGTTTGTTAGTTCTAAAAAGAACCCTAGAGAGAATCCACTCTCAAGAAACAAAGCTTAGAAGTGAAACTTTTATTTGTCATTCAAATCTGAATTGTGTCCCCTACAAATGAAGAAGCACCAAGTATTTATAGGGAAATATGACCTAATTGCAGTAGGTGCAAATCTGAACATAGAAAATACAAATTCTAATAACATGTGCTAGAAAACCTAAATGTCTAATACAATGAACACAAAAGTCTAATACAATCTAGAAGAAAGTTGAAAAATCAAATACAACATTCTTAAATAAACCAAAAGTCAAATCAACCAATTACTTGTTAATTTTCGCATACCTTACTTCAAGAAAATGTAGTCAGCAAATTAAGGCTCAAAATGTGCTTATTTAGTCCCAAATGAGTCCTCCCATGTGTAGCACTAGGTCCAAGCTCTTTGTTTTGAAGTTTCCAAACCCAAAACTTGATTAACAACTCCATATTTACCACAAATGAACTTCATGATGTTTTCAGCGTCTTTGTTTTGTAAATCAGATTTATTGATCCAATTGCCATTTGATTTACAACAACTTCTTCAATAAACCCAATCAATGCTTCCTTGAATATTTTGGCTTGTGCTCTCATGATTTATCCAGCTGGAATTTGATAATGATCATTTCAAACATAAGAGATGTCACTTGAATTTGAAGGGACAACTTGTTGATTCTGTATCACATCAGGCTTGCTTCTAGAGGAGTCTTCAGAGGAATCTTAATATTCCACTTTCCAATTTGATTCCTCCCCACTGGTGCTATCCTCTCAATCGGCTCCATACTCTCCAAGTACTAAATCTTATTCTTCTTGAGAAACAAGGAAATAAGTCGAGGATAAGGCATTGGAATAGTAGGTTTTCCTTTATACCTATACCTCTTAATCTCATCGAAGATATACTCTCCTAAGTCCTTTTGTTCTGTGAGAATCAATGAGGTGAATTTTCTAAAGTCCCTTTCAATGAAATGAGTGAAGTTACCATAGGACTCGATGAAAATCACTCATATAACTTGGATTGAAATTGAGAGGTCCCACTATCTCACCAAGTCTTAAGATAGAGAATATCTGGTTTGAGTCTAGGTTAGGATAATCATCATCAGGAGGGTTCTTTATTCCTAACCAGGTATTGATTCTAGAAGGTGAGATTAAAATTCTCTGTCCTCTAACCTTAAAAGTCATTTCTTCTTCTACAGACTTCCTAACGGGATCATTTATAAGTTAAAGATTACTATAAAACTGCCTCACAACTTTGGTACAAAATGGGAGTTTAACAGAGAGCCAGGGCAAGTAGAAATCAAGATAGGGACTCAGATCAAATTTCAATACCTCTTGAAGAACCTTGTAGTCAATGTAATGCATCTTGCACACATTTCTTCTAGCAAAATGACTCAGGTACTTCTGAGATTCCTCAAGCTTGTTTACGTTGAATCCCTTTGGAGGAAATGTGATTTCTTTATCCCTCTCTTCCTTTTGTTTAAAGATTAACCTTTCTTAACTTCCTTAGATTGAAAAGCTTCTTCAAGCATACCGACCATCACTCGAGGGCTTACTTGAGTGATCATCAGTCACACTCGAGTAGCTACTCAAGTGATCATACCAGAAATTTTAAAATGCAGGGAATTCAAGTGCGTACCTGGTATGAATAATATTGTAATCACCCATGTATATTCCCTTGATCATTTGATGTCTCTTTAGAACAGATTTGAGTTGAAACTCAGCAGATTTGAGATCTGTACCCAGATTCACTCGAGGCCTTACTCGAGTAACATTGAAGTTCATTCGAGGCCTCCCTCGGGTAATCTGTCTCTTCACCTTCTGACTATTCATTTCTAACTATTGTGCCATTTCATTTGAAATTAATGCTTCACTGGCACATTTCCAAGTTCATTACTCAGTGGCTACTCGAGTAATACCTCCATTACTTCAAGGTCCTACTCCAATAATACCCATTACTTGAAGTTGTCCCTTCAGTAATGTTGTCCTCTGTTAACCTCTGCTTTCCATATTCCAAAACAGAATATTATGATCCTATAAAACAAATTGCTAGAAACTCCGATGCTTAAGTTAGTAATCATCGAAACATCAATAAATAATAACCTCTAACATTTTGTAAACACTAAATAACTTACAATTCATTGGGATTTACTATTCCCAATTCTCGTCTAATATACAAAAATTGATCTTTTGCAAGAGGTTTTGTGAAGATATCAGCTAGTTGAAGATAAGTTGGAATGAATATCACTTTGACATCTTTCTTTTGGACATGATCTCTGATGAAGTGATGTCTAACATCAATATGCTTGGTTCTGGAATGTTGAACATGATTCTTTGTCAAGCTTATCGTGCAAGTGTTGTCACAATATATTGGTGTTTCTTTCAATTAAATACCAAGATCCTGGAGTTGTTGCTTTAGCCATATTACTTGTGCACAACAACTTGATACTGCAACATACTCAACTTCTGTTGATGAAAGAGACACTGTAGTTTGTTTCTTGCTAAACCATGACTTAAGTAAGCCTTCAAGAAATTGGCCTTGTCCACTTATACTCTTTCTGTCTATCTTGTATCCTCTATGATCAGCGTCTAAGTATGCAACTAGATATTCACTTCTTCCTTTGGGATACCAGAGACCCAATTCTGGCATGTCAGAAAGATATCGAAAGATACATTTGACGGTTTCAGCATGTGACTCTTTTGGTGCTGATTGATATCTTGCACACATACCCACACTGAATTGAATATTAGGCCTACTTGTCGTAAGATAGAGTAATGATCCAATCATTCCTCTATATTTTGTGATGTTGTAATCTTTTCCCTTGACATCTACATCAAGCAATATGGTTGAGCTCAAGGGTGTGTCCATTCCATTTGCTTCATCCAATCCATACTTCTTCAATAGCTCTTTCAAATATTTCATTTGAGATATGAAAATTCCATTATTTCTTTGTTTGATTTGCAAACCGAGAAAGAAATTCAATTCTCCCATCATTGACATCTCAAACTCCCCCTACATTATCTCAGAAAATTCTTTGCACATAGTTTTGTTAATAGCACCGAAAACTATATCATCAACATATATTTGCACAATTAATATATCATCATGTTTTCATTTTGTAAAAAGTGTTGTGTCAACTTTTCCTTGTACAAAAAATTGATCAATAAGAAATTTACTGAGCCTTTCGTACCATGCTCTAAGAGCTTGTTTTAAACCATATAAAGCCTTTTTGAGTTTGAAAACATGGTCAGGTTTGGTTACATCTTCAAAACCTGGAGGTTGTTGTACATATACTTCTTCCATGATGTAGCCATTTAGAAATGCACTCTTTACATTCATTTGATAGAGTTTGAATCCTTTGATGGATGCAAAGGCTAAGAGTACTCATATAGCTTCCAATCTAGCCACTGGAGCATACGTTTCCACATAATCAATTCCTTCTTCCTGATTATAGCCTTTGGCCACCAATTTTGCCTTGTTTTTGAAAATTATTGTGGATTTATCAAGTTTGTTCTTGAATACCCATTTATTGCCAATGATCGGATGATCCTTAGGTCACGGTATCAAATCCCAAACTTGATTTCTTTCACATTGGTTTAGTTCTTCTTGCATTGCTATACCCCAATCATTGTCTGATAGGGCTTCATCAATTTTAGAAGGTTCAATCTCAGAATTGAAAGCAGAAAAACTCACTTCATTGAAAATTCTAATTCTAGTTTTGACTCCTTCATTCACATCTCCTATGACTTGATCTAGGGGATGACTTCTATTGTATTTCCAGGCTTTAGGTTGTCCTAGTGACTGATCTTCTTCCTTGGTTTGATCAACTTCTGGAACAAGAGATTTAGAAATAGATTAACCATTTTCTTGATTTAAAACAACTTCCTGCTCATTATCAATGGTTTTGTCAGAGGATTCAAATTCATCAAATACAACGTGAATTGATTCTTCAACAACACATGTTTATTTATTGAAAATTTTGTATGCTTTACTTCGGTTAGATTATCCTAGGAAAATTCCTTTATCTGTTCTAGAATCAAATTTCCCTAAGTTATCTTTACCATTATTATGAATGAAACACTTACAACCGAAGATGTGTAAATGAGCAAGGTTTGACTTCCTTCCTTTGTATAGCTCGTATGGTGTCTTTCCAAGTTTTGTTCTAATGTAGGCTCTATTTGAAATATAGCATGTTGTGCTTATTGCATCGGCCTAAAAAACTTGAGACACGTTCTTTTCATTTAGTATTGCTCTAGCCATTTTAGTGAGCACTCTATTCTTACATTCCATGACTCCGTTTTGTTGTGGTGCCCTTGGAGCAGAGAAATTGTGATAAATGCCATTAGTATCACAATATTCTTCAAAGGCTTGATTTTCAAATTCTCCACCGTGATCTGTCCTAATACCTTCCCTTTTTACTCGGAGCTTTGCCTTGATATTTTTCTTATCAAGTTGTAAGTCTTTTTTGTTGACAATCAGACATTCCTTTGAATCAAATATTATCCAGTTGTCTTTATCTACACTTTGACTTATGCTCAGGAAATGACCACACAAGCCTTTAACGTAATATACATCTTTGACTTGTATTTCTTTGTCGTTTTTTATTTTACTAATTCCTACTATTTTTCTTGATTGATTTCCTCCAAATGTTACCTTTCCACCTTCCTTAGGTTGCAATGTGGTAAAACTTTTGAAATCACCGGTTATATGTATAGAACATCCACTGTCTATATACCACTTGTTGTTTTTGGATGCTTTAAGACATATCTGCAATCAAATAAGATTAATTCTTAGGTACCCACATCTTTTTGGGTCCTTTTGGGTTAGTACAAAATTTTTTTGGAACATATGAACCTTTAGGTACCTATTTGTAGGTTTCTATATTTCCTTTCTACCTATGAATGCATGATAAAGTATAATGACCTTTTCTATTACAATAATTACAATTTGCAAAATGATTTGATGTATGCACAGAATGCTGAAAATAATTCAAGTACGATTTACCTCCAGCTTTCTTTCTTCCTTTCCTTCTATCTGATTTTGGATCATATCCAATTCTAGATCGATCATTCACAAATCGTTGAGCTTTTAAAATTACAATTAGCATTTCACTTCCTTTAATGAATTTTTCAAGAGATTTAGTAAGATCAGTGTTTTTCTTTTTCAGAGAAGTATAGGTTTCGCAATCCTTTTCAAAATCCTCTTTAAGTTCTACTTCAAGAGCTTTATTTTTCTTTTTAAAAACAACTAGTTCTTTAACTACTTTGATGAATTCAGGATGTAAAGCATTATATTTGGAAAGTAATTCATTATAGGTAGGATCAGAATAGTTTACCTCTTCTTCTATTTCCTCTTGAGCAACTAGACAGACATTAGCTACTTCCTCCTCATCGCTTTCTTCGTCAGAAGAACTATGTCCCAATATGGCAGATACAAAAGCTTTCTTCTTGTTGTAGAATTTGCCTTTTCTCTTTTCTTTATTCTTCTAAATCAGTTCTTGACATTTGATTTGAAATGTCCTGGCTTTCCATATTTATAGCAGATAATGTGTTCTCTTTCCTTTCTGAAAGTTTTTGAATTCGTGGCCTTTCTTGTAAAACTTTTTGAATCGTTTTATGATTAGGCCCATTTCATCATTGTTAAGCTCTTCATCTTCATCTTTTTCTTCTTCTTTTGCCTTCAGTGCTAGACCTCTTTTTTTCTTGTCACCAATATCATCTAGTTCTCGTTTGAACTTTAATTTGCTTTCATATTTAGAAAGGTTTCCGAATAGAGAAGCAACCGATCGCATTGATTCACCTTTTGTTTCTTTAATTGTAGTGACTTTTGCCTTCCACTCTTTAGAAAGAATATTTAAAATCTTTCGTACTTGGGTATGTTGATCATAGACTTTTCCAAGTGCTACAAGTTGATTAATAAGGTGAGTATATCTAAGTTCAAATTCAGCTATCGACTCACCTGATTTCATTCGAAGTAAATCAAACTCAGTAACTAGAGTATTGATCTGGTTTTCTTTTATTCCTGAAGTTTCTTCATGAGCTATTCCAAGGCTTCCCATATTTCTTTAGCTGTTGGGAGTGTGCAGATTCTAAAGTACTCATTTTGACTCAAGGCACTTTGAATCATTAGAATTGCTTTACTGTTGAGTGTAATGAGTTTCTTGTCATTCTTATCATATTCTGCTAGTGTCTTCGGAACTCTTTGTGAATCTACAATCTTTTCAGGTTTTTAGTTTTCATTCTCAATCACATCCCAAAGCCCATATTTAGTAGTCATTATGAAGACTCTAAATTTTGCTTTCAAAAATAAGAAGTGTTCGCCATTGAAACCTGGAGGTCTTGTGATAGAAGCTCCGTCAGGAAGAATGCCTTCACCCATGCTTGCCATTGGATCCTTCTTAGGCTGTTAAACCTTAACATGAAGAACTACTCTCTGATACCAAATGTTAGTACAAGCGTTTCACCTAAGAAGGGCGGTGAATTGGGTGATACCAGAAATTTCGTTGCGTATAAGAAAATTGACAGAATATTTAAAGCAGTTGAGAAAAAAGAGAAATATCACCGAAGTGAACACCGGGAGTTATACTAGTTCAGCCACAACCACTTTGACCTACGTCCAGTTCTCAGAGCATCTCTTAGAGTTTTACTATATTCTCCAATATTCAGTGGATTCTTGGTACCTCAGTACACAGCAAGTTCCTTCACCTGGACACTCGCTCCCCCTTACATGTTGTAATCAAATCCCCAACTCAAGGTTCCACAACCTTAAGTTGTCTCAATAACAATTATTGATTTTGTAATGAAAAACTCTCTCACAGAGCAAATATATAATCACTGAAGTACGATGAATAAATATAAGAAAACAAAGCACTAAGAATATGTAGTATATGTTCGTGTGTTCTCAGTTCTTGTGTGTTGTGTTCTTCTCTTTGAATGCTCCATATATATAGATGATTTGTAATTTCCGTTAGAAGCAATTCAAACATGTCTATTAGATTCACGCAGCAACGGTTGACCATTCTTCAAATTTGAAAACTATCAGTTTGTGGTAGGTAATGGTAGGTGAGATCTCAGACACTTTATTTGACTTTGCACTTCTTGCTTGATCTCTTCATTGTTTCTCTGTAAATGTACTTAGGATACTAATCCAATAAAGAGTTAATCATATAGAAAACAATATAATAAACATTCGATCGATCATGTTTGTTACTTGAGTTGTCCCTCGAGTAAACATATCAAAAATATGGTATTGCCTAATTCAACATTTTTCATAAGAAATTACTCGGGTAAAACATGGAGTGAGATATATCATAAACCTTGGAAATACCTAATTACTCGAGTGGCCATGTCTTTTCCTTTACAAGTTACTTAGGTGCTGACTATGGTAATTTGATTAATCGAGTGGTTACTCGAGTGGCCTTCACTTTTCTTCACATGTTACTCGAGTAAGCCCTCAAGTAAGGTTCAAATAACTCGGCAGATTACTCAATTACTCTCTCAAGTAACTGTATCAAATTCTTGGCAGAGAGTTTTCTTACTGATTACTTGAGTAATCCCTCAAGTAATGGATCAAATAACTCTGCAGATTACTAGAGTGCTCCCTCGAGTGGTGGCTTTTCTTCTCTCATGGTTACTCGAGTAGCTACTCGAGCAAAGCATTGCATTTCTTGGTTGAGAGCTACTGGAAGATATTTGACTTGGTTACTCGACTAGCAACTTGAGTGATGCCTTTGCAAATGATGTTACTTGAGTGGCTACTCAAGTAATGGTCTATATAACTTTGCAGATTACTCAAGTGGTCCCTTGAGTAACTACTTCCAAATTTTGGCAGTGCTTCTCTAGATGAAATTCGTCACGATTACTCGAATGCTTACTCGAGTAACAGCTTCCCTTACTCGAGTGGCTACTCAAGTAAGCCTTCACAAAATTTGTTTATTACTCCAGTGCTTACTTCAAATAATGCTTTGCCACTTTGTTCAAATTCATTTGTTTGTTATCAAATCCTTTTATATTATTGATCCAATCTTTGTTATCATCAAAACATATGAGATCTAACAGGACTTTCCTATAAGATTTGGTCTACATCAAGGATTAGCTTAGAGCCCTTATTTGTTTAAGCTAGTAGCAGATGTTCTAATTGAGCCTATAAAAGAGGAGATCCCTAAATGCATGCTTTTTGCGGATGATGATATAGTTCTATTGGCTGAATCTAGGGAGGAAATTAATTCTAAACTTGAGATATGGAGATAGACTCTAGAATTGAAAGGCTTTCATCTAATTAGGAGCAAAACTAAATATATGCATTGTAATTTTGATAAAAGACAAGGTAGAAGTGAAGTGGAAGTTAAATTGGGGGGCAAGTTAGTCCATAAGTGACAAAATTGAGATAGTTGGTATCAATTATATAGCAAGATGGTGAAATTAATAGAGATGTTGATTATAGAATTCAAGCTAGATTCTATAAATGGATAAAAGCTACTAGAGTTATTTGTGATCAGAAAGTACCTAATAAGGTAAAAGGGAAGTTTTATCGCATTACTATAAGACTAACAATGTTATATGGTATTGAGTTTTGCACTTTAAATGGACAATATGAACAGAAAATAAGGATCTTGAGATGGTTGTGTGGTTAAACAAGAAAAGACAAGATTCATAATACTCATATATGTGAATGAGTTGGAGTGGCCTTTATTGAAGGAAAAATGGTAGAAAGTCATTTGAGGAGGTTTGACATGTTCAACAAGGATCATTTAGTGCTTATGTGAGGAGGGTTGATCAAGTAGTATGGAATCCTATAAATTAAGGTCGAGGAAGGCCTAAGCGAATGTTCAATGAGGTTATAGAGAGGGATCTTTTAGTTAAAAATATATCTAAAGATATGGTTTTGAAGAGACCATAATGATGTTATGCAATCCATATATCCGACTCCACCTAGTTGGATAAAGGCTTTGTTGTAATATTATTATCTTTTTATTATCAATTATCATATTGTGTTTTATATAATAAATATTAATAATAAAAAATAACTATATATAATAAGAAAATAAAGTCAATAAATTATAGTTATTAATAAATAATGTTATATATGCCCTCAATATATTATAGTACATATATAACGGTTTGAAAATGAGCATATATAGCGCCCACATATATCATGGTTCAAAATCATAATTTATGGCTGATAATTACCGTTATATGTTGATGATTCTGTAATAGTGATTAAACCCCTCAAATTTCCTTGCAACGGACAGCTCACCTTGAGATATGATATGTAGATGTCTGTTATATTTTGTGAACGGCTAGGATTGAATAACTGAAATAACTTAGTCTAAAGTAATACTTACGTGCTTTTTTTCTAAAATAATGTGCTTCAAGGGATTCACTAGAATCATCAAATTTCCTTGCAACTAATGGCTCACCTTGAGATATGATATGAAGATTTGTAATATTTCGTGAAAGGCTAGGATTGTATAATTTAAATAACTTTTTTGGGGGAATTACTATGAGGTCCCAAGGAAAAGACTTAATTATCAAGAGGTCCCAATAGCAACTGAGATGCCTACAATGACAAATTGCATAGTAAGAAATGATAAAACCTCACTTGATATTGGGACTTTTCGGTCATTAAGACCCTTACTTAGGACCTTATAATAATTGCCCCTAACTTTTCCTAAAGCAACATATGTGTTTTTTAAGCTATATATTGAAGGAAAATCAAATACAAATCCAATAAATTTATTGTCCATGTAATTAATTATCCTTTTCTTGTACTCTTTCCGGTTCTAAATTTAGTAGCTACATAACTAACTTGTAGATATTAAACAAATTATGTGAGTTTTTATTTGTAAGAAATTTGTGTCCGTTCACTTCAAGGATTGGTTTTAATAATTTGCATTGGAAATTATTACCTTGATAGAAAACCCCATTATTACTGGACCATATAGGGAGGTTTTGAAAAAATATATAAATTTGAGGCCTTAAATTTAGGACAAAATGAAACCAGTATATTAACTCTGACATTTAGTACAAGAGGTAGTACGTGAAAAGGGTTTAATTTTAAATTTAAGAAATTAATTATGGTTCTAATAATATTCAAGAAAAATCAAACATAAATATAATCAATTTATTGTCTATGTAATTTATTATTCTTTCTTTTATTGTTATAAGAGTTGAATTTTTCATTTATACAAAATAATGATGGTCTATACTACAAATTAAGGAGAATTAATTGACAAAAGATCAATTTAACAATAATTTGTTCTAACAACTTTTTTTTTTTGAAAAAAATAAGTTGTCAATATGAATTTAGACCATTGCAAATCTAACTTTCTAATCATATAGGTTATTTCTATTATTTGCAACTCACACTTCATATTTGTAGTTGTCGAGATAACTATTTACAAGTTATATTACCTATATTATTTCCAATGTAGTTTTACACACACACACACACATCATATTGCAAGGCTATGGGTAATCAACAAGTAGTTCATCTATGGGAAGTTAGGGAATGATCATATATATTTACAGATACCTAAACTTAATTGAAACACTTCAATATTATTCAATCTGTGTATGTAGCAACCAATTTGAGAGAAATATAATTTTTAGTGTATCGAAATTAAAGTCATTAAGGTGCTTAACATGGGAAACAATTAGGGCCTACAAATAGATCAAAGCATTAATCTTCAGTCTCTTTCTTTTTGTGTGAAAGTCAAAGATTTAAGCATCCTTACAGAGTTAGAATTAGCGCACAGAGATTGAGCAAAATTTATTTCATTAGGTTTGTTTTTCCAATGATTACAATGTTGAGACGGAGCTAGAAAGTTAAGCTTTATCATTTTCTTCATCCCTCGAGTGGTAATGAATGCTCTCAACCTCAGCCATATCATTGGCCTCCATATGAAACTAAGAAAAGCAACTTCAATGAAACTAAAAGGAGAATAAACATAAAACCCAGAAATAACAACCCAATATCCAACAATATTGATAACAAAAAAATGTAAACATTTAATACCTTTTTGGTATCTTGTTGATTTGATTTCTTTTTAATAGCAAAGCTTTGTGTTAGTTGCATCATCATCTTCTTCTTTATCATCAGCATCAAATTTCATAGGCGATTTCTTCTTAAAAACTAGGAGAAATAAAATATGATGAAGAAATATCTACACAAGTCTAAGTCTTGATATGCATAAAAGTATTTTATAGATGAGAAGCTAGGTTTCAGATTGAGAAAATAGTGTGCCATCAAAACAGTAGGCTTTCAAAAAACATGTTCTCATAAAATAATGTGCACGGTGTAGTATCCCAAATTGTAGGCCTAGAGACTTGAGGATAAGCTTGTATCAAGAAGACGACTAAGCCCAATTAGGTAAGAGTCCCAAGAATGACGAGAGATAAAAAGACTCTCAGGGACTATGTGATTTGGCCCTACCAGGCAGAGGGCCAAGTATGCGTAGGAAGTAAGATCAAAGTGTCAGTGAACATGTGCATATGACACATATAAGGTGTCATTGAGTTGGTAGAAAGATGCCACCCAGCTATGTCATGAGGTATAGGACTGATTGGTCAAGCCAAATATGTCGGTATATTTGTGCATATGGCATTTTCAGAGCATATATGTGTGCTCTACATTTGTGGAAAAGACATTGGTATGTTCTGCCATGTGGGGCCCATACACACACTATCTTTAACCTGACGTCATTTGGTGAACCATGGTATCATGAAGCAATCCTGAGTAAAACCCGAGTAGAATTTTGAGTAAGCACTGATAAAGTAGCTTTAATAAAGTAAGTTATGATAGCTAATGATGGCACTACCTTTTAGTTGGCTTTACAATAGAGTGACAACTGTCCTCTCATCATGACAAAGTACCAAGTGCCTTTTGTGTTGGCTTGATAGGAAGGTGATACGTGTCCCTTATGATGACACTTACTTTTTGCCTTTTGTGTTGGCATCCCCATGATATGCCACATGTCACCTAGGTCAAGGAAATCCACTGGTCTCAGGTCCGATCACGTATTTGACTTCCCGAACACCACCTAAGAAAGTTAAAGAGAAGCCAAGATCCTTTTTTTACACATGGCAATCTTGAGCTCACATTTGATGACACTTGGCTCACCATGAAACCATCCAAAATGCAAGATTAAATGCCAACCCCCTATTATACTTTAAGATGTCAGTCAAGGGAAGAAAAATTAGAGAAAGTAGAAAAAAGAGAAAAGGTAAGTGAATAGTGATTTTCCTGGAGTTCAGAAGCCGATTTCACCTCTGATTCCACATTTTTTGCTCCTAGAGTCTTCTGCAATATTGTTCCTCTCAGTGAGGTAAGGCTAAGCTTCATTTTGAACCGATTGGCTTGATATTTTAATAAGTTTTCTTAGACCCTTGGGCTGCCATATGTTTCAGCCAAGCTGGGTTTTGGAGGTCTAATGATGTTTTAACCATGAATATATAATGATATATGGTGTTTGATGATAGTATAAGACTAGCTTAAGTGCTGCCAAATTCAAGTTGTGTGAGGCAGTCTGCTTGTGACACGTTTTAGACTGACCAAATGATACTTAATGGCTTTGAAAGTTTACAGGATGAAAGTAGACATCCTGAGTTTTAATTTTATGGGTAGAATGTAATTTTTGGATAAGTGAATTTAAAGTTATGAGTTTTCAAATTTAAACCCTATTTCTAGAACAAATTATGGAACAGATAGGGTTTGACGAATTTCTAGGAAGTTTTTTGTTGTAATTGCTCGATGGTGATATTTTTCCCTGAAAATATATTCAAAGAGATTTATTTTTATATATGAAATGTGTCATTTGGACAAGTAGATCGAGAGATATGAATTTTTAAAGTATGGTAATGATTTTGAAACTTGTCCTGTGATAGTATAGGCAGTTGAGTAATTTTGGGTTTCTGTGGTTCCAGTTTTCAATGGACCTTATTTTTCATTGATAAAGGGCTTAAAATTATTTAAGTAGCCACTCAAACCATCTTATTTGGATAAGTACACTAAAAGTTATGATTTATTAAAGTACATGTTAAAAGCTAGAGTGATGTTTTTGGCAGAAAGGACTATGAGTGAGCTATAGGATTTAGGAGTGTATTTGACTAAAGAAAATATTTTTTCCTTAAAGTGGACTTAATAGGGGTCACGTAGGACTTTGAACCACCTTAATTAGGGTTTCTTAAACAAAGTTATGATTTTTCAAAGATAAGTGAAAAATCTGCTAGCTTTTTAATTCCATTCGAATTTAAAGCAAAAAGGGTAAAATGTAATAATTAGGAACTCCAAGGGTTAGGATTAGGCCCTTAAAGTTGTTGAAGGCCTATGTAGCCACATTAGTCATCCATGTATCATGGCTCTAATGTATGGTTATGTACCTAGGGCCAAAAGATGACAAGGAAGAGGAAAATGGAAGGGATCCTAAGCAACTTTAGTGGTTAGAAGAAAAGGTAGACGAGGGAACTCAAAGAAAAAATGTAGTAAACTTACTTACTTGTATGTATGTATGGTTATGCTGTGTATTCATTTGATATATTGCTTTGCTTAAGTATATGTAGTATGTATGAATGAATGAAGCTCTGATTCTATTTTTATTATGGCCATACGTATATTGCACAAAACATTGAGCATGCAGAATATCATTATGTGAACAAGAGCCCATGTAACTCAAGCATATCATACACTATCATTCATCTTACATGCATTGTCTGTAATGTTTGCTACTGAGATTTCCCCGAATCTCACCCCCAACCAACCATATAGGTACGGGAATATGAAAGAAAAGAATGCTAAAGATAAACAAGAAGGAAAGAAGATGAAGAATCGAAGAGGAAAGAATGTGTATTATTTTACTATATGTAAATTATCTGCATGACAAGAATATTTGTATGAATATGCAAGATTGAATATGCATAATTTAAGTAAGCGATAACTGGGATCGCTAAACTCATTACAACTAAGAATAAGAACTAGAAATAGAATTAACTTTGATATCTAGTAAGAATAATGGCTCAACAGTCAGAATTCATATATAAACCCCTAAAATTGAATATAAACGCTTCTGACAAGCATAAAAGGGGCAGAAATGTAAGGTATTACATGCCGGAGTTTTGAAACCATGTTCTACTAAAACAATGTGTGCTTGAAGTTTTCATTACACTACTACCAAAAATGCCATTTATGAAAGTTATTATATGCCATATATATTGTTTTGAATCATCACAGATATGGGTGCCATATATGCTCTGTGCAGATAAATTATGGTTCTAAACCATTATTTATTCTAGGCCTATTATAATGGTTATTATATAACACCCAATATGTATTGAGACATGGTGATGCCATGATATGCACATTGCTATGATAATAATTAATGGGCACTCGAAAACAACCATAATAAAATATGGTAATACTTACATAATACATAACGGTCCACTTTAACAACTGTTGTATATGTTACACATAAATAACAGTCCTTTCAAAGAAACCACTATAAACTGATAGTAATGCTAATGGATTTATTTAAACAATGGTTATATATGGTTGAGATAAATAATTGTTGTTAGGTAACAACTGTGATTTATAAAAGCTATTTTTTAAAAATAAATGGGGGGTGTTTCTGCTTTTGATATCTCCCTTTTATACCATTTTACAGAATGAATCACGATATATGTTTACATTTAGTCATATACATAACAACAAAACAAATTAGAATATATTTACAGTCATTCATGTGCATGTGTATTCTATGAAATTCATAACTTTATAACAAACAAATCATCAATATCTAGAAATTTACAGTCATTTGAACTATTTACTCCCTACTGATGTAGCAGAGATGCCACTAACTCTTTAGCCCCTTCTTCCTTTTGTGAGTTGCTAAACATTGTGCAGAAGGCATTAAAATATTGTGCGCAAAAGGAAACAATAGACAGAAGTTAGATATTGTAATATATAGCTGATCGAATGTATATATAAATGAGACCATGCATGATTATGTCCTTTATGTATTGCTTCTTGCAATACCCACAATCATTGCTCATGTTTGGTTGCTTTGGGTACTATAAAGAAATGAGAAGAAAAATTTGTCAGCCAGTTATATATATAAACTATATGTGTGCTTCAATTGAATATTACAGTCATTGGTGAATAATATATATACCTTTAGATACAACTATTAGAAGGCGCATCTATAACAGCCATCAATGAGGTTGATTTTGCTGCACTCGAGACCATGTTGCGTGCATTAATTATACACCATTTTGAGAAGATACAATAAAAAGTTATACATATAGAAACTTGCAAGATGAACTGAATTATAAGAGAAGATGAATAGACAACTTGCTAGTTGAATGTCTCCTGCATATATGGTCTCGCGTTTGGAACGTCACTCATAGAGTCATAGTACTAAATCTTTTTACACATTAGATTTACCACTATGAGCATCTAGTGGTTCCTAAGTACAATAATAGATCAAACCATTAGGACAACTACAACATAAATAAAACTATTTTAAGCAGAGTTAATGATGTTCCTACCCTTAAATGTACGGCATAAAGAAGTAAGTGTCACTTATGTATAGCACTTTACTAATGAATTCATCACCCTAGAAAACCTCGCATGATATTGCTTGATATCTTCCTTCATGTCCTCGCCTTGGTTATTGAGATTGTTAAGGCGGATGAACTTGATCTTGTCCTAGAGGCATCGGGGAAGGATGTTAGCATGGTACAGGTGTCTGAAATGCCAAAACCAACATATCAAAATGTAATTAAAGTTATAAGCCACCAACTTTTTAATCATAGTTGAATAAATACCTCACAATAAAGTTGACAAAGCTTGCACTTGCCATCTCCTTGTTTAAGACCTCAAAAACAAGCTCTTCGATTACTGCTTCCTCTTGCTATGGTAGGTCAAAGGCTAGTCTCTCAAATTTGAGCATAGTAAATAGCTCTGAAGCGAAGAACTTGTCAGCACACTCTTGGAGGGAGTCTAGGTAGATAGATTGACCAACAATCTTATTCTATGAGAAAGACTTCATCCTAAATTGACCATTGCGCGTGGGATGCTTCCTTTTCTTGGACTGACTGGGGGTCTTGGACTAAGTGGGGAGCTTGGATTGAGAGGGGGGCTTAAATTAAGTGGGGGGATTGGACTTAGTGGATAGCTTCTTTTGAGAGGTGAACTTCTTGGCAGTTTGCATACTCTAAGTAGACGGTAAGGCCATGCAATGAAGCCACCCATAGCCCCTCCCAATGTATCTATTTCTTTAGTAGCTATAGGGAGCATATAATAGGGATTGATGTTAGTGTTGATTTATATATTCAAACACTTAAGAGGGATAGGCTAGTTATGAAGCATGTTATCATCTGTGCGGTTGAACATGCGGCCCATTGCAACTATATGATGTCTTGGCCTATCAACAAAACAATCAATATCCACCAAGCCCTTAGGCAATCATAGCTTTGAGTAATTGGGATTACTTGAGGGATTAAAAGTGATTATGAGTAATTGGGATTAAAAGTGATTGCATGAATTAGTTGATAAAAGGGGTAAAAATGTCATTATTTTCATGATTAACCAAATATATGGTATTACAATGGTTTGAATTTCATTTCAGGGTATTTTGGTCAAGTTGATGAATTTTGGAAATTATAGGTCAATCCCCAAGATATTTTCACTTTAGTCCTTGAATTGTAGAAATGAGAGTTTAGTCCATAAATCCAAAAATCTGCATTTTTAGTCCTCTAGAATCATTTTAAGAGCTTTACTTCTCTCATTTGGAGCAAGCCGACACATCCACCAATCATCATCTCCATTCGGTGTTAAACCCCTTAACATTTCGATATTCGTAGAGTATTAAACGCACAGTTCCGTAAGGCATATAGAAATAGCAAAAATATACTGATATTAGGTACTTGTATACAGTACAGGAGAATCCTTACAGGACAGAAATGTACAGAGTGTCCAAAAGAAAGAAAAAGTACAAATGTAGATAACCAAACGTAGCTCCAGAATGCACTGGGACTCTACTCACCGGTAGCCACCGCCTTGTTGTTCGAGCCACTAACCTCAGCTGTAATGTTTTACAATTTGAAAACGAATGATATTCGAGTGAATCTCAGTAGTAACATGCTTTTCAGACATAGAAAATGTGAAAATAAATATCCAATACACCATGTCATGTAAGATGATAGACTGTTGTGCAAGATAGAATGTTGTGTATATACTGTCCAAGGGCAAATGACTGTTTGCAACCTTGGCTAAACTCTGCGCCTCCGTTTGGTCCTATAACCCACCTAGGCTAATGTTCGTGTCCAAGACACTATGCTCATGTTACAGAGAATAACATACTCAAACATATAATAATCACATAGTATATGCAAGAAAAAGTTACTACCTGACTCCTTTTCCAATTCCTCTGTCGATCCTAACCTTTGTTTTGGCTTGGGAAATTTCCAGTTCCTATCAACATTAAAGTTACAAGTAACTGATTTACTTGTACCAATACTGCATTTAAATCAAATTTTGCTAGTTATCTAATGCAATTATAATATTTTCTACACAGTACAATTCTGTACAGTGCAGTTTCACTATTTCCAGAAACTAGTAGATTTTCAATCAATTTTGGAAATTCATAATTAATTATAGGAAAATCCAATTAGACTGATCCAAAACCTAAATGAAGCTATTTAAATGTATTTCCATAGAAAAATACCCAAGTCTAACCACTATAATCACAATGTTCCTGGAAATTCGCCAAACCTACATTGTTCTAGATTTCCTTCTAGAAATAGGGCATAACTTTGAAAATTCATATCTTTTAATGTACTTGTCCAAAAATTACAAAATAACTATCACATTAAATCTCTATATGTCTACTTTAATCTTGTCGAGGTTCATAATTCTTGGACTAGGTTTGACTCACGAAATCCATTTCATAACAACACTGCCTTACTTGAGGCAAATCAAACAGCATGCACTTACAACTTCAATAAATTCCATATTTGCATACAAATAACAAATAATTATGATCACCTATATTCCCGCACAATTTTCCTTTCTATATTCAATGGAACCATTAGAATTTCAAGCTCTATTCTGAGTGAACAGTAGCTGGACGAATTTCACAAAAAGGAACATTGGAGTTTCTTGATTTTAATCCATAAACCACCTTCTTTACACCTCTAATCGCATGTTTAACCCATTAAACACCAATTGCACATGATTAGGGGAAATTTTGGCAGCATAACATTTTAGGGTTTCAATATCCCAAAATCATAAAGCAAGATAAAGCAAACTAAACAACCAACCAATTCAACCACCCTACTAAAGAATATAGATTCTACTACCCTAAAGGATATCCATTTAGAAAAAAAGGAAGTAAAAAATAAAGGCGGTGGCATATTTATAATTTTGAGTGGGAACTAGGTAGCTTTAGGCATCCCAATTTGAAGTTGGGACACCAAAAGGCACCCTTTAGATATCCCTTTTTGAATTTGGGACTCCTAAATTATTTCCCAAATTCAAAAAGGGACATCTAAAGTGTGATTTTAGATGTCCCTTTTTCAATTTAGGATGTCTAAAGTAAAAAATAAATATTTGGGTATCGTGGATATAATTTTTACTTTAGGAGTCCCAAATTCAAAAAGGGACATCTAAAGTGTGATTTTAGATGTCCCTTTTTCAATTTAGGATGTCTAAAGTAAAAAATAAATATTTGGGTATCGTGGACTGGCGCTGCTACCGTTGTCAGTAAAAGGCACGTAGACAACTATGGCACCATGTTATACAAGTTTTGTTTTAATTTTTATATAGGAGAAATGTTATCAATTAAAAATTATGAAATTAAATTTGATATTGATATCATTGTTATTAATTAAAATCACTGATCAACCAACATCAATACTAATCGTTAGTTCAATATGAACATTTAATATTAATATTTGACATTACAATATTAATTTCACAATCATTTCCGGGTTTGTGTTGTCATCCTTCCTGTGATCTTAACTATATGTCATTTAAAATTTTTTTAAAAGTTTAGACGCCTCAAACACTTTAGACGTCCCTTTTTGAATTTGGGGCGCCTAAAGTAAAAAAAAAGACTTTTGGCATCCCTAATTAAATTTGGGATGTCAAAAGTCGACCTTTATTAGGGATGCCAAAGGCACTTCAGGGATGCCAAAGGTCTTGGTGCCCTAAAGGGCGTCCCTAATTAATTTAGGGACGCCAAAGGTCCACTTTTGGTGTCCAAACATTTGGCATCCCTAAATTAAATTTGGGACGCCAAAAATAGTTCAAATTTAAATTGAGCCTTTATTTGTCAGTTTCACTCTCACGCTCATCTTCTTGATTCAAATAGAAGACCCCTCCCATCGAGACACTACAAAAAGAACTACTACCACCTCTCTCAGCACTACCAATTCTCTCTCTTTTAATAATAATATGAGACTTCTTGCTTCTTCCTACTCTTTTAACTGTTGCTTCTTCCTACTCTTTTAACTCTTGCTTCTTCCTCTTTTCTCTTTTTCTTGCCTTTATATCTGTTCTGCTTTCTCACTAGTTTCTATTATTTTATCTTCTCTCTATTTTTGTAGGTTTCCCTTCTATTTTATCTTCTAACTTATGTTATTATAGTTTGCACATTGAAATTTTGAAACATGCATCTTGGCCCACATTCCCGTTGAGAAGATGAGGTTTATCTCTCCTTGTCGCTCCTTTCTATTCACTATTACGAGAAAATGACTTTCAATAATAGAAGCAGATGAATTTTTTGCAACTGATTCCTCTTATTGTTATCATCTTTTGCCTGTGAGATTTCGGCTTTGGAGTTATTATTGTGTAGATTTTGGATTTGGAGTTTAGATACTAGATCTATAATTTTATTGACTATGATCTATAATTTCTAGTTTCAAATAGTGTTTGGTCTAGATATGTAATATAAATTATTTTTGCTTTAGAAAAAGAAACTTTAGACGCTCCTTTTTTAAAAAGGGACGTCTGAAGTACAGACTTTAGGCATCCCTTTATATACGAAAGTTATTGCCATTATTTACAACGACGCTCACATAGACGTCCCCCTATTTTCAGATGTTAAGAGGGCTTAACAAGGGACGTTAAAAGCATTTTCTATAGTAGTGCCAATAACATCATATAACCTTGGATTCACAAGAGAACAAGGTGATTTGTGGTTACCTTTTGATTTTTCTTTCCCCCCTTTCTCTCTCTAGCAAACCCCTCTCTCTAGCCAACCCCTCTCTCTCTTCCTCTTGAGTTTGCCCTACTACAAGTGATATTCATGAAGATATAAAGATCAGAGAGAGTGTTCTTGGATTTGTAAGCAAAAACAAGTGAAATCACCTACTACTTACCTTAATCATTGCTTCTTGTTCCCTCTTGGTTTCTATGTTCTTCCTCAAGCCTTTCTCTCTCAAGTTGGAAGAAAGTGAGCTTGACAAAAGATTATGAGAAGCTTTTAAAATATCTTTCATCCACCTCCTCAGTTTATTATAATTTGTTATATTTATCACATGCTATTTTATGTTAACCATCATCTTTCTCTTTCTTCCATGACTTGGCCAAAAAATCAACCCCTTGGAGGCATTTAATTTGTGTCTTGAAATATCCTAATTTATCCCTTTAAATATTACCCTTAATTATAATTATTTTTCCCACAATTATTGACTTTTTACTTCACTTTTCTTTTAGGCATATTTGCACCAAGTATTTCATTTCTTTCTTGCATCTTTGTTTGACTGAAATTGCAGAGGAAGAGAGAACAAAAATTAGCTTCTTGAAATATCCTCTTTATCTCTCTTGCAATAATTTATTTTATGTAAGTTCCTATGTGCTGTTTTTTTTATGACTTCATATTTAATTACTTGGCTTCAAATCAAGACACATGGCATCATATTTATCCAAGTAATTATTTGTTCCTCCAATTTCCCTCTCATGGCCGATTTTATCATGAGAAAAAGGGAGAAGAAATTGTTTCATGAATTATCATGCTTATCTTTCTTCAAATCATCAATTAATTGCCTTTTTTTGTTGACTTTATTTTTTTTCCAACAATTTTACTTGGCTAAGAATGCTCCAAATATAAATTTTTCCCTTAATATTGGGCCAAATATTGTGCTCTTTTAATTCTTCTATTTTGGCTTTTGTAAGCCAAAAATTGTACTTTATGTCTTGCTTCAGCCCACTTTTTCGTGTAAGCTCAACTTATGGTGTTTTTATCATATCATGTGTTCCAAAATTCATCATATTTTTCCTTTTAATGTCTCAAATTAGAGATTGATTTGCTAAATGAGTTATGGATCTTTACCACTATAGACTTCTTTCCGGGCACGGCCTTTTTGACTGAAAGAAGAATGATATAGTCGAGAGAGGCTCAAACCAACACTTTGGGGAGTTTATAGAACATATCACAGACTTCATTCGGAGGGACATGTAACGAGAGTGATGTAGGGTTCAAGCACATTATTTTGGGCGACCGGAGGTAGCTTATATGTCTTTTGAGGCAAGGGCAGTCACAGGAAACCGGTGGACAGAAGAAGATAAAGCTAGTGTTTGTGTTTTTTATGCGTACATAGAAAGTTAAACTTGCTTAACTCAGGGCAATTACGAGATGGGTGACCCCCTGGGAAGCTTTATGTATAGTTAGGATATGCTATGTAAATGCGACAAAGACTTATTGTACAGTAGTTTTAGGACATATGATGTGTAGTATTTTCCCTAACTGCTGTATATAGATGTTATATGCTATGTATGACATATATGTGTACTCGACATTTTGAGAAATGACAAAAATGCTCTTTTGATCATATGAACTTATTTCTTCTCTATTTTCATATAGTGAAATATCAAGATGGTACGACCACGAGGTAGACCAAGAGCGGGCATAATAATGAAGTACTAGACCCTCAAACTGATCCTATACAACAACATATTCTAGATATGCTCACATATCAATAGGCCACCATGAATGGTATTAGGGAGGAACTGTGAGAGGTACAACAGAGATAAGATCATCTAGAAGATTTGGTGAGGGGATATGGTGAACTTAATCTACCCGAGGGACTTCAACCAGAAAATCCTTTGCCTGATCCTGAGGCTGATATACAAATTCAGGTAGGAAGGTTTAGTAAACAACAACCCCTTATGTTCAAAGGAAAATTTAATCCTCAATAGGCTGAAGACTAATTAGCATGGCTAGAGAAGATTTTTGCAATTTTGGCTTGCCCTGATGAAATAAGAGTCTGATTGGCAATTTATAAGCTGAAAGACGATGTTGATAGGTAGTGGGAAAACACTGAGCTGATTCTCTGGGGAAGGGATATTCCTGTAACGTAGGAATTATTCTAAGAGAAATTTAATAAGAAATACTTTCCTAAGTCAGTCAAACTAGAAAAAGGGAGAGGAAATTGTTTCATGAATTATCATGCTTCTCTTTCTTCAAATCACCAATTAATTGCCTTTTTTTTTACTTTTTTTTCCCCAACTTTTTTACATTTCCAAGAATGCTCCAAATATATATTTTCCCCTTAATCTTAAGCCTAACATTTTGCTCTTTTATTCTTCCATTTTGGGTTTTTTGGAAGACAAAAATTACACTTTACATCTTATTTCAGCCCCATTTTTCTTGCAACCACAACTAAGGGTGTTTTTGTCATTCATGTATTCCAAAATTCACCATTCTATTCCTTTTAATGACATAGATAAACAAGGAACATTAGTGAATAAAAAGTGGGGTATTACAGCTCTCCCCCCTTAAATAAATTTGATCCCTAAAATTTGCTGCATGTACTGGGTCATGAATTCCAGGTAACGCTTTTGCATATCTGTCTTAGCTTCCAAGGTAGCTTTTCCAGGAGATAACCCCTTCCATACCACTTTTATGAATGGGATACTCCTATGTCTTAGTTGTTTCTCATGCCGATTGATGATTTGGTCAAGTGTGACCTCATACGCAGGATCGTCCCGCATGTCTAGATCTTTATATTCGATCACATGTTCTAGGTTGAGGTGATATTTCTTCAATTGTGTAACATAGAAGACACCATGCAGTGTGCTCAAGTTTGGGGGTAAAACTATTTAGTATGCTACTGGCCCAACCTTAGACAATATTTCAAAAGAACCTATGTACCTAGGGCTAGCTTCTTCACCTTTAGTGCCATGCCGATGCTGGTAATAAGCGAAACATTTATGAATAAATGATCTTCAACATGAAACTCGAGACATTTTTGTCTTTTGTCAGCATAGCTCTTCTGCCTACTCTGAGCAACCAATAATCTCTGCTTGATCAGTTTTATCTACTCTGTGGTTTGATCGATAATATCTGGGCTAATGTATCTACCTCCCAGATAGCTCTGTCCAGCACAAGGGAGACTGACACTTCCATCAATACAACTCTTTATAGGGAGCCATTTGAATGCTTGAATGGTAACTATTTTGTAATCTATCACATACGCCCTAAGCATATCTCTAGTATTTGGATTATTCTTTCAGTTTGCCCATCTGTCTGAGGATGATAGGGTGTATTGAATCGAAGCTTGGTACCCAAAGCTTCATGCACTGCCCTCTAAAACATAGAAGTAAATCAAGGATCTCTGTTAGATAAGACGTTCTTTGGCGTACCATGTTGGCGTACAATTTCCTTGATGTAGATTTATACGAGTTTATTAAGAGAATAGTGAATAGTAATTGGGAGAAAATGTGATGTCTTCATGAATTGATCCACTATTACCCAAATTGCATCATGACTTCAGACCTTGGGTAATCCTATCATGAAATCCATGGTGACACTATTCCATTTCCACTTAGGAACTACAGGGTTTTCGCAGAAACCCTGATGATCATTGATGCTCAACTTTCACTTTCTAGCAAGTAAGACAATGAGCAACGAACCTTATGACATCTCATTTTATCCCTAGCCACCAATACGTGGACTTCAAATTATGGTACATTTTGGTTTCTCCTGGGTGTAGAGTATACTTACTCTTGTGCACCTTTTCTAGGATTTGCCGCTTCAATTCCATTTACAGTGGAACATATATCCGCTTTTGGTACATGACTGGCCCACTTGGTGATAAGCCATATTCCTGAGTGTAACCCCCTGCCTTAATAAGTGTAATAAAGATTCGATAACGCATAATAAAAAGGGGTTAGAGACCGTCGGATAGTTCAAATCTCATTTAAACCACCCACCAAGTAGTAGGAACTTTACAAAATTTCAAAATTTCTTTCCTATCCAGGTCTCATGTTCAATTATCGAATATAATCACCTGTGCAGTTAATTTACATTCATTCATATTAGAGTATCTAATAGCATACCCGGCAACCCCTGGGTTCCATTCATTCACTCTAAGGTTTACAATTCCCATATAGGGGATTACACAACTACATTCAACTATTAATTACAACCCAAAAATCATTTATAGGATCTCTGTCCCAACATGATTAACCAACATATCCAAAAGAGAATGTCCCTACGGGGTTCTAACCACTCCGGGTCGCGCGTTTCTCCTTGGAGCCACTCGCCGTGTCTGAAAGGTTAGTTTAAGGAAAGAGTGAGATTCAAGAGAATCCCAGTAGTAACAAAACATTTATACCACACATAAGCACACAACATGTAAGCAAATCATCATACAGCAGCATCAACACAAATCACACAACACCCTCAACCCCTTTCTCCACCGGGAAGGCACACTGTCCTAACCCAAACCGTTGTTAGCTACTCAGGGACTGTTGGCGTGGCAGTGCATACACATAGCCTTATAGCTCATATAGCTATTCGGCTTCCACAAATGGCCCGTCAACCTTCACAAATAGCCTTTTGGATTTTCACATAATCACAAAGTCACACCTTATCCTCATCCCCTTTCTCCGCCGGGAAGGCACACAACCCTTACCCGAACTGTTGTTAGCTACTCAGGGACTATCGGAATGACAGTGCTTACGCATATTCACAATATTGCAGCATACAAATTTATCACAGACCAATGATAATATGCACATATAATGCATCACATATGGTACGAAAGAAAAGTCACTACCTCGTTACTTCCTAACGTTTGCTGGCTCAATGGGCTCACGAGAACGATAGATATCAAATCCTATAAAAATAGGGACAATAGGTCAATCTCTTTTCCAAGTTTCCAAATCTCGTAATATTTTATGTTGGTTATCATTTAGACTCTTTAGGTAGCTATAATAGGCCTAAACGTATCCCTAAAAGGTTGGAAGAAACTACCCAGAAGATACCTTTTTTGGTTACAAAACACCAATTTTGGGCTACCTCACTCGAGTGACAACTACCTCACTCAAGTGATGCCCTCAGTTGTGCTCGAGTCCCAGCAAGTGAAACACAGAAAGTGTTTTCCCGAGAGCAAATCCTCAAAATATCTCTCACACTCACTCAAGCACAAGAATCTGCACCCGAGCAATGACCTCAAGTGCACTCGAGCAACAAGAAGTGCAACACCAAGAGTGTTTGCCCGAGAGCACAGACCACTTCCAGGCAAGACCTCACTCGAGCATGCCCATGCGCACTCGAGCAGGATCATATCTCACTCGCAAGTCAGGAAGTATGCTAGTGGTTTCTGCCTAAAGACTTAACCAAAATTTCCAGAATTCCATATCGTGCTCGAGTGAGATCCTCCCTCACTCGAGTGATACCTATCAGATGCCAAATCGTAGCAACTAATATAGTTTTCTAGAATTGACCAATTTGCTACCAATGGTCCTAAGACTTATACTACAACTTATTCACACTTATTTTAACACAAAGAAACCATTGTAACCCAAAACAACCCAAATTCCTACTCAAACAACACATTCTCATCTCTAGACCACAAGATCACCAAAACCATAATTTGCCAAACTTCCTCTTTCAAATCCAAACCAAAACCATTAACTCCTATACCCTGTTTGACATCTATTTCACCACATTATATCACTTAATTCATATCTTCCAAAACCACAAGAAATCAGGGCAAAATCCAGAATTTTCCAAAACCAAACCAATGGTCAAAACAATTATATCAAACTTCATCAAAAACTCACCTCTTAAGCTTGCTGAAATCAAAACTTTGATTCTTCCACTTTTAAATTTCTTCAAGTTTCCACACACCACAAATCAAAAGTCTGACAACATTGAAATAAAGCTCTTGACCATGTGAACAAAATCAATGAAGTTGAAGTGAGCATCTAGAGTCAAATACTCACCTAGAATTTGAACCCTTTCTTTTTCTTTCTTGCTTCAACTGCACCGAATGGAGAGAATGGGGAGAGAGAAATAAGATATTGATGAAGTGCAGATTTTTAATGCTCCCCATGCACATAGGCGACTTGGAAGGGAGAGAGAATGAGTGTTTGAAAATTTGACCTTATCTATGGCTCATATTTTGCCACTTGGCACCATCTCCTTCTTCCTACCATGATTTCACATGAACTTGAATGCATAGGATTTCACCTCTCATTCTTTCAATCCTAGCCATTGATCTTAATTACTAAGGAGTTTTCTCTTCGGTAACTAACCACTCGGTCTATAAATTTACCGTTTTGCCCCTGATTATCTCAATACTCACTAAACCATTACTAAACACCTTTACATCACATTGCTTACAACATGTTTGCAATAAGATTAACAATAATTACATCATTAAAATCATAATTAGCCCTAAACCACAAATCAAGATATTACACTGAGTCTTTCCCCTTACGATCATATCTCTAATAGACTGGGCACCTCTATCCTGCATTTGAGCTTCTTTAATATCTACTCTCAAGTCATTTTCTGTTGACTGATATTACTACTGTTGATCACCATCAGATTCAACAAGTTGAAGTCTCGGAAGTTCTCAATCAGCCTTTGCTCATGAATCATGAGGGCAACTACCTACTTACTTTATGGCTCAGTGCATCCTCCACTATATTAGCTTTTCCTGGATGATACTTGATCTTCAGATTGTAATCTTTGAGCAACTCATCCATCGACACTGTCTCACATTGAGCTCTTTCTGATCATAGAGATACTTCAAACTCTTGTGGTCACAATACATCTCTTCGGTCTCCCCATAGAGATAGTGTCTCCAGATTTTCAGCGCGAACATGATCGCTACTAACTCAAGATGGTGTATGGGATATCTCTGTTTGTGAGGCTTCAGCTGATGGGATGCATACACCACTACTTAGCCTTGTTGCATTAAAACATATCCCAATCTATACCTACTGGCATCTGTGTAAACTACGAAGGTTAAATATGGATCTGGGATTATCAATACTGGTGTTGTTAATTTCTGTTTCAGCTCTACGAAGCTCGCGTAAAACTACTGTCCCCACACAAAATTGTTAACTTTGTCATTGACAAAGCTATTATAGAGAATTTTTGTATAAAATGGCCTGTAATACCCGACAAGACCTAGAAAACTGTGAATCTCAAAAACAGTTTCTAGCCTCTTCTAGTTCAGTACTGCTTCACCTTGTTTGGATCTACCGAGACCCATTACTGTAAGACTATATGGCCCAGAAATTTGACTTCTAAAAGCGAAAATGCACATTTGCTCAGTATGGCATAAAGTTGGTTGTCCCTCAATGTGTTTAGTATAGTCCTCAGATGGTGTTCATGCTCTGCTCTATTCTGAGAGTACACCAAAATATCATCGATAAAGACTACTATGAATTGATCTAAGTATGGATAGAAAATTTGATTCCTAAAGTCCATGAACACTGTAGGTGTATTGGTCAGTCCAAATGGCATTACTAAAAATTCATAATGGCCATATCTTGTTTTGAAAGTATTCTTCGACACATCTTTTGCCTTCAGTTTGAGTTGGTGATACCCAGATCTCATATCAATCTTCAAAAACACACAGGCACCCGATAGCTAATCAAGCAAATCATCAATTCACAAAAGTAGGTACTTATTTTTTACAGTTAGCTTGATTAACTCCCTACAGTCAATACAGAGTCGTAGACGTCCATCTTCCTTCTTAACGAAAAGCATTGGAGTTCCCCATGGCAAGACACTAGGTCTAATAAACCCTTTCTCTAGCAACTCCTCAATCTGCTTCTTCAACTCTGCCATTTTGCTTAACGCTATACGGTATAAGGCTTTGGATATTGGTCCTACTCCAAGCCTATCTTAATCACAAAATCTACTTTCCTATCAGGGGATAATCCACTGATATCCTTCAAGAATATCAGGAAATTCATTCACTATAGGGATGCTCTCTAATGCTATTCTAGCCTCTGATTACATGGAGAAAAACATGATGTACCCCTGACAACCTTTATGTAAGCATCTCTCTACCTCAGCTTCGGAGAGAAAGTTAAGGTTGATTGCTGTATTAGTCTTTGATGGTGGATTAGGGTAAATGACCCTTCTGCTTCCACAATCCAGTAATACATTATTTGTGAATATCCAGTCAATCTCGAGAATTACCTCTAGCTTATTCAGCGGAGAATAAATTTGATCTACTATGGACTCGTGTCCCTTTACGTTTACAATGCAATTTAAGTAAGCATTGATTGTAACAACCTGTTACCCATAGGCGTAGAGACCATCAAATCATACTATAACTGATATATACTCAGGCCTAGTCATCTTATGTTAGGATCAGTAGGTACAGCGGAAGAATTTTAAATTTTTTTATCGATCCTAATCGAGGATCTATTAACGGTGTTTAAACCAAGTTAGAAGGATTCATACCTTTTGATGATTCAAGGTTTTCATGATCTCTAGGAGCCAACACGTCAGGTCTGCTCCCTCTACCGGTATCCACACGAATGTTCTCCAACCGAGACTGCGTGCTAGTGCCTCTAATGTCTCTTAGGGTTTCCCTTGCAGCTCTCAATTCTGATGTGTATCTCATTATATCTACTCTATCAAGTTTATAACCTATGAGGGCTATTTTCAAATTTCAAAATTAATCATCATTAATTTCAAAATTAATTAACTATTAATTATCTTGATGAGCTAATTAAATAAATTCAGTTTAAATTAAATCTATCCAATAGTTTTAATTTAACCTATTTATTTAATCCAAATAAAGAGCCATTTGATTTAAGTTATCTTTATTAAATCTGAGATACCATATCTCTATCATGTTAGTTATTAGATTTAATTTATCTTAATAAATTAAATTTAAAACTAACACAATATATAATAATATCATATAATATATATATACACATATATATATATAATATGTATTTCGAAAATACATATCTATATAATATTATTAATGAATTTTTTATATTACATATATATATATATATATATATAAATATAAAATTCGTCCACCCTAATTCAACATTATCTCGTGTTGAGCCATTCTTGTGTGCGACCCTGTAGGCCCATATGAAGTTGGCAGTGGGCCAATAACTGTACTAACCCACAAGTTGCAAGCGGCCTCTAGCAAGACATCACGACTACCCAATTCATATGAGGATCCTTAGCACGATGCAACCTATCATACAACCATGTCACATCCCTTTTGTCACACTATATATCAGTCAAGGATGAGGCATGGATAATGTCATCCTCTTATTCTTGACTATTACTTTCTTGATTCCTGAGTAGTCTGACAATATAAATGTAAACTCCTTTCCATTGTAGTATGGCCATACATTTCTCAGACTTACTCATCGAGGGGCCCAGTAATATCTCTCTACTAATGTGAGGGACAAATTCCATCTTGATCATTCATATTCCTCTGCATGAAAAACCACTAAGCCCAATTATAGCCTTTATCATCACCCGGTTAAAGGTGACTTTTGACTAGTTGAAAGCTTAGCAACTCTCATGTAGGAATCCATGATGACCTCAGGTCAAAGGGCATTGTGACGTGGTTATACATGAGAAAAGCTTATGACTTGATCCATGTAGCTTTCTCATAGTGGGTTGGTCCATCACTTTGTACTCTTACAAGTGCCTAAGACTTTAAATCGTATCTCCATATCTTATCAAAGTCATACTAATCTTGTTTCATCTCTGCTCTCATATAGATGACCAACCAGGGACATTTTAGGACAATCTTTATGAATTATCCAAGGATACAATTATCACAGTTAACATGCAAATAATATGATAACGGAATGGAGAAATTTCATTAAATTAATAATGTTCAAAATATAATGATTAGCCCTTTGGGCATAATTTCCAACATCTTACATAGTCGTATGCAATGAATGAATGACTAGCTCTTGAATTAAACAATCCTTTTACCAAATTACCATTGACAAAAATCGCACCTCAGATTAACTCAGGTGATTTTTAGGCTTCTTCCTGCATTAAAGCAAATACTCTGCCCTGTGCTTGCTTTCTAAGCTCTCTGGGCTCTTGTTGCGGTCGAAAATCTTTTGCCAAATGTCTCAGCTTATAGCAGTTATAACAAACTATTTGCCTCTCTAACCCTGGCGCCTACCTTATGGGTGCTGATACTTGCTTTGCTTGCCTGCATGTTTGACCAGGATGGTAAGGATTTCCATAATATTTGTAGGGTCTATTCCCAAGGGGTCTTTGATTACTACGGGCTATCAAGCTGATATGCTTTTTATTACTACTTCTGCTGAAAGGTCCACCTTGATAATTGCACTTCTAAAAAGAGTTCCCACTACCAGTTGTGTTCTTGTTGCTAGCTTGTCTATGGGAGTATACATTCTGCAGATTGTGCTCTGTGATTCGACACTCTTTAACCGCCTTATTGAACTCAGTGAATTATTTGTAAACTATTTCTTTTTTCAGCTTTGATACAAAAAAATGTTAGATGGCGGCTTCACACAGGCACCAACCTAGTAGCCCTTTCCAATGGCAATCTAAGGTAACCTTAGCAGCTAGTTCAACACCCTGGCTCTCGAACAAGGACTGGCGCATCACAAAGGCACCCATACACTTGGTCAACCCCTCTGACAGGGCAACAATAGGGTGGCTGGCCTCTATACCGTATTAGGGTAAGAGCCAATGCTTCACCTTAGGTCACACTGTGATAACCCCCGATCACGGTGGCAAATTAAGCCATCTTACCTTAACATTTTGATATTTGTAGAATATTAATCGCACAGTACTATAAGGCATACATAAATAGCAGAAACATACTGATGTTAGGTACTTGTTTATAATATAGGAGAATCCCTATAGGGTTTGAAAAATATACATAAATGTACAGAGCATTCAAAAGAAAGTAAAAGTACAAATGTAGATAACCAGACACAGCTCTAGAATGCACTGGGACTCTACTCACGGGTAGCCACCACCTTGTTTTTTGATTACTAGCCTCAGTGTAATGATTTATAGTTCGAAAAAGGATGAGATTCGAGCGAATCTTAGTAGTGTTAGATCTCATGTTTTGATGATAACAAATAATGGTATGAAAAAGATTTGATTAATAAATAAGTTTGAACAAAGTAATAACAGGGAAAATCATCACTTGAAGTAAGCATTAGAGTAATGAAGAAAGGCTAAGAGAAAAAGCTAAGAAACTTGATCAGAAGCAAGTTTTCTAAGGCATTACTCAAGTAAGTACTTGAGTAAAGAGACAGAAACTTGAAGTAACCAGAGACACCTTCGAGTAACCTGCCAATGATACTCGAGTAAGTACTCAAGTAATAAGGTAAAAGTTTTCAAGTTGCTCTCAGCCTGCCAACGTTACTCGAGTAGCTACTCGAGTAACTAGGTAATTCACTTGGAGTTGCTCTTGGCCTGTCAACTATACTCGAGTATGTACTCGAGTCCCCTGTTTCAAGAAATATGTTGCTCTCGGCATTTTCAACCCTGCTAACGTTACTCGAGGAGCTACTCGAGTAACTCACTGTGGTAAGCAAAAACCTAAAGGTAGTTCTCGAATAACTTGTTCTGGTTTTTATCATACTTCACTCGAGGCACTACTCAAGTATGCAGGTATTCAATGACTTATTTAAAGTGGATTACTCGAGTAAGTACTCGAGTATGCTGAGTTATTTTGAAGTAAAACCTCAAGTCATTACCTGAGTAAGCTATGCAAAAAATTATGTTTACTCGAGTATGTACTCGAGTAACAAGGTAATCAAACTTGAAGTGCTCTCGGCCTTGAAATCCTGCCAACATTACTGAAGTAAAGCATCGAGTAACCTTAAGTCTATTTGAAGGTTTACTCGAGTTGGTACCCGAGTAATCTATGAAGAAAAGATTCAAAAACTCGAGTAGGTACCCGAGTAAACAAGTATTTCCAAAGGTTTGAAATTTTGTTTATCCCATGCACTACCCGAGTAATATTATGTTTGCTTATTGACTTGCAGTTTATCAAAGTTTTCCTGATGATACTCGAGTATGTACTCGAATAAACTTTAATGAATACTCGAGTAGCTACTCGAGTATGCAAGTCCAGAAATTTAGAAATCATTCTAACGTTCATTGATTTGTTTCCTATATGATTAACCTTTCATTGTATTAGTATTCTTAGCATATCCACAGATAAACAATGAAGAGATCTTACCAATAAGGAAAGTCAAATGCAACTTTCAAATGTCACCTACCGCCACCTACTGCAAACGGATATTTTTCAAATACTGGAAAAGTCAACAGTGGCTGCGCACTCTCCAAAGGACGAGAAGAAAATGTTCCAACGGTCATCACCAACATATCTATATATATGGGAACATCCAAATAGAAGAAGAAAAACAAGAACACACACAAACGTATCATCAAGTTCATTACTCTGTTTTACATTATACTTGTAATTCTATACTTCAGTGATTCTTATTCACTCTGAGAGAGAGATATTTCATTCAAACTCAATATTTGTTATTGAGATAACTTAAGGTTGTGGAACCTTGAGTTGGGATTGAATTACAGCTTGTAAGGGGGAGCGAGTGTCCAGGCAAAAGAACTTGCTTGTACTGAGGTACCAAGAACCCACTGAATCTTGGAAGTTATAGTGAAACTCTCAGAGAAGCTCTGAGGACTAGACGTAGGTCAAAGTGGTTGTGGTCGAACCAGTATAACTCCCGGTGTACACTTCGGTGATATTTCTCCTTACTCTTTACTGTTTTAATTTCACCGTCAAGTTTTATATTTGCAATGGATTTTTAGTATCACCCAATTCACCCCCCTCTTGGGTGAAACACTTGCTCTAACAAGTAGTAACATGCTTTTGAGACATATAAAATGCGAAAATAAATATGCAATACACCATATCATGTAAGATGATAGACTGTTAAGCATGATAGAATGCTGTGTGTACATTGTTTAAGGCCAAACAACTATTTACAACTCTGGCTGAACTCTGCGCCTCCATTGGGTCCCATAACCCAACCAGGCTAATGTGCATGTCCAAGATACTATGCTTATGTTACAAAGAATGGCATACTCAAACATACAATAATTATATAGTATGTGCAACAAAAAGTTACTACCTGACTCCTTTTCCAATTCCTCTATCGATCCTAACCTTGGTTTCAGCTTGGGAAATTTCCAGTTCCTATCAACATTAAAGTTACAAGTAACTTATTATTATTTGTACCAATACTACCTTTAAATCAAATTCTGCTAGTTATCTAATACAATTATAATAGCTCCTACACAGTACAATTCTGCAAAGTGAAATTTCATTGTTTTCAGAAATTTACAAATTTTTAGTCAACTTTGGAAATTCATAATTAATTCTAGGAAAATCCAATTTAACTCATTCTAAAGCCTAAATGAAGCTATTTAAATGTGTTTTTATGGAAAAAACCCCCAAGTTTGAACACTATAACCATATTTTTCTGAGTAATTTGACAAACCTGCACTGCTCTAGATTTCCTTCCTGAAACAGGGCACAACTTTGAAAATTAATATATTTTAATGCTATAAAATTAAAGATCAATATGTCTACTTTAATTCTATCAAGTTTCATAATTTTTGGATCAGGTTTGGCTTACTAAATCTATTGTACAACAATACTGCCTCACTGGTGGCAAATCAAACAACATGCACTTATAACTTCAATAAATTCTAGATTTACAAACAAATTTCTAAAAATTATGATCACCTAAATTCCAACACAATTTTTCCTTCTGTATCCAATAGAACCATCAAAATTTCAAAAATCCAGCTCTACTGTGAGTGAACAGTAGCTAGATGAATTTCACAATAAAAAGGGAAAATTAGAGTTTCTTGATTTTAATCCCTAAACCACCTTCTTTACACCTCTAATCACATGTTGAACCCATTAAACACCAATTGCACAAGATTAGGGGAAATTTTGGCAGCATAACATTTTAGGGTTTAACAATCCCAAAATCACAAAGCAAGACAAAGCAAACCAAACTACCAACCAATTCAACCA